>JAVANC010000008.1:21712623-23187507 GCA_033319125.1 Parnassius glacialis
GAATTTCACCGTACTCCATCACTAGATATGGAGCAACTTTTACAATAGCGGTGGGCATTGAATTAACTGTTCACCATTACGTTAACAAGTAGTGAAATTAAAAAAACTGTACAACCGACTTCAATATAAATATAATTTATTGTTGATTTTTTTTAAACCGCTTGACCGATTTCGATAAAATTTAAATGGGTTATACTTCCTAGGTGGTCCCTAGGAAGTATACTCCTTGAAACAAAAAAGAATTTTCCAAATCGGTCCAGGCGTCTTCGAGTAATCGGTGAACATACATAAAAAAAAAGTTTTCGTACAAATTGTAATCCTGACCTCCTTTTTAAAGTTGGTTGAAAACAGACAGAGAACATTTTATGCCATTGACAAAGTGAACTGTTTACAAAAAACTTAAATTATTTCTGCGTTTTATATAGTAGCATGTAACCAATATATGTGAGAAAACGATAATACAAATTGTTTTAAAGCCTGTTAAAAAAACTGCTTTAACAAACTGTACCATTTTCGAAAAAAAAACCCGTTTCATTGCATTACCACGAAAAGTGTCACTGACCCACCCCTAATTAACAGTGCAAAGGTAAAGGTATTGGCTCTGCGCTAACCAATCTACCTGCCCGGCCTGGTTAAAATTGACGAATCTTTTAAGTAATTGTCTGGTACTTAAAAGTCCTTGAAAAATCTTTTCATGTGATGCGATATGTATTGTGATTTGCGGAAGTTCGCGTGCGCTAAAAAAGTTATTACATACTTACATTAATCAAATAAGTTTTTGATTATTCATAAGATTACGTGGTAGAGCGAGCTGTAGCTATGTATATAATGTTTATAGAACGAATGGGTCGGCTCGACCGGAGTAGGACCACACTTTCACAGAATACCAGCGTACAATAGCAGCTTATTGCTGCTGTGTTTCGTATGATGAGTGTAGAAAACCGGAGACCCTTTTTACTAGACACGAGGCATTCTATTTTAGTGAACAGTGACAACCGAACTACATTTTAACAATTTATCGTTTCAATTTTAGCAGTAATTCGTAACAACTCGTTTGCAATTTGATTCTTAATCGAAGATAATTGTAGATGTCTATGAGTCACAGCATTATCTGACTGTGTGCTTGTTTGTCACTTATTCTATTAAAAACCTATATATAATATAAAAACCTGTAAACCTCCACTGCTAAACAAAGGTCTTTCCTATTTCAGGGATTTAAGGTGTACATTACTCAAGAAGGCTCATCTGTATAACTTGAATCTATACATCTATACAAATAAATAAAATTGAAGTGTCTGTTTGTAATGTTAAAATAACATATTTTTACTAAATGCATATGAATGTATATACGGCACTTATAACAAAAACACAATTTTTAAAATTTTTGTCTGTCTGTCGTTATGTCTGTATGTCTGTTTGTTCCGGCTAATCTCCGAAACGGCTGGACCGATTCCGACCGGACTTACACTGGCAGATAGCTGATGTTCTAAGGAATAACTTAGGCTACTTATATTTGAGAAAAAGAATTAGGGTTCTGACCAATATAATTAAAACCCTAAATAACACGCGGGCGAAATCGCGGGGAACAGCTAGTTTTTTTATAAAACTGAAATGACAAATGAATAGTCCCAGATCGAAGTTCCAGAATCCAGATACAAGGTGGGCTGTTCATAGTTACTGGCTATTGCAGTCCATGGACAGCTGTGGCTAACTCCAAACCAAGAAAGCTATAGATGCGTTATCACCTATGAGGTGTAAGAGAGGTCCCCACAGCCTGTAATCATACTGGTTCTGTATACCCTTCAGCGGGGCTAGCATGGGCAGTAGACAATTTTATCCCCGGGTAAAGGAGAAAATGTTTATCCCCTCGCTTAGTTTTATCTACCCTTCGAGCATGGGCACACTGGTGGATATAATATCCACAGTATATATTATGGGAGACAGACTTAAACGTAGATAGATGTTTGTATGAATATAAAGTTAAAGCGACGTCCAATGAACTAGGATACAATTTTCCCTTTCAAATGTCAAAAAAGCATAATTTTTTATCTTTCATTTAGGCTCTATGGTACGGACGGGGGATATACTACTCGTTATGTCGAACGGGGCTTTACATACTTCTCCCCGTTGCCGTGCTTTGGTATAAGGACAAGATAATTTTATCTCTTGTCAGTGGATATAATTGGAGGATTTTTTTCGTCCCCAGCCTATGCTAGTCGTGCAGGTCGGAACAAAGCAGTGCAGGCAATACTGATTGTCGGCAGAGTTAGGTAAGAGAGTGGCACCTTACGGACTCCTATACGGAAGAGACGGCCATGTAGTAGGTACCGGGTTGGGCAATTTTAAGAGATGGAAATCGTCATGTTGTTTGTTGGAAACCATTTCCGTGACGTTTGTGTTAGTTATCACCTCACTTTGTATTAATTACTAACTGGTCCACGGCGCGTTGCTGCCGTTGAAGAAACAATTGTGGAAATATCGTTTTAAATTTGGAACAGTTGTATTGCTTAATTAGGAATGATATAAAACATTCATTAAAATTGAATTATATATAACTTAAATATTTTTTTCTGTACGATACGCGCGCCACCTACTGTAAGATATTTGTACTATACGTAACCTTCGCGCAAGTGTCAGCAATATTTTGACAAAGTTTTACCGCAATCTAATTTTTAACAGTGGTAGAGCCACGCGGCAGCTTTTGCTGTCCCACGGATGGGCCGGCTCGAACCGGGGTGATACCACGACCTCACAGAAAACCAGCATGAAGTAGAGATTTACCTCTGCGTTTCGCTTGGTGAGTGCAGGTGGCCGGAGGCCCTTTTTACTGGAAATGAGGCATTCCATCTTAGTCCTCACGGGTGACAACGCATCTGCATTTTGATTCGCAAACGAGGATAGATGTAGATGTCTATGGGCCGCAGCAACCACTTACCATCAGGTGGACTGTGTGCTCGCTTGTCACCCTTATCCTATAAAAAAAAATCTGATGAACAGTATGGCACCGCATAAAATACAAAGAAACAAACATTAATTTTCATATATGAGATTAGACGTTTAATTTAGAGCTGATTTTTGAACCAACAAATAAAAGTTATTCATAGGGTAAAATGCAACGTAAACAAATTAAAAATCAATAAAAATTGTATGAAAGAAATAGTTTAAATGTTTCACATTTATATTCGGACAGTTTATTAAATATCATTCATTTGATGGATAATTTATATCTGACGATTAAAAGATCGACCTTAAATGAAATAAAATGACGTTAGACTATATGCCGCTACAATAGTGTAGCCTAGTCCAATTACTAGTAATTTTTATATTCGTCACAATAAGCGAGCGACAACGTTCAGGTCATTGATCTTTATCTAGGCAGTATAAAGTACTAGATAGTTTTAAGTTAAGCTTACATAGGTACACCCTTAAAACATCGTTTTGTAATGTATCGATATTGATTATTCCAATATGCTTAAATTATCTATTGCTATCATATGGTACAATTTTTATATACCTATATATTTTATTTTCAATTTAAATGTCCCATTAGGGACAGCAATAGAGTGGACTGGTTCTTCGTCTGTTAGCAGCTTTAAATTATTTTTTTAATAATTTAAGGTAAACTAATTTAAGGTATTTAAGGTGATATGATTATGTATGATTTTACATGCATATTTATTCCTGATTAACTTTGAAGACTTAGCGCGTAGTGGCGTTACCTTGCCGCGCTGCAACCCGCAGATTCAATTTCCGCTCGTGTCTAATATTTTTTATGGCCGACATATTACTCAATTAAATTTAATTATTTAATCAAGTAATCTTATTTTATTTAAGTTTGAGTCCTCTCGAATTAAACTGAAAAACAGGTTGGTAAGTATTTGAAGCCAGCGGCGTGTAAACCCAGCATTCCTTATTGGGCACATATTCGCATCCATCGGTACTGCGCTGATGAGGAAACCTGTTGTGCGCTTTTAATAGAACGTACCCAGCGGCTCTAATTAGTGATGTACAAGTCCGACGCTCTATACTCGACTAACTCGTTTTTTAGGAATTTAAGATTGCAGCTAAAGTCGATCATTGATTGAAATTACTTGTGCATTTATATATGATATGTGTAATGTACTATTTATATTGTAAGCATAGTCATTTCTTTAATCCTACTAAGTTGTCTTTTTTATTATAGAACAGTAAATGCAATTAAATGTATTACTATCTGATAATTTATATGCTATAAAAATTACTTATTCGTGTAGGGTAGGCTCAAACGCAGGGATCGCGATTAAGATGTAGGTACGCTAACCGCTGAATCAAGCATAACAAATAAAAATTATTACTTAATAATGATTACTAACCTATTAACTGCTTAGCCAATATAATATAAATATCTTTGTTGTGGAGGTATGTTAATTATTTTTGGACTACAATAAAATATTTTTCATGTAAATTAAGTTCATTTAAACAAACTTAATAAATAACCAACTGGTTTTGATTCGTATGCTATACACAAACATCATATGTAATAAAAAAGTGTGTGTGTACTTATGTACACACGTAGAAAGTTATACTTCTTTAGCGTAACACAACCAAAAAAACTTGAGAGACAATTACCCACTGAAGTTGTCGCTTTTATGTGTCGGTGTGCGCGCGCATCTTAACAACTTTATGGTGTCGTTTTTAGGTGTCATCGTAAAAATTGACTCTCATATTTTTCCCAAACGCCCCTAAATAAGTATAACTTCAAAAAATGAATACGGTGTGGACATTCAACTAAATGTTTTACGATAGTTTTTCTGATATCGACTGAGTCGTTGGGCATCACTATTCGTAAATTCGACTATAGCTCGTGTCCCGCACGCGCCGCCAATTGTCCCCCAATGAGGCGTCCCAAATTATTGTTTTATGTGTTCATATTGTTTTGTCCGCAATTTTTGTCCAGCGTTCTCGAGGACTTCTGAATATTTCATATATTATTACTTAGGAATTAATAGAATGTAGCTGTTTTAATGTACTTGTTACGATTTCATTGCATTACATGACGCTAGACCGCCAGTTGAAGCCTACACTTATATAAGACAATAAACGTACAATAAATGATTGAACTAAAATATTAACAGAAATACTTAATTTTGCAATATATTTGTTAGTTATTATCCCGGTAGGTTTTTTGCTAGTTCCACCCAGGATAGAAAGGTTTCTTAGGAAACATTGGCAAATAAATAATAAATTTTATAAATATTATCTGTTTATGTAATATTAAATTTAAAAAAAATTATTCTTTTTATATAGGATAAGGGTGACAAACGAGCACACAGTCCACCCGATGGTAAGTGGTTGCTGCGGCCCATAGACATCTACATCTATCCTCTATTACAATTCAAAATGTAGATGCGTTGTCACCCGTGAGGACTAAGATAGAATGCCTCATTTCCAGCAATAAGGGCCTCCGGCCACCTGCACTCACCAAGCGAAACGCAGAGGTAAACCTCTACTTCACGCTGGTTTTCTGTGAGGTCGTGGTACCACCCCGGTTCGAGTTGGCCCATCCGTGCGACAGCAAAAGCTGCCGCGTGGCTCTACCACTGTTAAAATTCTAATTGACTGCAATGTCGCTAATGTATTTCTTTTTTGTTTCAGGGCGTCCTGCTCCAGAATTCAGTAAACATAGATTAGTGCAACCGGTGGTGCATCATGGGCGGACGAAACGAGAAATTTCCTCCACGAGGGATTCGGTGAGTAATTTAATAACATGATCATCATCATCGTCATCATGACAGCCCTTTTACAAGTCCAATGCTGAACGTAACGTGTAATAAGAACATCAAATATGGATGGATAGCGAAACGTAAAAAGTTGTAAAAAAGTAAAGTGAAGTTGCAGCATATTTACGTCCCACTGCTGGGCACAGGCCTCCTCTCATTTCTGAGAGGGTTTTAGGGCAAGGAAATGTCCGCCACGCTGCCTCAATGCGTGTTGGCGAACTTCACATGTTCTTCGAAAAATTTTTTTTCTTATTTCTCAGACATGCTGGTTTCCTCGCGATGTTTTCCTTCACCGCCGAGCAAGTGGTAAATCAGCACTTAAAATTGCAATTAACAATTCCATTGGTGCCGGCGGGGATCGATCCCGAGATGCTAGCGTACTGGGAAGCTTACAGGGAGCGCTAACCATCTGAGCTACCACGGCTCTTAAGTTAAAAACTTGTTAAAAAGTTGTAAGATCGAAGATTATTGTCGTAAACAACCTCATGAAGAACTATATTTTCAAGCTTGCTTGGAGTAGTCATTGGCACTGATAAGAGGCTCGCTTAATATTCTTTAAAAATATCCATGGTTCTAAAAGCTTACGCAACACTATTACAGAGGATTGTTTATGGATAGTCTCCGTGTTTAAACTATGCTTTAAAAATAATCCTTCTAAATAAAGACAAGTGGTAAAATTAAAAAATTTGTGACTTCAATATTAACTATTAAGGATTACTCGAAAAGTATTGGTCAGACCTTGATCAACCACATGAGCACCAACTTTCAAACAAAACAGAATCATCTAAATCGGTTCATCTAGAAAAAAGTTATGGTATAAAGGTAACACACATAAAAAAACATACAGTCGAATTGAGTACCTCCTACATTAAGTCGGTAGAAAAGAGGTTACTCCTTTCTAAAAGGCCGGCAACGCACCTACAATTCTCCTGGTGTTGCAGTTGTTCATGGGCTGTGGGCGGCGGTAGTCACTTTCATCAGGTGAGCCATATGCTCGTTTGCCCCCTCTCCTATAAAAAACTTACCTATTTATTTTATAGGACAGGGGGCAACCCTGTCCTATAAAATAAGCCGCGGCGCCACAGTCTTCGCGAAATTTTACATTTGCAGTCAAATTCCGAAAAAACAAAGATTATGTTTAATGTCCATGTCACACCTATGCCGGTAGTTGTTGGGAGCACTAAGCTCGAAGTTGTTGACGAGTATGTTTACCTGGGACAAATAGTCCGACTAGGTAAGTCCAACTTCGACCGAGAGGTCAATCGACGGATTCAACTCGGCTGGGCAGCGTTCGGGAAGCTACGACACATCTTCTCGTCAGACATACCTCAAAACCTTAAAACGAAATTGTACAACCAGTGCGTGATGCCAGTGATGACTTACGGAACTGAGACGTGGTCCTTCACAGCTGGCCGTATGAGGAAGCTCAAGGTCGCTCAGCGAGCTGTGGAGAGGGCTATGCTTGGAGTTTCTCTGCGTGATAAACTTAGGAATGAGGATATCCGCAGTAGAACTAGAGTAACCGACATAGCCCAACGGATTAGTAAGCTGAAGTGGCAGTGGGCCGGCCATATAGCTCGAAGAACCGACAACCGATGGGGAAGAAAGGTTCTCCAGTGGCAGCCTCGTACCGGTAGGTGAAGTGTAGGGCGACCCCCCACGAGATGGAGTGACGACCTGGTAAGACATGCAGGAAGTCGATGGATGCAGGTGGCTCAGGACCGTGCTTTGTGGCATTCCTTGGGGGAGGCCTATGTTCAGCAGTGGACTTATGAAAGGCTGTAATGATGATGATGATGATGATGTCATATTCCGTACATTACATTTTAGTTGTCATATTTCCACGGACTTCTTTCTGAAATATTTTCTATATACATATAAAAATCAGTTGCTGTCTGTTAGTTTGGCTAAAACTCAAAAACGGCTCGACCGATTTTGATGAAATATTTGGTGTGGCTAAATAGGTCCCTAGATAGTTTAGATTTACATTTGGCGGCGCTGTTGGCGATATCCTGAAACACCCGTGCGAAGCCGGGGTGGATCGCTAGTATATTTAAACCCTGCTCGGAGTAGTTATGGGAGTATTCGTAAGAGGCTCGCTTAGTGTTCTTTAAAAAAAAATAACTGCTAGTTCTAGGAGATTGTATCACGTGTTTCAAACACTTTATTGAAATTGATGATAGTTTCGCTTTGCCTTCACGCTAAATACATCCAATTGATCGTTAATAAACCGCAAGCTGCCGGACCAGTCGCTCGGTCACCGGTTCTGAAATCATATTTTACGATACATGTGGTCGAACCTATACAACCTATAGATTTACTGGGCCAAGCAATCTAGGTCATACTTATAGACCCCTTCTCTTGTTCTGACGACGTTGGGACACAACCACTGTAAGGTTTATCTGAGATACTTTTTTTACATTAATACCGAAGTATCCGGATAGATCCAAAGTCAATATCAATAATCAGGTCTCTCTTTAATCTTCTACCAACCTTCATAAGTTCTTTTGACGCCTCCTTGGTGCAGTGATTTAGCTAAGAGTTGCGGCGCTGAGGTCCGCGGGTTCAAATATCGGACACTACTTTTTTTTTTAAAAAACGTTACCTCCACACTACTATTTTCTCCCGTATCCTGAGGGCAGTTTTCATACATAAATTTCACAAAGACAAACATCCAGAACCGGAACAATTATTTGTAGGCCATAGAAATACTTGTGCGGGATTCGAGCCCGCGGCCATTAGCGCTGCAACTCCACATGAGTTTATAATTTACTCATGTGCCACTGCGCCACGGAGCCGTCATAAATAAAGTTAAATAGAAAACATTACTGTTCACACTCACACCTTTCAAAAAGTGCGGCCTTGATCGCGGTCTCTTAGAGCTCTTAGCGTGTTGGGAGCTCTTTTATTTGTTTGCAAAACGATCTGTGCGAACAAATTTGCCCAATTAGAGTCGAACGTAACTAACTAATACCTATTGAGATTTTGACCTTTACTAGGTATTCTTGACGTTACATATGTTACACAAGCTATTATGATGTATATTGATTCGTTTGAATTTTTCCTCTTTTCGTCTGTTTACTAAACAGATTATTATTAAAAACTTCGCGGTGCACTGACGGCGTAAAATATCTACTTCTTATCGTGGGTGTCGTAAGAGGCGACAGAGGGAAACTAAAACAGCGAACTGGTAGCAGCATCTTGCTGATAACAACCGACAATAATAAAAACTGTGGTTTCGAACCCGCCTGCCAAGTGTAGCAACTATGTTTCAAGCCCCTTAGGAGGCAATATGTGGTGAAGGTCTATGTTCAGCAGTGAGCTTTTGATGGAACGTAATGAAATATGAGTGATTGAATAGCTGAAGAAGATTACAGGTTTGAAGCAATCTATGTAGAGATCCCTAGGGAATGCAAGTTATGGGGCGCCAGTTCATTTTCCAAACCTCTTAAATCACATAATCAATTTTTTCTCAGGCCCTGGTGCAATTAATGTTACTAATTGTTGACTTTATGTTATTCTGACTCTGGACTTAAGGTTATTATACAAGCATTTCTAACACTTCATCAAGCGTGGTGATTACGGCAATTCAGACCAACAGTGAGAAGATTACATACAGTAACGAACTATTATAGATTGATAACGAAAAATTAGTTTTATAGATAAGCACAGAGGCCCGTTTTAAGTTTCATACTTACTTAGTACGCTGCAAACCGAACATCATTCACGGTCACGACGCTAATAAAATTATTAATTGCAATTTTAAATAGTGATTCATTGGCATTGTGAGGAAATTTGATCGTCTGAGAAAAAATGTTTAAATGACATGGGAGTTGATCTAATTGCCCTTGAGCAGCGTGATGAACCCTTACTGGTTCTATTGTTTTTTTTTAATTAGCTTTAAGAATTTACTATTAGAGTATAGGATACGATAGGGTATTTATAAGAAGACGCGCGAAAGATCTGTACATATGCATCACGCTGGGCGAACGGATTAGTGAGCGCAAAGCTCTAACTGGTAACACTGCTACCCATTACCGGACTCAAGTCCTTTTTATATATTTTTTCATAAATGAAAGGAGGCCACATGTGGGACGTATGTTGGCTGTAACTTTAGACGAGAATTATGTCTAGCAGTACATTTTTCTTAACAGATATCATCATCATCATCATTACAACACTTCACAAGTCCACTGCTGAACATAGGCCTCCCCCAAGGAATGCCACAAAGTACGGTTCTGAGCCACCTGCATCCATCGACTTCCTGCATATCTTACCAGGTCGTCACTCCATCTAGTGGGGGGACGCCCTATACTTCGCCTGCCGGTACGAGGCTGCCACTCGAGAACCTTTCTTCCCCATCGTTTGTCGGTTCTTCGAGCTATATGGCCGGCACATTGCCACTTCAGCTTACTAATCCGTTTGGCTATGTCGGTTATTCTGGTTCTACTGCGGATATTGTCATTTCTGAGTTTATCACGCAGAGAAACTCCGAGCATAGCCCTCTCCATAGCTCGCTGAGCGACCTTGAGCTTCCTCATCCGGCCAGCAGTGAAGGACCACGTCTCAGTTCCGTATGTCATCACTGGCAACACGCACTGGGTGTACAGTCTCGTTTTCAAGTTTTGAGGTATACCTGACGAGAAGATGTGCCGTAATTTCCCGAACGCTGCCCAACCGAGTTGAATCCGTCGATTGACCGCTCGGTCGAAGTTGGACTTACCTAGTCGGACTATTTGTCCCAGGTAAACATACTCGTCAACAACTTCGAGCTTAGTGTTCCCAACAACTACCGGCATAGGTGTGACATGGACATTAAACATGATCTTTGTTTTGTCCATGTTCATCTTAAGACCTATCCGTTGGGAAACACTATTGAGGTCATTGAGCATAGTGCTTAGGTCCTCCAGCGATTCTGCCATAAGGACTATATCGTCGGCAAATCGAAGGTGAGTGATATACTCGTCATTGATGTTGAATGTTGATACCGTATCCTTTTTAGTCCAGAAGCTTGAAAACGTCTTCCAATGCAGCGGTGAAGAGTTTCGGGGATAAGACGTCACCCTGTCTTACACCTCTCTGCAATTGGATAGGTTTCGTACTCTGGTTCTGTACTCGGATAGCCGTCGTAGCCCTACTGTACAAGCACTTCAACACTTCGATATACCGACAGTCAACTTGGCACCGCTGAAAGGACTGCAGCACCGCCCAAATTTCGACGGAATCAAAGGCATTCTCATAATCCACATACGCCAGACATAGTGGCAAATTGTACTCCTCGGACTTCTGTACAATTTGCCGAAGGGTATGTATGTGGTCTATGGTGCTAAAGCCTTTTCGGAAACCGGCTTGTTCGGGAGGCTGGAAGTCGTCAAGTCTGCGCGCGAGACGATGCGTAATGACTCTCGAAAACAGCACGTAGACGCGGCTCAGAAGGGAAATCGGTCTGTAGTTCTTCAAGAGAGCGTTGTCGCCTTTCTTGAAGAACAAGACCACCGCACTTCTGCTCCACGCCTTCGGTGTAATGCCACCATGGAGGACGGCATTAAAGAGCTTCTGAAGGACTTCAAGTACCGGTTTTCCACCCGCTTTCAGAAGCTCCGCTGTAATTCCATCCTCGCCTAGGGCCTTGCCGTTTTTAAGGTGCTGCAGAGCCATTCTAATCTCGCTCAGACTGACGTTCGAGATATCATCGGAATAATGTCGGATAAGACTCGCTCTTGGATCGTTACTCACACTTGCGTGTGGCTCCAACGATGACGTGTACAGCTGCCCATAGAACCTCTCAATCTCACTCAAAATCTCAGGTGTCCCGGAAACGATGCTGCCACACTCTGTCTTCAGCTTTGACAGTTGGCTCTTTCTGGCAGACAGATCTTCATCTCCCGTCTAACAGCCATTAGATTAAGAGTGTGATCGGAGAGTTTTTATGTTCTTCTGCCGCGGGTCTTGCAGAACTTAGCTCCGACCGCATGGACAGTTTCCACGAGCTTATCATTCAAATCGTCCACTTCATTGCAGTCTTCTACTCGAGCTGAAAGGTTTCGGGACTTTGGATTAGAGCACGAGGGGGACGGAGCGTTGACTTCATTAGACGAGACCTCTCCAACTTAACGTTTACGTTAACGTCGGGGCTCGACCAGGTCCACTTCCTGTGGGGCCGCTTCTGGAAGAAAGAGTTCATCATAAAGAGTCCCTCTTTCTCCATGAAGTCGGCCAGCTGCTGGCCCCTTGGGTTCCGTTGCCCTATTCCATATTTCCCCACTTTTAGCTCACCGTACTCTCTTGTGCCTAGTTTTGCATTGAAGTCTCCCATTAACACCGTATATTGGGTTTTGGAGGAATGCATGGCTCTAGAGATATCCTCATACATTTCCTCCATCTCCTCATCGGGGTGTGCCGAGGTTGGTTCGTAAACCTGTATGACCTTCAGCGAATACCGTTTGATGATTCTGAGTATAAGGTACGCAACCCTCGTCGACACACTCTCAATCTTTACAACGTTGTTAACGAGAGACTTGTGAACGATAAATCCGACACCTCCTTGGGACAGATGGTCGCCGTCCCGGTAATAGAGCAAGTTGCCGCATTCGAGGATTACCGTGTCCTCCCCCTCTCTTCCGACTTCGGATAATCCTATAATATGCCAGCGTAACTTGTCTATCTCTTCTTCCAGCTCCACGATCTTCTCGTCAGTCCTCAGGGTGCGTGCGTTGTACGTTGCCAGGTCGAGTCGTCGTAGGTGGCAACCGAACCTCCACCGGAGATTCTTAGCACCCCCTGCCCCGCCGTTACCATGGTCGCCACCTTAGCCAGGAATAGCGGGGCCGCCGGGGACGGGGCCGTCTCTTCGTAACTTTCATCATGGGGGGTATATTGCTATAGTTGCCACGCTTGGCGAGCGGATTGGCAACCGTAGTTTTTTTATTGTATTTTTGCCGTTACCAGGAAGATGCTGCTGCCCATCTCCTGCCTGTTTCCCTTTGTCGTCTTTTACGACACCCACGGGAAGATATGGGGTAGTGGATATTCTTAACCGCCACTACACGGCATATAGAGTGTGTTATATTAATTCACAAATAGTTTAAACTAACAATTAATTACTTCAGATTTTGAAGACTGGAAGAATTCTCTACCAAACATCCGAAACTCTATAAATAATTGTAGTTTCATTCTTAACCGCAACAATATTTGTTATACTTTTACTGCAGTGTGTCTCACAGCTTCACTTACCAGATCTTGCTTGCTTTTTGCGGACTTTAGAATATAATGATGTAATAGAGACGTGGTAGCAATTTCACAAATCAAAATTAAAATTTATGGTACGCGAGCAACGCGTGTTCTATCCCCGCCGGCACTAATGAAATTGTTAATTGCAATTTTAAGCTTATTGCTGACTTACCACGTACTCGGTAGCAGTGGAAACCTACATGTCACTACCGCCAAAACACATTGGGTGAGATCGGTGGACACTTCCTTGCCCTTAAACCCTCTCAGAACTAAGTTGAGCCCGTGTAGGCTGTAACTTAACGTTACTTTACTTAAAATGATCTAAAGAAAAATGCTTTTAACACTAAAACTAAACTCTTTTACTGGAAAAGAGGGATACTGCATTTTGATGCGCGAACGAGAATAGATGTACATGTCTATGGGCCACAGCAATCACTTATCACCAGGTGGACTGTGTGCTCGTTTGTCAATCTACCCTATAAAAAAAACGCTGTATATGTGTATGTGTGTGTCCGTCTCTGGCATCATAGCTCTTGTGACGGATGAACCGAAAATCGAGCTATTTTTCAAAAATACCTGTTCAGCCGTTTGAAGATCATAAGCTCTTTTTATTTTGAGGTGTTTTTTTTTAAAATTCTAAATTAAGTTATTATATAAACTTATTTGAACTCACACATACGTATCTAAAATATACGTATCAATCATTATTCACAATAGCCACTATATGTGTTTTATCATCGTTCTTTTGCTATTTAAAAATAATAATAGTTTTTAAATTTTTATTAAGACTTCGCGATTGTATCTTGCTTTCCGTGATTGCCTTGTAAGGTGACACATGCCTTTTTCTATTGCCTTTGTATAAATAACATGTCTTTGTTGTGTCTTACCTTGTTGGTAATTTATATCTATACATTTTTTTTTATAGGATAAGGGTGACAAACGAGCACACAGTCCACCTGATGGTAAGTGGTTGCTGCGGCCCATAGACATCTACATTTATCCTCATTTACGAATCAAAATGCAGATGCGTTGTCACCCGTGAGGACTAGGATGGAATGCCTCATTTCCAGTAAAAAGGGCCTCCGGCCACCTGCACTCACCAAGCGAAACGCAGAAGTAAACCTCTACTTCACGCTGGTTTTCTGTGAGGTCGTGGTACCACCCCGGTTCGAGCCGGCCCATCCGTGCGACAGCAAAAGCTGCCGCCTGGCTCTACCACTGTTAAAGTGACTGTAACACCACGAGACTTAACAATATCTTAAAATTGAGTAGCGTTTGCATATTTGACCATAAGACGGTTGTCTTTAATCTAAATGACGCCATATACATGGATCCTATCCAGGTGATAATATTTGCTTTCCTGAATAAATATAAATAAAGTTCAATCTCTCCACTTCGCGTTGGAGATGTGTAAAATATTAATCCACTGTTCATAACGCTTTTTTTATAGAATAAGGGTGACAAACGAGCACACAGTCCACCTGAAGGTAAGTGGTTGCTGTGGCCCAGAGACATCTACATCTATCTTCGTTTGCGAATTAAAATGCAGATGCGTTGTCAGCCGTGAAGACGAAGAATGCCACTTTTCCAGTAAAATGGGTCTCCAATTCTCTACACTCACCATACGAAACACAGCAGTGTTAAACTACTATTAACGCTGGTATTCTGTGAGAGCGTGGTCCGTCCCCGGTCGAGCCGACCCATTCGTTCTATAACTATACTATTAATATAGCTGCAGCATGGCTCTACCACGTAAAAACAATAACGCTTGAAATCCGCGAAAGGATATCCACATCCGACCATAAAATGCTGCCTCCTTCGGACCGTTAAAACGGATATAGTGACCTTTATTGCATAACTGGTTCAAGGAGACGACTGCGTAACTACTCTAGTACTACTCTAGTACTCTAGACTAATCATAGTAATTGTCATCCACGTCACGGTACTGGATTTAAAACCCAGGCAGAAAAAAAGCAAGAAAAAAAATACTTTTAATCTTCCCATGGCTATCAAAGTCAGTCATCAAAAGTATGTGGCGGCGCTGTTGTCGTTCCTTAAGCAAAACGCACCGAAGCCTAAATCGCGCTATCAAAGTTCTGAAGTTAACGCGCTATATATAGAATTACTCCTAAATAACACACGGAGCGTTCTCCGCTCCCCGGGCTGAACACCTTGCCCGAAAGGAGATCTCCCATTTTGCTTCCACGGCCACAAGTAGATTTTCTCGTAGTGAAGATATTTGCCATATCTGCTACACTCAGCAGGCGTATTGGTAACCGAAGTTTTGATCATTTTGAGCTGTTATCGGAATGATGGTGCTGCTCATCTACCGTTTCATTTCCCTCTGTCGCTTTTTACGACACCCACGGGATGATATGGGGTAGTGGATATTCTTGCACCTCCACTACGCGGCACACGGTCGTTTCTTGTATAGAACTATAATAGCCTACGATTTGTTGTTTCGGTTCTGACTACCACTCGCTAGGTTTTTTTTTTATAGAATAAGGGTGACAAACGAGCACACAGTCCACCCGATGGTAAGTGGTTGCTGCGGCCCATAGACATCTACATCTATCCTCTATACAATTCAAAATGTAGATGCGTTGTCACCCGTGAGGACCAAGATGAAATGCCTCATTTCCAGTAAAAAGGGCCTCCGGCCACCTGCACTCACCAAGCGAAACGCAGAGGTGAACCTCTACTTCACGCTGGTTTTCTGTGAGGTCGTGGTACCACCCCGGTTCGAGCCGGCCCATCCGTGCGACAGCAAAAGCTGCCGCGTGGCTCTACCACTGTTAAAAATGGTGTGTGCCAATTATGACAAAACCTGAGGGGGCATGTGTTCAGCAGTGGAGTTTTATAAGCTGTAATGGATGGAATGGACATAAAACGACTGCAGACCGCGGACTGCAGCCAGACGGTCATCCACTACGCCAGCGAGTCGTTATAATATAATTTTTATTGGAGAGGGGGCAAACGAGCATGCGGCTCACCTGATGGTAAGTGACTACCGCCGCCCATGAACAACTGCAACACCAGGGGAACCAGGGGAATTGCAGATGCGTTGCCGGCCTTTTAAAAGGAGTAGGCTCTTGAAGGTCCCTAAGTCGTATCGGTCCGGAAAAATCGCTAATGGTAATCGATTCCACAAGGAATTTGTGCGAGGAAGAAAACATGTATGTATGTAATGTAAAGACAACTTCGATAATATACCAAAAGTCCAAATATATGAAAACTAAGACCCCAGATCTATTTTACCCCCTAAAATGTGATAGTAAATACCTAGATCTTAATAATGAACGTTGAGAAAATGTTTTATTTATCTTTCACATTGATTAGAAAATGTTCAATTATCACAAAACCGAAGATAAATTTTAAGTAATGCGTTAATTGTTTCGAACACTTGTCTTCAATATAGATTATAAATAATACTTATTGAAAGTCATTCTTTTGTTTAATTACCACTGCACTGGTTCGAAAAAAAAACCCTCTGTCCTGGTAAGAACCAGCAAGAAACCCAGCGGGATTTTTTTAAATAACAGCTTACAATCGTGTATGTTACACAATTAACCACACAAAATAAATTAGAAATAGCTTGGTAGCGATTACCTCATTTCCAGGGGTTATTATCAATGAAATGAGAATACCGAAGTGTAAGTAAAATAATTTTACTTTACTTTACTTTACTTAGGCTAATTAAATTACTTTTGATTTTCAGACAGGCGCACATCATCCAGAGGTGACGGTGAAGGTTGACATAGAAGGCGAAGAGCACGTGCTGGATTTAAGACTGAAAGAGGACCTATTGTCCGACAACCACATTCTCAGCTACCAGAAGAATGGGGAGACTGTGTTACACAAACCCAAAAAAGAGGTGAGAACATCCCTGTTCTTTGAGTAAATGATATTGTTGGCTACAATACTAATGACAGATGGCTCTCGGAAGGTCCAAACTCTCACAGATCTATTTTGTTTTATATGTTATATTTATGTAACATGACTCTTGTTATGTTTGCATGAAAAGTAACTACGTAACGTAGTTACGAGGGTGGATTGAAAAGTACTCGGCCTAACCAAGAAAATAAACACATACTAAATCAGATATATTTTTATTTTTCTACATAATCACCATCAAGTTCAATACACTTTTGCCACCTCCCCTTCCAAGCATTTAGACCGTTGAAAAAAATGGTTCTTCCTTAGAGTCAAAATATGCGTCTACAGCTGCTTTGACCTCGTCGTTTGTCGAAAATCTTTGACCTCCCAAGTGCTTTTTTAGGTTAGGGAACAGAAAGAAGTCTGATGATGCCAGATCAGGTGAATACGGCGGATGCTTAGAGTATTCAACTAACAGGAGACGCCATGCGCATAAATTTCCAAACAAAAAAGTCTGTCACTTCTAGCGGGAGGCGAGGTAACGCACACTAAGCAAATCGTAAACATTGGGCCTCGTCGTTACGCACGCACACAGCATAATATGAGCACACGATTAAGCAAAACGCACACAACCTTGAAAATCTCTCATAAATGTCTCATCGTTACAGTGCATAAGCCATAAACAACTAGCGCGAGGGCCTTGTCGATATGGATATGTCGATGAAATTTTATGCAAGTTACATTAGCAAATTAAATAAAATAAAAATGAACAAATGTTTAATGTGTAATATTACATTCAAAGTAAGTTTAAAAAAATACATAAGGTACAAAATAATAATACAAAATTACCCAAATTAAAACAAATTGAAAAAGTAGGTAGTAGGTTTTTAAAGTGAATATATTTGGTATATATGTGACGGATACACTTTTTGGGATCACTCTTTTTTTGCGAGGTAACTAATTCTAGTGCTTGCATATTTTCCATCACCAAGTTTGCCAGTTCAATGTTATGTGGAACGTAATCATTGTCGAAATAATGTTCCTGTATGCTTAAAAATATATAATATGCCTAGTCTATGAAATATTTTTACCATTTTTTAATGTCATGATCAACCGGAAACGTTATCTGTATAGGGGTTTTAAACGGTCTAATTTTACAGATTTTACCCAACCTATAGAGTTAAACCGTTTTAAGGCTTAAGGTTGAACTACATCTGGCAGCACGGAATCGCACTTTCCTGTGCTTCTATCCTTTTTGGTCACTCAGAAACGTTATTTACTAGAGCAAGAAAGAGAGCGGGAGTGTATAGTTTCACCCTCAAAAAGCCGATTGTAAACCGGTTTCAAAAGTTTATCTATCATTCTTGACAATCCATACTAATATAATATTACAAATGTGAAAGTGTGACTTTTTGTTTATTTGTTTTTGTCCTTCCTTTACGCAGCAGCGGAATGGAGCAATTAAAAAAAATTAAACATTTGCTATCTCTTGGCCGAAGTTTACACTTAACCAAACATACTTTTTTTCGTCATTTTACTTAGGATTGAATAGATGTCATCGTAAAAAGCGGTAATATTTTGTGTTCTACAGTACAAAAGTGTAGTACTCTGTATATATTTAACAATAATAGATTATAAATATGACACTGAGATTATTTGTTTGTCCTTATTTATTTATTTAAGCGCTAATAATTCGTGTCTCATCTGAAAACAACAATTTGGTTGACACCATCTAAGACGATATACTTATAAATAACATTTTAAAATTAATAAATATCATTCACTAAACCTTCCATTTCGATTTGTTACCTTACTTTGTTAACTTACTTTCAATAATTTCAAAGTCGGTACAGCAGTTTCATTTAGTTTCCTTTTATTATTTGATTGGATTACGAAAACCGATTGGTCAAAATGCTCGGAACAAATAGTGCTTGTTCGTTTAGGTACCCAGGTTATATGATTGCCACATGCTTTTATCCAAACTTGGCGCCTGTAAGGATCTTTTGGAAAAGTGTAAAACCAAAGATCTTTTTAAAACATTGTACAAAAAAGAATTTTAAATAACACCTTGGTATTATATATCAAGGTATTAATTATAGTCAATAAAAACATCGACACTAAAGATTACAGTGAACATCACTATTATTGCCTTGATGATACCATTTTATATACTCGAAATTACCGTTCTTTTCCTTTCATAACGTAACATAATGAAATGAAAATATCTATTTAAAATGTTTTATATACAATAAAACAATTTAAATTGATGTTTTCATTTCGTTAAAAACAAGTTTTGCAAATAGATCACAATAATATTAATGAATTTAAGACTATTCAATAACACGATTTTGTCTTGTGTAATAAGAACAAAGAGAAACGACATTTGTCTACAATTAAGCAAAATTTAATTATGTCCTAGTGGTGCAAAAGTCCCTACTATAGTGTTAATACTTTTAAGTTGGCAACACACCCTGCTCAGCTATATTAATCAGAATTTTCGTGATTTAATGCTTATATTAATTATTTAAATCAAAATAAATACTTAAAGATGAAAGGTAACGTCGTCTTTTTGTAAATTTGAGGTCTGTGATCTTTTTTACAAGAAAACACACTGCAACTCGGCATTTTTCTGGAGGTCAACTCACGCTTACGACTACATGTTAACTGATGCCGAACGCGGCGCGACTAGTTTTATATAACGGGAATGATCCGCGCTCTCGTACTTTTGACAGAGGGGAACGCTCTCCAATGTCGTCTCCTGTTAGTTTAATACTCTAAGGGCGGATGCGGTAACAGTTTAAAGCCACAGTTGTGAATTTCAGCCATTGACTGTACTGACGTGTGAACACGGGCGTTATCTTGATGAAACAGGACTTTTCTTCTGAGCATTCCTCGACGTTTTTCTTTTATTTCCTCTCGTAAACGACGTAGTAAGGTGCAGTAGTAATCAGAGTTTATAGTCTGACCCCTTTCAAGATAATCAATCATAATCACACCTTTCGAGTCCCAGAATACTGAAGCCATCACCTTATTTGCCGACAAAATCGACTTACCTTTTTAGGGGGTGGTGAACCAGGTCTTCTCCACTGTTTTGAGTGTTGTTTTGTTTCCGGTGTACAGTAATGAACCCATGTTTCGTCTATAGTAACAAAACGATTCAAAAAATCATCTGCATCGGCTTCAAATAACTCCAAACAGTCTTGTGGAAACCCAACTCGTTGACAATGATGTTTTGAGTTCGTTCATAAGAGATGCCTATAATCTCGGCTATCTCTCTAATTTTTAATCTGCGGTCTCCCATTATTAAATCAAGTACTTTTTTAATATTTTC
The DNA here is from genome assembly GCA_033319125.1 of Parnassius glacialis. Classification (NCBI taxonomy): domain Eukaryota; kingdom Metazoa; phylum Arthropoda; class Insecta; order Lepidoptera; family Papilionidae; genus Parnassius; species Parnassius glacialis. The sequence goes on from JAVANC010000008.1 coordinate 21,732,820, forward strand.
GTCAGTAGTTGACGTCGAAGGCCTTCCAGAGCGGGGTTCATCTTTCACACTCTCTCTACCACGCTTAAATTCTGCTATCCATTTTTTGACGGATGAATATGACAGTGCACAATCGCCTAATGTACTGACCATGTCATCATGGATGGCTTTTGATGATAGCCCCTTCTTATGGAGGTACTTAATGACGGCACGCTGCTCGATTTGCTCCATTCGCGGAAATTATGTCCGATTACTTTGTTAATAAATTTATAAAATCACAACTAATTATCGCACACGTTTCGAACTTCACACAATGAACTAGTCTGAACTGAACTAAATAATGTGGGTAGATTTGATTTTTAGAATTGAATGGATCTGTGTTAGGCCGAGTACTTTTCAATCCACCCTCGTATAATGAAATCGTCTTGTCTTATATAGTTCAAATAAAGAAACACAAATACAAATTGTTTTGACTTATTTTTTTAAAGTATTTTAATTTTCAGTCTTATTTTTTTCGATCATATTACTCCTGCAAAAAATAATTGTTTGGAATGGATTATCTCTGGTTTTCTACGTGAAATTTTTGAAAATAAATGTAGATCAATTTTCATATCTTCACGAAATATTATTGATTGCGATGAACAAGTCAAATGTAATAATATTGGTTGAAAGACACGGCAGATCAGAGATTTTTATGATTATTATGATACGTATTTTCATTCCAGGAATTAGACTTATGTCAGTATTCTGGCAAGATCCGGGGCCGACCGGACTCGTGGGTGGCCATCTCGACATGTCACGGGTTCCAAGGTGTCGTGTACAACGGCAAGAAAATGTGGTATATAGAGCCTGCTAAAGGTTGGTCTCGTGTTTTTAGCATTCACATAGTATTTGTAGTAAATTTCTCAGGAGGTTATAAAGGTTTCAGCTTTAATTTAAATCCTTAGTTATTTGCATACTAGCATTATGTACTAAAAATGTGCCGTAAAATAGCACTTAACGCTGCTGTGTTTCGTATGGTGAGTGTAGAGAACCAGAGACACTAAAAACGAGGCATTCCATCTTAGTCCTCAAGGCTGACAACGCATCTGCATTTGTATTCGCAAACGAGGAGAAATGTAGAGGTCTATGGGCCTCAGCAACCACTTACCATCAGGTGGACTGTGTGCCCGTTTGTCACCTTATTTCTATAAAAAAAAATGTGCTAAAATTTTTTGTTTGGCTGCGGTGCCGCGGGTTCGGTTCTCGCACTGAACAAGCTAGTGTTGCTGTGATCTACAAATGTATTATACTACAAGCTGATCCCTGCAACTTCTTCAACTTCGTCCACGTAGAATTTATTAGCTTAGATTTCATGGGCTTTAGTTTTCTTGCGCGGAACCCTAATTATTTTTCTAAAATAAAAGTAGCCTAAGTTACTCCGTATAACGTCAGTTATCTGCCAGTTAAAGTCCCGTCAAAATCGTTCCAGCTGTTTCGGAGATTAGCCGCAAAAAACAAACAGACAGACAGACAAAAATATTAAAAATTGTTTTTTTTTTGTTATAAATACCGTATATAAATATACTTTACTATGCATTTAGTAAAAAGCTGTTATTGTCGTGAACCATTTCGAACAAGTCTTTTAAGCTTACTTGCAGAATGGGCATATTATTAATTGTAACAGCTTTACCAGTATTCCTTTTAGAAATTTAAAAATTCTGTGTGTAAAATTGCTTAAAAGAAAATCCTAGTTTGGGGGTAGATTATGAACAGATTAACCATGATCTTTGCAACATGTTTATTTTTAGTAATAAAACAGTCATCAGCATCATCATTACAGCCCTTCAGAAGTCCACTGCTTAACATAGGCCTCCCCCAATGATTGCCACATACTACGGCCCTGAGCCACATGCATCCATCGACTGCCTGCATGTCTTACCAGTTCGTCACTCCATCTACTGGGGGGTCGCGCTAAACTTCGCCTACCGGTACGAGGCTGCCACTCGAAAACCTTTCTTTTCATCGGTTGTCGGTTCTTCGAGCTATATGCCCGGCCCATTGCCACTTCAGCTTACTAATCCATTGAGCAATGTCGGTCACTCTGTTCTACTGCGGATATCTTCATTTCTAAATTATCACGTAGAGAAACCCCGAGCATAGCTTTCTCCATAGCTCGCTGAGCAACCTTGAGCGTCGTCATACGGCCGGCATAGGAGGGCAAGGCAGGCAACACGCGCGGGTTGTACAATCTCGTTTTCAAGTTTAAGGTATACCTGATGTGAAGATGTATCGTAATTTCCCGAAAGGTGTCCGCCCGAGTTAAACCAGTGTATTGTTTTGAATTAACCTGTCATCATCATCATCATCATTACAGCCCTTCACAAGTCCACTGCTGAACATAGGCCTCCCCCAAAGAATGCCACAAAGCACGGTCCTGAGCCACCTGCATCCATCGACTTCCTGCATGTCTTACCAGGTCGTCACTCCATCTCGTGGGGGGACGCCCTACACTTCGCCTACCGGTACGAGGCTGCCACTCGAGAACCTTTCTTCCCCATCGGTTGTCGGTTCTTCGAGCTATATGGCCGGCCCACTGCCACTTCAGCTTACTAATCCGTTGGGCTATGTCGGTTACTCTGGTTCTACTGCGGATATCCTTATTCCTAAGTTTATCACGCAGAGAAACTCCGAGCATAGCCCTCTCCATAGCTCGCTGAGCGACCTTGAGCTTCCTCATACGGCCAGCAGTGAAGGACCACGTCTCAGTTCCGTAAGTCATCACTGGCAACACGCACTGGTTGTACAATTTCGTTTTAAGGTTTTGAGGTATGTCTGACGAGAAGATGTGTCGTAGCTTCCCGAACGCTGCCCAGCCGAGTTGAATCCGTCGATTGACCTCTCGGTCGAAGTTGGACTTACCTAGTCGGACTATTTGTCCCAGGTAAACATACTCGTCAACAACTTCGAGCTTAGTGCTCCCAACAACTACCGGCATAGGTGTGACATGGACATTAAACATGATCTTTGTTTTGTCCATGTTCATCTTAAGACCTATCCGTTGGGAGACACTATTGAGGTCATTGAGCATAGTGCTTAGGTCCTCCAGCGATTCTGCCATAAGGACTATATCGTCGGCAAATCGAAGGTGAGTGATGTATTCGCCATTGATGTTAATACCGCATCCTTTCCAGTCCAGAAGCTTGAAAACGTCTTCCAATGCAGCGGTGAAGAGTTTCGGGGATATAACATCACCCTGTCTTACACCTCTCTGCAATTGGATGGGTTTCGTACTCTGGTTCTGTACTCGGATAGCCATCGTAGCCCTACTGTACAAACACTTCAGCACTTCGATATACCGACTGTCAACTTGGCACCGCTGAAGGGACTGCAGCACCGCCCAAATTTCGACGGAATCAAAGGCTTTCTCATAGTCCACATACGCCAGACATAGTGGCAAATTGTACTCTTCGGACTTCTGTACAATTTGCCGTAGGGTATGTATGTGGTCTATGGTGCTAAAGCCCTTTCGGAAACCGGCTTGTTCGGGAGGCTGGAATTCGTCAAGTCTGCGCGCAAGACGATTCGTAATGACTCTCGAAAACAACATGTAGACGCGGCTCAGAAGGGAAATCGGTCTGTAGTTCTTCAAGAGAGCGTTGTCACCTTTCTTGAAGAACAAGACCACCGCACTTCTGCTCCACGCCTCCGGTGTTATGCCACCATGGAGGACGGAATTAAAGAGCTTCTGAAGGACTTCAAGTACCGGTCTTCCACCCGCTTTCAGAAGCTCCGCTGTAATTCCATCCTCGCCTGGGGCCTTGCCGTTTTTAAGGTGCTGGAGAGCCATTCTAATCTCGGTCAGACTGACGTCCGGGATATCTTCGGAATAGTGTCGGATAAGACTCGCTCTTGGATCGTTACTCACACTTGCGTATGGCTCCAACGATGACGTGTACAGCTGCCCATAGAACCTCTCAATCTCACTCAAAATCTCAGGTGCCCCGGAAACGATGCTGCCACATTCGGTCTTCAGCTTTGACAGTTGGCTCTTTCTGGCAGACAGATCTCTGGCAAAGACTATGGAGCCTTGGTTCCGCTCGATCGCTTCTTCAATACGAGCTGTATTGAAGTTGCGTAAGTCCCGCCGCATGCACTTGGAGATCTGTCTGTTCAGTTGCCTGTATGCTGTCAAATCTGTTGAAGAATGTAGCCTCATCTCCCGTCTAACAGCCATGAGATTAAGAGTGTGATCGGAGAGTTTTTGTGTTCTTCTGCGGCGGGTCTTGCAGAACTTAGCTCCGACCGCATGGACAGTTTCCACGAGCTTGTCATTCATATCGTCCACTTCATTGCAGTCTTCTAGGCACTGAAAACGGTTTCGTAACTCGAGCTGAAAGGTTTCGGGACTTTGGATTAGAGCACGAGGGGGACGGAGCGTTGACTTCATCAGACGAGACCTCTCCAACTTAACATTTAGGTTCAGTGTGCCTCTAACCATTCGGTGATCGCTGCCGGTTTTCACCCTCGCGATCACTGAGACATCACTGAACAGTTGTCGTCTGGTCGTCATAATGAAGTCAATCTCATTTTTTGTCGAACCGTCGGGGCTCAACCAGGTCCACTTCCTGTGGGGCCGCTTCTTGAAGAAAGAGTTCATCATAAAGAGTCCCTCTTTCTCCATGAAGTCGGCCAGCTGCTGGCCCCTTGGGTTCCGTTGCCCTATTCCAAATTTCCCTACTTTCAGCTCACCGTTCTCTCTTGTGCCTAGTTTTGCATTGAAGTCTCCCATTAACACCGTATATTGGGTTTTGGAGGAATGCATGGCTCTTGAGATATCCTCATACATTTCCTCCACCTCCTCATCGGGGTGTGCCGAGGTTGGTGCGTAAACCTGTATGACCTTCAGCGAATACCGTTTGGTGATTCTGAGTATAAGGTACGCAACCCTCGTCGACACACTCCCGATCTTTACAACGTTGTTAACGAGAGACTTGTGGACGATAAATCCGACACCTCCTTGGGACAGATGTTCGCCCTCCCGGTGATAGAGCAAGTTGCCGGATTCGAGGATTACCGTGTCCTCCCCCTCTCTTCGGACTTCGGATAATCCTATAATATGCCAGCGCAACTTGTCTATCTCTTCTTCCAGCTCCACGATCTTCTCGTCAGTCCTCAGGGTGCGTGCGTTGTATGTTGCCAGGTCGAGTCGTCGTAGGTGGCAACCAAACCTCCACCGGAGATTCTTAGCACCCCCTGCCCCGCCGTTACCATGGTCGCCACCGTAGCCAGGAATAGCGGGGCCGCCGGGGACTGGGGGCCGTCTCTTTATTACATCCATTCATAAGGGGGGTATTTGCCATAGTTGCCACGCTTGGCGAGCGGGTTGGCAACCGCAGTTTTTTTTTATTATAATATTGGCTATTATCAGGAAGATGCTGCTGCCCATCTCCCACCTGTTTCCCATTGTCGCCTTTTACGACACCCACGGGAGGATATGGGGTAGTGGATATTCTTGACCGCCACTACACGGCATGGCAATTAACCTGTGCTTGACTGCAATACCTCCTGGTACATAGCCTAGTATTAATTTAGTTCCAAGATGTTTCGCGTTATTTTTTCTATTACAGCATACTATTTTAATTTATAGACGATGAGATCACCTCTCAGCACTACGTCTATGACCACTCGGACCTCACGACCCACCACCGCTGCGGCTACGACGGCGGCGTCACAAACAACACCCACTTCGACCCGCAACTGATGGACAAACATATCAGGAAACGGAACGTTGAGCGTAGCAGAATTAATAGGGTAGGTTTTTTTATATTTTACTAAGCCAGCGTTTATCTATGATCCCACCTGATGGTAAGTGGTAATTAGCCTAAGATGGTGAAGCGCACTGACTTAACAAAATCCTATTCTTGCCTTGAAGACACCCACACTGTAATCGGATGGAAAGACAGATGCTGGCAACTTATTCCACTCCTTTATAGTACGCGTGATGAACGACGTGGCGAACCGTTTGGTTCGAATGCGTGGTAAGTCAATAACGAAAGGGTGGAGACTGACCGAACGTCTGGTTGTCCGATGGTGGAAGGGAGAGGGAGGAATTAAATAATGCAATTCCTGCGCACATTCTCCGAAATGTATCCTGTAGAAAACCGAAAGGCTGCCTACTTTGCGTCTGTGTTCGAGGCTGGTAACATTGGTTTAACGAAATTCGGGTCACCAATAAGCCTCTTAGCGCGCCTTTCCACTGAGTCCAAAGCTGCTAGGTGGCATTTTGCAGCACCACCATATATGGCAGCAATACTCCATGGACGACCGAACTTGCGCTTCATATATTTATTTTTGTAATCTACGTTTGTACAAAAGCCCTTATAAGAACGCTTTTACTATGCTACATATTTAAAAAGAGTTACCCATAATCACTACGCTATGCTACGAAGGCGTCTTGGTGAAAACAGCCCTTAGCCTCCCACTGGTAACGCTGTTACGTATAGTACCGAAGCAATATCAACTAGAATCAATAAAAATTAAAGTTTTTATACAATATGTGTGACAAACGAGCACGCAGTCCACTTGAGTAAGTGCTGTGGAAGAATTTCTCATTACCAGTTTTATAGGTAACATAGCTGCTACATGGCTCTACTAAGCCATGCAGCAGCTGTGTTATGGTTGTAGCACGAATGGGTCCGCTCGACCGGGAAAGGACCACGCTCTCACAGAATACCAGCGTAAAATAGCAGCTTAAGCCTGCTGTGTTTTGTATGGTGAGTGTAGAGAACCGGTGACTCTTTTTACTGGAAATGAGGCATTCCATCTTAGTCCTCACGGGTGACAACACATCTGCATTTTGATTCGTAATCGAAGATAGATGTAGATGTCTATGGGCCACAGCAACTGTTTGTCACCCTTATCCTATAAAAATAAAACCAGTAAGAAGATTCCCCGATTCTCTAAACTCTCTTTACGATGTTGTTCTTTGAGAGCGTGGTCCTCTCTCGGTCGGGCCGACCTATTAATATTTGAGAAATTTACATAATTTTTCATTCCATTACAGCCTATAAAAGTCCACTGCTGAATATAGCCAGTTAGTTGCCACGCTTGGCAAACGGGTTGGCAACCACAGTTTTTTATTATTTTTGAGTTGTTTTCACGAAGATGCTGTTGTCCATTTCCTGTTCTAGTATTCCTCTGTCGCCTCTTACGTCACTAACGGAATGATATGGGATAGTGTATACTTTACACCGTTACTACACGGTGTACATAATTTTAATATGATATAATTATAACGTTTTCCAGTACAAACGCGAGGCGTACGAAGACACGGAGGTGCGTGGCCCGTTCAACGCCAACAAGCTGTCGCGCTACGTGGAACTGGTACTGGTGGCTGACTACCGCGAGTATAAAGCGAATGGCGAAAACATACGGACAGTGCATCGACAGCTGAAGGCCGTAGCTAATATTATCAATTCCGTAAGTATTTTATTTAAGGTCCTTGAAATTCATGCCGAGTTTTTACTCCAGGCATAATTCCAGAATAAACGAAAGCTATCTAAAGAAAAAGAAAGAATAACATGCCTTTTATTCTTTCTTATTACACTTTTGAAGAGTTAATTGTAACTGAGATTGAGACCTATATGTTGTCAGTGAGAGAAGTGTATACATAAATATTTTCTTTGTGTAAGAGAGTTGATGTAATTATGGACTAAATTTAAAAAATCATCAAAATGAAATATTTATCCCCTGAGTTACCACGGCTCGTCAGTCTGAACAAAAGCAATTCTTCAATATTTCACTGTGCGTGCCAACAGTGTGTGAACCAACAGTACAAATAGTGTTGCGTTTCAAATCTGCGGGATTAGCCAAATTGACTTTCTACCATCGTTCACGCTATATAAAACTATAATAAAAACCGGTCAAATGCGAGTCGGACTCACGCACCGAGGGCTCCGAACAAATCCGTAGGTTTATAAGTTTAAAATTATAAAAATATTTTTATTATATGATGTAACTAAAAATTTAAGCCTTTGCAATTTTTCCTTTATCTGTGCTATGAAACGTGGCTTCGTACCAAATTTCTAGATCCTGAGTTCATGAGAAGTACCCTGTAGGTTTTGATTCCCTTGCGAATGTCGAAAATTTGCGGCATAAACGTCTGTATCTTTTGATTGCGTTGGCTTAGAAGTTTGATTTTCACAGATCCAAGGGACAGTAGACTTGAGTATTTGATATGAATTTCAGCTTGATACATCCACGCGCAAAAAGGGTCTTGACAGACAAAGAGACGGACAACAAAGTGATCCTATAAGGGTTCCGTTTTTTCCTTTTGAGTTACGGAACCCTAAAAAACAATACAGTCGAATCCAAACGAAAGAAGAGGTTCTCGCTCTTCGTTTTTTATAGTTGGCTAAACATTTCTTAGAGTAGGACAGAAGAATAACGTCTTCTGAAGTTGTAAAGAAAAGAGGTGTAATTATAGGGGCCATGTAGTCTAGTATAATAGCGACATAAGGGAATCCACTACTTCATATCTTTTCGTGAGAGTCGTAAGAGACGGTAGACTGTCAAGCGTGGTACTTATGGCAAATATCTCTTCTATGAGGCAGTCTATGGTGGAGACATGCCTGTGTAGTGAATGTTGAATGCGGCAATCGTTGGAATTATGTTTAAAATTATTCCGTTTTTAATTTTTAGGTTTACTCACCGTTGAACATCTTCATAGCGTTAGTAGGCGTAGTGGTGTGGAACGAGCGAGACGAAATACAATTAGAGGAGAACGGTGATAGGACCCTAACTAATTTTCTTGTGTACAGGAGAATGAGACTTTTGTCTGAAATACCCAACGATAATGCACATTTATTGACGTGAGTATTAGAACAATTACCGATTAAAACTAATGCGATTGAACCATTAAATAATTTTTATTTAATAACTATAAGAAATAGAATTACAAATATGCTTATTGAAAGTCATTTATTCTTTTACCACTGGTTCGATAAACCTCTGTTCTGGGAAGAACCAGCAATAAACCCAGCAATCATAACGATAATTAGGGCATGATTTCAAAGACTATTTTTGTTTGCAGTCGCCAAAAATTCCAAGAGGGTGTCGTTGGTAAAGCTCTGAAAGGGCCGATTTGCACTTTTGAATTCTCTGGAGGTGTTGCGACCAACCATTCAGAGGTCATAGGACTTGTGGCTACAACGATAGCGCATGAAATGGGCCATAATTTTGGCATGGAGCACGACACTGAGGAGGATTGCGAGTGTCCCGACGAAAAGTGCATCATGAGCCCGTCCAGCACGTCCGTGATGCCCATACATTGGTCATCTTGCAGCTTGAGATCCTTGGCGCTGTCGTTTGAGAGGGGCATGGATTACTGTCTCAGGTTGGTAATACATGTTACATGAGATTTTAAATTATTTTTGCTTTTGACAGTTAGCCTGTGAACTAGGACAAGGGAGTCTTGTTACGTATATGCACAGAGATTTAAATATACGCACGTAGTTGGAGTGACGTCGCTGTAGTGAAGCTGGATTCGTTATGCTTGTCTTCTCTCTATTGGTGTCTCTTTCATACCCGTTCGCCCGCTCCGTACCACTGCGTATCACCCAAAAGTTATGCAGTCCTAGTACTTTGACGAAAACTAACTATTGTTATTTGAATTTAATTTATCAAAATAATGATGTTTTGCCGAGAAAATAAAAGAAAAGAATACGGGGAACACGTTTAATCGCCTTCGCGGTCCAGAAGGAAGGAAATTATATTAACACTAGCTGTTCCCCGCGACTTCGCCCGCTTGTAATTTATAGTTTTAATTTTTTTTTTGCGAGGAACCCTAATTATTTTTCTAAAATAAAAGTAGCCTAAGTTACTCCTTATGACATCAGCTATCTGCCAGTGAAAGTCCCGTCAAGATCGGTTCAGCCGTTTCGGAGATTAGCCGGAACAAACAGACAGACAGACAGACGGACAGATAGACAGACAGACAGACAAACAGACAAACAGACAGACAAACATTTTAAAAATTGTATTTTAGTTATAAGTACCGTATTTACTTTCATATGCATTTAGTAAAAAGCTGTTGTTTTGACATTACAAACAGATACTTCAATTTTATTTATTTGTATAGATAATTGTGGGTAAACGCTGTACGCTGCAATATCTAAAGATATAATAATTTTCAGTGGATTTATCGTAGGATTTGAGAGAAGAGTAATAAAAGAGGTAGCAACACTGGTTTTTCTTTTGTCGCTCAAGAAAATTCGTTGTATTCTGTTAGCACCGTCCGCGTGTAGCAATCATAAAGTGCTATATAAGAATAATTTATATTTGTAAAACTCTGCCGATCCTTTGTTTTTCCCAATCTTGTTTTTTCGAGTCTCCGTATTTTCCATCTGATCATCAGGTTATCAGGTGGATTGTAAGGGTCACTTTAATTTTATATAAAATACAAATTTTATAGTTACTTATAATGTTGATGCTTGTATTCAACTATTCTAGTGTCGGTGATATTACACACCGTAGTTAAGACGAGTATTTTCAACGTTAATAGATTTTTAGCTGCATACGTATTTATGGTTTTGTACTGCATACATATTTGTCCAGCACGATGTAAGCATGACATTCATGTACATAAAGTTTTTACTTATTATCACAAAATAAATGATCTAAATGAAAATATAGCAAATTAAGAATTTAATTCAATAACATGCCTTTCATATTATCGAAACATATCATATAGTTATTGTATACAAAAACAAGAACTCGAAAAAAGTTAAAGCTTTTTAATTATCTCAATTAATATAGAGTATTTTTAAAATTAATTAAATTATGAAATTTATACCGTATTTCATGTATGCGCATATTTTTTACCGACTTCAAAAAGGTGACGGTACATAATTCGATTGTATGTTTTTTTAAGTGTGTTACCTCATTACTTTTTTATTATATTATTGTTTTCAAATATCACTTTTATTTTATTTTTTTACTCTATATGGATCTACATCTACGTCAAATTCTCACTACTCCATTGGTTGACTGGTAGAGAATGCCTCATGCCATTAGGTCTGCCTTTTGTATTTTGTTGTAATAAGAAATGCTTTTGTAACAAGGAATGAAATAAAGAATAAAATAAAATAAATAAATAAATGATGTCCGACAGGAACAAACCGAAACGGCTGTTCGAGTCGCCGACTTGCGGGAACGGGTTCGTGGAACCAGGGGAGCAGTGCGACTGCGGGCTGGGCGAGGACAAGGCGCGCGCGGCGTGCGCGGCGTGCTGCGAGCCCGCCTCCTGCATGCTGCGCAGCAACGCCAGCTGCGCTGCGGGACCCTGCTGCGACTTCCAGGTCACCACAACCAACCATATACATGCCTAAAATACCACCTTAACACTGCTGTGTTCCGTACGTTCACTGTAGTGAACCGGAGACCCTTTTTACTTGAAACGAGACATCTTAGTCCTCAGGGGTGACAACGCATCTGCATTTTGATTCTTAATCGAGGATAAATTTAGATGTCAATGAGCCGCAGCATCTAATTGCCTTCAGGTGGACTGTGTGCTCATTTGTCATCCTTATTCTATAAAAAAAAAACAGGTTGTTTCGGTTTGTAAGAATCTTAATTTTTTTTTTATTTATTCATGACCATGGTTGCGAGGACCTTCAGTCGAGTTTTATAATTTCTTCATAGTTCACTGCTTCACAATATGTTGATGCGTCACATTGTGCAGCCCTTGCGAGATTTTGACGGCAACTTGAGCCAGCAGGCAGCTGACAGTTGGCGATGGTATCTAAAGGCGCCTATGCGACAAACAGCTTATCTTGAGAATCCATCACCATCAGAGCACTTGTTTCACCGTTTTCACTAATAATTCACATGCGTAGACAGTTAATACATAAAACCGCACCACTTTTACATATCAAAATCCACTTCAAACTATTATTTAAACTATAATACAGGAGCAGCATACCGCCGCCGATCAAGTTCCCGCCAAAACTCCTGTAAGGACCTTAAGCAGTATTAAAGTTGCCATCCCATGATTTAAAAATAAGCTATTTTGGCGATAACTTGACCGACGGCGAATTGCAGCTCTTGTATTATTGTTTATATAATAATTTCAAGTACATGTTGATACGTAAAAGTGTGATTTTATTAATTAATATCTGCGTGTGTAAACTATAGTCTGTTTTTTATCTCTGAGACTAAACTGACATTACGTGATTTGCTAGTTTTTTTTTTTTTGCAATTAGTAAATTGTGTTATGACGCTATTGGAAATTCGCGTTAATAATTTTAATTAATAATAATCATAAACATTAACCTTCGTATTTCCCTAACAATTGTGTCCAATGATTTACCTCATTCCTAAGTGATGCCGCCCTGGTAGACGCCCTCATTGGTGGGGAAGACAGCGAAGTTAGCTTTGACTTTCACAATTGGGAACACATTTTTTCATTCACTGTTACATAACTTAACAATGATTTCATTCAATTTTATAGTTTTTTACTAGCGATAATGATTGTATGCAAACTTCGCTTCTCGAGTGGGTACTTACTGACAAGTACGGCGAGACGGTGACCCTCCAGTAGATGAAGTGACGACCTGATGATGTTTGATTATGGAAAGAATTGAATGATGTGGCTACGCCACAACCGAAACACACCGAACCTTTAACACGCTACCAAAGTCAGAAATACCCCGGATTGTATTGAATAGCTCTGTACTACACTTTGATAGTGTGATTTAGGCTTCCTTGCGTTAGGCTTGTGAGTGTACTTCCACTATCGATCGACAAAATATAAGAAAGACTTACTATTGTTGTTGGCATTTAATAGTTGCGTACTATGCTTGAGACGTTTATTTTAGTACGCTCAGCAAAGGATTGGAACTCCCACTGGTTTCAAACAAATATAATTTGGAACTAACGTGTTAACATCAAATAAACTAGCGTTCAAACGTTGGTTGCTTATTTAAAAACTAAATACGATTAAGGGTTATCTAATATATAAAAATTAATGTTTGTTGTTCGTATTTTATACGCTGCCATACCATTCATAAGATTGCGCTAAAACCTAGTTAACTTATTGTTAGCACTTGCGCGAAGGTTATAGGTTTAATACAATTTACTTACAGCAGGTGGCGCGCGCATCGTACCGACAAATTTATTTCAAAGCTAAACATCATTCAATTTGATTATGAATATATTATCATTCCTAATTAAACAATAAAACTCTTCCAAATGAGAATTTATATTTCCACAATTATTTCTTGTGCGGCAGCAACGAGACGGGACCAGATAGTATTTATTAATAAATTCAATTATTTTACAGACATGTAGACCGAAATCGGCGGGAACGGTCTGCCGTTCTGCGGAACGCGAGTGTGACCTTCCCGAATACTGCACTGGACATTCGGAATTCTGTCCTAAAGATGTGTACCGGATGGACACAACGCCTTGCGGGAACAACGAGGTACACATTTTTAATATGTGAAACATTTGAATCAAAACTGCTTTACTGGTCTTGTTTAATTGATCCGGGTCTGAATATTTGTTTGTCTAAAATCTTGAGTAGATTCTAGTATATTTCTCTTAAATCTTATCGCTGAACGTACCCTACCATTCTTGGTCTCGTGTTACATTGTCCATGAATAGGTTAGGTTATGTATTTTATATTACCCTCTATGGCTGAAAAGTGTTTGATGGCCTGACTTCTGAGACTGAATAGATTACAGGAGCGCGTTGTTTCCCCCATGGCATCCATGTAGTTAGTGTGGAGACCGTGTAGGAAGGAAGACGTGCTTAATGTTCCGGCTCGTCGTGCACGAAATGCGGCGAAGTTGAAACACCGTGGGCTTTTAGTCGGTACGAGAAGTCGGACATAAGCGTCCTTGCCTCGTATATGCGTATGAGTAGGCATTTCACCTTGAAAAAGATGTTTATTTTAGCTTTAGCATTTACATATCGGGACATCATCATTATCATCGTCATCATTACAGCCCTTCACAAGCCCACTGCTGAACATAGGCCTCCCCAAGGAATGCCACAAAGCACGGTCTTGAGCCACATGCATCCATCAACTTCGTGCATTGCCCTACACTTCGCCTACCAATACGAGGTTGCCACTCGAGAACCTTTTTTCCCCATTGGTTGTCGATTCTTCGAGCTATATGGCCGGTCCAGTGCCACTTTAGCTTACTAATCTATTGGCCTATCTCGGTTTCTCGGGTTCTACTGCGGATATCCTCATTTCTAAGTTTATCACATAAAGAAACCCCGAGCATAACAAAGTCAATAGCTCGCTGAGCTATCTCGAGTGTCCTCATACGGCTAGCAGTAAAGGACCACGTTTCAGATCCATAAGTCATCACTAGCAACACGCATTGGTTGTATAATCTCGTTTTCAGGTTTTAAGGTATACCTGATGAAAAGATGTGTCGTAATTTCCCGAACGCTGCCCAGTCAAGTTGAATCCGTCGATTGAACTCTCGGTCGAAGTTAGATTTACCTAGTCAGACTATTTGTCCCAAGTAAACATACTCGTCAACAACTTCGAGCTTAGTGCTCCCAACAACTAACCGGCATAGGTGTGACTTTTCAAGACCCAATCTGGGACGTCTTGAAAAAAGGCCAGGTCAAGAGCACCCTAAACCGTAGAGCATGTATGAAGAGAATAATGAAAGTGGACGAAGCGAAACAAGTATGTAAGGATCGTAGCAAGTGGAAAGAAGTGGTCTCTGTCTACCCCTACGGGAAAGAGGCGTGATTATATGTATGTATGTATGTAATTAAATCAACTTTTCAGTAATAATAGACAGTTTTATATTGTTACTTGGATCTAAAATTAGAAGCACCAATAACGCTTATAACAACGCATGATTTTTTTTTGGTCGTTACTGACAGATGTGAGTACAGACATGGATAATGTGCAAGCGAGAACTAAATAGAAGAGGCGCTATTTACAATGTCATTCTTTATCTGCGCGATTAGTATATTATGTCCCTCCCGCGTTGACATCCTCGCCACCTCCGCACCGATTGCCACCACACCATCCTTATTTTGTAGAGTTTTAATATAAAAATAGTGACTTGAGTAAGCCTTAGAAGATAGACATATGCTGTCGCGGACATAATATATAGCCTATATTCAAGGGCGTCGCCAGCTTATGGTCCATGGGGGAGGGGGCAATACGGTCAAGTGCCCATAAAGCTTTACACTTGTGTTGCGAATCTTACCTCTAAAACGTTTGATATAAGAACGCTACAAATTCCAATATGTAAAGCTCCATGAGCACTTGACTGTACAATAAATAAAACTTTTAAACAAAGTTATTATATACAAAGGGAAACAGGCAGGAGATGGGCAGCAGCATCTTCCTGGTAACGGCATAAATACAATAAAAAAACTGCGGTTGCCAACCCGCTCGCCAAGCGTGGCAACTATGGCAATATACCCCCCATGAGCAATGACAATAATAAACGGCCCCCAGTCCCCGGCGGCCCCGCTATTCCTGGCTACGGTGGCGACCATGGTAACGGCGGGGCAGGGGGTGCTAAGAATCTCCGGTGGAGGTTCGGTTGCCACCTTAGACGACTCGACCTGGCAACGTACAACGCACGCACCCTGAGGACTGACGAGAAGATCGTGGAGCTGGAAGAAGAGATAGACAAGTTGCGCTGGCATATTATAGGATTATCCGAAGTCCGAAGAGAGGGGGAGGACACGGTAATCCTCGAATCCGGCAACTTGTTCTATCACCGGGAGGGCGACCATCTGTCCCAAGGAGGTGTCGGATTTATCGTCCACAAGTCTCTCGTTAACAACGTTGTAAAGATCGGGAGTGTGTCGACGAGGGTTGCGTACCTTATACTCAGAATCACCAAACGGTATTCGCTGAAGGTCATACAGGTTTACGCACCAACCTCGGCACACCCCGATGAGGAGGTGGAGGAAATGTATGAGGATATCTCTAGAGCCATGCATTCCTCCAAAACCCAATATACGGTGTTAATGGGAGACTTCAATGCAAAACTAGGCACAGGAGAGAACGGTGAGCTGAAAGTAGGGAAATTTGGAATAGGGCAACGGAACCCAAGGGGCCAGCAGCTGGCCGACTTCATGGAGAAAGAGGGACTCTTTATGATGAACTCTTTCTTCAAGAAGCGGCCCCACAGGAAGTGGACCTGGTCGAGCCCCGACGGTTCGACAAAAAATGAGATTGACTTCATTATGACGACCAGACGACAACTGTTCAGTGATGTCTCAGTGATCGCGAGGGTGAAAACCGGCAGCGATCACCGAATGGTTAGAGGCACACTGAACCTAAATGTTAAGTTGGAGAGGTCTCGTCTGATGAAGTCAACGCTCCGTCCCCCTCGTGCTCTAATCCAGAGTCCCGAAACCTTTCAGCTCGAGTTACAAAACCGTTTTCAGTGCCTAGAAGACTGCAATGAAGTGGACGATATGAATGACAAGCTCGTGGAAACTGTCCATGCGGTCGGAGCTAAGTTCTGCAAGACCCACCGCAGAAGAACACAGAAACTCTCCGATCACACTCTTAATCTCATGGCTGTTAGACGGGAGATGAGGCTACATTCTTCAACAGATTTGACAGCATACAGGCAACTGAACAGACAGATCTCCAAATTCATGCGGCGAGACTTACGCAACTTCAATACAGCTCGTATTGAAGAAGCGATCGAGCGGAACCAAGGCTCCAAAGTCTTTGCCAGAGATCTGTCTGCCAGAAAGAGCCAACTGTCAAAGCTGAAGACCGAATGTGGCAGCATCGTTTCCGGGGCACCTGAGATTTTGAGTGAGATTGAGAGGTTCTATGGGCAGCTGTACACGTCATCGTTGGAGCCATACGCAAGTGTGAGTAACGATCCAAGAGCGAGTCTTATCCGACACTATTCCGAAGATATCCCGGACGTCAGTCTGACCGAGATTAGAATGGCTCTCCAGCACCTTAAAAACGGCAAGGCCCCAGGCGAGGATGGAATTACAGCGGAGCTTCTGAAAGCGGGTGGAAGACCGGTACTTGAAGTCCTTCAGAAGCTCTTTAATTCCGTCCTCCATGGTGGCATAACACCGGAGGCGTGGAGCAGAAGTGCGGTGGTCTTGTTCTTCAAGAAAGGTGACAACGCTCTCTTGAAGAACTACAGACCGATTTCCCTTCTGAGCCGCGTCTACATGTTGTTTTCGAGAGTCATTACGAATCGTCTTGCGCGCAGACTTGACGAATTCCAGCCTCCCGAACAAGCCGGTTTCCGAAAGGGCTTTAGCACCATAGACCACATACATACCCTACGGCAAATTGTACAGAAGTCCGAAGAGTACAATTTGCCACTATGTCTGGCGTATGTGGACTATGAGAAAGCCTTTGATTCCGTCGAAATTTGGGCGGTGCTGCAGTCCCTTCAGCGGTGCCAAGTTGACAGTCGGTATATCGAAGTGCTGAAGTGTTTGTACAGTAGGGCTACGATGGCTATCCGAGTACAGAACCAGAGTACGAAACCCATCCAATTGCAGAGAGGTGTAAGACAGGGTGATGTTATATCCCCTAAACTCTTCACCGCTGCATTGGAAGACGTTTTCAAGCTTCTGGACTGGAAAGGATGCGGTATTAACATCAATGGCGAATACATCACTCACCTTCGATTTGCCGACGATATAGTCCTTATGGCAGAATCGCTGGAGGACCTAAGCACTATGCTCAATGACCTCAATAGTGTCTCCCAACGGATAGGTCTTAAGATGAACATGGACAAAACAAAGATCATGTTTAATGTCCATGTCACACCTATGCCGGTAGTTGTTGGGAGCACTAAGCTCGAAGTTGTTGACGAGTATGTTTACCTGGGACAAATAGTCCGACTAGGTAAGTCCAACTTCGACCGAGAGGTCAATCGACGGATTCAACTCGGCTGGGCAGCGTTCGGGAAGCTACGACACATCTTCTCGTCAGACATACCTCAAAACCTTAAAACGAAATTGTACAACCAGTGCGTGTTGCCAGTGATGACTTACGGAACTGAGACGTGGTCCTTCACTGCTGGCCGTATGAGGAAGCTCAAGGTCGCTCAGCGAGCTATGGAGAGGGCTATGCTCGGAGTTTCTCTGCGTGATAAACTTAGGAATAAGGATATCCGCAGTAGAACCAGAGTAACCGACATAGCCCAACGGATTAGTAAGCTGAAGTGGCAGTGGGCCGGCCATATAGCTCGAAGAACCGACAACCGATGGGGAAGAAAGGTTCTCGAGTGGCAGCCTCGTACCGGTAGGCGAAGTGTAGGGCGTCCCCCCACAAGATGGAGTGACGACCTGGTAAGACATGCAGGAAGTCGATGGATGCAGGTGGCTCAGGACCGTGCTTTGTGGCATTCCTTGGGGGAGGCCTATGTTCAGCAGTGGACTTGTGAAGGGCTGTAATGAATGAATGAATGAATGAATTATATTCATTAGAAAAATAGAATAAAAAGAATTTGGAATTACTTACAGATTAAGTTTTGGAAATTATAAAATTTTAATAATGTAGTGGTACTGCAGCTGCCCCTTCCTCCCCTAGGGGCTCAAAAAATAGGTGCAGTGGTTCTAGAGAAAACCCTCCACATACTTACAAAAATCGCATTCTCTGTATGTTACGTATAATATATTGTAAATTGTAACAAGTTTATCAAAGCGAGTATTTGTGTTAGTCTAAAGTGTATCATTTCTTTGTACAATATCGTTCAATTTATTTTGTCCGTAGGCATATTGCGTTCGCGGTGCGTGCCGTTCGCACTCGGACCAGTGCCGGTTGCTGTGGGGCGCCACCGGCGAGAGCTCCGACACCCGGTGCTACACCTCCACCAACGTTAAAGGGACCAAGTAAGTTTGCTACAAATACTATAGTACGGAGCAGTGCCAGCTGCTGTGGGGCGCCACCGGCGAGAGCTCCGACACCCGGTGCTACACCTCCACCAACGTTAAAGGGACCAAGTAAGTTTGCTACAAATACTATAGTACGGAGCAGTGCCAGCTGCTGTGGGGCGCCACCGGCGAGAGCTCCGACACCCGGTGCTACACCTCCACCAACGTTAAAGGGACCAAGTAAGTTTGCTACAAATACTATAGTACGGAGCAGTGCCAGCTGCTGTGGGGCGCCACCGGCGAGAGCTCCGACACCCGGTACTACACCTCCACCAACGTTAAAGGGACCAAGTAAGTTTGCTACAAATACTATAGTACGGAGCAGTGCCAGCTGCTGTGGGGCGCCACCGGCGAGAGCTCCGACACCCGGTGCTACACCTCCACCAACGTTAAAGGGACCAAGTAAGTTTGCTACAAATACTATAGTACGGAGCAGTGCCAGCTGCTGTGGGGCGCCACCGGCGAGAGCTCCGACACCCGGTACTACACCTCCACCAACGTTAAAGGGACCAAGTAAGTTTGCTACAAATACTATAGTACGGAGCAGTGCCAGCTGCTGTGGGGCGCCACCGGCGAGAGCTCCGACACCCGGTACTACACCTCCACCAACGTTAAAGGGACCAAGTAAGTTTGCTACAAATAATATAGTACGGAGCAGTGCCAGCTGCTGTGGGGCGCCACCGGCGAGAGCTCCGACACCCGGTACTACACCTCCACCAACGTTAAAGGGACCAAGTAAGTTTGCTACAAATACTATAGTACGGAGCAGTGCCAGCTGCTGTGGGGCGCCACCGGCGAGAGCTCCGACACCCGGTGCTACACCTCCACCAACGTTAAAGGGACCAAGTAAGTTTGCTACAAATACTATAGTACGGAGCAGTGCCAGCTGCTGTGGGGCGCCACCGGCGAGAGCTCCGACACCCGGTACTACACCTCCACCAACGTTAAAGGGACCAAGTAAGTTTGCTACAAATACTATAGTACGGAGCAGTGCCAGCTGCTGTGGGGCGCCACCGGCGAGAGCTCCGACACCCGGTACTACACCTCCACCAACGTTAAAGGGACCAAGTAAGTTTGCTACAAATACTATAGTACGGAGCAGTGCCAGCTGCTGTGGGGCGCCACCGGCGAGAGCTCCGACACCCGGTACTACACCTCCACCAACGTTAAAGGGACCAAGTAAGTTTGCTACAAATACTATAGTACGGAGCAGTGCCAGCTGCTGTGGGGCGCCACCGGCGAGAGCTCCGACACCCGGTGCTACACCTCCACCAACGTTAAAGGGACCAAGTAAGTTTGCTACAAATACTATAGTACGGAGCAGTGCCAGCTGCTGTGGGGCGCCACCGGCGAGAGCTCCGACACCCGGTACTACACCTCCACCAACGTTAAAGGGACCAAGTAAGTTTGCTACAAATACTATAGTACGGAGCAGTGCCAGCTGCTGTGGGGCGCCACCGGCGAGAGCTCCGACACCCGGTACTACACCTCCACCAACGTTAAAGGGACCAAGTAAGTTTGCTACAAATACTATAGTACGGAGCAGTGCCAGCTGCTGTGGGGCGCCACCGGCGAGAGCTGCTACACCCGCTGCTACACCTTCACCAACCTTAAAGGGACCAAATAAGCGCTACTAATATTACACCTCTACCAACGTTAAAGGGACTAAATAAGTGGTACTAATACTATGGTACTATACAAATACTATAGTACGGAGCAGTGCCGGCTGCTGTGGGGCTTATATATATGGGGCTATAGTCTTAGTAAAAATATATTTTTATTGCAATTTGTTTTGTACTATTAAGCGTATAATGTAGTGAGTCTAGATGATCGTGATCATCATTATTATCTTTCGCATTACTAAAGGAGAAAGAAAGCAGTTACCAGTACGACACTGTCTGTGACCTCTTACAATATTATGATGTGTCACGCGCAGGAACGGCAACTGCGGCTATGACCGCGTGCGGCAGATCTTCCGGCCGTGCGCCAGTGCGGACGCGCGCTGCGGGCTGCTGCAGTGCCGCCACCTCAACGAGCGCCTCGAGTTCGGCATGGAGTCCGTCGCACAGCTCTCCGCGCTCTTCATCAACAACAACGGTGACTCGCCACTCACGCACACACACTCATACACGAGTTCGGCATGGAGTCCGTCGCACAGCTCTCCGCGCTCTTCATCAACAACAACGGTGACTCGCCACTCACGCACACACACTCATACACGAGTTCGGCATGGAGTCCGTCGCACAGCTCTCCGCGCTCTTCATCAACAACAACGGTGACTCGCCACTCACGCACACACACTCATACACGAGTTCGGCATGGAGTCCGTCGCACAGCTCTCCGCGCTCTTCATCAACAACAACGGTGACTCGCCACTCACGCACACACACTCATACACGAGTTCGGCATGGAGTCCGTCGCACAGCTCTCCGCGCTCTTCATCAACAACAACGGTGACTCGCCACTCACGCACACACACTCATACACGAGTTCGGCATGGAGTCCGTCGCACAGCTCTCCGCGCTCTTCATCAACAACAACGGTGACTCGCCACTCTCGCACACACACTCATACACGAGTTCGGCATGGAGTCCGTCGCACAGCTCTCCGCGCTCTTCATCAACAACAACGGTGACTCGCCACTCACGCACACACACTCATACACGAGTTCGGCATGGAGTCCGTCGCACAGCTCTCCGCGCTCTTCATCAACAACAACGGTGACTCGCCACTCACGCACACACACTCATACACGAGTTCGGCATGGTGTCCGTCGCACAGCTCTCCGCGCTCTTCATCAACAACAACGGTGACTCGCCACTCACGCACACACACTCATACACGAGTTCGGCATGGAGTCCGTCGCACAGCTCTCCGCGCTCTTCATCAACAACAACGGTGACTCGCCACTCACGCACACACACTCATACACGAGTTCGGCATGGAGTCCGTCGCACAGCTCTCCACGCTCTTCATCAACAACAACGGTGACTCGCCACTCACGCACACACACTCATACACGAGTTCGGCATGGAATCCGTCGCACAGCTCTCCGCGCTCTTCATCAACAACAACGGTGACTCGCCACTCACGCACACACACTCATACACGAGTTCGGCATGGAGTCCGTCGCACAGCTCTCCGCGCTCTTCATCAACAACAACGGTGACTCGCCACTCACGCACATACACTCATACACGAGTTCGGCATGGAGTCCGTCGCACAGCTCTCCGCGCTCTTCATCAACAACAACGGTGACTCGCCACTCACGCACACACACTCATACACGAGTTCGGCATGGAGTCCGTCGCACAGCTCTCCGCGCTCTTCATCAACAACAACGGTGACTCGCCACTCACGCACACACACTCATACACGAGTTCGGCATGGAGTCCGTCGCACAGCTCTCCGCGCTCTTCATCAACAACAACGGTGACTCGCCACTCACGCACACACACTCATACACGAGTTCGGCATGGAGTCCGTCGCACAGCTCTCCGCGCTCTTCATCAACAACAACGGTGACTCGCCACTCACGCACACACACTCATACACGAGTTCGGCATGGAGTCCGTCGCACAGCTCTCCGCGCTCTTCATCAACAACAACGGTGACTCGCCACTCACGCACACACACTCATACACGAGTTCGGCATGGAGTCCGTCGCACAGCTCTCCGCGCTCTTCATCAACAACAACGGTGACTCGCCACTCACGCACACACACTCATACACGAGTTCGGCATGGAGTCCGTCGCACAGCTCTCCGCGCTCTTCATCAACAACAACGGTGACTCGCCACTCACGCACATACACTCATACACGAGTTCGGCATGGAGTCCGTCGCACAGCTCTCCGCGCTCTTCATCAACAACAACGGTGACTCGCCACTCACGCACACACACTCATACACGAGTTCGGCATGGAGTCCGTCGCACAGCTCTCCGCGCTCTTCATCAACAACAACGGTGACTCGCCACTCACGCACACACACTCATACACGAGTTCGGCATGGAGTCCGTCGCACAGCTCTCCGCGCTCTTCATCAACAACAACGGTGACTCGCCACTCACGCACACACACTCATACACGAGTTCGGCATGGAGTCCGTCGCACAGCTCTCCGCGCTCTTCATCAACAACAACGGTGACTCGCCACTCACGCACACACACTCATACACGAGTTCGGCATGGAGTCCGTCGCACAGCTCTCCGCGCTCTTCATCAACAACAACGGTGACTCGCCACTCACGCACACACACTCATACACGAGTTCGGCATGGAGTCCGTCGCACAGCTCTCCGCGCTCTTCATCAACAACAACGGTGACTCGCCACTCACGCACACACACTCATACACGAGTTCGGCATGGAGTCCGTCGCACAGCTCTCCGCGCTCTTCATCAACAACAACGGTGACTCGCCACTCACGCACACACACTCATACACGAGTTCGGCATGGAGTCCGTCGCACAGCTCTCCGCGCTCTTCATCAACAACAACGGTGACTCGCCACTCACGCACACACACTCATACACGAGTTCGGCATGGAGTCCGTCGCACAGCTCTCCGCGCTCTTCATCAACAACAACGGTGACTCGCCACTCACGCACACACACTCATACACGAGTTCGGCATGGAGTCCGTCGCACAGCTCTCCGCGCTCTTCATCAACAACAACGGTGACTCGCCACTCACGCACACACACTCATACACGAGTTCGGCATGGAGTCCGTCGCACAGCTCTCCGCGCTCTTCATCAACAACAACGGTGACTCGCCACTCACGCACACACACTCATACACGAGTTCGGCATGGAGTCCGTCGCACAGCTCTCCGCGCTCTTCATCAACAACAACGGTGACTCGCCACTCACGCACACACACTCATACACGAGTTCGGCATGGAGTCCGTCGCACAGCTCTCCGCGCTCTTCATCAACAACAACGGTGACTCGCCACTCACGCACACACACTCATACACGAGTTCGGCATGGAGTCCGTCGCACAGCTCTCCGCGCTCTTCATCAACAACAACGGTGACTCGCCACTCACGCACACACACTCATACACGAGTTCGGCATGGAGTCCGTCGCACAGCTCTCCGCGCTCTTCATCAACAACAACGGTGACTCGCCACTCACGCACACACACTCATACACGAGTTCGGCATGGAGTCCGTCGCACAGCTCTCCGCGCTCTTCATCAACAACAACGGTGACTCGCCACTCACGCACACACACTCATACACGAGTTCGGCATGGAGTCCGTCGCACAGCTCTCCGCGCTCTTCATCAACAACAACGGTGACTCGCCACTCACGCACACACACTCATACACGAGTTCGGCATGGAGTCCGTCGCACAGCTCTCCGCGCTCTTCATCAACAACAACGGTGACTCGCCACTCACGCACACACACTCATACACGAGTTCGGCATGGAGTCCGTCGCACAGCTCTCCGCGCTCTTCATCAACAACAACGGTGACTCGCCACTCACGCACACACACTCATACACGAGTTCGGCATGGAGTCCGTCGCACAGCTCTCCGCGCTCTTCATCAACAACAACGGTGACTCGCCACTCACGCACACACACTCATACACGAGTTCGGCATGGAGTCCGTCGCACAGCTCTCCGCGCTCTTCATCAACAACAACGGTGACTCGCCACTCACGCACACACACTCATACACGAGTTCGGCATGGAGTCCGTCGCACAGCTCTCCGCGCTCTTCATCAACAACAACGGTGACTCGCCACTCACGCACACACACTCATACACGAGTTCGGCATGGAGTCCGTCGCACAGCTCTCCGCGCTCTTCATCAACAACAACGGTGACTCGCCACTCACGCACACACACTCATACACGAGTTCGGCATGGAGTCCGTCGCACAGCTCTCCGCGCTCTTCATCAACAACAACGGTGACTCGCCACTCACGCACACACACTCATACACGAGTTCGGCATGGAGTCCGTCGCACAGCTCTCCGCGCTCTTCATCAACAACAACGGTGACTCGCCACTCACGCACACACACTCATACACGAGTTCGGCATGGAGTCCGTCGCACAGCTCTCCGCGCTCTTCATCAACAACAACGGTGACTCGCCACTCACGCACACACACTCATACACGAGTTCGGCATGGAGTCCGTCGCACAGCTCTCCGCGCTCTTCATCAACAACAACGGTGACTCGCCACTCACGCACACACACTCATACACGAGTTCGGCATGGAGTCCGTCGCACAGCTCTCCGCGCTCTTCATCAACAACAACGGTGACTCGCCACTCACGCACACACACTCATACACGAGTTCGGCATGGAGTCCGTCGCACAGCTCTCCGCGCTCTTCATCAACAACAACGGTGACTCGCCACTCACGCACACACACTCATACACGAGTTCGGCATGGAGTCCGTCGCACAGCTCTCCGCGCTCTTCATCAACAACAACGGTGACTCGCCACTCACGCACACACACTCATACACGAGTTCGGCATGGAGTCCGTCGCACAGCTCTCCGCGCTCTTCATCAACAACAACGGTGACTCGCCACTCACGCACACACACTCATACACGAGTTCGGCATGGAGTCCGTCGCACAGCTCTCCGCGCTCTTCATCAACAACAACGGTGACTCGCCACTCACGCACACACACTCATACACGAGTTCGGCATGGAGTCCGTCGCACAGCTCTCCGCGCTCTTCATCAACAACAACGGTGACTCGCCACTCACGCACACACACTCATACACGAGTTCGGCATGGAGTCCGTCGCACAGCTCTCCGCGCTCTTCATCAACAACAACGGTGACTCGCCACTCACGCACACACACTCATACACGAGTTCGGCATGGAGTCCGTCGCACAGCTCTCCGCGCTCTTCATCAACAACAACGGTGACTCGCCACTCACGCACACACACTCATACACGAGTTCGGCATGGAGTCCGTCGCACAGCTCTCCGCGCTCTTCATCAACAACAACGGTGACTCGCCACTCACGCACACACACTCATACACGAGTTCGGCATGGAGTCCGTCGCACAGCTCTCCGCGCTCTTCATCAACAACAACGGTGACTCGCCACTCACGCACACACACTCATACACGAGTTCGGCATGGAGTCCGTCGCACAGCTCTCCGCGCTCTTCATCAACAACAACGGTGACTCGCCACTCACGCACACACACTCATACACGAGTTCGGCATGGAGTCCGTCGCACAGCTCTCCGCGCTCTTCATCAACAACAACGGTGACTCGCCACTCACGCACACACACTCATACACGAGTTCGGCATGGAGTCCGTCGCACAGCTCTCCGCGCTCTTCATCAACAACAACGGTGACTCGCCACTCACGCACACACACTCATACACGAGTTCGGCATGGAGTCCGTCGCACAGCTCTCCGCGCTCTTCATCAACAACAACGGTGACTCGCCACTCACGCACACACACTCATACACGAGTTCGGCATGGAGTCCGTCGCACAGCTCTCCGCGCTCTTCATCAACAACAACGGTGACTCGCCACTCACGCACACACACTCATACACGAGTTCGGCATGGAGTCCGTCGCACAGCTCTCCGCGCTCTTCATCAACAACAACGGTGACTCGCCACTCACGCACACACACTCATACACGAGTTCGGCATGGAGTCCGTCGCACAGCTCTCCGCGCTCTTCATCAACAACAACGGTGACTCGCCACTCACGCACACACACTCATACACGAGTTCGGCATGGAGTCCGTCGCACAGCTCTCCGCGCTCTTCATCAACAACAACGGTGACTCGCCACTCACGCACACACACTCATACACGAGTTCGGCATGGAGTCCGTCGCACAGCTCTCCGCGCTCTTCATCAACAACAACGGTGACTCGCCACTCACGCACACACACTCATACACGAGTTCGGCATGGAGTCCGTCGCACAGCTCTCCGCGCTCTTCATCAACAACAACGGTGACTCGCCACTCACGCACACACACTCATACACGAGTTCGGCATGGAGTCCGTCGCACAGCTCTCCGCGCTCTTCATCAACAACAACGGTGACTCGCCACTCACGCACACACACTCATACACGAGTTCGGCATGGAGTCCGTCGCACAGCTCTCCGCGCTCTTCATCAACAACAACGGTGACTCGCCACTCACGCACACACACTCATACACGAGTTCGGCATGGAGTCCGTCGCACAGCTCTCCGCGCTCTTCATCAACAACAACGGTGACTCGCCACTCACGCACACACACTCATACACGAGTTCGGCATGGAGTCCGTCGCACAGCTCTCCGCGCTCTTCATCAACAACAACGGTGACTCGCCACTCACGCACACACACTCATACACGAGTTCGGCATGGAGTCCGTCGCACAGCTCTCCGCGCTCTTCATCAACAACAACGGTGACTCGCCACTCACGCACACACACTCATACACGAGTTCGGCATGGAGTCCGTCGCACAGCTCTCCGCGCTCTTCATCAACAACAACGGTGACTCGCCACTCACGCACACACACTCATACACGAGTTCGGCATGGAGTCCGTCGCACAGCTCTCCGCGCTCTTCATCAACAACAACGGTGACTCGCCACTCACGCACACACACTCATACACGAGTTCGGCATGGAGTCCGTCGCACAGCTCTCCGCGCTCTTCATCAACAACAACGGTGACTCGCCACTCACGCACACACACTCATACACGAGTTCGGCATGGAGTCCGTCGCACAGCTCTCCGCGCTCTTCATCAACAACAACGGTGACTCGCCACTCACGCACACACACTCATACACGAGTTCGGCATGGAGTCCGTCGCACAGCTCTCCGCGCTCTTCATCAACAACAACGGTGACTCGCCACTCACGCACACACACTCATACACGAGTTCGGCATGGAGTCCGTCGCACAGCTCTCCGCGCTCTTCATCAACAACAACGGTGACTCGCCACTCACGCACACACACTCATACACGAGTTCGGCATGGAGTCCGTCGCACAGCTCTCCGCGCTCTTCATCAACAACAACGGTGACTCGCCACTCACGCACACACACTCATACACGAGTTCGGCATGGAGTCCGTCGCACAGCTCTCCGCGCTCTTCATCAACAACAACGGTGACTCGCCACTCACGCACACACACTCATACACGAGTTCGGCATGGAGTCCGTCGCACAGCTCTCCGCGCTCTTCATCAACAACAACGGTGACTCGCCACTCACGCACACACACTCATACACGAGTTCGGCATGGAGTCCGTCGCACAGCTCTCCGCGCTCTTCATCAACAACAACGGTGACTCGCCACTCACGCACACACACTCATACACGAGTTCGGCATGGAGTCCGTCGCACAGCTCTCCGCGCTCTTCATCAACAACAACGGTGACTCGCCACTCACGCACACACACTCATACACGAGTTCGGCATGGAGTCCGTCGCACAGCTCTCCGCGCTCTTCATCAACAACAACGGTGACTCGCCACTCACGCACACACACTCATACACGAGTTCGGCATGGAGTCCGTCGCACAGCTCTCCGCGCTCTTCATCAACAACAACGGTGACTCGCCACTCACGCACACACACTCATACACGAGTTCGGCATGGAGTCCGTCGCACAGCTCTCCGCGCTCTTCATCAACAACAACGGTGACTCGCCACTCACGCACACACACTCATACACGAGTTCGGCATGGAGTCCGTCGCACAGCTCTCCGCGCTCTTCATCAACAACAACGGTGACTCGCCACTCACGCACACACACTCATACACGAGTTCGGCATGGAGTCCGTCGCACAGCTCTCCGCGCTCTTCATCAACAACAACGGTGACTCGCCACTCACGCACACACACTCATACACGAGTTCGGCATGGAGTCCGTCGCACAGCTCTCCGCGCTCTTCATCAACAACAACGGTGACTCGCCACTCACGCACACACACTCATACACGAGTTCGGCATGGAGTCCGTCGCACAGCTCTCCGCGCTCTTCATCAACAACAACGGTGACTCGCCACTCACGCACACACACTCATACACGAGTTCGGCATGGAGTCCGTCGCACAGCTCTCCGCGCTCTTCATCAACAACAACGGTGACTCGCCACTCACGCACACACACTCATACACGAGTTCGGCATGGAGTCCGTCACACAGCTCTCCGCGCTCTTCATCAACAACAACGGTGACTCGCCACTCACGCACACACACTCATACACGAGTTCGGCATGGAGTCCGTCGCACAGCTCTCCGCGCTCTTCATCAACAACAACGGTGACTCGCCACTCACGCACACACACTCATACACGAGTTCGGCATGGAGTCCGTCGCACAGCTCTCCGCGCTCTTCATCAACAACAACGGTGACTCGCCACTCACGCACACACACTCATACACGAGTTCGGCATGGAGTCCGTCGCACAGCTCTCCGCGCTCTTCATCAACAACAACGGTGACTCGCCACTCTCGCACACACACTCATACACGAGTTCGGCATGGAGTCCGTCGCACAGCTCTCCGCGCTCTTCATCAACAACAACGGTGACTCGCCACTCACGCACACACACTCATACACGAGTTCGGCATGGAGTCCGTCGCACAGCTCTCCGCGCTCTTCATCAACAACAACGGTGACTCGCCACTCACGCACACACACTCATACACGAGTTCGGCATGGAGTCCGTCGCACAGCTCTCCGCGCTCTTCATCAACAACAACGGTGACTCGCCACTCACGCACACACACTCATACACGAGTTCGGCATGGAGTCCGTCGCACAGCTCTCCGCGCTCTTCATCAACAACAACGGTGACTCGCCACTCACGCACACACACTCATACACGAGTTCGGCATGGAGTCCGTCGCACAGCTCTCCGCGCTCTTCATCAACAACAACGGTGACTCGCCACTCTCGCACACACACTCATACACGAGTTCGGCATGGAGTCCGTCGCACAGCTCTCCGCGCTCTTCATCAACAACAACGGTGACTCGCCACTCACGCACACACACTCATACACGAGTTCGGCATGGAGTCCGTCGCACAGCTCTCCGCGCTCTTCATCAACAACAACGGTGACTCGCCACTCACGCACACACACTCATACACGAGTTCGGCATGGAGTCCGTCGCACAGCTCTCCGCGCTCTTCATCAACAACAACGGTGACTCGCCACTCACGCACACACACTCATACACGAGTTCGGCATGGAGTCCGTCGCACAGCTCTCCGCGCTCTTCATCAACAACAACGGTGACTCGCTACACACGCGCGCGCGCACACACACACACACACACACACACACACACACACACACACACACACACACACACACACACACAAACACACACACACACATACACACACACAAAGAGAGACACACACACAACACAGACACACACATACCCCTGCTCGTATGCCAACGTATTGATACGAGGTAGAGCCACGCTGCAGCCATATTATGGTTGTAGCACGAATAGGTCGGATCGACCGTGGTAGGACCACGCTCTTACGTAAAATAGCACCTTATTTCTGCTGTGTTTCGTATGGTGAGTGTAGAGAAACAGAGACCCTTTTTACTGGAAACTATGCATTCCGACTTAGTCCTCAGAGGTGACAACGCATCTGCATTATAAATTTTAATCGACTATAAATGTAGATGTTTATAGGCCACAGCATTCATTTACAATAAAGGTACACGAGCATACGCTTATTGTATGAAAAACACACACACCGTACACATACACGCGTACATGTACCAGTCATCGTATGTCAACGTACACGATCACGTATTATTGTACACGCACGTATTCTGAACGCACTCCTACGTCGACGTGTACTCAGCCGTACATTGACACAAATTATTGTATATTAGCATTATTAGACACAAGGATGTATTTAGAATATTTTATGATTTTAAATTCTAATGTATCAATCCTCATTGAGGATTTTACGTTAATATTTCTGAATTCGTCATTGTTCCATCATTATTATCCCAAAAAATGCCACAAAACGCGGTTCTGAATAATCAGCAACCATCTCGTGTTTTACCGGTACTAAAAAACTACCACTCGCGAACCTTTTTTCCCGTTGGTTGCCAGTTACTCGAACCATATGGTTTACCCCTTACCACTATCCTCGTTCGGATTATTAAGTATTTTTTTATTAATTCCGAATACTTTTGTCTTGGGACAACCCAGCAAGAAATTATATAATATCGAACGAACTAGCAATAAAATAGTGGCGATGGATTCATCTAAGCCACTTCATTAAAAATTATTAATTACAAGTACTCGCCATAATTTAATATCATTATATAATATTAATTCTAATATACTCTTCAGGTACAATAATACCATGCCGCACGGCCATAATAGACCTGGGCTTGAGCGATGTCGACCCCGGCATGGTCCCGGACGGCGCAAAGTGCGGAGAGGATAAGGTAAAAACTGTAAAAACAAGATTGATTTTTTTATATTTTTATATATTTTTTAACTATTTATTACCTTGTAAAAACTACATCAAATCATGAAGGAATGGTGAACATAGAATGGGTACGTAACGAAAGGGCGCACCATGGTACTATATTCTCCCAGCATTGATGTACAGCCATTTTGTGTTTCTTGTTCAGGACATTTGGAATGAATCTTTTATATCATCTATACAAATAAATAAAATTGAATTGTCTGTTTTTAATGCCAAAATAACAGCTTTTCATTATATTCATAGGAAATTATATACGTTACTTATAACAAAAGCAATTTTTAAAATGTCTGTCTGTTTGTTCCGGCTAATCTCCGAAATGGCTGAACCGATTTTGACGAGACTCACTACCAAATAGCTGATGTTAGAATGAGTAACCTAGCCTACTTTTATTTTAGAAAAAGAATTAGGATTCCGTGCAAAATAATTAAAACCCATGAAATTCTATCTTGCAGCTATATATATATATATATATATATAAGAGACAATACATGGGTAAGGTCTGTGTTCAGCTGTCCACAGCTGAACACAGACCTTACCCATGTATTGTCTCTTAAGGGGGTTATTTGCAATAGTTGACACGCTCGACAGATTTTATATAATTTTGAGTTGTTATTAGTAAGTTGCTACTGATGCCTATTCCCGTTTCATTTCCCTCTGCCGCCTCTTACGACACCCAATGATATGTGGTAGTAGATTTTCTTATGCCGCCAATACAAGACGTATTTTTATAGTGATATCTAATTAACTTTCTTTTGTTTTGTAGATGTGTTTAAATCAAAAGTGCGTTAATGTGGAGGCGATAAGAGAAGCCATAGCGAAGAAAGAGACCGCTGTATGTCCCTCCAATTGTTCGGGACACGGCGTTTGTAACTCTGAAGGTATTTATATACATTATTTATTTCTGAAGGTATTATTTGGTAGCTAAAAATGTTTAGCAAATAAAATCTTAAGTCAGTCACTTAACTTATCAAAATTTTGAATAAATATATAATATTAGAAGTATTTTTTAAATATTTTCTTTCCACACAAGGAGTGTGCTTTTTGGCCTTTTATTAATTTCTCGTTTGATACATTTTTTATAATAAAATTGACTACGCTATTCTTATCTGGTGTTCCTGTTAATCTCTTATTTATTGAATGTTATCAACTAACTTTGGCATAATATATAGATACTAACCTATTTTTAAATTAAAACATAAAAAATTAAAACTCACCTTCGATTTGCCGACGATATAGTCCTTATGGCAGAATCGCTGGAGGACCTAAGCACTATGCTCAATGACTTCAATAGTGTCTCCCAACGGATAGGTCTTAAGATGAACATGGACAAAACCAAGATCATGTTTAAGTGGCAATGAGAAGTGCTGCTATTTCCAATCTCTTTCTTCTTTAGACCAAGTGTTAAACTATATATGTAATAGGCAGTCACTATTACTGGGAGGTCTACTTACCTTGAACGTTTCTTTTAAGGTCATTGGCATTATACGCCAAAAAATCGAACAATCAAATTATAAATCTGTAACTATGGCATCAGTAACTAAGTACCTAATTATCTAGATCTACCTATAAATAATAATATATTACCTTTCGGTATCCTTGGGGACAGTAAAGAATGAAAAGTCGACATTCCTGTTGTTATTTAAGCACCCGTATGCTATGCAGTACTTTTGGCTTTTTGAGAGGCCATATTTGAAAAAAAAACTCAAAAATAAATATCAAATGTGCCTATAAATACTTATTGGAGAAAAATTATGCTAACGTCAGGCGCGCGTCACCTCGAGCGCGCGCGTGACAACCTCACGAAATCAGCCCCTTGTATGGGGCCGCGTAGCGTAGGTTTCATGCCTAAAGCACATGAGTTAAGAAACCGACCAGAGGGGAAGCTACATACAAACGGCTCGCTGCGAGTACACCCACACATGGCGCAGCGATTTGTAAGTGAGCTCTCACCGACAGGTTCACCGACGCTCCGTCGGGGTACAAACCGGTTTGCGCCGGCTCAGTCAGAGTATCCATGAAAGGGCTTCGTGCGCATTTAAATAAATAGACCAACAATTTTTCGAAATTTTATACATCAATTAATTTAAAGTATTTTTGCAATTATAAAATAATTAGATTAAAGTATTTTAATAAGAATAATTAAGAATTAAGTTATTATAAATTTATATAGGTAAATAATAAGTTTTCTGTATAAGCAAAAATGCCTAATAGTTGTAAAGTATGCATGAATAATTCTAGAAAAAATAAGGATATTTCCTTTTTTTTTGTACCCGAGAGATCAAGTGACGTACCTTTTTACGTATTATATACAATAATACTAGGTAATAACATTGATAGGTAAGTGAGAATATGTTAGAATGGTGCGTCGCCGAGAGATGAAGTCGGTCTCACCTACTTGAAACGTTAGTTAGTCTAACTTTGACAGTGCCGTAGATGGCAGGATATCCTACATAATAAGGCTAAATGTGTGGACTTTATCCACCCACATTAGTATAGAGGTAGGTTGCTTACTGGGGTAGGATATAAGTTACTTTTTGCGAGTCGCGACCGCAGGGGTAAATACCACTGCATTATGGTTGGAATACAATCGCCAGACATTGGCGGGGGTGGTGGGATTGGTGTTGGTGAAAGTGGTGCTGGTGTTGGTGGATATTGTTGGAGGAAGTGGTGCTGGTGTTGGTGGATAGTGTTGCTAATGGTGTCAGTGGTGGTGGAGGTGGTATTATCTTAGGTATTGGTAGTAGGCAGTGGACCAACAGTAGCTTCATCAACACCACCAACATCACTACCATTACTATAACCACCACTGCCACTGCTCACAACCACCATCACAGCCACAACTACCACCACCACCACTTACACCAAAACTCTTGATTTGGAACAATTAATAAATATGTTGTTACATTAATATAAGTTATAATTAATACACATGTTGTCTTATACTATACAATAAATAAATAAATATTTTTATTTTTTCCTTAAAATTTTCACATGCATCAGGTGACAACCCTATCAGAATAGATATAGATTTTCGACGTTGTTAGGAAGCTTCCCCTCTGGTCCTCTTTACTCTCTGCCTAAAGCGCGGAGTGAGACAGGCCTGGTATATAGGCCAATACTCCAAGTAAGCCGAAAATTTTAAATTGCTTGCATTATTAGGAGCGGTATATAACAGTAGTCCCATAGCGTACAAAACTACAACTTAAGTTTCGCCTTAAACTAAAGGCTGCTGTCGTTGATGAATATTAGTACTAATCGGTCTTACTTATAATCGTTGATTATCTATATGTTATACTATCGAACCGCCCGGCTTCGCACGGGTGATTTCTGGATCTGGACAACAGCGCCACCTATAGCGACCTACTCAAACATACACAATAAAATTCATCAAAATCGTTTGAGCCTTTTTCGAGTTTTAGCGAGATTAACGGACAGCAATTGAATTTTATATACAACGGGCCGCTTTAATGATGACTTTAATTTAACACACAGGTAGGGCTAGTGTCCATTAATCATAAATAATTTTTATAGGTTAAAATAACTCGTAAATTGAAAATTTTTTTCAAACAAATAAAGTAACTTTTTTTTATATAGGATTAGGGTGACAAACGAGCACACAGTCCACCTGATGCTAAGTGGTTGCTGTGGCCCATAGACATCTACATCTATCCTCTATTACAAATCAACATGCAGTTGCGTTGTCACCCGTGAGGACTAAGATGGAATGCCTCATATCCAGTAAAAAGGGCCTCCGGCCACCTGCACTCACCAAGCGAAACACAGAGGTAATCCTCTGCTTCACGCTGATTTTCTGTGAGGTCGTGGTACCACCCCGGTTCGAGCCGGTCCATCCGTGCGACAGCAAACGCTGCCGCGTGGCTCTACCACTGTTTAAATTAGGACTAGGACTAAAATTAGGATCATCCTTGTTGTATTTGCCATTACGATCACAAGTTTACACAAGCACTAATAACAACACATAAAAACGTCCGTATCGTAAAATATGATAAAAAAATTGTTAATAACATTTTTTTTGGATGGAATACTATTAATTACAATTGTTTCTAGATGGTCACTAAAAATAATTAAGATTCGCAATTCTGATTTGAACAAAATTACTGTTCAAAGTGCCGAATTCTCAGGATCCTGCAGTGTCCCTCGTACAAAATTTAGTTCAAAGTGTGTCGTGATACGTTTACTTCTACATTAGGGTCTTAAAAGAAACCCAAATGAATAAGTTTACTATTTTTCCTATCTAGGTAGAACAATTACTATAAGTATTTCCTTAAAAAATATTGAATAAATCTTGTTTACATTTTGTCCCCACGATTTTATATCAGTATCCTGTTCGCTGTGGAATTAGCAAATATTCACTAAACTATTTGCCGTGCGTCTTTACCGTTTCGCTAAATCGGTAGTACCTATGAAAGAGACTAAGAATATAATTTACCTATTCTCACCTAGCACGTTGTTTAGTGAGCAGAGTGCGTTCAGCGAATGAAATGGTGTCGTAATCAGTGGAGTTCACAGAATCCTGGTAAGATTTTTATTAACGAAATAAATAATGAATATGACTAATTTTAGCGTATAGATATGTAACATGCTAGCGCATAGGCCTAGTTTAGGTTAATTTTTGTTGAAAGTTATAAATTGGTGTGTTTATTTTATTTTTAGTCAAAAATTACCAGGAACCTGACCTCAGGATCCTGTCCAATTAGTACTCTGGATAGGATAGTTTAGTCTAGTTTAGATGATGAACCTGTAGGTCCTAATTTCCGTGATCATGAACAACGTCAGCACGTAAATTTTGAGATAAATGTTCCTCAAACATTATAACCGAAGCCATATCCCAGATTGAAATCAGCACGAGAACGGTCACAAAAGCAGCGTCATAAGAAAAACCAGGAGATAAAACAAAAATATGCTAATAGTAAAATTGAAACAAAAATTTAGCAAATAAAAAAGAGATGCCAGAGATTGAAAAAACAAAAGAAACAAATGAAGCTTACGCCTAAAACCGCAATGACCAAACTAGCTGAAGATCCAATGACACGGGTAGACGTCGTCAAAAAGGCTTTATTTTGTGATATGTTGGAAAAACAAATATCAGATAATATGTCTAATCTGAAGACTCTAACTAATAAAATAAAATAGAAAATGAATCAAAAAAGCAGAGACAAATAAATACGAGTACAGTGACTGCGAGTGCCTTATATGTGGTGTTCTCTACAGTGATGATACGACAGGAAATGACTGGGTCCAGTGTCTAATATGTAATAAACCTAGCAAGCTAACAGCATAGCAAAGTGGCGAAGCAATCAGCTTTGTAGCGGTTTCTAATGGAAAAAAAAATCAAAATAGGAGGTTCAGATGCGTGGGTGATCAGTAATCGATTGCTGAAAACAGAATTTGAAAATTCGAAACTGTTCTCGAGATAATCGTGGGACAGACGGACAGACGGACGGACGGACGAACAGACGGACAGACGGACAGACAGACAGACGAATAGACATCGTGAAATCAATAAGTGACTTCGCAAGCTTCGCCACTTAATAATTGGCACAAGATGGATGTATTAAAGGTCGATCTACATTATTTACATGCCCTGGGTGTTTAGCTGATTGTGATTACAAAACATAACTGAAAAGATAGATATATTAAATAGATTTAAGTAAAATACTAGATTGAAGTATCGTTTAGTCACAATTTGTTACAAAAACTTCATGTTGTTTATTGACTTGAAGAGATATTTTATTATTGAGAGAGAGATTATTATTATTCTTATGTTCAATAATCATTTGATGATTAATGTTCCCGTTGAAAGCCGTTTTAGGCATAGAATTAGTATCTAAGCCAAGATTAAACAATTTTTTTATTATAAAATATATTTTGATTATTATAAATTAATGTTAAGAGACAAATTTTTAAAATTTGTGAAATATATATGATTGATATCGACTGATTTTTGTTGTTTTTCTCAGCTTCCTGGTGACACTCTCAGTTTCCTGTGGGTCGATTTTTTTTAAATGGCTATAAATCAAATAATATTAAATATTTTGACTGTTCCCTTTAGGATAAGCTAAAAGACACTGTACTCTAGTTATAAGACTGAATTTAGCCACCAGAATGTATAAAAAATGTCGGGCCTAAATCAGACTCGAATTCTTCCTTAGTTTGTAGAACTACCCACCTACTGGATTAGAAAACGAAAACAAAACAAAGTATCTTTATCGCAGTACCATAATCTAATTACTATTCTAATTATACAAAAATTAAAAAAATAACACTATACTACAGTTCTCTAAGTACAGGTTGCTCTAAGATGCTATTTGCTAAAATTTTAAATAAATCTGTCAATAATTACGTTTAATGGAAATATAATTTCTTCGTGAAACGAAAATGGGAAAACGTTTATTTGTGTTAAAAAATTAAAGTCACCATTGTTGCTGAACGTTGTATGGAGATTTAAGCGTCAGTAGCCTAATGGCAGGGTGCGTGCGAAACTGCCATTCGTCTACTGTCGTGAAGCACTCCTAACACAAGCATTATAAGCTCCAGGTTGAAGAGGAGGGTTTAAGGGTGGTGGTGGTGGTAAAGGGAATATTAATAATAATGATTTCTTATATTTCCGTGAAGACTACACGTTAAATGAAACTAATTTTTACGGATTTTTGGATTTTATCGCGTTTAATCCCATGGTCACGGGGGAGACTGAGGTGTTTGACGTCCCAATGTCATAGTTATCCCGGCTACCTTCAGTTTTTGAATATTAATTTTTGGTCCGGTCTACGCAGAATGAGCTACAGTACCCGAAGCAGATGGCAGCACGCATCCATCTTCTCTATTAAAATTTGGAGAATTCTTTTGCGAGGATTTGTGGTCTATCAAATCTAATGTAATGGCGGGGACGATCTGGAACATGTTCACACACTGCAGACTTCCACACCTCAGTCCCCCCCCCCCCCCCGTGACCATGGGTGCTGTAAAGCACCCGAAACATCGGGAATTAAAAAGTTAAATTAAACGCGATAAAATCCGTAATAATTAGTTTCATTTAATATTAATAATGTTAATATCATTGCTAGTCTTTTTACTTAAAAAAAAACATTATCGCTTACTTAAGTTATGTATTAATCATCTCTATACATGTCTCGTTCTGTTGTTATCGAGTAGAACGAAAGAGCATTTTTAAGCATTTCTTAAATTAATGTATGAGTAAGGTCTACACATGTTTATTTCACAGGCCACTGCCATTGCGACGCCGGGTTTGCTCCCCCACTCTGCGCGCTGCCCGGTCCCGGAGGCTCTTACGATTCTGGACCCGCTTCGGATTCCAGCGGTAAGACGATTTACGTACAGACTTAAGAACCCGCCCCGGCTTTGCCTGGATAGTATCTATCAATGTGACATTATTTAGATAATTTAAGATAATCATCAAAGAGCATGTTTTATGAATTTTATAATTTCTCAAAAAATCTAAGTGTTTTGGTTAAAATATAGACTAGATCACTTCTGGCGTTGGTTTCAATTTGTACGTCAAGTTTTATTACAAACGGACACACAGACACTTCAATTTTATTAATGTGTATTATAAATATGTATTATAAATTATTTCGTTTCCTATTTCAAACTTGTAACATTCGCGTATAGCGGTGGCATAAGAGAACCCACTACCCTATAACATCCTGTGGGTGGTGTAAAACGCGTGGAAAATACCAGAAAAATCTATTGACTTTAGATGGTTGGTGGTATAACCACGTAGGTTACGACAGACGTGAAACAGTCAGACCGGCGATGGACAAATAAGTCAAAGATCCTCACGTCTGGTTCTGCGATCACAGCCAAGTGTGAAGATTAAGGCAGATAGAGAAGTTGCATTAATTTTTTTGCCACAAATTTATATACAAATGAAAGAATAATTAGTTTAAAGTATATTTAAATATTTTTTTATTATCAATTCCATTTTTAGTAATTATTAATAAAAAGATATTTAAATTTATTAATAAAAAAAGACTTGTGATTGGTTGTGACGTCATTATATCCCTTGAGGCTGTGAGACAATCGCAATCATGCTATACTTTTGATTCGGATTCATTTGACGTATCACATTGACGGATCAACATGTGTCATAACTCATAACAAAATAGTTAATCATAACTAGATTTTTTTTTACGTCAATTAAATAATTTCAAAGCATATGTAACCTCTATCATGCAATGAAAACCCTCTCAGAAATGAGAGGAGGCCAGTGTCCAGCAGTGGAGTGGATATACGCTGTAACTTTATGCAATGACAATTTGTTAAATTTTGACGACGTAAACATGTGTGTTTTATTATTTCACCATACGGTGGCGTTACTATAACGATATAATAACGTCACTGGAGTTTAAATTTATATTAAAAAAAAAACCATTTTCAATTGTAAAAATTACATGAAAAATCAATGATTTGATGAATGAATGATTTTTTTTAATTTTTCTTAATAATATTTAGTTAACTTTCAAAAAAATTAAAAAATCACGCAACTTCTCTATTTTCCCCATAACGGGGAAGGTTCGTGTCCAGAAGTTGATTTTTGAAGGCCGGTGAAGAAGATGAGGACCCTAGGAACCAATTCTAATGGTTTTAAAAGGTCTTCTAGGTTTGTGTGTATGTGAGTATGTAAATTTCTACATATTTATAATAAAATTGGTTATTCTTTTGTGCAGTTCAAAGAAACTTCATGGTGGCGATGTACGTGATATTCCTGGGCATACTGCCGTCGATCCTCTTGATGCTCTTCCTGATATATTACTCAAGGCTCAACGTGCTGATGTGGTGGAAGAAACCGAGGAAAACGTACGTACACAACCTACTCGCAAAGAGAAATAACACGGGATCGGCCTCTAAATGCACAACGTCTAAAAATAAGCACTTCAGTAGATTTCGCACTTTTAACTCCAGTACAAGTTCTGTCTTAAGACTTTTTAGCTTCAAACGCTCAGATAGCTCCGATTCCGAAATTTCCAATAAAAGATCTGATAACTTTATTGTTGATAATATCGATGGCGACACTGACAATCATATATACGAAACTATAAATGAAAATTTAGGCAACGATAACAAAAATAAGCAAGAAACGTTTTCTAACACTCAAACACAACCGTGGTTTTATAAGGTTATTCATTTTACTAAAGGTAGAAGGAGTGAAAGAAATACTACGTCAACGAAAAAATTGCTACGTAAAGTAACGAAGGAGAACATTACTGTAGCTGACAGCTGTAAATTCAATGCCTCGGAACCTAAAGCTAACAGCTCTAGTCGTGTGGATAAAAATAAATTAGTTATAGTAAATACTGGTTTAACCTCCACTACCAATGAAAAAATCGGTAAAGAACATATTAAACAAATTGCCGATAACTTTAAAAGTGCTGCAACCACTCCATCGATTACACAATCAAAAACGAATAGGGTTGCTTTCAATGAAATGAATCTCAAAGCATCGAACACTTCCTCGCAATCAAATAGTAATAATAATAAGATAACAAATGATCATAAACACATAATGCCTCAGGCGCATTTTAAACAACTCCATAGTAAATTTTCGTCTAATAATACACCAAAGTTAGATAACTCAAAAGTCAATAAAGATATAAAATCGGCAATAGTGAATACAGGACTCGCGTCTACAACAAACGAAATGATCACAAATAAATCTAACAACCAGAGTCGCATGTACAAAATCAAAAGTAGCGGCTTGTACGACGAAGTCTTAGGGCAGAAAGTGCATGAATTTAAAAAAGTGTAGATATAAATTAAGTTAACACCGTAGACTTTGTTGATACTGACAGAGTTAAGGCTCCCAGTGTAGTTTTTAATATAGTATTATACCTAATATACCAAAACCATTAGGCGCATGCATTGACTTACAACTAAATGGACGGCGGGTCTAGAACAAAATTCACGAAAAATGTGTCCCGAGTCAACTTATATAAGAATAAGCAACTTACAAAGAAATATGAAAAAAACTATAACACCATAATTCAAATCATATTGTCATTAGAAAACTGCTCAATTTTACTTGCGATAATTTATCAGCTTATATATATCGTTTTTTCGGCCGCACTATTTTCACCTCAATCAGCGAAAATTATCGCTATAGTGATTTGTTTTTACAATTAATATGAATTTAAATTAAACTTTATATATCTAAGCAAAAGATTACTTTTAAATGATTAAATATTAATATTCCTACAGCATTTTGGACGTGTATTAAGTCGGTCGACAAAACAAAGACTGGTGCGCTAGGCTTGGGCAAAAAATATCGAAATGTCGATTATTTTTTTATAAAAATATCGATATATATCGTCGATGTTTTAAATCGCGATATATCGATATTTATTTTAGAGTATCGAATTTGTATCAATTTCGATACATTTTAAAATGTTGTATTAATGACAAAACATGTAACAACAAAAGGAGATACAAAGTATTCATGTGTGGTTGGTTGTCGTCTTTTATCATCGTCCAACCTTCAGTAATATAAAATTTTGGACCTTATCTTTACATCATGCAAATGATGATGATATATCGATGTTTATCACGCGATATATATCGATACTGTTTGAAAATATCGATTCGATATATTTTTTCGCATGTCCATCCCTATGGCGCGCGATTGGAGCTATTTAGGCATTTTGGATCTCTTTTGGCTCGGACACTTGAGCGCGGATCCGAGGTCCATTTAGTAGTAGGTCAATGCATGACATGAATGTGGTTTCGGCCTCTTTCTCCGAGCTTCCCCTACTGACCAATCACCGTTCCGTGTTCCCTCCCTAGTTCTAATGACGTCTTAGCTGTCATGCGCCTAATTGTTTTTGTCACGTAGTTCATTGTAGTATTAGTTGATGCACGTTGGACCTACAATTTACTTTAACATAGTTTAACATTTTTTATTAATAGCCTTATAGTAATAGCCTTTATACTCTCTTAATTCTTTTTTTTTATTTACTCAAAATGCTTTTCCATGCTTTCTCATCTTGGGTTGGAAGCATTTTAGTATTAAAAATATTGTATTATTTTATATTCATCAAACTTCTCTATTGTTTTAAACTGTTCTTATTTACGATAACTATGAGTCTGTTCAGAAAGAGAATCTATGTAGTATTTAATGCGAGTCGGTAATGACGAACGTCTGCGATGCGTTTTTATTGTAAAATATGTAATTATAAAAGATAGACTGTAAGGTAATTATAATACAAAACAAAATATACTTACGTATTTATGTATGCTTTAACAAATAATTTTAAAAATAATTTACTACAGGTTTTAAGGGATTTTAAATTGTTGGTTCTTACTTTTTCGCGATGATTTCCTTTCCTAGCAGACTTTAATATGGTTATCTCGCTTCAACACTACGAAAATATGTTCTAATAAGTTGTTTTTCTGCACTTCTGATAGCTTTAAAATCTTTTCTGTCATCTTGTGATCAAATTTCATTATAAGGACCTGTTTTAACTGATGTTTTCAGAATGATTATAATGTCGGTTTAGGTATATACTAGCTTCTACATGCGGCTCTGCTCGATTAGAAACTGAAACGCATTCATGTTCATTTTTCAGCTTAACTTAATTTTTCGTGATAAAAGTATTATATGTGTTAAACCTAAATCTATTTTGGATCAAAATTCATTAACAAACATTCAATTAAAATAATTTTAATATAAGGTAAAATGTTCTTATTCTAATTTCATAACTGGGTGAATAAAATGTCTTAGAAAATTTTTCACATAAATCGATTCCTTAAAAAAAAAACATTTGAAACAGTTTCTTTGTTGTATTGTAACTTAGCTTGTAGTTAGTTGTTTGTATTCACTGTATGATCTATTGTAAATAAAGCTAATTGAATTTTATATTTTTCATTTAATATAGTAATATTGCCAGTCAAATTTAAACTTGCTGGCAACATTTCACTAACATTTTTAGAAGGTGTCTGTTCGTATCGGCTTTGTGTTTTTGGTGAGTTGCTCTCTATGGGTATTTGGGCTTACGTTGCATGTGCGCTTATTTTGCATGTTAAAGCAGTGCATTTAGTCATAGTTATACATAAATGTCTAAAAAAGACTTCACTATCCCATATCATCCCGTTGGTGTCGTAAGAAGCGACAGACAGGAAATAGAAACAGGAGATGGACAGCAGCATGTCAACTATGGCAAATATCCCCCGATGAGGCAATGTATGGGGACGCCCATGTTCAGCAGTGGTCTTTAGGCTGTAATGGTAACGATGATGACGAAATGTTAATGCTACTTTATAGAATACTTCAGTGCATAGTATATAGTCTGCTGTACATCTTTACATCTTATATAACAAGCGGACCATGTTTTTGCAAGATATGTTATTATTTATGTATTAACGTCGGTGCTTCAAGTCCGGGAAGTCTGCAGTGTGTGAACATGATCAAAATCGTCCCCACCATTATATTACATTTGATAGATTCGCGAGCCTATTGAAATTTAAAAAAAAAACACCCTAATTTCAATAGAGAAGGTGGATAGGTGCTGTCATCTGCTTGGGATCCTATAATTAACAAAATTAAATCCAAACACAAGCAAACCACTGCAAGACTTCAAGATACTCTAAGCTCATTCTGCGTAGATCGGACCAAAATTAATATTCAAAAACTGAAGGTAGCCGGGCTAGCTATGACATCGGGACGTCAAACACCTCAGTCGCCCCCCCCCCCCCCCCCCCTCCTTCCCGTGACCATGAGTGCTGTAAAGCACCTGAAACGTCGGGAATTAAAAAGTTAAATTAAACGCGATAAAATACGTAAAAATTGGTTTCATTTAAAAAAAAAATACAAATTATTAAAAATAAATAATATACAATAATTTCAAATTACTATTATTTTGAGTTGTTATTAGGAAGATGCTGCTGCCGATCTCCTGTTTCAGCTTCCCTCTGTCGCCTGTTGTCGTAACACCCACGAGGTGATATGGGGTAGTGGAGTCTTACGTCTTCACTACACGGCTGTTCTAATATTTGAATCATTATAATAATTGAATTATATTTTTTATTTATTTTTAATTTGTTGTAATTATCTTCAAAAGTAAAAACTTAAATTAAAATACATACAAAATAAAAAAAATCTATCTTCTATTCATCGTGTCTTTAAATAACAAAACAAGCACGATGATTGAAATAAAAACGCGTTGGATTTTAACCGCCTTCCTTTATATTTTACTTACTAATGTTTTAGCATGATTACCTATACACACACTATTATGGCGTGAACTAGATGCTTATTGTTGATGTTTGTACCGTTGCTCTTGTTAGTCGTTAAATTTGTATGTACGTAGATTTAAAATGATGATTAATATTACTAAATAAACATTTTGTATATTATGTTTGAAATTAAATTTTATTAAATACAAGGGTACAAGTTCTTCATAGTACGGGAGTAAAATGAGTTAGATTCCTTTTGGCACCAAATGAAATTGTTATGCAATTTTAAATACTAAATATATCAAAATTAATTAAATTATGATTTACTTTCTCTTAATTTTTATCG
Source organism: Parnassius glacialis (assembly GCA_033319125.1). Taxonomy (NCBI): domain Eukaryota; kingdom Metazoa; phylum Arthropoda; class Insecta; order Lepidoptera; family Papilionidae; genus Parnassius; species Parnassius glacialis. Next base: position 21,777,748 of record JAVANC010000008.1, read on the forward strand.
AGATCTTTTTTCTTATTAAAAATTTATAAAAAAAAATACAATTGGATCTTTTCACATGGATCGAAGCTAGTTAATTTTAATATCTTTGTTTTCATAAATCAAATAACAATTGTAAAATTTGCTATCTATAATATAATAATATTGCTCTAAAAAGCTTCTCAGGTTTGTTCTCCCTTGTCATTTTACATTAACATCTTATTTATATTTGCAGTGTACAATCACCGAAAAAAGGCAGTCTGCAAAGACGTCTATCACGCAGCGCCAGCAAATTCGCCGCCAATTTCCAAAATGGCAACCAGAACAGCGCCCAACCGGTCAGTGTACACACACTTTCGAATCCGGACGACATGAGCTCGAGTCTCTTACGAAGTGACTCGGACCGCAGTCCTACGGGCAATCTGAATCCGTCTGTAAACTTTTTCGGCAATTTTAAGGGCTTCTCGCTTACGCCCATCGACAAAAACCAGCAACAGAACGAGAAGGATGCCACGGAAATCGCACCGAGCACAGGAAAAGATAAAGTCAAGAACACAAGCGAGAGTGTTAATGCGAAGAGCGCTAAAATTACACCCGTCCATAGAAGCAGCAGCAATAACCAGAACTTAATCAACCAGAGTATTCTAAAACCTGTTTTGAGATCCGCACCTCCGTTACCTGTCGTACCTACAACAACGAAAACAAGCCCCAAAACCAGTCCGTCCGTTAAAAGAACGAACAGTTCAGTCCAGAACAGAATAAAGGCCTTAATGAGTTCCGAGAAAACGGAAGATGTCCCATCCGTTGCAGGCAATCCTGCACCGAGGCCAGTTATATCGAGTCCAATTCTTGAAGCTTCCACATGTACTGCAAAAGAATTGATTTCACCACTGCAAGGCTCCAAGACCTTAGGGCCGATTCGTACCGCCCCTACCGTGCCTCCGGTTTCTCCGGATTTCCGTCAAAGACCTGTTAGCATGCATTCTGGTTCAGTACCGCAAAAACCTTTGCCAGAGGAGCCAAAAAAAGTTAGGGAAGGGATTTCGTTAAATAGAATCGCATCTTTTCTCAAACAAGATAAACCTAAAGAGAAAGAACGTAATCCGGTCGAAAGAAGCCATTCCCTACCGAAGAATCCAAATCACCAAGTTAAGGTAACGAAGGCTGTAGACAAAGTTCCATTAAGGAATTTACAAATTTCAAAGCCCATAGTGCAAAAACAGATTGAATTGCCAATCGGGACTATCCCAGTGGTTTCCGATTCAGAAGACATGGACGATACTAAATCCTTTGTTAATAGAGCCCAAAGCATGAGAGCTCCAACGACACAAAAGCCGTCGTTGCAAAGCTTTGGATCAATGAGACAACCCGTTGCACCAAGACCTCTCTCCGTAGTTGGTCGACCCACAGCCCCACCACCACCTTTACCTAATTCAACTAACAAAGTCGAAAACGAAACATCACAATACCAAAACCCGAAATCCCAAATCGATTTGAAGTCAGTCGACTACGTTGACTGTATAGAAGAGAAACCGGTGCCTTTAGCGCATATTGACGAAGAATCTGGAGACAACATTTATGCTATAATCGAAGAAAGTCCTGAAAAACACTCTAAACCTCTGCCTGGCGTGCCCGCGCCCATAAAAACAATTCCTCAACCTCCACCTGTTGGATACAATACTCCTAAGCCTGTTCCTTCCAACTCTGGAAGTACAGAGAGCATGGGTCTTTTAGGAGAAATTGTAAACGAAATTCAGAATCGCAACTTCGATTCTATTTACTCCGCCGCAACGCTCTCTAGGAAAAAAGAGAAAGAGAAAAGAGAAAAAAGCGCCGAAAATAATAGAGATAGTACTTACATGAATACTGACCATTATCGAACACCGGAAAGCGTCTATAGCAACTCTGGTGCAAAATCCAGCACAGCCTCCACTACCAGTAGTGGCTACTTACATCCTTCAGCGGTAAACGTCCCTTCTTACTTGAAAGAACAAGAAAACAACAACGATACGAAAGAAATAGAAAAATCGCCCCCATCTCCCACATTGAAAGTCAATTCCAAAATACCCACATTCGCGAGGCAGGTAACACCACCTGGTTTACGGAGTACGACCTCGTTCAAAAATATTCCTCAATCACCAAAAAATCAAACAAAAAATTCTAATCTCGCCCCCAAACCTATTTCCAATAGTCCAGACTTAGTATCTAGTTGTGCGATGGTTGACACAAAGAATGTTAAAGCGCCTGATGTTATTAATAATAATAAAATACCTAACGAAGCTCCTAAAGTAGCGACGAAACCCAATGTGACTGTTAAACCAAATGATAACAGACCACCGCTCCGACCCGCCCCAACGCTCGATAAGAAAACGACAAATAAAACACCAAACACAACAAAGACTTCAAACCCTTCCTCAAATATTAACAAATCCCAAACCGAAAAGACTCCTATTATTAATCGTACGAATTCAAAAGTAGATTCTAATGTCAAAGCAATAGCTGATAATTTAAATAAAAATAAGCCCAAAGTAGTGCCAAAACCTAGCACGATAAGCGTTCAGAGAACTGATTCCAACATCAAAACGAACGCAACCAAATTGTCCTCGAAGCCGTCGAATGTTGCTAGTTTACAACAGAAATTCGAAAATAGGAAATCTTTAGGAAAAGAAGTTGGTATTCCGAAAAAATAGTTTGGAAAGTAAAGACGTAAGGCTAATACCCTATGCCTAATGTTTTGTGAATTATTTTGTATGAACTTAGTATTATAGTCTGTTCGGCTAGATACGGTCGCCTTTGTATCGCGCCGCCTTGGCATGTGCCGCATCTTGTCAAAGGTGCCACCGCGTCATCAAAGTACACCCGCAGGAGAATTGGGCATTGTAAACGATACGCCGTACTGAAAGGTTCTTTACCTAACCTGTGTTTATTATTTATATTCGTATTTTCTTACAATAATCATAAAATAGAAAAATATTTATTTAACAAACACAGTAAAAAATTATTAATGAAAGGCAAAGTAATAAGTACTCCTCCGGGTGTACCGACACTATCTTAGCGAACAGAGTATACACCATTAAGTTCCGTGTACACACTACCGTTGTGTTTCGCTATTGAGTTTTATTTAGTATACAATTTCGTTTTGCATCAAGCAATCAAGCGCATGGCAATAACATCCTAAAATGGATGTAGTTCACATGCAAACCAGAGGCAATTTAAACTACTGCATATACATAAAGGTTTCATTTTTTTATAGAACTAATGTGATAGACGAGCGCACAGTTCACAAAATGGTAAGTGGATGCTGTGGCCCGTAGACACCTGCAACTATCATCGATTACGAATTAAAATCCCTCCTAAAAGGGTCTCTAGTCCTGCACACACACTACGAAATACAGCAGTATTATGCTGCTATTTCTCGCTAGTAGCTTATGAAAGCGCGGTCTTACCCAACAACTGGAGTGTGGTTCTCCTCTTGGAATAAATGAATTTGTATCACATCTAATCTGACTGAATATCATGTGCCCAATTTAATAAAGTTTACGTTGCATATAACATGTAAATGAGAAGGAGACATTTAGAAAACAAAGTTAAGCTTACTATTAGTATGTATTCTTTCTACCAAAAGAATTATTGAACGTAGATCAAAATGTGTATGTGAGTGTAGTATCTAGGTGTGTATCCACACAAAGTGTAGCATACTCGTAGGTACTGTATGAAATATAGATAAAATATGTGCGTGGCAGAAAACAGCAGTTGTATCACGACAGAGTTTTGGACATTTATTTATTTATTTTATTTATTTAACTTTTTTGAACCTTATAAAATATATAAGTACAAAAGGCGGACATAATGCTTAAAGCATTCTCTGCCTGTCAACCTTGAGGAGTGGAAAAACATCGAAGGCGGTTATTATAATTCATAACAGTAAAGAATAAGAAATATAATGAATCTAGAAATTATAGCATATAAACATAAAGGTAAAAAAATACATATACCATACATATATATATATATATATATATATATATATATATATATATATATATATATATACATAGCACATACACACATATATATATATACACATATAAATACATATATACACACAAATATACATATATACGTAAAAAACATATGATGATGAAATTAGCTACTAACACAGATTAACTAAGATGATGACGCCATGTGTAAGATGATGACGACATGACAAGGTCTCATGTGCGGTGTTTTTCTTTTCAAATATACAGTGTTGTTTCTTCAGGTTTTTAAATTTACTTAATAAGACGAGACTTGGTCACAGGCAGCTAATATTAAGAGTTGCTAGAAATCAGCTAAATATAACAAAAATAAATTTCTAGTCGGTTTATTGTATATTATGAAGAATGTTTACCGGAATATTTTTAAAACAGATTCTAAACCCTTTATTTGTCTTTTATTCGTTATTTGAATAAATTGCTGTCTTTGCTGAAATCTACTTAGAAGGTTTAAAAATATTTTAAGGCAAATTTGATTAATGGTACAGTTTTATTTTTTAATTATTTTTTCGTTCAAATATTACAACATATGCATACATACTATTAAATTAAAAAAATGGTTTTAAATTAATATTTTTATTACTTTAATAGCATTTGTCTTAAAATATGATGAGTGGAATGAAGTGTTCATATTTTGATATTGGATGTCATTTTGATGAATAAATGTAATTTATATCATGTATATAAAGCTAAGGTCTAATTTAAGGGTTTGTATGGCTTTTGCCTAACTAGTATAATGGAAAGTGGAATCTGGAAATTAATGATAAGTATATAGTATATAGATATAGTTAGAAAATATTTTGTACATATTACTTATTTTCGTTTAGAATATTCGATAGAAACGTGAAGTGTCTTATAAAAGGATGATTTTTATATAGAATAGGTTAAAGAAGGATTTGCGCTTGAAAACGAAAGATATTCAAAATGGACGCAGCAATATATATATATATATATATATATATATATATATATCAGCCATTCAATGTGTATATTTTTGTATCAATACAAAATGGTCCGCTCAATTTATTTCATATGTGACTCATCTGAACGACTAATATTTTCATTGTTTTTTCTAAATGTTAAAATTTTATATAAATTGCGTCTAATATTTCTATAGGTAAAATATACGTCCTTTATATTTCTGTTGAAAATTTGTATTGATACAAAAAATACATGTGCACACCGCCTTAAACAGAATATTACGCTAATCTGGTGCTAGGACAGCAATTGTTTTTCGAGATTTCCATAGTAAAAAATTGCTTATAAACTATTTTTGTATAGAACGAAATATATTAAGATGCGTGTTGAGTTTTTGTGACTGAAATATTAAATACTTAGGGCAATAATTATATGTAACATAATATAGATAAGTTAATATCTGCTAGCTAGTTTATTCGTGTTAACAAAACACTGCCGGCTTGGTACAAACATGGTGCTGATTGTTTCAAAAAATAATTTACCAATGTCTGAATTCAAATTAAATTGTAATACATCGAAAATAGATACTTTGAGATTAAATTCAGTGGAGTTTTATATTGAATAAGAAAATATTGCTTGTTGCTTTCTCAAGATATTATATTGTGTATTCCTTCACTTAAAATAAAACCGTATTTCTCTAATTCTTCAAATTATATAATTCCCGTTGAATAATCGATTAAAATAAGCTATTACCGAAGACGGATACGTTTTGTATATTTATTAATTTATTTACTGGTGTAAACTTCGATCAATAATATTATGCAACTAGATAACGGGTCCTTATAGCTACATATATTATAATGCGATGTGGAGAGTTTTTCGCTTTGATTTTTTGTTCTGTCCTGTTATATATTGTTAGATGTTACATGTATTCCTTTTCGAATATTCCTAATAGATAACTAAAATAACGACAGATGTTAACATTTATTTACTACTTACGTTTTCCCTCTGGAACCCCAATTTTATTACCACCTTTAAAAGATTAACTACTTTGTAAATTGTGATAATTATTAGCGTCTTAAATGAGTGAAAGTACATTATAATATTGTAAATACAACCAAAGAAATTGTATTTAGCGGCGTTCGAGTTTCATTAACGGACTTTATTAGATTAAGTACTATCATAAATGAGTGGTGTCTTTTTGTAATTACGAGTAGCTTTTACGTTTATAGCAAGACTGTCGCACGACTACTTCATTTATTTTTTGCACAATCATTCTCAGAAATTGTAAGACAAGCTAGTTAAATTAATGAGACGTCGAATAAAAAAATAATAAAAAGTGACTCAATTGAGATTTTGTTTTATTTTAAAAAATAGCCATTTTTATTACAGTTATGAGTGACAAACGAAGTTCATTCCATCTGATTGTAAGAGGTTACTGCAGCTAATTCCAAATGGTAGTCACTGTAGTGTTTGCACAAATACACAAACATACATTTTTATATAAGTTACTGTCTCGAGCGCACCGCGTCAGTTACACGAGAGCCTCGGGCGAGAGTGGACGTGTTTAGTTAAGTGCGTGCCGAGCCTGTGTTACACTACAGTGATTAGAGAAGATAGCAGACAATACAAGTGGCGACGAGGAAAAAGATAAGTACCTATTTAGTATAAAGATATGATCAAAAATAGGTTAGCAATGTGCAACTATTAGCATTGCAATTGTAAATTAATTCATAGAGTACCCGCGGAAAATAAACTGTGGATTATGAATTATGATTTATTGTTTTAACCCTGTTATGATCATTTATTCATATGTTCGCATATGACCACGCTTATGGTGTGCAAAATTAATTTTCTTTATGTAGCAATGATAAAATAATGATTTATTTTAACATATGTCTATTAGCACAACTTTTATTTAAAAATATTTTTGATGAAAAAATAGTAGATGTAACTAATCACTCATCTCGATTCGAACCGAAATACAATGTGGTTAGCTAAATTTTAGTGGCATTTTACATGTAGGTGTGATATTTATCGCCTTTAATGAAAATACTATTTTACCGCTTTCAGGGCATATATGTCTTACAAAAAATCGTGGACACTTCACGACTTCTGTAAATTGCATAGTAGGTAACTAATAATACTGTAAATGCGCATTATAGGTATTGAATTCACCCAAAACCTAAATGGCACAGCAATGGAAGTAGTCGGTATAACAAATAAACCGAAAGAGAAGGGCGAGTGTTATGGAACATATTACTATCATGAAATTGAGTTTGGGTACCAAGATACCAACCATTAAATTGGTGTTGGGTACTAAGATACCATTATTAAATTGAGTTTGGGTACTAAGATACCATCATTAAATTGAATTGGGTACTAAGATACCATCATTAAATTGAGTTGGGTACTAAGATACCATCATTAAATTGAGGTGGGTACTAAGATACCATCATTAAATTGAGTTGGGTACTAAGATACCATCATTAAATTGAGTTGGGTACTAAGATATCATCATTAAATTGAGTTGGGTACTAAGATACCATCATTAAATTGAGTTGGGTACTAAGATACCATCATTAATTTGAGTTGGGTACTAAGATACCATCATTAAATTGAGTTGGGTACTAAGATACCATCATTAAATTGAGTTGGGTACTAAGATACCATCATTAAATTGAGTTGGGTACTAAGATACCACCATTAAATTGGAGTTTGGGTACTAAGTTACCACCATTAAATTGAGTTGGGTACTAAGTTACCACCATTAAATTGGACTTTGGGTACTAAGTTACCACCATTAAATTGGATTTTGGGTACTAAGTTACCACCATTAAATTGGACTTTGGGTACTAAGTTACCACCATTAAATTAGACTTTGGGTACTAAGTTACCACCATTAAATTGGACTTTGGGTACTAAGTTACTACCACTAAATTGGGCTTTGGGTACTAAGTTACTACCATTAAATTGGACTTTGGGTACTAAGTGACTACCATTAAATTGGACTTTGGGTACTAAGTTACTACCATTAAATTGTACTTTGGGTACTAAGTTACTACCATTAAATTGGACTTTGGGTACTAAGTTACTACCATTAAATTGGACTTTGGGTACTAAGTTACTACCATTAAATTAGACTTTGGGTATTAAAATACCAGCATTAAATTAGAAATAAAAATATAAGAAACTGTTTCAGTTTGCCCCTAAAATAATAATAATAATGACACCGTTATCAGTTTTAATGTGATAGCACATCTATGGCTATAAGGTGTGAAAAATGGAAAAGGTCTCTACTAATCTATCTGTACGCAGCTGAAGTTATATCAGCACTCAATAAACGAGCTACGCTATTGCATTTTGGTGGCTCTGGATTACAAAAAATATTCTACAATTTGCCAATGTCGAATCATCAGAAACCGTTGATGTATTTAAAGTAGCCATAAAAAAACTCGACGAGTATTTTCAACCTAAACGGAGCAAAGTTTATGAGCGGCATGTTTTTCGATTGCTAAAACAAGAAAAAAGAGAAAAATTTGAGAAGTTATTGATAAGATTGCGTCAACAGGCCGAATTGTGTGCATTCGAAAAGCAAGATGATCATCTCATAGATCAAATTGCGGAAAAGTGTAATTCGAAATTGCGCAAGAACCTTATATCTTACAAAACGTGGGAAGAGTTAAAAAGCAAAAAAGTATATGCTTTTAATCAAATGTAAAGACCAGACAAGACATTATTAGCATATGGTAGTAACTCTCCTTTGGCAATAGAGGGTTCATTTGAAACCTATACTCGAAGTCGATGGACGAAAGGAACATACAACCATTTACGTGATTTCGGGGGGTAGTAGAGACCTGTTGGGTAAGAACACAGCAGTCCGTCTGGGTGTCTTAAAACTTGGTATCGGGATAAATCAAGTGGAGAGTACCGATCCCCATTAAATAGAAGGTTGCAATCAAAATTAAGGAATCACTAAACAGTGACATAATTGAAGAAGTGCAAGGCCCGTCTAAATGGGTTTCACCAATGTTCCAATCATGAAAGAAAATGGTGAATTACGTTGGTGCGTAGATATGAGATGTACGAACGTCGCTATATTGCGAGAAAACTACCCCCTGCCTACTATGGACCATATTTGCCTAAAATGAAGAAAACTAAATATTTTAACAAATTAGACATAAACAAATGCCTTCCATCAAGTGGAAATTCACTCTGAATCCAGACACATAACGACTTTTATAACCCCCAAAAGATTATATAGATATAAAAGAATAATGCTTGGAATTACCTGTGCTTCCGAGATTTTTCAGAAGTTCATTGAAAGGATGCTGATAAACTGTGAAGGGGTCGTCAATTTTATAGATGATATCCTGGTATTCGGAAACAGTGAAGAAGAACATGACGCATGACTAAAGAAAGTTCTACAGGTACTTAGTAAAAACAACGCCGTGCTGAATAGCAATAAATGCATATAAAAAACGCAGGATGTGTATTTTCTGGGACACAGGCTTACACATGAAGGAGTAAACCCTTCAACAAGTACGTTGAGAGCATTATGAAATTTATGGTTCCAAAGACCATAGAAGAACTCCAAAGTTTTTTAGGACTCTTAAACTACATAAACAAATAGATACCTAACTTGGCCGCCATGACAGAACTTCTGAAGCACCTGCTAAGACAGAAGATGAGCAAAAGGAAGAACTTGGAAAAACAATGGTCTGGGGAACAAGATAAAGCATTCCAAAAAACTCAAACGGATGCTCACGGAAATACAGATTTTAGGGTATTATGACGTCAGAGATGCAAGACAGGTGATAGCAGATGCTAGCCCTGTCGGACTTGGTGCTGTCCTTGTACAAAATGATACAAATATCCCTAGAATTATTGCCTATGGTAATCGAACTTTGACAGACTGCGAGCGCAGGTATAGCCAAACGGAAAAAGAGGCATAAGCATTAGTTTGGCGCGTCGAACATTAATATTTTTTTATTTGGAAAACCTTTTGATTTAGTCACTGACCACAAGCCGCTAGAGATATTGTTCGGGTCTAAGTCAAAACCATGTGCGAGGATTGAGCGATGGGTACTGAGGCTACAGTCTTATTCATTCAAGGCTGTATACAAGCCAGGAAAACAAATATAGCTGATCCCTTGCCACGATTATGTAACTATCCTGATAACCCACCAAAAGGAAAAGACCAGCATGTGTACCAAATAGTGGAAAATTCTAGACCAGTTGCTATACCAATGAGTACCATTGTAGCATATTCAGAAAAAGACCAAGAGATTTACAAAGTGAAAAAAGGTGTCATCAGAACGACTGGGACGATTCAATTAAGAGTTACAAATTTTTTGAAAACGAGTTGTTTCCACGATAGCATTCTACTTCGTAGAAATAAAATTGTAATACCATAGCAACTCTTCAAGAGTGTATTAGATGCTGCATAGGAGGGTCATCCAGGTATCGTAGCGATGAAGGACAAAGGTATGGTGGCCCCGTATCGATAAAGACGTAGAACAATTAGTAAAGGCCTGTAAAGTTTGTACGTTAGTGGGTTTGCCAAACCCACCTGCACCAATGAAGAGACGAGAGTTGCCTGCAGCTCTATGGATAGATGTCACAATGGATCTAATGGGACCATTGCCAATTAATGAGTATCTGTTAGTAGTGGTCGACTACTATAGTCGATACAAAGAAGTAAAAAATTACAAAAACATCACAAGCTTACGGATTATTAAAATGGTAAAAGAAATGTTCAGTAGACTTGGTTATCCTATTTCTATCACCGCAGACAATGGCAAGCAGTTCATTAGTAAAGAGTTTCGATCTTTCTTCAAAGAATGTAACATTAAGTTATTTAGTACTGTACCATATTGGCCTCAAATGATCGGGGAAGTTGAAAGACAAAACAGAGATATTTTGAAACGTCTTCGTATCAGCCAGATCGAGAGGAAGGATTTAAAAGAATGTTTGTGGGAGTATCTTCTAATGTATAACAGCACCCCTCCTTACAGTTACCGGGAGGTTACCGTCTGAACTGTTTTTTCAACGAAAAAGTAGGGATAAAATTCCATCAATAGGTGAAATAAATTACAGACAATCATTTAGATTCAGATATCAGGAATAGAGACATAATACAGAAAAAAAAAGAAAAAATCTTGATAAGAAAGAGATGTAGTGTTTGCACAAATACACAAACATACATTTTTATATAAGTTACTGTCTCGAGCGCACCGCGTCAGTTACACGAGAGCCTCGGGCGAGAGTGGACGTGTTTAGTTAAGTGCGTGCCGAGCCTGTGTTACACTACAGTGATTAGAGAAGATGGCAGACAATACAGTCACCCTGAATCTTGAAAATAGAATGAATGTTAATAATAATTATACAAGCTCAGATCACAACCGTGGATGTGCTCCTGTAGATTTTTTAATTGGTAAAATTATGAAAGGATAAATATTGGTAATAATTACATACATACATACATATAATCACGCCTCTTTCCCGTAGGGGTAGGCAGAGACCACTTCTTTCTACTTGCTACGATCCTTACATACTTGTTTCGCTTCGTCCACTTTCATTATTCCCTTCATACATGCTCTACGGTTTAGGGTACTCTTAACCTGGCCTTTTTTCAAGACGTCCCTAATTTGGTCTAGAAATGTACGCCTAGGTCTACCCCTTCCAACACTTTCATTCACACTCGCCTTATACACTTTTTTCGTCAATCGTTCTTCATTCATTCTCTCGACGTGGCCAAACCATCTCAGCATACCTTTCTCAATTTTTGTCACTACATCTTCTTTCAGACCACAACGTTTCCTTATCTCACTATTTCTTATCCTGTCACTCAGTTTAACTCCTATCATACTTCTTAATGCTCTCATCTCAACTGCATTTATTCTGCTTTCATGTTTCTTCTGCCATACCCAACTTTCACTTCCGTACATGAGTGTCGGAACCAACACCCCCTCATGCACAGCCAAACGAGCCTTGTTAGACACCTTCCGACTGCTCATAAAGGAGTGCAAAGCTCCATTCACCATGTTTCCTGCATTCACTCTTCTTTCGATATCACTCTCACACTCTCCATCTCTTGTAAACTTTGACCCCAGATACACAAACTCTTTCACCTGTTCAATTTGTTCATCTTCAATCACGATATTGCAGTCTGTCACTGCCTCATCTTTTTCAAACACCATCACTTTCGTCTTCCTCACATTCATCTTCATTCCCTTTCTAACAAAAGCTCCACTCATAGCAGTTACCATCTCCTGCAACTCCTCGGCCGAAGACGCAAGTAATACTTGGTCATCAGCATAGAGAAAACATTTGACGAGTAACTCATTCATTCTCAACCCACTTTCATTCTCTTTTAAATCTGTCAAACAATTGTCCATGAACAGATTAAACAGCCACGGTGACGCTACACATCCCTGTCTAACACCTTTTTCGATATTAAACCATTCAGTGTATGCCCCGTTTATCCTTACACAAGCACTAGAATCCCTATAAAGAGATTGCAATGCTCGTATGAGGATACTGCTCACACCGTTCATGGACAGTGCTGACCACAATTCATTCCTCACCACTCTATCATAGGCCTTTTCTAGATCTACGAAGGCGCAGTAGACTTTCTTGTTTTTAGCCAAACACTTTTCGGCTATGCACCGCAAGGAAAAGACCTGATCCGTACATCCCATTCCCTTTCTAAATCCCGCTTGTGCATCCCATACTTTCTCGTCTGTTTCATTCACAACCCTTTCAATCAACACTTTCGCATACAATTTACCGACAACGCTAAGAAGGCTTATACCACGGTAATTTATGCAGTCCTGCCGTGACCCTTTTCCCTTATACAATGGCACGATTACGGCTTTGCACCAGTCTCCCGGTACTTGCCCATTTCGCCAGCACAGATTGAAAAGGCGGTACAGCTGACTAGCCACCAGGCCCTGTCCAGCCCTTAGCATCTCGACGGTAATCCTGTCATACCCTGCAGCCTTACCTAATCTCATACTTTTCAACGCTTTCACTATTTCATCCATGCTTATCTCATTTTCATCAACATTTATATTAGTTTCCGTGGAAGGTGGCAGATGCTGTACCTGCACTTCCTCTCTTTCAAACAAACTTTCAAAATACTCTTTCCATCTCTTTAACACACATTCTTCTCCTTTTATAATGCTCCCATCTTGACTCCTGATTGTACTCAGCTCCGAGGTAGAAGTTTTTCCTCTGGCTGTTTTGATGGTTTTCCAGAAAAACTTAATGTTTGACTGGAAATCTTCAGTGAGCCTCCTATCGAAATCATCTTTTCGTTCTACTTTCTTTCTAGACACAATTTCTTTCGCTGCTGTTTTCAATCTTTTATACTTCGTTCTTGCTTCCTTTATCTCGTCATCCGTTGCCTTTTGAACTTTTTGGTTAGCTTTTGTTGCTAACCAATCCAACCACGCTTTCTTCTTTTCTTGCACAACCCTTTGTACATCTTTATCCATCCATATGTTATCATTCTTTCTCCCTTTCCTTCTTTTAGCTATCCCGCATACCTCAATCGCAACATTTACAACCCCTTTTTTAAATGTCTCCCACAAATCTTCAATCACTCCTATCTCTTCTATCCCTTTAAAACTTTCTTTCAGTTTCTCTACATACTCGTCTTTCTTTTCTTCTTCTTGTAGATTTTCCACTTTTACTCTGTCCAAAACACTCGTAGGATCGGCCCCTCGGTGTCGCCACCGTTTAAAGAGGCCACGCATTCGGGCTATGACCAGGAAGTGGTCTGTGTCGAGGCCTACACCGCGGTATGCCCGAGTGTCTAGCACTTTCTTCCTCAGCCTTTCATCCACAATTACAAAATCAATCATACTTCTAGACTCACCCTCATCTCTTGTATACAAATGGATCTTTTTGTGGTCAAACATTGTGTTGGCCACGCACAGATTCCATTCCAAGCATACTTCAAGCAGGCTTCACCCATTGTCATTCACTCTCTCGTCGCCAAACATACCCAGAACTCCTTCATACCCATCCCGCTTTACTCCAACCCATCCATTAAAGTCCCCTAACATCACGATCCGTTCATTTTCTCCGCATTTATTCAAGACCTCTCTCATGCTATCCCAAAATTCCTCTCTCTCTTGTTGTGATTTTAGTGACCCACCTCCACGCAGATCCGTCGGTGCATAGACCCCAAGGATAAATAAGCGAGTGAGTCCGACTTTTAACCTAATCCAGAGGAGTCTTGGGCTTACACATTCATGCTCCATCACACATTCAACCATTCGAGATGAAAGAATCACACCAACTCCCTGACAGTCTCGGCTGGTTTGGGGGACTCCCGACCAGTATGCCGTGTAGGGGCCATGAACCGTGGTGTCACATCCTTTCCTCTTGGTTTCGTTCACGCACAGAATATCAAGGCAACGTTCATCCATCATCTGACATACTTCATCTACCTTACCATCCATTCCTCCTCTTACATTCAACGTAGCGAAGCGGCTCTCCGTAGGCCGCTTTTCGCCCCCGCGAGAAACGAGACGTGATGGGTGGCGAACCACATCGCCGCCATTTTGGTTAATTTTATGGTTATCCATTGCGTTCCCACGAATAGCGAAGGAAAGGTTTGTCCCCCCCCCCCCAGCAGAGCCCCGCATGCCAGGGTAAGGCTAGCCTAATTCTGGGGTCGCCCGGTCCCAGGGCAGTGTGGCACGCTAACGACTAGGCTCGCCCCTAGCCATGCATCCATCCGCGCGGCCGACGTTGGATTGGCGGAGGGTAGGAATAGGAAAACGGGAAGGATAGGTGGTGTGAAAAGGAAGAGTAAGGTAAGTTAGGGTAGGAAATAGGAAATGTAGGATATTACCGTCCATGAGGGCAAGGGATAGAACAGTAATAGCTAGGGAAGCCGGGGTCGCATACCCGTATACCATACCACAACTACCGGACAGGTAAATTGGGATGAGTATCCCTCTACTTCCCTCGACTCGACTCGACTTGGTAATAATTAGCACATGAAAATTTATCATAATACCATTTAAAAAAAAATGGAATAGGTCGCAGGTCATGGTACGATTCTAACGTTATTGGACTTTTACCAAGCTTTCGACTGTCTAATGATCGCCTCCTGCTAGTTAAACTGTTAGAGTATTATTGTTCAGACAAAAATTCGGTCAAGTGGTTCAGTAGTTACTTGAGTAACCGATTCCAGTCAGTAAAAGTTATAGTTCTACACTGAACATTCTCACCCCAGAATCAATAGTCATGGTGTTTCTAAGGGATCAATAAATGGTCCACTTCTTTTCATAATTTAAAGTGCCGATGTTTTTAAAGTTATAAACTATTCTATGTATTTCTACGCTGACCATGTGCAAGTATACGTGACAGACTAGCCACACAAGCTACCAAAAGCTGGTAACACAGCTTAATGAGGATTTGGATAGAATTGCTGACTGTTCAATGCGAAATGCTCTTGTTAAGACCTCAAAGTCAAAAAATATGGTCATTCACACGTGGTGGTCACAAATTATATTTATTATAAGAACTGTAAACATATAATGCGCGTGGATAAAGCCAAATACCTTGGTAAAACCTTGGACAATCACCGGAGACTCGAAAATCATAGCACTTAATATGGTTAAAAACTACTTTAGTAGAAATATACTAAATATATATTATACTCACTTAATCAGTGACCAACTTCCTAAACCGTCTCGCTCTTTGTGTAAGTCATTAATTTTAACTAGGCTAACTACGGAGATTTTGTTTTTGGCCGTGGTAAGAAAAGGGGAGATCTAACAGCGAGCAAGGTGTTCAGCCCGAGGAGCGATCAACGCTCCGTCAGAGAGCTGCTGTACAGAGCCGTTTTTATATAGCGCATTAGTGGCATATTCGACAGCGCTGTCACATGTTAATGGGCGCATGTTGTCGGTTTTGTTTTGATGTCTCCCCTCCCCCCCCCCCCAAGTCACATCACTTCTGTTTTAGAAAGTTGCTTCCATGTACTTGCACTCGAAGATTCATAATTTTCATCATCTTTACAGCCCTTCACAAGACCACTGCTGAACATAGGTCTCCCCAAAGAATGCCACAAAGCACGGTCCAGAGCAAAATGGATGCAGGTTCAGGCTTCCTGCACGTCTTAACAGGTTGTCACTCCATCTTGTGGGGGCCATGCCACACTTCGCCTGAGGCTGCCACTTCAGAACCTTTGTTCTCCATCGGTTGTCGATTCTTCGAAATATATGGCCGGCCTATTTCCATTTCAGCATACACATCCGTTGGGCAATGTGGGTTACTCTGGTTCTAGTGCGGATATCCTCATTTCTACGTTTATCACGCAGATAAACCGCGAGCATAGCCCTCTCCATAGCTGGTGAGCGACCTTGAGCTTCTTCATACGGCCAACAGTGTAGGACCACGTTTCAGATCTATAAGTCATCACTGGCAAGTGGCAACACGCACTAGTTGTACAATCTTGTTTTTAAGATTTGAGGTATACTTGACGAGATATGTCGTAACCTCCCGAACGCTGCCCAACCTAGTTTGAGCATAACTGAATCCTTCGATTGACCTCTCGGTCGAAGTTGGACTTACCTGGTCGGACTATTTATCCCAGGTAAACATATTCGTCGACAACTTCGAGCGTAGTGCTCCCCACAACTATCGTCATAGGTGCGACATGGACGTTACACATGATATTTGTCTTGTCCATGTTCATCTTAAGAACTATCCGTTGGGAGGCAGTATTGAGGTCATTGAGCATAGTGCTTAGGTCCTCCAGTGATTCGCTGCAAGATTAAGTGAGCAAAGCGAAATTCTAGAATTCAACTGAGGTCAATAAGGTCAGCACTACTGTACTACAGCCGCAAAACAGCGGCATTTACTGACAGTTTCCGATATACGGCGCACCAAATACCATTTAAAAAAAATCAACTTATCTATGTTCTAGATATATAAAAATGCCATCTTCTTTCTGCTAACTTATCATGGATGTCTAAGGCTTTTGCTAGTTTTCACTTGTGCGCAATCTTACACACACGTAATTTTACTCAATTGAACTTTGAACACAATACGCAAGTCTTAGGGCTGAAGAGACATATCATCCATACATACTTAAGGTCCTACGGCTCGTGTTATTACAGGCCAGCCCGGATCGTGCCCGCCTGTGCGGCTGATTTGATTAACAGAAACCATAGGCCTGTCGATCTAGCCTGTGATAAAACAGGCCGTGAGACCCCACCTTAAAACTGATTATTCTATGGTGATCATTTTCGTCTCGTCATCTCGAAGGTAATACCTGAGAATAAGTTAGTGTTTGTTCCCTGAGCAATAATAATCGCTAAGATAAGACCCACTTGTTACACTGCAACAATGTGCTTTTAGATTAATAAGTAGCATCAATAAGGTAATCTAATGTTTATAATTTTATTTAAAACTAGCTGTTCCCCGCGTCTTCGCTCGCGGGTTATTTGGGGTTTTGATTTTTTTGCGCGGAACCAAAATTGTTTTTTCTAAAGTAAAAGTAGCCTAAGTTACTCCTTGTGACATCAGCAATCTGCCAGTGAAAATCCCCTCAAAATCGGTCCAGCCGTTTCGGAGATTAACCGGAACAAACAGACAGACAGAAGACAGACAGACAAAGACTTTAAAAATTGTGTTTTTGTTATTAGTACCGTATATACTTACAATATTGTTACGAGCTTGGGGTTCAAGACAATTAAAAACTGCCGATTAAATTACCAAATTTGACACTTTAATTACACAACGCTAATTACAATCTAAAACCACACTAACAATAAAACACAGTTACTTTAGTTCGCAGTTGATTCGCTTCGAAGTATTCTCTTGTATCGCCAATTCAATACTGACTCGGTCGTGGTCTATACTAGCCTTATATAGGGCCTCAGATAGTTAGCAAAACATTCTACTGTAGCGACATCTAGAACGCTCGAGTACATATCGGTCCCGAAATTTCTGGAAGGATCTTGACTCTCCTAGTTCTGCTACTCGACACTAGAGGGCACTAGTGTTACTAGTGTTGCCATGTACAAGACATTAATAGTGGCGCGCAACACTGCCCCCTCCTAAGACATGCTCGTCCCGAGCATTATTGGCCCCATAATAACGCGCCAGTCGATCCACATGGACGATCTTAGGACTACCTCTGGCACCTTTCTGTATCCGGTAGGTTACGTCATTGATCCTTGTCACAATCTAGTACGATCCGTCCCATTTAGCTTGAAGCTTAGGAGATTTCCCTTTGCTGCGAGCTGGATTGTGTAACCACACTAGTGAACCTTCGTCAAACCCTTTGTTGTTCATTTTGCGGTCATACCGTGTTTTCATCTTCTCAGACGTTTGCTGGCCTGACTGTCTGACGTGCTCATAAATTTCATTCATTTTGTTCCACAAGTCATTTGCATAATCGGTTATACTGCGTGGGGCATTTTTATTTTTTATTTTTATTCGTATGGTTTACTAACAGTCAACTAACACAATACAATCTTAAATAATAGAAAAGTTTCTTAAGCTAAGTGTAGTGACTACTTACTAGTAAACACAGCATGCAATATAACATTAACTTAAGTGGGTTTTGATTTTACTAAATAAAGTTAACAATTTTAAAAGGAAAAAAAAAACATTGTTTATCCGTATGGTAAAAGAGAACACAAGCTGGTTGCACGAAATTAAATACTAGTCATACTGTCGACAATCTTTTTACGGAAATGATAAGCGGAATCAAAGTTCACCTCAACTCTGTGTTTGTAGCTATTTAGCAGCTTACACAGTCTTGGTAATGGAGAGTTTGAGCCGAGAACGGTTCTGCGGGTTGGTGGTCTCAGTGGTGCTATCGGATGACGCGGATATCTTGAAGGCGCGCTAAAATCAAATGAGTTCAGTAACTGAGGGCAACTAATTCTATTGTTGAAAATTTCATACAAAAACAATAAGTCTGTTAGCTCCCTACGTTTATCTAAGGATAACATTTTGAAAAATTTTAATCTATCCGCATATGAAAAATCTCTCTTTGCTTTACCAACTAATCGTGCCAAATGCCACAGAAACCGCTTCTGAATACGCTCAATGCGTAGATTGTGAACCGCAAAGTGTGGACGCCAGACAACAGAACAGTACTCGAGTATGCTACGAACGAGAGTATTATACAGCATTTTCTTAGTATTAATGCTGAATCCTTTGCTATTTCGTATGACGAACCCAAGCAGCCTTGAGGCTTTTTTAACGATGTTTTCGTAATAAGGTCTAAATGTCAGCTTTCTGTCAAAAGTAACCCCTAAATCTTTTATAACCTCGACCTCTTGAATAATATACTCATCTATTTTATAACTAAATGAATAGAGGTTTACTTTTCTGGTAAATTTGACGTGTTGACATTTTTTCGGATTTAGTGCCATTCGGTTGTCTCTGCACCAATCAATAAGATTTTTCAGATCCCTTTGTAATAATATTGAGTCTACTATTGAATTTATATGTCTTAAAAATGTCAGGTCATCGGCATACATAAAAACATAAGAGTTAGTTAAGTAGTCTGGGATGTCGTTAATAAAAAAGTTAAAAAGGATAGGGCCAAGATGTGATCCTTGTGGCACACCTGAGGTTATACTAATATTATCAGATCGAAAGCCATTGACCACAGCGTAAAAAGTTCGATCCTCTAGATATGATGACAACCATGTTAAAAAAGAACCAGCAAACCCATAACATGCTAGTTTATTGAGCAGAATGTCATGAGGCACTTTGTCAAAAGCTTTGCTAAAGTCAGTATACAGGACATCGATCTGTTGTTTACGGTCGAAGGCTTGGGCCAGATTCTCGACAAAGCTTGTTAGATTTGTGCATGTTGACCTGGATTCAACAAATCCATGCTGGTTGTCTTTAATGTAAAGCTTAAGGTGATTTTGAATTGAGGGACATACTACAGTCTCAAAGATCTTTGCGAATGTAGACAAGATCGAGATAGGTCTATAATTGCTAACTAAAAATTCATCATCAGATTTGTATATCGGTACCACTTTAGCTTCTTTCCATTGCTTAGGAAATATACCAGTGCGTAATGATATATTATATATGTAACACAGCGGGCTGACTAACATGGGGGCACACAACGCTATGAAAAACGGTGGAATGCCATCTGGCCCAGCCCCTATAGAACGATCCAACCGTTGTAGTTTACTCAGGAGCATTTTCTCTGTAATCACCGGTACAACAACAGTCTGACAGTAATTATTAATAGCATTTAACGAGGAGTGATGATAACGTTCACACACGTAGTTACTGCGACAGTTATTATCATTATACGCTAATGAAAAGTTCTTGGCAAACATACCACATATAGTAGGACCATCAGATGTAGTAACGATCTCGTCACTCATTGTTGCTGGCCCGACTGTCTGACGTGCTCATAAATATCATTCATTTTGTTCCGCAAGTCATTTGCATAAGGGCATCAGGTAGTATTCCGGTGATCAGGTCTGCAGGCAGCCGTAATTCTCTCCCAAAGTTTACGAAAGCTGGCGTCACTGATGTACTTTCGTCAACAGCGCTACGATATGACAACAAAAACGGTTGTATGTGCCTGTCCCAGTCTCGTTGCTGTTTTTCCACAAGTTTTGCCAGGTACCTTTCCAATGTCTGATTAAATCGTTCTACCATTCCATCAGATTGTGGGTGATAAGAAGTTGTTCGTGTTTTATGAGTACCCATAACTCTGCAAGTTTCCTGGAATATTTGAGACTCAAAATTCCTTCCTTGATCGCTGTGAATCTCTAAGGGTACTCCAAAACGACAGAAGACTTCATGAACTAGTTTATCTGCAACTGTTGAAACTTCTTGATTTGGAATGGCGAAGACTTCTGGCCACTTAGTGAAGTAATCCATCACAACCATGAAATACTTGTTACCACTTTCACTTTCCGGAAACGGCCCCGCAACGTCAATGGCTATCCTCTCCCATGGTGCACCAACATTGTACAATTTCAATGCGCCTCTACTACGAGTTTGAGGTCCCTTTACAGCCGCACAACTTGTACATTTGCGGCACCAGTCCTCGACATCGTCACAACAGTGGACCCAGTAAAACCGTTCTCGGATCTTCAGTAGAGTTCGTTTAACTCCCAGGTGGCCTCCTGAACAACCACTATGGTACAGCTGTAGAACCTCCGGTACTTTAGGGACAACCATTTGCAAATGACATCTGTCTCCCCGACCATTTTCCCATTTACGGCACAGGACTCCATCCTTAATCAGCAAGCTGTCCCATTGGGCCCAATAGCTTTTCGTGGTCGAACTCATTGTTGAGACGTCGCTCCACTTAGGCTTAGGAGCACTGGCCTTCATCCATTCCAGAATCGGCTTAATGTCCGAATCTTCCTGCTGTGCATGTTGTAGGCTGTCCTTCCACTCATTGCTGAGCTGGTCTGTCCTGTGTATCCTCACAGATACCACTTCCTTACCCTCTTGCCTAGTACA
Source organism: Parnassius glacialis (assembly GCA_033319125.1). Classification (NCBI taxonomy): domain Eukaryota; kingdom Metazoa; phylum Arthropoda; class Insecta; order Lepidoptera; family Papilionidae; genus Parnassius; species Parnassius glacialis. The sequence continues at coordinate 21,799,167 of JAVANC010000008.1, forward strand.
ATGCTTGCAATCTTCAGGACACGGTCTTCTTGACAATGCATCTGCGTTGTCATGAGATTTTCCGCTGCGCTGGGCGGTGCCGTTAGCCGCACTACCTTCTCGAGATCGATCACCTTCCCTTCCTACAGTTCGCTTAGGGCAGCTGAATCGAAGATGGCCCATCTCCCCACAGCCGTAGCACCTAGGTCTGTATCCTTTACTGCGGTCACGAACTGTAGCTGCTGCAACCTCCCTAACACGATAGGAATGATGATCCTGTCGCACGACTTCCACCTCCAGTGCATGGGCAAACGCGTCCTTAAGCGTCTCGTGGTGCCCGAGCCTCACAGCAGCTCTGACTTCAAGGTCGCGGATGCCGTCGATGAATGTCTGCACCAGGTTCCCTACAATGAGCGCAGGTACAGACTGGTACACTTTTCGAACCAGCTTCTCCACCTCAAGGGCCCACTGCTGCAGGTTTTCGTTACTGCGTTGCACGCGATCTTTGAGCTGCGCACGAAAGACGTGTTCCAGGTGAGCGTCACCATATCTCGCCTCCAATGCCTCAAGGAGCTGCTCGTAAGTCACTTCCTTACCGAGAGCTTCCAGAACAGTTAAGGCCTGGTCGCGTAGGCCTAGGGTGAGAGCAGTCATGGCCTGACTTTTATTCCAGCCGTTCGCTTTCATGACAGCCTCGAACTGGATTTTGTAGGCCGACCAGGAAGAAGTCCCGTCGAACGGTGGCACTTTGAATCCACGTAGCGAAGGTGTTGTAGCTACCACGGGAGCTGTAACTCCCATCTCCAATTTTGAGGTCGTTCAGCGTTTTCACCATCACGTTGTGTTCACTTGGTCGATTCAGCTTTCAGCTTCCGACAGGCGGTTGTCATGTTGAGCAACCCTATCCTTCACCTCCCTTATCTCTTTCCCGAAGGTAGCGTGAAGGTCCTTCATGAGAAGAAGCTGCTCTTCCAACCGACGGCGCTGTTCCTCCTGTTGGCGGGCCTGTTCCTCCTGTCCGCGCTGCAGCTGCTCTTCCAACCGACGGCTCTGTTCCTCCTGTCGGCGGACCTGTTCCTCGTGTCGGCGAGCCTGATCCTGCAACATCATCATCAGAGCACCTAAATCAGATGCTGCAGATGCAGGAGCTAATGACGGGCCGGCCTCCGTGGTCAGCATCTGGCCCTCCGACGTTTGCGGCGTTGCACCACAAAATCGTCTGTGGTCCGTCTCCAGCTGGCGTTGACTTCGGGTACGGATACCCTCCATGTCGTCCTTTGGTAAAATCGGCATGATTTGATCCCACTTCTGACACCAATTGTTACGAGCTTGGGGTTCAAGACAATTAAAAACTGCCGATTAAATTACCAAATTTGACACTTTAATTACACAACGCTAATTACAATCTAAAACCCATAGATATAATAATAGAAGGAGATATGCCCGGTAGTTGAAAATGTATCGGAACCCGGTGTCTCCAGTTGGCCCCTACCACCCGCCTACTACTACACTTGCAGATCAGTAAAAGCAATAGATACGCAGTCGCACAAACACCCGCATTTTATAAATCAGAACGTATTACACAATCAATTATAAATCGTATCCCTACAGAAACAGGGTGCATTTACCATGCACCATACTACTTACAAACACAAAAATATCAGTCGCTATCGTTGGCCTGTGCATTTTAAAAACAAAAGCCATTTATTTTACATATACATTAGTGATTGACAAAATTGGAAAGTTATCGATTCTCTTCCATTTATACTAAAACAAGTAAAAGGCCAGTTACGTGGGCTAAGCCAACTCATGACATGTTATTTTTAAAATCACTGGTCAAAGACCTTTAGATTGATATAAAATAATAAGCAAAAAGTCCAAAGTCCAAAAGTCGCATCTCAGCTACTCAGCTGTCATTGTCAATTATGTTTAGATTGCACTAAAATTGAAAATAAAATAAATAAAAAACTATATGCACAGGAAATTATATAATAAAAATAAACAATATGTAGCTAAACGTAAATTATTAAGTACCTAACCTACCTAACAAATACAATAAAAAAATCCGGTTATGTTGGTTTAGATTGTCATAGCGTATTGAAAAAGTAGGTATTTTGGCATATGGTACTAGTTTTTGTAGGGAACCAGTTTGGTGGCCTTCCTGTGGCGTCAGTTCAATTATTTTTTAAATTAGTATCTTTTGGGAAGCTAAAAATGTGCGATAATAATTTATTTATCATTTACATATATCCTACGCAATTTCTTAACCTCACCATGTACCTGGCAAGCCTTTGTTAAAAAAAACCCTAGTTGGTTAAGATATTGTTAAATATATGAAAATAAACACACCCTCATGCATAACAAATAAATAGCCAGGAGAATTATGTTGACTTATTTTGAGGAAAAGTCACTATTATAATATTATCTGAATTCTAAACCATGCCAATTAGGTATAATAACGCATTCGAAGCTTTTGAACACATAAAAGTATGGAATTAACACGAAGATAAGGCATAATATACTATAATTCAACCCAAAACACTTCACCGATGATTAACTACATTATTTAAGCAACTTACTTTATGATCGCTAGTTACGAATTCAGTGTAGTAAACGGTGAAAATAATAAAATACCATTATGTCACATCAGTCTTCCCACTGGGCTGAAACGGTTGACAAATTGAAAGAATAAACTATAATAGCAATTCGCCAATCGACATTGTTGTCGATAGCATACGTTAGTGAATCTGCGCAAGCACAACACTAACTCATCGCAAGATACAGTGGCCGTACTACACGATGCATCCCCATAAATAAAGTATCGTTTTGTCATATTTACATTGCTTGTTCAGTCGCTTAGCGATATACATAAGTAGTGGTTAAGGAGCAATGTATTTACTACAAAATAGTACCGTTGCAGTGATTTTTGAAAACAAAAATAACGCATTAAGAGCAAAAAATATTTTACGATTTGTTGTTTTTCATGATTTTAAAGATATAGATAGTAAAATACTTGTTCTTACATATGGTAAGTGATTTCATGATCTACAAAGATCTTGTTTTGGCTTCGGTTTTTACAAGAAACCACTGAATAACACGACATTCTGATATTGTTTCACGATTACGGTTGAAAGTATACTATTATAATACGCAAAGACGGCCATTTGAATAGAACCTGAGCATTTTGATCATATCGTGCGGACACAGACACACCCCCTTGCCACTTCTCCTCTTTTTAATATTTCTATGCTAAAACCACACTAACAATAAAACACAGTTACTTTAGTTCGCAGTTGATTCGCTTCGAAGTATTCTCTTGTATCGCCAATTCAATACTGACTCGGTCGTGGTCTATACCAGCCTTATATAGGGCCTCAGATAGTTTCCAGAACATTCTACTGTAGCGACATCTAGAATGTTCGAGTACACATCGGTCCTGAAATTTCTGGAAGGATCTTGACTCTCCTAGTTCTGCTATTCGACACTAGAGGGCGCTAGTGTAACTATTGTTGCCATGTACAAGACATTAATAGTGGCGCGCAACAATATGCATTTAGTAAAAAGCTGTAATTTTGACATTACAAACAGACACTTCAACCGGGAATACCCCAATTTTTTATTTATTTGTATAGATTTCAACAAGTCCACCAATGAACATAGTCCTTCCCTAAAGAATGCCACAAAGCATGTCCGAGTCTTCTGTATCCATCGACTTCTTGCATCTCTTACCAGGTCGTCATTTAGTGGAGAGCCGCCCTACATTCTGCTTGCTGGTACGAGGCTGTCTCTCGAGAACCTTTCTTCCCCATCGGTTCTCGGTTCTTCGAGATATATAGCTCGCCCATTGCCACTTCAGCTTACTGATCTGTTGGGCTATATTAGTTACTCTGGGTTCTCCTGCGCATTAAATGTTTCTAAAAATTATGATAGTTTTGAGGAATCATTGTACTTTGCAGCAGAAATGGGTTCTACAGATGATCATGTTAAGGGCTTAAGGGTTTGCTTGGGACTAAAGATTTTAAAATTTGACTGGAATTCTTAGTACGTACGAAGTATGGCGAAAGTTTTGTACAACAAAATTCCCTATCTTGTTTTGGTTTTCACCAGGCTGTTTCACTTTTAAAATCTAAATAGTGAAGAATTCTTCTTAAATGAATACACCAATTTTTTCCTGCATGTCTGACAATCTGTATCCTACTGTCTGTAGGTGTCACCAAATCCATAGTAATTATTTGTAGGCCATACAAATACTTGTTCCGTGCGGGATTCGAACCCGCGGCCCCCAGTGCAACAACTGATTGCTAAGCCACTGCGCCACGGAGCCGTCAAAATTGAATGTATATGATCAACTTCAATGCGTTTAACAACACATCAGCATGAACTTATAATGTTATTTTTGAGATTTGGGTATTTTTCTAAAATCTACTTATAAGCCATGATTGATGATTGCAAATTCAATTTCATTTGTTTTGAGAGATGTTACATTTTGCTTGTTGTAATAAATGTTTGTATCAGATGTTTCTTTTGAGTTTTAAAAAAAATGTTGTGCTGTGATGACATAGAACTGACTTTTGGGTTTCCACTCCTAATTTTTCTTCAAATTTAGAAGGAATATCCTTGGTATCTAACTTAATAAGCAACAAAGATATTGCATGACATACATACAAAAACATATTCAAATTGAGAACCTCTCCCTTTTTCTCGGTCTACTGCCTTATTTTTTTTTATATGATAAGGGTGAGAAACCAGCACAGTCCACCTGATGGTAAGTGGTTGCTGCGGCCCATAGACATCTACCTACATCTATCCTCTATTACAAATCAAAATGTAGATGCGTTGTCACCCGTGAGGACTAAGATGGAATGCCTCATTTCCAGTAAAAAGGGCCTCTGGCCACCTGCACTCACCAAGCGAAATGCAGAGGTAAACCTCTACTTCACGCTTGTTTTCTGTGAGGTCGTGGTACCACCCCGGTTCGAGCCGGCGCATCCGTGCGACAGCAAAAGCTGCCGTCTGGCTCTACCACTGTCACTTATTTGTTTGATGTCATGTTATCATGTCTAATATAAAAACAAACAACAAATTTAGTTTCAGTTGTTTTATTTAGTGAAATACAGACAAACTTATAACTATATCAGCTCATTCAAAAATGTGTGCTTCCATGTATGCTTGCTTCTTCATAAAAAGACATCAATAAAATCAAACATTGATTTACTTCCCTGCAGCTGTAGCAAGGGGGTTTCTTAATACTAAAATCACGGAATCACCACGAAGGAACATTTTGGAGATAAATTTGTCTTTATTCACTGCTTTACCCTGAAATAATAAGATTAAGTGTGCATTTTACATCTTTACATATTTTTAAATCTACTATGAACATATGGAAATTATGACTGCAAACATGGCTTGCAGATGTAAGTATATCCAATTATCAAAGTAATATAATTTTCTTTATATGTTTAAATTCTAGGCAGAGCCAATATCTGTGCAATTACCTAAATTGTTGGTTTTTAGGTCTAGATTCAGGATTTTATAGCATTTCATTTAAGTTGTGTTTTCTTTCTGTTTCGGTTACTTTACAAAATGGATGGTCCATGATGATTGAAAAAGTTGTTTATTCTAATGCTAAAGGTAGCCGAGCAAACTGTGACATAGAAGCGTCAAACACCTCACTACATATATACTTACATCTGATGTTAAAGCAGGCAAACTCCTGTTTTTTTACTTTAACTGACTTATTGGTCTACTGGTCATAAACATAACTGCTGATCATGTGGTCACAGGTTCAAATTCTAGATCTGTTCACTCAGTAAGGATGGTTGACTATCAATCTACATAAATGTAGTGTTTTACAGGGTTGGTTGTTGTTGGCCGGAAGGTTAATGTTTTTAGGAGGCCTGAAATAACCAGTACAGGCAGTACTGGTTATTTCAGGCCTTGAACTATTTTTTCATACTATGTGGTAGGTACATATAGATTACGGATTAATAGATTCACATTCTTAATAAATATATAAATTTAAGTAACAATTAATTACCTTTTTTCCTTTACCAGTGCGAGGTACTTCCGTCCACATTTCTTTAACGTTTTCCAACACCATGTTACAATGCCGATCAAACGCTTTCACGCGTCCTAAAAGTTTTTTGTTATTACGACAGTTAATCAGCACTTGTGTATTGTTTTTCACCGACTGTGTGAGAACTGAGAGTGGACCAGTACTGAATTCCTCGTCTTCTATTTTAGACAATTCTTCTAAAGTCATCTCAGAGCGTGGCTTGGCTGTAGTCGCCCTGAAAATCAAGTACTGGTAAGATGATGTTTGACCTTATTTAATACAAATTGTATATGGTAAGTGATCTACTTACATTGTGTTTTATAAAAGAAGCTAAATTTAACACCACGCCGAATAGAATAGAGGTATAATACAAATTAAAGTTTTTTTGTCGGTAAATTGCAAAATTCAACGTGAGCGTGACTTTCTGGTATATAACTTTTTTATTAAGATTTTTGGCTTAGATGCTTGCCATTTTAGCCAAAGATAATATAATCACTATTCCTGTATAGGACAGTTACTATACTCTTTGAATCACTACCAGGGTGATGCAACTCTGTATGAAATTCGAGAAACTTGCATACAATCATAATTTTAACTATATTTAGATTGGGCGTATAAAATTAAAACGAGAAAAAGATATTTTCATCGTATTTAAACTGTTTCTTTCTTTAGGGTTATTTCAGATTGCCATTTTAAAAATTTGATATAAAAATACATAATATTATATGAGAAGAAAATGAAAATGTTAACATAATATATATATAAATGTAACACAGAAGTTAAACTTTTTTTGGTTGCTCATTAGAGTATAATTACATACATATTACTCTGAGATTTGCACAATTAATTCACCTATTAAACTATTAATTGATTAAAATTGCATTAATGAATATAGGCAGAAATGCTTAGAGTAATTACATATAGAGTGATAGTGTTATTCAAACTTCCGTTCAAAGTTGAAGCAACAACACAATGAATGTGTACATAAGCGGCCTGTTATTACGTTTGCCCACATGCACACAAGCAAATGAGTAATGTATGCAAGTTAATAACATTTTCCTCAAAAAGTGGGGAAAATGTAATAGTAGGCATAGTCATAGAATTAATATTTAGGTTGTGTTTATAATTATTTATTAACTATTTGCAAAGAGAAAAATTATAACATTCTTTTTTGTTAACTTATGTAATATTTAAATTATTAATATACGTAATATCTTGTGTTATATTTACAAATCTAATTATATTATTATGTTAGAAGTGGTAAATTTATATTAATATCTGTTATTGATCTTCCATAAAATCTTATGTTATTTGTAAATATTAATTTTTATATAATACTCAATGGCCTTATTCTGTGATATATAGAGAAGTGGAAGAAATGGAGGAGGCAAATGCCTACGTCCATTTCTTCCAGTTTTTCCAATCCAGCCCTACTTACACATAACAAGTGAATAGTTGTCAGATAATCGTTTTATGATTTGCTCGAAGATTTTTCAATTACAGAGGTCCAGTCCTATATAATCTTGCCAACAAATTATTAAATATATACCCGTTAACTAAAAGACACAAAAAATTCTTTAATCAAATGACTAAAATCATTAGACTATGAACATACAGAAAAACTATTTGAACGTATTGTTTAAATACTCGTATATATTACACACCACATGCATACACACACACATACACACACACACACACACACACACGTGCGCGTACGCGCACACACGCATACCACATTATTAACACTTAATACACCTGCTTACCTTTACTAGTAGACTACTTAAAGCATGTTTTTCTTTATATATACCTAATAAATGATTTTTACACAGTTTCTCCACACTGAACAAATATATTTTAATGTTATTTTATTTATTTTAGGGATGAATCTGAATGACAGAGTGAGAAATTGTTTAATAAGAGAAGAGTGTGGTTTGCAAGATGATGTTGTGACCAAGATTAAGAAAGGAATGCTTCGGTGGTTTGGTCATGTAGAAAGAATGAATGAGGAAAGAGTGACAAAGCAAATTTATGTTGCAGAGGTGAATGGCAGAGTCGGGAAGGGTCGCCCTAGGCGAAAGTTTATCGACCAAATTGGCGATATATTGAAAATGGGCCAAATCAATAGTACCTTTAACCGACGAGCGTGTATGCGTAGGTATATGGATGTGGAGGAAGCGAGAGAAGTCTGTCAGGATCGTGCCAAATGGAAGTCCATAGTCTCTGCCTACCCCTCTGGGTGACAGGCGTGAGTGTTTATGTTATGTATGTTTATGTTATGTTATTATGTTTATGTTATGTTATTTTATTACACGTAGCTGTATTGATTATTAAATGTATTACAGCAATATCGCTTCTATTGAGAGATCTTCTGAGAGATCTTCTGAGAGAGATTCTGGTGATCCCATAGCACAGGGAAACCTAGTTTGGGCACCAGTCTCTCACCTAGATCTTATTTAGCTTATATTTATAGCTGTTATTTAGTTTTATAGTTCATTGTTACTAACATTGTTTTTAACAGTGGTAGAGCCAGGCGGCAGCTTTTGCTGTCGCATGGATGGGCCGGCTCGAACCGGGGTGGTACCACGACCTCACAGAATACCAGCGTGAAGTAGAGGTTTACCTCTGCGTTTCGCTTGGTGAGTGCAGGTGGCCGGAGGCCCTTTTTACTGGAAATGAGGCATTCCATCTTAGTCCTCACGGGTGACAACGCATCTGCATTTTGATTCGCAAACGAGGATAGATGTAGATGTCTATGGGCCGCAGCAACCACTTACCATCAGGTGGACTGTGTGCTCGTTTGTCACCCTTATCCTATAAAAAAAAAAAAAAAAGTTTATTGTGATGTACTGATCATAATATGTGGGAGAAAATAAATATCAATTATTATTATTATTATAGCTGTCAGATATTTTTTCATTAGTTATTCATTACTAGCTGTGCCCCGCGCCTTCACCCGCATATTAAAGCATACACTGATCTCGATTCATGCCATTCTAAGAATCTGCGTGATGTATTTAATTTATATCGGTCTCAACGTAAAAGTTACAACATACAACACTTACAGAATGGATATAATATTAAAAGGAATCACGAGACTTAAGAGTGCCGTCAGTTTCACGTGATTATTATTATTACTTTATTGGATATTATGTTTTGCATTAAAACAAAATAAGATTCAGAAGGAGATAAACTATTCAAATAAAACATGAAATTAAATATGTTTATTACATAATATAAAATAAAATAAAATATACTCTAGTACTTCAAAATAATATCTCTTAATGACCCTGTAACTGCAACTGTTTTCTAAACAACTGCCGCTTTGATAACGCTATCCTCGAAATGTTATATTTTTTAGATTCATAAAAGGATCGAACTAAAAATGTTAAATATATGTAAATTAAAATAAAAAAAAAACAATCATAGGCTATGTTATTTATCCTAAAATACATACCATAAAAAGGTAAAAACAACTGCACATTATCAAAACAAAATAAAATTATTTCATTTTTTTTTCGTGGCAAATGGGAACCCTAATAATATTTGGCAAATAAAAATACATATTTATATGTGAATGAGACTATTGGCAGTATGTATGTATTTTTTTCAATATGCATTTTTAAAATTATAATAATAAGAAAAAATGGGGTAAAATATTTTACTACGCCTAGCAACATTTTCATTATATTGGCGTCTGTCAAAATTATTATTCATTATTTTGTTTTGATGAATGTTTTTTTACAAAAATATAATATGCTAAGCAGTAATTACCCGTGAAATGAGATTTTATTTTTTTTAATGATTATGTGATGAGTTGTGACACCCTTTCATAGTAAAGTACGTCATTTTTTTGAATAATTGTGCGAGCTGTTTACACGACTACGTGGACTCGAGTACTAACGCGCCAAAAGTCGTACTTAGCCTTTAAAGGCTAACTTGAAATGGCTTCACTTTGCGTGCGCCTACTGCGGTTCTAAGCCTAATACTTCTATGGCAGAAATGTATCAAAAGAAGAAAGAAGAAAAAAATGACATTTGTTTGTCAACGTCTTTCACATTGAAAATATTTTCTGAAATTGAATCAAACTTATTCCAGATTTGGAACAATAAACAATTAAATAAAGCAGAAGTAGATAAAGTTGAAACTACACTAGAATTAGAAAATAAAATAGAATTATATACAAACTCAATCATCGAAGCATGTGAAAATAGCATAAGTTTAGATTTTAATACTTGTTATTGCGTTTTGCTTAAATTCAATTATTATTGGTTCAGAATACTTTATTTTCGTTTGTAGGCAATTCTTCTCGATTGTGTGTGTCAAGATTTTTTGTGAGATGTTGACTCTGTATGAGATATTGATTATAATCAAAGAGATTTAAAAAATATATATACTATACTTAAATGTCTTTGATTATAATATTATTTTATTTTAATATATTACAATCATCATCATCATCGTTACAGCCCTTCACAAGTCCACTGCTGAACATAGGCCTCCCCCAATGAGTGCCACAAAGCACGTTCCTGAGCCACCTGCATCCATCGACTTCCTGCATGTCTTACCTAGTGGGGGGACGCCCTACACTTCGTCTGCCGGTACCAGGCCGCCGCTTAAGAATCTTTTTTTCCTATCGGTTGTCGGTTCTTCGAGCTATATGGCCGGCCCATTGTCACTTCAGCTTACTAATCCGTTGGGCTATGTCGGTCACTCTGGTTCTACTGCGGATATCCTCATTTCTAAGTTTACACGCAGAGAAACTCCGAGCATAGCCCTCTCCATAGCTCGCTGAGCGACCTTGAGCTTCCTCATACGGCCAGCAGTGAAGGACCACGTCTCAGTTCCGTAAGTCATCACTGGCAACACGCACTGGTTGTACAATTTTGTTTTAAGGTTTTGAGGTATTTCTGACGAGAAGATGTGTCGTAGCTTCCCGAACGCTGCCCAGCCGAGTTGAATTCGTCGATTGACCTCTTGGTCGAAGTTGGACTTACCTAGTCGGACTATTACAGTTTTACTATTACAGTATTACGAGTTATTACTATTCCAGGTAAACATAATCATCAACAACTTCGAGCTTTGAGCTCCCAACACTACCGGCATAGGTGTGACATGGACATTAAACATGATCTTTGTTTTGTCCATGTTCATCTTAAACCTATCCGTTAGGAGACACTATTGAGGTCATTGAGCATAGTGCTTAGGTCCTCCAGCGATTCTGCCATAAGGACTATATTATCGTCGGCAAATCGAAGGTGAGTGATGTACTCGCCATTGATGTTAATACCGTATCCTTTCCAGTCCAGAAGCTTGAAAACGTCTTCCATTGCAGCGGTGAAGTGTTTCGGGGATATAACGTCACCCTGCCTTACACCTCTTTGCAATTGGATAGGTTTCGTACTCTGGGTATGTACTCGGATAGCCATCGGAGCCCTACTGTACTTCAGCACTTCGATATACCGACAGTCAACTTGGCACCGCTGAAGAGACTTCAGCACCGCCGAAATTTCGACGGAATCAAAGGCTTTCTCATAGTCCACATACGCCAGACATAGTGGCAAATTGTACTCCTCGGACTTCTTTACAATTTGCCGAAGAGTATGTATGTGGTCTACGGTGCTAAAGCCCTTTCGGAAACCGGCTTGTTCGGGAGGCTGGAGGACGTCAAATCTGCGCGCGAAACAATTCGTAATGAGTCTTAAAAACAGCACGTAGCCGCGGCTCAGAAGGGAAATCGGTCTGTAGTTCTTCAAGAGAGCGTTGTCACCTTTCACAAGAACAAGACCACGTGGTCTTAGTCGGCCGTCTGGCGCTGCTGCGCGGCGCGCGCGACGCTCGCCACGTCCGGGCGCATCGCGGCCAAGAGCCCGCACAGCCGCCGCGCAGCCGCCGCGCGGCCGCCGCGCAGCCGCCACGCAGCCGCCACGCAGCCGCCGCCCGAGCAAGGCGACCGCGGGAGGCACTCCTGTACTCGCGTGTTCGCAATTCCGATACTTAAATAAAAATATATTGATAGCCTGTGCCACATTTTTACCTTCGTGAACCGCCCTTTTAATAACTTTTTAAATTGTTTTGACAGCATTTTCCGCGGCGCCATTACCTTGTGGTCTGTAGCGTGCCGTGGTAACATGTTTGATACAATTCATATTACAGTAATTTTGAAATCATGCAATAAAAAAGGTGGACGGTTGTTCGTGAAGAGTTGTGAAGGAAGCCCGAATCTGGAAAAGATGGCTCTGAAAGCTGCGATTATCGATTGTGCATTTGTACTATTCATAGTGGACACTTCAATCCATTTAGAATGAGCATCCACTATGACCAGATATTTTTTCCAGCATATTCCGCGAAAACGGCATGTATACGATGCCAGGACTGAAGTGGAAACTCCCACGGGTGAATCGAAGCGTGCGGTGGCGCGTCGCGGACCACACGGCAAAGCTCGCAATTTCGACATACCTCCTCTAGATCCTTATCGAGACTAGGCCAGTAAACGTAGTTTCTCGACAAATTTTTCAGACGGACAGACAGAGGACGGAATTAAAGAGCTTCTGAAGGACTTCAAGTACCGGTTTTCTACCCGCTTTCAGAAGCTCCGCTGCAATTCCATTTTCGCCCGGGGACTTGCCGTTTTTAAGGTGCTGGAGAGCCATTCTAATCTCGCTCAGACTGACGTCCGGGATATCTTCGGAATAGTGTCAGATAAGACTCGCTCTTGGATCGTTACTCACACTTGCGTGTGGCTCCAACGTTGACGTGTACAGCTGCCCATAGAACCTCTCAATTTCACTCAAAATCTCAGGTGTCCCGGAAACAACGCTGCCACACTCGGCCTTCAGCTTTGACAGTTGGCTCTTTCCGGCAGACAACAATAATATTACAATATCAAATTTAATTACATATAATATTAAAAACTATAATAATAAAAAAAAACTAAAACTAGAAACTTATTTATCATATAGTGCCACTCCCCGCGGTATCGTACTAAGAACGCTGGCCGCGTTTCCCCGCTGAATAGCTATACTTAGCCTTTGAGCGAGAAAAGAACCAGCCCTCTTATTACCAGCAGCTACGACCAGCCGCGGATGGAGTTTCTTTCGGAACTTCTCCGCACGTGGACCCCACGGACCGATAGTCTTTACAGCAAATGGCACAAATATGTAGTCATCTCTCAGAGACTCATATTTGCGCCATTTAGTTCCCCGACTTTAAACGAGGTATCCCTGAGATGAGAGGCCACCAGAGTGGCTTTACCTCTCTCCCAAGGGACCAATGTCATACGGTCGGGTCTCCTGCCATCGTCTCTAAATATTCCAGAAGGCTTTACAACCGAGGGAACATTTATAGAGACAAAAGCCCTTCAGATGACATCGTTCAAAGAACTGTGTCGTGAAAACCTATAACCTATAACCTAACCTGCGAACAATGCCTGCCAAAATGTTTTTAAAAGAAACTATATGAGCATATCGGTAGCCTACAAAGTTGAGTCAACTTATTTTATATGTTTATTTTTTTTACTTTTTTACAATTTAACCACGCATAGCCCGCATCTCAATTTTGCAGTTCAATAGTGATAGTGTGATAGTGATATTACGTAGGGCAACATAGATTAGTCAGAGTAATTCGTTTGTAGAGACTAATTGTCCGAACGCCATAATATGTTAACACGATAGGATCACTAAGAACTTTATAAATTATATACTCCCTTTTGTTTATTTTTTGTGAGGTATTCAATCGTAATTTTCGAGTGGAACAACATCTATTGCCTGCACTAGCAATTTACCATAATATATTTAACTATTAGTGCTAATTTTTTTGCTCATACCTAAGTGTTTATTGTAAATCCAAGTGATCAGCCCCGACCAGTGTTGCCAAGTCTGAAATCTAGCGGACGGTAGAATTCTTCTAAAAATACGGTAGAATTTTCGAAATTATGTTGTAATATATATTTGAAATACGGTAGAATTACCTTGTTTATTTAGTAGCATGTTATGGGTCAGAGTTAAAAAAAAAACATATTTTTAATCAGAATCGGACAGTATAATTGTTTCAATATTTTTATACATATCATTGTTATGTTTTGCGATCATAGCGTGAGTGGGATTAAAATCAACACAGTTTTTTCCGTGACGCTGTATGGCTTGCTGCGATAAGAGATTTCCCTTGATGGATTTCGTTAGGAGTTTATTCCGTTTTTTTGTTTTTATATCGTTAACTCTGCTGAAGACTCTTTCGCACTCAGCATTCGAGTGTGGCAGAGACAAAATGGCCAACATAAATTTTGGCAAGTGTTGGAAATAGGTATTCCCTTCTCGATGTTGGTCACGCAGTTCTGCGACCTGAAAAAAAAAATGATTAGGCTGCTATAACAATAGAAACCAATATGAATTCACGTTGCTTCGAGTTTACATGGAAACTTACCTGGTGCCAAAATACGTCAGGGGGTTGACTTAAATCCAAATCTTTGTAGTATAACGGCAACTTCCGCCACTCATCATCTAGTTCTTGTTGATGTTGGATTGAAGTTGGGGCAATTCTGGGCAGTAATGGAAATAACGACGAAACTGACTCTTCCCTGTCATCAGAAATTACTTTCTCTAGATCAAATTTTGCTATTTCTGTCATAATTTTGTCATTAAAACAGTATCGTTTACGAAGGCCCACACAAGCTCTAAGCCCTCGTCCACAGTGCGAGCCTAGCGCGGTTGCGACGACGGGCGCGAATTATCAAACATATGAAACCGCCGTTTGCGTCCATAGTGTAGTGACTAAGGCGGACGCCTAGCGCGACGGGCATGAGCGATATAGCACGCGTAGTTTTCAAACGTTCATAACCGCGCGTTTTGGCCACACTACGGGCCTAGTAAGCAAGCGATCCAATGCGCGGGTGCGGGGGTATCAAACCAGTTCGGTCTTATCGCTCGGCCTAAGCGCGTTTTTATTTATTTTTTTGTTAAAAAATTTGTATCTTCTCTAGTGATTTAGGTGATATTTTACACAGGACGTAATCAAATGTTGACACGGACATTCGAGTATACTCAAAGAATTTTCTAGGGTACTATCTCAATTCTTCATACAAATTAAAAAATTCACCATTTATTTGTCGGTTTTAATTTATTTCGTTTCGTTCGTTCTCTAATATTCAAAATCTCCCATCTCAGGATCGAACTGTCTAGTAGAAATACAAAATCCTCGTCCATGGTTTACAACACCTGTAATACGTCTAAGCACATCAACAGCTCGCTCTAGCTCGCTCGTCACTGTGGCCACAGCACGCGCCCGCCGTCGCGCCCGCAACAGGCTCAAGTCGCCGCGCATTCACTGTGGACGCACACTAATAATAAAATTTTTACACATCTTTCTGAGAGTTAACTTTCTTTCTTCATTTTCAACAGAATCTAGTTCTTTCTGGACACCTAAACCTAGATATATGTCTTTTAGGTACTTGTGATTTATTTCTGTCATTGGATCTATAGTTTCAATAGGAGCGGAATTTACATAATTTCTGTGTAAAACCAATAGTAACAGTTCTTTATAAAAAGCTGTCATTTTCCCATGTAGTTTCGTAATTAAAATAGATTCGCTCTGAAAACAGCTATTTAATGTTGTAAATTTTGGCAACATCCAAGCCAAAAAATAGTAATAAGCCTTGATTATGCGATCATTCAGGCATGCATGAATATCGTGGCACTCCGATTCTTCCAGCCATTTGCTATTGAAATAAAGACGTAATACATCCCATTGTTCCAGAATCCTTTGCACTACTGCATTTAAAGACAACCATCTAGTCTGGGCTGGTCTTAGAATTTTGTGCACATCCGCCTCAGCAAAATACTGGAACTCTTTCAACTCACTCTGCCTTTTACTACTGGATTTAAAATAATTATAAATATTTCGCGCCATTTTTTCACAATTTAGTGGAAGCTCTTTACATGCGTCACTAGCGCAAAGATGCAGAGAATGGCAAATGCATTTGATCACAATTATGCCTGGACAACGTTGACGAAATCGACTTGAAACTGAATTGTTACATCCCATCATTGTGTTGCATCCATCAGAGCCGAAACCTATGATGTTTTCCGTAGAAATCTCATACTTTTGAAATGAACCTATAACAGTATTAAAAAGTTTTTCGGCATTTGCAACATGATCGGTGGTTTTCTCATCAAATAATTGAATCAAATTCCAAAACCGAGTGATAACTTTACCAATCATTGGATCAAAATACCTGACCACTACAGCTACTGTTTTTACTACAGCAATATCTGTGCTTTCGTCTATCAAAATTGAAAACATTTGTGATTTCAAGTCACTGATCAAGTTTTCTTTTTCAGTTTCCCCAATACAGTTATTTATCACAGCTTGAACTTTAGTTCTTTTTAATCTAATATCTTTGGCTATCTGAGAATCTGGGAACAACTTTGGTAACAAATCTGCTAAGTGATTCATGACATTATGAGATACCTTATGCTCAGCAACAAAAGCAGCTAATTTTATTTCTGAAGTCTTTACCAATTGCTTTTCATTAGTTGGCATGGATTTAAAAACGCTTACTATAGACTGTTGTTTTTTGGACGTTGAAGCACTACACCTCTTTAAATTATTCACGTGTTTAGTTCCTTCTTTGTGGCGTTTTATTACACTTATTTCGGCACTGAAAGATGTATTGCAAACATTGCAGACCGCCTTCGATAAGTCCCTATTATCCTTTCTTAGCCAGTCACTATATTCTTTATTCAGCAACCATTCTTCCCGAAACTTCTGCTTATAACGCTTTCTCTTAGCCGGTACTCGTGTTAAGCTATCTTCTCGATCAGTAGCGCTGTCGCCATCACTCTCCATATTTTTAAACACTCAGATCACACACAACACAACACAACACAACAAACTCTTACGTAATTTTAAGTATTAATGAAATGTTAGTCGTATCTCGTTTATGATACAAATAAACTAGGAAAATTAAAAAGCTCTAAGTATTCATTGAAATTCAAATACATACAGCACCCCCGAATTCGTTCGCATAATATCTCCAAGCTGGTACCACGCTATTGGGGGATTTCCCGACGCATAAAACAGTGTTGTCGGTAGAATAAAAGGAAAATACTGTAACGTAAAGAAAGTAAACAATCAAACTCGCTAAAATTATTTTAGTTTATAGATAATCATATTTAGATACGATCTTCATTGGGTATTACGGTGTATTTTGCTACCGTAATTATAATCCTACGGTAGGTGGTAGATCTATGCTGATTACGGTGTTTTTACCGTAATTACGGTGCAGTTGGCAACACTGGCCCCGACAAGCAGCGATTGTTCACGAGTATGACGCATTCGGTGTCCCGTTACATGACACTGGCGCCTTTAAGCGTACATGACATCATCCCGATAAGATGTGGAAAATCTAAAAAAAATATAAGACAAAACACTTGTATAACAACTATCGACGAATTTGCTTTATTTTCTTCTTCTTCGACTCCAAAAAGGAGACGGTACTCAATTCGACTGTATGTTTTTTTTTATGTGTGTTACCTCATAACTTTGTACTGGGGGAACCAATTTCGACTATTCTTTTTTATATGAAAGCTGATAGTTCTCGTGTGGTCCCATGTGAATTTGATCAAGGTCAGACCAATGGTTATTGAGTTATTCATAAATGACTTATATTGAAGTCGCTTATACTGAAGTCGGCTGTACAAAATTTTTAATTTTTAATTATAAATCGTCTTAAGCTACCAAACGAATAGTTTGTAATAGAAACTAAAAACTGTTTTATGTACATTCGTTTTGTAATATTAACAAATAGGTAATGAAAAGCGCATTCCCTAGCAAAAATTTTTTTACAATTTATTTATATATACATTTATTGAGATATATATGTATAAATGTGTGTATTTATTTATATATGTATATGATTTTTTTTTATATGATAAGGGTGACAAACGAGCACACAGTCCACCTGATGGTAAATGGTTGCTGCGGCGCATAGACATCTACATCTATCCTCTATTACAAATCAAAATGTAGATGCGTTGTCACCCGTGAGGACTAAGATGGAATGCCTCATTCCCAGTAAAAAGGGCCTCCGGCCACCTGCACTCACCAAGCGAAACGCAGAGGTAAACCTCTACTTCACGCTGGTTTTCTGTGAGGTCGTGGTACCACCCCGGTTCGAGCCGGCCCATCCATGCGACAGCGAAAGCTGCCACCTGGCTCTACCACTGTTAAACTGTTATATTCTCTTTGGGCGAGACTTCCTTAGTAAAAGTAAATGTATGAAAGGGCACCAAGCTACTCTACCTAATCTTTGACAAACTGCTTACAACATAGGCGAATTATAAAAGTGCTGTAAATGTCTATACTCAAATAATTTTATCGATATAATGTTTATCTAACAAATAGTCGCTTTAAAAATTAGTGCTCATGATAGCTAATGTTTGCAGATGAATCTATTAAACAAAACAGAAAATATTTATAATCAGGTAAAATTACAAATAACTTTGAGTTTAGTTATATAATCAAATTCTTACCAAAATGTGACTTTTATTTATTTAATAAGGGTCACCGACAGATGATACACAAAAACTATAAACACGATAGAAGCATTGTGCTTGTGCAATGTGCTCACCCAGCTCTAGGCAATCACAGCTAACACATAGTAATGTTGCGAAAATTTAAGTTACGTAAAATTTAATAGTACAGTAGTAAAATTGCGTATTCATGAGAAATTAAAAAGATTTACATTTATCATCTAAACAAAGTAACATTTTTCTTCTGAAATTATTTAAATTGTCATTGAAACTATCCAAATCAGACGACCTAGATATATCATTATATAGTCTAAACATTCTGCATAATGCTGAATTATGACCGAGGTTAGTCCTGTGAGGTGGGACCATAAACAGCTTGTAGACATTAAATCGTGGTAATCTGCTTGGAGCATTAATGTTAACCATTTCCAGTAATTGAGGACAGTCGATGCTATTATTGCACAGTTTGTAGAGGAAGCTTAAATTCAAAAATTTGCGCCTGTTATATAAGGAAGATATAGGGAAATGCTATAGCCGTTCAGCATATGAAATTAACGCTTAAAATTTGACAGTTAAAATTTAATGATAGCAGCATACTAAGGAACCTCCGCTGTACTCGTTCAATTCTATACTTATGAACCTCATAGAAAGGAAACCAAACTTGAGAACAATATTCAAGAATTTCCGAAATAAGCTGTGAAAGAGTAGTACCTACTAAAGTTTGAGTATCTCTGAACTGTTTGGTGTTTCTAGCTAAAAATCCGCACATTTTGGATGCCTTCGTTATAATACTGTTTATATGTGGTACGAAAGACAGTTTACTGTCCAACAAAACGCCTAGGTCCCGTATAAACTCTAATAATTGAGTACTGTGTTGTAAATTTTGTATGTAGTTTAGATAGGACTGTTTACGAGTGAACGACAAATGATTACACTTTTTAGCATTTAGAAGCATATTGTTTTGAGTAAGACTTTAGCGGGATATATCTTTTGCTACATGTAATGGAGTAACAGTTCGTTTTATTTGGGTTTAAATCCTCGGATTTGCAGTGTTTGCTACAAATATGTTTTAACATGTGAAGCTTTTCAAATGGTAAATTTGCTAGGTCTTCATTTGGAACTAATTTCACCCATTGCTTACATGTGAAAAATAATATAAATAAAATCACATTTTTATTGGATAAATAGAATGTAAGCTGTCAAAATTGATAATATAGTTCATACATACAGCTCATTTCGGATTGCCATCCCATCGAACTACCATAGTTAGCAAATAGAGTGTGTTTGTATTTGTGCACACAGTCGTACACTATAAAAATCTGTCCTACGTAGATAGGTAGTCTCCGGTGATATTAGCGTCCGTGATGTTCGGTTTGTCCTCTTACTACATACAAATAAAGATCCAAAATATATTCGCGTTAAATATTATTACAATTAAAGTTGAAATCCCTTTCATCATCTTAGGGAAATATTGCTATGAATAGCTTTTTCTTGTTATTATTTTTCCCGCTTCTTACACCATCTAATTAACAAATTTTATAATGCATATTTGATTTTAAAAAAACAATTCTGTAAATGAACAACCGCTGCTATAGCAAAATTAAAAGCAATCTAAACATAAAAAAAATGAATACAAATGTAACCGTTTGATTTCACATTTGAATCTATTTGATTTTAAAATGTCATTGACATATTACGCTATGTTACCACAAACTAATAAGACGTGGTAGAGCCATGCTGCAGCTATATTATGGTTGTAGCACGAATGGGTCGACTCGACCGGGGAAGCACCACGCTCTCACAGAAAACCAGCGTAAAATAGCAGCTTAACGCTGCTGTGTTTCGTATGGTGAGTGTAGAGAACCGAAGACCCTTTTTACTGGCAAAGAGGCATTCCATCTTAGTCCTCACGGGTGACAACGCATCTGCATCTTGAGTCTTTATTGAGAATAGATGTCTATGGGTCACAGTAACCACTTACCATCAGGTGGACTGTGTGCTCGTTTGTCACCCGATCCTATAAAAAAAAATATGTCTTAAGAGGCGTATTACAAAAAAAACGCGGAATTACAAGGATTCCTCGTTGAAATTGTATGTTTATCGTTCGTTGCTTGAAATAAAAATTAAGTACTTGGTAAAAATAGTTTGTTTTCTCTACTACAATAAGCTCAGAGCAAATTTTAGATAACGTATTTATTTATTTAGTAATAATCATTCTCCCGATGCATGTTTAGGCAAAAACTCTCGAAGACATGACATATGGAGCTCTAATTTGTAAATTCTATTCAATAGAATCTACATCAAAAATCGATTATCGACCATCAAAAAATATATTTTTATCTCCCAAATATCCTACACTTTAATAATTATAGGATACATTTTCGTCATATGCCTTTCACGCTAGGAAAAAAAATCGACATAATTTAAAAATCGACCGAAAAAGCTTCGATACAAGCCTCAATATTTCCGAAGTTCTACATAATTTAGACGTAAAATTTATAGCAAAATAATCATCAACATTTGCTTAAACTATACTATTATTTTTACTTTTTAAATCGTTACTATTATATGTTAATTAATTAAATAAAAGTACCATATATTTTACTGCGCCGGCCCACTGCGGTCAATCACTATCCTCCGTAGTAGTAATAGTGTTCTGTGATCACTGATTGATCAATATATCGCTGTGCTATCGCGCGAGCGCTTGTCCAGGTTGGACCTGCGTCAGTTGTTTTCGCGCGCTGCGTCGTTTCGATACTATCGTAGTGTGCGTTGATTGCCGTATAGGCGCTGCTATTGTGTGCGTGCTAGAGCATCGTCAACTACGACCTTCGTAATTGATCGATCGGTTTAAAACTATTTTATATAGATATAATCTAGATCACGTCTCTTCCATCAAACATGGTAGGGACAACGAGTCTGTAGCATTGGCACAATTGAGCAAACAAGAAAATATTATTATAGAAAAATGTGGTCTATTCATTGAACTAGACCTAGATCATTGTTATTTAAGGGCTTCAGCTGATGGTTTATACAGTGACGGTCTTATTTAAGTTTAGTGTCCTATTTCAGCTTTCAGAATAGATTTTCACACGGCCTTTCGACCAAAAAAAAGTTAAAGGTTATAAATGCAGTGATTCAAGTGTAACATTAAATCAAAATCAGGACTGGTTTTACCAAATCCAAGGCCAGCTTAATTTAGCAAATAAAAATGTCTGAAAACTTGCCATATGTACTGGCCCAGATTATGCAGTAAAAGTACTAAAAATTTACAAAGACGACCAAATTTTAGATTCTCAATATGTTATTCAAGTTACAAACTTTTTATGAAAAGTGTGTACTGCCTGAAATTATCGACTCGAGAAAAGTTCGGTCAATGCCGTTGCGGCAAATATTTTTCTAATAAAAAATATGGTAATTGACTATAAGTACCTATTAAATTAATAAATAGTATGCCGTGTAGTGGCGGTCAAGAATATCCACTACCCCATATCCTCCCGTGGGTGTCATAAAAGGCGACAAAAGGAAACAGGCAGGAGATGGGCAGCAGCATCTTCCTGATAATAGCCAAAATTACAATAAAAAAACTGCGGTTGCCAACCCGCTCGCCAAGCGTGGCAACTATGGCAAATACCCCCAATGATTAAAGTAACAAATAGACGGCCCCCAGTCCCCGGCGGCCCCGCTATTCCTGGCTACGGTGGTGACCATGGTAACGGCGGGGCAGGGGGTGCTAAGAATCTCCAGTGGAGGTTCGATTGCCACCTTAGACGACTCGACCTGGCAACGTACAACGTACGCACCCTGAGGACTGACGAGAAGATCGTGGAGCTGGAAGAAGAGATAGACAAGTTGCGCTGGCATATTATAGGATTATCCGATTAGTCCGAAGAGAGGGGGAGGAAACGGTAATCCTCGAATCCGGCCACTTGCTCTATCACCGGGAGGGCGACCATCTGTCCCAAGGAGGTGTCGGATTTATCGTCCACAAGTCTCTCGTTAACAACGTTGTAAAGATTGGGAGTGTGTCGACGAGTGTTGCGTACCTTATACTCAGAATCACCAAACGGTATTCGCTGAAGGTCATACAGGTTTACGCACCAACCTCGGCACACCCCGATAATTAACATATAATAGTAACTCCAAAACTCAATATACGGTGTTAATGGGAGACTTCAATGCAAAACTAGGCACAAGAGAGAACGGTGAGCTGAAAGTAGGGAAATTTGGAATAAGGCAACGGAACCCAAGAGGCCAGCAACTGGCCGACTTCATGGAGAAAGAGGGACTTTTTATGATGAACTCTTTCTTCCAGAAGCGGCCCCACAGGAAGTGGACCTGGTCGAGCCCCGACTTTTCGACAAAAAATGCGATTGACTTCATTATGACGACCAGACGACAACTGTTCAGTGATGTCTCCGTGATCGCGAGGGTGAAAACTAGTAGCGATCACCGAATGGTTAGAGGCACACTGAACCTAAATGTTAAGCTGGAGAGGTCTCGTCTAATGAAGTCAACGCTCCGTCCCCCTCGTGCTCTGTTCCAAAGTCCCGAAACCTTTCAGCTCGAATTACGAAACCGTTTTCAGTGCCTAGAAGACTGCAATGAAGTGGACGATATGAATGACAAGCTCGTGGAAACTGTCCATGCGGTCGGAGCTAAGTTCTGCAAGACCCGCCGCAGAAGCACACAAAAACTCTCCGATCACACTCTTAATCTCATGGCTGTTAGACGGGAGATGAAGCTACATTCTTCAACAGACTTGACAGCATACAGGCATCTGAACAGACAGATCTCCAAATGCATGCGGCGGGACTTACGCAACTTCAATACACCTCGTATTGAAGAAGCGATCGAGCGGAACCAAGGCTCCAAAGTCTTTGCCAGAGATCTGTCTGCCAGAAAGAGCCAACTGTCAAAGCTGAAGACTGGTTGTGGCAGCATCGTTTCTGGGACACCTGAGATTTTTAGTAAGATTGAGAGGTTCTATGGGCAGCTGTACACGTCATCGTTGGAGCCACACGCAAGTGTGAGTAACGATCCAAGAGCGAGTCTCATCCGACACTATTCCGAAGATATCCCGGACGTCAGTCTGAGCGAGATTAGAATGGCTCTCCAGCACCTTAAAACAGTAAGGCCCAAGGCGAGGATGGAATTACAGCGGAGCTTCTGAAAGCGGGTGGAAGACCGGTACTTGAAGTCCTTCAGAAGCTCTTTAATTCCGTCCTCCATGGTGGCATTACACCGCAGGCGTGGAGCAGAAGTGCGGTGGCCTTGTTCTACAAGAAAGGCGACAATGCTCTCTTGAATACCTATAGACCGATTTCCCTTCTGAGCCGCGTCTACGTGCTGTTTTCGAGAGTCATTACGAATCGTCTCGCGCGCAGACTTGACGACTTCCAGCCTCCCGAACAAGGCGGTTTCCGAAAGGGCTTTAGCACCATAGACCACATACATACCCTTCGGCAAATTGTACAGAAGTCCGAAGAGTACAATTTGCCACTTTGTCTGGCGTATGTGGACTATGAGAAAGCCTTTGATTCCGTCGAAATTTGAGCGGTGCTGCAGTCCCTTCAGCGGTGCCAAGTTGACTGTCGGTATATCGAAGTGCTGAAGTGTTTGTACAGTAGAGCTACGATGGCTATCCGAGTACAGAACCAGAGTACGAAACCTATCCAATTGCAGAGAGGTGTAAGACAGGGTGACGTCATATCCCCGAAACTCTTCACCGCTGCATTGGAAGACGTTTTCAAGCTTCTGGACTGGAAAGGATACGGTTTGAACATCAATGGCGAGTACATCACTCACCTTCGATTTGCCGACGATATTGTCCTTATGGCAGAATCGCTGGAGGACCTAAGCACTATGCTCAATGACTTCAATAGTGTCACACTTATGCCGGTAGTTGTTGGGAGCACTAAGCTCGAAGTTGTTGACGAGTATGTTTACCTGGGACAAATAGTCCGACTAGGTAAGTCCAACTTCGACCGAAAGGTCAATCGACGGATTCAACTCAGCTGGGCAGCGTTCGGGAAGCTACGACACATCTTCTCGTCAGACATACCTCAAAACCTTAAAACGAAATTGTACAACCAGTGCGTGTTGCCAGTGATGACTTACGGAACTGAGACGTGGTCCTTCACAGCTGGCCGTATGAGGAAGCTCAAGGTCGCTCAGCGAGCTATGGAGAGGGCTATGCTCGGAGTTTCTCTGCGTGATGAAGTTAGGAATGAGGATATCCGAAGTAGAACTAGAGTAACCCACATAGCCCAACGGATTAGTAAGCTGAAGTGGCAGTGTGCCGGCCATATAGCTCGAAGAACCGACAACCGATGGGGAAGAAAGGTTCTCGAGTGGCAGCCTCGTACCGGTAGGCGAAGTTTAGGGCGAACCCCCACGAGATGGAATGACGGTAAGACATGCAGGAAGTCGATGGATGCAAGTGGCTCAGGACCGTGCTTTGTGGCATTCCTTGGGGGAGGCCTATGTTCAGCGGTGGACTTATGAAAGGCTGTAATGATGATGATGATGATGAACTATTAAAAAAATATTAGTTACATTTGGTTGTTTTATTTATTAAAACAGATTGCAACCGTACTATTTATTAATGAATACCACTATTCTACCGGTAGTAGACATAATCGATTATTAACATTCGATTACTGCGTAGCAATTAAAATATTTATGTGTACTTATTTCGACACTAAATTTCATAAATAATGAAAAATATATAATATATAATAATAAATTAATAAGATAACATTAAAATCACACACCAAAAAATTTTGCATCCAATGAACTCCATCCTAAGAAAACTTGTATTATGGAAGATCAAGATCGTTTAATCGCCATACTCACAGTATTATAGTGCGAGCGAGTAAATAGGTATGAAAGAAAGTATCGCTCGCGTAGCTCGCCGCCCACTCGGTGCGAAACGCTGAAATATAAGAGGGCCCTTAAATACACATCAACAGAATCTAGGGATCTAGGGATATTTTATATTTCATCAAATATCTAAAAATATACGTGGAATATTTTGATATAGTAAATGGAAGAATGATAAGTTATTTTAAGGTCTTTAATAAAAAATAAAAAACATTTCGTTTTTTTATTAAATAAAAATGTTAATTTTTTTTAATCGCTGTAGAAAACTAGTATGATAAAAAAAACTTCATTTCTTCTTATAAAACTATGTTGTAGCACGAATGGGTCGGCTTGACCGGGGTGGAACCAAGTTCTCACAGAATACCACCGTAAAATAACAGCTTAATGCTGCTGTGTTTCGTATGGTGAGTGTAGAGAACATCACAAAACGATTACATTTTCATTCGTAATAGAAAGATGTAGATGTTTAGGCACAGCAACTACTTACCATCAGGTGGACTGTGTACTCGTTTGTCACCTTTAACGTATAAAAAAATGCTTTTAAAAAAATTACTTCGCAAACATCCGCGATATAAAATAAAATGATGTGTCTTACCTAGTATGAAGAGCACCTCCCGCCCTCCCTCAATTGCGTGCATTATCCCCGTCACCACTAATCCCAACACCGCTACTCCCAACACCACTACACTAGGCAAGACACACCACTGACGACAATACGACACGTGTTTGCGCCTCTACCCTCCAACCACGCAACCAATCGCCGAACACTGTGAGGGTGACAAACGATCATATTGCGAGGCATCTGCTATTATAGTGTTGTGTGTGTGAACTGTGTTTTATTATTAGTGTGATTTTAAGTTGTAATTAGTGTTGTGTAATTAAATAAATAGCCAATTTTGATAATTCACTTGGCAGTTTTTAATTATCTCGAAACCCAAGCTCGTAACAATTGGTGTCAGAAGTGGGATCAAATCATGCCGATTTTAGTAAAGTACGACGTGGAGGGTATCCGTACCCGAAGTCAACGCCAGCTGGAGACGGACCAGAGACGATTTGGTAATGCATCGCCGCAAACGTCGGAGAGCCAGCTGCCGACCACGGAGGGCGGCCCGTCAGCAGCTACTGCATCTGCAGCACCTGACTTAGGTGCTCTGATGATGATGCTGCAGGACCAAGCCCGCCGACAGGAGGAACAGGGCCGTCGGTTGAAAGAGCAGCTCAAACGTGATAAGGAAGAGCAGATACTTCACATGAAGGACCTTCACGCTACCTTTGGGAAAGAGATAAGGGAGGTGAAGGATAAGGTTGCTCGATATGACAACCGCCTGTCGGAATCTGATACCCGAATCGACCAAGTGTACAATCGGGTTGACAACGAGATAGCTGACGTGAAGAAAACGCTGGACAACCTCAAACTTGGGGATGGAGTTACAGCTCCCGTGGTAGCTACAACACCTTCTCTACGTGGATTCAAAGTGCCGCCGTTCGACGGGACTTCTTCCTGGTCGGCCTACAAAATCCAATTCGAGGCTGTCATGAAGGCGAACGACTGGAATAAAAGTCAGGCCATGACTGCTCTCGACCTAGGCCTGCGTGACCAGGCCTTATCTGTTCTAGAAGCTCTCGGTAAGGAAGTGACTTACGAGCAGCTCCTTGAGGCATTGGAGGCGAGATATGGCGACGCTCACCTGGATCACGTCTTTCGTGCACAGCTCAAAGATCGCGTGCAACGCAGTAACGAAAACCTGCAGCAGTGGGCCCTTGAGGTAGAGAAGCTGGTTCGAAAAGCGTACCAGTCTGTACCTGCGCTCATTGTAGGGAACCTGGTGCAGATATTCATCGATGGCATCTGCGACCTTGAAGTCAGAGCTGCTGTGAGGCTCGGGCACCACGAGACGCTTAAGGACGCCTTGACCCATGCACTGGAGGTGGAAGCCGTGCGGCAGGATCATCGTTCCCACCGCGTCAGGGAGGTTGCAGCAGCTACAGTTCGGGACCGCAATAACGGATACAGCTCTAGGTGCTACGGCTGTGGGAAAAGGGGCCATCTTTTATCCAGCTGCCCTAAGCGAACTATAGAAAGGGAAGGTGATCGATCTCGAGAGGGTAGTGCGGCTAATAGCACCGCCCAGCAGCAGCAGGGAAACGAGTAAAAGCCAGGACTGCGGGGCGGGTGCTGGCGTGCTGGCTGATGTTCAAAGAGCCCCAAGGATTTCGATCTCACAAACCCATGATTGGAACAGCCTAATCATCAAGGGCGAGGGCAACGGAACGCCGTGTAAACTGACCATAGACACTGGAGCCTCTCGCACGGTTGTCAGTTCCCAACTTATAAGTCAGTTCCTTGGGGACTCCGCATACAACCGAGAACGCATTAATTTGGTGACAGCCACCGGTCAGCACATACCCGTCCGTGAAGAGAAGGAGATGGAGTTGAAGCTAGGCAACATGATCTACCTGCATAATGTCATCGTGGCTGATATAATGGACGACTGCATCCTGGGCCTAGACTTTATGAGGAAGAATTGTTGTGAGATCGACGTTAAGCAAGGTGTTTTGAAATGTGGACAAGAGGAACTTTTCGTAGAAGGGGCGTTACCAGGGAATGTGTATAGCCTTAGGAAGATTGTTCTTCCTCCGAGATCGGAAACGATTGTGCCGGTTAGACTTCCTCGGAATCCTGAGCAAACTCTTCGTTGTGTACTCGTGGAAAGGGTAGACAATGACTTTCCATGGAAAGTGGCTTGAACCTTGGTCAGAACCGCCGACATCTCAGGAGTACGTGTGCTGAACCTTTGTGATCAGGAACAGATTATAGAAAAAGGCACATTGGTTGGTACTAGTGAAGAAGTGGATTGGTTGCGTCGGTGCCAATATCTATCAACTGGGATCCCCAGCAAGGATGGACCAACGAGAGTGACCACACTTTTAGAAAACTGTCGCAGCGTTCTTTCCCCGAATGAAATGATCAAGGCGAAGAAGTTGTTACTCAAGTACGTCGATGTTTTCTCGTCAGACGAAGCTGACATAGGAAAGACTGGCTTAGTTCAACACAAAATAAACACAGGAGAAGAATTGCCTATCCGTCAGCGGCCAAGAAGATTGCCTGTAGCACGTGAAAAGGAAGTGGAAACCATGATTGAGGGAATGGTGAATGATGGTGTTATTGAACCTTCATCTAATCCATGGTGTTCACCTGTGGTGCTGGTTAAGAAGAAGCACGGAAGCATGCGGTTTTGTGTTGACTACCGCCATCTGAATGACGTTACGAAGAAGGACAGCTATCCCTTGCCAAGAATTGATGACACGCTGGACATGCTTACAGGCGTAAAGTGGTTTAATACGCTGAACCTGAAAAGTGGCTACTGGCAGGTTGAAATTGACCCTAAGGACAAGGAGAAAACTGCATTCTCCACGGGAAAGGGTCTGTGGCAATTTAAAGTCATGCCGTTTGGATTGTGCAATGCTCCAGCAACGTTTGAAAGGTTGATGGAGCTTGTACTTACCGGGCTAATTGGAGATGCCTGTCTGGTCTACTTGGATGACATCATCATCGTAGGCCGTACGTTTCAGGAACACCTTCAAAACCTGGAACACGTGCTCATGAAGATCCAGAGTGCCAACCTCAAGTTGAGTCCGAAGAAGTGCTCACTATTCAAACGGCAAGTTAGCTTTTTGGGGTATGTAGTCTCGGAAGAAGGTATCCGCACGGATCCAGAGAAAATTGCCGCTGTCAAGGATTGGCCGGTTCCAAAAGTCAAGACACAGGTTTGAGCATTTTTGGGTTTGTGCTCTTATTATCGGCGATTTGTGAGGAACTTTGCAGATATAGCCAAACCGCTGCACAAGCTAACTGAGGAGAAGCGACATTTCTGCTGGGATGAAAGTTGCGATATTGCATTCCAGGAGCTCAAGAACCGTCTGTGCAAAACACCTATTTTGGGGTACCCTGATGCGGGCAAGGAATTTATAGTTGAAACAGACGCAAGTGATATAGGACTTGGCGGTGTGTTGTCTCAACGGAATGGTGATCAAGAGATTGTGATAGCATACTTCAGCAAGTCGTTGTCAAAGCCGGAAAGGAACTATTGTGTCACAAGACGGGAATTGCTTGCTGTGATAAAGTCCTTGCAGCATTTTAGCAAATATCTTCTGGGGCGGAAATTTCACTTACGAACTGACCATGCTGCACTGAAATGGCTATTGCAGATCAAAAATCCGTTTGTTGCGAGATGGATTGAACTACTGCAGGAATACGACTTTTTGATTGAACATCGCAGCGGGAAATCTCATGGCAATGCAGATGCATTATCAAAAAGACCTTGCCCTGAAGATTGCAAGCATTGTACTAGGCAAGAGGTAACCCAAAGTGGAAAGTGGTATCTGTGAGGATACTCAGGACAGACCAGCTCAGCAATGAGTGGAAGGACAGCCTACAACATGCACAACAGGAAGATTCGGACATTAAGCCGATTCTGGAATGGATGAAGGCTAGTGCTCCTAAGCCCAAGTGGAGCAACGTCTCAGCAATGAGTTCGACCACGAAAAGCTATTGGGCCCAATGGGACAGCTTGCTGATTCAGGATGGAGTCCTGTGCCGTAAATGGGAAAATGGTCGGGGAGACAGATGTCATTTGCAAATAGTTCTCCCTAAGGCTAAAGTACCGGATGTTTTACAGCTGTACCATAGTGGTTGTTCAGGAGGGGAGTTAATTGAAGTCTACTGAAGATCCGAGAACGGTTTTACTGGGTCCACTGTCGTGACGATGTCGAGGACTGGTGCCGCAAATATACAAGTTGTGCGGCTGTAAAGGGAGCTCAACTTTGTAGTAGAGGCGCATTGAAATTGTACAATATTGGTGCACCATGGGAGAGGATAGCCATTGACGTTGCGGGGCCGTTTCCGGAAAGTGAAAGTGGTAACAAGTATTTCATGGTTGTGATGGATTACTTCACTAAGTGGCCAGAAGTCTTCGCCATTCCAAATCAAGAAGCTTCAACAGTTGCAGATAAACTAGTTCATGAAGTCTTCTGTCGTTTTGGAGTACCCTTAGAGATTTACATCGATCAAGGAAGGAATTTTGAGTCTCAAATATTCCAGTAAACTTACAGAGTTATAGGTACTCATCAAACACGAACAACTTTTTACCACCCACAATCTGATGGAATGGTAGAACGATTTAATCAGACATTGGTGAGGTACCTAGCAAAAGTTGTGGAAAAACGGCAACGAGACTGCGACAGGCACATACAACCGTTTTTGTTGTCATATCGAAGCGCTGTTCACGAAAGTACATCAGTGACACCTGCTTTCGCAAACTTTGGGGAGAATTACGGCTGCCTGCAGACCTGATCACCGGAATACCACCTGATGCCCCACGCAGTATAACCGATTATGCAAATGACTTGCGGAACAAAATGAACGAGATTTATTAGTACGTCAGACAGACGGGCCAGCAAACGTCTGAGAAGATGAAAACACGGTATGACCACAAAATGAACCACAAGGGGTTTGACGAAGGTTCACTAGTGTGGTTACACAATCCAGTTCGCAGCAAAGTGAAATCTCCTAAGCTTCAAACTAAATGGGACGGACCGTACCGGATTGTGACTAGGATCAATGACGTAACCTACCGGATACAGAAGGGTGCCAGAGGTACTCCTAAGATCGTCCATGTGGATCGACTGGCGCGTTATTATGGGGCCAATAATGCTCGGGACGAGCATGTCTTAGGAGGGGGCAGTGTTGCGCGCCACTATTAATGTCTTGTACATGGCAGCACTAGTTATACTAGCGCCCTCTAGTGTCGAGTAACAGAACTAGGAGAGTCGAAATCCTTCCAGAAATTTCGGGACCGATATGTACTCGAACATTCTAGATGTCGCTACAGTAGAAGGTTCTGGAAACTATCTGAGGCCCTATAGACCACGACCGGGGCAGTATTGAATTGGCGATACAAGAGAATACTTCGAAGCGAAATAACGGCGAATTGTGTTTTATTATTAGTGTGATTTTAAGTTGTAATTAGTGTTGTGTAATTAAATAAATAGTCAATTTTGGTAATTCACTCGGCAGTTTTTAATTATCTCGAACCCCAAGCTCGTAACAGTATGAAAAAATGAAATATTTGTATTATTTCTAGGATACCTATCTACAATTAATCGAGGTAGGTTGTTGCGGACAGCGAGAGACCCGCCGCCCCGTCGCCCCTTCATACCCCGTTGCGCCCCGCACACCCCGCGCACCGGAGCCGAGCGACGACCAATGGGCGTGCAGCATCGTCGCGCGACACTACTCACAGACTAAGACGCTCTCTTGCGGGATATAAGAAGGGCGTTTTGGTCTGTGAGCTGTTCATTTTCGGAAGCGGCACTGAAGAAAGAAGATTTAAGACTCCATAAGCAAAGATCTCTCTGTACATATTAGCATAGTTAATAATAGTGCCCAACCAGTGTAAATACTTGAATACAGTATAGTTCTACAGTACCATCTTTTCTTCGAGCAGTCCCCTAGCATAGTTAACCTCAGATCAGTCAGTCAATTTAGTCAATACAGTCCACTAGCTCTACAGTAATAAATAAATACAGTCCACTTATATCCATTATATTCTTGGTCCTTCGAGCCGGATTCAAGCCAGAAGATTCAAGCCAGAAGTAAGAAAAAACAAGAAAGAAGGTAATTACAGAAGAAAGAAGGTAATTACAGAAGAGAGAAGATCATTACAGAAGATCTTCAAGGAAGAAAGAAGTTCGTCGACGAAGAGAGAAGATCGTCGGTACTAATTTCTTCCCTTAATAAGAAATTAAGCCTACGTCATATACGTCATATTGTCTGTTTCCAGACAATTTCTTGTTTCTTAAACCGCGTTTACGCGGCCAGGTGGTTGCTCCCTAACGGTGACAAACTGTGACCATCTGGTAACGCCCTTGTGGCGGGAATGGCGTCCAATACGTGCGTCTTTTTGAAGACGATCGGAGGTCGCAACGTGGGACGTTATGAGGAAGACACGAAGCCAGAAGACACGGAACGACGACGAAACGCCGGTAGGAATGCGGATATTCGAAGAAGCACCCGCATCCCCGTCCGATTATCTCGCGTTGGCACAAGCGCCCTCCGCCACGCCCCAGGCCCCGCGCGCGCCCGAAACTACGCCCGCGCCCGCGCCCCCGCCGCCGCGCCCCCGCCGCCGCGCCCCGCTATGTCCGTGTCTACGACCGATCGTATGGGAGAGGTTAGCACATCCGCGCCGCGCACAGAGACACTCGCCGCGATTATAGAAGATCTTCCGACTACAGAAACTAGTTCAATAGTACGTACCGTCGCGCCAGTAGCAGACGTACATAGACCCGCGCCCCGCGCCCCGTCGGTCCGTTCAGTCCGTTGAGCCCGGTCGACAGTTAGCGCGATAGCAAAATTAAAGCAAATCGAGTATAACGCCGCGGAGGAACTAGCTGCAATTAGAAGGAAGCAATTGCAACTCGAAGAAGATCTCATCAAGAAGAAATACGCTAGGGACGTCGCTCAACTGCAAGAAGAAACGGATAGGGAAAGTCTAAACGAAGACGATTTAGTGGAAAATAGGGTTTCGCGATGATAGGTGGTTAGAGAACGTAGAGACTGTGCGGGGGGAGCCGCCCTACCGCCCGTCTCAGCCCGCGCCCCGCATCGAGATAGAGCAGGCCCTACCAAATAGGGAAACCGGTTACGACCACGCTGATGATGCCCAGGGGAGGACGGTAGCGAATGATCGCGTCGCGTAGAAACGATACAGAGAGATAGTGGAGTCGCCGTAGAAATGAACCAGGTGGATCGCCGTGTACGGGTTACGTCGTCGTCGCGCGTCCAACGCCGCACTCTAGCGCCTATACATAGATCGCCACATCGCCACGGGGATCGTAGATCACCGTCGCCGTGTAAGGATGTAGGTATACATAGATCGCCATCGCCACATCGCCACGCGGATCGTAGATTATCGTCGCCGTGTTATAAGAATGTAGGTGTACATAGGACGCCAGCGCCACAGCGTAGGCTAGAGGGAGATAGGGATAGAGATAGGACGCTTACTCCGCGAGGGAAAGAGAGGGGTATAGATCGACTAGCGGAAGCTCTAGAAAACATAATTAGAGTCAGGCCCGCCGCCGCGAAGCAGACGCAGGACTTGCCTATTTTTAACGGTTCGGCCGCGGAATGGTTAGCTTTTAAAGCCGCGATGAAAGAATCCACGCGTTTATATGGATTCACAAATACGGAAAATATGGCAAGGTTAAGAAATTGTTTACGCGGTGAGGCTAGGTAAGTAGTATCGGCACTGCTGTTTACCGCAAAGGATCCAGCAGATATTATGCTGCAGATAAACACTGGAGCAGTGTTTCGGCCGCCCTGAAGTAATTATAGATCGTGCGTTAGAGGAATTGAAACGCCTTCCGCGCCCGGGTCAAACCGCCCAGGAATTATTCGTTCGCGATTAACTAGGGAAGTCACTAGCAAACTTAGCCCTCACTTACGGTCACGTTGGTGCGATTATGCGGAGCACTACGGAAGTGCGGACGAACCGGACATCGTCACGCTATCCCGGTTCATGATGAGAGAGGCTGACCGTGCGTTAAGTCATGCCTATACGTCCGTAGCGCCGACTAAGGAATCGCCCGTAAGAAGAGAGGCGCCGCCGTCGAAAAAGGTTATATTAACACGCCGTGTAGAGGATAGGACCCGCAACGTAAAGACGTTCACCGCCCAGGAGGACACCGGTAGTGCCTCATGTATGTGCTGTGGTGGTGAACACTCAATCGCCAAATGTAGGAAGTTAGCGCAAATGGGTTTGGACGACCGGTGGAAGTGGGTTAAGGAAGATGGGGTGTGTTTTAGGTGTTTAAGCAGTAAACACCGACGATTTAGATGTAAAGCTAGGAAATGCGGCGTCGACGGCTGCAACGCCCCCCACCATGCCTCCTTCACGCCCGCAAGGCCCGCGCACCTGAGACATCGGCAAAACCAGATGAGACCGTGCTCGTCGCGTCGAACGTTAGTAGTAGTGCGTCCGTATTCTGGAAAGTGTGTCCCATTACCGTACGCGGACCGCGTGGTAGGGAAATAGATACGTATGCGCTGCTTGACGAAGACTCTACTATTTCGTTAATCGACGACGACTTAGCTCGCGAGTTAGGAGCGGAAGGACCGGTAAAGCCGCTCATTATTAGAGGCGTAAATAATAGTCAGCGCGAGGCCGATAGTAGGTTAGTTAACATAGGCATACGTGGCAAGACGCGCAGTGATGTGTATAATATAAATGCGCGGACAATAGCAAATTTAAAGATAGGTTCGCAGTCTGTAAGTAGGGAGTGCTTACGTTTAAAGCACTTACGCGACCTACCGAGTTCGGTTTGTTACGACGACGCAAAACCGAGATTATTATTAGGCGCCGACAACTGGCATTTAATAATCACCTGTAATTTAAGAATAGGACGTCGAAGGCAGCCTATAGCTGCACGTACGTTATTAGGGTGGGTAATACAGGGAACCGTGCCGCGGTTAACGTGTAGGGAAGACGGCGAGACCGTATTACACGTCGTAAGCGCTAGCGGACGGTCAGATAGGGACATCCGAACGTTTGCCAGTCAGGACGAGGAGCTAACAGAACTCTTCAAACGGCAGTACGAGACAGACTCTTTAGGTATCTCGCTAAAGAGTAGGCCGCGACGGGAAGAGGAGCGCGCTGTCGACATATTCCAGCGCACCGTCAAGAAGGTCGGCGAGCAATACCAAGTTGGACTGCCATGGAAGGATGACAACGTGCGGATGCCACCCAGCTACGAAATGGCAGCTCGAAGGCTACGGACGATTGAGAGAAAAATGGACCAGTCGCCGGAGTTTCGGGACGCCTACACAGCCCAGATAGACAACCTCCTGGCAAAAGGATACGCAAGGGAAGCCGAGGGGACAGATAGAGAGGACTCCAAGAGCTTGTACCTGCCACACTTCGCCGTACGAAAGCTGAACAAGCCGGGGAAGACAAGAGTAGTGTTCGACGCGGCAGCGCGCGCATCCGGTAGATGTCTTAATGACTCGACGGCCCCGACTTATTACGGAACTTACCGGGCATACTGTTTAGGTTTAGGGAGAATGAGATAGCCGTGTCCGCGGATATTAGGGAAATGTTCTTGCGTGTAAAAATCGACCGTCGCGACCAACCCGCGCAATTGTTTCTGTGGCGAGGTAATGAGCGATCCAGCCCACCGCGGGAGTACGTTATGACGTCTATGATTTTCGGCGCGAGGAGCTCGCCGTTTCTCGCACATAGTGTTAGAGATTTTAACGCGCGCGCACACGCAGAAACACATCCGTTGGCGCTTAACGCTATCGTGCGTAGTCATTATATGGACGACTACTGAATTCCAGAGGTGGCTGCGAGTCGTCGAGGAGGTGTCACGACTGCGACTGCCTAGGTGCTATGCTCCTACGGGGGGAGTGGTAGAGCGTCAACTTCACGTTTTTAACGACGCAAGCGAACGTCCGTACGCATCCGCGGCATATTGGCGTATACGATATCGCGACGGAACGATTAGGGTACGATTAGTGGCGGCCAAGGCGTAAGTCGCCCCGATAAAGGCGCAAAGCATACCGTGTTTAGAGTTGCAGGCGAATTTGATAGGTGCGCGACTCGCGGAATTCGTGCAAGGCAAGCACAGAGTGGTAGCCGATAAGGTAGTGTATTGGACAGACTCCACTACGGCGCTACAGAACGATACGGCGCGTTACACCCCATACGTGGCTCATAGGTTAGGGGAGATAGCGGAGAAGACGTCACCCGAGCAATGGAGGTGGATACCGACTGCAGCAAATATCGCAGACCAGGCGACGCGCTTAAATTATGTGAACAAGGAAGAGAGCGACAGATGGTTCACGGGACCGCTATTCCTGTACGAGGACGAAGACAGATGGCATCGCCGTCAGAAAGAGAAGGCAGGGAATGATGATGAAGAACTGGAGGAAGTCGTGGCGCATCAGAGCGACACCAAGGACGCTCCACATCTGCCAGACATAGAAAGATTCTCTTCCTACGAGAGATTAATCAGGGCAACTGCACGGATACTACAGTTCGTCGATGCCATACGAGGAAGGGCGCACGGACTGATATTGCAGCACATCCAGAGAGCAGAGCGGATTTGGATAGAGCAAAGTCAAAATGAAAGCTTCGCTGAAGACATCAGTCGACTTCAGCGGGAGAAGAACCTGGCAACCGGCAGCGCGCTAAGGAAACTCGACCCTATACTAGAAGATGGCGTACTACGCGCCAGGGGAAGAATCGGTGCAGCCGACGTGGACAGCCAGATGAAGTGGCCCATCATATTAAACGGACGTCACCATTTTGTGAAGCTGCTTGTGGAAAAGGCGCATCAGGAAGCAAGCCACGCCAACAGGGAAAGGGTGGTCAATGACCTACGCACCAGATATCATATCCTCCGATTACGACCAACAGTACGAGAAGTGGAGCGGAGATGTCTGCGATGCAGGGTACGCAAGGCGATACCACGGCCAGCGGTTATAGGAGACCTACCACCTGAACGATTAGGGGCATTCGCGCGACCATTCACCTACACCGGAATCGATTATTTCGGGCCTATAACAGTAACTATAGGACGTCGGCATGAAAAACGGTGGGTAGCGTTATTCACCTGTTTAACGATGCGCGCGGTGCATTTAGAATTAGTGTACTCCCTTACGACGGACTCGGCGATATCGTCATTGCGGCGCATGGTGGCTAGGCGTGGGTGGCCACAGGTCATATACTCGGATAATGGGACGAACTTTCATGGGGCAAATACTGAACTACAGCGGGCAATGGAAGAGTGGGCACCACAGCTGAATGACTACGCGCTGACTCGGCGGACAGATTGGAAATTCATCGCACCGGGCGCGCCGAACCAGGGAGGCGCATGGGAGCGTCTCGTGCGCTCAGTGAAGACCGCACTCGAAGCCACTCTGCACCAGAAAAGCCCACGGGAGGAGACGCTAGCAACGCTCCTCACAGAAGCTGAGAACACAGTCAACTCACGACCGTTGACGCACGTACCGGTCGATGTCAACGAGGAAGAGGCGCTGACACCCAACCGTTTCCTGCTGTTGGGACTATCGAGCCTACCAGTCACCGCGCCGTGCACACCTAGTGATCGTCGGGCGTGCAGAGCGGCGCAAGGACTCGCCGATGAATACTGGAGGCGCTGGGTTAAAGAGTACCTGCCAACGCTGGTTGCGCGCGGGGACTCCCGGGATGTTCAGCAGCGCCAGATCCAAGAAGAGGACCTCGTCGTGGTAGCAGATAGCAACATGCCAAGGAACGTGTGGCCGCGGGGAATCGTGACGAGGACCTTTCCCGGACCAGACGGCGTGGTGCGCAACGTGGAGGTGAGGACCAGGGGCGGAGTGCTGCAGCGGCCAGTCAGAAAGATCGCCGTCCTCCCGAGGGAAGCTTAGGCTCGCAAGCTAAGCCGGGGGGAGGATGTTGCGGACAGCGAGAGACCCGCCGCCCCGTCGCCTCTTTATACCCCGTTGCGCCCCGCACACCCCGCGCACCGGAGCCGAGCGACGACCAATGGGCGTGCAGCATCGTCGCGCGGCACTACTCACAGACTAAGACGCTCTCTTGCGGGATATAAGAAGGGCGTTTTGGTCTGTGAGCTGTTCATTTTCGGAAGCGGCACTGAAGAAAGAAGATTTAAGACTCCATAAGCGAAGATCTCTCTGTACATATTAGCATAGTTAATAATAGTGCCCAACCACTGTTAATACTTGAATACAGTATAGTTCTACAGTACCATCTTTTCTTCGAGCAGTCCTCTAGCATAGTTAACCTCAGATCAGTCAGTCAATTTAGTCAATACAGTCCACTAGCTCTACAGTAATAAATAAATACAGTCCACTTATATCCATTATATAGGTTATATTAACAGGATTTTTATTAAAACTTAAATAACATAAATATTTTTAATCATTATTAAGAAAGTGACGGAAATGTCACCTAATATATATAAATGATTCCAAATATTTCATAACTTTTGTGCATGGAAAAATTATCAACTCCATGGATAAACTTCTGAACGCAGCCACAATTCAATAAATCAGTAAATAACAATAACAATAACAGTTCCTGAACGCATACAGACAACAAATCAACAAATACAACGGCATCTTGAAAATTTTTGAAAGTTTGTCCGTGCTGGGATAATAATTTTGGAGTAAAGACCTATAATGTAAGATTTTTCTTAAGGCGCAGGTTGAGCAAAATGTCGCGCTAGTCGTTATTTGTGCGGTTTTTAGGAGCTATCTACTTTTTATTTAAAAGATATATCAACAAATAAAAAACACATTATATTTTTACATAATCTTGATTTCATAAGAGCTATATCCAATTTTTTTTAAGGAATAAATATTAATATAATCTCCTTACAACGAAACCACATAAATGTGAAATTATTATTGATAACATGCACCTCCTCGTAAAGTAAGTATTATTTTATTTTGCGATTTACACCAACGGATAGGCAATTTATTAATGAACATTTCTATTGTAAAATTTTTTTCAAAAGACCAAAATTTGATTTTATTAAGAAATTATTTTAAAATCTGGGCGTATTCACTGCCCACGGGCTAGCTGGAGTCAGTGAGCGCCGAGCTCAGTGTGACCATATGTGGCAGGTTCCTGCCATTTTGGCAGGATTGGCCCTCTTATTTTAGCTTCTGGCATGATCGGTTGACGTTTTATAAAACCTGGCAGTATTTGGCAGTATTGGGGTATTAAAAATAGATTTCACTATGCCAACTTAAAATGATACGACCCTAGATACTTCGCCAGCATGTTGGGGATTTCCGTGTATTTCTCGATTTTGCGTATTATTTTTGTATCAAATTCATTAAACAACTTTATTCTCTGAAATAAATTTAAATAAAACAAAAAGTTGTTGACGAGTATGTTTACCTGGGACAAATAGTCCGACTAGGTAAGTCCAACTTCGACCGAGAGGTCAATCGACGGATTCAACTCGGCTGGGCAGCGTTCGGGAAGCTACGACACATCTTCTCGTCAGAAATGCCTCAAAACCTTAAAACAAAATTGTACAACCAGTGCGTGTTGCCAGTGATGACTTACGGAACTGAGACGTGGTCCTTCACTGCTGGCCGTATGAGGAAGCTCAAGGTCGCTCAGCGAGCTATGGAGAGGGCTATGCTCGGAGTTTCTCTGCGTGATAAACTTTGGAATGAGGATATCCGCAGTAGAACCAGAGTAACCGACATAGCCCAACGGATTAGTAAGCTGAAGTGGCAGTGGGCCGGCCATATAGCTCGAAGAACCGACAACCGATGGGGAAGAAAGGTTCTCGAGTGGCAGCCTCGTACCGGTAGGCGAAGTGTAGGGCGTCCCCCCACAAGATGGAGTGACGACCTGGTAAGACATGCAGGAAGTCGATGGATGCAGGTGGCTCGGGACCGTGCTTTGTGGCATTCCTTGGGGGAGGCCTATGTTCAGCAGTGGACTTGTGAAGGGCTGTAATGATGATGATGATGATGAAGACAAAAACACGAAACAGATTTGTAAACAAACATTTACTGTCTATTTTGCACGTTAAACAAGACAATTTTTTGGTGAGCATGGCGATTGCATTGCATTCAAACCAACGAAAGATATGTTTAATATTAATTTAAAATAGAATAGAATAGAATAGAATATTTTTTTATTCAATATAGTGTAATACTTATTGAAAGTAATTTTTTACTTTACCACTAATACCAAAAATATAGCATATGAAAAATATAAATATAGCATACAATGTGGGAAATGAAGTTGGCATTATTTAGGCATTTTTCACTACAAACTTTGGCAGGATTTGGCAGGTTTTTAACCAAAGTAAGGCAGGATATGTATTTTAGAGATGGTCACCCTTTTTTTTTTTTTTTTTTTTTTTACGTGGGGAAATCCTCATGGATACCTCCGGCTGCGGGGGCAACCGGAAGGTTATGCCGGACTCCTACCGGCTAAAACCCCACGATGCCTCCTCGCACGTGAGCGCGGGGCCGCGGGAATCCAAATTCTTCCGCAGCCCCACACTAGTGCTGGCCCGGTCTGTCCAGGCCTCGTCTCCTGCACGGGGTAGTGAGATGTTGTACTACCCCCCCACACGGCCTCCAACTCCACCTGCGTATCGGACCCCCCCGAGTCCGATACGCGGAGGCCATGGAGCCAGGAAAAACTAGCACTCAGAAGCACCAGACTTCCTGACCCCAGCGGCGGATCTGGTCTATGGCTCCGCCGCCAACCAAGATTCGGCTGCGGAGGGTAGGGAGAGCGGCGCCTCGCAATACCGGCACTCCTCTCCCCCCGCAGCTCCACCACCACCGCATCAATCAACGGTGCGGCCCCGTCTGAGTCGCGGAGGATAGGGCGAGTGGCGCATCGCCATACCAGCACTCCTCTTCCTCCGCGACTCCACCTCGGCTGCAGCGGTAGAGGGTGCGGACTCCCCTCTCACCGCAGCCCCCCAACACACATCCGAAGTGGGCTTCCCAAGCTCACTCGGAGTGGCCACCTCGGGCCGGCCCTACACCACGGGCCAGCCAAGGGGTTCCTCTTTGTTCACCGCGGTTGACCAAGCCACGGCTACTAAGCCCCCCCGCCACGACAAGGCGGGAACCCGTTCGGGGGGGAAAGATGGTCACCCTGGCCTGAGCTCTTCGACGTGAAGCCCGTGTCATTAGAGCGACGGCCAGCGCACACGCTCACGTCATATCAGTCGATAATATTATTACTTATTAGGTTATTTATAGGTAGTATTATTTGTTTGTTTTGGGTATAATTTTTCGTATTAGTTATACATATATTTGTTGTGTTTTTTACTGCGCGATGAAGCTTTTTGCGTGCAATTTCTTTGAAGTAAATGCAAATAAAAAAAAAAAAAAAAAAAAAAAATGAAGCACCATTAGCATGGAAGGTTCGAATCCATAATTAACATTTCGACAAATATTATAATTTACACTATAAAAGGCTAATTCAATTTTATCAGTATAGTATACAGTTAAAAATAATCCTGATACCCAACCACAATATCTTATTAGGTATAGTACTGCCTCGTTGGTCTAGTGGTTGTAGTAGTGCGACTGCTGATCATGAGGTCCCGGGTTCGAATCCTGGGTCGGGCCAAAAAGTCTTTTATGAGTTTTTCATTTATGTTCTAAGTTATAATTAGTATTACTAAGTTATAGTTTTTTCCTAAAATATAGTATATTATTTATTGCTTGTTTTTTCTTCTTTTTCAAAAAATAATTGAGTACATAAGGTGTTCTATACTTGTAATTCGGTAAAAAGTATCTAAGTAGGTACTAATATACCTACTTTTTACTATAAACTAAAAAAAATTAAAACTAAATTTAACTAAAAAGACTAAACTGACCATTTATTTTTTAACTCAAAACAGGACATGGGTTTATTTATACTCTAAAAACTATAACTTTATACAATTAGTGTTCACTATAAAATTATATTCGGTATAGACGGTAATTATTAAATGCAACATAT
Source organism: Parnassius glacialis (assembly GCA_033319125.1). NCBI lineage: Eukaryota > Metazoa > Arthropoda > Insecta > Lepidoptera > Papilionidae > Parnassius > Parnassius glacialis. Next base: position 21,841,178 of record JAVANC010000008.1, read on the forward strand.
TTTTTTTTAATTATTAATTACATTTGTCAGTGGATTAAATTTGCTTTAATAAATTTGGTGATGATTTTAAATAAGAATAAAATTCTGCTCAAGTTTTTTATTGTTATCTTTGTTAACAACATCGCCTTTAGAACTGGAACCGTAAGTGTTTCTTTCAGACGTCCACAATTTATTAAAAATAAAAAATACTCTTTCTATCGGAGCATTTGTACCAGGTAGACATAAAATATATTCTATTAAAAAAAATTATGTTGAAGATAAACTTTGAATACTTCCATCCAACGAGTTACGGGACAATTTTGTGTCCCGGAGCTTTATTTGGGGACAATGGGACAGGTGACCGAGAAAAGGGACAGTCCCGTTCAAAACGGGACGTATGGTCACTTTACCTATAACCCGGCGACGGCTCCGTGGCGCAGTGGCTTAGCAATCAGTTGTTGCGCTGGGGGCCGCGGGTTCGAATCCCGCACGGAACAAATATTTGTAAGGGTCTGGATGTTTGTCCTTGTGAAATTTATGTTTGTAAACTGCCTCCACGACTCTCATTCTATATTACTCTCACTCTGCGAAACATCCTATTTATTTGTTTATTCTTTATTGCACCAAATATTTGTACAAAAGGCGAGCTATCTGTCTATTTACCTATAGTGAGTAGGTATCTTTTAAACTCACAATTTTCAATGCTTCATTTTTAATATATAATTAATTATAAAATTTCATAATTAGATAATATATGAGAATACATAATTCTAATATAATGCAACTAATATACCGAATAAAAAAATTAAAATACATTTATCGTTGTACGCTGTGTGTATTTCCATAAAATAGTTTATTGATGTTGAAAAAATACTACGTCCGTACAGTAGGTGGCGTCTTACATATTTCTTACGCGATCCTATATTGTAGCGAGTCGGCGCGGCACGGCACACCAAATGCTCAAGGTCGTTCGCATGGAGTAGCTCCTTAAAATAAGCATGCTTTTTCAGTCACTTTTGTGGATTACTTATCGTAAAGTATTAATTTAATTAAGGTCTATCGAATATCGTAAAATGATGGTGCACTATAGCCGTTATCTTGGTATTTCGTCATTCTTAGTAATCAGAACTTGATATTACGAAAAAACGGTATCTAAGTTTAAAATCTCACTTCCATGAACGTCACCTACGTGGATTACGGTTATCTACGGAGGTGACTTAACGTCCATGGGTGAGACAGTACTGTGATCGCTCTTTAGTAATTTAAAAATTATCAATGTGATTAATTATAATATGTAAATATTTATAAGGGTAGGGGTAATTATAGCACTAAAAATCAGGAACAGATCAATTGCAAGACAAAAGAATGCAAGAGGCGACGTCGGAAAAAACAAAATCCAATCCACAGTTGTACGAATAGTCTAAAGCTACAGAAAGAGAACGTTATAGAAATCTAAAATAAAATTATATCTATTGATCAAATGTCAGAAAAAAACAAAAAAAAAGCAGAAAAAAGGAATGGCGCAAGAGGCATAAAAATTGTAGAATAAATGGAAAATGCAGCGAAACATTTTTATCGAGTTTGCGTGATGATTGCCTTAAAGTGATATTGAAAATGATCCAATTTCAGTTAAGGGTTTAAACATTAGGCATTTTCCTAATGTTTCAAGCATACATTCTCGTCTGGTCTTAAGTAGATTATCTCGTTCTGTCTGAAGCCGTATTTTGTCATCTTACAGAGACCTATCTCCATCAATGTTAGAAAATTACTCGCCTAGAATACTTGATTCATCAAGTAGTTGTAGTAAGTACTACATCATACCAAAACAAATTTAATACTTTTAAGACGAATTAGCTGTGGAAAATGTGATAGAAATTGATCTCATAATGGAATAGGAAAGTCACATATACGAAGTGCCATCGTTGAAGAATCCCTTCCTGTCATGATATTCCACATAGAGTGCCAGAAAATACTGTGATAGTAACTGAAGAGTCTCTTCCTAGCCCTAGTTATGATATCCCACATGAACTGCCAGAAAATACTATGATAGTAACTGAACCCAACATATCTGACAGAACTCAAATAACAGCTGTAACTTCTTTTCGGGAATTGATCAAAGGCAGCTGATTAAATTGGTCTCAAAAATATTTTACATTGGTTAAATTGTCACTGTACTGGATTATAATTCTCTAATCTTTTACGTGGTAGAGTTTCGTATGGTGAGTGTAGAAAACCGGAGACCCTTTTTACTGGAAAAGGGGCATTCCATCTTAGTCCTCAGGGGTGACAACGCATCTCTATTTTGATTCGTAATCGAGGATAGATGTAGATGTCTATGGGCCACAAAAACCACTTACCATCAGGTGAATTGGGTGCTCTTTTGTCACCCTACTTCATAAAGAAATACTTTAGAATCATATCAAGTTTGATTCCAGTTGACAAGTGAGTTATGCAACCAAAAGACCATAGGGTTGTTAGGGTTTGTACCTAGAGGGGACTGCATAAGCATTAGGCAGTATCTAGTAACTGTAGAGTTAGCGCTTTTGGTGGCATGAGATATCAGGCAGAGCTCATGGGAACGACTACTTCGTTTTGACATCAACTTCTGTCAAGATCTAGTAATTAGAATTATAATTATTGTAATTAGAAATAAATAGATTTTAAATAGTTTTTAAAAAATCGTTTTTCGTTCCCGTAAACTTGACTAGTGTGATGAAGAATACACGGAATTTGTTTGGCCACAGTGTAAAGATGTTTCGGATTATAGTTATTACTGTTACTTTACTGGTCGCTCGACAACTGACGCTGGAGTTGAGCTTATTAAACATATTTTTTGTGCATGGGAGAATTCAGAGGATGCTTTGGGTATATTTTGTGACCTTTCCAAGGCCTTCGACTGTGTTCACCATGAGACATTAATCAGGAAGCTACAGTACTATGGTGTCAAGAACACAGCGCTTAAACTTATTATTTCATATTTAAGTAATAGAAAGCAGAAGGTTATTATCAATGGTAAAAATTCTTCCGGGTCACCTGTACTAATGGGTGTTCCTCAGGGCTCGATTCTCGGCCCATTCCTGTTTCTGGTGTATATTAATGACTTACCCCACCTTGTAGGGATAGTCATGATATAGTATTATTTGCTGATGATACTTCCTTGATTTTTAAACTTAAACGGCAATCATTTAAATGTGACGAAGTGAAAATGCTATATCAAAATTAGTGCATTGGTTTAACGTTAATAATCTGCATTTGAACGGAAAGAAAACTAATTGTGTTAAATTTACAACAACGAATGTTAAAAATCTGAATACCAATGTGTTTTTAAATGGGGAGGAATTGAGTCCTGTTGTATCCATTGTTTTTCTTGGCATCACTCTTGACACAAAGCTTCAGTGGGGCCCCCATATATCCAAATTAGCAAGCAGACTAAGTTCTGCAGCCTATGCTGTAAAAAATATTAGAGGTCTCACTAGTGTCGAGACAGCTAGATTAGTTTATTTTAGTTATTTCCATAGCATAATGTCTTATGGGATTTTGCTATGGGGAAATGCGGCTGATTCAGAAACTATTTTTGTTTTACAGAAGAGGGCCATTAGAGCTATTTACAATCTAAAACTGAGAGAGTCTCTTAGAGATAAATTTAAAGAAATTAATATATTAACTTTGGCCTCTCAGTATATTTACGAAAATTTTATGTATGTTCACAAAAACAAAGATAGTTTTAGTAAAAAAAGTGATATACATTCTGTAAACACTAGGAACAAACACGAGCTAGTGATGCCAGTTTCTCGACTCCACAAAGTCAGTAATTCATTCATGGGGCAATGTATACGCTATTACAACAAGGTCCCGGAAAGTGTATAGGTTCTCTCTATTACCAAGTTTAAATGTTTTATTAAGCTGAAACTGTATAAAAAGGGTTATTATAGTATAAATGAATACATGGTTGATAATAACCCCTGGGAATGAGGTGGTCGCTTCCAAGCAGTTTCTAAAATAAATTTTGTAAATAGTTCGTAATCATTTATATTGTAAAATTTATTTAAAAAAAAGTCCCGCTGGGTTTCTTGCTGGTTCTTCCCAGGACAGAGGGTATTTTTTCGAACCAGTGGTAAAGTAAAAAATTACTTTCAATAAGAATTACACATGTAATGTATATTGAATAAAAATTATTCTATTCTATTCTATTCTATTCTTTTATCACAATCACATTGTGGGCGAAGAAATGTTAAAAAATATTATTACGTTCATTTTTTTTTAAATTCATTCCCTCATCTTCGCATTAACGATAAATATTAATTATTCTAAAGAATAAGATTCTTTGCTTGGTTTTATTTATTTCCAAAAATGATTAAGTTTTTGCTGACTTATGCCGATTACTTTTTTTATTATTTTATTATGGTTTCTTATTTATAATAATTTAGTGTCAGTTACTTTAAGAGTTTTGCAAGCTAACTAAATAATGTTGATTAATAACAATTTAATTACTACAAAGGCTAAGTACATATAGCCATTCAGCGGGGAAACGCAGTCAGTGTTCTTGGCACGATACCGCGGCACAGATTACTTAATAGTTTACGAAAACCACGGGGAGTAGGACTATATGATAATCAAGTTTCTAGTTTTAGTTTTTTGTTATTATGATAGTTTTTAATATTTTAAAAAATTGCTTACATGACCAGATAGAACCGGATAAAAGTTTTGTTAACCAACTTGTGTTCCCATAAATACATAATATTAATTAAGCGTAAATACGTACTTAATTAAGACTTAACATTAATAAATACCAAACTGGTTAGTTATATACAGATAATGATTAAAATAATATCGTTTTATTCCATAGACTTTCGTTTTATTCTTTTCATTTCATTCGTCCATAAATAAATAAAGAAAGTCCATAAATAAAGTCCGATTTATGGATATTTAAAATTATACAAATATATCACTACCGTGGAGTTGTGTCACTTCCGTGGTGAGATGTTTGATTTTTCATGTTTTTTGTGAAAACTACAGTGTAAATAGCTAGGCTTTTGTGCTCCATTTTCCAAGATAAGATACCTTTCATTTGAGACTACTTTGAATCATATCAAATAAAAATAAAATTTAGAATCATAAGTCCGTTTTTGAGAATGGGCCGTATAAGACGTTTTAGATTTAGTTTATGAAAATGTAAAACAAAATACAATGTTTTTATGATATTATTTTAATAGAAATAGAATTTTCTTCCAAAAGTTCCACTTCTTGATCATAAATTGACAAATTCATTTTTGTAATCATGTCTTTCGATGGTATAATATCAACACAATTTTCATTTCCGTAAATAGATTGTTTAGCCACAGTATTTTCATTTATGAGCATTTCTCAAAATTTTTGACCATAGTCATAACGTCAATGTCCCACGTTTTTTTCCTTGATTATTTTATTACTATGGTGTTATAAGTGATATACATAATACTGTAACTGTTTTGATATTAATAAATTATCAGATAGAATTTCAAAAGAGTGTAAAAATTAAAAAGTTACTTTTAAAATTAATTTTCTGATAAATACCCATTGTGACCGCAGTGACTTCGAACTCATTTATTTTCATTACATTCTAAGAAGTTCTACATATGTTATAGCCTCAAAACATTGCTCATGGTCTAAACATTCATTTATAACGAGTAAATAGTAAAACTCGTCATAAGTTTAATCATTTCAGAAAAATAATTTAGTCCTATAAAAAGTTCCAAAACGGAATTCTTATTTCGTTACCGAATTTTGTTTCGAAAGATTTTTTAAATTATCAAAATAATTATATTTTAATCTTGGTAACACTATCTGACGACATTTCACTCCGCCATTTTGTTGCAATGTCATTTCGGCGTCGACAACAGCCGCAATAGCACTGTACTCTGCCTACTGCGACAATTTCTTTCTGGATTTTGGTACCATTGTGTCAAGGTAAGTTTTAAGATATTAATATTTTTGTATATTTTTTTTGATAGTTTATTTTATGCACTACACTGATGTTGAATTCTTGTTTTAACTGTTTGGTTTTAACCAATATTTCTTTTTTTGAAAATCTCATACGTTAATTTCGTTACTTCTATTTTTGTTACTTTCGCGTGGTAACGTATAATCGGAAAGTGGGGGTAACAAAAAAGGATTTTTAAAGCCATGTGTACATACACCTCTCAAAAATGGTATAAGATATATTCGTGAATCCCATATAATATAATGTTGCTTTCATACCTTACTACAGTGTAGGTATTAAAGCAATATTAAATACCTACATAATATTTTCTTAAATTACGTTTAACTATATTATTAAACTTTAAAATAATAATTCGATATACAGTTTGCATCATTTTCAAATTAATATCAGGCTGTTAATAACAATCAGATATTATATAATATAAATTACAAAATAAAAACTTTTGTTTATTTACGTAATTTTTCAAATGGATTTTCTAAGTAGTGCATTAGTTTTATTATTATTGAAGTGAGCACTAAAACATACATTCTATGAGTATTCATTTGATGCATATAATAAAGCACGGTATAGCACACGGCAAATAAACCAAAGTGGCCGTTGTTGTTATGGTTACGAGCAGCTCCCCGCTTCGTTTAAGACTCAAATATCTGTTATAATGCGCACTGAAGGTCGATCGCCATTTTGGATCAACTTATATGCCACGTATTGTAATTCATATTCACGGAACTGACTGGTTATGTCATTTAGAATCGAAACACAAACGCATTGCGGCTTATGTCCAGCAGTGGACGTCGGCTGCAATGATGATGATGATCATCATCTTAGCGTTAATCCCAGTCGCATCTGAAGCTTTCAGCTTTGAAGTCTGGGGTCCGCTTTACCAGTCTAACTGCTGATTTGGCTAAACTTCGATATTTTCCATGGAGTCGGCTGAAATGATGATGATAATGAGTAAAAAGTGTTAAAGTACAATTTTCAAACAGTAGACAAATAAGTTGTATTCTATTGTCTGCAGGTGAAAGAAGTGGAAAATACTGAGGAATTTATTACTTATTCAGGTATATGAACAGTTATATTGTTTTTTATACAAGCAATACTTTTAATAACATTTTATCAAAAAAACCGTTAACCGCAGCCGAGAAGATGAGACGCTATAGGGAGCGATTAATATTAAACCCCGAAAAACTAGAAGAACAGCGAAAGAAAAACGTTGAAAGAATAAAATTTAAATATAAATATAAGAAAATATCAGAAATGCCTGAGGCAGAAAAAAATAAGAAAAGGAAGGAATGGAGAGAAGAAAAAAGAAAGCAAAAAGATAAGAAGAAAAGTAGCGAACAAGCTGCATCAAATACCGCAAGCACAAAAGATTCCAGTGCCAGAAAATCCAGAGTAAAAAGAGAAAACTATAAAGATAAATACATAGCAGCTCAAAATCGAATTATATACTTGCATCGAGCGTTAGAAACAATGAGGAAAAAGTTATATTGTTTGCAAAAAAGCAAAATGCAAGAAAAGAATAAAAGTGAAGCAGAACTTAATCGGGTGAAGGCTAGAAATGAAATTTTGGAAGCATCTTTAAGGTCGAGTTACAAACAGTGTGAAAGTAATAAAGAGAGACACGTTATAAAGAAAATCGCTAATAATGATCTCGTGAAAAGTAGTAAAGCTAAGTCATTCATTTCTAAAAAAATAGGCCTAAAAACACGAGTTCGAAATAAGAAAACTACGAACAGAATTTTGAAACTCCAAAAGTCTTTAATCGAGTTTTATATCAGAGATGATGTAAGCAGAGCAACCTCTGACAAACGCGAATGCAAAACGCAAAAGAAAAACAAACAACAAATACGGTTTCTTAATAATTCATTAAAAATTTTATACGAAAAATACAAGTCGGAAGGTGGCTCTACTTCTTTTGCATCTTTTTGCCGGTATAGACCGTTTTACGTTATTTCACCCAACCTACAAAACCGAAACACTTGCCTTTGTATTAAACACAGTAATAAAATTTTCACCATCAGTCAAGTTGTAATATTCCTCTGCAAGATGCAGGAGTGTACAAGCTTGATTGTGAATGTGGTCTCTCTTATATAGGACAAACTAAAAGATCTATAAAAACCCGTGTTAAAGAACACATAGCTGATGTGAAGAATAGACGCTCCGGGAAGTCTGCAGTCTGTGAACACGTACAGGATCGCCCCCGTCACTACATTAGATTTGATAGACCACAAATCCTCGCTAAAGAACACCGATTCCTTCCAAGGATGATTCGCGAGGCTATTGAAATCAAGAAACATCCTAATTTCAATAGAGAAGATGGCTGGGTGCTACCATCTGCTTGGGATCCCATAATTAATAAAATTAAATCCCAACCCAAGCATACAACTGCAAGACTTCATGATACTGTAAGTTCATACTGCGTGGATCGGAACAAAAATTAATAATTTTTAATCTGGAGGTAGCCGTGGTTAACTATGACATTGGGACGTCATATACCTCAGTCCCCCCCGTGACCATGGGTGCTGTAAAGTGCTCGAAACGTCGGGAATATAAAATAAGTTAATATACGCGATAAAATCCGTAAAATTAGTTTTATTTAAACAGTAATATTAGTTTTAAATTAGCGGCTCTTAAACATCACAAAGTTATTGATGTATGTAACACTCATGATCTTCTCAAAAAAATTGTTTGTAATACTCAGTCATTCGCTTGTATGTATAGCAAGTGCGAAAAGTGTAAATCTGTATCTATAAACTACAATTTGGGGAATAACAAATCATCTCAAGAAATTACATGGCAAATGTGGGAAATCCAAACCCACACTTATAAAAAACGAACACAAAATGACGATGGACAAGAACGGCAAACTAAAAGAACAGTAAAATCAATAAAAAAAGGTACTATTACAGAACTAATAAAAATATTTGAGGAATCTTTAAAATTATTTAAAGTTCACAGTTTTAATATGTGGCACCAAACAAAAAGCTATAAAACCTGTCTTGAAAATTTAGATGATAATGAAATAGCTGTGCATTGTGACTTTTCAGAAAACTTTGAACGTAAAATGGCAGAAGAAGAATGCATTTTGGTGCCTCTAAAGTGCAAGTCACATTACATACGGGAGTCATATTTTATAAAGGCGGACAGAAGTCATTCTGTACTGTCTCCCCCTCCAATATACATCAACCACACGCCATATGGGCCCACGTAAAACCCATTATAGAACTTGGGAATTTTTTTAGTACCAAATGTTTTTAGTACCAAAAGTTTTATCCTTAGTACCAAATCTCAAGAAAATATTTTTTTTTCTGATGGCCCTAGTTCCCAATACCGACAGAAAAATAACTTTTTTTTGATTAAGTATTTTTCATCTTTTTACAAGTTTGATATTTCGTGGTCATTTTTTGAAAGTGGGCACGGTAAGGGTGTGGCTGATGCTATTGGAGGGGTTGTTAAGAGGGCTCTTGATAGGCAAATAGCCTATGGAAAAGATATTATAAACGCTACTGATGTGTACTTGACGTTGGAATCTTTTGTTAAAGCTGTAAAAGTATTTTACATATCTGAAACCAAAATCAACGGGATAAGTGAAATTATACCTGCTGGCCTAAAAACTATAAAAGGAACTATGAGTATTCATGAAGTGATTGCTGTACATGGAAATGATGAAATTCAACATCGCATCCTCAGCTGTTTTTGTAATAAAAAAACCTGTTGTTGTTATGATCCAGAAACACATAAATACCCAAATTTTCCACATTTTAGCCAGAAATCTAAAAATAATGAATCTACAGATAACCAAGCATTATTTTCAAAGTTAAACGAGTTACCAATTCTTGATACTGAGATGATAGATGATTTGCCAATATTGTGTATTGATAATGTAGATCTAGAAGAAAACGAGGCTATCGAAAATAATTCCGCTGTAAATCGCGTTGATTTTCTTATAAACCTGAGTGATACTGATTCGAATCCAATTATAATATGCGAAATTGATGCACACAAGTTAAAAAAAGCAAAGAAAACATTCCACCTAATATTTCATTGAATTTAATAAATCCGTATCTTTCAACGTCAAAAGATCCGTATCCTTCAACGTCAAAAGATCCGTATCCTTCTACGTCAAAAGATCCGTATCCATCAACGTCTAAATATTCGTATCCTTCAACGTCTAAAGATCCGTATCCTTCAACGTCTAAAGATCCATATACTGCAACGTCTAAAGTTAATCGTGATCCATTTAAAAAATCAAAACCTAATACGTATACTCATAGTCCAGCAAAAAAATCATTACTGATTCCTGTGACAAGACAAATGGCTTGCAATAAGTGCAAAAATCCCACATCATTGCATTATTTAATAAAATGTATGTCTTGCAAAAAATATTATTGCGATAAGTGCACACAAGGACAAGCCTATTTCGATTATATATGTGATTTTTGTTTTGAAGATTATTAAATTGATGTTGTACCGCTAAACTGAGTCGGATCCTTATGTAGGTGTGCGGGGTGCGAGACGATATGACGTTTGATAAAACAGCATTGTCGCGTTCCACCCTCCTAAACCTGAGAGGTAGCTTCCCCGCGTCACGTCGCATTGTACCATCGCATCGCGCTGCTTACATCATGAACCGATGCAATTAAATGCTGCACCAATATTATAGCTAAGCAGTAGTTTTAAAAGATTTATTTTTTGATTTCGCAGGTATAAAACCGCAACGGGTCGTTTCAGAAATGGTCATTTACTTTGATATTGATAAGTTTCTGAATAAAACCGACTTTTTTACTTGTATCACATATAATATGGCTTGGCCCTGGTCTTCCACCCATTTCGTATTGTCCGATAAATGTTTTGGTTGTGGAAGTACAACGTATAATATATTGCATAGAGTTCTTCCTTATTTTGTAGCAACGATGAAACTTGAACAGATGACACTGTTACTAGAAAATAATTTCTTTTGGTGTAGGGTATGCAAAAATTTCAGTGTTTACGACCACTACACTGAAGATGAGTGCGTGTTTTGTAATGTTTGATTTTTTTAAACTTTACTCTAAAATAAAATACATTTTACGATGTCATTGTAATATCAATATTTCAAACTAAGAGAATTAAGACTAAAAGTCTCGACTACAGCGCGTCACAGACACAGCTATAATTTATTTATATTAATTCATATTCCAATAAAATCTGCATTGAAAATAAGTAGCTTGTCTTATATTAATATATATAATACCTTATATGTTATAGCTATGTCTGTGATGCGATTAAATACTACGTGATTCGATTCCATTTGTAGGGAATTGCTTAGGCTGTTTATTGTAGTAATTTTTTCATAAGCGTTGTTTCTTGACTGATTAATTATAAATATTGGAATAATTTTAAGTGTACGTGAGATTCAAAAAAAATGTTTTTTTACCATAAGAAAATATTGATTGTTATATTTTTTGATTTATGAGTAAGTACATTAAGAAGAGTCAAAGTTCACGTAAAATAGCAGATTTTCAGAGGTCTTTACTGGATTCATTTTACGCAAAATTAACTTATTACAATAGAACCCTAGATAATATTCAAAAGATATCTGTGTTTTCAAAAGATTCGATGAAAAATGTGTAATAACGTCACGTAAGAGCGGTGTATGAAAAACAGTGAAAATGTACGTAACCACCAAAAAATATTACTGATTGTTATTAATTAATAAGTTTTTATATGCTTAAAGCAATTTAAATAAATGTTTTGTTTTTATAATTTTGGAAGTATAATTATTTTGTGTTGATATTTAATACTTACTTTTGTTTCCATTTTATGGTATTGAGTCAAGCGTGTGTGCTAAGCCTTATATTTCCGATTATGTTACCAACACTTCTTTTTTGTTACTGTCCCAAAATAGTGCTGATAATTATACTCTATAACTTCTTTTTTTCTTCAAATTTAAACACAAAAAGCACTTAATTAAAAGATTAATGAAAGATATTTTTTTTTAATAAATATGAGTAATGGTATCCTTCTTTTTTATTCAAGAAAATTAAACTTTATTACTAGAAAGTGTTCGAATAGTAACAAAAATTAGTAGTATTGCCAAAAAACAATTTACTTTGTTTTGTTTTCACAGTTTTTCTTTTGTCAAGATTTTGTTTGATTTATGATCTATACAGTAAAATATAAATTCATAAAAAAATCGTGTGTTATTTTAAGATATTCACACAATTCCAAATAACAAAATAAGAACTTTTGTTATGTCCCTAGCTCACATTTTACGGGTTTTTTGTATAAAAAACCTAATTAAAACAAAAAACAAACAGAAATTTAGAATGTGAATAAGTTTAGCTAATTATATTTAGGATCATATATCCTTAATATACAGATTTTAATTTTATAGTATGTGCCATATCGATTGAGAAAAACGGACAATGACCTCAGATATGAGCCGAGTGTCAAAAGGCGTAACTTACAAAATCTCAATTTAGATGTGATAACAATATTTAAATATTGATATTATTCCCACTTCTAGGTCAGCACATATGTTTTGTTTTTTTGTTTCTTAAATAATATTGTCTGTGGTTCCTATAAACATAGTAAAATCTTACGGTACATCGCGAAAAATGTGTTATATTTTATATTTCAATTTATGGTAAGTAACGCAGCAATTCATTTAATAACAGTTTCATATTAAAAAAATATTTGAAGCAATATAATCACCATATTGAGCTTTTGCAAATTCATCCCTTTAAAATAAACAAAACGCGCGTTACGTCAGTTCGTTCTAAAAGAAACGTGACAATGGCAGCCAGAGATGCGTCACCTTTTTTGGGCCGGTCCGCCATTTTGTTTTCATTCGTGTTCGGATAGCGCTTGCGTGTGTACGTCTCGGGTAATTCATAGCATTCATTGCATTGTTTTAGTTGAGTTTTTACTGTTAAATTTGTTATATCGTTAAGTTTTTGTTTTTTGAATCTGTTATATTAGTTTTACTGTGACGGTCGTTACTAAATCGACATGAGTTCAGGAGAATTTGGTGAAGGACCCGGTCCTTCAACATCAAGTGGAAAGAGACGTCGCCGACCCATAATAAACGTAGCAGGTACGTACAAATAGGTACAAATGCGACGACGTAGCCTTTCTATTTCTTAAAGCGCTCTTTTTATGTGACCATGTGGTATTTATTTTCTAAAACAATATGTATTTATGTGATGTAGTACTATGGTAGTATATTTTTGTCATTTATTTACAGGCCCATCTTCTGGAGCACCTTTAACGTCACCAGTAAAAAAGAGAAAACCTACCACTTTGTCGGTCGGGGAACAAGAGATTATCATTAATGTATACAAATATGTCAAAAACACCTGGCCCGAAGACGTGTATCCTTCAAACGTTAATATGGTAGAAAAGGTTTCGGAGATCTCAGGAGTCAGCAAGAGCACTATATATCGCGTATTAAGCGTGTATAGAGATTCCCATAAAATACCAGAAAAGGGAATAATTAATAAAAGAAAAAAGTCTGTAATTGACAAGTTGGACGATTTTGATAAATCGGCTATAAGAGCGAAAGTGCATCAGTTCTTTCTTGCAGGAGAATTACCGACTTTAGACAAAATTTTGCTCAGTATAAATCAAGATGACCAGTTGCCAAACTTGAGCAAAACTTCCCTGCGACGTGTGTTGCGCCATTTAAAATTCAAATATATAAAGAGAAACAGAAAAAGTGGTCTAATAGATCGCCCAGAGATAGTTCTGTGGCGTACCAGATATTTGAGAGAAATACAAATATTAAGAAACGAGGGACGTAACATTTTTTACCTTGACGAAACATGGATTAACGCAGGTCATACTATGGGAAAGGTATGGGAAGACACCACAATTGAATCTTCTCGTCAATCACGGTTAGAAGGCTACTCTACTGGCGCGAAAGCCCCTTCGGGTAAAGGAAAGCGATTAATAGTTGTACACGTTGGCAATGAAAATGGCTTTTTGGAGGGATGTGATTGGGTATTTGAATCATCATCTACTGGTGACTACCATGAGAGTATGGACGCTCTCCATTTCGAGGACTGGTTTAGAAAAGTAATAGAAAAACTGCAAAGCGGCGATGTCATAGTTATGGATAACGCTAGTTACCACTCCAGACGTTTAGAAAAAACCCCAACAATGTCTTGGCGGAAACAAAATATGCAGGAATGGCTAGAATCTAAACAGATCGCATACGTGCCCTCGGACACAAAGACCCACTTAATGGAAAAAATAAAGGCAGTTAAAGATAACTATCGAAGTTACGTCACCGACGAGATGGCAAAAGAAAAAAGCATCACAGTGGTAAGGTTACCTCCTTATCACTGTGAGCTTAACCCCATTGAACTTGTGTGGGCAGATGTGAAAGGGTACGTTGCACGAAAAAATACAACTTTCAAGTTAAAAGATGTTAAAAATTTACTTAAAGATGGTTTAACTCAAATCACGCCAGATAAATGGAAAAACTGTGTTCAGCATGTCCTTAAGGTTGAACAAAAAATGCGTGGCATGGATGATAGAATTGACCAAACTGCAGATCGCTTTATAATTAATGTTACAGATAGTTCATCAAGTGAAGATACGAGTGATGATTGCACCGAATAAAAATAAAGTTCTTATATAATATTAAAAATAAAGTTTTATCTTTTGCATAAGTACGTACTTATTCGGTGTCGTTATCACTCGAATCTTTATATGTGTTATAAATTAATGTTTTTTGTTGTTAAATGAATAAAGTACTTTATAACAATAGATGATTTTTCTTCTACAGCGATCTTTCACATAACTTTTTAATAATAGTTAATAAATATATATTATATCAATCATTATAAAAAAATCATTATAAATAAAGAAAGTACTACATATAAAATGTGCCTATATATTGAAGGTTTGTAACCCCTGGTTAAACGACCGAAAGGTCATTGTCCGTTTTTCTCAATCGATTTGGCACATACTATAGACGAATTTTAAGACTCTGGTCAAAAAATTTGAGAAATGCTCTTATAGTCTTCGTAATCAGTATACTTATTTCTTTTCTTCGTTTTGATGCCATTTACTTGACTGAACAGACTCTTACATACAATATTAGAACATGACAAGGAGAAAAACTTCACGATAAATTTAAAATTTAAATATATTTCCTCCACTTTGTTCTTCTGATATCTATGAACAATGAAAACATTTCTTAACTGTGCGTACAAAAAAAAGAAGCGATCAAAATAATTTAAAATTAATAAATTAACACAAACACATAAAAAAAGCATCCGGAATGCTCGGTTTCATCATACGCAATACAAAGATATTCAAGACCGTTAAGACCAAGATGATTCTTTATAATAGTTTTGTGCGTAGCATTATGGAATACTGCAGTGTTTGGCAGTGTTGTTTGGAGGCCCCATTTCGCAACACATACGTTACGCTTGGAAAGGGTTCAGAAAAGGTTTCTATGGCACGTAGCGTTCTCTGTAGGTAAAGCTCGATTGCTTAAATCGTACAAAAGTAGGCTTCTCGCTTTTAATTTACTGCCGCTTGAAGGAAGAAGTGACATTTTAGATTTAATGTTCGTATACAAGCTGTTCCATAATATGATAGACTGTCCTCCTTTGTTAAATTCCTTTTCCTTCAGAATACCTTCTCGGCTTCCGAGAAAGCCTGTTCAACCTATGAACCCACCATTGCGTAGGACTAAACTTTCTACGTTCCTAGATTGAGTAGACTTTACAATGAATGCAGCACATCGGTAGATCTTAATTTTGATTCTTTAAAACTTTTTCGTAAGCAGATCAGGGACTTTATCACAAAAAAATATCTACTGTAATTTGTTAAAAAATAACTTAATATAGGTTTTTATGATTTTTCTTTTCTTTTACATGTAAGTAACTTATTATTATTAAGCGCATGTTGTGTTCCCCTATAAGTAGTTATGCACTTAGTTTAAGACATGTTGGATCTTGTATTTTTTATTCAAATGTATTGTGTTAAACTGTTGGAGACCCTAATAAATAAAATAAAAAAAAATTAAACACATTATAACCACTTCCGTTTGTGATTCTCACATTTTTGCCCAGCTTTTGTAATTTTGCAGGATGTTGGTCCAGATTCAATATCAGTCTCGTAAAGGGTTACCATATCTCAGGATTTGTCCTGAGATTTCAGGATTTTTAGACTTCTCAGGATTGCGGCTGGATTTTGCAAATCTCATGATTTCTCAGGATTTTTAGAACTTTCAATATAATACAGCTTACATTTTAAAGATCTGTTTAATAAAAAGTTAAACAAACTAAAAACAATTTTCCTTTGGTAATAATTCCACAATTAAAATCAAAACTAATTTATCCAAGTAGGTACTTAAACAGTTTTATCATACTTAATATGTGCAGATACCTTTTTAAGTAAGGTTTTCTTCTCAAACTGTAAATAATCTCAGGATTTTTAAATGGAAATCAGGCCTCTTCTCCGGACTTTTAATTTTTTCATCTGGTAATCCTAGTCTCGTAACCATAGAATTATTACGCATAGAAACGCAGTCCAGTACAAAACACGAGCGTTAAAATGATGCAGTCATTATGTTAGCATAGATAAATAAATATGTAGCAAGCTATGTTATGTTAGTGGGCGCGAGTCGAATGTGCCTACGCTCGTCACACGCAACATACACGCCATTCAGTGATACCAGTTTCTGGCGTTTGCAATCAAATTGTGCAAATCACTATTTTTTGATTAATTTTAAAAAATCGTTATAATAAAGATTACGTATTACGTACGAAGATTATTTAGTAGAAGTATTTTATGATAATATAAAATGGAATAAAATAAACACGATAATGATGTTACCAATAAAACTTTATTATACATATATTAATGGTCAAAATGCAGACGTAATAAAATTTAAGAATATTATTAAACACAATTAATTTGCACGAATACAATAAGCACATCGTGTAATGATTAATTTTAACCGACTTCAAAAAGGGAGGAAGTTATCTATTCGGTGTATTTTTTAATGTTTTTTACCTCAGAATTCTACAATTTCGGAACCGATTTAGATTTTTTTATTTGAAAGGATATACACACAGATTGATCCAATACACACGCTGAAATTTTAATGGTTGTTTTCCCGAAGTAAAATGATTTTGCCTTAGTAGTACAATAGATTTATTAAAATAAAATAATTAGGATGTAAAATGGCAGATTTACGAGAAAAACAAAACTCGAATGCGATCTCAAACCAATAGCAATATCTCGCAAGTAGGTCGGGCGTACAGGCTAGCTTATATCGAATTACTATAATAAAGTCTGAAAAAAAATTCGCTGGACGCAATGTAGTGTTACGTCTAGCGCACGTGCTACCGCGCGCTTCCTACACAGTGAAAGGCCACTAAAAATGTTCATAATATGAACTCTCAAGCGTAGTGATACGACATAAACTAGTTTGGACGCCCGAATAGCTTGTGAGGTATTACTATTGTAAATCTGCCCTTTTTTAATTGTAAAATTTTTAATTTAATAAATTGACTCTACTATCGAGACAGTATAATTTGGCTGCGGGACTACAACCACTAAAATTTCAGCATGTATATACGAATTGGTCAAGCTTAGAAATCAGTGTACATACATATTGATAATCTTTCTTTTTGGGAGTCGGTTAAAATAGGCTGTTTGGATCTAACGTAACATCTGGTTAATGTTTGGGTGTAAAGTGACATCTGGTTAGTAAAGGCGTTCTTATTAATAATCTCATTATGTTGTAAATAAAAAAGTTTTTATTCTATACTCTAAACCGTAACCTTAGTCAATAAAAAAAGCAATTAAAATAAAACAGTTGCGTTAAAATGGCGTCGACGAATCGCGATCAGCTGATCACTCCGTATTAGTTTTAAATAGGCACCCAATGTTAATATAATGTTAACACTTAGAGAAGTAGGTATCTATATATAAACATATGAGTTTTACACAGAGTGTTGCGACTAAACGTTTTAAACACAAATAGAAAATAAATGTTTTTAAAAGAAAATTGTGATTTTTTCCCCGCAACTAGCAACATTTGTATTATGAGAGCTTAGGCAAGTATTTTTTTAGTTTTACGTACTTATAATGAATTAAATGTATAAACTTATATGTGAAAAGTAATACCATCACTTCTTTTATGTTCATCATCACCGTTGTGACAATATTTTACAACACAAATGGTAATTTTTACAATTTTTCGCGAGCTCTTCTCCGTAATGTTAAAATGGGGTATTACGTGACGTTGCGCACTGACGCGTCGCTGAGTCAACTTATGCCCGCTACACACGTAACGATATATCGTAGCGATAAAACTATGCAAACCGATTTGCGCAGATTTATCGATCGTGTGTATGACAAATCGTTGCAGATTATCGTTCATCGGCGGCAGTTGCAATTTCTATCAGATAAATTGTTGTCGATTGCGTTTGCACAGTTTTATCGTCGCGTGTGGATGGCGGCCGCTCAGTTCGGCACTTCGGCAGTTCGGCAGTTTGTCGCGGAGCTCGCTTGTGTGCGCACGCGCGGATAACACTCTGCAAAATGTCAGAAAACGAAAGAGGTGGACACCGCGAACAAAGAGTTTATAAAAAGCTACAAAAGCGAAACTTGCCTTTGGAAAACTACATCAAAGGCATACCACGATCGTAACAAAAAAATGCCGCATATAACAGGCTGGTCGAAAAATACAAAGTCATGGATTCAAATGCCAACAGGGATTTAGTGGTTAAGAAGATTAATACTCTTAAAACTTCATACAAAAAAGAACTAAATAAAATAAGAAAGTCGTGTAAATCTGGAGCAGGAACTGACGACATTTATACACCTCGCTTATGGTATTTCGAGCTGCTAAGTTTTTTATACGATCAAGAAGTACCGAGACCATCGATATCGAACATAGATGAGGACGAAAATGAGGTAAGCTTTTAATTCTCAGAAATTATTTATTGCTTTGTTATACAAATAATATAGTGTGATTTTATGATATTAGGGGCCATTCATGAATTACGTAAGGATAATTTTGAAATAATGTTAGTTTGAGTAAAATAACATGCTATTGTGATCGGAATTATTATTGAATAAAAAAAATTCTGTCATTCAATTCTATGGTTGCTTAAAAATAAAAGAATATTTTTTATATTCGAAATAATTAAAAAAAAAGTTTAATACGCGGGAATAATGTCCTATAATTATTATTTGTAACATTTAAAATGACGTTTTACGTAATTAATGAATGGCGTCTTACATGTTATTATACTCAAATACAAGGTAATTAATAGTAATTATTTAATAGTAATTATTTAATGAATGAAACTGTCTTGCCAAGGAACTTTTCCTTCATTTACAAAATACCTCATAAATTCACATCTTATCTGTTTTGCTGTTCGAGGTGCACGGCCTTGGATAGTTCTTTGTAATGGTTCAAGGGTTGACTCTCTTGTAGTAAGTCCTGACGTTATCATACCCTCTTCCAAATTTTCTCTATCAAAACATTCTGAAGGAGATATGAATTAATCGATGACGACATCAAATAATTATGCAAAGCACAGGTTGCTCTTACGACTGACCCAATATTTTCTGGTGACAGGTTCATTTGTATTCTGTAAATTCTGAATCTCGCCGCTAGTATACCAAATGTGTTTTCGACTATGCGGCGTGCTCGTGATATCCGATAATTATATATCTTCTTAATTCTATTGTCTAAGTCATTTTGCCGAAATGGTTTCATCATATCCTTTCTTAGAGGAAACGCGTCATCAGCTACAAATACATACGGCAGTACTCGTGGACTATTAAGCAACATTTCTGCTGTAGGAATATTTAACGTCTTTCTTTCAAGTTTTTCATAAAATGTTGTATTCAAGAACACTCCACCATCAGAAACCCTTCCATTTGTTCCAAAATCAACTAACAGGAATCTGTATTATGCATCAACGATTGCCATCAATACCATACTGTGTCTATGTTTATAGTTGTAAAAAAACGAGCCACTGTTGCTTGGAGGCACAATTTCAACGTGTTTACCATCAATGGCACCTAAACAGTGAGGAAAGTTCCAGTTGTGATGAAATTCTCTCGCTATCGTTTTCCAATCCTGTTCTGTTTTTGGAAACTGTAACAAAAACTGTGTTGTTTCATTAGTTATTATTTTTAGGAACATAATATTTTTTTCTATTCTACAGGAGCAGTCAACCGTCAGCATTGGTTCAGCGAGCGACGAGCGAGACACAACAACCCCGAACCGTTCTGAGAGCGAGCAAGATGCACCAACCCTAAACCATTCTGACAGCGAACGAGAAGCGCCGACCCCGAAACATTCTGACAGTGAACGATATACACCAACCTCGAATCGTAGTCTGCCAAGACCAAGAAAAACTACATTAGCTGCAGATGTACTGAAGTCTGTGAATGACCATTTTAAACGGCCCAAAACCCCCGATAATCGTTACGAGGTGTTTGGAAAACATGTAGGGATGAAACTACAAGAGCTCCCAAAAGAACAGAGAATCATAGCGGAAAAAATAATTAACGAAACTTTGTTCTTGGCTGAAATGGGTAGCCTAACTATGTCACACGTTGTAAAAAAAATTATGACTTTCCCAACACCACATTTTCCATTAAACCACTCACTCTATACCCTTATACTCTGCCACAGACTCAAAACCCGTACACTCAGGCACACACTCAAACACTTTACACTCCGCCACACACTCGTGCTCAAGTCCACTATGAATCCTCAAGTGTATCATCAATGGAACCTACACCACCATTACAGCCTGATCATAACGCAGAATCTGATAATACAATTTCTTCCTTTTTAAGTAATTTTAATGATGATTGAATATTCGTAAAATATTATTCTAATATATACGTTGTATAAGTTTAATTAATATATAATTTGATCATTACAGTATTTATGTTTTGTTTCCAATGCTTACCTTCAAGTACTCTTTCCGTAAAACCTCATACAATGCATCACAGGTTTCAGGAATGATTTGACTAAGAGCTTGCGGTGATATTATCGTAGAAAACTTCATACATTTGTAGGAACGACATGTAGCTAAAAATCGCAGTGTAGCAGATAACCTTTCATGAGGATTTATTGCTTCTCTCATTACAGTGTCCTGTTTCTTTATTAGTGGAGTAACTAAAGTCAGCAGATTTAAGTATGCCTCCTCGTTCATCCTTAAATAATTATGCCAATCTTTCGGAACGAATTTCAATTCATTTAATAAGTTGGTATGAGAAAATAACTTCCTTTTCATGAGCCAGTCTTTACACTACACACTCTGCGACTTTTTTTTCTTTAAACACAATCAGGCCCAATAACGCAAGTGCGTCATCATCTTCAATCGTGGACGACATGTTTCATGTGCGAGTTTCTGCACAGAACTGACGATCAACGTCGATATCGGTGGCAAAGAGAATATAAGAACTACGTTTAATCGGTGGCGTGTGGAGACACTAGGGGCGTTCGATTTAACTGCACAGTCTGAAATCGCTACGATATATCGTTACGTGTGTAGTGGGCATTACACGGTTTCGCGTTAGTTTTACTTGCTTCACTTTCGGTGCGCGTACTAGTATTCTATGCGTAATAATTCTATGCTCGTAACTATCACTTTCATTTTCATCGCTGCCGATAATTATCTGCTATTGTACGATTTTGTTAATAAAAATAATATTTTCTGCACCAGTACACAGCAAAAAATTATTAAAAGAAATGTAATTCAATTCATTCATTATTATACTACTCATTTTAATATAAATCATACAAAATAAAATAAAATAAATAAATACTTAAATAAAATAAATAAATAAAAAGAAAATACCACTGCCAGAAAACCTTTTTCACTTAGTCGGAAATCGGAAGTTTTTAATTGACAGGCAATGAAGTGTTTGGGGAATTTCCCTAACAGCCGGTGTTGCTGATTAAGTTTACCTAATTAGAATATGCGTTTTGTTTTACGCATTATATAATTTTGGATTAAATGTCAACAATTAATTACACGATAATTTATAAAAATACCGTAGAAATTGACACGGTAATAGATCATTACCGTTGATCGTATTTGGTAAAAAGTACCGTGCATTGACGGTAATTATCGTGTATTTGGTAACACTGTTCGGGATCTTAGTTTTTATTGATTTTCAGTATCAAGTGATAATAATCCTTTATAGTTAACTGCTTCACAATATGTTGATGCGTCATATTACGTAGCTTTTGGGAGATTTTGATGGCAACATGAGACAGCAGACAGTTGTATTATACCTTATTATGAGATTCACATCACCATTGAAGCACTTGTTTCACCATTTCCACTTATCAAAATCCACTTCAAACAATTATTTAAACAATAACACAAGTCAAGTTCCCGCCAAAACTCCTGATCAAGGTATATACTATATTATAGTGTATTGTATTCAGTGGTACCGACTCGAATTTTATATAGTAAAAGCAGAAAAATCAGATTAATAGTAGATTGGTATAAAAAATTCCGTAGAATTCCGTAGTTGCAATTTCAAGATATCCATAGATCTGCAGACTTCTTAAGAGGATCTAAAATTTTTGTTTTGGTCATCATCATCATTCATCATTACTGCCCTTCACAAGTCCACTGCTGAAGGTAGGTCTTAGTACTCCCAACAACTACCTGCATAGGTTTGACATGGACGCTACACACGATCTTTGTTTTGTCCATGTTCATCTTAAGACCAATCCGTTGGGAGGCACTAATTACGCCATTGAACATGGTGTTTAGGTCCTCCAGCGATTCTGCCATAAGAACTATATCATCGGTGAATCGAAGGTGAGTGCTGTACTCGCCATTAATGTTAATACTGTATCCTTTCCAGTCTAGTAGCTTGAAAACGTCTTCTAATGCAGCGATTAAGAGTTTCGGGGATATAGCACAGATTACTTACAAAATTACTTGGATATAGTGTCACCCTGTCTTACACCTGTCTGCTGTTGGATAGGTTTCGTATTCTGGTTCTGTACTCGGATAGCCATCGTAGCTCTACTGTACAAACACTTCAGCACTTCGATATACCGACAGGTAACCCGTATAGTGGCGGATAAGAATACTCACTACCCCATATCTTCCAATGGGTATCGGCGGAAGAGGCGACAGAGGGAAACTGAGGCAGAGGATGGGCGGCAGCATCTTTCTGATAACAGCAAAACAACAATAAAAAAAACTGTGATTGCCAACCCGCTCGCCAAGCGTGGCGAGCGGGTTGAGACAATATACCCCCCATGAGCAATGACATTAATAAACGGCCCCAAGTCCCCGGCGGCTCCACTATTCCTGGCTACGGTGGCGACCATGGTAACGGCGGGGCAGGGGGTGCTAAGAATCTCCGGTGGAGGTACGGTTGCCACCATCGACAACTCGACCTGGCAACTTGCAACACCCTGAGGACTGATGAGAAGATCCTGGAGCTGGAAGAAGAGGTAGACAAGTTGCGCTGGAATATCATAGGATTATCCGAGGTCCGAAGAGAGGGGGAGGACACGGCAATCCTCGAATCCGGCAACTTGTTCTATCTGTCCCAAGGAGGGGGTCAGATTTATCGTCCACAAGTCTCTCGTTAACAACGTTGTAAAGATTGGGAGTGTGTCGACGAGGGTTGCGTACCTTATTCTCAGAATCACCAAACGGTATTCGCTGAAGGTCATACAGGTTTACGCACCAATCTCGGCACACCCCGATGAGGAGGTGGAGGAAATGTATGAGGATATCTCTAGAGCCATGCATTCCTCCAAAACCCACTGTACGGTGTTAATGGGAGACTTCAACGCAAAACTAGGCACAAGAGAGAACGGTGAGCTGAAGGTAGGGAAATACGGAATAGGGCAAAGGAACCGAAGGGGCCAGCAGCTGGCCGACTTCATGGAGAAAGAGGGACTCTTTATGATGAACTCTTTCTTCCAGAAGCAGCCCCATGGTAAGTGGACCTGGTCGAGCCGCGACTATTCGACAAAAATGAGATTGACTTCATTATGACGACCAGACGACAACTGTTCAGTGATGTCTCAGTGATCGCGAGGGTGAAAACCGGCAGCGACCACCGAATGGTGAGAGACACACTGAACCTAAATGTTAAGTTGGAGAGGTCACGTCTAATGAAGTCAATGCTCCGTCCCATTCGTGCTCTAATCCAAAGTCCAGAAACCTTACAGCTCGAGCTACGAAACCGTTTTCAGTGCCTAGAAGATTGCAATGCAGTGGACGAAATGAATGACGAGCTCGTGGAAACTGTCCATGCGGTCGGAGCTAAGTTTTGCAAGACCCGCCGCAGAAGAACACAAAAACTCTCCGATCACACTTTTAATCTCATGGCTGTTAGATGGGATATGAAGCTGCAGTCTTCAGTAGATTTGACAGCATACAGGCAACTGAACAGACAGATCTCCAAATGCATGCGGCGGGACTTACGCAACTTTAATACTGCTCGTATTGAAGAAGCGATTGAGCGGAACCAGGGCTCCAAAGTCTTTGCTAGAGATCTGTCTGCCAGAAAGAGCCAACTGTCGAAGCTGAAGACTGATTGTGGCAGCGTAGCGTAGCGCGTTTCCAGGATACCTGAGATTTTGAGTAAGATTGAGAGGTTCTATGGGCAGCTGTACACATCACCGTTAGAGCCACACGTAAGTGTGAGTAACGATCCAAGAGTGAGTCTTATCCGACACTATTCCGATAATATCTCGGACATCAGTCTGAGCGAGATTAGAATGGCTCTCCAGCACCTTAAAAACGGCAAGGCCCCAGGCGAGGATGCAATTACAGCGAAGCTTCTGAAAGTGGGTGGAAAACCGGTACTTGAAGTCCTTCAGAAGTTTTTTAATTCCATCCTTCATAGTGGAGTATGAATACGAATAGAATACGAATACCGTTTGGTGATTCTCCGTATAAGATATGCATTTCTCGTCGACTTACAATCTTTACTACTTTGTTAATGAGAGACTTGTGGACGATAAATCCGACACCTCTTTGGGCCTTGGGACAGATGGTCACCCTCCCGGCGATATAACAAGTTGCCGGATTTGAGGAATACTGTGTTCTCCCCCTCCCTTTGGACCACGGATAATCCTATAATATTCCAATGCAACTTGTCTATCTCTTCTTCTAGCTCCAAGATCTTTTTGAGTGACTGCGGTGTTAATAAGAGAAATTATTCTCATAATTGCATAATTTAATTCTCAGGCCGTCGTCACTGCTATGACGCGTTTATTTTATGTTTAAATTAATGCTTTATACTGTTGTTTAAAGTATAAAATAACTTCAATAACTTTGTGAATTCTTATATTTTGCAAAGAAAAAAGTCACGTTGCTGATAATTTTTACGATTTTGGTGGATACTTTTTTCATCAAACTATTTTATATGTACGCTAGCGATTGAATCAACTTTATCGAAAGTGTCTATATTTACGATAAACTTGCAGCCCACACAACACAGAGGAATGAAAATAAATACTCGATTTGCGTTGTAAAAACGTAACTTTTTTTGATTTTTACTATTTACACTATAGTTATACTGTAATCAAGAGAGCAAGTTGTACATCTGTTCTCGAACTTTTATCTATTTATAACAATGGTGTATTTACAAGATCAGAAGTGGGATCTTCTGATGAAGTTCCAACATATTTGTTGATTTATTGATTAATTTACATAGAATTGTAATGTTTTGTTACAGAGTTTGTAATAATAAAGGTAAACAATTACTAATATACCTTTTTTTCGTAATAAACACTGTTATTAGTTTTCTGGTGGTTTTAGAAGTTGAATCTAGTGGAGAGCTAGTTTAGTCATTGGCAACACTGAACGGGGCAACCCGACCAAAGACTACAATTAACATGGATCATGGATCTTCTATCTATGACTATTAACGGAAAATCCATTATACTCTTTGGGAAAACCCCGTCTCTCAAAATTTTGCTCCGACGCAAGATTGTTTGAATTTGCACTACGCCATTTAGTTTTCGTGATTCTATTTACAGTGTTCGTTGTTTGTGGCTATAACCGATAGACCGACTCCTTGGACATATTTATTTAGAGATTTGATGTGCAGTACTATTACTGGTAGTAAGTACTTCATTTTTTAATTATAAATCGTGTTTGCTTAATATTCTGTGTTCGAAACGAATTGTATGTACCTATATCAATGTTGTGTGTTGGATGTTAGGATATCAATCAGTCGAATATTTATTTAGGTAAGTATGTAAAAATATCTGAGGGTAAAATCGATTCTGTTGATTAATTTATCAAAAGATGTTGTTACGATGGTGCATCATCATCATCACCGTCATCACCACCACCACCATCATCATCATCGTCATCGTCGTCGTCATCATCGTTATACTTGTGAAGGGCTGTACTTTACAAGTCTACTGCTGAACATAGGCCTCCCCCAAGGAATGCCATGAAATAGTTCTATTTAAACTAATTTAATTGTGATAACTGACCGATTGCGATTATTAGTCATCACAGCCAATCACAGTTCCTCTTTTATGCTTTTTCAAACAACATATTAGGTATGCTTTTCTAAAAGATTACACCCATTGTAGTCCTGCTATTATTATAAAGAAACTTGAGTGCTCTTTTTTAATGAAAATGTTTGCATTACTAAAATTTTACCATAACAATACCTTATTACATTATAATATTTAGAAAATTATTATAATCTCAGATATAGTTCAGATACTTGTGGATACATAATATTCTTTTTTTTATTAGACTAATTTTACCAAAACAATATACCAAGTAAATTGTAGCTTCAAATAATTTTTATTTATAATAATAGCCATTTTAATGTCATTTAAAGTCATTCAGAGACAATCTCCAGTTTTAACTCACTCTACAATGTCAAAATATGAGTCAGTATAACATAATGATTTTTTATATTTACGAGAATACTACACATTAAATGAAACTAATTTTACAGGTTTTATCGTGTTTACATTGATATTAATATTCAAGTTTAAGTTGAAATTAATTTTCAAAAACTGAAGGTAGTCTAAAAACTGAAGGCTAACTATAACATAGGGACGTCAAAAACCTCAGTCACCCCTATGACTTCCCTATATATAATGTACTCTGTGCCTATGACAATAGGTGCTGCAAGCCACCTGAAATGTTGGAAATTAAAGTCAAAATTAAACATGATAAAATCCTTAAAATTAGTTTCATTTAAACAGTATAACATAGGTACACAAGATTCTCTGAATACTCTGACCTGAGGCTCCATACCTCAAAAGAACAAACTGTAACATTTTAGGATCATTTTGTTCTCTATCCATCTGTCAAGACCCTTTTTCTAGGAACAGGTAAAAGTATTAAGTTGTAAATTATATTATTATTAATATTATAATTTTAAATATACAGTCTACAGTCATTTGAAGGTGTAATAAATTCAAGCTTCTAAGTTACTGCAGACAATAGATATGGCAGTCATTTGTCTCACATATTGTGATACTTGCATATTCACTCATTAAAGCCTATAAGATTTTTCTCATTGACTAAGAATCATGAAGTTTTGCAAGAAGCTTGTTTTCTCTGCATAAGTAAAGAAAAATATCCAAAAATTATTAATTAATTTCACATATATTTTTTTTTGGTTACACTTACATTTGCAGTTGGAGCTTTAACCGTGATGGAGAACTATGTATATGAGAATCTTATTTTTTCACTGAAAAATTTAGTTTGTCCTTCAAATTCAAAGCCACTTACCATTTTGTAAAGATGCAGTTACATTAAGCAATAATTAGTTATCCAGCAATGGTTGCCATAATTGTTTGCCATATTCTAAGATTGCAGAAATTATTTCTGTAGTACTTCTAATTGCTTCTTAAATTCTGTACTGTGTAATGTCGTCGATATCAATTGCCAAATGACAAATATCCAGTGCGTATGGAAATTTCGTTAAATTTTTTTTAACCGACTTTAAAAAAGGAGGATGGTTCATAGTTCATCCATATATTTTTTATGTACATATGTTTAGGCATAACTTTTTTTATTAAATTAGTTATATTTCAGGTATGTCCTCATATACATTTAAAGAAATTGCCTACTATGCTATGGTTAGAAAAATAAGGGATGTATTTTTAAATGTCTATATTTTAACAACACTTGTTGCTTTGAGATTTTACTTAGTACATTCTAAAGTAGTGATTTCCAACCAGTGGTCTGCAAGAGCTTAAATATGGTCCGCGAAATATTTAAATATTTTACCTATGTACTTATTCGTTTTAAATTGCACATGTATTATTTTATTGTCACACGAGCAGTGCAACACCACGCGTCACATTAGTAAGTACTTACTAGCTTTTACAATAATTATACAAAAATAATACTTTAATGAATGATTCTTTTCAGTTTATTATATAATTATGTTAAAAGTTGTGATAATAATTTTTTGTTAGATTAATCTAACAAAAAATTATAATCACAACACAAAGAAAAACATTGCGTTAAACACAGTGTTTAACACAATGTTTTTCTGTCACCTAGTAACTACAAAATAATCAAAGAGGTCCCTGGTCAAAAAAGGTTGGGAAATGCTGCTCTAGTGTCAAAATATAAATTTTAAATAAACTCAAAAACCTACTTCAAAACCAAAGAGATTTAAAATATATTTACTACTACTAGTTAAATGTCTTTGTTCAAAACTAAAAAGAATTATATACTTTGCACATGACAGCTTCTGAAGATTAACTATATTAAGATATAGTTTTTTTTTTTATAGAATAAGGGTGACAAACGAGCATACAGTCCACCTGATGGTAAGTGGATGCTGTGGCCCATAGACATCTACATTTATCCCCAATTAAGAATCAAAATGCAGGTGCGTTGTCACCCCTGAGGACTGAGATGGAATGCCTTGTTTCCAGTAAAAAGGGTCTCCGATTCTCTACACTCACCATAAGAAACACAGCAGCATTAAGGTGCTATTTTGCGCTAGTATTCTGTGGTAGCGTAGTCCTACCCCGGTCGAGCCGACCCATTCATCTGCAACCACAATATCGCTGCAGCATGTCTCTACCACGTCAAAAATAGTAGCGCGGGAGAAGAGGCGCCGAGCGCAGTGTACACAGCGTCCGGCAATTAGTAATAACGCTTCTAACTGCCCCCAGGACGTGCTTTAATAAAGCAAAGCGAAAGAGGGGACCCCGGTTGCGTTCCGAACGGAGTTTCTGGGACGCCTCATATACGTTGATGGTGACTACCATGGGGTTTTCGTTATCCCCCGCAGCTGAAGGTATCCATGACAATTTCCCCCACGATAAAAACAGATATAACACTTCTTAGGTACATTTGCGTTCAGAAGCAGTACACCTGGTATGCGTGCTTTGGTACTTAATTATTATGCGTAGGTGAATAAAAATAAAGGCTTTCGTTGCGTTCGCATAAATCAGTCTATTCTTTTTCTTCTGCTACTAACGATAATGATGTCTTCCAGACCGAATTTTGGTCACTGTGGCCAGTCTATTGAAAGACTAAAGTGCACGAGTATGTCACCAATATCTGGTATAAATTTAATACTTAATGATATTATGGCGTTTATGTAAAATAACGAAAAGCTTAAGGGCTGTGGCGGCGAACAAATATTTCATGACACGCCGGGCGTGTCATGAAATATGTCAAGCCCCACAGACAGTTACACAGACAGACAGTTGATGACACGCCTATTGTGCCATCCGCCATGTGTAAAAGTAATGTTTATTTGTAATAAGCGATTGTTTTGTAAATGAATGAATGTTTGTGTTATTTTTATTATTATTTGGGGTATTTATAAAATATTCTCATCTGGTGGGACTGAATATATATATAAAAGAAATATAGTAAATAAATGTACACATACATACATAAGCCGTGTAGTGGCGGTCAAGAATATCCACTACCCCATATCCTCCCGTGGGTGTCGTAAAAGGCGACAAAGGGAAACAGGTGGGAGATGGGCAGCAGCATCTTCCTGATAATAGCCAATATTATAATAAAAAAAAAACTGCGGTTGCCAACCCGCTCGCCAAGCGTGGCAACTATGGCAAATACCCCCCTTATGAATGGATGTAATAAAGAGACGGCCCCCAGTCCCCGGCGGCCCCGCTATTCCTGGCTACGGTGGCGACCATGGTAACGGCGGGGCAGGGGGTGCTAAGAATCTCCGGTGGAGGTTTGGTATGCCACCTACGACGACTCGACCTGGCGACATACAACGCACGCACCCTGAGGACTGACGAGAAGATCGTGGAGCTGGAAGAAGAGATAGACAAGTTGCGCTGGCATATTATAGGATTATCCGAAGTCCGAAGAGAGGGGGAGGACACGGTAATCCTCGAATCCGGCAACTTGCTCTATCACCGGGAGGGCGAACATCTGTCCCAAGGAGGTGTCGGATTTATCGTCCACAAGTCTCTCGTTAACAACGTTGTAAAGATCGGGAGTGTGTCGACGAGGGTTGCGTACCTTATACTCAGAATCACCAAACGGTATTCGCTGAAGGTCATACAGGTTTACGCACCAACCTCGGCACACCCCGATGAGGAGGTGGAGGAAATGTATGAGGATATCTCTAGAGCCATGCATTCCTCCAAAACCCAATATACGGTGTTAATGGGAGACTTCAATGCAAAACTAGGCACAAGAGAGAACGGTGAGCTGAAAGTAGGGAAATTTGGAATAGGGCAACGGAACCCAAGGGGCCAGCAGCTGGCCGACTTCATGGAGAAAGAGGGACTCTTTATGATGAACTCTTTCTTCAAGAAGCGGCCCCACAGGAAGTGGACCTGGTCGAGCCCCGACGGTTCGACAAAAAATGAGATTGACTTCATTATGACGACCAGACGACAACTGTTCAGTGATGTCTCAGTGATCGCGAGGGTGAAAACTGGCAGCGATCACCGAATGGTTAGAGGCACACTGAACCTAAATGTTAAGTTGGAGAGGTCTCGTCTGATGAAGTCAACGCTCCGTCCCCCTCGTGCTCTAATCCAAAGTCCCGAAACCTTTCAGCTCGAGTTACGAAACCGTTTTCAGTGCCTAGAAGACTGCAATGAAGTGGACGATATGAATGACAAGCTCGTGGAAACTGTCCATGCGGTCGGAGCTAAGTTCTGCAAGACCCGCCGCAGAAGAACACAAAAACTCTCCGATCACACTCTTAATCTCATGGCTGTTAGACGGGAGATGAGGCTACATTCTTCAACAGATTTGACAGCATACAGGCAACTGAACAGACAGATCTCCAAATGCATGCGGCGGGACTTACGCAACTTCAATACAGCTCGTATTGAAGAAGCGATCGAGCGGAACCAAGGCTCCAAAGTCTTTGCCAGAGATCTGTCTGCCAGAAAGAGCCAACTGTCAAAGCTGAAGACCGAATGTGGCAGCATCGTTTCCGGGGCACCTGAGATTTTGAGTGAGATTGAGAGGTTCTATGGGCAGCTGTACACGTCATCGTTGGAGCCACACGCAAGTGTGAGTAACGATCCAAGAGCGAGTCTTATCCGACACTATTCCGAAGATATCCCGGACGTCAGTCTGAGCGAGATTAGAATGGCTCTCCAGCACCTTAAAAACGGCAAGGCCCCAGGCGAGGATGGAATTACAGCGGAGCTTCTGAAAGCGGGTGGAAGACCGGTACTTGAAGTCCTTCAGAAGCTCTTTAATTCCGTCCTCCATGGTGGCATAACACCGGAGGCGTGGAGCAGAAGTGCGGTGGTCTTGTTCTTCAAGAAAGGTGACAACGCTCTCTTGAAGAACTACAGACCGATTTCCCTTCTGAGCCGCGTCTATATGCTGTTTTCGAGAGTCATTACGAATCGTCTTGCGCGCAGACTTGACGACTTCCAGCCTCCCGAACAAGCCGGTTTCCGAAAGGGCTTTAGCACCATAGACCACATACATACCCTACGGCAAATTGTACAGAAGTCCGAAGAGTACAATTTGCCACTATGTCTGGCGTATGTGGACTATGAGAAAGCCTTTGATTCCGTCGAAATTTGGGCGGTGCTGCAGTCCCTTCAGCGGTGCCAAGTTGACTGTCGGTATATCGAAGTGCTGAAGTGTTTGTACAGTAGGGCTACGATGGCTATCCGAGTACAGAACCAGAGTACGAAACCCATCCAATTGCAGAGAGGTGTAAGACAGGGTGATGTTATATCCCCGAAACTCTTCACCGCTGCATTGGAAGACGTTTTCAAGCTTCTGGACTGGAAAGGATGCGGTATTAACATCAATGGCGAGTACATCACTCACCTTCGATTTGCCGACGATATAGTCCTTATGGCAGAATCGCTGGAGGACCTAAGCACTATGCTCAATGACCTCAATAGTGTCTCCCAACGGATAGGTCTTAAGATGAACATGGACAAAACAAAGATCATGTTTAATGTCCATGTCACACCTATGCCGGTAGTTGTTGGGAGCACTAAGCTCGAAGTTGTTGACGAGTATGTTTACCTGGGACAAATAGTCCGACTAGGTAAGTCCAACTTCGACCGAGAGGTCAATCGACGGATTCAACTCGGCTGGGCAGCGTTCGGGAAGCTACGACACATCTTCTCGTCAGACATACCTCAAAACCTTAAAACGAAATTGTACAACCAGTGCGTGTTGCCAGTGATGACTTACGGAACTGAGACGTGGTCCTTCACTGCTGGCCGTATGAGGAAGCTCAAGGTCGCTCAGCGAGCTATGGAGAGGGCTATGCTCGGAGTTTCTCTGCGTGATAAACTTAGGAATAAGGATATCCGCAGTAGAACCAGAGTAACCGACATAGCCCAACGGATTAGTAAGCTGAAGTGGCAGTGGGCCGGCCATATAGCTCGAAGAACCGACAACCGATGGGGAAGAAAGGTTCTCGAGTGGCAGCCTCGTACCGGTAGGCGAAGTGTAGGGCGTCCCCCCACGAGATGGAGTGACGACCTGGTAAGACATGCAGGAAGTCGATGGATGCAGGTGGCTCAGGACCGTGCTTTGTGGCATTCTTTGGGGGAGGCCTATGTTCAGCAGTGGACTTGTGAAGGGCTGTAATGATGATACATATATATATATATATATATATATATATATATACACGACGAATTTAACTCCGAAACGTACACGCTTCCCTACCTACTTAGCTGATATCTATAAACAAAAGGTAAAGGTCTCCACACTTGCTGACCATCTGTGTGGATTTAAACAAAAGATAAGGAATGTTTCTGAAAGAAAGAAAATCTTTGTGTCTTTGGCGGCCGACTCCGGTCGCAATATCTGCATGGGATTTCTAGGAATTTGGTACAAATGATTCATTAAAAACAGCCACTACACCCGAACTCGGCGTTACATCCAAAGTAGCCATAGCCACATGAATTTTGTTCTAGAATATGCTTTATATTCAACCCATTCAATGCGGCTCGAAAAATCGCCTTTATTACGCAGGGGCGGGCGGTTTAAAGAGCTAACTCCGATAGGCGTCGGACGCATCTCATATTTAAACACTTTGACACCGATCGGCGTTTCCCGCACACGAAAATGATTCTTGCTTGTTTAGACAGAATTTTAGATATGACCAGGGATTGCAAACCATATTTCTGATTTTTTTAAAGTTAAAAATACTTTTAATAATAGTATTTAGTCTACTATTTTAAATGTATTAAATATAATAAGTAGTGTTTTTAATTAGTAGTTGAGAGGAAGAGAGGGGTTTTAAGTTACATACTATTTCTAGTGCAGCGTAATTTGTTTCGCTTAATAATTAATAATGACTTTATCTTGGTGGTCTTGGAAGGTGAGGCTCGACCATCGTCTCCGAGTTTATTGAGTGACGGTGTGAGACAATTTGATTCGCTAAAAAGAAAGCCATGTGATGATCAACATTATCATCTTGATAATTTTGATGCGAAAAAAGTCACATCTAGACAAAATAAAGAGACACAGGTCAAAAACAGAAACAGACACAGAATCAACAGTGGTAGAGCCACGCGGCAGCTTTTGCTGTCGCACGGATGGGCCGGCTCGAACCGGGGTGGTATCACGACCTCACAGAAAACCAGCGTGAAGTAGAGATTTACCTCTGCGTTTCGCTTGGTGAGTGCAGGTGGCCGGAGGCCCTTTTTACTGGAAATTAGGCGTCCTCACGGGTGACAACGCATCTACATTTTGATTTGTAATAAAGGATAGATGTAGATGTCTATGGGCCGCAGCAACCACTTACCATCAGGTGGACTGTGTGCTCGTTTGTCACCCTTATACTATAAAAAAAGTATCGTCACAGGACATTCAGGATGCAAATTTATACATATAAACGCAACATTTTCGATTCTAATGAGTATAAATGTGACGTATCACAATTACCCGATTTTGAATTTTGAAAACGGGGAACCAACTGACCACCGAAACAAAGCGTTTGCTCAACTGATCACTTACGAATTAGATCTTGTTCCAATGAAAAAAACATCTGTAACATATGTTAATATCATAAATCTTGTGAGGAAAGTACGTCACCAATAGGATGTGGACGACATAAGTTTACCCAACTAAGAAGACTCGGAATAATGTTTGTGGCATAGGTACGCTGTGAGCCTACATGTTGTTTGATGATTGTTGATATTATTAAATAAGTATTATGAACACTATCGTAGTTGTAGTTTTGTTTAAATACCTACTCTCACAAGTATGCGAAACAATGATAACCAATATGAACGGTTTTAACAATCCAAGATGTTGGATTTTATTAATAAGCCGTTTTCGTTTTAATTTTCTGGCTGCTCTTTTTTTCCTTTTTACACTAGAGATGATGAAGAATATATAAAAAAAACTAGCGAATCATATTAACGCAGCAAAATGTTTAACTATCAACTATGAAATGAAGATTGCTCGTAGTATGAACCTATTACTGTTCTCTAATTCTATAAAATAAAATACCTAGCTAAAATAAATAATATATAAATATTTAATCCAAATGTTTTCAATGTTGATAACCTCTGGAAGACGCTTATCGGCGTTATCCGCGCCTGAGGATAGTTTTGTTATTTTTCTAAAATCATTATTTACAGAAACGGAAACTATAATGATGTTGTATGCATGTAAAACATGCACATATAAAAAGTATATCCCTTTAGAATAGAACTTGGCTAAGTTATGGCTAAAATATAATTTACGCCGATCGGTGTCATCCGCCTAAGAATGACAATTTTAACTACGCCGTTGTGCGTGCACCGCAACCAATGGGTCAAGGGACTTCGATTTAACGTCGCTATATATATAGTGTTTTTTTAGAGGTATAGAACTTTAAGTTGGCAACACTTTTTAACTGGCGGCCATTTTGTCAGCTGTCAAGTGATTAGTGATTTATGTTTAGTTTGGTTTGGCATTTCAACATGAATAGACTGACGCCTGAACAACGCTTCTAAATTGTGCATATTTATTTTGAAAATCATGGTTCTGTTCGAAATACGTATCGCGCATTACGTCCATTTTACGGTCAACATAATCGTCCATCAGAGCAATTAATTCGATTAACTATGGGACGTTTTCGCGCCACGTTTACTCTAAATTATAATACGTATCCACAGAGATGTCGTACAGTGCGTACAGAAGAAGTCATTGCTGCTGTAGAGCGTAGCGTAGAGGAAGACCCGAATCAGTCTATCCACCATTGTGCACAGGAATTGGATATGTGTCCATCCACTTTATGGAAGATTTTGCGGAAAAATTACAAAATCCAACTCGTGCAAGAATTGAAGCCTCGCGATCACCTAGCAAGGCGTAGATTCGGTGAATGGGCCCAAAATAAGATTGCCGATGATCCCGATTTTCATAAACGAATTTTGTTTAGCGATGAAGCTCACTTTTGGTTGAATGGGTATGTCAATAAACAAAACTGCCGTATTTGGAGTGATGATAATCCTCAAGTGTATGTTGAGACACCGTTACATCCAGAAAAACTGACTGTGTGGTGTGCTTTATGGGCTGGTGGATTAATTGGTCCGTACTTCTTTAAAAACGATGCTGGCCAGAACGTTACAGTCAATGGTGACCGCTATAGAGCGATGATTACTGACTTTTGTTCATCAATTGAACAACCATGATGTGCAGGAGTTGTGGTTTCAACAAGACGGTGCAACATGTCACACAGCTCGTGCTACAATTGATTTATTGAAGGAAACGTTTGGTAACCGCATAGTTTCACGTTTCGGACCCGTGAATTGGCCTCCCAAGATCGTGCGATTTAACGCCGCTTGACTTTCTCTGTGGGGATATGTGAAGTCGCAAGTCTACGCCGATAAGCCCGAAACGATTGACCACTTGGAGGACAACATTCGGCGCGTTATTGCCGATATACGGCCACAAATGGTGGAAAAAGTCATCGAAAATTGGACCTCCAGATTAGACTACGTCCGAGCCAGCCGTGGCGGTCATATGCCAGAAGTCATATTTAAATTATAATGCCAGAAGATTGTCTATCGAATGAAGTAAATTTCATGGCAATAAAAAAAAATCATGTTTGTTTTATTCCATTTCAAAGTTCTATACCTCTAAATAACACCCATTATATATACGGGCGATGCGGGCGGTGTCGAGGAGCACCGCCTTCTGCATTTGAGCACGGAGCGGTCCGTCACGGATTCCCAGTCGCCTCAGATGAACCGAGAGGCCGACCGGGATTAGCCCGTTCGCAGAAACTACCACATGAATAATTTCGGTCGGCAGACCACACCGCATGTCGTTCACCTCGTGAGCCAAATCCACATATTTTGTCAGCTTATCTGTTTCGGCTTTCACGAGGTTCTCGTCATAAAGGATGGTAATGTCGACCAAAAATATCCTTGACTGTGCTCGGTCCATCAGCACAACGTCAGGCTTATTCGCAAGAATAGTCCTGTCTTTGATGATGGGCCGGTCCCAATAGAGCCTAGCGCGGTCATTTTCGAGCACGGCTTCCGGCAAGTACTTATAATATGTCAGTTTCAGATCCACGAGACCGTATTTCAGAGCGAGCTCCTGGTGCAGAATCCTGGCTACTAGGTTGTACCTGTGCAAATACTCGAGTTAGAAAGCGCTGAACAACCAGAGATGACATGCCTAAGTGACTCGCCGGAATGGCGACAAGCTGACAGATGTCGACGGCGCCATCCTTTAGGATGTATTTCCGATAATTGCTGGTCTTAATAACCTGATCCTGTATCGCACAGACAAAACCCTCGGTTTTCCCAAAGCGGTCATCGAAACGTAGCGAGTAGAGGGAGGCGACTGTGTCTACGAAAGATTAATGTAGAGCCTTGTAGAACCGCCTGTGGAGCTCCTTCTCCTTCCATACGGTCTCCCTGACGGAAATGCACTATACTGGCGGGTCTTGCCATTGCTCGTTGGCTAACGATAGAGGAGTAAGCCCTTTATCACACGAAATGACGTCCCTGTAGAAAGAATCATCCGATCTCGCCAGAAAGTGATTACGGAATCTGCACAAAAAGCGGCGCCCACCATGTTTCCGCGGCAAGTACAGCCTTATTACTGACGATCTCGGGTGATGCATCCTATGGGACGTCATGATTATTATTGTTATCTTGGTACGTCATCATTATTATTATTATTATTGTTATCTGGTCTGACCATTCTGCTTACATGAGACGGTGATACCGCAATTGTGTCAGCCACGGGATGAAAGGAGGTGGTGCCTTATTCTCTTAACTGCCGCCATAAGCCGAGTTCTTAACGATTGTAACAAATATTTTATCTAAAACTGACGATCCGCCCCGACTTCGCATGGGTGATTTCTGGATCTCTACAACAGCGCCACCTACCGGGTCCAATTGTGAATCTAAACCATCCACGGTCCCACTGAAGCACACACAAAAAAATTCATCAAAATCGGTCGAGCTATTTTCGAGTCAGCGAGACTAACGGGCATTAATTGAGTTTTTTACATCGATCACTGATAAAAAACTAGATACACAATCAGTGACAAAAAATGGCATAACCGAATGTGCACCCACTCGAACATATGGGTGCACTTTTAATTTATTAGCATTCGAATACTCCGACGGTAAACATGCCTCGGTGCTCGTTTAAAAAGTGTAAAAATCACACATCCAGAATGCTAAAAAAGGATGGAATTTAATATTTTCGGTAAGTATTAATATTAACATTATGTAATTGTTATAACTGTATTATAAATACTGATATTTTGTCAAGAAATCATCGTAAAAGTATTTTTTAAATTAAGTCGTAATAAAATAAGTCGTCATTGTACGAGGTATATGCGTTGATTCTGTTCCATTTGTGGAAACGCTATTGTTTTTTATTTTTTTATTATTAAAGTATGATTGTTTTTTTTTGTTTAATGAGAGTTCTTTACTGTTTCTCTAAATATCTAAATAGTACTCGAAACGTCGGGAATCTATACATATAATAAATCTGTAGAAAAGTCGTGTCTGTAATTCTAATATATTCTAGAAAAAACAAGTCCAGGTGACTAAATAAAGGGTTCTGAAGCCAAATTAGTGGTTTTTAGAATTTTTGTCTGTCTGTCTGTCTGTCTTTCTGTCTGTCTGTCTGTCGGTGTATTCCGGATTCACGCAAAAACTACTGAACCGATTTACATGAAATTTTGTATATAGGTAGTGAGTAAACCGGGGCAACTTATAGGCTACTTTTTATCCGATTACGGAACTTCAAACAAGGAAAGTTAAGTTTTTCATTCCTTTAGATGTTAATTTTCTATTAACCAAGAGGTTATAGGCGGGATGACTGTTGCTTTTGAAATAAATACCATATTTGTAAATAAAGTTTAAAATATAGTTGTAATCTTGGTAAAATAATTTGAAATTACACTGATTTGGTATTTAAAACAGCGCCATCTATCATCAAATGGAAAAAGTAGTATATTTTGCCTTCACTTACTAATACGTGAAATAATATAAATAACTTGCATGTATATGATTAAATGATTAGATTTTTAAAATTATTAAAAAACTCAAACGTTTAGTTTTTTAGTATTTTGTTATTTTATTTTAAAAGTGTAATAATTTCAATAGATAATAGTGAAATCTATCAAAAATATGAAAATTGATAAGGTATTTATTGCAATTACTAATATATAACTAAAGTGATTAAAACTGGTCTGTCTACAATTGTTGTAAAATCATGATAGTTTTATTCGAGATTTTTATATACGTCGTGGCCAGATCGTAAAATTGATCATATAAAGTAGTCTATCATTTCGTGAGATGGTGTCGTCATTTCATAATATTTAACACTATTTGTCTATCTGATGATATAGCATGACCAAACGAATGAATAGAAATCGTTTGAAGATATTAATAACTAAACACAACGTTGCTATTTCATAATATGGTCATATTATGACGATATCATTAAATCGTTTTTCACCGATAGCGGAGCTGATAGCGTATTTTTTAACCGAAACAGAACTTTTAAGAGAACATTGACATCACTTTATCCCTTGATATAATAAATAAATGTTCGCTTCAATTGCTGATATTACTAGATGGTATGGTTTTGGCTTTCATTATTTCATCTAATATTAGCGCCATCTACTTACTTCTAAATAAACTAAAATGGCAAGTCATTGATAAAATGAAATAATACAATGCTACTGAATATACGATGTAAATAATTGAATCATTAACATTACATTCATCCCGCGTTGGAATCAGCGCAGCGAACACTTTTTTGGCCAAAAATTCTGCGGCCTGTGCCGATTAATAACATGTATGTAAGCTGTTATTTTTTAGTTTTCATATGCAGTTTTTATTTCATTCGTGTTTTCGGGTACGTTATTTTTTGTTTTCACTCTACCGTAAATATTATGGCTTGCAAAGATGAGTAGAACTCATTATCGTCAGCCTATCAATAGTCCACTGAAATGAACATAGGCCTCCCCCATAAATTGTCAAGTAGCTGGATATTTGCTATAGTTACCACGCTTGGTAGGCGGGTTGGCAACCGCAGCTATTATTATTTTGATCTGTTGTCAAGAAGATGATGCAGCCCATTCCATCTCCAGTTTATTTTCCTATGTCACCTCTTACGACGGGACGATATGAGGTGGTGGATTTTCTTTCACCGCCACAACAGGGCGAACATTTTTCTACTCCCGTTCATGAGTGTATTGATGCTCACGTTCACTGTTAATAATATTTATAAGGAATAAAACAAATTTGAAGGATTCTATCGCCTTTAATTTTAACTTTTTAAATTCCTGATGTTTTGGGCACTTTACAGCATCCATGGTCACGGGTGGAGCGAGAGAACTGAGGTGTTTGACGACCTGATGTCGTAGTTAAAATAGAATAGAATAAATGCAGTAGTAGTTTGAATTTAATTTTATTAATTATGGGGTTCTTAGCAGATGGTAGCAATCAGCCATTTTCCCTATTAAAATTAGGATATTTTTAATTTCAATAGCCTCGCGAATCATCATTGGTAGGATTCGGTGTTCTATTGCAAGGATTTGTTGTCTATCAGATCCGATTTAATGGTTGGGACGATACTAAACATGTTGACACACTTGACTTCCCGGAGCTTCGGTGCTTCACATCAACGATATGTTCTTTTACTAGGAACTTTCATCCAAGATGCGTAAAAAACCCTTAACATTAGTTTTAATCCATGTGTAGTATTCATTATTATAGAACTGTATTTATAAAATTTTCAAGTCTACTCGAAGTAAAAAAAAATCTACATCTATTTTATGGTGCCAATCAATATTAAATAGGACCAATGATATGAATAAAATGTCTCAAATAATCATTATATTACTTTGTTAAAACTAAATTAACTTTAACTATGAATAAATGTAAATAATAATAATACATTTTGATTTCAAGACTATTTGCCTTTCTTAGGGATATATCGGAATCGGAAGACACGCCCGATATAAAAAATAATCTAAGAAAAAATAGTGGCTGTTATTAGACATATATATTCACGTGTTTCTGTAGCATGTTAGCAATCATCTAGGTCTAATAGCATTTTAGAATGAAAAAAATGTTTGACAGACATAGAGACAAGACACCGAGGTGACTCTAAAAGTGATCGAATTTTTCTAAATTTGGCACGGAACAGCTTTTTAATGATGTTCCTAAATTAAAGCGCACGCGAGCGAAGCCGCGGGTAAAAAGCTAGTATAAAATACGTTAATATACGCGATAAAATCCGTAAAACTAGTTTCATTTAAATGTGTAGTGGGCGCGTAAATATAAGAAATCATTATAATTGTTCAGTCTTATACGTTTTTAGCTTTAGTTTTTTAGTTTTTAGCGTTTGTAGCTAAAATATACATCTTCATATATAAAAAGTACGTGTCACGTTGTTTGTCCGCGATGGACTCCTAAACTACTGATCTGATTTCAATGAAATTTTTAAAAAATATTATTTGATTGAAAATTATTTCTCTATTATTTGACAGCCACAATTATCTGTTAGCTCCAAACGATTCTGTCAGATGACGATATCTGTTGACTGGATTGAGTAAATGTTTAATAAATGGCGCTATGTTAAAAATACAAACGTTTAATATAAGCTACAATTTAGTAGTATAACCACCACGTGTTGCTGTAAGTATTCAACAGATAGAACCGATTTCAAAAAAATTTAGCAGACTGTGTGCAGTTTGGTCCAACTTGAGAGATAGGATAGCTTTTATCCCGATAAGTGACCCTCAATTTTATTATTGCTAATTTCAGGAGTTTTTTGGGAAAGCAAATGGTCGTTCGGAAAGGGCAGAACAACGTCTGCCTGGCCAGCTAGTATTATTATGAATTATCTCATATCTGGGTTAGTGACGCGAGAGCAAGCGACGTTAAATTGACCATCTGAAAAACCCTGTATAAAAATCGTAGCCTCTTAAAACTTTAATTAAATGAAGATATCGCAATATTTTTTTTTTAGATTAGGGCCAAGTGTCTAAGAAATAAAACTTAGAAACCCTAATTGAAATCTATCCAGTAGTTTTTCCGTGAGGCGCGAACATTTTATTTATATAGAAGGTATAAAAATCAATTTCTGTCCATTACAGATTTATGTTATTTGTATATAGGCTTTAGTTTCCCTATTATGTAATTTAGATGTGCTTTATTTTCAAAACGCTCTCTTTTTAATATTTGAATAAATTATGTCAGCGGATATAGTATTTAAACCGTCGCCGTCGCTCTATCGTAGTGATAAGCTCATTTACTGCATTTATATGCGCACAATAATGTTGATTTTCTGGACAAGTTATTTTATGGGAAACTAGTGATCCACACCGGCTTCGCACTGGTAATTTCTGGACCTCGACAACAAGTCCTGCGCTTGTTAATATCTGCGGTTTTGATGGATTGGCGTCCCATCGGACTATGAGATTTGAGAGTAACAATATTATTAATGAAAAAGAGAGAGATAGAGAGAGAAAGAGAAGGACAATATTATTATTCATTGAAGATATGTATATAGTCAACTCTTTATTTCTCTGAGATAGATTTTGGAGAAAAACAAAAAGTCAATCGAGTTATGTTAGTACGGAGTACTTTCTTAATTCCACAAAAACAGGATAGTATGTATTGAAAAAAAAAACCGTTATCATTATTAAACCAATTTTAACTTAAATGATATTATCTAGTTCTTATGATGTCGTAAATATATGAAGTCAAGATTTTAAAAAGCCGTGGTAGATCAGTGCTAGTTGTAAATTTCACAGTGCGCGAGCAACCCGGGTTCGATCCCCGCCGGCACCTATGAAATTATTAATAGCAATTTAAGTGCTGATTACCATATGCTCGAAAACGTCGCAATGAAATCTGTATATCTGACAAATTAAAAAAGTATTTCGAAGGTATTAGGTAGCGCGGTAGACACACCGAGAAGTGAGACGTATCTAAAGAGGCTTTTAACCAAACTATTATTTATTCTGTGTTTTAACTTAACTTTTTTAATTTTACCTGTAATTAATTTTTGCAGGTAATTAACATGAATTCGAAGCTCAACAAAAGTGGTGTGCTGACCAGCCATTTGGACTATTTCTGTCTTGTATGCGAGTGCCGATTTGACAATGAAGAGGAAACGTTTGCACACATAACTAAGAAAGAGCATAAAACGAATATTTCCCTTACAGAATATTTTGAAGGAAAGAATGAACATTGTGTAAGAAAGGTAAGATAGAAAGGACATAGAGATAGAAGAAGAATAATAGAGAAACGTGAGATTTTCGTGCTGTCATATTATATAAGTCGTTTTATATTGCGTCACTATTTGCGCAAGTGTCAGACCAAAATCAGCTATCATATATTTTTGTAAACCTCACGGTTTAGCTGCAGCTTATATGCACTCGAATTTGACAAATTACCGGAATCGATGAATATATCTGAACCAATTTAGCCCTGCGTTTGTATATCAATTGATATATTTACATGGGGGTAAAATTGATAAATTAGGTCTCAACCAAGTCTTCTACGGCCTTTGTCACTTGAGCTATTCCCCTTAATATCATTATCATCATTACAGCTAATTTCGTTGTCCTTTTCTAATTGTGTTTTTTGTGTTTGAATATATTAAAAACAAATTCTATTAAAGTATGTAAAACTCCAACAATTAAGTTTTCATCATCCTCAAGAATCTTCCATTTTCTCCTGAGCAAACAGCGTCTGTAGTTTTTAGCTCCTT
The DNA here is from genome assembly GCA_033319125.1 of Parnassius glacialis. Classification (NCBI taxonomy): domain Eukaryota; kingdom Metazoa; phylum Arthropoda; class Insecta; order Lepidoptera; family Papilionidae; genus Parnassius; species Parnassius glacialis. The sequence continues at coordinate 21,884,798 of JAVANC010000008.1, forward strand.
CAAGCCAGCCTACTTTGTCAAGGTTGGTCGCAGCATCAAGAGGGCGCATCCTGGCCTTTCAAGTACTCTGCGCTCTACTGGTTGCCTTTGTAACACATCACAACACTTGCTTTGTTCTTGTCTCATTGCAGACTATAAGTAAACGAAGTACTTGTACCTTCTTCGGCAACCAGACCTAACCGTCAACTCCAGGGCTGAGCAGCGGCTGTCGTAGGATAACTGTCACCGCTTCTTTAATAACCATAACGCACCGAACTACAACCGAAGCCGTAATCAAGCTATCGGTTTCGGAACGATTCTGCTATATATGGAGCTTTGACCACCGGTGGTGTCGCGGTATCACATACGGCCGTGTCGTATACGGACAATAATATAGAAGAGTTTTAAAACAAAAGTAAAGTAGGGCTAAGGTTAAGTCGATGTTAGTTTCAAAAATATTGAAGTGCTGATAAAATACGACAAACACGACTGTTTTTGCAGTCTTTAAAGGTCCACTGTTGAACATAGGCCTCCCCCATAAATTGCCTTATACGGGAATCTTGCCATTGTTTCTATGCTTGGCAAGCGGATTCGTAACTACAGTTCTTATATTTTTTTTGAAGATGCTGCTGCCGATCTCCTGTTTCAGTTTTCCGCTGTCGCTTCTTACGACACCTGTGGTACGATATGGGGTAGTGGATATTTTTCTTTGTCTTTATAAACGTTACTAGGATTAACTGCTTTAGCGTAAAGACACACATAAATTTCACAAAGATAAACTCGGAACAATTATTTGTAGGCATCGATATATATGTACTACGCACTAGATTTCACATTCCCAACACTATTTTCAACAGAACTGTACTGCAATCCGTACACTATACTAAATATTGCGTAAATTGAAGATTTGTGAATTCCATAAGATAATGATTATTAGATTTTATTTATATTGTTTAGATTAAAATAAGAGTATTTTATATTAAATTCTTTATGTCTTGGCGCATGCGCGACTACTAACTCCCGCGCTTGCATGAAGACATAGAGTAGCGCACAATTTTTGTTTGGAATAGCTTCTCTAGTACGTAGTACATATAACTCAATGTTTGTAGGCTATACAAATACTCGTTCCGTGCGGGATTCGAATCCGCGGTCTTCAGCGCCACAACATTATTAATAATTTTAAAAATATGCACTGGTTCTGGCCGTTCATAGCCCATTTCGTAGATCTCGAGTTTTGGGTGTATCGAAAATTTCCCATACATTAATAACAATTTAAAGTTTTATCTTTTATTTAGATTAAAAAATGGTACTACTGCGAAATTTGCAACGTTCTACTTTCTACATCAGCAAGAGTTCGATTACATATAGTAGAGCCGAGCCATATTGAAAGTAAAAACACTAAACTGATGGAAAGACAAGGAAATTTCGTGGTTGCTCTTACGAATATACTAATAGATGACAAAGCATGGAATGGATTCATTGATAATACTTGTGTTATTTGTAATACAGAATTTGATGATGAAGACATTCATAAAAATGAATCTAATCATATAATTAAATTAATTCAAACTAAAGTTGAATTCGACTCAAATAAAAACGTTTTTCGGAAAGTAAGTATAAATATAAATTTTATTTAACTGTAAACAAACACAATATTTTGTATTTTTTTTATAGTATAGGTGAAAACGTGCATACAGTCCACCTGATGGAAGTGGTTGCTGTGACCCATAGATATCTACATCTATCCTCAATAAAGAATCAAAATGCAGATGCTTTGTCACCTGTGAGGAATAAAATAGAATGCCTCTTTTCCAGTAAAAGGTGTCTCCGTTTCTCTAACACTCACCACACGAAACACAGCAGCGTTAAGCTGCTATTTTACGCTGGTATTCTGTGAGAGCGTGGTCCTTCCCTGGTCGAGCCGAACCATTCGTGCTACAACGGTATATATATAATAATATTTTCTGTGATTAACATCTATAATAGTCATCTCAATCTCATCAGTTCCGAAACCTGTATCATGGCTGGTCAAGAATGACAGCTCGCTTTCCTCACTGAATTGTTTTACTCGCCAAAAAACTATTGTCCCTTGTGATAGTTGCTTAGGTATACATTTCCATTACCGTTACGTCTATTAGACCCATACGGGAAATATTTGCCATAGTTGCCACGCTTGGCAAGCGGGTCCGCAACCGCAGTTTTTCAGTAAACCATGAGAAGGGCCCTTCTCACGGCTTACCTTCTTGTTTCCCTCTGTCGCAGCTTACGCACTCACGGGTTGATAAGGGGTAGTGGAAAATGGTAGAGAGAGAGAGAGATGCGTATTTAATTGGCTTCGACTACATCAACATTGATGATGTTCTCATTTTATTTATATTGAAGTCGGTTGTACAAAATTTTTAATTCTACCATTGGTCGTGTATTATTTGGTCTTTGTTTTATTGAAATCTGTTCATACTTTCAAAAGTTATGGCTATTATTTTGAAGTGTAGGTATAAATTTGTGCAATGGTGGCGATGAAACATTAAGTGAATATCAATCTATAGTCTGTTCACTATGATAGTGTCGGTACATCCGCACTTATAATTTTGCTTTAATTTTATTATTTTTATTGTGTTTGTTAAATAAAGGTTTGTAGTTTCTGTACGGTTTCAATATCCTTCACCACCGCGTCCGTGGTAAACTGAGATTTTAAAGCCCGCTTTTCACTATGGGATATAATACAATATACATATATTACATCTCGAGATATAAATGAATATCGCTCACCATACTTTTTTACACTGAGCTATAATATATATTACATCTTAAACTATAAATAATTTTTCGATCGACCGAGCGATATTTTCATATTATATTTCACCCCCTGTACCCCGCACACCGTTCCGCACCGCAGCAGAACCGTGTGCGGGGTACAGGGGGTAATCCAATGACGAACGCACACTGGTTAAAAGATATATCTCACAGTGTGAAAGCAAAGCGCGGGATATAATTTATATTTCGGAATATAATATAGTATATTATATCCCATAGTGAAAAGCCAGCTTAATAGTGCTATGCGGGCGGGTGTTTCGCGCATTTCGTGCAAATTCCACGACATTTCTAAATCGCAAATTTATTGTCGAATTACTTAGTTTCTTTTTATAATATCTGTAATAGATATATAATACTTGAACTTTTAGTGGTTTGTACCTTTCCTGTATGAATAAAAATTAAATTACTATCATATCAAAAATCGGAATGATACGGTAATGAGAACGTCAAGGATGGGAATGATATTGAGTCGTTAAGTGAAGGGATAAGGATGCGAAGGTAATGATAATAAACAGAAGGCAATGATATAATAAAATATGCATTTATAATATTTAATTAACGTAATTGCTGTAGTAAAATTATTTTTTCAAATAGATATTTAATGATCATATTACTTAACATAGTCAATAACATCATTGCTCCTTGCCTTTATTAGAAATTAAGTCATGTTTCTTTATTTATATTAACCATAATCTTTGGAAATACGAAATCAACAATCAAAAGATTTTTTAGCAAAAATAAAAATCAGGCTTAAACAAAACTAAACTTATTTTTCTAAATATGCTGATAAACCTGAGAATACTAGTGAATGTAACATTACACACAATTAACAAGCATTTGCTACTTTAACTGACGAGTGTTCGCTAGCATTATCAACTAAATGTTCGTACCGACATTTGTCTTCATAGGTTATTCAATTTGACAAAATTTCAAAAATGTGAATGCTCACTTTTACAAGTCAATGTTCAGGTTTATCAACACATTTATCTTTAAGATTGAAAAAAAAATAGTTTTTTCTGATCTATTTGTCGCATTAAAAGATATCTTCTTCATCAATGTCACTCTAAAAGTCAATCAGTTTTTTTTTCCTTTTTCTGTTCACTTGTTTCGTCTTTATTTTCTTTGGCGTTCTGTTCTATATTTGTACCCTTAAATTTAATGAATTTCTCAAAGTATGTTTGATAAGTATTATTCCCTTTTTTTATTTTAGCAAGATTCTCCTTATCAATATAAAACTTTCTATTTGCCCAATCAGTCACATTTATATCCGATAATATTTTGACTTTCTGCGAATACGGTCTGTTTGACGATTGATCTTTAAAACTAATCGGTTGATCAGATTGAGTTACTGAAAAACCTGTGTTGCTTATTTCTTGGATAATATCTGGTGTTGTATTCTCATCGAGAAAACTCTGAAATTGGTTAATATTGACGTTTTCGTAGGATGGTATGTTATAATGCCCAGTATCTTGACCGTGACTGCAAATAACTTTATTGCCACACTGAAAACAACTTAGTTTTCTTAAACTTATTTTAGAGCACCCAAATGACCAAAGAGCTTGATGCACCGTCATTGTACCTTTGGCTGCTTTTAAGACTGTTGGAAAACTTCTTGCTTCAATGTCATTTCTTGTTACAATGCGAATATCAATCGTCACTCTAGGTCTAAGACAGGCTAAGAATGATTCTAATGAGTCCACGTCACTGCCAAAGCGGACTACTTGATCTGCTGTTCGTTTGAGAACAGCACCAACTCCGTCTGGCGCCCCTTTACCATGTCCAGCTTCTAAGTAGTTCCAGGTCACAGATTTCAGTTGTGGAAAATCACGGTACAGTTGGCTGATCATATAAAAAATAAAGCGATTTCGATATTGACTGGTTGGACTATCGGAAATAAAGTGTATTGTATCAATTTGGGTCGAAATCTCCATAACATACCCAATAGTCGGTATCAAATGTGCCCAAATAGCCGCAGCATCGTGTTGGGTGCATTCACTTACAGTGCAAAAGCTGTATTGTTTTTGAATTCCAACTTCTGGGTCTATCAAGTAGATAACACATGTGTGCAGTGATATTTGCATTCTACTACCACCAAAGTGAAAACTCTGGATTTCTTCGTTATATTTAACGCAGTAGTTTTCACTGAAGTCGACGTGAACCACTACTTCTTGCGGAGTAAGATTATTCTTAAGCTCTTTAATATTTCTATATTGAACCAAAATATTTGTACAGTGTTTCATATAGGTAATAAGAGTATTTTCTAATTGAAAAATGATGTTTCGTGGAAAATCATATAATGTTTCTTTTTTTGTTACTAGTTTTGTTTTCTCCTCATTTTTTACATAATATTTTACAGAGCAATTACTCCACTGATAATATTTAATTTTCTTGTCATTATGAAATTCGGCGTAATCTAAATTTTTCAATTGACATTTTTCACATGTTCGATTCAAACAATTTTCATCGTAAATGTTGCAACATAAGCTTTCTAAAACACCTGTCCCGTTAGATTCTTTTAGTATTTTATTTGTGTTAAGGCATTTTATCAACAGATCTACATTAATATGAACTTTGCAAGCACAGGTATTCCTACTGGACTCTTTTGGAAATAAAACCCAAAATGGACGATATTTACAAAAAGTTTGATACGTTACTTTGACATTAGAATTATTCGTAAACTTTTTGTATAGATTAGACAATGTGTCCGTTAAGTATCTTTTCTGCTTCCTTATTTGATTTTTAGTTATATATTCTTTTTTATCAGCTGCAATTCTAGTCACCTCGTCATCGTCAAAAAACTCTAAAATTAGTTGCTCTTTCAAGCTTTCCCTTTTAGCTATCTTTTCTTTTTTATTTCTTACTGTGAATATTTTTGTTTGTGTCAAGAGCTTATATTTTTTAAACTTTTCTTTTTCGGCCATAACCACACTAGAGAACTCTTTCTTATCTTTTTTCCTCAAGCACTTGTACCCTTCGCCAACACTTCTTGAAAGTATTTCACCAAATATTAGTCTTTTTTTAATTTCTTCACGCTTTTTTGTATCTACATTTTCTACTAATTGTTCTACTTTTTCTTCAGTCGATATATTCTCGTTTTGCTTCTTATTTTTCATTACTCTATACAACATTTTTCTAATGGCATCTTTCTGTTTCTTCGTTTTTTCTATTTCTTGTTTCAAAATGCCTATTTCTTTTTTATGTAGGTAGCGAACCTTTCTCAGAACAACATCTTTCTTTAGGCACCCTTGACAAGAATTACTATTACCGGAATCCAAACAATTTAGAGATGAATTAGGTATGGGGCTTGGAGCTGGTCGAGTGAGAGGATCTTGTTCAGCTGGAAGTACTTCAGTGTCACTATTTGGTGGAGAATTATCTAGTAACAACTGTTGAATAGCCTTCTCTTTATTTTTTCTTTCATAATGACGTTTTGAATTAACTCTCCACTTCTTCCTCTGAACTCTCAATTGTCTCGGTGTCATATCTTTTGCACTACTTATTTTTTTCTGTTCTTTTCTTTTAAGGTATCTTGCTCTTTCTTTTGCCTTCAGGTCTGCATACTTTTCAGGATCTTCTTTAATTTCTGCATACTTTCTTTGTTTTTGTAATCGGTCGCGCTCTCGTTTCTGCTCTAATGTTTGTTTGGCTTTCTTTGGCATTATTAATTCTTAGTAATCTGTAACAACAAATAATATAATGTCATAATATCAAGCTCATCCTTAACTTACATTTTATAAAACGTATACTTTTTATAAACAAATTTATGACGAAACAAAGTAAAATTATTAATTCTTTATTTCACTTTGCATTAAAGTATTATTTATTACTATATTTTAGTAGTATTATTGTAAAAGGAAAATCTTACCACGGGTGGGACTAGAACCCGCGACGACACAGTTTGCAAAGTGAAAATGCACAGTAAAAAATAATAATAAATTGACATAAAAATATTCTAATTGCCATCGTTTCGACCTCACTATCATCGATAAAAAAGACGACGGTAAACGAAGGCAGTGAGGAAGAAGGTAATGAGGTTTTAATCTTTATGCAATTTTTTTGCTAAAAATATCAATATTACGAATCCCATGCTTATTCTAATTTACGGAGGTAATCAATAGAATTGATAATTAATTACAAATTAAACAAAATCATTAATACTTACTTAATAATAACGGCGATAGGAAAGAGGCCGATTCCAAAATAATCACCTCCCACGAAACTTTATACGTAAATATTTTTTTTCCACGAACAAGCGTGAACCTTCTAGGACGTTTGCTGGCTGACTGAGACATGTGCGGGGTGCAGTATGGCGGTATAGCAACATTCAAGGCCATACGCCGACTATAATTTAGATTTTCATCAAAGCCGATGGTAATCAGATTTTTTTTTTGTTAAACATTTATGTAATAAAATTTCATTATATCGTTGAGTTATCGTTATTTATTTTGGGTGTAAACGTTGTGCTTTTTAATAAAGTTTCATAGAATGGTTATTTTTTTATATTTAATATTGATATTTTTGGTTACAAAACAAATTTATTTAGGAGAGTAGTAAATGGACACAGAAGAAAATGAGAATTATTAAAGTTTATTATTTATAATTTACTTACTACTTCATTTTGATCTGTAAATATTACATGCATGTAAGCATAACCTTATTATATTTACATTCCTTTATAAGAAATGTAGATATTTAATTGAGAAATAGAGATTTTTCTCCTGGACGTGTAATGTGCATGAAAAATGAGAAACACCCGGGCACACTTCACGGGCTCCGGCAGTCATTCTGTTAATAATGTAATAAAAATTTAGGTTAAACCAGAAAAAAAATTTGTATTTTTATTATTAAGAATTTGTGGTTTACATTGATTTCTCTTCATATACAAAATAATGTGATTTATTTAGTTTAATTACTAATCCATATTTTACTACAGCTGTAATTTTTATTTCACGTCCTGTTCCCGAATACAAAAATTGATCAGAACTGAAACTTTTAGTTTGAACGTAGCTTTTATTTGTATACCTAAATTACTTTGAAATTTCTGATCTTCATTTATATTTCCAAAAAGTTTTCTTTTTTACTTCTTTTTTATCAGATATTTGTATATTTTCTGCCAACTTCCAAAAAGGAGACGGTACTCAATTCGACGCGTATGTTTTTTTTTGTGTGTTACCTCATAACTTTTTACTGGGTGGACCGATTTCGATGATTCTTTTTTTATATGAAAGCTGATACTTCTCGCGTGGTCCCATATGAATTTGTTCAAGGTCAGACCAATAATTTTTTAGTTATTCTTAATAACTTATATTGAAGTCGGCTCTACAAAATTTTAAATTATTCCTTTAAAAATATCGTTCGAATTGTTTGTTTATGTCGGACAGACTTAAAGTTAATTAATAGAATCAGGTGTTACTTTGCGGGAATCCGTTATAATAAAGATGTTAAAAACTTAGTATCTAAGATCCGTGTGCGAAAATAAAATGATGCATCATTTTATTTCATTTTTACCCGACGGCCAAGGAACGGTTATGTTTTTCGCGCCTATCTGTATGTTTTTACCCGACGGCCAAGGAACGGTTATGTTTTTCGTGCGTATCTATCTTCCAAACGGCTGGATGGATTTCGACAATTAAGGTATCATTTTATTCGACTTAAAAACCCAACTGTTCTTAGCTGTTTAAAAAAAAATGGTGGATTTTTGATGCAAAATAGTAAAACGTTATTAAAAAAAACCAAAGCTATCAAGTAGGGTATTAAAATAAAGAAAATTAAAAGGCGATTACATAAAATATAAATAAGTTACATGTTTAAATTTAATTAGGAATAATAGGTTACATTGGTTTAAAAAGTTTTTCATAGCGTAAAAATGGACCATGTTTGTGTCGGACTTCTGCTATCATATGAAAGTTAGTTCATAAGTGTGTCGGGACATTAAAACTTCTAACATAAAATAAATAATTATAAAAATCAAAAACCCGACTACAAAAAAGACAATTTTAAAAGTAATGCACTAAAAAGGCCGAAACAAGATTGAGAATAGAAAACAAAAATAAAATAAACTATAAACAAAGTAAACTCTACTTGGGTTTAACAGGCTATATTATGAGCTGAGAGCCTAAGTTAAATACCCGCATTAAGTAAAGTAGCAGGCGGGATCCCAATTGCAAATTATAAACCGAATGAAAATTGAAAATTAATAGGTTCCGCTTGCGTTAATGCGGGTATTTTACTTAGACTTTCAGCTCATTATATATCTTATTTATTTTAAACTTTTCCCCCGACCTAATATTAACTTTATCGTAAGAATTCATAGCACCTTTTTTATTCGTATTTCTTTTTACGAGTATATATTTTTAATGAGTCAAAAGAATCCGAATTTGAGATTTTTCAAACTTTTGAAAATTTTAATCCCCGGAATTATAAAAAATATCTTTTATACTTTATTCATCTTCTCAAAAGAATCCGAATTTGAGATTTTTCAAACCATTAAAAATTTATAACTCCCGAAAATATTAACTATATCGTAAAAAGTCATGGGACCTTTTTATTCGTATTTCATCAAAAAATATTAAAAAAATATTTTTCGTACATATTATTGCTACCATCGAGCTTGGGGTTCGTGACAATTAAAACTGCCGATTGAATTACCAAAATTACACAACACTAATTACAATCTAAAACCACACTAATAATAAAACACAATCACTTTAGTTCGCAGTTATTTCGCTTCGAAGTATTCTCTTGTATCGCCAATTCAATACTGCCCCGGTCGTGGTCTATACCGGCCTTATATAGGGCCTCAGATAGTTTTCAGAACCTTCTACTATAGCGACATCTAGAATGTTCGAGTACATATCGGTCCCGAAATTTCCGAAAGGATCTTGACTCTCCTAGTTCTGCTACTCGACACTAGAGGGCGCTAGTGTAACTAGTGTTGCCATGAACAAGACATTAATAGTGGCGCGCAACACTGGCCCATCCCAAGACATGCTCGTCCCGAGCATTATTGGCCCCATAATAACGCGCCAGTCGATCAACATGGACGATCTTAGGAGTACCTCTGGCACCTTTCTGTATCCGGTAGGTTACGTCATTGATTCTTGTCACAATCCGGTACGGTCCGTCCCATTTAGCTTGAAGCTTAGGAGATTTCCCTTTTCTGCGAGCTGGATTGTGTAACCACACTAGTGAACCTTCGTCAAACCCTTTGTTGTTCATTTTGCGGTCATACCGTGTTTTCATCTTCTCAGACGTTTGCTGGCCCGACTGTCTGACGTGCTCATAAATGTTTCTGCGAGCTGGATTGTGTAACCACACTAGTGAACCTTCGTCAAACCCTTTGTTGTTCATTTTGCGGTCATACCGTGTTTTCATCTTCTCAGACGTTTGCTGGCCCGACTGTCTGACGTGCTCATAAATGTCATTCATTTTGTTCCGCAAGTCATTTGCATAATCGGTTATACTGCGTGGGGCATCAGGTGGTATTCCGGTGATCAGGTCTGCAGGCAGCCGTAATTCTCTCCCAAAGTTTACGAAAGCTGGTGTCACTGATGTACTTTCGTAAACAGCGCTTCGATATGACAACAAAAACGGTTGTATGTGCCTGTCCCAGGCTCGTTGCCGTTCTTCCACAACTTTTGCTAGGTACCTCTCCAATGTCTGATTAAATCGTTCTACCATTCCATCAGATTGTGGGTGATAAGAAGTTGTTCGTGTTTTATGAGTACCCATAACTCTGCAAGTTTCCTGGAATATTTGAGACTCAAAATTCCTTCCTTGATCGCTGTGAATCTCTAAAGGTACTCCAAAACGACAGAAGACTTCATAAACTAGTTTATCTGCAACTGTTGAAGCTTCTTGATTTAGAATGGCGAAGACATCTGGCCACTTAGTGAAGTAATCCATCACAACCATGAAATACTTGTTATCACTTTCACTTTCCGGAAACGGCCCCGCAACGTCAATGGCTATCCTCTCCCATGGTGCACCAACATTGTACAATTTCAATGCGCCTTTACTACGAGTTTGAGGTCCCTTTACAGCCGCACAACTTGTACATTTGCGGCACCAGTCCTCGACATCGTGACGACAGTAGACCCAGTAAAACCGTTCTCGGATCTTCAGTAGAGTTCGTTTAACTCCCAGGTGGCCTCCTGAACAACCACTATGGTACAGCTGTAGAACATCCGGTACTTTAGCCTTAAGGACAACCATTTGCAAATGACACCTGTCTCCCCGACCATTTTCCCATTTACGGCACAGGACTCCATCCTGAATCAGCAAGCTTTCCCATTGGACCCAATAGCTTTTCGTGGTCGAACTCATTGCTGAGACGTCGCTCCACTTGGGCTTAGGAGCACTGGCCTTCATTCATTCCAGAATCGGCTTAATGTCCGAATCTTCCTGCTGTGCATGTTGTAGGCTGTCCTTCCACTCATTGCTGAGCTGGTCTGTCCTGAGTATCCTCACAGATACCACTTCCTTACCCTCTTGCCTAGTACAACGCTTGCAATCTTCAGGACACGGTCTTCTTGACGATACATCTGCGTTGCCATCAGATTTCCCGCTGCGCTGGGCGGTGTTGTTAGCCGCACTACCCTCTCGAAATCGATCACCTTCCTTTTCTACAGTTCGCTTAGGGCAGCTGGATCGAAGATGGCCCCTTTCCCCACAGCCGTAGCACCTAGGGCTGTAGCCGTTATTGCGGTCCCGAACTGTAGCTGCTGCAACCTCCCTGACGCGATGGAAACGATAATCGACTTCCACCTTCAGTGCATGGGTCAAGGCGTCCTTAAGCGTCTCGTGGTGCCCGAGCCTCACAGCAGCTCTGACTTCAAGGTCGCGGATGCCGTCGATGAATGTCTGCACCAGGTTCCCTACAATGAGCGCAGGTACAGACTGGTATGCTTTTCGAACCAGCTTCTCCACCTCAAGGGCCCACTGCTGCAGGTTTTCGTTACTGCGTTGCACGCGATCTTTGAGCTGCGCACGAAAGACGTGTTCCAGGTGAGCGTCGCCATATCTCGCCTCCAATGCCTCAAGAAGCTGCTCGTAAGTCACTTCCTTACCGAGAGCTTGCAGAACAGTTAAGGCATAGTCGCGCAGGCCTATGGTGAGAGCAGTCATGGCCTGACTTTTTTTCCAGCCGTTCGTTTTCATGATAGCCTCGAACTGGATTTTGTGGGCCGACCAGGAAGAAGTCCCGTCGAACGGTGGCACTTTGAATCCACGTAGCGAAAGTGTTGTAGCTACCACGGGAGCTGTAACTCCATCCCCAATTTTGAGGTCGTCCAGCGTTTTCTTCACGTCAACCATCACGTCAACCCGATTGTTCACTTGGTCGATTCGGGTTTCCGCTTCCGACAGGCGGTTGTCATGTTGAGCAACCCTATCCTTCACCTCCTTTATCTCTTTCCCGAAGGTAGCGTGAAGGTCCTTCATGAGGAGCATCTGCTCTTCCGTATCGCGTTTGAGCTGATTTTCCAAGCAACTGGCCTGTTCCTCCTGTCCGCGCTGCAGCTGCTCTTCCAACCGACGGACCTGTTCCTCCTGTCCGCGTTGCAGCTGTTCTTCCAACCGACGGGCCTGTTCCTCCTGTCGGCGAGCCTGATCTTGCAGCATCATCATCAGAGCACCTAAGTCAGGTGCTGCAGATGCAGGAGCTAATGACGGGCCGGCCTCCGCGGTCAACATCTGGCCCTCCGATGTTTGCGGCGTTGCATTACCAAATCGTCTCTGGTCCGCCTCCAGCTGGCGTTGACTTCGAGTACGGATACCCTCCATGTCGTCCTTTGGTAAAATCGGCATGATTTGATCCCACTTCTGACACCAATTGTTACGAGCTTGGGGTTAGTGACAATGAAAACTGCCGATTGAATTTCCAAAATTGACACTTTAATTACACAACACTAATTACAATCTAAAACCGTGGGTTCCGTTGCCCTATTTCAAATTTCTCTACTTTCAGCTCACCGTTCTTTCTTGTGCCTAGTTTTGCATTGAAGTATCCCATTAACACCGTATATTGGGTTTTGGAGGAATGCATGGATCTAGAGATATCCTCATACATTTCCTCAACCTCCTCATCGGGGTGTGCCGAGGTTGGTGCGTAAACCTGTATGACCTTCAGCGAATACCGTTTGGTGATTCTGAGTATAAGGTACGCAACCCTCGTCGACACACTCCCGATCTTTACAACGTTGTTAACGAGAGACTTGTGGACGATAAATCCGACACCTCATTGGGACAGATGGTCGCCCTCCCGGTGATAGAGCAAGTTTCCGGATTCGAGGATTACCGTGTCCTCCCCCTCTCTTCGGACTTCGGATAATCCTATAATATGTCAGCGCAACTTGTCTATCTCTTCTTCCAGCTCCACGATCTTTTCGTCAGTCCTCAGGGTGCGTGCGTTGTACGTTGCCAGGTCGAGTCCTCGTAGGTGGCAACCGAACCTCCACCGGAGATTCTTAGCACCCCCTGCCCCGCCGTTACCATGGTCGCTACCGTAGCCAGGAATAGCGGGGCCGCCGGGGACTGGGGGCCGTCTCTTTGTTACTCTCGTCATTGGGGGGTATTTGCCATAGTTGCCACGCTTGGCGAGCGGGTTGGCAACCGCAGTTTTTTTATTGTAATTTTGGCTATTATCAGGAAGATGCTGCTGCCCATCTCCCGCCTGTTTCCCTTTGTCGCCTTTTACGACACCCACGGGAGGATATGGGGTAGTGGATATTCTTGACCGCCACTACACGGCAAATTCCCTGCAATTGAAAACAAATTGGTTTAAACAGACACCGAGATGCCCCATGGCCACATGTATTTATATCAACAGTAGGACAATTTGAAGAGGATCGCATAAAAAAATTGATGTGGAATAGTTTTTGGTACTCATGCATGCGGTAGTCATTAGGAAAGCACAAAATAAGATAGCCTTCAAAAGATTGGTCCGGGAACATCTCTCGAAAACAATGTCTTCATTATAATGTCTGTTTAAAACTGCTACTTTTGTTCATACATATTATGTATGTATGTAGGTATATATGTATGTATTAATGATAATTGTTATATATTAATTATTATGTATTTGATTAAAAAATATTTCGTGGCAGATTGCGCGAAAACTATAAGTGATATTGCTTTTGTATGTATAAGAGGTTGATATCAATCAAGGATTATTTCGTATCTGCATACTTTCATGTATCGTGTACGAAATCTGCGCTTCAGGACACTTACAGCGTGAGAGTGAGGGTGGGGGTGATGCTTACCCCGGAGGGGGAGGGAGACATAAAATTTAACATTACTCTATTAAATACATATGCCGATAGATAAAAGTACTCCATTAATTATACCATTTTTTAGCTAAAATGATTGAAATATAATATTAATACATATATCTATTCTATTACTCTTTCAGTTGTAGAAACCTTCAAGCTAAATACATTTCTAACGTTCACAGCTTTAAAGAAAAATATATATTATATGCGAAGTCACGGGCACAGCTAATGATTAATTTAATTATATATATTTAGTTTCACCTAGAATTTTGTCATCACCTATTTATTTATAGCATAACATAATATATTGCGTTTATTATAAATAATTATTATCCGTTTTTATTTTCCAGATTGATGAAAGTTCATTTCAATGTTTGACATGTAACGCGGTGTTTGCTTGGAACACAAATGATTTTCATTTTGATAAGACGGAACATTTAAACCTTTACAACAAAAATTGCGAATCTGCCGAAAATAAAACATCAAAAGTAATTGAAAAACCAGATATTACAGATAAAAAATCTAAAAATCAACAACAGAATGAGGAGGTAGTTTTAGAAGAAATTAAAGTTCCAGATAATGATTTAAACACAAAAAACAAAGCCAGGGTAAAGAATATTAATAATAATCCGGAATCCACCATCGAAAATTCTGGTCCAATAGATGATACAAAGATTTGTGAAATATTAAAAGCAAAGAATTATATAACAACCGACGAAAAGGGAATGACGTGGTGTATTCTCTGTAATTGGATTATAGAGGCATTTGCTGTTAATGCCCACTTAAATGACCTTCATCACCAAACCATGCTAACGTTGCATAAGCAACGGATTTCCAAGCTTAATATAGATAAAAAATCAAAAGAAATATCTAAAAATAAAAATGATAATGTCGATAAAATTACTACACAAAATATGGACAGTAATGAAAATCTTGTTGATTCTGTTGATAAATTTCAAAAAGAGGGAATAAACATTAATTTTGAGTATAAAACTGTAGATTGTAAGAAATGCTCAAAAGGATTAGAGTTTGATATGCAATTGATTGAAAAACATGTAGAAGAACATACCAAAACAGATAAACAAAAAAATACTCTTAAGTCTATTCAACTTACATCTGGTTTAGAGTCTTCGAAAGGCGAGGAAGGTACTAGCAAAAACACTTGTTTATATACAACACCTGTATTAATAACAAAAACTGCAGAGAAAAAGCAAAAGAAGGAAAATGAAGAAGCAAAAAAAGATAAAGAATCATCGCCTCCATCTGATATCAAAGACCTGGATAATTTTGTCAAAGAAAATAATATGAAATACATTGGCAAAAATAAAATACATTGTAACAAGTGCAATACTGACATGTCATCATCTCTTAAGAACATAAAAGAGCATGTTGCGGGACTTGCTCACAATAAAAAGAATGAACAAGATTTAGAAATTACTAATAGTGAGCCGAAACAAAACCAACCTGAAGAAAATTGCTTTCCTTCAAAAATACCAATGGAATTATTTGTCCGTAGTGCTATCACTATTGATGGGGTTCAGAAGGATGTCGTGTTTAATGAGAAAATATGTATTAACTTATTCAGTTTTTTATTATTTGTTAAATATGGGAACAGACTTAGATGTTTGGGCTGTAAAAGTAATCTTCATTATAGTAATTATGAGGCACATAAGGATACGCCTCGGCATATAGACATGCTTTCAAAGTCCCATATAATTATTGAAGATGAAACCGAATTTATAAGAGAGGTATGTATTAAGATAATTTATATCATCATCGTTATCACCACAGCTTTTCAAAGTCCACTGCTGAACTGAATATGAACTTGCTCCATAGATTGTCCTTGTAGGTATTTGCCTTAGTATTTTTTTCCTCTATCTAACCTAGTCTTCCTTTTCCTTATTATATATTTTCCATATTATTATTAATGTCTTGTAACCTATCCTTAATAATGATGTCCACCTGGCAAATTTCTATACTCAAATTATTGTAAGAACACGCATTCACGTCACATATGCCTCTAAACCCATGTTGATGATTCCAAAATCTTTTAGGTGCGCGTGTGTGGGTGAGACCGTAACGGTTCCAAGTAACTCAAATGTATGTAGTAGTGTAATGTTCCTCTTTATATTTTAAAAAGCATTCTGCCAATATCATTCCTTCCAGTCATGGGAGCGACAGCAAAATTATTAGAGACCTCCATAACATGGTATATCACTTTTCGATTGGGAATCTCCAACCTAAAACAAAAGGCAACTACAATATAAGATTTTTTTTTTGCAATTGAAAAGGGCTACCCTGTTACGCGAGGAAGTGGAGAATGCTTTATGCATACCACGACAGCCGGTCTGTCGTGGTTATGTGATACTCACTGTGCCTAACTATCCTAACCCTTAAGTATACTCACTGAACTCCACTCTTGTGTACGGCGTTGGCTTATTAGGCCTCTCTGCCGAATCGGAAGCGACTCTCTTTTGGGAAAAGAGGGCGCAGTTGAGAATCTCCAACCTAAAACAAAAGGCACTACAATATAAGATCCACCACAACTTTTCCTAGAAAGACTAGCGTAGTAGTGGCGTATTATGTGAATGGAAGTAAACCATATAACAAGAATAATGTTGGTTATAAAAGTAGATGGATATAAGATTAAAGGGAGGCCTAAGAAAAGATTGATCCACCGTATTAGGGTTAAATTATTTTATAATTAAAATACTTATTTCATATTCGGAAGATGAAACAATGTTATCATCTTTAGCTTGAGCCATCGTCACCTATGTTTGTAATTAATTTTAATTTCAATAAAATTGTCAACTTTAGTACTCGTATCTCCGCTAAATTTTCTCTTTTTCATTGTTTAGTTTTGTGACTAGTTTTTAACCTCTTATGCAAAAAGAGGGGTGTTATTAGTTTGACTGCTATGTGAGTCTGTGTGACTGCCTGTGGCATCGTATCTCTTAAACGGGTTAACCCATTTGGGTGCGTTTTTTTTTTGTGTGAAAGGTGACTTCATTGAGAGTGTTCTTAGCTATGATTAAATAAAATGTTTTTAGTCGTTTGAAGATTATCAGGTTTTTAGTTTCGGGGCTTATGAAATTTTAAATTTTATACTATACTTAGTACTCGTTTGTAACGTTTTCATAAGCTTCTATCTTCTTTAACACCCTATTTGAAAAAAATGTGCGTTTAGTGTTTTACGTATTGAGTAGCTTGTAAAAAACATTTTTTAATCAGATTTAACTATCTACTTTCAGACCACATCTTATTAATCCGAGAGTTACATGTTGAAATAGTGATATATTCCAATAACAACCTTCCATTTGAGAGCCCAACTCAACTAAATTTCGCTGTAGTGCTGTAATTTATATGTGCCAATTCATCTATTTCGTATCTTAGTTTTACAGGTTTTTTTTTTAAAACGTTACCCCCACGTTGTGTCGTGGAGGCAGTTTACAAACATAAATTGCACAAGGACAAACATCCAGACCCGGAACAATTATTTGTAGGCCATACAAATACTTGTTCCGTGCGGGATTCGAACCCGCGGCCCCCAGCTCAACAACTGATTGCTAAGCCACTGCGCCACGGAGCCGTCAGGTTTATTCTGTTAATACTTTTTCAATCAATTAGAATAATATACAAATTTCACTTGCACTGCTGTTTTTTGCTTTTGTTTTTTTTGTATTATAAATAATAATAATTTATTTCCGCATAACAATGAAATTATATAATGAACATACATAACTAAACATACATATCTAAATATTACATAGAAGAATATATTAGATCCTCTGACTTAAACTAGGCAGGTCCTGTATCATAAAAAGTCAGCATTCTTCACAAAAGCAGTGTCGGCTTGACAAGTACAGGTTAGCAAAAAGTAAAAAAATATAAATGAAAAAGTAATTAACTAAAATTAAAATTAATTAAAAAAAAAATATAACCAAAACCAAGAGTAGAGATGACACCCAAGCAGAACCTCAACGTCTGTAAGTGTTGCAGTGTTACACAACCCGGAAGGTAAAATATTATCTTGAAACACGTGAAAGTCGAAATAAAAGTAAATGTAGTTACTAATTTAAAATTAAAAATTTTGTACAGCCGACTTCAATATGATAAACTTAGGAATGAGGTTATCCGCAGTAGAACCAGAGTAACCGACATAGCCCAACGGATTAGTAAGCTGAAGTGGCAGTGGGCCGGCCATAGAGCTCGAAGAACCGACAACCGATGGGGAAGAAAGGTTCTCGAGTGGCAGCCTCGTACCGGTAGGCGAAGTGTAGGGCGTCCCTCCACGAGATGGAGTGACGACCTGGTAAGACATGCAGGAAGTCGATGGATGCAGGTGGCTCAGGACCGTGCTTTGTTGCATTCTTTGGGGGAGGCCTATGTTCAGCAGTAGACTTGTGAAGAGCTGTAATGATGATGATGATGATGACTTCAATATAAGTTATTTAATAATAACTCAAAAACTATTGATCTGACCTCGATCAAATTCATATGGGACCACACGAGAACTATCAGCTTTCATTTAAAAAATAATCATCGAAATCGGTTCACCAAGTACAAAGTTATAAGGTAACACACATAAAAAAACATACAGTCGAATTCTTTGTTGCGTTTGTTACAACAAATTTGTTATAACATAATTTAAAATTAAAAATTTTGTACAGCCGACTTCAATATAAGCGACTTCAATATAGGTTATTTAAGAATAACTCAATAACCATTGGTCTGACCTTGATCAAATTCATATGGGACCACACGAGAACTATCAGCTTTCATATAAAAAAAGAATCATCGAAATCGGTTCGCCCAGTACAAAGTTATGAGGTAACACACATAAAAAAAAACATATAGTCGAATTGAGTACCGTCTCCTTTTTGGAAGTCGGCATAAAAACAAAGAAAGTCCACAAAAACATTTACCAATGCGACATTGGCATAATTAATACAAATTTTTTTTCACGGCAGTGCTGCACTCGCCTTTGATTATTTTTAATGGCTAAATACCTATTTGGAAGTGTGGAAAACTGAAAAGAAACCTTCGCTGCTTTGCACAGTTGTAGATATAATAAAGGCATTTTTTTTTAACAATATTTGTAGTAATTATACGTAATTATTAAACGAAAACTTCTATTTAATGTTGTTTTTTAATGATGACCAAAATTTTAATTTTTTTTTTATATAAAAGTGGGTAAACGATCTTGCGGCTCATCTGATGGTAAGTGATTACCGCCGCCCATGAACAACTGCAATACCAGGGGAATTGCAGATGCGTTGCCGGCCTTTTAAAAAGGAGTAGGCTCTTTTCTTGAAGTCCCTAAGTCGTATCGGTCCGGAAAAATCGCTGGTGGTAGTAGATTCCACAAGGAAGTTGTGCGAGGAAGAAAACCTCTCGTAAATCGCACAGTGGTGGACCGCCAACCATCCAGATGGTATGGATGGTATCGCGAGTTTTGTTGTGATGTGCGATGGTGAAATTGAGCGGTTGGAATTAGTCCAAACAATTCCTCAGAGCACTTCCCGTGGTATATGCGATAAAATAAGCAAAGAGATGAGATCTCTTCGCAGTGCAAGTGAGTCAAGCCGATCAAATAGTTCGGTCGCCGACGATTCGAACGGCTCTGCGCTGGATGCGATAAAATGGAAGGAGCTGGTATGTGGTGCCCCAGTCCTGAGATGGTAACAGTTATTCTATGTGAAGCAGAACCTGCGCCTTGTACAGTTGCAGGCGGTGTGCCGGCGTGTAATACTGTCACGCTCTGTTAAGCACGCCAAGCTTTTTAGAGGCCAATTTGGCCTTCTCTTCCAAATGACCACGAAACTGCACGTCACTCAATATGTCGACGTTGAGGATTCCAATACTGGCTGTGGCAACGGGGAGTGCCTTGAAAGTGAGGAGATACGACAAAGGGGTTCCTTTTAGCGGCAAACGCGCAAATTTGTGTGTTCTGAGGATTGAACTGGACTAGATTAGTAGCGAGACTTTGTTCAACAAAGTCTTCACTTTAGACACAAGTTTCACAACTAATTACAACTCAAAACTTTTTTGATTCATAGTGTAAGTCTGAGGGAAGCCATAATATTTGTCCAACTAAAATGTAATTATACTGCCTATGAAAATATTTTTTAAAGAACTTAGAGTAACAAACGAGTATAATATAATTCACTTGAGGGTAAGTGGATGCAGTGGTTCAGTCTTTCCCTGACTTATTCGTGCTACAGCCACGATACGAAACAGTATAGCTCTACGACGTAATAAGTAATATTATTCTAATCTATTGAACTCTTTTTACTGATAACTCCCAACCTGTTTTAGATTCACCCTGGCAATTATCATTGCGGATATTGCAATATCTTGGAATCATCATGGCAAGCAATGAAAAAACATCTGAAGACCAATGCACACATTGAGAGCAAAACTGCAGCGCAATGGCGTTTACAGCAATATTTGCCTGAGATCCATATGCATCGCTTTCAGAGAGAAATGCAAGAACGATTCATGATTGAGATGTTTTTGGGAAGAATGTTTCATGCTCAGAATAGAGAAATCGATTTTGATTCAGATTAATATACAAATATTAGGTAATTCTTACATCTGAATATTTTTATATTCAGACGTAAGAATTACCTACCAAAAGAAGCAATTAAGTATACGAAAGGTGCCTTAATTAGCTATTTAGTCGCGTTCGCCATCAATTTTTTCTGCTAAAACTTTTATAAAGTTACTATTATTATATCTACTATACAGTTATAATTATTCTATCTACTGACATAATTGATGTCGTCTCCGATGGTTTGATCAACCGTTTGATTGAGCCCTTTGGCTAAGTCTAGCCCTTTAGTTAATTCAGCTTAATGCCTAGCCTTTTTGTCGAACAGTGGGTATCTTAAAAAAATCTAAATAAAAGTTTTATGTCTATGTTAATTACCTTTATTTTCAAAACGTCTAATGCTACAGTTTCACACCAGAGAACTGTTGGTATGTGGCTATAGTTTACATCGAAGTTATTGTTTTAATCAAATGCACTAGTCAAATAAAAATTTAACGTTTGGGCTGACTGCAAACCAGCCCTTTTGTCGACTGTATTCCACATCCAAGACCAAACATATTTAGATTTTGTTCCTATCAAAACAAGTTGTGATTTGTGAACATTATAATAGAATAAATGAATTTGTCATGTATACAAATGCTTCTAATGACATTAATTTTTAGATACTGACTGAGGTTTCTAACAATCTGTCTCGGGAACTATATAAATTTTATTCATCTAGATAGCTGAAGGCCACCCCTTTGATTATATATTATGTCAAATATTCATAGGATCGTACTTTTGTTAAATGTCACATTATTCAATTTGGTTAAACTTTCAAATGGTATTCCATGAAATGCTAGTCCTATCAGGCTGCAACATGTAGGTACAAATCAAAGTATTATACATTTAAGGTGAAAGCTCCAGGGTGGCCCGCGAAATTCAAATTTTCTTACAGTTTTTTGCAATTTGTAGGTCAGTGTCAGGGTGTGTTTAACAAAATATGATCCGCGAGCGTAACGAGTATGTATTTACAGAATTATAATCAATACAACCTCCTAACTTCGTATAATTTCTTTGAATGAGTTTTTCTGGAAATAGCCATACATAGGAATTATACGAACATAGACGGTTGTATTGGTGATTATAATGATTTGTGGCGCTTGATACGCCAGGCGTGTCATGGAATATTTGTTCGCCGCCACAGCTAAAAGTTATCAAAAATTGGTGCCGCAAAGAAAAGCACCTATTAATATAAAATGATTCTTGATCCTGCATAGAAAACCTAATTAAAAGTAAGATTATATTTTCAACTTTTTGATTTGGATGCTTTAATATGTCAGAAATAAGAAGATAATTTTTTTTAATTTTTTTTCTAGTAATTTTTACTTTAGCATAAGTAAAAATTATTAGAAAAAAAAATAAAAAAAATACCCCTACCTACCTACCTAGCCACCAGCCTACCCATAGGGCAGGTATCCAGAAATATATAATCGAGTTTGGAACTCGAAGTTGTTCTTCGTACTTCTCTACTTCACTTTACGTTTTCTAAAACTACTTTTAAGGATTTTATCACTTTTAATTAACTTATTTTGCACCCGAAACGTCGGAAATTCAAAATAAGTTAATTAAACGTGATAAAATCCGTTAAAAATGTTTTCTTCAATATGTAGTATTCGCGTATATATAATATTCATTCATTTTATTAATCAATTTTATTCAATTCTTTTTTCTTTACTTTGCTTTATTCATTATTTTAATTATTCTGCCAAATAGAAATTAAACAAGTTAAGTATTGTCTAGAACTTTAGTGTAAGTTGTTATGCAAAAATGATTCAACCCAAAAAAATGACTTGAAATATTAATGTTTGAAATTTGGAAGTAGTGATTAATAATTTTGCTAAAATAATAATGATATGAATATGTATAAACAAAACAATAAAGATTATTTAAGCATATTAGGTATTATGACTATAGCTAATTTTTAAACTGATTGTGTGCTTTGTGTATTGTCTTTTTGAGTAAATTTGTTTTGTTATAATAGATGTAAGTAAAAGATATTAAGTATTATGTTTTTTTAATTTGTATTTTGTTTCGAAGTGTACCGAAATTGTCATTGCATTTTTTTTTATAAATATATAATATCATTAAATTTGATTTTTTTTAAATAATGAAAACAAATGTACAAAAATGATTTTTGCACGACACAATACCTATTTTGTTTAGTTTGATTTTTGTTACTTATATGCATGGATAGATGTCGTTGCATGACTTTCTTGTTCAATAACCTCGAGAGATAAACGGAACGCAACGGCGAATCATGTTCGAGTGAATATTATGCCCGGCGCCGCAAACCTCAATCGCATTCATAACACGGAAATGTTTACGTGTTTTTACATTGTTATATTTTTACTCATTGAGATTGCACGTTTGTGACTTTGTTGTAAATTATATTTTATATCACACAACTTTTTCTAACATATAGTAGTGCTTTATAGAGATCGATAATTAATAATTTAAGTGATTCCCCGCCTTTTTATTTCAGTGTTTTGACTTACGGTAACTTGATAACTTTTAGTGCATTGACTTATGTATGATACTTTTCTCACTTTTAGTGCAAAAACAATTTATACAGTGATTTAATAAACAGTAAATTATTTACAGGTAAGGCCGTTTTTTTCTATTGTTATTTACAAATTGTTGCATTTTTAACATTAAATTATTACAAATTCGTCAAATAATTATAATGGATTATAAAATTTACGTATTATTTTAGATAGAAATCATGATAAGGATGAGAAATATATTTATATGAATATGTAATAAAAAAATATTGAAAACAAAAAATAAAACAATTATGATGAAATTTGTCCTAGCCGATTTTGGCCATAAGGACGACGAATATTTTTGAAAACTATTGTAAGCTATGTATACGCGCAAATACAAAGGTGTCAATGAATACATGTATGATAATAATCGCTGGAAATTAGGTGATCGCCACCAAGCTGTACTTTCCCACCTGAGGGTAAGTGGTGATGCAACCGAAGATTATGAAGCGCACTGACTTAACGAAAACTATTCGCTCTTGCCTTGAAGACATTCTAATCGGATGGAAAGACAGATGCTTTCTAAAATAAATGTAAACCTGACTAATTCTACAACATAATATTGTAAATTAAAGTGTTAGGTATACGGAAGATCTAAGAACAACTTGGTTCTTCCTTATTATCTGAAACATTAGTAAATTAAAAAAAAATAAGTATTATCAATAAATTAAAAGTAAAGTTGCAGCCGAGTCTCACTGCTTGGCACCATAAGCATTTCGTTTCTGATGGTTAGTTATAAATTTAAAGCTAAACCCTCGCGGTGCTCTGCTGCGTGTGATAGACTTTACCTGTCCACGAAATAAAATATTTCAAGGTTTCCTCACAATGTTATCCTTCACCGTCTAGTACGTGGTAAATGAACACTGCAATTAATAATTACATTGTGAGGATTACACTAGGGTCTTATAGATGGCGCTATAGTCAAATTGTTAACAAATTTCATGTTTATGAACGAAAACGACTCGTATTTGCGATAATATAAAATATATAGATTGGGTTATATAAAATATATAGATTGGGTTAGTGCCTAAAAATAAAATCACAAAATCTGGACCCGATAGATCGCTGACTGTAGTCAAGTTGTTCATCAATTTTATATTTACACTAAAAAGTCTTGAATCACCTCAGAGTGAAACTCATCGCGCCATCTACCGGAAATGACAACAACGCCTTATATTCTGAACCTTAATCATGACCGGGATGGTATAAAATATGCGACAGTATACCATTTAAGCCAGGAGTAATGTAACTTGACATTACAAAAACTATTAGAGCCGTGATTATGTGTAAGAAGAGGATCACCTTGGCTTAAGGCCGACATTCATGACAAGGCCCGTTTGTTTATCAGTAAAAAGTGAAAAATATTATGAGTTAATAAATGTAGAGAGAGCGTAAGTTTATTCATATATTTAGCTCGTACAATAATTAATTACTTCCTTTTTACTCACCCATGAACTAAAATAGCATTATTAGACGGGTTTACAGACCGAATTTTGGTATCGACGGGGTTTAGCAATTTTTTTTTTATAGGATATGGGTGACAAACCAGCATACAGTCCACCTGATGGTAAATTGTTGCTGTAGCCTATAGACATCTACATCTATCCTCGATTACAAATCAAAATGCAGATGCGTCGTCACCCGTGAGGACTAAGATGGAATGCCTCGTTTCCAGAAAAAGGGTCTCCGGTACACTCACCATACGAAACACAGCAGCGTTAAGCTGCTATTTTACGCTTGTATTCTGTGAGAGCATGGTCCTTCCCCGGTCGAGCCGACCCATTCGTGCTACAACTATACCACTGATATACCTGCAGCATGGCTCTACCACGTGTAAATGCGCACGTGCGTGCGTGCGCGAGCGCACTCTATCCCCTGACTCTCAATAGTCCGATGAGATTGTAAACCGACACGACCGGAGAGAGATTAGGCGCAGCACACTTTCTGGATTTTTTTATTCTGTCATGAAATTGCCGCTACTGGCAATTTCAAAAATCCATTAACATTGTCACCCAACCTGGTATTCGAACCCGGAACTACATGAGCGACGAGCTGCTCTCTATATACCCTTCAGACAAGAAAACCGCAATGCCTGCACAGCTAATCGGCGGCAGAAATATATATGAGGATGGTATACCCAGATTTTTCTTTCTTTATTTGGGTTCCGTACCTCAAAAGGAAAAAACGGAACCATTGTAGGATCACTTTGTTGTCCGTCTGTCTGTCTGTCAAGACCCTTTTTGTCAGGAACGCGTGGAGGTATCAAGCTGAAATTGATATTAAATACTCAAGTCTACTGTCCCTTGGAGCTATGAAAAAAAAAAACTTCTAAGCCAACGCAATCAAAAGATACAGCCGTTTATGCCGCTAATTTTCGACTTTCGCAAAGGAATCAAAACCTACAGGGTACTGCCCGTGAATTCAGAATCTTAAAATTTCGCAAAGTCGGGAATTTGCATTTGGAAAAATCAAAAATTAGGGGTTTTTTAGGTGCTAATTAGGTGCTCTAAAATATTCACCGCAACGAACTGTCGAATTTTTTTTTATAGTATATAGTATATATAGTAGATAATAAAATGTAGTTATTAGATATACGATAAATATTAATATCAAGGAATTAAGTGCTAATTAGGTGCTGCAAGTATACGCAATAACAAGGCGCCCCTAATAAAAATAGAGTCTTTATTCAGAACATAGCAGATGCAAAATTCAGATTTCCTGAAAATCAAAACAAAATTGCTTTCAGAAAAAGTCCAAATTAGGGGCTTTTTAGGTGCTAATTAACCGGTTCAGTGCGGATGACACGCCAGGCGTGCCATCGAATACTTGTGTGTGGCGTATGACACGCGAGGCGTGTCTTTTTAAAAATCGTTATAAACTCAAATTGCTTTTTTGGAAAATTTATCCAGAACAAAATATTCATTAGTTTGCAAGTAGTTCATGCATGCGGCTTCGTTTCTGAATATTATGAAAAATTGAAATTTTTAGGAGTTGACAACCTTTTTTAACTTGTACATGGTACCGTTTTTACTTTATAGGTTTTTAAAACATGTTGTGTGAAAAATACTCTAATAAGAAATAAATGAACAAATAATAGCACTCATTGCGATCGCTCACAAACTCAAGTTGCAAACAAGTTTCTCGAAAAAAAATCTCCTGTTAAAAAAAAGCCTTTATCTCTTTTGCTTAAAATGGTTGAAGTGCCGACTTATTACTATAATTTGGCCGAATGGACCTACGAAGTACCATGTGCTCTTGTGATATGGTATAAGGTTTATTTTATGCTTGAAACAGTTCGAAACCGTTCATGCATAAAAAAAGTTCGCTAATAAATAGTCTTTAGTCAATCCGCCGGCGTTTTTTTCCTTTTGAAAACACTTGTTTTGTTATTCTTACTAATTAGACGATTTCAGATCGGCTTTACTTTTACATTTGTATAACATTAAATAATATTTAACATTTGTAAATATCAATGAATGATATACCTTTTTTTTTCAAATTAAGGTTCTTCATTGTTTGATATTTACAAATGTTAAATTTAATTTAATAAAAACCAAGGTTTCTAGGGTTATTTATATAAATGATTTTTTTATAACAAACAAAAAATAGTACAAAAGGTTTGTAATCTCTTCATAAAAAAAGTCATAAAAGATGCAAAATTCAGGTTTTCTGAAAATCAGAAAAAAATCAAAAATGCTTTTAGGAAAAGCCCAAATTAGGGGCTCTTTAGGTGCTAATTAAGTACCAAGTTTAAAAATTAGGTGCTCTAAAATGTTCACCGCAACGATCGATTGAAATTTGCGTTGCTGGCAAAACGTATCGCTAGCAACGCAATGACGTTACTAGATATACGATAAATATTAATAGCAAGGAATTAAGTGCTGAGCGATTATCGAAAACCTAATTAGGAATTAGGGGGTCCACGACCACCATTACCTTACCATAATGTATGAACGGTATTTTTTGTTCTTTATCAGTGCCTAAAATTAAGTGCTTATTAGGTGCTGAAAGATTATTGAGGTCGCATGTAGATGACGGTAGGTAATATTCTGGAAATTATCGGATTTAAAACCACCAGTACCTTACTATAAGATATGAACGGCATTTTTTGTTTTTCAGATTTAATATGATTTTATTTGAAAATGGTTGAAAATTGGTTGGAAATTATATTAAATAATATTATAGATTTATAATATTATTTAATATAATTTTCAACCAAATAAATGTTACAATTCTTATTTTTAGACATGTGAAGCCTAAACTTTAGTGTACTAAATCGAAAGGATATTTTCCTTCCAGTAAATTGCTTTGTAATAAATATCGCCATCTACAAAGTACTATAGTTCTAGTCATTTTATCGAATCAAAATCGATGGACTCTCAAGGTAGTCAAGTTGCGGGAGCTGCCAAGAGCTTTTTTAAAACTAAATAGAAACTACGTGTTCACAGAGATGGATGTGAATTTATTCTGACCATTGTCTTTTACAATCCTTAATCCTATGCTTACAGTCTACTTAAATTACTACATACTCAGCGTTTATGTATTTATGCTGATGGATGCTTTATCTGTATTATGGGTGGTGCTGGTGTAACCATAACGAGGTGTAAGTACGATAGACGCTAGATGGCACAATCACAAAGACCTGATTTTTGCATTTGCTTTGCCGAATAATTTTCTGAATAACGACTTTATTTTTATCTGGGGCGCCTTGTCATTGCGTATACTTGCAGCACCTAATTAGCACTTAATTCCCTGCTATTAATATTTATCGTATATCTAATAACTTCATTGCGTTGCCAGCGATACGTTTTGCCAGCAACGCAAATTTCAACATTTCGTTGCGGTGAAAATTTTGGAGCAACTAATTTTTAAACTTGGTACTTAATTAGCACCTAAAAAGCCCCTAATTTGGACTTTTTCTGAAAGCAATTTTGATTCTATTTTGATTTTCAGGAAATCTGAATTTTGCATCTGCTATGTTCTCAATAACGACTTTACTTTTATTTGGGGCGCCTTGTCATTGCGTATACTTGCAGCACCTAATTAGCACTTTATACCTTGCTATTAATATTTATCGTATATCTAATAACTTCATTGCGTTGCTAGCGAGACGTTGTGCTAGCAACGCAAATTTCGACAGTTCGTTGCGGTGAAAATTTTAGAGCACCTAATTTTTAAACTTGGCACCTAATTAGCACCTAAAAAGCCCCTAATTTTGGATTTTTCCGAATGCAAATTTCCGACTTTGCGTTGCTAGCGATACACAACCGCGTATTATAGCACAGATAAAGGAAAAAATTGCGAAAAGCATAAATTTTTAGTTACATCATATAATAAAAATATTTTTAATAATTTTAAACTTACATACCTACGGATTTGTTCGGAACCCTCGGTGCGCGAGTACGACTCGCACTTGATCGGTTTTTTAAAACGTTACGGCCACACTAAAATTTTCTTAGTCTTTCTTTCTCTTCAAATTACAAATAGACAGACTCCACTACGGCTATGAAATTTGATGTCTGTAGCTACATATACTAAAATACTTTATCCTGCGGGAATCGAAGCCCTTTCCAGAAAAACTAATTCAAAGGGATTATATGAACTTAGAGGGTTGTTTGTATTGGTGATTTCAGTGATAATAATTCTGTAAACAGATACCCGTTATGGTCGTGAATCATATTTTGTTAAACATACAACCTGACCTTGACCTGCAAATTCTTAAAAACGTAAGAAAACTTGAATTTCGCGAGCCACCCTGGCGCTTTCGCCTTAACAGCAAAGTCAACTTATAATAGCTTACGATTCACGTCATTGTTACGAGAGTAGAAGCAAAATTGGAGCCTAAAACATCCCACACACACACACACACACACAAGCCTTTTATTTATGTGAGCGTTATTTCTCCTTACCAGTCGTTTCTAAACTCTAAAGAAACTTCGTGAAAGAAACCTATAATATTTCTGTCGCAATGATATGGCTTGCCAAATGCTTTGATAATGATACTCTTCTTTTCTTAGATCATGGCTTCCCTTGATAGAATTCTGCCAATGTGTTATTTGATAGTCATAATATAATGTATGTGCATTGTGCATACATTTTAAAAGCTACATTTTTTTGTCTAGTCTAGAGTTAATATTTAAAGGCTTTTAAAACCTATAAATGCATTAATATAATTAAACCTTGATAGACAGAAATTGGAAAGAAAGTCTGGGGTCACAGGCATTTTTAATTGTGACTATCATAGAGCAAAACGGACCACCGCCGGTGGCCTGTGTTGCTCTATGTTGACTATAATACCCTTTGAAGCACGGATTGGACATTGACGTATGTACATTGGGTATAATTTACTTTAGTACATAATAATTCAATGCGGATGTAGGACATCTTCAAGAATAAACTGATAATAGGTTATTAGGTTCGTATTAGACCACATTTCGGAAAGCAAACATATCAGCCTCGACTCCCAGGAGTAATGCGCGTAAATAACTTTTCTTGTTACTGGCTAATCTAATAGAATACACAGTGTAAGGCATCACAGCCTACTAATATGATAATAAACACTCTTACACCAACAAGTTATTATTTACCCAATAATGGTTATTTAGTCTTATTTTAGGATTTATATTGTGTTTATTTTTAAAATTTAGGTAAAATATTGATCCTTAGTATTTATTTGCAGCTTTTCTATAAAATTATTTTCATTTAAAAACTATAATTTTGATACTAATCATTGTATGGTTCAAGATTCAGGACGTCGTTTTAATTATGGTTTATTACTGTGGGTTAAAATATGCTGGAATTTGAATTGAAACAAATTATGGATTCCGTAATAAGTGAGTTAATATAAAGGTACATTTTATAGTTTATAACAAAGCTATTCTAAATTACTAAAATTGCTTCTGTATAGATATCTTGCTGCGAACGATAACTCAGCAATGTTACCAGTGATACCTTCTCTGCAATGTTATCATACAACTACATACATAGACTTGACAACTGCACAACTAAACTAACGTGTTTATGACGTAGATAGAGGATTGACTATTAAAATATCAATGTTATACCTAGAAAAAGACAAGAAATATAGATTTGCTTCTCCCTTACTCTTATGTCTAACTCTATACGTGCATTCCTTTCACACGCTGATGACGTCACGGAATGTTTAGTCTATTATACCCCATTTACACTCTCGCGCGAGCGACGAGGCGAGTCGCGAGGCGAGCCACGAGGCGCGAGTGTAAACGCTAGCTCGTGGCTCGCCTCGCAGCTCGCCTCGCCACTCGCGGCGCTCGCGTCGGAGGCGGTTTTCTGGACACGAGGCAAAGGGCCTCGCGAGCGACGCTAGCGTGGTGTTTACACTCGCGCTCTCGTTTCAGTTTGTTTACGGCGCCCTTCCGTGCAGGTTGTGTTGTTTGGTTGGGTTTACACTTCGACTTCAATTAAGAGATGAGACATACTTGCAAAATTTAATACCAGAGCTTCTATATACGAGTATGGAAAAATACCAGGGTCGAAAACCAGGTTTTAAAAATACTTGAAAGTATTTGTTAGTGTCAATATATATATGAATGCCTAATTTGATTCGGGCAAAAATTTATACTGAACGTTTGTAAATTTTTTGTTAACGAAATGAAATCTTTCCTTCCTACTTTTCTTAATTCAATATACACGCGAAATAACTATTTAAAAATTAGGTCACGATCAGTAGGTTACGTAATCAGTTCACCATAACAATTGAATTTACAAAAAATCGAAACAAAATTTTTACTTCCTCGAATATAAACATAATTCTTATTACTTACTACTTACACGACAAAGTTTGAAAATACTTGCATAGGAATTCGACCCGCTTTCCATGTTAGGCTATTATGATTAAGGAGAAAAGTCGTATAAATAAAAAAAAACTACTTTGAAGTTTAAAGTATTTTTCATTCACAAATACGATTGAGTTTCTTATTACTATTGAGATATGGATCATTTTCCTATGCAAGTATTTTCATACTTGCAAGTAAGTTTTGGTCTTAAAAGGGCGCCGTACTTTAAAGTGAAAACCCGGTAGCGTAAATACGTCTCTTTGCGGCGCGACGTGTCCAGTCGTGGTGTCAAAATTTGAAAATACTTGCATAGGAATTTCACCCGTATTCCATGTTATCCTATTATGAAAAAAGAGCAGTCGTATAAATAAAAAAATACTTTGAAGTTCAAAGTATTTTTCGTTCACAAATACGATTGAGTTTCTTATTACTATTGAAATATGGATAATTTTCCTATACAGTATTTTTTGCTCGTACCAGGGCGCCGTACTTTGAAGTGAATACCTGGTTTTAAAACCTGGTAGCGTAAATACGTCTCATCTTTACTTCAATTAAAAATGGACTGGTCGCAAGAAGAAACGCTGCAGTTCTTGGAACTCTATCAGGCTGAGCGAATAATTTGGGATCCAAAACATATTATGGATATAAATACCCAAAAAGTAAATGATGCGTGGAATAGAATTTCCAAGGTTATGTGCAGACCGCTAGCAGAGCTCAAAGTAAAAAAGAATGCGCTTATGGCTACCTTTCGTCAACACCTACGAAGAAAAAAGCAATCTATGAAATCTTTGAAAAATCTTTGAAAAATGTTTGAAAAATCTATGAAATTTTTCAATTTCCTTCTTTTTAAAATGGTCAAGCATCGATAAATATTTATTAAGGCAAGAGTTGATGCCGCTATTATTTCGACGTCTTCCATCGTTGCTGGTTCAACGCAAACTGAACGCATCGCGAGAGTGTAAACAGGCACTCGTTACATCGCAACAACACGCGAACTGCGAGGCGAGGTACGAGGCGAGGCGCGAGGCGAGAGTCTAAATGGGGTATAAGATACAAAGTCTATGGTTTATGAGCATAGAAACTATAAACCACTGACCTCTATTATACAAGAGTATTTCTTTTTGTGTATATGGAGGCCAGTGATAGAAACAGAAACTTTTTTATTTAATATAGATTATAAATAATACTTATTAAAAGTCACTCTTGTTTAATTACCGGAAAAATTATACGGAAAAAAAACCTCTGTCCTGTGAAGAACCAAGAAGTAATCCAGCGGAACTTTTTTTAATCACGTATGTTACACAATTAACAACACAAAAAATAATAGAAATAGCTTGGTAGCGATTACCTCATATATACTTTATATATAAAATTGAAGTGATAAACGAACTTAGTCTCCATCATGATACCATAGCGACAAATGCAGTTCATGATCAAATAAGACTACAGATACGTCTCACCTCTGAGCACTAAGATGGAATGCCTCACAGGTTGTCATTACACTGGCTCTTTAGTCTTTACCCTACAGAGCGAAATACAGCAGCGCAAGCACTGCTATTTGGCGATAAAAATAGATACCACGTACTAATTTATATGCATTTTATTTCATGCTAATCAATGGCAATAAATCTGTCAACTCTTTCGATCTTGCTACGTATGATATACTAGTACATGCGTTGACTAAGACGTCTCGTCACCTTAACCCAACAGACAGGCGATGACGGAGCTCATAGACACATATAAAGATTTATTTCTAAGATTTCTCTAAGGAAGTAATCATTATGAAATGTCTACCGTTTTCGTTTTCCTGGGTTACAACACCTTGATCAGCGTGTCGAGGTTATGCTCTAAATTGACAGCACCTCGATAATTAATTGAGTATTCTCTGAACGTCGTGACTCTACTAAGGAGTCCAAATAATTGTCAACTGCAAAAAAACTGTCTAATTGGAACGAAAATATTGTCCCTATATTTATAGGATAGTGTGATTTTTAAAAGCCTCATAACCGCGTCAGTTTAGTGGTCAGTGGCAGTTTCTAGTTGTAATCGTGCAGTCGGCAAGTTGCCGTCTATGTAGTTGTATAATAAATAACATTTCAGAGAAGGTGTCACTGGTAATATTGCTGAGTTATCGTTCTCAGCAAGATTTCTAGCGAGGAGCAATTTTAGTAGCCCTTTTACAGTTTCGGTTAATTAAATTGTATTTTTTAAAATGTATATAGTTTGTGGAATAGGGTATATACCTAATAATAATATGTTGAAGATGGATTAAGAGTCATAAGAGTACTCTCCCAAGTACTCACTCTTTCTCTCTCTCCTACTCTCGCATATATGATACTAGCTGGCCAGGCAGACGTTGTTCTGCCCTTTTCGACGACCCTTCATATAAAAAATTCTTAAATTCGTAATAAAACTATATTGAGGGTCACTTATCGGGATAAAAAGTATCCTATCTCTCAAGTTGGACCAAACTGCACAGAGTGTGCAAAATTTCATTGAAATCAGTTCAGTAGTTTAGGAGTTCATCGCGGACAAACAACGTGACACGTAATTTTTATATATAAAGATATGCGCAGACATATGGATGTGAAAAATGCAAGAGAGGTGGGGTTTGATCGTGGTGGAGCCACGCTGCAGCTATATTATGGTTGTAGCACGAATGGGTGGGCTCGCACTGGGTTGGCAGAGGATACCAGCGTAATATAGCAGCTTAATGCTGCTGTATTTCGTATGAGTGTAGAGAACCGTAGATCCTTTTTACTGGAAAGTAGGCATTCCATCTTAGTCCTCAGGGGTGACAATGCATCTGCATTTTGATTCTAAATTGAGCATAAATGTAGATATGTATGGGCCACAGTATCCATTTACATTTTATTTAGTTAACGGTGGTAGAGCCGGTGGTTTCCGTCGAGGTCGCTCAGCTGGTGATCTTCTGGTCTACCTGACCCATAGATGGGCGGAGGCTGTGGAGTCCAAGGGGGAGGCGTTGGCCGTTAGTTTGGACATAGCGAAGGCTTTCGATCGGGTTTGGCATAAAGCGCTTCTTTCGAAGCTGCCTTCCTATGGGCTTCCCGAGAAATTGTGCAATTGGATCACCAGCTTTCTTGCAGATCGGAGCATCAGGGTCGTAGTAGACGGTGCATGCTTCGATTACAAGCCCATTAACGCTGGTGTTCCACAAGGCTGCGTGCTATCACCAACGCTGTTTCTTCTGCATATCAATGATATGTTGCAAACCAGTAACATTCATTGCTATGCAGACGACAGCACTGGTGATGCTTTATACACCGGCCGTGCCAATATTTCTCGGGAAAACGTCGCCGAGTACCGGAACAGAATTGTGTCTGAAGTCGAGACTTTGTTGAACAAAGTCTCAGACTGGGGGCGACTAAATCTAGTCCAATTCAATCCCCAGAAGACACAAGTTTGCGCGTTTACCGCTAAAAAGATTCCCTTTGTCGTATCTCCTCAGTTTCAAGGCACTCCCCTTGTTGCCTCAGCCAGTATCGGAATCCTCGGCGTCGACATATCGAGTGACGTGCAGTTTCGTGGTCACTTGGAAGAGAAGGCCAAATTGGCCTCTAAAAACTTGGCGTGCTCAGCAGAGCGGGACAGTATTTCATGCCGGCACACCGCCTGCAACTTTACAAGGCGCAGGTTAGGCCTCACATGGAATACTGTTCCCATCTCTGGGCAGGGGCTCCCCAGTGCCAGCTGCCACTTGACCGCATCCAGCGCAGAGCGGCTCGAATCGTCGACGACCGAGCCCTTTCCGATCGGCTCGATTCATTGGCACTGCGAAGAGATATTGCATCCCTTTGCATTTTCTTTCGCATCTACCATGGGGAGTGTTCTGAGGAATTGTTCGGAGTAATCCCAGCCGCCAAATTTCACGAACGCACATCGCGGCAGAACTCCCAATACCATCCACACCATCTGGATGATTGGCGGTCTACCACTGTGCGATTTAGAAGATGTTTTCTTCCTCGCACGACTTCCTTGTGGAATCGATTACCATCAGCGATTTTTCCGGGTTCCGATTTTTACGACTTAGGGACTTTCAAGAAAAGAGCGTACTCCTTTTTAAAAGGCCGGCAACGCATCTGCAATTCCCTCCCTGGTGTTGCAGTTGTTCATAGGCGGCGGTAGTCACTTACCATCAGGTGAGCCGCATGCTCGTATGCCCCCTCTCCTGTAAAAAAAAAATTACCATAATGTGGACTGTATGCACGTTTATCACCCTACGCTATAAAAAAAGGTGAAATTCATATCAGTCCACATTTCTGGGTCAGACAGACGTGATTGCACAGATTAGATAAGTTACTGCGTAATGAGAGTTTATGTTATGATATGAATATAATACCCAGTTAATTTGGTACAGCCCAGTTTGTTTGTTTGAGCCGTGTTAACTCTGAGGCTAAAGATTCACCCTAAAATTTAAACCAATCAAAAAGGTTCAAATTAAATGTCTACATAAATAAATATATAAAAATAATATAAGCAGTCTATCAATGCTCAATGGTTGAACTCCGTAGACTTTTCCTTGAACGTGATAGGAGACTGTGACCAATTTTGGGACGTATTTGTATGTAGGTTACATTAATTGAATTTTTCACATGATATGTATAGGTGCAACATTGTACCGCATTTTGCTGACAGCACCTTTTTGTATGTCACCCACACCGATTGTCCATAGTCACGCCAATCGTCCCTCGTCCCTAAACCTCCTAACTGCAATAACGTGTTAGCGTAAGGACAATAATTGTGGAAGTGAATAGACCTTGTTGTTTGAGCAGACTCAGAGTGTCATTATTATCCAAATTATTTACCCACGCCATCGTAACTGATTGAAACACGCGGTGTACGGTCAGACCTTATTCATTGGATTGATTTTATCCATTTATTTTCAGATTGGATTCATATTACATATGACTACAAAATGCATTCTAAGTCAAACAATTATCGTTACTCAATGTCCATTACAGACTATAAAAGTCCACCGCTAAACATAGGCCTCCCTT
Source organism: Parnassius glacialis (assembly GCA_033319125.1). Taxonomy (NCBI): domain Eukaryota; kingdom Metazoa; phylum Arthropoda; class Insecta; order Lepidoptera; family Papilionidae; genus Parnassius; species Parnassius glacialis. The sequence goes on from JAVANC010000008.1 coordinate 21,920,834, forward strand.
GCGCCCACTTTTTCTTAAAAGGGATCGCTTCCGATTCGGCAGAAAGGCCATACAAGCCAATGCCAGTCCCACAGGTGGTGTTTAGTGGGTAGGCACTTCTTCAAAGTGAATCCCACATAACCACGCAGCCGGTTGCCGTGATATGCTATGAGCATTCACCTCCCTCCCTCGCTTCCGGAAGGTGCCTTTCATTGGGCGCAAAAAAAACACAGGCCTTCCTCATAGATTGTCTCATAAGGGGAATGTTGCCATAGTTGCCACGCTTGACCGGCCGGTTGGCAACCGCAGTTTTTAAAATATGTTGAATTGTTATCTGCAATATCTGCTGTCCATATCCTGTTTCATTTTCTTTCTGTCGCCTATTACGGGCAATATTTGGTTTAGGCGAGCAATATAGAAGGCTGTGGTTTAGGACATTTTTAAATCGGCACTACACGGTTATACTATATTTTGCCTTATTTATAAAAGTACCCGTCAAAAGATTTTGTCCATAACAGTCGCCATTTTATATACATCAGGCTTATTGCTTTTCCTTACTCGACATAGCTTTCAAAAAATATGCTAAAAAGGAGCAACTCATTAAATTTCAATTATGTTTCCGGAATAAAATTTTGATATTAATAAGTAGTTATGGTTCTGTTGTTAGAGGTTAGAGCACAGTTAGGTAGGTCCTGGGTTCAAATCCAAGTAGCAGCATATATTTATGTGAAAAACATAAAATGCATCATTTTCAGTCTCGTTGTCCCTGGCATCAAATCAAAACCTGTTTTAAACCTTATCGCCAGTAGCGTTAAATATATTCTATTCTAATCTTTATATATAAAAAGTACGTGTCACATTGTTTGTCCGCGATAAACTCCTAAACTACTGAACTGATTTCAATGAAATTTTGCACACTGTGCATTTTGGTCCAACTTGATAGATAGGATAGTTTTTTCCCTATAAATTACAGTTTTTATAGTATCGCCGCTAAGGGCAGAACAACGTCTGTCTGGCCAGCTATTCTTTATATATAATAATTAAAAATTAAAAATTTTGTACAGCCGACTTCAATATTAGCGTCTTCAATCTAAGTTATTTAAGAATAACTCAATAACCATTGGTCTGACCTTGATCAAATTCATATGGGACCACACGAGAACAAAGTTACGAGGTATTATTAATTACACATATAAAAAAAACATACACTCGAATTGAGTACCGTCTCCTTTTTGGAAGTCGGCAGAAAATTACGTGTCACATTGTTTGTCCGCGATGAACTCCTAAACTACTGAACTGATTTCAATGAAATGTTTCAGAATGTGTGCAGTTTGGTCCAACTTGAGAGATAGGATAGTTTTTATCCCGTTAAGTGACCCTCAATTTTTTTATTGTGAATTTAATGATTTTTTTAGGACGCATAGTCGTCGGAAAGGGCTTGGTCTGTGCTTAATTATGCGCTATGTGCTATATTATACTATATACATAAATGTACGGGGCTTTGGGTTCGATTCCCGCCGGCACCAATGAAATTGTTAATTGCAATTTTGAAGTGTTGATTTACCACATGCTCGGCGGTGAAGAAAAACATCGTGAGGATATCTGCATGTCTGAGAAATAAGAAAAAAAAACTGGCCAAGTGCGAGTCGGACTCGCGCACCGAAGGTTCCGATCAAATCCGTTGGTTAAAATTATTAAAAATATTTTTATTATATGATGTAACTAAAAATTTATGCGTTTCGCAATTTTTCCTTTATTTGTGCAATAATACGTTGCTTCGTATCAAATTTCAAGATTCTGAGTTCACGGGAAGTACCCTGTAGGTTTTGATTCTCTTGCGGCATAAACGGCTTAATCTTTTGATTGCGTTGGCTTAGAAGTTTGATGTTTTCACAGCTCCAAGGGACAGTAGACTTGAGTATTTGATATGAATTTCAGCTTGATACCGAGGGTCTTGACAGACAAACAGTCAGACAGACAGACAGACAGACGGACAACAAAGTGATCCTATAAGGGTTCCGTTTTTTCCTTTTGAGGTACGGAACCCTAAAAATATTTCAAAGACATGTGAAGTTCGCCAACACGCATTGGGGCAGCGCGGTGGACATTTCCTTGCCCTAAAAACCCTCTCAGAAATGTGAGTAGGCCTGTGCCCAGCAGTGGGTCATATATAACATTAACTAACGCGGCTTTGGGGTGGTCTGAGTAGCCACCCCAGCCGCACTTTACCGTAATGTCGATGATATTACAAGATATGTGCAATGTTGTATTAGTCGCATCGGCTAAATATCATTCAGACTGGCTGTTAAGTGAAAGGCTAAGACTTAGAGATATATACAAAAACGTTTTTTTGCATTAAAATGGTCAATACACTATTGAAAAAGAAACATTTGAAATCACACAAAATGTACAGCTCATTCAGTCTATCTGTGAGTAGTTAATTATTTGGTGCCAACATTTTAAAATTCTTTGGCGACAATCTCTACCCTGTGCGACTGCGTTGGCCTTAGGGTAACAACATACATAATATACTTGTACCTTGGGCTTGTACATTTTGTTCCCAAGGTTTGTCCATTATGTGTTTGACATTAGCAATATGAACGAACGTAAACAATGTATGTTTCATTTTATTGAATGTATAAATACATTTTAAAGTTTATTTTCACCATAGGTATATACTTTTTAGTTAACTTTGTCAAATCTCACACGTCTCCGTGCGCGCAATATTACGTAAGCATATTGCACTAAGCGATTTAAAGTTATTTCTTCATTTTTTAAATATATAGATAAGTAAACTGTATTGTATTCATATTTTAAATATAATATTAAGAACAAGTAACTATCTTTAGTTTACAACGTTACGGAAGTTGACAGCACAATTACCGCGAGCACGTGATGTTAACAGAGATTGTACGCATTCTATTTACTACCTATATTTTCCACTTTACCTTATTATCTGTCCTACGATTTTCCGCTTCCGCAATGCGTGTTTCGCGAAACTAAACCTACTAGACCTGGTAGAGCCACGCTGCAGCTATATAAAGCCGCGTATCCACCGAAAATGTTGACAACAATTATGTTTCCAACTGTTTACAATTGTTTCCAACAAGCGTCTCCACCGAGGGAACAAATGTTTGCAACAAGCGTATTCCTTTGATGTTGCCGCCGAAAATGGAAACACGGTTCCCGACATTGTTTCAAGTTTTGTTACCAACTGTTGTGTTGGCAACAAAACTTTGGTGGAGACGCGGCTTTATGGTTACAGCATGAATGGGTTGGCTCGGCCGCGAAGGAGCCACTCTCTCACAGTATACCATTGTAAAATAGCAGCTTAATGCTGCTGTGTTTCGTATAGTAAGTCTAGAGAAACATGGTTTCCCTTTTTACTGGTAACGAAGCATTCTACTAATATCTTAGTTCTCAGGGACGACAAAACATGTATATTTGGATTCTTAATCGATCATAGATGTAGGTGTAGGTGGGCTACAGCATCACCTTACATCAGTTGGACTGAGTATTCGTTTGTCATTTTTACATTATAATAATTAAAAATTTGGTACAAGCGACTTCATCATCATTATCATCATTACAGCCCTTCACAAGTCCACTGCTGAACATAGGCCTCCCCCAAGGAATGCCACAAAGTACGGTCCTGAGCACCCATCGACTTCCTGCATGTCTCACCAGGTCGTCACTCCATCTAGTAGGGGATCGCCCTACACTTCGCCTACCGGTACGAAGCTGCCACTCGAGAACCTTTCTTCCCCATCGGTTGTCGGTTCTTCGAGCTATATGGCCGGCCCACTGCCATTTCTGCTTACTAGTCCGTTGGGCTATGTCGGTTACTCTGGTTCTACTGCGGATATCCTCATTTCTAAGTTTATTACGCAGAGACACCCCGAGCATAGCCCTCTCTATAGCTCGCTGAACGACCTTGAGCTTCCTCATACGGCCAGCAGTGAAGGACCACGTCTCAGATCCGTAAGTCATCACTGACAACACGCACTGGTTGTATAATTTCGTTTTCAGGTTTTGAGGTATGTCTAACGAGAAGATGTGTCGAAGTTTCCCGAACGCTGCCCAACTGATTTGAATCCGTCGATTGACCTCTCGGTCGAAGTTAGACTTACCTTGTCGGACTATTTGTCCCAGGTAAACATACTAGTCAACAACTTCGAGCTTAGTGCTCCCAACAACCGACTTCAATATAAATTATTAAGAATAACTCAAAACCTAATGGTCAGACCTTGATCAAATTTATATGGGACTACATGGAAAGCACCAGCTTTCAAATAAAAAAAGAATCTTCAAGAAAACTACACAATGTCATAATTAGATTTTGGACGATACTATAATATTACTAACGAACTTATTTTTTGTTAAAATATAGTAGTTTTAGTTCTTTTTAGGCTTTTTCCTTTATGAAAATTTATTTTTACCAGCCTGTAGCAAACCACTGCTGAACAATTGCTCACTTCCACTGTATAAATTTATTTAATTGCATTTTTTTTTATAGGATAAGGGAGACAAACGAGCACACGGTCCACCTGATGGTAAGTGGTTGCTGCGGCCCATAGACATCTAACTCACCATACGAAATACAGCAGAGTTAAGCTGCTATTTTACGTTGGTATTCTGTGAAAAACTTTGTGGTTAAAACTTTATTGAACCTCAAATAAGTACAGGATCAAAAGGTCCTAAAAGCATTATCTGCCAGTAAACCTTAGGGCAGTGATAAAACTACGAATGCGGTTATATTATTAATATATATTAGCTAATGAACTTGCGAAATGTAGTTAAGAGAACGTTTCACATATTATACAAAACGTATCGATTTATTTTAATAAATATTTATACATATAAGTATCTCGGTAGATGATTCAACTTAATACAGTACCTCTTATTTACAAAACAATTACCTTCGCTCATACAACAAATGAATACGAATTCAGTCATCAGTATTACCGTCATTTTGTAATTATAGTATTGTTTTATATTAAAAAAAAAATTTGTGTGTGTACTTTATGTACGCACGTAGGAAAGTTATAATTCTTTAGCGTAAACAAACAAAAAAACTTGAGAGACAATTAACCACTGAAGTTGTCGCTTTTAGGTGTTAGTGTGCGCGCGCATCTTAACAACTTCATGATGTCGTTTTTAGGTGTCGGTGTGCGCACGCATCGTAACATCTCCATGGTGTTCGTTTTTAGTAGCGGTGTGCGCGCGCATCGTAAAAATTCAGTCTCATCATTTTTTCCAAACGCTCCAAAAGAAGTGTAACTTCAAAAAGTGCGTACATAAGTACACACACGTGTACTTATGTACGCACATAACGTGACGATGACGTAGGAAGTTATACTTCTTTAGCGTAACAAAACAAAAAAACTTGAGAGACAATTATCCACTGAAGTTGTCGCTTTTAGGTGTCAGTGTGCGCGCGCATCTTAACAACTTCATGGTGTCGTTTTTAGGTGTCGGTGTGCGCGCGCATCGTAAAAATTTACTTTTATCAATTTTCCCAAACGCGCTAAAAGAAGTATAACGAAAAAAAAAGATTAAAAATAATATGGAATAAATAGTAACTCTGAACGAATTCACTGTATTGGTACTTGTTTATGTCTTTTTGTGTGTACCTAAATAAATAAAAAAGGAGACTCTCAATTCGATTCTACATTTTAATAATACCTAATTACGTAATGTTTCGGACGTTACTTATTTTCCTTATGTTTTAAACGAAGTTTCTAACGGACGGTACGAATTTGGCGGGTGGGGGCTAGGCGAGAAAAGTGTAAGATTTTTCCGTCACGACCCCTTCTGACGTAGTGTAGATGGCCTTGGCGGCTATAAAGAAGCGAGATGGAATAATATCCATCTCCCTCGCACTTTGTCTTGTCTTGCCATGAAAGAAATATTATTTTATTTTAAATGACGCTTCATTTTAATAGACGCCAGTAACTAATTCATTTATTTGTATTTGTTAATCAATAATATAATTTTATTGACACTTTTCACTTTTTTTTTTTTATTAAAGTGTGTAATTTCGCAGATTCGGTAATAACTTGAAGTTCGTTTATGATTTTTCGTTTCGATCCCTGCCGGGCCTGAAATTGTTATTGCTGATTTACTGCATAGGTACTCGGCGGTGAAGGTAAACATCGTGAGAAAAACTATATATCTGAAAATTAAAATATTTTATATTTTAATTTTAAGACCAATAAGGAAGAACAACTGCTTCACCACTCTCCCAAAAATGACAGTAGGCCAGTACCCTTTTTACCCAGCAGTTAAATTTGTTCATATAATTTTTTCGACAGTTGCAAAATATTGATTTATTTTTTCCGCCCCATGATCCGATCCGCCCCGCTTCGCGCGGTTGATTTTTGGATCTCGACAACAACGCCACCTACCGGGTCCAATTGTGAATCTAAACCATTCTCTAATCAATTTAATCACACACACAAAATTTCATCAAAATCGGTCCAGTCGTTTAGGAGGAATTCAGTCACATACACACGGACAGAAGAATTATATACTATATAATATACATGTATTATATATATAAACTCTGGAATCACTCTGTAAACTGATGAAAACCGCATGAAAACCCATTTAAGCGTACAGACGGCGGGAAGCAACTTTGTTTTGTGCTATGTAGAGATAATGGGAGAGCAAAGAACATTAAGTTTGTCCAGCTTCTACAGTTTAATAAGATCACATTGGAGAAAACGATCGCATTTTTAAAAATTTCAGATTGGATTTAAATTACCATGATTTTGAAATCTCTGTCTCTCATTGTTAGAAATTAGATAATTTAAAAAAGTATATAAGTACTTGATAATACAAATAGTCATGAGTTCGTGATAGAAAAAAAAAACATTCATTCCTAGTTAGGATCTGGGAAGTCCCAACATGCGTAACTGATTTGTTTAGCTTGTGAAAAGTTCAATAATTTATTACAGTAAGGCAATGATTAATCACGTTTTTCAAGGCGTGCGTGTATTTACTTATAATACTCTGCATTCACTTCGTACAAATATTAAAGGCGTCGCTTGGCGTGGCGTCAACGACTCTAACAATAAATAAACCTAGCAAGCTAACAGCATAGCAAAGTGGTGAAGCAATCAGCTTTGTAGCGGTTTCTAACGGAAAAAAAATTCAAAATAAGAGGTTCAGATGCCTGGGTGATCAGTAATCGATTGCTGAAAACATAATTTGAAAATTCGAAACCGTTCTCGAGATAATCGTGGGACAGACGGACGGACGGACGGACAGACGGACAGACGGACAGACATCGTGAAATCAATAAGTGACTTCGCAAGCTTCGCCACTTAATAAGTGACTTCGCAGGCTTCGCCACTTAATAATATATTTCACATCTAGTAAGGGTAAAAAATGAGCACACAGTGCATCAGACAGCGTGGTAGAGATAGATTTTACACTGTAGAGCCATGTTGCATCCATTTTACGGTTGTAGCACGGATAGATCGGCTCGATCGGGGAGGGAGCACACTCCCACAGAACATCAGCGTCAAATAGCAGCTTAATTCTGATGTGTTTCGTATGGTGAGTGTAGAGAACCGGAGACCCTTTGTACTGGAAACAAGGTATTTCATCTTAGTCCTCAGGGTTGACAACGCATCTGCATTTTGATTCTTAATCAAAGATAGATGTAGATGTCTATGGGCCACAGCATCCACTTACAATCAGGTGGACTATGTGTTCGGTTGCCACTCTTTTTCTATAAAAAAAAGCAAGTGAACGCTGTGACCCATAATACATCTACATTTATCCTTGATAATGAATCAAAATGGACATGCGTTGTCAGTTGTCATCCCTAAGAATCAAATATCTTGTTACCAGTTCAAAAGTCTCCGATTCTTGTTATCCCTATACAAAACAACATTATGCTGCTATTTTATGTTGGCATACTGTGGTTCTTCGACGTTACCGACACTTTCGTGGTGCAGTTTTCCCTTGGTTATGTTTTAGCTTTGGGTGTAAGTCTGTACTTATATATAATGTATGTAGGGAGTTTTAACCTTTAAATTTCCTATTTTTGAACACAGGCCTCGTCTCAATTTTGAGAGGGTAATGGTGATATCAGTTCGCCACACTGCACCATTGCGTGTTGGCGGATTTCACACATCATGGGAATATTTTATTTCCCATTTTTCAGGAACGTTCCGATCTTTTTCTTCATCGTCGAACACGTTGTAAATCATCACTTAGGAGTGCAATTATTAACAATTTCATTGCTGCCGGTGGGAATCGAACCCGAGTTCTCGCGTACTATTACCACTGCTTAAAACTCTCATATTACGTGTGGGTATTGAGTATGTGTAGCCCATTGACGTACTACATCCATGGTGTAACCTAAGCGACTTCCGTAAAACAACGCATGAAAACAGATAATGTGACGTCTTCCAACAGTTTCATATATTACATTATAGTGTTATAACCCCTACGTCACACAAACGTGCTGCGAATCCAGACTAACTTTTCCGTCCTAAAGCGATACTGAGCTCTATAAGTCTCAAACACAAGATTGCAATACTAATGATTTAGCAAAAACGTAAGTGCCTTCAGTGTCAACTGTCAATACTTGTAAGGTAAAACGTACCTACTTACCTAATAAACCATGTCCTTGATTTGGGTTGCCACCCGTAGTCTATTATTACAAAGGTATAGTATTAAATAGTATAATCATACAAATTTATGATTTGATTATTGCAGTTTTATTTAAAAAAAAAACTCCAGCGATGTCATAAATTGGTGTATATTTATCATCATCTTTGTTACAGCCCTGTACAAGTCTACTGCCTTCCCAAGGAACGCCAAAAACGCCGTTCTTAGCTATCTGTATCCATTCAAATGAGTGTTTAATGCACGAAAATAAAACTATGTAGGTACTTACTAGGTCCTAAACGTCGATAATTTGTGGGCAATATGCTGCCACTTGTTACTAGCTTTTTTAACGCAAGATACTAAATTGAAGACAATCGATGTTGATTGCCATTTGGTGGAAGAGAATATGAAAAATTAAACTATCTGAAAGGATCTGACGACCATCAATAGAAGGCATTTCAACTATCTCGTTTACGCCTGAAGTAAAATGCCCAGATTAATAAAGTAATTAAGCAGAAATGAGGGTAGCTTAAAGGTGCGAAATATTTGATACTGTGATCGCGTCAATTACGGCAAACCTTTCCAACAATGGCGAGACGTAGCTGACTGTTACGTTATGATAAAGTTGAAGAAACGCAATAATTACGTACCATTATAGTATTGCATACCTTAAGCGGAAGCGCAAGGTATGTTCTACTATCGCCTAAAAATTAAGATTCCAACATTTTATCGAATAAAATCGTATCTAGCAATCATATTATACATATAAATGATATAAAAAGCACATTGTTAGAAAGATAAATGATTGTTGAACTTATTAATATTTTTTTTAAATCGATTAATTGCTATTTTTAAATAAAAAAAGGGTTTTAGTGGCTTATGGTGTGGATTTATCATGTCCCTGTGGCTTGTAAACACAATAACTTTTGAAAATATTAATTGTTTAAGTCAATCTATTTTTTAATCTCTTCATCTATCATGTGGGAAGCCACTGAATGTAAATGGCAGTGTAGTTTTGTTTTGTTTAGCTATAATTAATTTTTTTCGGCTCCAAAATGGCAAAATTTTCGTTGATTTGTTAGCCTCGTATACAAAAATATTTCTCTAAATGGTTGTTGTTGTTGTTTTTATTATTCGCTCGAGAGAGCAGGCAAAGGAACTATGCCATACAGCCTTGTCTTCATGTATAATTTTCCTTCATATTTCACTGCTTCACAATATGTTGATGCGTCACATTGTGCAGCCTTGGGAGATTTTGACGGTAACTTGAGCCAGCAGGCAGCTGACAGTTGGCGATGGTATCTAAAGGCGCCTATGCAAACAAACAGCTTATCTTGAGATTCCATCACCATCAGAGCACTTGTTTCACAGTTTCCATTAATAGTTCACATGCGCAGACACTTAATACACAAAATCGCACTACTTTTACATATCAAAGTCCACTTCAAACCATTATTTAAACAATAATTCAGGAGCAGCAAGCCGCCGCCGGTCGAGTTCCCGCCAAAACTCTTTCTCTAAATGGGAAGCTACAGCCACAGAGTAGTAATGAGTAGTTTAGTTTGGCTCACAGAGTACATTATATATAGGGAATAATGTAAAATAAATAAATTATACTAAAAATTTAATTACAAATTTGTTTTGTAACAAAATAGTAAGTTAGCAAGGTTCGATTGTATTTTAAACTATTCATTAATTTGTTTGATTCTTAATTGGCCAAGCATGGCTAAATTTAAAAAAGCGACATCTACTGCAACATGGACAAACTGTCATGACATAATAATACCTCTAAGAAAAATTATAGTATGGACTGAATGCCACTGGTTTGGTAGTGTTTCTATATAGTTTGTGCTGGTTTTTTGTTTTTTTTTCTGTGGTTTGGCTTCAGTCGCTTTCGTGAGTGGACATTGTTTGGGTTGTTTGCAGCGGCTCAAAAAGATCGCTGTACAAATACACAATATTCGAATAACCAAATTTCTTAAATACTTAATTATAATAATAATAAGACATTTTTTTATTACAATATTTAAAAGCACAGAATAAATAATAGTAGTACGTACTAAAAGCAAGTAGTATAATTTTTTTTGTCATGGGTGACATTTTCATGGTTTTCGAGGGTGTTGAAACCGATAGGGTTGTCGAAATGTAAATCCAAGATGGCGGCCGCAATAAGTATCAATTATTTCATCATGGGTGTCATTTTTATGGTTTCCGAGGGTGTTGAAGCCGATAGTGCTGTCGAAATGTAAATCCAAGGTGGTGGCTGCAATAGGTATAAATTTTTTCATCATGGGTTTCATTTTCATGGTTTTCGAGGGTGTTGAAGCTGATAGTGCTGTCGAAATGTAAATACAAGATGGCGGCTGAATTAGGTACCAATTTTTTCATCATGGGTGTCATTTTCATGGTTTCCGAGGGTGTTGAAGCCGATAGTGTTGTCGAAATGTAAGTCCAAGATGGCGGCTGCAAAATATATCAATTTTTTCATCTTGGGTGTCATTTTCATGGTTTTCGAGGGTGTTGAAGCCGATAGTGCTGTCGAAATGTAAATCCAAGATGGCGGCTCCAACAGGTATCAATTTTTTCATCATGGGTGTCATTTTCATGGTTTTCGAGGGTGTTGAAGCCGATAGTGCTGTCGAAATGTAAATCCAAGATGGCGGCTGCAATAGATATAAATTTTTTCATCTTGGGTGTCATTTTCATGGTTTTCGATAGAGTTGAAGCCGATAGTGCTGTCTAAATGTAAATCCAAGATGGCGGCTGCAATAGGTATCAATTTTTTCATCATGGGTGTCATTTTCATGGTTTTCGAGGGTGTTGAAACCGATAGTGCTGTCGAAATGTAAATCCAAGATGGCGGCTGAAGTAGGTACCAATTTTTTCATCTTGGGTGTCATTTTCATGGTTTTCGAGAGAGTTGAAGCCGATAGTGCTGTCGAAATGTAAATCCAAGATGGCGGCTGCAATAGGTATCAATTTTTTCATCATGGGTGTCATTTTCATAGTTTTCGAGAGAGTTGAAGCCGATAGGGTTGTCGAAATGTAAATCCAAGATGGCGGCAGAAGTGGGTGCCAATTTTTTCATCTTGGGTGTCATTTTCATTGTTTTCGAGAGAGTTGAAGCCGATAGTGCTGTCGAAATGTAAATCCAAGATGGCGGCTGCAATAGGTATCAATTTTTTCATCACGGGTGTCATTTTCATGGTTTTCGAGGATGTTGAAGCCGATAGTGCTGTCGAAATGTATTTAAACTACTTTAAAAATTCCGTATAATCATGTTATACGTAATTTTTTTAATGCGCTTAAGGTATGCCCAATTGGATTTACCAATATTTTAATATATTAAGTAAGTTATATATTTTAATACTCCCAAAAATTGGCAACCCTACCTGCGACCTTTACCGACTGCACATGCTGTCTCGTTGACCTTCGCACTCCTTCAAAGTGGCGATGAATCTGTTTGATTCTAGTTCGATTAGTATTACTGTGTCGCGCCTTTACCGCATCTTTACTCTATGCCTTTACTAACGGAGTTTCCCTTTTATAAATTATTTATCGGACCTCTCTCTCGCACTTAGATGTATTTTAATGAAACTGCATTAAGGTGATTGAAGTGCACTACACAGCTAATTGATTTACTTATGGTACTGAATAAATGGTCTATTAGTTTTTATATCGATCATTATTTGCACTGCAAAGTCAACAATTTATTCAATACTAATAGCTTTGGCCGATACATGTGGTTAATGAACAGTATCTTTTCTGCAGACTTCCAAAAAGACGGTACTCAATTCGAGTGAATGTTTTTTTATGTGTGTTACCTCATAACTTTGTAATGGGGGAACCGATTTCGATGATTATTTTTTTATATGAAAGCTGATAGTTCTCGTGTGGTCCCATATGAATTTGATCAAGGTCAGACCAATGGTTATTGAATTATTCTTAAATAACTTATATTGAAGTCGGCTGTACAAAATTTTTAATTTTAAATTATTTAGACATGTAGTGAAATTATAATTTAAAATTAAAAATTTTGTACAGCCGACTTCAATATAAGCGACTTCAATATAGGTTATTTAAGAATAACTCAATAACCATTGGCCTGACCTTGATCAAATTCATATGGGACCACACGAGAACTATCAGCTTTGATATAAAAAAAGAATCATCCAAATCGGTTCGCCCAATACAAAGTTATGAGGTAACACACATAAAAAAAAAACATATACTCGAATTGAGTACCGTCTCCTTTTTGGAAGTCGGCAGAAAATACCCCTTCACAGAATTATAACCCGTAGAAAACAAGCGCAGAGTAGCAATTTGAAGTACCTACTTACTTAAACAATAAATTGATCACTTCACCCTTATATATCTGTTAAGAGCTTATTAACTTCATCACCCTCATCATTACAGCAATTCAGAAGTTCACTCCAAAAAATAGCTCTCTCTCTCTCTCTCTCTCTCTCTCTCTCTCATCTCTCTGTCATAAAACACGGTGATACGAGTACGAGCCACAGCCTGCACCCATCGACTTTTTGCATGACTTACCAACTCGTCTTCTTCGTAGGTACTGTATCTAGTGGGCGGCCGCCCAACACTTCGCTTACCGCGAGGCTGCCACTCAAGAAACTTTCTTCCCCATCGATCGACGGTTCTTCGAGCTGTATGGCCGACCCATTGCGACTTCAGCTTACTGATCTGTTGGGCTATTGCAAATATATTCATTACGGATCCCCGAAAAGAATGTGTGCGCGCGTGTATGTCTGCGTGGGCGCGAGTCGGTATCTGGTATGTGTGAATGTGAGTGTGAGTACGTGTGGGTGTGGGTGTGTGAGATTACACAATAATAATTGATTTTGTGTCTCACAGTCGAATGTCAAGTGCCACACATTTTGACATTATTTGATCTGTATGTTATCATTCTATAGATGCCGATAATCACCTAAGAGCTAACTCAAATTTTTCTTAATAATAATAGGGAATAGAATTACCAGCGTCAACTTTCCGCTCACAGTTCACCAATGCATTTGATGAGCTGAGCTGGTGCTGTCCGAGTGGTCAGCTGATGATTATGTGCGATTCTTTCAAGAAATGCATGGTAACAAGGGAAGCATATTCTTGGAAAAACCTACAGTCAAACCTATGTAAAATGATGGATGAACATTTAGACTAATGTTGTCTTTAAAAAAACATTCTGAAAAAGCTAAAACAAATTGTAAAACATTTAACAGCTTCATTATAAGCTTACAATACCTTGGTTACTAATTACCTAAAATTGGTTACTAATTAACTAAAACTTAATTACCTATACAGGGTTATTTTTAAAGAGTAGCCAAATTTTAAACTAAAGTTCAAATATATAATTAATGATATGCCGTTATTGCAGTTTTTAAAAATACGGATAAATAAGGCTGCTACCTTTATTTGAAATTATCCCAAATTGAATGTGATTTATGGGCAACAATGTTTTTCCAACCGATCGACCCGAATAATAATAATAATAATATAATAATAATCGAATGTGTTAGCGCAATAAAATCTATAATAAAATAAGAAGGCTTGTGATATAAACTTTCTTGATTCTGAATATTGTAACTAAATATCTTCTAAAACGTGTAATACTTTATTGGGATCGTAATCTGACTTCGGAGGTACATTTTCAGGTCTATCCTGTAAAGGAAAAAATATTTTATCCCCGATACATTCTGAAAATGTCGAAAAAAATATTATTTAATTTAATAAAATTAAAGAAGAAGAAGAATAAAATTATGATAAATTAAATTTAACTTTTATCATCATCATCATTACAGCCCTTCATAAGTCCACTGCTGAATATAGGCCTCCAAGGAATGCCACAAAGCACGGTTCTGAGCCACCTGCATCTATCGACTTTCTGCATGTGTTATCAGGTCGGACCTAACATACAGACCTAAATCAGCTGTTTATTTGTACATCATACTTTGTTTTATGATTTATTTAATGAGGAACATCTTCGAAATTATGTTTAATTAAACAATAAATTTATAAAAAAATATTAAATTAATAAACTGTGTTCAAATAAGATAATATAGTCCGTAAACCTGCTAAGTCCCTAATGATTAGGTTAGGAGTTGAATGTGATGAAATACATTTGATTTAGGCACTAACGAAAAAAAAACTTACAGATAAACAATATAAACTCACCTACTTAGTTTATAATTAGTTGTTTACATCCTCCAAATATTTGATTAGAACACGACAAAATTCAACGCGTTGCAAACGGCACGTAGGTTTGGAAACGTCAATGCAAAACTAAGGCCCCCAATAGGGTTTAGCAGGTTTACGTTGTGGAGATTGACTGATGATCAGAAAGCAGTTTTTCGGGAATAGCATTTGTCACCTATTTAGGCTAGTGTCGCTGTTATTCCTTAAACGTTCCGGTAGATATTAGACTGAAGTTTTTGACTCGTATAAAAAGTCAATTTTGCCAAAAATGGACTTAGCATGTTAACGAATTAGGCCGACGATATTCATATTATGTGTATTTATATTTATTATTCGTATTCATACACTTTTATAATGAAACTTTTAAAAAAGTAAAAACTTATTTCAAAGAACTAAAAAGAATATTATATTTAAATAAAACTAATTTTAAGGATTTTATCGCGTATATTATCTTATTTTTTTTTATATTCCCGACGTTTCGGGTGCTTTCCAGCACCCGTGGTCACGGGGGACTGAGGACGTCCTGCTGTCATAGTTAGCCCGGCTACCTTCAGTTTTTTAATATAAATTTTTGGTTCGATTTACTCAGAATGAGCTTACAGTATCTTGAAGTCTAGCAGTGGTATACTTGGGTTTGGATTTGATTTTATTAATTATGGGATCCCAAGCAGATGGCAGCACCCATCCATCTTCTCTATTGAAATTAGGATGTTTTTTAATTTCAATAGCCTCGCGAATCATCCTTGGCAGGAATCGGTGTTCTTTTGCGAGGATTTGTGGTCTATCAAATCTGATGTAATGGCGGGGATGATCTTGAACATGTTCACAAACTGCAGACTTCCCGATACGTCGGTGCTTCACGTCAGCTATATGTTCTTTAACGCGGGTTTTTATAGATCTTTTTGTTTGTCCTATGTACGAGAGACCACATTCACAATCCAGCTTGTACAGGAGTGACATCTTGTAGAGGGATATGACACTTGACGGATGGTAAAAATTGACCAATCTTCTTCAGCGGCTTGAAGTATGTTTTAATGGAAGCTCGCTTCAAGATGTAGCCAACCTTGTCAATGAGTCCTCTGACATAGGGTAGTACACCAGGCACACGCTCGACTGTGGCTATATATATATAAAAGTCGGGAATATAAAATAAAAAATAAGATAGTATACGCGATAAAATCCGTAAAATTAGTTTTATTTAAATGTGTAGTGTTCGCGTAAATATAAGAAATCATTAAGAATATTATAATCATTGAAATCGGTTGACGTGGTAAAGTATAATTCTCTCGTAATATATCGCACACTTTGATCATATACATGTATATAACACATATAATACAGACATGTTTATAATCAAAGGTCGCACATATGCCCTTGTAAAGAACCGTTCCATTTTCTCATGGATCCCATCTTCAAATCTTGACCAAATTATATATCCTTTGCAAACTTTAACAGTTTGATATAGGCATAAAGTAGGTACAGAAACACTCACGCTTGTCACCCAGAGGGGCAGTCAGAGACTACGGACTGCCATTTGGCACGATTCAGACATATCTCTCTCTCGCCTCCTTTACATTCATATACAATACAAACACATACACGCTCGTCGGTTAAGGTTACTCTTAATTTGGCCCATCTTCAATATCGCTAATTTGGTCGATAGACTTACGTCTAGGGCGTCACTTGCCGGCTCCGCCGTTTATATGCAACATAAATTTGCTTTGTCACTCAATCCTCATTTTCCACATTCATTATCGCTTTTAATTTGACTTATTTTTAATTCCCGACGTTTCGTTTGGTGAACACCAACGTTCCCGGAATTCTGCAGTTTGTGATCATATCCTATATGGCCCCTGTCATTACATCAGATCGCTGAACATACATAAAATAACAACAATAACAATAACAGTGGCAGAGCCTCGCGGCAGCTTTTGCTGTCGCACGGATGGGCCGGCTCGAACCGGGGTGGTACCACGACCTCACAGAATACCAGCGTGAAGTAGAGGTTTACCTCTGCGTTTCGCTTGGTGAGTGCAGGTGGCCGGAGGCCCTTTTTACTGGAAATGAGGCATTCCATCTTAGTCCTCACGGGTGACAACGCATCTGCATTTTGATTCGCAAACGAGGATAGATGTAGATGTCTATGGGCCGCAGCAACCACTTACCATCAGGTGGACTGTGTGCTCGTTTGTCACCCTTATCCTATAAAAAAATATATTTCGCCGAATTGATAACCTCCTCCAATTTTTAAGTTGGTTAAAAAGATAAAACGAGCAGCCTCCTCCCTTAATAACATCAATTAAATAGAACGTAATAAGTAACAACGATTAACAACAAACTCATTTTAAAAATCGTTATTCCGAAGCATTTAACACTTCAATCGGTCACGTAGGCGGCACGCGAATAAAAATTCGATAATTAAAAATCGATTAAGTCGTTAAAAACTCTTAGTCGACCTATAGATGAATGCCCGCTCGTCTGCCCTAGTATATTTTATTAATTAGCTGTTTACCTCCAATCTAATTTTTGGTGTTAATGACATTACTTTTTCTGCCACCAGGGCGGCGCCACTAGAAAGTGAGGTATAATATTTGACAGAATTCGTAACGGGGAAGTTAATTTATTCGGAAAATGTAATAGTTAGTGTTTCTTTCTGTACTATTAGCTATATTTTATAGTAATAACAGTAAAAATAAATAAACAAAATCACAGATATACATAAAAGTAGAAAATTAAAAAAAGTTAAAAAAGTGCAAAAAATTAAAGAGCACACCACTGAAGCATTGATATTACTCTAGCAACTGATAAACTTTTATTAAAAAACAACTTCTCAATTAAATTATCTACATTGTGTAACAAAAAATCCTTTTTTCCCTCGTTTTTTAAATTTCTATATTCCTTATTTTTGTTACATATTTCCTTCAAATTTTTTATTGTTCTAGTATACCTTAGAGTGCATTGCCACTATGTGTATGAAATTCACTAAATAAAAATTAAACTATGAAATTCCTATAGCGATTTTATTGTTTTTTTTATGTTTGCCATAGTTGCCACGCTTGCCATGCATGTTGCCAACCGCATTTTTTTTCTAGAAGAGATCAAGAGGGTACTGTTGCCCATCTGTTTCAGTTTACCTCTGTCGCCTCTTACGACACCCACGCACGTTGATATGGGGTAGTGGATATTCTTAATTACCGTGTATGTATATAGTATATATATACGGTATTCTTTCTACTGTATATATATATATATATATATATATATATATATATATATATATATATTATAATAATAAATTAAAACCAAGCGTTAATACAACGCTAATAAGGCTCTATCAACCTTGACATAGTGACCTACTACACTAACAGATAGTCGTGTGAGCATTTCAGAAAAGAGTATGATAACGTATTTAAATACTTATAATTTATCGCCGCCATGCCAGTGTTTTGACACTTATAAATTAACTAGCTGTTCCCCGCCACTTCGCCCGCGTGTAAATTAGGCTTTTAATTATGTTGCGCCTAATTATTTTTCTAAAATATAAATAGCCTAAGTTACTCCTTATAATATCAGTTATCTGCCAGTGAGTGTCCGTCGAAATCGGTCTAGCCGTTTCGGAGATTAACAGGAACAAACAGACAGACAGACGGACAGACAGACAGACAAAAGTTTTAACAATAATGTTTTTGTTATAAGTACCGTATATACTTTCATATGAATTTAGTAAAAAGCTGTTATTTTGACATTACAAACAGACACTTCAATTTTATTTATTTGTATAGATGTATAGATAACAGTCAAATCTCATTTATTGAAACACGCATAGTCATACTCATACCTAATAACCTTTTGGGCTGTTGCCACCAAGAACAGAATAGATTCATTTTTATTCAATACTATCGATCTGCACCGACTTCGCTCGGGTGACTTATGGATCTCGACAATAGCGCCACCTGGGGTCCAAGCATACACAAAAAAATTCATCAAAATCGGTCGAGTCGAGGTTCTTGCGGTTTAGCGAGACTAATGGAGAGCAATATTTTTTTTTATATATCGAGATAAATTCTCTTTCTCTTCTTTATTTTCTCTTCTTTTTAAAAAAAACACGTTACCTCCACACTAGGATTTTCTCTTGTATCGTGGTTTACATATAGTTTACATACATAAATTTCACAAGGACAAACATCCAGACCCGGAACAATTATTTGTAGGCTATACAAATACCTACTTATTCCGTGTGGGATTCGAACCCGCGGCCCTTAGCGTTGTGACTCGTTGCTAAGCCACTGCGCCACGGAACCGCTAAATTACAAGAATACTTATTGAAAAGCATCTGCTTTATTATTGGTTCATAAAAAGCCTCTGTCCTGGGAAGAACCAGCAAGAAACCTAGCGGGACAGAAACCCAGCGGGACAAGGCATACAAAATTTGTATTAAGTCCACTGCTCCTCCACACATTGCCTAATGGGGGGTTGCCTCATTGTCTATTCGCCACAGGTGCTATGTTTAGAAGGCGAGTTAGCAACCGCAGCTGATACTTTAAAACCTCTCCACGACACGAAAGAAATTAAAAAAAATAGAGGCAATATAGGAGTTTTCGTGTAGTGGCGGTATAAGAATATCCTAGTGGCGTGGGTTAGTCCCCATATCATCCCGTGGGTGTAGTAGATATGAGCGCCGATGGCCAATTCCACGGCGGCGGCGACGTCGCGGTGGCGCGGCGTGGCCGGCCGTGGGCCTTAGATATTGTTTCATCAGGGAGAGATTTCTTTAAAAAAACTTAAAGAAAACCATATTGTTGTTATCAAAAAGCTTTATATTTTTTAATAAAGCCCTGGGGAGCGCCAGCCCAGAGATGGGAACAGTATTCCATGTGAGGCCGAACCTGCGCCTTGTAAAGTTATGAAATACTGTCCCGCTCTGCTGAGCACATCAAGCTTTTTAGAGGCCAATTTGGCCTTCTCTTCCAAGTGACCACGAAACGGCACGTCACTCTACATGTCAACGCCAAGGATTCCGATAATGGTTGAGGCAACAAGGGGAGTGCCTTGAAACTGAGGAGATGCTCTGATCCGCAAGAAAGCTGGTGATCCAATTGCACAGTTTCTGTGGAAGCCTTCTAGGAAAGGAGCTTCGAAAGAAGCGCTTTGTGTCAAACCCGATCGAAGGCCTTCGTAATGTCCAAGCTAACGGCCATCTAGGAGTCAGGTACACCAGAAGACTACTAGCTGACCGACCCCGACGAAAACCGTATTGGTGGTCACTAATCAGCTGATCCTCAAGGTACCGCATGAGCTGGCAATTCATAATGGATTCCATTATTTTGGAGAACAAGGAGGTGATGGCGACAGGACTGTAGTTAGATGGGTCTCAGCGGTCGCCTTTTTAGCCAGCCTGCAGAATGCAACCGTGATGTTAGTGTGAGTGGCACCACACTGCGGACTAGACAATGGTCCGAGGAGCCAAGAGAGTAGTGGACGGAGACCTGATATCTATCCGAATGAGAGGGCAGCAGAAGGTCCAACAGGGAAGGTGCATGATCCCACACGTCTGGAATCCGCGTAGACTGAAGTAACCAGTTGTGTCAGACCATATGCTAAGGCAAAATCACGAACGGATCTCCCCGTATGATTGGTTCAACGTGAACCGAGCCATTCGGCGTAGTGGGCATTACAATCGCCGAGGATCACGATCTCTGCTGATGGGATCTGCTGTAGTAAGGAATCTGAAGCCATTTGAACGTGGTCGATGAGTCGGTCTGTTTCGGCACTACCGCTATCTGACCTATAGAGGCACCCGTACTCACGCGGATGGTCGTCGATAGGCGTAGCTAAAGGATGGACAGGTCCGAACCTTCAAGACTGCCGAGGCGTCGAGAACAAATGTCCTCTCTGATGTACATACACGCAAACTCCAGCCCGAGGCACAAAGAGATGTTCCAATTTGTACCCCGGGTAAGAGAGATACGAAGTATCAGCCGGAGAGGACACCTGCGTCTCGGTCAGAAAGAGCAAGGCCAGCTTCGCCGTCTCGAGATGGTAGTGGACGGCGTTTAGGTTCGAGTGAAGTCCCCTGATGTTGCAGAAATTCACGGATAGCGTGGCAGGGGTCGCCTTGGTATATTAGTATAGTTATATTTCATTTCAGGTAAGGAATTTGCGACTCGACTTGCGTAAAAGGCCACGGAGGGAAACTGAAACAGGAAATGCGCAGCAGCATCTTTCTGATAACGACAAAAATTATTAAAACTGCGATTGCAAACCCGCCGGCCAAGCATGGCACTATGGCAAAATCCCTGCCATGAGATATCTGTGGGGGAGGCCTATGTTCAGTAGAGTAGTTTTATAGGCTGTAATGGATACTTTGAGTGAATGGTTGATTCATAATTGTTTTAATGGAAGCTAGCACCGATAACGGCGCGGGCGCCATATATAATGAATGTTTATCATGGCTCCGCTGAAAATGAGCACTGCTGCAGTACCTGCGGTAGCATATGCTGTACGGAATCCTTTTTGGCATCACATTACTCACTCTTGATTTATTTTCATTTATGTTTTCCATCTTGTGCCCTGTATGTTTTTTATGTTTTTATTTGCTCCTAAATGTATATAAAACATACGTGGTAGAGCCATGCTGTACTTTTATATATGTGGACATGGACGTACTATCTCTAACTTAAAGGCGTTTTTTATCACGATCGTCGCGCAAGCAAGCCGGTGAACTTGACCCGTCCAACTCAAGGTTTAAGGGTAAAATATTAACTTGTTATACTTAACTAGCCTTGTTCGCGGTTAAAATGTACACTGCGACCTGCGACTAGGACTGCTAACTTTTTTTATTTTAAATGTCGATAGGAATGAGCGCCGTGTTAGGAAGAAATTACGAAGCATTTTTTATATTATTCTAAGCCAGCGCTTAAATATAATCCCACCAGATGTTAAGTGGTGATGTAGCCTAAGATGGTGAAGCGCACTGACAAAAGCCTATTCACTCTTTCCTTGAAGACACCCACATTATGCTCGAATGGAAACACAGATGCTGGCTACTTATTCCACTGCTTTGCTGTACGCATGATGAACGATGTAACAAACCGTTTGGTTCGAATGCGTGGTAAGTCAACAACGAAAGGATGGAGATTAGCCGAACGTCTGGACAATCAGAAGTTCGGCTAATCTCCATCCTTTGATGGTGGAAGGGAGAGGGGGGAATTAAATTATGCAATTCCTGCGGACACTCTCCGAAATGTATCCTGTAGAAAACCGAAAGTCTGGCTACTTTGCGCCTATGTACGAGACTGGTAAGATTGGTTTTAACCAAATTCGGGTCACCAATAAGCCTCTTAGCTCGTCTTACACAGAACTGTAATCTCCCACTCGTTCTAGCAGTATACAAGAGGCTGTCCTGTGTTACATTAAGATGAATAGTGTTGCTGTTGGTTTACATACTTTGGTGTTATCCTGTAATTATGTTCTTCACATTACGATATCGATATCTTCATTTAACATATATATAAAGTTATTAAAGTTTTAAGAAACAACGATTTCTATAAGCACTACGTTCAGTGAGGTGTTTAAGCAACGCGGACGAAGTCACGGGTATCAACTAGTCCTATATAAACTTGTTGGAATTTGTTATTTGCCAAATTTGTGTTTTATGCGTAATCAATTTTGAATTACTCGAGCAAACCAACTTCGATTCCCGCCGGCATCAATAAAAGTTTAACTTGTTTATTTTCCACGTGTATGGTTATGACGGCAAATATCGTTAGAAACGTGCCCGTCTTGTCGTAAAAATCGAAATTAAATTATTTCGAGATTTAATGTGAAATCCATTAATTTACGTTCGAGAAGCGTGGTGGATTTTTCCATAATCATATTCAGAAACATAAAATAGAAGTAGTTTTTCACTAATTACTTCCTACAGCCCATCACAAGTCCACGGCTGAAATCCTTATATTATCACAAAGTACGGTCCTGAGTCACTTGCATCCACTCACTACCTGCCTAGACTAGCTGTTCCTCGCGTTTTCGCCCGCGTGTAATTTATTTCGATTGAATTTCATGGGTTTTTAATTTTTTGCGCGGAACCCTAATTCTTTTTCTAAACTAAAAGTAACCTAAGTTACTCCTTATGAAATCAGCTGTCTGTCAGTGAAATTCGCGTCAAATCGGTCCAGCCGTTTCGGAGATTAGCCGGAACAAACAGACAGATAGACAAAAATTTTAAAAATTGTATTTTAGTTATAAGTACCGTATTTACTTTCATATGCATTTAGTAAAACACTGTAATTTTGACATTACAAACAGACACTTCAATTTTATTTATTTGTATATATGTATAGATGTCATTATATATTCATAAGAGCTGTTGATTTTCTAAATAAATAAATAATTAATCATCAGAGGTGACAATGCTTCTGTAACCTTCTTTGCCTCAAATTGGCTCCAGGTGTCTGAATTGTGAATGAACTGAAGTAGCAACCCACCATCAGGTGGACTGTAGTTTTTTTGTCACTCCAGTTTTATAGAAGGAAAGAGTGAGATAGCAAATTTATGTTGCAGAAGTGAACGGCAGTCAGCAAGGGACACCCTAAAGCGAAACTTTATGTACTAAATTAGCGATATATTGAAAATGGGCCAAATCAAAAGTACCTTTAACCGATGAGCATGAGCATGATACGTAAGATGTGGAGGAGGCGAGAGAGGTGTGCCAGGATCGTGCCAAATGGAACTCCGTAGTCTCTGCCTACCCCTCTGGGTGACAGGCGTGAGTGTTTATGTATGTATGTATCCGTCTACTGCCTGCATATCTTACCAGGTCGTCACAGTTCTTACAGGTACTTAGCTGCTACTCGAAAATCATTCTTCCGTATCGGTTGTCGGTTCTTCGAGCTATTGCCGGCCCATTGCCACTTTAGCTTACTCCGTTGTCCTTCACTGCTGGCCGTATGAGAAAGCACAAGGTCGCTCAGCGTGATACAGAGAGGGCCATGCGCGGAATTTCTCTGCGTGATAGAATTTAGTCGATAACAGTCGATAAAAATCATTGTTAGTCGATTGTACGTCGTAATTGTTGTAACGCGTTTAGTTTAGTTTAGCGGGCCGCACAGTCTACAATTGAAAAATTGCTTGTTTGAATGTGTGCGCGCAACGCTACGTCCGCAACCGCAATTAATAGTGTTGCGCGCCACTATTAATGTCTTGTACATGACAACACTAGTTACACTAGCGCCCTCTAGTGTCGAGTAGCAGAACTAGGAGAGTCAAGTACCTTCCAGAAATTTCGGGACCGATATGTACTCGAACATTCTAGATGTCGCTACAGTAGAAGATTCTGGAAACTATCTGAGGCCCTATATAAGGCCGGTATAGACCACGACCATCGACCAAGCAGTATTGAATTGGCGATGCAAGAGAATACTTCGAAGCGAAATAACGGCGAACTGTGTTATTAGTGTTTTTTTAGATTGTAATTAGTGTTGTGTAATTAAAGTGTCAATTTGGGTAATTCAATCGGCAGTTTTTGATTGTCTCGAACCCCATGCTCGTAACAATAGCATAGTTACTTGTACTACAGTGGACCCCCGGCAATCCGGCCCCTGTCTAATCCGGCACCCCCTGTAATCCGACATGGTCTATTATTTATTATTAGATATTCTTTGACAATCTGCGCAAATGCATGATTAAACAAGTTATAAATAGTACGCAACACCAATATTGCACACAACATGCAATTAACGCCTTTAAGCTGGGTTTGCAATGGGCTGAAGAGAACGGTGCATCCTACAACGAACTTCTACTTTTGAGAAGACTGAGGGACAAAGCTTTAATCTCACGTTTCAACAATGTTAAACAAAAAAAAATTGATGAATATTGTCATGCTTCTTAAATTGATTGATTCATAATTTTTGATTATTTTAGTAAGTATGTACATTTGTTTGTACACAATTATTTCCTAATGTAAAGTTATTGCATATTTTTTGTAAGTTCTATAGCGTTAATGACGTTAATTTTATAATAAAATGTAAGCTCCCTATTGTGTTGTTTAATTTACTAAATTTGACATACATAATGAAGTATAATTTGTTCTTCAGAGTACATATATGTAACATATAGAATGTTATCATTGGATCTGGAATTTGTCGGATTACAAGGTACTCTTTTATAAAAAAATCTGGACTATAGGGGTCTTAGGCAGTACTCTATAATCCAACAAATTCGATAGTCCGAGTCCGACACTGCCCTGCAAAATGTTTGTGGGATTACCGGGGGTCCATTGTTATTATATTATATTCTGTATTATAATATAGTATGCTTCGTGGATTAGCGATATTCGATTAAGTAAGTATATTGAAATCGACGGTGGAGGACGACTCGACAAGTAAACATCACGCGACTTGATCGATTGATGATTTACTTACTTTAGGTTCCGCAGACTGTATGTTAATAGATACTATTGAATAATTGTTAGCATAATATGTATAGATACGGGTGTAGTTGTGTGGTGACACATGCCGTAGGCTGTGTTGAGGCTTTGGGCCGGATGCACTCAGAGTTTACTTTCAATTCTTGTACTATTATTTATTCTGTTTTCAATAAAAGTTTATCATCCGTATAAAACTATATTTCATAATCCTGAGTCCTGACTAAACCTTACTGTACTTTACAAAACCAAACTTTTCTACAAATTGAAGTAGCCGATAATGCTTACAATCTATACAAATAAATAAAATTGAAGTGTCTGTTTGTAATGTCAAAATTACAGCTTTTTACTAAATGCATATGCTTTGTATTTTGACAGATTTTGATTTGAGATTTTGATTGATTTTACTCGCAGATAGCTGCTGTCACAAGGTGTAACTTAGGCTACTTTTATTTTAGAAAATGAATTAGGGTTCCGCGGAAAAACATTAAAACCCCTTAAAACACGTGGGCGAAGTCGCGGGGAACAGCTAGTATAATATATACTTACACGTTACAAGTACGATATGCGTGAACTTAACATTGTCCCTCACATTATATAGTGACTCATAATTCTTGTGAGTACTATTATTTATTTTGTGCTCATAAGAAAGGACAATCATTTCAATATGGACGTATCGTATGCTAAAGCACGATAAGAATTGACTGCCATACTAAAACATTGACATATTTTTGTTTATGCGTTTATACTGTGTAATATAATTGCTTATCGTTGGTTTATAATGGTGACAAATGCAAATTTTGGGACTACGTACAATTATTTGAATACGTTATAACGTTAATTTAGTTGTGGACTAGGTTATCAGGTGCTTACAGTAGGTCAGCAGATGCATCAAGAGAAACGCCGACATTTTCAATTCTTATTTTTAGTCGTTATTAGTAATTAGGATGACGCTGCTTCCCATCTTCTGGTTTTTTTCCTCTTTCGCCTCTTTTGACAACTACGGGACGAGTAAGTGTCGAAAGTATTCTTACACCGTCAATACTAGATTATCTCTACGAATGTTATTAAAATATTTATAATGACCGTATTTTGCCCAATAGATTTAAAAAAAAGTTAAAACTTCAGCCGTAATATAAAATTTGGTAAAGCCAAAAGCGCACACCTACGGTACGGTTTACAATTGTGAAATTCAAAAGGCTCCATATTATGGATTAAAATCTAAAGCTAATAAAAAAAAACAAAGTGATAGGTTAATTTTACGAAAAATATATTGTCACATTCTTCATCACATCACATCCATACCAACCAACTGACGTTCAAGTAAAATTATTTTCTTTTATATAATTTAGTAATAATTGAAATAAATAATTTTAACTACGTCAGAAGTATCTCCTCTTACTGTTGTTGCTTTTCACAAGCTTTTTAGGGTTCCGTAGCCAAATGGCAAAAACGGAACCCTTATAGATTCGTCATGTCTGTCTGTCTGTTCGTCCGTATGTCACAGCCATTTTTCTCCGAAACTGTAAGAACTATGCTGTTGAAACTTAGTAAGTAGATGTATTCTATGAACCGCATTAAGATTTTCACACAAAAATAGAGAAAAAAACAATAAATTTTGAGGGTTCCCCATACTTAGAACTGAAAATCAAAAAAAAAAATTTCATCAAACCCATACGTGTGGGGTATCTATGGATAGTTCTTCAAAAATGATATTGAAGTTTCTTATATCATTTTTTTCTAACCTATATAATATATAAGAATAGTTTGCGCGAGAGACACTTGCAAAGTGGTAAAATGTGTGTCCCCCCCATGTAACTTCTAAAATAAGAGAATAATAAAAGTAAAAAAAAATATATGATGTACATTACCATGTAAACTTCCACTGAAAATTGGTTTGAACGAGATCTAGTAAGTAGTTTTTTTTAATACGTCATAAATCGTAAATTATGTTATTTGCTGCTACGGAACCCTTCATGGGCGAGTCAGACTCGCACTTGGCCGCTTTTTTATTATCTGGTGGAAGTGGTTTGAGTGGATCGCTATTTTTTGATTTGGTGACAATAGAGCAACATCTCCGCTTCGCGTTCGAAGTGTGCAATAATAAATTTAATAAAGTATGTTTTTTGTATAAATTAGCTAATAGTATTTTTATCATTATAAATAATTGCGGTAATAAATTTTACGTTTATTTTACTTACTTACTTATCGTCACGCACAATCCCTGACGGGGTAGCCAGAGAGAACAGATCGCCAAGTGTCACGATCCTTACATACTTCTTTCGCTTCTTTGAGATTCATTATCTTCTTCATACATGCACGTCTAGGTATCCGAGTACTCTTGACCCTCCCCTCTTCGAGCAGTTTGCTCACATTATTTTATTTTCATCAAGTATAACTATAGTATAACTATGATAATAAATAGCTTATTACTATAATTATTCACTCACACGTTTCCGCCATTGAGAGAATTTAAAGTAACAACCTTCACCCGTAACTTCACTGTTAAGCATACTTTAAAGCAAAGACGAAAGACCGACTATAAAACTGGCCTAAAAGTTAACTTATAATAGAAAGTGAAAGCCAACTTCTGATAACTATAAAAATAAATTATATAGTTTCATACACCAGTGTGAACGTAAACACAGGTGCATTCTCTATTACCTCACTCTTATAGTCCGAAGGGACGGCAATCCGACACGACTAGAGAGAGATCATGCGCAGGAACAAACGGTTTATTCGCTTTCTGAGGCAGGGGAGTGAAACACCGTCAACTTAATGACTCCGAGCTGCTACCGAGAATTTCTTGACAAAGAAAATCCAATAACTGTTTTTGACGCGACCCGGGGTTTGTACCCGGCACCTCATGATTAGTAGTCTACGAGTATTAACACATTTTTAACGTTATGTCGTAGGTCGGATACGGGCCAGTGGATCAGGAAAAGGGAATGCTTTTATGTATTTGCACGTTCTCAGATAATATAAAAATGTCGACAAATGAAGAGATGCATTGTACGCGGTGTCGACAACGCTAAGAGCTCGATAAAACGCATCTTTCATTTCCTGTCGTACCGTCCATATTTCAAAGCAACACTTCCAAGTTGCTTATTCGTCACGTGGTGAACGCAGTCGACACGAAATGACATTGACTCACAATCTTCTTCATTGCTATCTAAGTAGACCGTTATGTTTATTTTTAATTTAAGGACGTCGTTTTTAACTTCTCGATGAGTTTAACATTGTTGTTGAGATGAGATACACGATGAGTTACGGGTTACCTAATTATTTCTAACAGTGGTAGAGCCACGCGGCAGCTTTTGCTGTCGCACGGATGGGCCGGCTCGAACCGGGGTGGTACCACGACCTCACAGAATACCAGCGTGAAGTAAAGGTTTACCTCTGCGTTTCGCTTGGTGAGTGCAGGTGGCCGGAGGCCCTTTTTACTGGAAATGAGGCATTCCATCTTAGTCCTCACGGGTGACAACGCATCTACATCTTGATTTGGAATAGAGGATAGATGTAGATGTCTATGGGCCGCAGCAACCACTTACCATCAGGTGGACTGTGTGCTCGTTTGTTACCCTTATCCAATAAAAAAAAATACAAATAAGGGTGACAAAAGGGCACATAGTCTCCTTGATAGTAATTGTAATTGTATGCTGTGGCCTATATACTCTACTATGCACTCTACAATACACTCACACAAAATTTTAATTTCAACCAGGTAGAGACATTTTTTGACATTGTGAATTTTAAGATTATCTTTGAATAACTGATGTGTTGCGGAAGAGTGCTATTAAGATGTTAAACTGTGTTAATACACCCCAACCAAAACTAGTGTATATAACTAGTGTGTACCCAGTTCATCACTACTCAATTCCCTGCATTCCTCACTATCACTACGGCAGTATATAAACAACTTAGTTTCAATTTTGTACATTTTTAACCAGAGATGAAACGAGAAATGTGTGTAGGTTGCATTCACATTATATACGTGGTACTCTATACATCTTTATACGTGGTAGAGCCACGCTGCAGCTATATTGAGGTTATAACACGAATGGCCGGGTCGACTGGGGTAGGATCACGCTTTCAAAGAATACTAGCGTAAACTAGCACCTTAATGCTGCTGTGTTTCTTACGACAAACGGCAAGGTCAAACGGCAGGGTCGGGAAGGGACGCCCTAGACGAAGGTTTATCGACCAAACCGGCGATACATTAAAAATGGGCCAGATTAGGAATACCCTTAACCGACGAGTGTGTATGCGTAGATATATGGATGTAAAGGAGGCGAGAGAGGTGTGTCAGGATCGCGCCAAATGGAAGTCCGTAGTCTCTGCCTACCCCTCTGGGTAACAGGCGTGAGTGTTTGTGTGTTGTGTTGTTTCTTATAATGAGTGTAAAGAACCGGATACACTTTTAACTGGAAACGAGACATTCCATCTAAGTCCTCAGGGGTGACAACGCATCTGCATTTTAATTCATAATCGATGATACATGTAGATTTATATGGACCACAACATCCACTTAGCAACAGGTGGACTGTGTGCTCGATTGTCACCCTTATTCTATAAAAAATCATTCCTTGCTACTTGAACACCTGCTTAGTGGTTTTCTACTCTGCGGTCTGCCATGTCACGTGTTAATGTGTTTGTGGAAAGTCACAGATGCCTTGTTACCTCTAAGTACTGAGATAAAACGCTTCACAGCCGGTAATTATACCAACTCTCTATATCCATCCGAGCGGAGTACAGCAGTGCTGGCACTGCTACTTGGCGGTAGAAATAGGCAAGACAATGATACCTACACAGACTGACCTACCACGTAATGGTCGTAAAATTATTGAGAAGGGGAAGAGATAGCCACAAAACCATCTGCCCTTTTCAAAATCAGCCGGTGACTAGTCAACGCCAATAAAAACCACATAATATATGTCTACTCTCATTTCTGAGAGGGTTTTAGGGCAAGGAAGTGTCCACCGCGCTGCCCCAATGCGTGTTGGCGAACTTCACATGTCTTCGAAATATTTATTTTTCTTATTTCTCAGACATGCAGGTGCATGTCTGAGATGCTCGGCGGTGAAGGAAAACATCGTGAGGATACCTATCCTCACGTGAAGGAAAACATCGTGAGAATACCTATCCTCACGATGTTTTCCTTCACCGCCGAGCACGTGGTAAATCAGCACCTAACATTGCAATTAACAATTTGTGTGTGGTGCGGTCGGAGATCGAAACTGTTTTGTCTTCTGGTCTGAGCTACCACGGATCTTGGATATACACCATACATTCATTAAAATAATTCAATTCAATTCTGCAAGATCAATAAAGTCCAAGATGTCACGAATTGAGGCGAGTTTTACGATCGGTCCGGGACCTCCGCTACGACCAAGCCGTAAGGAATTTCTCCATTACTTATGTAGGTCACACGCTTCCACACTAGGTACAGTGCACATACATATTTGAAATAAATAAATTGCTTACATTTTATAAGACAGCTTGACCAATTTATAACCATTTTTACGTGGCAGAGCCATGCTGCTATATGCCGAGCCACGAATGGGTGGGCTCGACCGAGGGGATGGACTACGCTCTCACAGAATACCAGCGTAAAATAGCAGCTTATAACCAGATACCCTTTTTAGTCCTCAGAGGTGACAACGCATCTGCAATTTGATTATAATGGAGGATAAATGTAGATGTCCGAAAATTACTTTGCCTATGTCCGCTCAATGAAATAAAATGATGTATCTTATCTAATTAGAAGAGCACCTCCCGCCCTCCCTCAATTGATGCACTATCCCTGTCACCACTAATCCCAGCACCACTACTCCCATAATTTTAATAACTTTAAACTCTAAGCATCCACTTAGCATAAAGGCAACTACCATTATTATTAAGAAATGCAACGTTTTACTCTATCTCTTATTATACTTCGTTAATTTTATACTAGTTTTTTAATTTTGTGTTTAAGTAAATCAAGCGAAAACTAAACATAAATAGTCAATGCTAAATAGGTACCCACGATACAGGATTACCTAATGGGGGTACCAACGGATACTTCAATGAGTTGTAGTTGTTTTCTGTATAAATAAACATTTTTCATTTTCATTTTAATTTTCACTTACCATCACGTGGACTGTGTGTTCACTTGCCATTCTTATTCTATATTTAAAAACGCCAACATCCGAAGAAATCTTTAATTATATAGCCGTTTATGTGTCACAATTGTCACACAATCAGATGGACTCTGTGATGTAATGGCATGATATAATAGTATATTTATATTTTTCTCTCAATTTCTTGAAAGTTCCTAATTTTTAACGTCTTGCAACTTACTACCAGATGTGTTGATATTTACCTATAGGTAAATTACCTGCCTCCTGATATTGTTGTGAGTTGATTGACAATGGCGGTACCACATAAAAGGAATAGTTGTATTATGTTTTATTGATATGTACACAAATATTCGCAAGTTTAAGTACCAGAATATTACCACTGCAGGCAATAACATTTTAAATATTTGTACTAAGCAATACAAATGTGTAATTAGTCGCAGTGTTTTTTCTTTTATGGAAAAGAACAAGTTTTGTTAAAAAGTAAATTGTTCTGCTATATTTGGTAAGTGGCGCACCCAAATTTTCACCCAAATTCACTCTGGACTTTTTACAGTGTAACAATTTAAATTTATTAAATTCAATTATTTTTACCTTTTTATGCGGTCTAAGAAAACTTCCAAGTTCAAGGTAACAACTACAATGTCGTATAAATTTGAATACATTTAAGTACCTACATTAAAATCTTCATCCCCTATTTTTCCACCTTCAGGGATAGAATTTTTCTTTACCGAAAAACTGAAGAAAAGTTGGGACTCTAACCTGGCGAAATTAGCTACTGCATATAATACAAATAACACATGAAAAGCCATCCAGATATCATAGCAAATATCATAGATCATATTGGCAAATACCCCTCAAGGATGAGAGTAACAAAGAGACGGCCCCCAGTCCCCGGCGGCCCCGCTATTCCTGGCTACGGTGGCGACCATGGTAACGGTGGGGCAGGGGGTACTAAGAATCTCCGGTGAAGGTTCGGTTGCCACCTAAGACGACTCGAACTGGCAACATACAACGCACGCACCCTGAGGACTGACGAGAAGATCCTGGAGCTGGAAGAAGAGATAGACAAGTTGCGCTGGAATATTATAGGACCATCCGAGGTCCGAAGAGAGGGGGAGGACACGGTAATCCTCGAATCCGGCAACTTATTCTATCACCGGGAGGGCGACCATCTGTCTCAAAGAGGTGTCTGATTTATATCTCTCGTTAACAACGTTGTAAAGATTGGGAGTATCGACGAGGGTTGCGTACCTTATACTCAAAATCATCAAACGGTATTCGCTGAAAGTCATACAGGTTTACGCACCAACCTCGGCACACCCCGATGAGGAGGTGGAGGAAATGTATGAGGATATATCTAGAGCCATACATTCCTCCAAAACCCACTATACGGTGTTAATGGGAGACTTCAATGCAAAACCAGGCACAAGAGAGAACGGTGAGCTGAAAGTAGGGAAATTCGGAATAGGGCAACGGAACCCAAGGGGCCAGCAGCTGGGCGACTTCATGGCGAAAGAGGGACTCTTTATCATAAACTCTTTCTTCCAGACGCGGCCCCACAGGAAGTGGACCTGTTGAGCCCCGACGGTTCGACAAAAAATGAGATTGACTTCATTATGACGACCAGACGACAACTGTTCAGTGATGTCTCAGTGATCGAAAGGGTGAAAACCGGCAGCGATCACTGAATGGGGAGAGGCACACTGAACCTAAACGTTAAGTTTGAGAGGTCACGTCTAATGAAGTCAACGCTCCGTCCCCCTCGTGCTCTAATCCAAAGTTCCGAAACCTTTCAGCTCGAGCTACGAAACCATTTTCAGTGCCTAAAAGATTGCAATACAGTGGACGATATGAATGACAAGCTCGTGGAAACTGTCCATGCGGTCGGAGCTAAGTTTAGCAAGACCCGCCGCAGAAGAACACAAAAACTCTCCGATCACACTCTTAATCTCGAGGCTGTTAGACGGGAGATGAAGCTACATTCTTCAACAGATTTGACAGCATACAGGCAACTGAACAGACAGATCTCCAAATGCATGCGGCGGGACTTACGCAACTTCAATACAGCTTGTATTGAAGAAGCGATCGAGCGGAACCAAGGCTCCAAAGTCGTTGCCAGAGATCTGTCTGCCAGAAAGAGCCAACTGTCAAGGCTGAAGACCGAGTGTGGCAGCATCGTTTCCGGGGCACCTGAGATTGAGAGGTTCTATGGGCAGCTGTACACGTCATCGTTGGAGCCACACGCAAGTGTGAGTAACGATCCAAGAGCGAGTCTTATCCGACACTATTCCGAAGATATCCCGGACGTCAGTCTGAGCGAGATTAGAATGGCTCTCCAGCACCTTAAAAATGGCAAGGCCCCAGGCGAGGATGGAATTACAGCAGAGCTTCTGAAAGAGGGTGGGAAACCGGTACTTGAAGTCCTTCAGAAGCTCTTTAATTCCGTCCTCCATGGTGGCACTACTCCGGAGGCGTGGAGCACAAGTGCGGTGATCTTGTTCTTCAAGAAAGGATACAACGCTCTCTTGAAGAACTACAGACCGATTTCCCTTCTGAGCCGCGTCTACGTGCTGTTTTCGGGAGTCATTACGAATCGTCTCGCACGCAGATTTGACGACTTCCATCCTCCCGAACAACCCGGTTTCCGAAAAGACTTTAGAACCATGGACCACATACACACCCTTCGGCAAATTATACAGAAGACAGAGGAGTATAATCTGCCACTTTGCCTTGCGTATGTGGACTATGAGAAAGCCTTTGATTCCCTCGAAATTTGGGCGGTGCTGCAGTCCCTTCAGCGGTGCCAAGTTGACTGTCGGTATATCAGCAGTGCTGAAGTGTTTGTACAGTAGAGCTACGATGGCTATCCGAGTACAGAATCAGAGTACGAAACCTATCCAACTGCAGAGAGGTGTAAGACAGGGTGACGTTATATCCCCGAAACTCTTCACCGCTGCACTGGAAGACGTTTTCAAGCTACTGGACTGGAAAGGATGCGGCATTAACATGAATGGCGAATACATCACTCACCTTTGATTTGCCGACGATATAGTCCTTATGGCAGAATCGCTGAAGGATTTAAGCACTATGCTCAATGACCTCAATAGTGTCTCTCAACGGATAGGTCTTAAGATGAACATGGACAAAACAAAAATCATGTTTAACGTCCATGTCACACCTATGCCGGTAGTTGTTGGGAGCAATAAGCTCGAAGTTGTTGACGAGTATGTTTACCTGGGACAAATATTCCGACTAGATAAGTCCAACTTCGACCGAGAGGTCAATCGACTGATTCAACTCAGCTGGGCAGCGTTCGGGAAACTACGACACGTCTTCTCGTTAGACATACCTCAAAACCTGAAAACGAAATTGTATAACCAGTGCGTGTTGCCAGTGATGACTTACGGATCTGAGACGTGGTCCTTCACAGCTGGCCGTATGAGAAAGCGCAAAGTCGCTCAGCGAACTATGGAGAGGGCTATGCTCGGGGTTTCTCTGCGTGATAAACTTAGAAATGAGGATATCCGTAGTAAAACCAGAGTAACCGACATAGCCCAACGGATTAGTAAGCTGAAGTGGCAGTGGGCCGGCCATATAGCTCGAAGAACCGACAACGGATAGGAAAGAAAGGTTCTCGAGTGGCAGCCTCGTACAGGTAGGCGTAGTGTAGGGCGACCCCCCACTAGATGGAGTGATGACCTGGTAAGACAAGCAGGAAGTCGATGGATGCAGGTGGCTCAGGACCGTGCTTTGTGGCATTCCTTGGGGGAGGCCTAGCAGTGGACTTGTGAAAGGCTGTAATGATGATGATGATGATCTTAGATGATACTCACAGAATAGCGTAAAATAGCAGCTTGCTTACTGTGTTTCGCATGGTTAGTATAGAGAATCGGAGGTCCTTTTTACTGAAAACATGGCATTCCATCTTGGTCCTCAAGGGTGACAATGCATGTGCATTTTGATTTCTAATAGAGGATAGACGTGGATGTGTATGGTCTGGTAGATGTCTATGGGCCACAGCATCCACTCAGCATCATGCGGACTGTCTGCGCGTTTGTCACTAGATGATACCAATAAATCTCGACCTGATATACTTGTACTGCCTTTATATATGACTAAGGGTATCAAGCACACAGTGCTCCTGACTGTAGGTAGATGTTGTCGCAAATAGAATATCTCTAACCTAGAGGTTAAGAAGGAGTAGGAGTTAAGAAACAAGATTAATATGCATTGTCACCCTTGAAGACTAGGATAGAATGCCTCAGTACCAAAAGTGTCTCCGATTCTCTACACTCATCATACGAAACACAGTAGCATTAAGCTGCTATTTATAAATTCTGTGAGAGCGTGGTCCTTCCCCGATCGAGCCGACCCATTCGTGCTACAACTATACTATTAATATAGCTACAGCATGGCTCTACCACGTAAATGTTTGTAAAAGGTGTCAAGTACCCAATTTACCTAACTGCCCTAGAAGCAGGGTTATATTATTGCAGTGCTTGTAGGTATGTCTATTTTTTTTTGACGCGCTCTGTAGCCTAAATGGCTTGATAGATTTTTACATAAGGGATGTTATTGGTTGGTTGTCTCGCTAGTCTAGTGGTTGAAAGCATGACTACAGATCATGTTGCGCCGAATCGGGCCATAATTAGGTTTTTGTCTCAAGAAATCCTCAATAGCAGTCCGGAGTCAGAAAGTTAGTGATGTTGCTATGTCACCCCGTGCCTCGGAAAGCACTTCAAGCCGTTGATCCCGCCCCTGACCTCTCTCGGTTGTGTCGAATTTTAATCTCATCAGACTATGAGAAAATAAAGAGTTGGATTCATTCCCTGTGCAGCTGTTTGTGCGTACACACTCTTGCACTATAATTCGTCGTTGACGCCGCAAAGGGGCGAACTTCATTTTTTCATTTAATATCAATCAATATTCCTCGATTACTAGCTTTTTTTCATCAGAAAATTAATCTTAATTGTAGTTTTCCAATACATAAGTTTAATATATTTAATTTTCTGATGAAAAGAAGCTAGTAGCTCGGGGAATAATAAATGTTTTCTTGCTCTCCTGTAATTTTTTGGAGAAACCTGAGCGAACCTCAAGTTCGCCTCTTTGCGGTGTCTAGGACGAATTGTCCTGCGCAGAAAGCCAGTCTGACAAAAGTTATTCTTAGATTCGTCTTAGCTGTGGATGTAACATAGAGTTTAACATTAACCTGTTTTCAGTAAACGGCTTTTAATTACTAGTTTTACTATTGGGGTTGTTACCTAGTTCTTCTTCTTTGTAACGTCGCGGTATATTTAACATCTAAATTAAGACAACCAGCGAGTCTCCAATTTAATTTTAATAGCTATTATACGGAAACATTTATTTATCTACTACTTGAATCTTTAAGCAAACTTATGAAACGCCTTATGCCCGACACATTTGTCCAGAGCTTCCATCAAGTCCACGATCTCTTCCTCACAAGTCTCAGCGGTGTATGGTTTTCCTTTAACTCTTGTCTCGCATTCTTTGAAAACTTCATAAAACTTTTTAACGTTACAGTCATCTGGAATAATAGGAGACCGTGCATACATTACTGCCCTAAATCGACGAGCGAATACAGGGGCATTAATCAATGCTTCAATTTCTAGGACCTAATTAAACGACCATGCGACAAAATTAGATGAAGAATGGAAAATGGTTTATCAAAAGAATAATTATATATTCTACTAATGCTCGGAAATTAACTACAATATACGAAATCGTTACTTCGACAGCTTGTGGATAGTCACTGAGATCCATGTCTAGGAGTGGCGTTCCAGCAGAGGAAACAAAAACCAATCGCCTAGTTTGACAATCGGATTAGTGATCGCACACGATCTCACACCGCGTCCGACATCCGCCAGTAGAAAAGAAAACGTTGATTAAAATATGAAATGCTCGCTGATGAAGGAAAACATCGTGAGGAAACCTGCACGTCTGAGAAATGAAAAATTTGTCGAAATCCGTTAACAAGCATTGGTGCAGCGGAGCGAACACTTTCTGCCCCAAAAGCCTCTCATCAAAGGACCCGTGTCCAGCTTTTTTTATAGAATAGAATTGACAAAAGAGGACCTAGTAAAAGAACGCTGTGACACATAGACATCTTCATCTAACATCGATTAAGATGGAATGTTTCGTTACCAGTAAGGTCTCCGCTTCCCTACACTCACCATACGAAATACGGCAGCTTTGTCCTGCAATTTTTACGCTGGTATTCTGTGAGACCGTGGTCCTATCTGATCCGATTTATTTGTGCTACAGATTTAAATTATAGCTGTAGCGTGACTCTACCACAGTGGCGCGTGACTTAGCTATGATTTGTGGCGCTGAAGGCCGCGAGTTCGGATCCCACACAGAACAAGTATTTGTATGACTTACAAATATTATTCCGGGTCTGGATGTTTGTCCCTGTGCAATTTATGTATGTAAACCGTAGAGATAATATAGATAGAGTAGGGAAGCCAGCAGCAAATGTGACTTCTCGTTAGAAAGAGAGAGAAGATCAAGATTGCTATCTGTCTCTCTCTAACGACGCATGTTGTCAAGCTAACCTAACATGACAAAATAATACCGCACATGCGCTCTGTTGTTGTTAGAGAAGGACAGACAGCAACTCTCATCTTCTTTCTCTTTCTAACAGCGCGTCAGTTCCACTTGCAGAAAAGCATATGGCTTCTCCACTCTATCTATATTATCTCTATGAGAAAATCCTAGTGTGGGGCAACGTTTTTTAACAATACAATAACAAATAAATAAATAGACTGTTAATTTTTTATATGCGCAACTCCATATAAGGCCATGATATTTTCCTGGCGACGAGACAAGACGAGGTGCTTTTACATCGTCACCATACAGTGATAATTATACAGTAATTTCTTAAAAAAGTAAATTCTAATAAAGGAAAGTAGCTTAATTATGTTTACACAAGAGCAAATAAAACAGTATATATATACCCTCCAAACATATTCCTCGTTCCTTAATTAAGTGATCTCCAGAGTTCTGTAAAGAAAAATAAAGTAAGTTTATGTACATCCTTGCATCCCACTGTTGTGCACAGGTCTCGTCTCATCCATGAGAGCAAGAGTCTCAAATACGTGTTGGCAACTAAAAAGAGCCGTGTTGTGTCGGTGTAAGAATATCCACTACCCCATCCTTTGGGTGTCGTAAACGGCGACAGAGGGAAACAATTCAGGAGATGGGCAGCAGCGTCTTTCTAATAACGACTAAAATTTTTAAAAAAACATGCGTGAGTGTCGTGGAACACTCGCTTGGAATGAAGTTCTTTTCGTAATATATTATTATTGATAATGGTATTATTGATTAACAAATATAAATAAATGAATGAGGGCATCCACGACATTTTCTGCCTCCAGGACGGCGCCACTTAAGTGGGGTATAATATTTGACAGATTTCATAACGGGGAAGTAAATTTGTTCGGAAAATGTAGTTTTTTTTATAGGATAAGGGTGACAAACGAGCACACAGTCCATCTTATGATAAGTGGTTGCTGTGGTCCATAGACATCTACACCTATCTTCGATTACGAATCCAAATGCAGAAGCGTTGTCACCCGTGAGGACTAAGAAGGAATGCCTCTTTTCTAGTAAAAAGGGTCTCCGGTTCTCTACACTCACCATACGAAACACAGCAGCGTTAAGCTGCTATTTTACGCTGGTATTCTGTGAGAGCGTGGTCCTTCCCCGGTCGAGCCGACCCATTCGTGCTACAACCATAATATAGCTGCAGCATGCCTCTACCACGTATAATGTTTCTTTCTGTCCTATTAGCTATATTTTGTATTAATAAAAATAAAAAAATAAATAAATCAAACCACAGATATTCATAAAAGTAGGAAATGTGCAAAAAAAATAAAGAACAGAACCATTGAGGCACTGTTTTGTGTATTAATATAATACTCTAGAAACTGATAACTCAACTAAATGACATTGTGTAACAAAAAACTTTACCTTAGTGTCAACTAGTGACATCTGGTGAGCAGAAAATTATTAGCCCTCATTACTAGCGTCTATTGAAATGAAGCATCATTTAAAATAAAATAATATTTCTTTCATGGCAAGATAAGAAAAAGTGAATGGATATTATTCCATCTCGCTTCCTCATAACCGCCAAGGCCGTCTACACTACGTCAGAAGGGGTCGTGACGGAAATATTGTACACTTTTTCTCATCTAGCCCCTATTCGCCAAATTCGTACCGTCCGGTAAGGAACTTCGTTCCAAAAACTGCGTTTACCAACCTGCTTGTCAAGCCTGGCAACTATGGCAAATATCCCCTTGTGAGGCAATCTATGGGGGGAGGCCTATGTGGTGGACTTTAATAGGCTTTAACGGTAACGTTAACTAAAAAATTATAATCTACGTTTTTTTTCATACCAATTTTTTAACTAGCAAATTTTGTTCACGAACTCCATTATCTTTAAGGATAAATGCTAATTGAAACCTTATTTTACTGTTATTAACACACGGTAAAGCTATAATTGTTACAATTAATGCTGACCATGTTGAAATTCTTACATATTTCTTACAAACTAAATTACTCTACGATTTTGGTAATTAAAAAACTACTTACTCGTAAAACTAGATCAGTTTAAAACTAACTACCTACTCCGAGCTCAAAAAGACGTTTGAGGCACTTTAATTGTACAACATTCGAGGACGATATTATACTTAACGGTCTTAAAATACTCAGTGAACATAAAAATGTTAATTTTTTTTATGACACATTTTACGTTTTAATTTACTTAGTACTCTGGATAGTAAGAGGGTGCGTTTTTAAGTTCGCGGAATGGGGTAAGAGTGGAATTAAAAATCCTGCTACCCTAATACATTTTTCGGATCTTTCAATTAACTTATGTATACCCTCAAAAAATTATTTGTCTTTGTCTAAAAAATACGCCGAAACTACTTCCTTTACTTCTTCATCACTTAAAAACTTTTTCCCACGAAATTCTTTATTTAAGTTTGAGAAATACATAATAATCACTACAGGACTCAGGTCAGGACTATAGGGTAGGTGTGGCAAAAATTCGAAACCCACCTTCTGCAGGGCAGCCATCGCAACATGGCACGTGTGAACAGGCGCGTTGTCGTGCAGAAGAAGGATTCATTTGGTCAATTTTCCCCTTCTTTTCTCCTTTATTTTTAGCTTGCTTTAATTATTCTAGGATTGAAGCGTAGTAATTTCCGGTTATAGAGACACTTTTATCTTTATAATTAATCAATAGGGTTCCTTCTGAGTCCCAAAATACTGTCGCCATGATTTTCCCAGCTGATTGTCATGATCATCATCATTATAGCCTTTCATAAGTCCACTGCTCAACATAGAGCTCCCCCAAGGAATGCCACAAAGCACGGTCCTGAGCCACCTGCATCCATCGACTTCCTGCATGTCTTACCAGGTCGTCACTCCATCTCGTGGGGGGTCGCCCTACACTTCGCCTACCGGTACGAGGCTGCCACTCGAGAACCTTTCTTCCCCATCGGTTGTCGGTTCTTCTAGCTATATGCCCGGCCCACTGCTACTTCAGCTTACTAATCCGTTGGGCTATGTCGGATACTCTGGTTCTATTGCGGATATCCTCATTTCTAAGTTTATCACGCAGAGAAACCCCGAGGATAGCCTTCTCCATAGCTCGCTGAGCGACCTTGAGCTTCCTCATACGGCCAGCAGTGAAAGACCACGTCTCAGATCCGTAATTCATCACTGGCAACACGCACTGGTTGTACAATTTCGTTTTAAGGTTTTGAGGTATGTCTGACGAGAAGATGTGTCGTAGTTTCCCGAACGCAGCTGATTGTGCCACCTTAAATGTCTTGGGTGGTGGTGTGCCTTTTTTGTGCCACTGCATAGAGTCCTGTTTGGATTTAGGTTCATAATGGTGAACCCAAGTTTCGTCACCAGTAACAATTCGAGCCAACACTCCATCTTTGTCTTCGCGCTGTTGCTTTTGAGGCGGCGTGAGCATTCTAGGCACCCATCTTGCGCTGACTTTAGTCGTGCCAAGATGGTCATAAAGAATTTTGAAAATGGTTGTATCTGATACTCCAGCCATTTCTGCGAGCTGTTTTTTCTTTAGGCGGGCATCTTCTAATATAAATTTTTCGACTTTTGGATTAATTTCCGAAGTGGTCACCTCGATCCGCTTTCCTGGTCGTGGGTCGTCTTCAAGTGACTCTCTGCCTTGTTTAAAAGGGGTATGCTACTTGTAAACCATAGTTTTACTTGGACAAGAGTCTCCGTAAACGGATGACATCTCTTCCAATATAGTCTGAACTGATTTTCCGCGCTTGGTAAGGAACTTTATAACGGCACGGAACTCGATTTTCTCCATATTTCAAAATTTCTTCCCGATTGATTTGTTTGGTCAAAGACTAATGATCTAATTACAATAAAACCGGGTATTTATACTAATAATGAGTTGCTCAATTAGCACATAATTCAACAACGTCTCCACTTATTACCTATCTACCCATTATGCGAACTTAAAAACGCCCCCTCGTACTATAGACAAATGTTGGCAGGTGCAAAACATCTCATATTAAATGTAGAACTTAGAAAAATGTGAAATTACATTAATAACTACTATCAATACATATTTTCCCCGCCATTTTTCAATTGTTTTTCTGTCCCCAAAAATTAGTAAATCTAACGGAGAAGTTCAATACGTTTTGAAGTTTTATTACAAAAAAAGTAAAAAAAAAAAAGAAAAAATTTGTGACGTTTATGGACCTAATACAGTGTTAGTAAGAGTAGCACAAAGTTGGTTCAAGCGTTTTCCGTTCGGAAATTTTGATGTCAAAGATGCAGCTCGCTGTGGTGCCATTTTTGAAAGAATGGAGCAAGACTGCGGTAGAGTTCCGGAGCTTGACTCCAAGAATTCAATTGATTCGATTGTTTATTTATTTATTTAACCTTTATTGTTAACACCTTAATAAAATAGGCTACCAAAATAATAATATACATAATCTATACGTGGTAGAGCCATGCTTCAGCTATATTAGTAGTATAGTTGTAGCACAAATGGGTCAGCTCGACCGGGGAAGAACCACGCTCTCACAGAATACCAGTGTACATTAAGTAATACATAACAAAACATGTATGATATATATATATATATATATATATATATATATATATATATATATATATATATATATATATAATACATAATAGTATATTGCATTGTTAAATATTGTATTGTTTTTTCTTTTTCGAGTGAGCAACACTGATAAACCACAACGTATTATATTTTAATTTTGAACACCGCTCAATCTGGTTCGTGTGGGACGGAATCAGTCCGAATCGGTTCCCATTGAGCTCTGCTCCATGGACCGGTTCAAAGACAATGTTCATAATAATTAACGGTATTGTTGGTCCTCACGTTGATGTTGAGCTTGTGTGTAGATGAGTGTAGCTGATTCATTCCAATCAATATTAGAAACATTACAAAGATTTTCCTTATAAAATGACACTTCGGGGTTTTCCTTCTACTATTATATTATTTAGGGATGGTTATAATAATGGAATGAGTATAATACTATCCAAAATTACGTGACCAACCCTAGCATATAATAACTACACGGGCGGCGGTATCGGCTGACATGAAAGGCGTTTCCAAACTGTATTCCATGTCATTGCAGTCCATGAACAATTGCAGCCAACTTCAATCAAATACCGCTACAGATGTGTTGTCACTTACTTAGATGGAATGTCGGACAGACTGTAATTACACTGCCTCTCCAAACGCCTCAGACGGGACACAGCAGTGCAAGCGCTGCTATTTCAATCATGCCATTGAAATCACGTTGGAAACATGTATCACAAAGTTTTGTCTCTAACAGTAATCAGTAGTGTTATTGTACTTATTGCAAGAAATTCAATTGACACCGGTGTTGATTTACCATCACCATCATCATCATTATCATTAATACAGTATAACAAGAATCCAAGTCTGAATAAGGTTTCTCCTCCCACTATATACCCTAAATGACGACCTTTAGGTTTTATGTAAATGACTTGTTAAAATTGACTTTTTTTCTTCGTAACTTGGATTTTTTGTTTGACGGGTTTTGTAGGCAACGACGATGACTATAATTTTGTTTATACAATAAAGCGTACCTAATCAAGAATCACAACCCGATAGCACTAAGTGTTTTTTTGCGGCGCTGCACGTCCACGAGTTCAAATCCCGCATAGAACAAGTGTTTGTTAAGCCTACAAATTATTGTTCCGGGTCTGAATGATTGATGGATGGATAAATGACAGTTATCGGGAAGATGCCGCTGCCCATATCCTTTTTCAGTTTCCCCTCTGTCGGTTCTTAGGGTGTTACCACACCAATCTATCGATCGTCGATCGAAACCATAGATCCACGTCGATCGATGTCGATCGATTGGTAGCTTTAGCTGATCGACGGATACTGGTCGATGAAACATTGTTCAATCCTCGATCGACAATTAAACGATGTGGTTGTAGGTTCATCAATAGTATATTTCAAAATGTATTCAGAAGAGGACAACAGGGAGCGGTCGGTGGAGCGGGGCGGGTTCTCGAATAATCAAGGAGCATTGTA
This sequence comes from Parnassius glacialis, assembly GCA_033319125.1. Classification (NCBI taxonomy): domain Eukaryota; kingdom Metazoa; phylum Arthropoda; class Insecta; order Lepidoptera; family Papilionidae; genus Parnassius; species Parnassius glacialis. Next base: position 21,964,800 of record JAVANC010000008.1, read on the forward strand.
CCATCGAACGATGCCATCGATCGATCGTGTGGTAGAAACTAACGACTAATCCATTCCATCATCGATCGATTGGTGTTGTAACACCATTACGACATCCACGGGATGATAAAATGGCGCAGTAGATTATGTTCCGGGGCCAACTATGCAGCAACGGCCTCGGTCGCGTGTTCGTATAAGAATTATGCATAAAAATACATAGGACATGTAAGAACAAAACAAATATTAAACAAGTTATATTATAAAGAACCATTTAGGTTTGTACGGTTAATCTATTTCACGATGAAGGTTTGACTTTGGTTGTTGTTAGCCGTGCACATACACATTGTGTCTGTGTGCGTAGACTGCGGGCATAGTATAACTGCGGGGGATCGGGAGTAGCGCTTCCGAGGCCTACGCACACTAACGCAATGTGTACGTGCACGGGTAACACAACCAAAGTCAAACCTTCATGGTGAAATAGAATAACTACCTATAACTAGAAACTTAATATATGTGTGAAATTCACATAGACTGTTTGATCTGGAAGCTATAACGACTTTATTTGCTTTACACGTACTTGTACGTGCTCGTTATGTTTACTTGTCAATTTGTTCATGATGAGGTGGACACGATACATGATAACGCGTAATTTATATAAATTATTAAAAAAAAAACAAAGAATCCGTCTGCAGTGATCTAAATCAAAGAGTATAGGTATAGGTAGTAACTATACCAGAAGGAAATCTAAGTAAGATACCTACATAGTACATATATATAGGGTTATTTTGCAATAATCGGCCGAAGGTTACACTCATCATACGAAATTAAGAGCAGCATTGAACTGCTATTTTACGCTGGTATTCTGTGATAGCGTGGTCCTACCGCGGTCGAGCCGACCCATTCGTGCTACAACTATAATACAGCTACAGCGTGGCTCTACCACGTTTAAAATGTTTTTACAACTATTCCAAACCAGGCGTCGACTACTATCCCATCTGATGGTACGATTAAGTGGTGATGCAGCCAAAGATGGTAAAGCGCATGATAAATCTGATGACCTTATAGTTTTGGGGTTTCGGGCTGACACTAAGAACATTTACCCAACTAAAGTGCGGGTACAGAAATAAAAATAAGCAACCCTCCTTAAACGTCTACTTATAATAACCAATGTATTTTTTTTCAGATCTAACGTGTCATGAACTGGCAGCATGGCGACCACCACAATGGTCGTTTCGCCGTTAGCAACCCAGCCCTCGCCTAAAAACAAGAGGCGACTTTTTGCCGAAGCGAGACAGAGCAGTCTTCAAAAGCTGAGTGTCATTTTCGATCATGGAAACAAAAGTGGTATGTAAATGAAATAAAAAAGAACGATGTGTTATCTATATGGGATATATCTATATTGACACCGAAACAATTAATAACGCCGGTCGGATAGACAGCCCACTCAAAAAGATATAGATAGTAAGATAAAAGCTTAACACCGGTGTACACACAATGTAGAAAATAAAGTTCAGAAACAGAAACAAGAATAGAATAGAATTAAATAATTTTTTATTCAATATTGATTATTACATAATTCTTATTGAAAGTTATTTTTTATTTACGATTGGTTCGGAAAATACCTCTTTCCTGGGAAGAACCAGCAAGAAACACAGATTTCGTTTGGGTAGATTTCACCTTATATTTCCTGGTTTTTACCTTGTTTGAAGGATTTTATTTTTATTACGTGGTAGAGCTATACTGTAACTATATTGTGGTTGTAGCACGATTGGATTGGCTTGACCGCGATTTTTTTTTATAGGATAAGGCTGAGAAGCGAGCACACAGTCCTCCTGATGGTAAGTGCTATTCTCGTTAGTGAATCAAAATGCAAACGCGTTGTCAGCCGTGACCGTGAGGACTAAGATAGATATTCTCCAGTAAAAAGCGTCTCCAGTTCTCTACACTCAGCATACGAAACACAGCAGATTTAAGCTGCTATTTTACGCTGGTATTCTGTGAGAGCGTGGTGCTTCCCTGGTCGCGCCGACTCATTCACGCTACAACCATACAATTAATATAGCTCCAGCATGGCTATACCACGTCTAAGATAAATAAGGAATAGCAGCTTAACGCTGCTGTGTTTCGTATAGTGAGTGCTTTACACTTTACACAACTGGAGACCCTTTTTATTGGATACTAGCTGTTCCCTGCGACTTCGCTCGCGTAATAGGGTTTTAAGCCGGCACAGATGGGCCGGCTCGAACCGGGGTGGTACCACGACCTCACAGAATACCAGCGTGAAGTAGAGGTTTACTTCTGCGTTTCGCTTGGTGAGTGCAGGTGGCCGGAGGCCTTTTTTACTGGAAATGAGGCATTCCATCTTAGTCCTCACGGGTGACAACGCATCTGCATTTTGATTCGCAAACGAGGATAGATGTAGATGTCTATGGGCCGCAGCAACCACTTACCATCAGGTGGACTGTGTGCTCGTTTGTCACCCTCATCCTATAAAAGAAAGTAGATTTAGTTATTATTATTGCAATTATAGGGGCAATTATAGGGTATAATGGCTATCGTAAGCTCGTAAGAGGTGACATATTACAATGGGCGGCAGACCTTTCCTGATTAACCTAAAAAAAATTGCAGTCGCCCATAACAACTAGGGTTGCCAGCCAGCCCGCGGTGGACGGAACGTCCCGTTTCTAGAGTTAAGCGGAACGCATCCGCGAAAGATATGTTCGGGATGCCAATTATCCCATTTGATTTTATGCGCCTAAATTTCAGGCAGAAGTATCTTGAAGAGTACGCACATTTCATATTGTCATCTTTTTCATACTTCTTCTTAATCGAATGAAGACCAATAAAAATACTTAAGTGTGTAAAACCAAAAAAAAATCCTAAAAAAAATAAGTATACTATAATGGTCTTAATTCATTCAGAAGAAGATATTGTATACTACATTTTATTTTTTAATTTTATTTTTTACTTTAGTATACAAAATACAAGGAGCTTTAACTCTTCGATATACTATGTCTTAGCACCGATTCAGGAAGCTATTATGTGGAAAATAATTTTTTATTTAGTTTATGAAGTCTGCTTTTGTTTTTATTAAAAGTTAAATTTTTGCTTATTCGAGTGGAATAAGCAATATCACAATCACAAGGCAAGGTATTATTTAGAATGTACTTTAAATAGTGACAATATAAGCGTTATCCCCTAATTTTCCATCCTTAAGGGATGGATTTTTTTCTTTAAATTTATATGAGACCACTAGTGTAGTCTATATAATTAAAAAAAAAAATTAAGTCGGTTTATACGTTTTCGAGAAATCGGAGATAATATTTAAAAAAAAAATACTATTACGTATTTTACAAAGTAAAAGCTGACTTCAAACTATTAAAAATAATGAAATAATTTCATATTCTGAAGTCGAGGCTCTAATCCAGGGATCACCAATTAGTTTAATTTCGGGTCCGTATAAAAAAAATATAAATCTGGCGCAGTCCGTTTGCTAGATAATGACTAGCAATCAAAATATAAAATGTATAAAACTAAAAGAAATCAAAATATTTTAAATAAGGATACATCTAATTAAAAAATAAAGTAAGTACCCAATATTAAGGCGAAAAATGGCATTTGTTAATCTGAACAATCTTTCTGAAGTTTGGAATTAGGTTGGTTTAAGCTATAGCCATTAAATCCTGGAGATGGTCATCAGTAAGACGAGATCGAAATTTATTTTTAGTGAAGTTCACCTTAGAAAACGCTTCTTCACAAATATATTATGTTGATCCAAACATTACAGTACAAAGTTTCAAAGCCATTTTTTTAGTTCTGGGTAGTTATTATTATTTTTTGTGTTTCAAAACAGAAGAAAATTGAACTACCACAAATTTTTAGACTGATATTCTTAGATCCTTCTGGGTCCGCACAAAATAGATCGGCGGGCCGAATCCGGACCGCGTTCCGCCATTTGGTGACCCCTGCTCTAATCCTTTAGCATCGACTTCAGAATGTGATTTTTTTCTTTTTAGTTCTTTGAAGTCGGCTTTTATATTTTATTAAAAGTTATTTTATACCCTCTTGTCTCAACGTCGTTTAAATGGTTACTTTAAAAACTTTATCCCCTATTTTACTACCCTTACTACTATTAATAAAACAATCGAAATCGCTTTACAATTATTGACAAGTCGCATTCTAAACCTCCTTTTTAAAAGTAGGCTGGAAAACATACATGTTGAATAAAGAACCTCCTTTTTTGAAATCGGTTAATATGTATAAAAAATATAAAAGAAAATATGTTTCCCATTCTGTACTTTTAAACCTTTCTCTCTTTTTTTGCCACGTCCCGCGTTGTGGTTGCAGTTTTCCCGCAAATCAGTACACTAAGTTTGGCTACCCTAATGAGGACTAATAATCATTGCTCACTAGATGTCACTAGTTGTGACTGTGGCGAAGCTTTTTGTTACACAATATGATTTAATTGAGAAGTTAGTTTTAAATAATAGTTTATTTGTTTCTAGAGTAATACACAATACAATGCATCAGTAGTTTGCTTTTTAATTTTTTGCAGATTTTTAACTCTTCTTTTAATTTTTCTACTTTTAGGAACGGAACATCCGTAGATTAGTTTATTTAGTTTATTCATTTCTAATGTAATTAATATGAAATATAACTAATATTTCAAAAAGGAACATTAATGTCTACACTTTTCTAACAAATTAACTTCCCTGCTATGAAATCTGTCAAATATTTCAACTCATTTCAAAGATATGCGACCCTGGTGGCAGAAAATTTCGTGGAAGTCCTCAATAACAACCCAACTGCCAAGGCAATGCTTTACCACTAACTAGATATGTGGAAATCCCCCCAAAATGCAATCTGTAGGGGAGGCCTATGTTCAGCTAAACGAAATGAATGAATGAATAAATAGCAATAGGTAGATAATAAATACATACTGGATCAAACATGAGGTCTTCACTCATATTTAAAAGCACTATGATTCTGCAAAAACAAATACCTATGAAATAGGTATACCAATGAACAAGGATTAAACTTTGCCAATCAGTGTCAATTGCAGTGTGAGATTGCCTCTTGTAGTATTTGACGTTAGAGACCATAGTGTTAGACTTAAAAAAGTACTCTGTGCCTAGAAGAGAAGAAGGAGGTTGTATATTATAACTTCCTTTCCTTAGACTGGCCGACTGACAAAGAGTTTAGGTAAATAGATATGTAGCAAGCTTTAAAAGGTTTAAAAAATTACTAGGTCAAACGTAAACGTAGTGATTATATTCTCCTTGGTCAAACGGTCAAATGTCTCAAACACTATGTACCTACGTTTAGCTTTTACTGAAGCACAAGCGATCCGCCCCAGCTCCGCACGGGTGATTTCTGGACCTCAACAACAGCGCCACCTATTGGGTCCAATTGCGAATTTAAGCCATCCAGAGACCCACTCGACCGCACACAAAAAATTTCTTCAATATCGTTCGAAATGTTTTCGTTTTTTAGGGAGACTAACGGACAGCAAATGATTTTTATACATAAAAAGATATCATCGTAAAAAGTACCACCCGATAATATTGCCTGATCTATGATATAATGTACTAAGATTCGCTAAAATCCACTACTTAGTCTGTGGTACTAAGTATGTAATTTTAGGATCGGGGTTTTGGCGGGAACTTGAAGTGGATTTTAATATGTAAAGTGATGCGATTTTGTGTATTAAATGTCTGCGCATATTAAATGTCATGCCAACTATTGGCATAAACGGTGTAACAAGTGCTCCGATGGTGACGTGAATCTCAAGATAAGGTGTCCGTCTGCTTAGGCGCCTTGAGTCTGCTGGCTCAAATTGCCGTCAAAATCTACACAAAACGCAAAAAAACTACGCAATGTGACACATCAACATATTGTGAATCAGTGTACTATACAGGATTATTATCACTTGATACTATCATTGAAGATATGGCTTAAAGGATAAGCATCTAAGCCAAAAATCTTAATAAAAAAAAATAGGATCACATCTCACGGTTTACTGGGTAACATACAGTATACATTTAAAATGTTGAGATGACTACATAATTTATTCAGAGTATATTAACCCTCATACAGGATCTAACAAACACCACATCAAACAAATAAATTATGTACTTTGGGATTATTGCCATTTTTCAAAACTGAAAGTACACATTGTGGTACCTTGTACTACACATTTGTGGTTTTCAAAAATGGCCATCATCGTCTATAGCATTTTACATATATACTTATTATGAGTAGATTACATTTGTACCAAGAACATCTGCAACAAATACGACTACAAATTCGATATTGTTGTATGTCATTTATAAACTCAATTTGAATTAAAATCGTTAATAACGTTACGCTGTCAAGCATTGCATACATTTTAAAATGACAAGAGATGGCAGCACTAAACTATGTTGTATGTTGGTCAAACTGCTATTTTGAAGGTTGTGACAAAATTGTTGCTATAATTAAAAAATATGTGCCTTTTTAGTAGAAATGTATATTTATATAAATATATGAATCGCAAGTTTTAATAACATTCGTTAATTTGACTCTATGTATTTTATAGCTTGGGTATATCTTTATTTATAAAAACTTATTTCTTAACATAAAAATGGGTACATTTTCAAGTACAAGAGATCTGCGAATAGATATGGTAGTGTTTTAATAAAAGAACAGTTTTAAGGCAGTTACAGTTCACAAATAAACTAATTTCTTAACATAAAAATGGGTACATTTTCAAGTACAAGAGATCTGCGAATAGATATGGTAATGTTTTAATAAAAGAACAGTTTTAAGGCAGTTACAGTTCACAAATAAACTAATGGAATCATGACTGATTTCAATATGAAGCGTTCTAGACATCTTGTAACAGCACGTCATCGTCGATCGTTGATTGTCATCACTTAGGTTGAGACATAGAAATATTAAATAGAGGAGAAGTGGCAAGGGGGCGTGTCTGTGTCCGCACGATATGATCAAAATGCTCAGGTTCTATTGAAATGGCCGTCTTTGCGTATTAGTATACTTTCAACCGTAATCGTGAAACAATATCAGAATGCCGTGTTATTCAGTGGTTTCGTGTAAAGACCGAAGCCAAAACAAAATCTTTGTAGATCATGGAATCACTTACCATATGTAAGAACAAGTATTTTACTATCTTTATCTATATAATCATGAAAAACAACAAATCGTAAAATATATTTTGCTCTTAATGCGTTATTTTTGTTTTCAAATATCACTGCAACAGTACTATTTTGTAGTAAATACATTGCTCCTTAACCACTACTTATGTATATCGCTAAGCGACTGAACAAGCAATGTAAATATGACAAAACGATACTTTATTTATGGGGATGCATCGTGTAGTACGGCCACTGTATCTTGCGATGAGTTAGTGTTGTGCTTGTGCAGATCCACTAACGTATGCTATCGACAACAATGTCGATTGGCGAATTGCTATTATAGTTTATTCTTTCAATTTGTCAACCGTTTCAGCCCGGTGGGAAGACTGATGTGAACATAATGGTATTTAATTATTTTGATTATTTTCACCGTTTACTACACTGAATTCGTAACTAGCGATCATAAAGTAAGTTGCTTAAATAATTAGGTTAATCATCGGTGAAGTGTTTTGGGTTAAATTATAGTATATTATGCCTTATCTTCGTGTTAATTACATACTTTTATGTTTTCAAAAGCTTCGAATGCGTTATTATACTTAATTGGCATGGTTCAGAAATTCAGAATTCAGATAATATTATAATAGTGACTTTTGCTAAAAATAAGTCTACATAATTCTCCTCGCTATTTATTTGTTATGCATGAGTGTGTGTTTGTTTTCATATATTTAACAATATCTAAAATATTTAACAGTGGTAGAGCCAGGCGGCAGCTTTTGCTGTCGCATGGATGGGCCGGCTCGAACCGGGGTGGTACCACGACCTCACAGAATACCAGCGTGAAGTAGAGGTTTACCTCTGCGTTTCGCTTGGTGAGTGCAGGTGGCCGGAGGCCCTTTTTACTGGAAATGAGGCATTCCATCCTAGTCCTCACGGGTGAAAACGCATCTGCATTTTGATCTGTAACAGAGGATAGATGTAGATGTCTATGGGCCGCAGCAACCACTTACCATCAGGTGGACTGTGTGCTCGTTTTTCACCCTTATCCAATAAAAAAAAAATATCTTAACCAACCAGAGGTTTTTTAACAAAGGCTTGCCAGGTACATGGTGAAGTTAAGAAATTGTGTAGGATATATGTAAATGATAAATAAATTATTATCGTACATTTTCAGCTTCCCAAAAGATGCTAATTTAAAAAAGAAATGAATTGATGCCACAGGAAGGCCACCTAACTGGTTCCCTACAAAAACTAGTACCATATGCCAAAATACCTACTTTTTCAATACGCTATGACAATCTAAACCAACATAACCGGATTTTTTATTGTATTTGTTAGGTAGGTTAGGTACTTAATAATTTACGGTTAGCTACATATTGTTTATTTTTATTATATAATTTCCTGTGCATATCGTTTTTTATTTATTTTATTTTCAATTTTAGTGCAATTTTAGTATAAATGGAAGAGAATCGATAACTTTCCAATTTAGTCAATCACTAATGTATATGTAAAATAAATGGCTTTTGTTTTTAAAATGCACAGGACAACGATAGCGACTTATATTTTTGTGTGAGTAAGTAGTACGGTGCATGGTAAATGCACGCTCTTTCTGTAGGGATACGGTTTATAATTGATTGTGTAGTACATTCTGATTTATAAAATGCGGGTGTGTGCGCGACTGCGTATCTATTGCTTTTACTGATCTGCAAGTGTAGTAGTAGGCGTGTGGTAGGGGCCAACTGGAGACACTGGGTTTCGATACATTTTCAACTACCGGGCATATCTCCTTCTATTATTATATCTATGGGTTGAGATCTATAGATCATACTTTGACTTTGCTCAGACTTAGGCTTAGCATAGTCTTTGATTCTGAATTTATAGTTGTATTGGGTTAATATTAAGCTAAGGTTATGGTAAGGCCCAGTTAAAAAAATAATGGATGCTTTATTCCACACATTATATTCTTGGTGTTACTGTATAAAATTAAAAAAAATAATATTTAAAAATTGATCTCAGCCTTAAAGTCCACTGCTAAACACAGCACTCGGGCATATCTTGCTTTGTAGGGGTTATAATTGCTATAGCAGCTACGCTTGGCAAGCGTGTTGGCAACCGCAGTCTTTTTTATTTTTAGTCGTTATTAGGAAGACGCTGTTCCCCTTCTCCTGATTTGTTTCCCTCTCTACTCTCTTACGATATCCACGGAATGATATGGGGTAATGTTTATTCTTACACCGCCACTACGATAAAGATACACAAATTGCTAAAGGTCGAGGCCGTTTTGTTATGATTATTATTAACAATCGGTTGAATAAAAAGGGGCGTGTGATTATTTTATTCATCCACTAAGACTGTCTTTCGATTTTTGTATGCTGGAAAATATAAATTTCAATATTTATCCGCATTTTATCCATAAAATTTTATAAATAGCCTTACTTTTGGTTTTAAAATAAAATTCTTATTTTTTCTGTATTTAGGTCATTTATTTGGCATTTTGAAAACCTCACTAAGAATAGGTTTTTCTTCTAATCATTTTTCTGTTTTTATTTCGCTACACATAATATACATTATGTGGATCGAAATAAAAATAGAAAAAAGATATAGTATGTAGATTGCGATGGTTAGTTTTGGACGAAGATGCAATGAGAAATAGCAGTAGGGATTATGCAAATTCTGTATTATTATTTTTTATTTGTTAAAATGTGAACACTGATTTAATATTTTGGACTATTAAAGGGCGAATTTAGAAAAAAATACGTTCATTCAAAAAACTCGTGTTATTTAAATTACTTACTTTTAATCGAAATAATATAACAATAATTAAGTAAATTTAATCAATCCTGGAACATTATGATTGATAGTTATCAGGAATTAGGTATGTCGTCGTTCAGTTTATGACTAATCCTTGAAGCGCTTGTTATCATCGATAATAATAATAAAACACTTTAATGTCAAGAAACTGACACGCACGAGCACTTTTCTAGCAAATAACGCAAGTTACGCTGACGTAATTTAAAAAAAGGTCGTTTTGGTGGCCTAATCTAAATTCTAAGACATTTTTTAGGCTGATTTTAGCAGAAGATAACCAAAATTGAGGGCAAAGTTTTGATCGGAATTGACTTATCGAGTATAATATTTAAAGGTAAAGTAAGTCTTGTAACAATTTGATAATCTATATTATTTATTCACTAAATCTTTTTTAAGTCGCCGTACTTTTAATTATTTTTTGTATATGTATGAGTACCAAAGTAATTGTGGTAGTTTTTAGTTGATTTTATTTTACAGTGGCAACACTCGTTTCTGCAGTAATTATTGTATGTATTTCTGATTTTTCTGAACGCCATTACTTTTTACCGATGTAATGTTGAAATGATTCTAATCAGTTTTCATCGGGAGTTGTGTGTGATGTTTTAATAAAATATTGAAGTGATTGTGTAAAAAAACTATTGAACTTCTTAAAATTTTTGTGCTGGGCTTTGTCATGGCCGGTAAGTGCTGACTTTTAGCGCCCGATAGACAAGGGCGAATTGGATTCGGGAATCGGAAATAAGTCGAAGATGTTTTATCGTTCGAACTCCGACGGTAAATGCAATGTTTTTGTCCTTAGTTTGGTTATTAGTTCTTATAGTTTTTAATGTAATAATAGCATAGTGCCAGTGTTTGGTTAATGTAATGTTTGAGGCAATCATTTTAACCTTTTACTCTATGATTTCACTTCTGCTCTAAATTTGTAATGAAAGGAAGGTTCTCGCAAAGGTTTTTCTTTGTATATACACCAAATAAACACAATAACATATACATAAATGATCTATTGCTAATTTGTTTGTGTAATCAGATGATTGCGATTGTTGATTACGACTCGAAGGTCAAATCAATGTATTTAGCAGATTTTTGCAATTAGGTTTCCGATGAATATATTCTTCATGCTAAAACAGGTCGACGAATAAGCTTTTAATGAGATTATTGTCAGTTCGAACTATTTTTGTGTACCCACTTCAAATAACGAATTTTAGGCATTCGTTCTAATATTACGCCGTTTCGGTTGCAAAGAAATAATAAAGCGAAATAAATATAGGCATATTTAACTAACCAGCCATATTTTAAATTTTAGCTCAATGTAATATGCCTTTGTGCAGTAATTAACTGTAAAATATTTCTATTAATATTGTAGTCTAAATCCCTCTTCCAATCCACACATCTATAGAACAAATTACCATTTGAATTGTATGTTAGCATAGCACTTCTTGATATGTTTCACATAAATTTCAGTATAGCATATATAAAGATCATGTTAATCTATTGTCTTGTGCTATTTATTAAGTTTGTTCCATTCTCATCTCCTACAAATTTAAACAATTCTTACATATGTAGGAGAAAAATAATTGAAATTTGTAAATTCTGACCAATGTAGAACTTATAAAAGTTTTGCATAGTAAAGTCATTTGTAATTTTATAAAATTAGCTAGCCCGACAGCTGATATTGTTCTGCCCTTTCCAGTAGATGGCATGATGATTTTTACTCTTGAAGTTTTTGTACAGTTGTAGCACAAATGGGTCGGCTCGACCGAGGAAGGACCACACTCTCGTAGAATACCAGCGTAAAATAGCAACTTAACACTGCTGTGTTTCGTATGGTGAGTGTAGAGAACCGGAGACCCTTTTTACTGGAAATGAGGTATTCCATCTTAGTCCTCATGGGTGACAACGCATCTGCATTTTGATTTGTAATAGAGGAGAGATGTAGATGTCTATGAGCCGCAGCAACCATTTACCATCAGGTGGACTGTGTGCTCGTTTGTCACCCTTATCTTATAAAAAAAAATGTATCCAGATTTTGTACAGTGTAAAGATCAATATTATGGGGTGTGGGTGTAAACATAAGTCATTTTGATCTAAAAATTTAGAATTTTTTTATAATCTATCAAATTCTAGTATAGATATGAACCGTGGTCTTGGCAAATGAAATATATTATTTGAATATAACCTCAATCGGTTGACTCATCACAAGTTACATGATCACTACCTGACCCACCAATGAGTATATATTTATATAAAGATATCTATTAATATGATAGATATCTTTATTGTATTTATTAATATAATAAATATCTTTATTAACATAATAATTAATGTTGACTTTGTGATGCTGTGGCTTAGTAAAAAGTTGCACTGCTAAAACTCGTGGATTTGAAATCCGCACGGAGCAAGCATTTGTATGGCCTAAAAATAATTGTTCCAGGTCTGGATTTATGTCCTTGTGAAATTTATATATGTAAACTGTTCCCATGATAAAAAATAAGCACAATTAATGAAAATTTGGGTAGGAACAAACTACATGGTTTCACATCATTATATAATTATTATCTATGCAAACTAAAAGCTATATTACTCTTAATGCACATTATTAATTAGAATATACAGCTTTACTTTGATAATTATGCTAGGTACTCCCAAAGGACAGGCAGTGCTGTGCATACTGATTAATATCACAGTAGCAACTGACAAACGTTTGTACCTATACCTATTCAATTATGTCTTATTCAAATCCCACATATTGGTGACAATACAATTTTTTTAATAATGAATTCAGGCAGCTTAGGATTAGCTTAGTATATTATAAATGATTACCTGCTTACATGAAGTTGTTTTAACAATATAGCTTATTTTTTTAAATACACTTGACCCCCAGTAAACCGACAAACGTTTTGCAAGGCGGTGTCGGATTATCAAATTTGCCAGACTATAGGGTACTGCCACAGCCCCCTGGTAGTTTGGATCTTTTTCCAAACTACCAGGGGACCTAGTAAACCGACAAATTATATAAAATATAATAAAAAATATAAAATTCATGTAATGCACAATGAATACCTAAACAGTAAATAATGAATGCCCACTTAGCCGTTACCATAGTCACATTCAAACTAAGACAATATGCATCAAGCAAAATTGTTGTTGGTGCAAACTAGTTACAACTTGTTTGTCCACATATTATGGAAAGAACACCTCCCCGTGGCAGATTCATAACACGACTTAACTGTACCTACATGTTACATTTTCTGATTACAGGGGGTGTGGGGTTACCAGGGGTCCACTGTATACCTAGTTTGTCCACTGTCAGTGTTTTAGTTATGAAATTACATATATAAGTCAAGCTAATGTTTAACAGTTTCTTATTCTAGGTCTTTCTCTTGTTTTTATTTTATTCAACTAAGGTGACAACTTGTAAATATTATTGTAACTTGTCAACCAAGCAAAATATATTATTATATTGAAACAAGTGACCAACGATAAAATCTCATATACTCACTTATCTTACTGGTAATGAAAAAGAAGGTAGATAAAAATGAGAAAGGAAGGGAAGAATCAGACTTGCACATAATGCTTGCATATCTTTTCTAGTCTTTTCTAGTAAAGTAAATATGGCAGGGCCAATAACACAATATTTACACAAGTAAAAATATAATATTCTACAAGAAACAGTTAATTTGGGCCATAGGGTCCAAATTAACTGTTTCAAACATACATAAATTGACTTTAAAACATTGGTTGTGCTCAAATAAAACCTTTCAAATGGAAATAAGTCAATGAGAAGTTTTACTCTTTACAATTATCTTTTTAATTCCAATTTATTTTCCTCATTGTCAGTTTTTTTTAAATTACCATCACAGTCTATCAAAAGTCCACACAAAATATTTGCCATAGTTGCCATGCTTAGCATGTGGGTTAGCAACTGCAGTTTTTTAATTTGTTTTTAAGTTGTTATTAAGAAGACGGTGTTGCCCATCTCCTGGTTTGTTTCCCTCTGTTGCATCTTGTGACACAGTTGATATTCTTATACAGCCATTGTTTTGAGTTTCTTCTAATGACCACTACTGCTATTCTTATTATATATATCAAACATTGTATGGGCTATTAAGACATTTTTACCCACCTAAGAATCCACTGATAGAATTTGTTTATTTTCAACCACCTAAAAAATAAAGGAGGAGGTTCTCAATTTGACTGTTTTTTTTTTCAGAACTTTTCTAGGTGAACTGATTTTTATGAATTGATGATTGTTTTTTTTATTTAAAAGCTGGTGCTTCTCATGTGGTCCCATATAAGTTTGATCAAGATCTGACCAGTAGTTTTTGAGTTGTCCTTTTTCTCAAAAGGTTCACGTAGAATGAAGTTATGAGACATAAAATAAAACATACAGTTGAATTGAGTACCTCCCTCACTTTATCGTAAAAAGTCATAGAACCTTTTTTATTTCTATTTCATTAAAACATAAAAAATTGACCCATTTGAAAATAACAATTCCTTGCAATTAAAAAAATCTGTTCAAACGATGTGGCACTGAGAAGCCCCATTGCGACATGCATTTATATCATCAGTAGGACAATTTGAAGAGAATCACATAAAAAATTGAGGTGGAATAGTTATTGGTACTCATACGCCGATTGCTCTGGACTTAGTGGCCAATTTATTTTTCATGTTATTGTTTTCATGTTGTTTATTTCCCCCTCCGCACACCGCAGCTCCTCCAATCTTTGCCGCGCCGACCGCCATCATAACTAGGAGTATACTACTGTGAGAGAGTTTTTACAAAAAAATGGTTATTGTGAGTTATCCTTAGAAGATATACATATGCTGTTGTGGTCTTTTCTTTTGAACTTATTAAGAGGAACAATTCAGCTATACATTATTTTCATGCAACTTTACCTAATAATGCAGCAGTACACGCAGGCACAACTTTATCTGACTTAGTTGACAAATAACATCAACAACTCTTATCTCCTATGTCCATCTGGAATAATATACTTTCAAATTTTGAAAGAAATTTTCAAATAAGTGTAGTGGTTCCGGAGATTACCCTCCCCATATATACAAACTCACAAAATTCACACTCTCTCTTTATAATATTAGTATAAACTACTTAAAAGAGCCAGTATAAACCTTGAAAGAAAATTACTAAAAAGAGGATACCAGCTGAGCTACTCTCAAAGGAACTCTGAGTTTTGAAACAGCAGTAGATTAAGAAAAAAATGGCATTTGACAAAGAATATTTTATTTTTTTTACATTTAAATCTTTTTGTATAGATAAGATTTTTTTTAGGATTTTACCACTACTACATTTTTTTGTATGCTAACAAGCTAACATTTTAGTTTAAAGTTTAAATTTCTGTGGCACAAGAAATGTTACTCGAGTTGTGTTGAATGTTAAGACAACTTACAAATTAATACTGTCTTATACACCACATTATTTTGTGAAATATATATGATAGTTCTTTCTAAGATCTTGCCATTACCTAAATTGTTAATTGATATTGTATATTCTAAGCTATAGTGTATGGTTTTTTTTTAATAGGAGAGGGGGCAAACAAGCATACGGCTCACCTGATGGTAAGTGATTACCGCTGCCCATGAACAACTACAACACCAGGGGAATTGCAGATACGTTGCCGGCCTTTTAAAACGGAATACGCTGTTGAATGTCCCTAAGTCAGTCGGCTGGTATCGGTCCGGAAAAAAATCTGGTGGTAGTTGATTCCACAAGGAAGTTGTGTGTGGAAGAAGAAGAAACTTCTTTTAAATTGCACAGGGGTGGACCGCCAGTCATCCAGATGGTATGGATGGTATCGTGAATTTTGTTGCAATGTGCGACTGGAATTAGTCCGAACAATTCCTCAAAGCACTCCCCATGATGCAGTTTTCCCACCTTACTGCTCAAGTGGAATGTTCATAAGCTGGTATTTTACTTATTTCCTGAATAAATTTATCTACGAAATAATTCATTGTCAGGATCATTTTAAAATCTTCTAGCATAATCTTATCTTTATGTTTTATATTACTTATCTTATCTAAAAAAAACTGTCTAGCCAAATGTATTCGTTTCCCTTAGAAATATGTTTGTTTAGCATCTCCAAAATGACATTGAGTGAGGATCTTAATATCCAGTTTTCAACCTTGTCATTCATTTACACATTTATTTATAATCAGTTACTTTATACTCTCACAGAATACCAGTGTGAAATGCAGCTTATTATTGCTGCTATGTTTCATATGGTGAGTGTAGAGTACCGGAGTCCCTTTTTCATTGTAATGAGGCATTCTATCTAATCTATATATATATATTAAATAACGCTAATATCTAAATTAGTATATTGGTTCAATGTTAACAATTTGCATTTAAATGACACTAAAACGAAATGTATGAAATTCATGACTCCAAATGTCAAACAATTAAATACTAATGTAATTTTAAATGGGGAGAAACTGAGTCTTGTAGATATCACCATTTTTTCTTGGAATCACACTAGACGCGAAGCTTCAATGGAGCCCCCATATATCAAAACTAGCAAGCAGACTTAGTTCTGCAGCATATGTTGTAAAAAAGATTAGAAGTCTAATCAGTGTGAAACAGCTAGACTAGTTTACTTTAGCTATTTCCATACCATAATGTCGTATGGTATTTTGATATGGGGTGCAAAATACCACAGCTGACACTGAAATTATATTTGTTTTACAGAGGAGGGCCATAAGAGCAATTTATGATTTAAAGCCTAAAGAGTCGCTGCGACGAAAATTTAAGGAAATTAATATATTAACTTTGGCCCTCAATACATTTATGAAAATGTAGTGTACATACACAAAAATAAAAGTAGTTTTACAAAAATAAGTGATATTCATTCTGTAAATACTAGGAACAGACACAAGCTAGTAGTACCAGTTACTCGACTCCATCGAGTCAGTAATTCATTCTTGGGGCGATGTATACGCTTTTACAACAAAATTCCAGAAAATATACAAAATTTGTGCTGCTCAAAGATCAAAAACTTTATTAAACTAAGTTTGTATAAAAAGGGTTAGTATAATATTAAGGAATTTATGGATGATAATAACCCCTGGAAATGAGGTGATCGCTACCAAGTTATTTCTAATTTGTTGTGTTGTTAATTTGTGTAACATTCATGATTGTAAGCTGTTATTTTAAAAAAAAATCCCACTGGGTTTCTTGCTGGTTCTTCCCAGGACAGAGGTTTTTTACCGAACCAGTGGTAATCAAATAAAAGAGTGACTTTCAATAAGTATTATTTGTAATCTATATTGAATAAAAAAGTTTCTGTTTCTGTTATGGATCCTAGACTTGGTCCTTCACTGCTGGCCGTATGAGGATGATCAAGGTCATTCAGCGAGCTATGGAGAGGGCTATGCTTGGGGTTTTTCTGCATGATAAACATAGAAATGAAGATATCCGCAGTAAAACCAAAGTAACCGACAACGGATAAGTAAGCTAAAGTGGCAATGGGCTGGGCATATAGCTTGAAGACTCGACAACCGATGGGGAAAATATTTTCTCGAGTGGCAGCCTTGTACCGGTAGGCGAAGTGTAGAGCGGCTCAGGACCGTGCGTTGTGGCATTCCTTGGGGAAGGCCTATGTTCAGCAGTGGACTTGTGAAGGGCTGTAATGATGATGATGATGCCTGAGTTCACAAAGCAAAATAGACCAATGCACTGTTGAACTTGAACATTTATTTATAATGTTTTTTTATAGGTTAGGGTGACAAACGAGCACACAGTCCACCTGATGGTAAGTGTTTGCTGTGGCCCATAGAAATCTACATCTATCCTCGTTTGCGAATCAAAATTCAGATGTGTTGTCACCCATGAGGAATAAGATGGGATACCTCTTTTCCAGTGGAAAGGGTCTCCGGTTCTCTATACTCATCATACGAAACACAGAAGTTTTAATTTGCTATTTTACGCTGGTATTCTGTGAGAGCGTGGTTCTTCCCCGGTCGAGCCGACCCATTCGTGCTACAACTATACTACTAATATAGCTACACCATGGCTCTACCATGTATAAAATGTTCATTCAATAATGTGAAATTTTACTTTTAAGTTTGCTCTTAGTTTCTTCCAAAATTTAATTTTACTCACATTTTCTTCAAAAATATAGTGAAACATAAAAACAACACCTAGCAATAGTGTGGTGACTACAGTTCATTAATTCATTACAACCTATCATAGTCCATTGTGAAACATATGCCTCCCTCCCCCGTAGATTGCTTCATCATTGGAATGTTTGCCATAGTTGCCACACTTGGCAGGCGGGTTAGCAACAGCAGTTTTTTTATTATTTTGTACTAGTTCTTTTTAGTTTTTTTGTCGTCGGCTTTTACTTTTTATTAAATCAAATATTTTTGACTCGTTTGAGTGGACTAATGAATATGAAAAGCTCAATAGTGAAATTAAAGATTTATCTATTTTTATTATTCACCCTTTTTAGGTTTTATTCCTCAAAATTTATATGAGACCACCCTGAAGTATGTATAACCTATTCAATAAAAAAATAATTATTAAAATTGATCCACAATTAATGAAGATATCGAGTAACATACATACATACATAAAAGACATACACTTGAATTAACCATACTTTTGTTGAAGTCGGCTAAAATTACATAAAATATATAATTAGTATGGTAAATATAGTATGTTTGTAATGCTTTCCTATCTTAAAATGAGTTGTTGCTGACCTGTGTTGAGAGAGTATTTTAAAATTTTTATATTAAAAATTAAAACCTCATATATAATGTGACATGTGACGCATGGCTTTAAATGCTTCTTGTCTTAAAGCAAACCCTAATAAATGTAAAAGGCAAATAAATGGCAGGCTTGTATGGGAATTTCGTACAGCTAATAAAATTTCTTGTTTTGGGATATTTTCTTGTTTTAATTGGTAGATAGTAGGATGACAAGACTTTTTAAATTCTTAGTTTTTTAAAACTTGTGACGTTATCTTAGACGTTAGTTATCACCAGTTTTATTTTTTAAGTTTATTTTGATTGTTACAGATAGGCACATAAACATTGTTTTGGTGATAAATTAAATTAATGTTCTAGATTGCTTGTCTTTGTAGTATTTTACTTGCCATTAAGTAGGTAGATTGAGATGAGGATTGTACCTACTCAGTGGGGTGCATTAGAAGATATCTATATCCAATGGCGACAGTTTGACAATTATGAAGTTCTGATGGGGTTTTGAGTGTAGGTACTTTGTTTTTGGAATTGTAGTCACAAACCACAATCCAAAACAACAAGAAAGAGCTGAAATGAACTGAAAACCGAAAGACAGATTTTCTTTACCTGTTAATAAATAATTGCCATATGAAAAAATGACGAAAATCATTCCTATGATTAGATTGTTAACCATTATGATTTTATGCAACAATTATGCATTCTTAGGTATAATATATGTGTTTAATTAAATATAAATCATTTCGATATTTGTGTTATTTAACATAATATGGCAACTTCTAAAAACATAACTGCGTTTAATTTACGATTATATTACGTTTATTTATTAAAATGTTTATACCATATATATGGATATTAAAAATTAATCCAAAGTACTAACAGTAGTATGTACACTAACATGAAAATAAATGGCTTAGTTGCCTTAATATGTGGTACAAATTCTATAACAGAACAACAAAAAAATTATGGGGTACAAAATCTGCCCTTCACCTTTTAAGACATAAACTGTGTACCTACCCTATATATGTATTATATATATAAATGAAATTGAAGTGTCTGTTTGTAATTTCGAAAAAACTGTCTTATATTGAGCTATGGTGGCAGTTTGCATGCCATTAAGACATGGTAGAACTATGCAGCAACTATATTAGTAAGTATAGTTGTAGCATGAATGGGTCGGCTCATCCAGGGAAGTACTACACTCTCACAGAATACCAGCGAAAAATGGCAGCTTAACACTGCTGTGTTTCGTATAGTGAGTGTAGTGAATCGGAGATCGTTTTTACTGGAAACGGGGCATTCCATCTTAGTCCTCACAGGTGACAACGCATCTGCCTTTTGATTTGTAATCAAAGATAGATGTAGATGTATATGGGCCACATAAACCACTTACCATCAGGTGGACTGTGTGCTTGTTTCTCATTATTCACCCTGATCCTATTAAAAATAAACCCAATCCTTTTGTAAATTTATGTGCCTGTCAGTCTATACTAATTGTAATGAAACTTCATGAACAGATGCCAGGAGTGATGTAGCCTATACTTTTTCCGAAAAAACTTAAAGATTTTTTTTGAAGAAATGAAAAATGTGTATGTGGTATTTGATCATCTTTTAATCTTTATTACACCACTTTAATATAGGTACCATATCAGACGAAGCCGGGGCGGATAACTAGTTTTCAAATATAACCTTAAAAATACATCAAAATGTCTAAGTCTCGTTCTTGCTCGAAAGTGAAATATAGAGCCAAATTTTTCAATTTTTCTTTTAAAGTCATATCATCATCAATTATCGTCATTGTATGCCCATGTTTGTATAATATTACTAATATTTAGCATTTTAAAGTATCTAAAAAAAATATTTGGAATAGTAGTGAGTACTTCTAAGTTCTAAGAATAAAAAAAGTTTATAAAGATTTTTAGAATCTTTTTACTAAGACAGGCTAAAAGAAAGTGCAAGTGATGGTTTTTGAAAAAGAAGAAAGTAAAAATGTGAAATAAGAATAGAAGATTGAGGAAGTGGATGAGTTTGTATATTTGGGATGTGTATTTAGCAGGGATGGTAGATATGATAAGGATATAGAACGACGAGTGAACGCAGGATATAGAGTAATGGGGCTCTACACGCTATTATGAAAAGTCAAAATGTGTCAAAAAAGCATGTATGGCAATTCATAATGCTGGGTTAGTCTCTACTTTAATGTATGGTAGTGAAAGTTGGGTCTGGCAGAAGAAGCATGAGAGTAGAATAAATGCTGTAGAAATGCGGTCTTTAAGGAGTATGTTAGGGCTGAATCTGAATTACAGGGTAAGAAATTGTGTGATAAGAGAAAAGTGTGGTTTGCAAGATGACGTTGTGACCATGATTAAGAAAGGAATGCTTCGGTGGTTTGGTCATGTAGAAAGAATGAACGAGGAAAGAGTGACAAAGAAAATTTATGTTGCAGAAGTGAACGGCAGAGTCGGGAAGGGACGCCCTAGACGAAGATTTGTCGACCAAATTTGAGATATATTGAAAATGGGCCAGAATAGGAGTACCCTTAACCGACGAGCGTGTACGCGTAGATATATGGATGTAAAGGAGGCGAGAGAGGTGTGTCAGGATCGTGCCAAATGAAAGTCCGTAGTCTCTGCCTACCCCTCTGGGTGACAGACGTGAGTGTATATGTATGTATGTAAGCTAAAAGAAATCTAGACACGGCTAGACACCGCGATCTAAAAAGGTCGTAGGTTTTCAAATCAAATAAAAAAAATTGCGTGACTACAGGTAAAATAAAATGAGATCTTAAAATATTTTATGTAGACACATTTGTGATCCATAGTCTGCCTATTTCAGGTGTACAATATTAAGTATTGTAAATATTTATTAAATAGTCAATCAATAATGTCATCATATTTCCTTATTAAATAATTATTACAATATAATATTACGTCAGTTTTATTTACTAACAATCCGCCCCGGCTACGCACGGGTGATTTCTGGATTTCGACAACAGCGCCACCTCCCGGGTCCAATTGTGAATCTAAACCATCCAGGGACCTACTCAAACGCACACATATAGAGATTTAAGCGACAGGAGCCTAATGGCAGGGTGCGGATTGCTCAATCAAAAAAAAGGTCGTGGATTCGAATCCGCCATTCGACTACTGTCGTGAACCACTCTTAACACAAACCGCACAACCTTGCACCAATAATTTAGTCGACATTTAATTCTTATAGCTTAAAATAACCAACAAAAAAAATATTGAAGCGTAAACCCAAAAAAAAAAACTGTTAAAGGCCTACATTTATTTAGATTAATAATTTAAAATTAAAAATGTTGTACAACCGACTTCAATATAAATTATTTAGAATATCTCAAATACTATTGGTCAGACCTTGATCAAATTTATATGGGACCACACGAGAAGTACCAGCTTTCAAATAATAAAAGAATCATCGAAATCGGTTCACCCAGAAAAATGTTATGAGGTAACACACATAAAAAAAACATCAGTCGAATTGAGTACCTCCTCCTTTTTGAAGTCGGTAGAAAAGTAGATAAAACTCAACCTTTTTTTTTTTCAAAAACTTATATACTACTAAAAACAAATGTGAAAAAGGGGCCAAGTTCCATAAAAACGACGTTATGCTGTTGTGGCACTACCGCTGATCGTAGGGTTGAGTTCTGAACGGGCACCAAGCTCTATCTATAGGGATGTACAACGTTCTTGGAACTGCTATGGAGCTTGGCCTTAACCAACAAGCTTCACAGGTGTATAGTCGTTGCATTATTAGTTGCTCACAGTACGAGTGTCTACCAGGGTACCATGTTTCCCACCTTTGACGCGTCTCCTCGGTGCTGGTTTGGATATATTACTATTGATTTGCACTAGATGGTGATATTATTGTTATCTATTATTGTTTATTATTTTTACGTGGTAAAGCCATACTGCAGCTATATTAGTACCTAGTAGTAGTTGTAGCACGAATGGGTCGGCTCGACCGGGGAAGGACCACGGTCTCACAGAATACCAACGTAAAATAGCAGCTTTACGCTGCTGTGTTTCGTATGGTGAGTGTAGAGAACCGGAGACCCTTTTTACTGGAAATGAGGCATTCCATCTTAGTCCTCACGGGTGACAACGCATCTGCGTTTTGATTTTTAATAGAGGATAGATGTAGGGCCGCAGCAACCACTTACCATCAGGTGGACTGTGTGCTCGTTTGTCACCCTTATCCTATAAAAAAAAATCTTAGCCATGAGATTTTATGGCTTGCCCCATAGTACACCCACGCGACGATATGGAGTGATGAATTCTCATACGCCACCGCAACACGGCTGTGGCAGTGTGGTTAATACCTACATTCAATTGTTTAATATTAATTCTAGATTTTAATTCGTTAAAAAGGTTGAAAAAAATCGGCAGATATAGTGCTATGTTGTAGTTTACATGTTTACACTTTTCGTAAACGTGAAATATTTTGCAATAGTGAAGTGCCCATAAATTGCGCGCTATTTATATTGGAACACCATGTCGCTCATTGGTGCTCCCAACCGCGTAACGAACCTCTATTCTATTGTATTTAATTCACCGACCACATAAAAGGCTGGTGTTCTGTTACCTGACAAGTTCGCCATTCAAAAGCATAAGATTACCACTTTGTTACCCAAAACTGGTTTGCAGTCTTTACTTTTGTTTTACATTCCACCGATGGACATGTTTGCGGCCCGTTGTGTGACTGGAACTGAACTGATATTTCGCAAAATGTTCGATATTGTGATGCTTTATGTGATTTTTTATAGTTAACAAGTGAGCGTGAAATTGAGTTGAATAGAAATGTTAAAAAAGAAGGAGGCGCCGTGGTATTCGAATCATCGCGTCAGAAATCAAGGCAGCCCTGTCGCTTGGAGGTCGAATTCCTGCAGGCAACATTGGAATACCGCCTGCGATTGTACGTAATCGGGATTAATTACGTTTTATTCGCTCTATAGATGTAAAATACAGTTTTAGTTTTTTTCTATTGTCCATTTTATATTTACTCAGTTGTCTTTATAGTCTTAATAAGTCGTAGAACTATAATTAGAGAGTTTTTAAGGTTTACAGTCTTAGTGTAGTTTACAGCTCAATATTTATTTCTTTAGTATGGAAGCTAGTTATGCAACATTATATTATACCTATTAACTTCTTTTTTAACGTTCGCTTGAAGTTGAGTACTGCTATCAAAGTTTTAAGAGTATACTCATTTTTAGGGTTCCGTACCCCGAAAGGTATCCAACAGGTCCCTATATTACTAAGCCTCCGCTTTCAGTCCGTCTGTCTGTCAGTGGGCTGTATCTCATGATCTGAGATACAGCCCACTGACACTGATGATGGCAATAGGTATACATTTGAAATTTACACAGAATGTGTATTTCTGTTGCCGTTATAACAAAAAAAATAATGACAAAAATAAATTAAAAATTAAAGGGAGCTCTCTCACTTACTAGACACGTGTTTTACGATGGTACGGAACCCTTCATGCGCGAGACCGACTCGCACTTGGCCGGCTTTTTTTAATATACCGGCAACGCTCTAGAATTCAACTGGTGTCGAGTTCCTATGGAGTTATTCATGGGCGGCGGTAGTCCTTTACCACCAGATGAGCCGCATGCTCGTTTGGCCGCTCTTCTATAAAAACATATAAAATACATTGCCCCAAATTTTCTGCAATAGACACTCTTAGATTGGTAGCATCAAGTGTCATTGTGACAAAACTACTCGTACTGCGTAATAAATAATATCATTCAGTTTTTAAGGTGTAACGTATTTTAGTAAGAGTGTAGTTAACAGTTAAATAGGTACTTGTATGGTATTGAAGTTAGTCATGTAACATCGTAGTATAACTTCCTTTTAACATTAGTATAATACTGGGTACTGGCTGATTAATTATCGACGTAGATATTTATACCACACATTTCACGCCATAAAAATGTAAATCGGATCGAATATATCCAAATGAAGTTTTTTTTTAAATATAAAACTCATCATTCTCTAAACCATTTCCCATTATCTGGGGTCGGCGCAGTGAATCTTTTTGTTCCATTCCTCTCTATCAGCCGTCATTTCCATACTTACTCCTTTCATTCTCATATCACTCTTCACACAATCGATCCATCTTTTATTCGGCCTTCCTCTGCCCGTGTGTCCCTCTACATTCATATTCAACACTCGTTTTGTGACATGACTTTCATTCCTCCGCATCACATGCCCAAACCATGCCAATCTGCTTCCTCTCACCTTTTCTACCACTGGCGCTACTTTCAGGCTTCCTCTTATATACTCATTCCTTATCTTATCCATCCTTGTCACACCACACATCCATCGTAACATTCTCATTTCATTCGCATGCAGTCTATTTTCATCCTTCTTCTTGACGGCCCAGCATTCACTTCCATACATGACGACAGGTCGGATGATCGATTTGTAAATTTTCCCCTTCAGCCTTATTGGCATTCGGGGATCGCACGTTGTGGCTGTGACCTGTCGCCATTTCATCCACCCTGCGTTAATCCTATGCTGCACAGCTCTATCTATTCCGCCGTCGCCTTGAATGAGGGAACCGAGGTACTTGACATCTGAGCAGATAGGCAGTATAGCGCCATCCAACGACATGGGTACAGGACTGGAAAGACCGCCGAAATCACAGCACAGATATTCGGTTTTGGATCTGCTGATCTTCAAGCCAACACTTTCCAGCCTCCGTTGCCACCCCGTCAGTCTGCTCTGTACCTCGATGCCTTCTTCCCCGACAAGCACGATGTCATCGGCAAAGAGCATGCACCAGGGTGCCTCATCCTGCAGGTCCGACGTCAAAGCGTCCATAATCAGTAGGAAGAGGTAAGGGCTCAATGCCGACCCTTGGTGCAGCCCTACCGCCACATCGATACTGCCCGTAGTTCCCGCGGCAGATCGTACACATGTACGGGATGCTCTGTACATAGCACGGACTAACCTCACATACTTCCCAGGCATACCTTTCATCATTAACGCCCACCACAAAACCTCACGGGGAACCCGATCGTACGCCTTTTCAAGGTCGACAAAAACCATGTGCAGATCTTTATGTACGCGCTTGTACTTTTCGCACAATTGGCGTAATGCGAAAATGGCATCTGTCGTACCTCGACCGGGCATGAATCCGAACTGGTTTTGTGTTATCTCACACTCTTCTCTCATTCTTCTCTCTATTATTCTTTCCCAGACTTTCATCGTATGTGACATGAGTTTTATTCCCCGGTAACTGCTGCAGTTTTGAACGTCTCCTTTGTTTTTAAAAATGGGGACCAGTTTTTAAATATAAAACTGAAGTGACAAAATTACTGGCCACCTGATGGCAAGTGGCTATAGTCCATGGACAGTACCTGCAGCCAACTTTAATCAAAGAAGCCTACAGATGTCGCCTCTTAGGTCTTAGGCCCAATTACTTAGTTAAGTCATAAGTTCTGTCCAAAACTTTTTATAAAATTAATAATACACTTTTTAATAATTATATAGAAATTATATATGAAATGAAAGGTATTTTAATTAAGAATACAATTTTATTTACATTATTCAAAAGGCCCTCCCCTATTTTGAATACATGCCTTTAACCAATTCGGAAAAGCAATTGCAAGAGGAGATTTCAATTACGTAATACTTCTGACGTAGTTATAAGATTACTTAATTCGATTATGATTACTTATTTCGATTATTAATAAATAAAGTTAATTCAAAATAATTTCACTTGGACGTTAGTTAGTTGGTATGGATGTGAACAAGATACCTTTCGAAAAACGGAACTTATCACTTTTATTTTTTTATTAGTTTTACATTTTAATCTTCAGGAAGCCTTGAATTTTACTATTGTAAACCCTCCCGTTCATTAATATATTTTTTTATTTGATTAATTATTTGACAATTTTTTTCGGTAACGAAATACGAGCCACAGATTTTTATAGCTTTAAACGAAATACGTGTTTCAGTAATTAATAAACCTAGTAAGCTAACAGCATAGCAAAGTGGCGAAGCAATCAGCTTTGTAGCGGTTTCTAACGGAAAAAAAAATTCAAAATAGGAGGTTCAGATGCCTGGGTGATCAGTAATCGATTGCTGAAAACAGAATTTGAAAATTCGAAACCGTTCTCGAGATAATCGTGGGACAGACGGACAGACGGACAGACATCGTGAAATCAATAAGTGACTTCGCAAGCTTCGCCACTTAATAAAAGTAAATTGATTATTCAAAGCATTACATGAGCGTTCTAGGTGTTCACTTTTGAATTTCCCAAAATTTTTATGTATTTATAGATAAGAGAAATCTACATCTTGCAGTGGATTGTTCATCAAAATCATCATCATCAAAAGTACATTGCTGAACATAGGCTTCTCACATAGATTTATTAGCTATATCAGTAGTATAGTTGTAGCACGAATAGGTCGGCTCAACTGGGTAAGGACCACGTTCTCACAGAATACCAGTTTAAAATAGGAGCTTAACGCTCCTGTGTTTCGTATGGTGAGTGTAGAGAATCGAGGACCCATTTTACTGGAAACGAGGCATTCCATCTTAAGCTGAAAACACATTTGTTCGCGCCGCACGCACCGTACGCGCCGAATTTTATAAAATGTGTTAGATATACCATATCGAAGGACGAATGCTGATGACGTCATATAACGCGGCGCGTTCGGCGCGTGCTGATACTCAGTGTTGTCTAATGTTGCCAACTTAGTGGATTTTCCACTAAAACTAGTGGTTTTCGACTTACATGATAATTTTTGTATTTTTATAACTTTTAATTCATTCGTAATTAATTATACATAAGTTATTTTTTTTTGCATCGATTATCAATATGTATTCTTAGCGATAAATTATTTAAATACTGAACTAACAAAAAACAGTTAAATTTAATTCAAAAACCCAATTATACCTGATTACTTAATTATCAATAAAAATACTTACCTCAAACGTACACAAGTCTTTTTTCTGGTTCAATTGGCTTTCTAAATCTTGAGTTTTCCATAGAAAGATATGGTTTTAGTATATGTAGCAATTCTTGAAATGGTCTATATGTTAGATGCAAATATCTAAAAAAAATCGTTCATCATCAACTAATAAATCTTTAAAAAAAGTATATCCCCTTCACATTTTAAATACAATTGCCTTTTTAAATTAATATTATGAATCCAGAATCTTCTTTTTCTTCGAATTTTATTTTCTTCTTCGTTTGACAACAGTTCGTTTTTTAACAGTGGTAGAGCCACGCGGCAGCTTTTGCTGTCGCATGGATGGGCTGGCTCGAACTGGGGTGGTACCACGACCTCACAGAATACCAGCGTGAAGTAGAGGTTTACCTCTGCGTTTCGCTTGGTGAGTGCAGGTGGCCGGAGGCCCTTTTTACTGGAAATGAGGCATTCCATCTTAGTCCTCATGGGTGACAACGCATCTGCATTTTGATTCGCAAACGAGGATAGATGTAGATGTCTATGGGCCGCAGCAACCACTTACCATCAGGTGGACTGTGTTCTCGTTTGTCACCCTTATCCTATAAAAAAAAACAATGAGCAGACTATTGCTATATTTCTTTCCATAGTGATTTCGAGCGATCAATTTCACTGTACCGTTTCACACCAGTGGTTGGAAAAAACTACAAAAGTTGTTGGTAATACAACGACGCGGACGATGCGTACGGGCAAATGTGCGAGGCCATCAGTAAAACTCGGCGCGTACGATGCGTACGGTGCGGACAAATGTGCGTTCAGTTTTAGTCCTCACGGGCGACAACGCATCTGCATTTTGATTCGTAATTGAGGATAGCTGTAGATGTTTATGGGCCACAGCCACTTCTTACCATCAGCTGGATTGTGTGCTCGTTTGTCACCCTAAACCTATAAAAAAAACATAGATTGTCTCAAAGGATTGACAACCGCCGTTTTTATTATTATTTTGAGTTGAGGTGTAATCAGTTAGATGCTGGTTGCCTATCTCCTGTTTCATTTCGCTCTGTCGCCTCTTACGACACCTACTGTATGATTTGGCGTAGTAGGTACTCGTACGTCACCACTGCACGGCACCGTAGACTGTTACGTATAAATGAATCAAGCTCATAACCTGTTAATGATGTAGTTTTTATTGCGTTTTATCCTCTCGAACAAAATGTATGATAGGAAATGCGCAATTGTATTTAGAGTCCATAAAATATATAGAACGTGTAATGAGCATATTATTTATCTTGGTTATTTAATCTACACAAATAAATAAAATTTCCTATGTCTGTTTGTAATGTCAAAATAACAGCTTTTTACTCAATTCATATGAAAGTATATACGGTACTTATAACTAAAACTTAAATACTAATAATTATTAATTATAACTAACTTAAGTTTTTTGTCTGTCTGTTTTTTCCGACTAATCTCCGAAATACCTGATTCACTGGCAGGTAGCTGATGTTATAAGGAGTAACTTAGGCTACTTATATTTTAGAAAAAGGATTCCGCGCAAAAAAATTACCCATGAAATGCAATCGTAATAAATTCCACGCGGACGATGTTTTGGGGGAAAAGCTAGTTTTAAATATTTGTTTGTAAATAGTCTTCCCGAAATAAGTTACAGGTTTAGAAATTTAATAACACGGACCAATTTAAAAAAGTACTAGTATTCTTTTTATTTTATCGGCCATAAAATTCTAAACACAGCGTTTTAGCGTTTCTTGAATGTATAAAAAAAATTGTATTTTTTCTCACATCCAGCTTACAATGGAAAGAGTTACTTGGCCTTAGTCCGTATTAGGTATCGTCGCGATGTCGTCAGTACACAGTGCACTTGGCTCATACTGGTCGAAGGTCTTCCAAGTGACGTCGTCATGGCGCCGACTAAATATAAAATAATTTTGCAATCCGCTTGTCTTGCTGAATCGACGAATTTCATGACGATAGTCTGTTAATCTTAAACTTATTTTTTTTATTAATCTTAATAAAGGGAAGTAAAATACTTTAAAAATAACAACGTATGCGGCCTGGTTTAATTAATTTTCTAATTTGTAAACATTTTTCTGACAATGATTGTTAAATTTATATAATTTAGAAAAGATTATTGGTAAAGAAAGGTATGACAATGAAAAGGAAATAAAAAATATAATTGCCGAAAATACACAGCAAAAAAGTGATATGGTTAAGATGCATAAAGATTATACAAATCTTTTAAAAGAAAGGGATCAGCTACAGGGAACAGTCGATGAGTTTGATCGATGCATCAAGGAATATGAATGAGGTCTCAGAATAATTACTATATTGCAGTTACAGCTAAGTAAAACTGATGAGCAGATAATGCAATCTGAACAATACATCAAACAGTATCTGAAGTCGGGGCTTTGATGCTTATCTACACTGTGTAACTTCTGAAACTGTTATGTGGAAATTATTGTATGAGTGTCATTAAATTTCATACGTACGCTAGCAAACTGAGTGCGATCTCTGCCGGCAGCCGGCACCAATTAAATTGTTAATTGCAATTTCAAGTACTGATTAATCACGTGAGGAAACGTGCAAGTCTGAATAATTAAAAATGTTTCAAAGACTTGTGAAGTCCGCCAAGGCGCATTGGCTAGTGCGGCGAACTCGTTTCTGTTCCTAAACCTTAAAAAACAAAAGGAGACCTGCGCTAACTGTGCAGCTGTGGGGCATATTATGTAGGTTGTAAGTTTACTTTTTAGGGTTCCGTACCCAAAAGGTACCCAACGGGAAGCCTCCGCTGTCCGTCCATCTTTCTGTCAGCTGGCTGTATATCTCATGATCCGTAATACGTTGACAATTGAAATTTTCACAGAATGTGTATTTCTGTTGCATGATTGATTTTGCATGCATGTGTGTACGCGGGTGCGTGGTCTTACCATAAGTTTTTTTTATAGGATCGGGTGACAAACGAGCACACAGTCCACCTGATGGTAAATGGTGCTGTGGTCCATAGACATCTACGTTTATCCTCATTTGTGAATCAAAATGCATATGCGTTGCCACCCGTGAGGACTAAGATGGAATGCCTCTTTTCCAGTAAAAAGGGTCACCGGTTCTCTACACTCACCATACGAAACACAGCAGCATTAAGCTGCTATTTTACGCTAAGTTAAGGATAGTTTCGGTTTTACTTTAAATGTACGCAGTGCTCCGTTTATCTTTTTTTGTTGGTCAGTGATTTTATATCTAAAATTCTTTGTAGCTTACCTAAAGCGAGAACTTTTGACTCTTGAACTTTTAACTGCCTTGTTTAATGCCTTTACATTGATTGCGTTTACTATTTCTTTCTTGCTATATCTATCTGAGTGGATTTACGCTGTTTGGTTTGGGTTTTAAATACTAACAAAATATTTGTTTTTATATGATGGGTTAAATGTTCCGTTTTTAAATGCTTGGCGATTGAAACTGTCGAGAATTTTAGGCGTTATAAAAAAAAATTCGGCGATTGTACGCATTATTTCGTGTGTCGTGATTGTTTTTTTAGTCAGTTCTACTACAATTTTCGCAGTTTTTTGTCACATTCGTAATTGATAACTCTGGAATTCTGTCAATGTCTTGTTTTATCGGAAGTTTATTGACCGTCTTTTTTGAGGATTCACGATGAGTAAGAAGCAGCCTAACTGTAGTGTAGTGTAATTGTAACCTAACGTATTTAGTGAGTCGTGTTCACATCCACATCCTTTTTTAGGGTTCCGTACCCGAAGGGTAACCAATGAGACCCTATTACTAAGCCTCCGCTGTCCGTACGTACATCCGTTTATCTGTCAGCGGGCTCCATCTCATGATCAGTAATAGGTAGACAGTTGAAATTTTCACAGAATGTGTATTTCTGTTGCCGCTATAACAACAAATAATAAAAATAAATTAAAAATTAAAGGGGGCTCCCCTACTAGAAACATGTTTAACGATAGTACGGAACCCTTTAAGCGCGAGTGTGATGCGCACTTGGCCGGTTTTGTTAATGTGTGGGGTTATGTATTAAGGATAGAGCGAGACGCTCGCGGTATGAAATGGGGTAGTAGATATTCTTATACCGCTAAAATGCGGTAGGTAGGATTTATTATTAATAATATAACAGTTTATGTTCACAAACTTCAATAAATTACCTCACAAGGAAATTGCTCAAAATCGAAATAGTTTTTTATCATTTGATTTTAATTTTGACCGTGTCAAGTTAGGCGCAAAGTAGCCAGCAGCCTTCGGGTATTTTAGAAGATTTCAGAGTGTGTAGGAATTGCGTGACTTAATTCCTCCTTCTGCATTCCATTATCGGAACACCAGACGCTCGACCGGTCTCCACATACCACGCATTCGAACTAAACTGCTTGCTTCGTCGTTCATATACGTACAGCAAAGGAGAGGATAATTCGCCAGCATCTTTTGATCCGATTATAATGTGGGTGTCCAAGGCAAGAGTGAATAGGGTTTTGTTGAGCTAAGTTAGCGCGTTTTACCATTTTTGGCTGTATCACCACTTACCATCAGGCTGGATAGTAGTCAAGTGCTGACTTAAAATAGTTAAAAAAAAACTTGATGCTACTTTTGATTAATAGTCTGTGAGAATAATAACTATAGTAAAAATATTATAGTATTTTAATAATGTTATAAGTGGCGCGAAAGGTCAACATTCAAATTTGATAAAGCTAGCTAGCTATATTTGATAAAGTAGGTGTATGAATGAAAATACGATAAATATTATTACGCTAAATACGAAACTAAACAAAACCTAACAGAGACAAAAACATTGATTTACAATAACATCGTTAGTAGGTATGTGTTTCAAAGCACCTTTTCTCTTAATGTAACTAAACTTTTAAACTCTTACTTTATTAATATATACCCTTTAAATTCTCTGGTTTGTCGAGAGATATGTGCATACATGATTTACTATTGCAGGCAATGGTGGGGAGACGACGTGGTGTTTTAGTCAGGTGAAGGGCACGTTGGAGGACGACGTGACCGAGGCCGATCTTATATCGTGCGTAGAGTTCAACCACGACGGCGAGCTGCTCGCCACCGGTGACAAGGGCGGCAGGGTTGTTATATTTCAGGTGAATATTAATGAACCTAGATTGCTGGGCTAATAGATTTTTGTATAGAGGCATAAAAGTGAGCTAAAAGATGTTTTTTTTTTACTATATCGTAATTGTGGTCTTCCTCTTCTTCGTCAGCCCCTAAAAGTTCTCTGCTGGACACGAGTATATTCTGTTGTAGATAGGATTTGTTGCCAACTATCGCCTTTCTGGATATTTGCGCTTAGTGTAAATGAGATGATTAATTTGCTACATATCGGAAGCCGTTCTAGCATATAGCATAGATACCTCTTACGACGCAACCTATAGGTCGTTTTTTGAATTTGAAGTAATGTTATGAAAAAAATCTCCTATGTATTTTTTTATGTTGGTTATATCGGGTTGATACGCTCTACCTTTTATCACGGGGTTCACTTGCTTTTTAGCTTTATATAATACTAGAGCCCAATGACTTCGTCAATCTTACTTAGCGGTACCATGTAGCGACATCTATGGAAATGTATTAAATAAAGAACGTTGTATTTAGCGCGTCAAATTTTCATATCGATATACATCGCAACCGCTTCCGTAGATAGATAATAGATGGCGCTAGAGTAGTCAAGTGAGCTCGGCCACGGTCCTTATTGCTTTGTAAGAGAGACATATCGATATACATCGCAACCGCTTCCGTAGATAGATAATAGATGGCGCTAGAGTAGTCAAGTGAGCTCGGCCACGGTCCTTATTGCTTTGTAAGAGAGATGTCATGCCTAAGTATTTAAAAATAAAAATAAATAAATAATCTATAAAAATTAAAAATACTTTAATTCATCATAAAAATTAATTTCTTTTTAAAATTTAAAAATTCTGTACAACCAACTTCAATATAAATTATTAAGAATAACTCAGAAACTATTGGCCAGACCTTGATTAAATTATAAAAGAAAAAGCATTTTATATGGGACCACATGAGAAGCACCAGCTTTCAAATAAAAAAAGAATCATCGAAATCGGTTCACCGAATAAAAAGTTATGAGGTAACACATAAAAAAACATACAGTCAAATTGAGTACTGGCTCCTTTTTGAAGTCGGTGGAAAAGTGATTTCTAATTTTATATATATATCGTCCAGAAATAAAATAATAATAATCATCATCATCATTACAGCCTTTCATAAGTCCACTGCTGAACATAGGCCTCCCCCAAGGAATGCTACAAAGCATGGTCCTGAGCCACCTGCATCCATCAGCTTCCTGCATGTCTTACCAGGTCGTCACTCCATCTCGTGGGGGGTCGCCCTACACTTCGCCTACCGGTACGAGGCTGCCACTCAAGAACCTTTCTTCCCCATCGGTTGTCGGTTCTTCGAGCTATATGGCCGGCCCACTGCCACTTCAGCTTACTAATCCGTTGGGCTATGTCGGTTACTCTGGTTCTACTGCGGATATCCTCATTTCTAAGTTTATCACGCAGAGAAACTTCAAGCATAGCCCTCTCCATAGCTCGCTGAGCGACCTTGAGCTTTCTCATACGGCCAGCAGTGAAGGACCACGTCTCAGATCCGTAAGTCATCACTGGCAACACGCACTGGTTGTACAATTTCGTTTTATGGTTTTGAGGTATGTCTGACGAGAAGATGTGTCGTAGCTTCCCGAACGCTGCCCAGCCGAGTTGAATCCGTCGATTGACCTCTCGGTCGAAGTTGGACTTACCTAGTTGGACTATTTGTCCCAGGTAAACATACTCGTCAACAACTTCGAGCTTAGTGCTCCCAACAACTACCGGCATAGGTGTGACATGGACATTAAACATAATCTTTGTTTTGTCTATGTTCATCTTAAGACATATCCGTTGGGAGACACTATTGAGGTCATTGAGCATAGTGCTTAGGTCCTCCAGCGATTCTGCCATAAGGACTATATCGTCGACAAATCGAAGGTGAGTGATGTACTCGCCATTGATGTTAATACCGTATCCTTTCCAGTTCAAAAGTTTGAAAACGTCTTCCAATGCAGCGGTGAAGAGTTTCGGGGATATAACGTCACCCTGTCTTACACCTCTGCAATTGGATAGGTTTCGTACTCTGGTTCTATACTCGGATAGCCATCGTAGTCCTATTGTACAAGCACTTCGGCACTTCGATACACCTGGCACCGCTGAAGGGACTGCAGCACCGCCCAAATTTCGACGGAATCAAAGGCTTTCTCATACGCCAGGCTTAGTGGCAAATTCCTCCTCGGACTTCTGTACAACTTGCCGAAGGGTATGTATGTGTTCTATGGTGCCCTTTCGGAAACCGGCTAGTTTGAGAGGCTGGAAGTCGTCAAGTCTGCGTGCGAGACGATTCGTAATGATTCGAAAACAGCACGTAAATGCGGCTCAGAAGGGAAATCGGTGTGTAGTTCTTCAAGAGAGCATTGTCACCTTTCTTGAAGAACAAGACCATCGCACTTCTGCTCCACGCCTCCGGTGTAATGCCACCATGGAGGACGGAATTAAAGAGCCTCTGAAGGACTTCCAGTACCGGTTTTCCACCTGCTTTCAGAAGCTCCGCTGTAATTCCATCCTCGCCTGGGGCCTTGCCGTTTTTAAGATGCTGGAGAGCCATTCTAATCTCGCTCAGACTGACGTCCGCGATATCTTCGGAATAGTGTCGGATAAGACACTTGCGTGTGGCTCCAACGATGACGTGTGCAGCTGTCCATAGAACCTCTCAATCTCACTCAAAACTCAGGTGCTTTCTGGCAGACAGATCTCTGGTAAAGACTTTGGAGCCTTGGTTCCGCTCGATCGCTTCTTCAATACAAGCTGTATTGAAGTTGCGTAAGTCCCGCCACATGCATTTGGAGAGCTGTCTGTTCAGTTGCCTGTATGCTGTCAAATCTGTTGAAGAATGTAGCTTCATTTTCCGTCTAACAGCCATGAGATTAAGAGTGTGATCGGAGAGTTTTTGTGTTCTTCTGCGGCGGGTCTTGCAGAACTTAGCTCCGACCGCATGGACAGTTTCCACGAGCTTGTCATTCATATCGTCCACTTCATTGCAGTCTTCTAGGCACTGAAAACGGTTTTGTAACTCGAGCTAAAAGGTTTCAGGACTTTGGAATAGAGCACGAGGGGGACGGAGCGTTGACTTCATTAGACGAGACCTCTCCAACTTTTAGGTTCTTAACTTAACGTTTAGGTTTAGTGTGCGTCTAACCATTCGGTGATCGCTATCAGTTTTCACCCTCGCGATCACGGAGACATCATTGAACAGTTGTCGTCTGGTCGTCATAATGAAGTCAATCTCATTTTGTGTCGAACCGTCGGGGCTCGACCAGGTCCACTTCCTGTGGGGCCGCTTCTGGAAGAAAGAGTTCATCATAAAGATGCTCTTGCTCCATGAAGTCGGCCAGGTGCTGGCCCCTTGGGTTCCGTTGCCCTATTCCAAATTTCCCTACTTTCAGCTCACCGTTCTCTCTTGTGCCTAGTTTTGCATTGAAGTCTCCCATTGACACCGTATATTGAGTTTTGGAGGAATGCATGGCTCATACATTTCCTCCACCTCCTCATCGGGGTGTGCCGAGGTTGGTGCGTAAACCTGTATGACCTTCAGCGAATACTGTTTGGTGATTCTGAGTATAAGGTACGCAATCCTCGTCGACACACTCCCGATCTTTACAACGTTGTTAATGAGAGACTTGTGGACGATAAATCTGACACCTCCTTGGGACAGATAGTCGCCCTCCCGGTGATAGAGCAAGTTGCCGAATTCGAGGATTACCGTGTCCTCCCCCTCTCTTCGGACTTCGGATAATCCTAAAATATGCCAGCGTAACTTGTCTATCTCTTCTTCCAGCTCCACGATCTTCTCGTCGGTCCTCAGGGTGGGTGCGTTGTACGTTGCCAGGTCGAATCGTCTAAGGTGGCAAACGAACCTCCACCGGAGATTCTTAGCACACCCTGCCCCGCCGTTAGCATGGTCGCCACCGTAGCCAGGAATAGCGGGGCCGCCGGGGACTGGGGGCCGTCTCCTTGTTACTCTCTTCATAGGGGGGTATTTGCCATAGTTGCCACGCTTGACGAGCGGGTTGGTAACCGCAGTTTTTTTATAGTCATTTTGGCTATTATCAGGAAGATGCTGCTGCCCATCCCCTGCCTGTTTCCCCTTGTCGCCTTTTACGACACCCACGGGAAGATATAGGGTAGTGGATATTCTTGATCGCCACTACACGGCACAATAATAACAGACAAATTAATAATAGACAGCAAAATAATAATAGACAAATGGTTTTTGTTTCTTTTTTATTTGACTGTGTGCTAGCGTATATACATATTATATTATTTTTGGCGTATAATGAACTAATACGTAAATCTCAACGCTTAACATACTTTGTTATATCTATCATTATCATGGAAAATAATGAAAACAATTACAAAAATTTAAACGTTTGAAATAATGCCATTATCTCTGTTTTGTAGTTCTTTGATCTACCACGCTAATCTTTTAATATTATCGGGAGCATCACTGCCAACTCAGCAACTCACTCTGACTATTATGCCTATTAACCAATATTAATTAATTTATATCAAATGTAACAATATACGATTGGAGATGTCCCTCAATTTGCATACGAGGCTACCGTATCATGACTAAATCCCCATTAGGACAATCATTAAAAAAGGCGTCTGTTTGTTTGTATATTGATTTAAGATAGCTTAATATGAAATTTCATTTTCCACAGAGAGACCCAGCATCAAAGCAATGTGTACCGAAAAAAGGAGAGTACAATGTGTACTCGACATTCCAGTCCCACGAGCCGGAGTTCGACTACCTAAAGTCGCTCGAAATAGAGGAGAAGATCAATAAGATACGGTGGCTGAAGAGGAAGAACCAGGCACACTTCCTCCTCTCCACCAATGACAAGACGATTAAGCTCTGGAAGGTTTGTACAAAGTTTGGATTAATTTTAATTATCAAACAGTGCGAGGTTACTCCTACAATTAATTCAAATTTATTCATGCTACGCAGTTACGTACAGATGGACGCTACGGTACAAAAATTATTTGCAATTATTTTAAATCAACTGTTTTTCTCTTATTCATAGCCTATGTGATCGAATTCATCACCAAATCATAACAAAATATGTGACAAACAATGTTGTCGTATAATATGTCAAATGTAAATTTATGCGTTTATTATTTAAAAAAAAAATTGACAACGGAAACAAACTTTTCAGCACACTGCAAGATGTCATCAATAGTAAAAGTATAAAAGGCTATAAATATGTTGGTGTTTATAATAACTTTATGTTTACACACACATACAGTTTATTTCGTTTTTATGAAAACAACACCTTAAAGTATAAGTTTACATACCAAATTGGCAATTGAAGATGGGCCAATTAAAGAGTACCCTTAAAATTTGTCAGGATTGTACCATATGGAAGTCTGTAGTTTTTGCCTATCTCTCTGGGTGACAGCCGTGAGTATCTAAGTATGTATGTATTTGTCTATGTGGCACAGTATCCGCTTACCATCAGGTGGACTGCAAGCTCGTTTCTTTTCTAACTTTCGTTTTGTATCGAAAATATCAAACTTGGTACTTGAAATCAGCTTCCAGGATATTTCTTTGAAGATTTTACGAATACAGTTTTTAGCTTTAAAATGATGGTTTTCGAACGTCGTTGCAGGTTTCGGAGCGTGATAAGCGCGTGACGGGGTACAACACGCGCGAGGAGGGCGGGCGCATGCGGCACCCGTCGCGTGTCACGCAGCTGCGCGTGCCCACCGTGCGCCCCGCCGAGCTCATGGTCGAGGCCTCCCCCAGGTATCCGCACACGTGCACACGTACACGTACACGCACACGCACCCACGTGCACACGCACACTCCCACGTACACACGCACACTCCCACGTACACACGCACACCCACGTACACCCACGTACACACGTACATAGTACATACACACGTATACAAGCACACACACGCGCTTACTCATGAATACACGGCCACGCGCACAGGCCCACGTGCTTATTGAATGCCATGCCGTAATCGAATATGTTTAGTGTTCAATTGGCTAGTTGACACCTACAATAACAAATAATTAAATCATGCAATTTCAATTTACTACTTTAACAATAACAAGACATTTTACTTCGGGTGATATTTGTATATATACATACTTCCAATGTATGTATACAGCAGATGCATTTTGTTGTATTCTACATATTGAGTTATCTGTTATTAGACAGGCCTTTTGAAAAATTATGAGTTTTATAATATTGTTAAGTAAAAAGTCTAATTTTCGACTAATCGGATAGATTTTATGCCAATGTTAAAAAATTTTACATTCTCTGTAGATTTTCATTTAAAGAAAATGTTACGGATGACATAAAAACGGATTCATACATTACGCGCCGCCATATTGGCACTCAATTTTTTATAAACAGTTAATTTTGATGTACTTATGAAATTAACTGAATACGAGTCAGGGCACAAACATCCATTGAGTTGAAATACTACTTGCATTTAGAACACATTGATTGTCAGATTCAGATCAAAAACAATCGTCGTGCACAACTTGTTTGCGTCACTTTCAAAGCTTATTAGCATTGTGATAATGGAGTACAAATATTATTATCTATCCTCGGTGTAAAAAGCATGTTACCCGTTTATAATGTATATTAGAACTGCTTCGTTTATTATTTATCAAGCTTACCTTGAATAACTAGATTTTTATTGTTTGTTGTTTTGGTAAGTAAAAAATATGTAAAACACTTTGAAGTGGCCATACAATGTTCTTTCCTGTTCAAAATAAACACTTATTCTATTTAAAATGTGCTATGTAACATTATTATGTTAAAAATTTATCCAATGCGAACTAAATGGGTTTTTTCTGTTGTTTAAGTTCTCTTAAGGTTTCATTGCCACTATTGAGCCAATTATTAAACTAAAATTTTTATGGCCTTCAGTCTTTGTTAATGATAAAGATTTCAATTAAGATTTGTAAGCCACAGTAAGGCGCGTATTTTTAGCGCTGTTGGTAGACGATATTTCGCTTGCTGATAATAAGCAATGAAATACTCACTATAATTTAAAATTAAAAATTTTGTACAACCGACTTCAATATAAATTATTAATAATAACTCAAACAGTATTTGTCAAACCT
Source organism: Parnassius glacialis (assembly GCA_033319125.1). Taxonomy (NCBI): domain Eukaryota; kingdom Metazoa; phylum Arthropoda; class Insecta; order Lepidoptera; family Papilionidae; genus Parnassius; species Parnassius glacialis. Next base: position 22,004,605 of record JAVANC010000008.1, read on the forward strand.
TGATGAAATTTATATGGGACCAAATGAGTAGCACCAGCTTTCAAATAAAAAAAAATCATCGAAATCGGTTCACCCAGAAAAAGTTATCAGTTACAACACACATTAAAAACATACAGTCCAATTAAGTACCTCCTCATTTTTGAAGTCGGTAGAAAAGTAATAGTTCTCGGGTTTTCTAAATGTAAACTATCTCGATTACTGTGAATTTACTTATACTGAATGAAAGTGCGATAAATTTCGATAGGCATGTCTTCAACAAAAATAAGATCAAGATACTGCCTTGTGGTGTGGTCGTCGTAAATGCGATTGCTGATCATGAAATTCTTGATTGGACAGAAATCAATTATTGGATTTTTTTGTCAAGAAATTCTCAGTGGCAGCCCGGAGTCACGAAGTAGGCGGTGTTTCATCCTTGTGCCTCAGAAAGAACGTCGAACCGTTGGTACTGCGTCTGATCTCTTTTCGGTTAAGTCGAATTACCGAACCATTGGACTATAGAGTGAGGAAATAAAGAGTGCACCTTTTCTTACGCATATACTCCAGCACTATAATACTTTTTTGCGTAGACAGCTAGTCCCCGTGAACACGGGCCGTCGTAAACGAAATTCTGTCTGGAGACATAAAGTTTGCTCTTTTACATACAACATGACTTCTATAGTCAGGACATCTTAAAACTACATGTTCAGATTAATGCCCAGTTTCCAAATTTAAAAACATTTCATTTTCTCTTTTTTAACAAAACACTGATATGGCATCTTTCGTTGTTAATAAAAAAGTGTTTTTACATTTTACAGGCGGATCTTCGCAAATGCGCACACATACCACATAAACTCGATCTCGTTGAATTCGGACCAAGAAACTTACCTTTCTGCAGATGATCTTCGTATAAATCTATGGCACCTTGAAATCACTGACCAGAGCTTTAATATTGTGGACATAAAGCCTGCCAATATGGAGGAACTCACTGAGGTTTGATAATTCATTTATATTGATTATATTATAGATGGTTTATTAGGTATAGCTCCTTATTGCCTAGGATTCGTAGGATGCCTAGCAGCAGTGTCGATACAATTGTGTTCCATCTTAGTTTTCATTTTATTGGAGCATGTGCACTTTTGGTTGCGAGTCCCATATAAGATGATTTTTTTTTTCAAAATTCCATGATTAGATTAGACGCTAACACCTATTTTTCGGCTTTATCTTAATCTCTACAGATTTTTATTTTTATTTTACTTAAAATAATATGTTTTCATTGCAGGTTATAACGGCGGCAGAGTTCCACCCGACTGAATGCAATCTCTTTGTATATTCTAGTAGTAAGGGTAAGTTGAGATTTTGTCATTATTTCTTAATATTTTTTATTTATAATTTGTCAAAAATAAAGGTTAATGATGTTTCCTTCCGCGAATTGGAAATATAAATGGAACGTACAGGTAACTTGTACTAAAGTATATATGCAGTTTCTTTCGCCGTTTTTGCTTTGATCAGAGGAACCTCATTTAAAAACATTTATAGATTTGGAGAAAACTTACATTTAAGAAACTGAATCTTTACTTTTAACAAGAAATACGCATATTTTATTTCATTTGTACAATTTTACAAGTTAACACAAAGGAGCAATTCACTTACAGTAGCCCCTATTCGTGCCGAAAAGTTCGAATAGTTTTGTCATCAATTGTTATTATTCACATCAAAAACTGCAAAAAAATTAGGTTTTTGAATACCTTATTATTTACTAAATAGATACATTAAGGATGTTTACCTGATTGCTATCTATTTACTTTCTTATTTTACTTTCTTATTTTACTCCTTATTAACTTAATTAAATTAAAATTGCAGCCGATTGTAAACATTATTTATTGGGTATGATGTAACTACATATGTACTTTAATTCAAATTGAAGCTGCAAGGGATTTTGAATATTATTAGTTTTGTTTACTGCTGTTTAAATTTTAATACTGTGTTATTATTTAATTAATTGCTAAATACAGTGGAATCTCGATAACTTGAGCCTCGTTAAGTTCGTAATCCTCAGTAAATCGAAAAAAATAGCTATTCTTTTCCTTTGATACCCCTATATATGCGGTATCTCGAATTATTTAGACTGGGTAACTCGAACAAAAGGTTATTTTCCTATGAGGTATTGATAGTATATATATACTCGAATTTCAAAAAGCAAACCCTGTAATTTAGTAAGTTATAATGATGTCCCACTTGGAATTTCCCCAAACTCATAGCAATAAAATCCAAAATGAATGTTTGTTGCTTCTATTCTATTGTGTGTACTTTGTACATGTACGTGGTAGAGCTATGCTGTAGCTATATTAATTGTATAATAATAATAATATATTATATTATATTAATTGTATAGTTGTAGCACGAATGGGTCGGCTCGACTGGGGAAGCATCACACTCTCACAAAATACCAGCGGAAAATAGCAGCTTACTGTTGCTGTATTTCGTATGGTGAGTGTAGAGAATCGGAGACTTTTTTTACTGGAAAAGAGGCATTCCATCTTAGTCCTTACGGCTGACAACGCATCTGCACTTTGATTCCCAAACGAGGATAGATGTAGTTGTCTATGGGCCACAGCAACCACCTACTATTAGGTATCTTGTCAGCCTTATCTTATAAAAAAAAAGGTGCAATGAAGGGAATACATTTATTAAACTTTCACACATCTGTACAGCTACACCTAATGTTTGTTTATATTTGGGAAAATATTCTCGAAATTCTTAAGTCCCATTGAAGTTGGACTTAACGAGATTCCAGTGTATTTGGTTTGTTCTGTGGTGTATAGAATGTGTGGAGTTGAAAGTGCACGGGATTTTGATCGTTGTTGCGTGGCGCGCAGGTACGATAAGGCTGTGCGACATGCGCGCGGCGGCGCTGTGCGACCGGCACGCCAAGCTGTTCGAGGAGCCGGAGGACCCGCACGCGCGCTCCTTCTTCTCCGAGATCATCTCCTCCATCAGCGACGTCAAGCTCAGCAACTCCGGCAGGTGCGCTCTTCTTTTCTTTCTTTCCTTTTTTTTTAAACGTTATCCCCACTTGCCGTGTCTGTATAGTGGCGAAGTAAAAATATCCTCTAAAGTACCGTGGGTTGTAAAAGGCTGACAGAAGGAAACTGAAACAGCAGTTGAGCAGTAGCATCTTCCCGAGAACTACTCAAAATAATAAAAAAAACTGCGGTTGCAAACCCACTTGCCAAGCGTGACAACGGCAAAATCCCCCCTTTTAAACTACTATTTATAGATTTTGTTATAGAGACCTCATAGACGAGTTAGTCTAGACTACCTCGTCTATGAGGGAGGCCTATGTTCAGCAGTAGACTTTTATAGGCTGTACAAAACAAGACGAAATGGGGTGATTCTCTTACGCTGTCATCACACAACCAAAAATGTAGGATAATTCATATTTTAGTTTTATTTTTACAAAAATATATATTGCTACTTGTATTCCTATCCTTATCACCTACATATCATAATAAACATATCACATACCACACACTCTTATTACCATTTTAAGCGTTATTTTACTACGTGCTTAGATTTGATAGAAAACATCATGAAAAAAGTCGAGGACATAAGAAGTCGCCTACACTCACTGGAGCAGCGCGGTGTATTTGCTCAATTACATTCAGAAATTAAAGGAGGCTTTGCTCACTACTATCTTTATAACTACATAAAAATGACGTTAGGCTTTAATAAACTGGTTTTTGTTTCAGATATATGATGTCTAGAGACTATTTAGGTTTAAAAGTATGGGATCTTAGAATGGAAACAAAACCTGTAGAAACATATCCAGTAAGTATAATACTTTAACATTATTTATAAAAACAAATTTACCACAAAGTCAACTTCCTGAATGTTGTCATTTCATTCATGATTTGTGTCATTCTTTTGTCTATGTTTAACAGTGGACATGTAAAGGGCTATAATGATAATATAAATATTTTTAAAACTACCATATAGTTTGATTCTATCTTATATTTAAGTGTTAGAATCCAAAACTTGTGTTAAGTAAAAATTGTATGAATATAATATCACAGCACCATAACAGCTATAACACATGTTACTATTGTAGTCTTCATTAGTGGGGGGATTAGTAACAAAATAATTATTAATTATTTCCGAAATCTTACGGAATTCGATACATGTCAGTATACCCATTTCATATTGATTGAAGATGTGAAATCTACCAACACGCACTGAATCAGTGCGCCGGATAATTTGCTCCATAATCTTGAAATGAAGGCTTGTGCCTAGCAGTAGGATGTATGTACAGTTATTTGTTTCTTTTTTAACTTTAATTTTATTATATTTTTACAGGTGCATGAATACCTCCGCTCGAAGTTGTGTTCATTGTATGAGAATGATTGTATATTTGATAAATTTGAGTGCTGCTGGAGCGGAGACGACCAGAGATTAATGACAGGCTCCTACAATGGATTCTTTAGGTATGATTTTACAATAAAAAATTCAATTGTTAACAGCAATATAATATTGATCTTACTCTGGTTTACACATTATATTAAGTATTTCCCAATGGCTACAAATACCCCATATTAAAAAAGTTCAACAAATTCTATCATTTCAACTGATATTACCCTTGTGATGTTATTTATAAGGTTAAACGACTGCTTATTTCAGGCAGGGTCTTCCTAGCTTGTCAACCGTCTATTAGATTTTTCCAAAGTTGAGCGTGTTGATTAGTGAAGTGTCTACGTACTATTGAACGAACCTTAGCAAAGGGGATTGGTATGATTGGTTCCAGCCCTATAGTGGCCAGACCCGATCTTCTTCTGGCCAGTTCATCTGCTGCATCATTGCCTCTGGATCCACTGTGTCCCTTTATCCATTGCAGAGTCACATTGTTGTGTTTACATACCACATTTAATTGTTGATGGCATTCATATATTAGTGCCGAGTTCACCACATTGCAACTCAGGGCTTGTAGTACCGCCCTACTGTCGGTCAATATTATGATTTACAGTTTTGTTTTGCCACAGTATGATTTTTGGCGTCAAACTCCATCTTTTGCCAATCATGTTTCTGCATTGCCAGAAAGTTATACTAAATTTTTTGATTTAGTTTTCTATGTGTTTATTTCAGTGGCGTTTGCTGTCCAAGATAAGACCTAAATATTTTACCTCGGAGGGTAGCTGGAATTTTGTACTGAAAAGACTTGGGAGATAATAGTTGTTCAGTATTCGTTTTTGTGTGAACATTACTAAAATCGTTTTATTTGGATTGACGGTTAAGTCGTATTCCCTGCACCATCTCTATGCTATATGGAGAGCAGCTTGGCTCAGGTCGCACACCATGCTTGCTGTCTTTCCAGAGACCAGTATTGTCAGGTCATCAGCATAACCTACTGTCTTCTACACATGCATGATTGGCATTTAAATTGCTGATGATTTCATTAATGACCATATTCCACAGGAGAGGTGAAAGAACCCCACCCTGTGGGCAGCCTTTCTTGATCTGGATTGCTTGAGACTCACCAGCAATCTTTATTGTTCGTGTACTGAGCATCTTTACTATCCAGTCAATCATTGCCGGTTCTACTTTTATGTCTACTGAGTGCACTTTTTATACAGGGGAAGTTCGTTCTGTCAAAAGCATCTTCTATATCTATGAAGGAATCTAGACATATTATTTTATTTTAGATTGCTTTCTTCAGTCAAGGCGACGACTACTCTATCCTCCTGTGTTTTGTAATGCTACGGCAAATGGCATACATGTTTCTGGAACAGAAATCTTTTAATGGTTGTGCACAGATATCTTTAGTAGTATAAATATACGCTCTAGGCTTGTCGTGCTCAGAGTTGTAGAATAACTTACCTTTTAGATTGTTTAGGCCTGTGATTTTACCGGCCCCAACCCACTGCTCTTGGATTAGGACTTTTGAGCCGACGCAGTTTCGCCGTGGTGGAGGTTGTTCTGCACAAGGCTAGTTTTGGACAAAGGGCACGCCATCATTGACCGCGTTCTTTCTGTTTTCGCCCAAATATAACTAACTGATGTTTTTGACCTGAGATCTGATGGCGGATCTCGGGTCTCATCGTTAGCCACCGAGTCGGAGTTGGACGGCAAAGTGCAGCCTTCCTCGTCACTCAGTAAACTACCGCTGAGCCCGATCTCCACTGGTGACTTCGCCTTGGTTGTGAAGGCTGTTTTGTTACTGGTCTTGGGGTTTAGTAATCCTGCTGTTGAGGCGGATTGATTGGATTGTATTTTGAAATCGCGAAATCATTTACCATTACAAAGGTCATAACTAGGGCCCGGATAAATATGTATAGGAAATTTCAAAATATGTACATATAACATGGACTGAAAATCCTAAAATATGGGAAAAATATGTGCAATAAAAGATTTACATTATACATTAAAATTATTCTTTATTAAGAAAAACCAAAAAATACAATTTTACTTAGATTCTGTTTCATTATTATTTGAATTACAGTATATAATTACGAGTTTTCTTAAATTTCAAAAATTAAAACCCCTTCTGTTTAAACGAAATAATGCTTTGTACTGGCTGAATGATCTTTCGACATCACAGGAAGTGATTGGAGCATATTTAAATTTGCATAATTCTGCAAGTGAGTAAGGCACATCTATGTACCTTCTAATGTTCCACACAGCATGTTGTTAATTTTCTTTAGGGTATGAAATTCTTTATTTTTTTCTAGTATGTAGCTTAATTTTTGCCTCGCTACTTCAGCAATGGGACCTTCTGATTCTACAACTTTTTTTCGATATTTTCGATAATCTTCAAATTATCATTTAGAGAAGTGGAAGAATTTTCGAGTACCTTTATCTGGCGTGATTAAAAATAATAATGGCTTTTTATGTAAAGCAAATCGTTATGTAGAATGTCATCTTGGGAGAAGTTCTTTTGAGATTGAAATAGCAGCAGCTTCGTTTTCCAATTCAAAAATAATAGTTTTGATTTAAATGTAATACTGGGCATAGTATTCAACTGCTGTTAGCCAAGTTCCCCAGCGGGTCAACACTGGCTCTGGCGGTAAAGAAATGTTGCTTTCAAAAAAAAAGTCTTTATGTTTGATACTAAATTGTCAATCTTTTTGAACTGAGACCTTATGCATTCAGCTAATCTATTTATACCATGAGCCAAGCACGTCACATGAATCATTTTTGGATAACAAAAAAAAAACTTGTAGGGCACCTGCAGCTTTTACCATATAAGGAGCAGCATCGCTAAGTAGCAAGAAAACTTGTTCATGTTTAACTCCATCAGGCCACAAAACACTCATTGCATCATTAAAAAGCTTTGCTGAAGTTTGGCGGTTGCATTTAGGAAGTTCTTCACATGCCAATAAAAAGGATTTGCTGGCATTTTCTTCATATAGACGTCCGATAATCATATTGCCAATGCACCCGTTTTGAGAATCTGTAGTTTCGTCAACCCATATAGGGCCATCCTTTATATATTCACGAATCGAAGCCAAACAATTTTCATAAATGCCACACACATAATTTTTCCTAAGTGTGGTTTCGTCAGGAATACGTTTGCCAGAGTATTTTTCCATGAATTGTTTAAAAGTAGGATTATTCAATTTCCATAAGGGGTATATCTGCACATATCATCGCTTCACATAATTCTTACGAGAAAGTAGAACTTTGGGAGCTGCTTGCGACTGCACCAGTAAAAAATTGTTGCTTAAATTTATTTTTTCTTGTAATATTTTGCTTGTGTTTACCAGTAGACATGTGTTGTGATATCAAAAAACGTTGCTCGGTGGATAAAGATTTTTCACAAGCATTGCAAAATAGTACTTTTCCATCTGTAGTTAGGGATTGGTTTGGGAAATCTTCGATATACTTTTCCAAATTGATCCGTAATGGTTGCTATTCTTTAGGCATTTTTGTAATGCGAGTAAGTAAAAAATAAAATCACACGCGACAAATCGACACGACAAGCAATTACGATCGTCACTAACGAACTGTGGGTAATATAGAGTAATCTATGAACTGTGGGCTGTGGGGCACGTGAGCGAGTCAGGTGAGAAAAGGCGGCGTGGGGCGGGCAGCGCGGGTGACGCGGGCGCGGTGGGGTCGTGATTATTCGTGATCGCTCGCATGTCGTCTTGTCACAAAACTCATTTTTAGGCATTTCACAGAGCTGCTGAACCATTTAACATAAAATAATGAAGATATTGATAAATTTATTGAATTTCTTGATATGCATTTATACTAAAAATATGGAAAAATTTGGAAAATAGAAATTGCATTTTCTTGATCAAAATATCATAATTTATGTAGAAAATATATTTAAGAACAAAAACCATTACAATTCAAAATATGGATTTACATATTAATTTGAGCCCTAGTCATAACCAATAATAACGTTAATTCTAAAATAACACATGATTATCGATAAGAATATTAATTGCAGGATGTTCGAACATGTTGAGGCGTTGGGAGTGATTGTTGAGTGTGTTCCGATATACACTGTGACCATTCAGTATATTGTGAAGCTGTCCCTTTTTAGTTTGCTATAATAGTTATTGTTTAAAATTGAACACAGTCCAATATACTGTCATCTTCATTTTTCGACACTGTTTTCAAATAAAAATATTTATCCATGTACATGTTTTCTATTTATTTATTTAATTTATTTTATTTCTGTTCAACAAAAAGAAGTTGAATTTTGTTGCTTTTAAAATTTTATGTCCGAGTTTATTTGAATAACAGCATGAATTAATAATAATAACAATAATTCGTGGAAGTTGTTTAATCTCTAGGCGCTGTTATATTTTTTGATCACGTGATTAAAGTACTGAGAGCACCTTAAGTGGCGGCGATTTATGACGTTATTTCCCTAGGGTACTGCGGCAGTATACTGGCAGTCCATAACGGAACAAAGTTTTTACTATTGAGAGCACTAAACAGTACTCGCAGTGTATATCGGTACACAACCGCGTGGTTTAAAGTACCAGGATAATCGAGGTCTACAAAGGTCGTAAGCAAGTATAACATTGAGGCTAAATACGGTCGTATTACATAAGTAATAAGTGTGAGAATGGCAGGATATTCGAGCGCGGCGGAGTGGGTGCGGGTGCGGGCGCGGGGGCGGCGGGCGCGCGGCGCGGCGAGCTGACGCTGGAGGCGTCGCGCGAGGCGGCCGCGCGCCCGCGCCAGCCGCTGCGCGCGCGCCGCGTCGCCGCCACCGCCAAGAGGAAGAAGGTGCCCGCACATACAATCACATGCACATACCGAGCCTTTACCGCCGTTTTAGCGCAACCGACAAAAAACAAATTTTACAAGAGAAGGTTTTTTTTAAATATGTTTTAATAGAAATGTGCTAGTAAATTGAAATTTTACATACATTATTTATTTTCAGACATTTACATATATAATGGAAAAAAATACAAAAATATTTAGTATTTAAGCTACTTTTGTCGCTTAATTTATTTTTTGCCAAAACAAACTTAGATTATGAAATATAAGGTTGTTTTGGCATTTACGATAAAAATATCCATTAATATTACTAATACAATAAACTATATTTTGATAAATGAATTGATATTTTAAAAGACGTTTAAACGAAATAGTTATAAAATATTGAAAATGAAAATTTATTTCTATTTAACAATTAGAGTAACGAGATCAATCAGCATAATTATAAACTTAACTAGTTATTTAAAATGAAATAAAGTATTTCTTCTCATATGAATGATCTTAGCGCGTTTTCACTGAACACCAGGGTTATCATGGTTTTTACACAAAACATTAATTCAATAATTAAATCAATCATTTTGATTAGTGAGATCAATATTGTATTAATATAAAATTAAATTAAATATTTTTAATTCTCCTCATCTTCATCTGTTTCAGCTAAAGCATCACGTACGTTTTCATCATGCTTCATACTTAAATATTCTTGATGGTATCTGTTTGGAATCACATTTTTGTTACACAGATCCTGTAAATCTTTGTATTTAGCTAATGAAAGTTTGAGCTCTTCGGCGTATAAAGGTGTAGGTCCCTTTTCCACAATAGCTTTGTTTGCTCTCAATCTCATGATGAAATCCATGTTTATTTCGTAATTGTCACTAACTTCGTAAAAACCGTATTGAAATTTAACAACAGGATTATTTTTATGAAATTGCACCACCCTTAATGAATTAAAATTAATCTTAAATTTTGCTGGTAATAAAGCTTGTGAAAAATTCTTCCAATCCATGAAGTCTCCATAGTGTAAAACATTTACGTTGTAGTTTCTAGGCTTATTTCTAGCATTAATAAGCATAGTTGGCCACTCAGAAGGAGCCCATACTGTTTTATTACGCACAAAACTTTCAATAGTGCTATGAATTGAGTCAACAGGCATCATGGTGTGTCCCGGTAAAAGATAAGTTACCTTTATTTTCGTAATAGTAATTGCAGTTTTCAAGAAATGAATTATCATGGATATCATTGCTCGATTCCTATTTTGCCCGGCACAGCTATCGGAGTATAAATTTATCTCTGTATGGGTACCTCTTTGGTCTACCATAATCAAGTAATTAAAAAGGACTGTAACAATTTCATTACAGCCCCTTTTTCCGTCGCATTCACCCCACAGGTAACAGTAACCTTCCCTTGTACCACTTTCGTATATACTTTCATTATAGTATGCATACTTCCTGGAATAGTATAGGGTAACACTTTTACCGTGTGGAGTATTCAGGACTTTTTCTAAATCAAAGCTTACGCATAAGGAGTTAGAATCAGTTAATTTGCTCATTTTTTGGTCTTCTAAAAACAGTTGTTTACATTTTTCTTTATCTAGAATGTGATTTTTATATTCAGGGGTTTGCTCAAAAATAATTTTGTTCTCAGGTGGTAAATTTTTGCACTTCTCACAAAAAGCACATTTATCTTTTTTAGGCAGATGGAATCCGATATTAAAATCCCTTTTGAAAATGTTACGAAATACTCTTTTTGATAATACTGATGATTCTGGATTATTTTTTTTCACGTGATTAACATACTGTAAATACAAAAACGATATATTTTGCAATTCTTGAGGTAAATATACTTTAGTGCTTTTATTGCGACAATAATGGGATGGAACAGCGGGCAACATCTCAATAAATGATTTTAACTGAGCGACTTCTACCTTGTCAGATGTATTATGAGGACGACTAGTTCTTCTGCCATCTCGAGTGGTATTCAGAGCTTTATTAGCATTTTCGATGGTGTATCTCATTGACATTTGGGATATGTTTAGGGTCTTAAGCAAAAATTGTTGACATACTTTAATATTCTGTCCATTGTAGCTGATAAAATAATCGTATGATATTTTGCGAACATTACTAGTGGATCTTTTTCTTCCAATCGGTTTTTCTTTAGCACAGGACAGCAGGAAATCTTTTTGTCTTTTATCATAACCTAATCCCCAATAGTTTTCAAAAATATTATTGCGATCATCTTCCGTAAATTTATTTGCACATGAGTTACCACATTTTTTATTCATACAAGGGTTTGGTTGTATAGATTTCCCTACAGCAGCCTTACGATTTTTTTTTGCTAAAAGTCGTTTTGGTAAAGGTTTTATTTTCCTATATCCTCTTTTACCAACACTTGTTTCTTCTTCTATTGTTTGAACTGACTTATCTTCATCCGAATCACTGGACGATGAGGCAGGCTTCCATGAATCTTCACTATCAATAGAGGTAATGCTGTCGTGGGTCTCCAAATTCTTGGACACATTTAGTTCTTGTTGGTCAAACAGTGAACTGGTGCTCGGCTGTATTAATTGATTAATGAAAGCTGGCATAGTAGGATCATAAGTTGTTAAGTCTTTTATGTTCTGGTTATCTAAATTCATAAAGTGTAAGTATTCTCAGTATCTAAATCACTGTAATCGACAAGTTTAGTTTGAGGTAATGGTGTTAATAATGCGTTAGTATTGAGCTCAGAATTTAAATCTGTATCACAAATATAATCGATCAACGAAGGTGATGTCGTATCAGTTAATATTGGGTCCATGTCAATATCGTTGTAGCTGTCTGTTAGTAAGAATTGATCTAGAGCTGGGGCCTTATCTTGCTGTATGTTCTCGGGAAAAGCAGTTCCAGGATTACTCTCTTCTGATATGGGAAGTGGTGATATTAACTGCATAATTTTCTTCATTCGTGACTATAAAAAACAAATAATAACTTAAAAAGAATCACATAATAAGAAATAAAGCATTAATGGACAGACGTAGGCAGTGACCTACTACGACTGCTTATTTTATACCAGTGGTGCGCCCTCGCTTTGCTTTGGTTAATAAGATTTCCCATGGGAATTTCGGGACAAAAAGTATCCATATTATTCCTGATGAACCCAGGGATAATCTAATGGTTAACGTACGTACTGATATTCAGTTTTCCCCAATTCAATTAAAAAAATTAAAACACAAAGCATACCTTAGCTGCAGGAGTCGACATTGCTGTTTTATTTGATGTTTTGGAGTTAACTATGTGTACTTTATTTAAAACACAATAAGGAAACAATAACGAAACAATAATTAATACAATTAAAAATGTTATTATGGCTGAAACTGTTTTTTTTTTGCTACAATTCAACGAGAACAATGTTTTTGTCGCATTACTTTCACGGAAATAAACAGGTCACGACAGGTTTGTTTATAGTAAACGCCTCATAGTCTATCACCTATGTCGGCTGCGATAACAAGTAGTGTCACTTGCGCTACAAAAAATTGATCGCAAGGCGCTTACGATAAAAATGCTTGTTGTCGCTTACGTTATGGCTTTAAAAATATATGTATTTACGATAATTTTAGTACTTGCTACAACTTTATAACGGTTAAATTTTGGCGGGAAATGTCAACAGGGATGGATCCGTTATGGTTTAAAATACTACTTACGATAAAAAAAGCATTTTCGACAAAAGTGTCGCTTACGATAATTTGGCGGTAACGGCTCGATACTATCACACACATACTATCACACACATACTATCACATACATATACTATCACATACATATACTATCACATACACATACTATCACATACACATACTACCACATACACGTACAATCACACACCAAAAACAAATATCACAAACATCACACTATTAGGTCAGAGTTTTTAAAATGTTTCCAATAAAAGTAAATGGTAGAACCAAACTACAGTTATATTATGGTTGTAGCACGAATGGGTGGGCTCAACCAAGGAAGGACCAGACTCACAGAATACCAACGTAAAATAGCAGCTTGATGCTGCTGTTTCATACAGTGTTTTAAAATTCATACAGTGTTTAAAAAAAAAAGAAAAAAGTGTGAGAGCTGGAAACGAGGCAATGTTAGTCCTCAGGGGTGACTACATCTATATTTAATTAAAGATAGGAATAGATGTCTATAAGTCATAATATCCACTTACCATCAAGTGGACTGTGTGCCCGGTTTATCACCCTTATTAGAAATTATGTAGACTTTTTTACTATTATAACTTTATAATATACAATGTGAGTTGTAACAGAAAGAGAAGTGCTATCCAATTGTTACACTCCATCACAGTATGGATAATAAAATTAAGCATCTACTTACCATCAGATGTGATTCTTTCCCCTTTGAGCTAACCCATTCATACTACAACCATAATATAACTACAGCGTGGCTCCTATAAGTGACGCGATGTATGTCACCCCAAACGTTTAAAGATTTTTTTTTTATAAAACTGAAGTGACAAAAGAACTTTCAGTCCACCTGATAGTAAATGCTACTGTAGTCCATGACACCCCTGTACACTAAGGTAAAATGTTTCACAGTGTGCAAGTGTACTGACACAATCCATACTGTAGATTATCTTTTTATGGGCTAAATCAACGTAATGTGACGAATATGAGCCATTTTGGTCCATAAATATAATCATATTATGATAACTTGACTACAGCACCATGTATCGGATCCCTATGAACCATTGTCTTGACAAAACATACATTGTGTAAATGATTTTAATCTGTCAAAGTTGTTTAGATATTACACAAAAACCAACGACCCACCAACGATTATGAACGTTTACATTTTATGGTTTACTTGAACAAAAGGATTTTTATTTTTGTATTGATATTAATTTTTTAGAATAAGGGTGATAAATGAGCACACAGGTCCACCTGATGGTAAGTGACTGCTCTAGCAACTCCCGAGAACTAAGATATAATGCCTTGTTACCAATAAAAAGTGACTAAGGTTAGCAAACAAAACACATCAGCATTATGCTGCTATTTCATTCGCAATGAAGCCGTTATACCCTGCAGCATAGCTCTACCACACGAAAATTTCATCTGTCTACCTCAAACGATGTTATTTAGCGTTGTTTTTTCCGGGAACCATTCAAAAATATTTAATAATTTTTAAAACTTAATAAAAAGCTTTGCATAGAAATGACAAAGTGTATGTTACTTCTGAACAGGACGAAATTGGTGTAGACTGTCTAGACTTCAACAAGAAGATCCTCCACACCGCATGGCATCCGCATGAGAGTATCATAGCTGTGGCGGCCACGAACAATCTGTTCATATTCCAGGACAAGTTCTAGCGGGACACAAGAACTGACGCCTAGAAACGTTACATAAGCCTTAGGTATGAGGACAACACATAAATATTATAGAATGTCACATATAAAGCAATCAAATCATACTAAATATTAAAAAGCAAAAGAACGAAAATTTCTTTAAAATTACAACGAAAAGACTTATCGTCGTAATTGTGAAGAAATTTATAAAAAATGTTTTTGGGATAGACATGCTAACCTTATTAGAAAAATACGAACAGCAGAGGGTGCTCTTTTTTATTTAATAGTGGCAATTAATAGTGAATCATGCATTTTTGTGTCCACAGCTATTTTTGTGAATTTAGAGTATTCATGATTGAGGACTCGTGACTTTCTTTGTGTATATAATTAATTTGATTATTAATTCCATTGTAAATTACGTCAACATCTAAGTCCACAATTTTATTTTCCCGAAAAATATCTAATAATGGAATATTTTTAGTGTGGAGTTGGTCACAATGTTGCAATGTCTATATTTCAACATTCTATTTGAAATAGTTGTCTTGTGTGCGTCGCCAAATACTAGCTGACCTAAAACACAATCTACCATTGACTGAAATGATGAAGATATCATCATATTCTCACGTGATATCAACTGTGAAGTGTGAAATGTGAGGGATGGAGTGAGAATCGAATTTACCTCTCATTTCCTGACAAGTTTAAAGAAACTTCATCAGCCGTTAATAACACGTGAAATAAAATTTGGAGTCGATATCAACTTTGTTTACCAAATTTGTGAGACAAAAAAGGTCTACTAATGTACACGGGCTTACACATACTCAGACATTGTTTTAAAACAATAGAATTTGATTAAGGGCCTCAAAACGTGGAGTTATATTAAAATTTGGGCTTCCGAAAGTTAGAACAATTATTTCAAAAGGAAGTTAATATTTACAAAAATTGGAAAATATATAATAATTTATGATAAACATACTGTTTTTGTGGAAGATGTAATTTGTATTGTCTGGCAATATTTAATTTTAATATCAGTCACAAACAATTTATTAACATTTTGTTTGTAATTAATGAATGAATCTAACCAAGTGAATTGATATAATAATCGACGGCCTTATATTAAATCAAAGTGTTATTAAACGGTTTTCAGTTATAATATTTCAGTTATATATCATGTTGTCCCATTTACACAATTATATTATACAAAATTGTCAATTTTGAAAATAAATTTCGAAAGAGTTTGTTAATTATTTTAATGAATTAATATTAAATAAAGAAATCTTGTAACAAATAAATTTACGGCAATAAATCACTTTAATAATGCAGTTGATATTTTGATGACGATCTCACAGTTACGTAAACTGTTTTTGTATAAAAACGCCTTTTATTGCTTAACATCGTCAAATAATAAGTGTATTGTTGTTTATAAACTTCGCGGGCTTGTAATATTATAATAAAATATACTAACGTTACAATAAATCTAAAAAAAACATTTTTTGTGATATGAATCATCCCCACCATACAATATCAAAATAAGTCCTCATTACCTCTGGTTGATTATTAATAAAATTGATGTTATAGCCTGTGGTAGCTATCAATAGTTTATTATTTATCACATTACATAAAATAATCCAGTAATTATACTGTTAAATAACTACTAAACTAATTCTGAAAATGGATTATTCTAGAAGCTGTACTCAGAAATAAATCACAAAAGAATTGGCTTTTATAAAGCGTTTTTCGTATTATAATTTTTTATGCCATGTCAACTGCATGTAGTTTGAAAGTTTTATATAATGAAATTTCTTTGAAGCTTGATATTTCGAAAAGAAAACTTGAAAGTGGCTTACGAAACCAAAATTTAAAAGATCTATTCGGACGAAAATCCATAATCAAAATAGTGCGATGTTACAGCACCATTAGAATTTATATGACAAATGAACAGAATAAAATTGTAAGGAATAGGTACTTGAATGACAGCAGCATTAGATCTGTGATAAAAACTTTGTTACAATTTCAAATCTCAACGCATCACATTTGAGATTCTCATTTTGTTTCCAACTTTTACCTTTAAATTTTAATATTGCTAGCTACCACAGAATGATTGTTATAAATCTTTGCGTCACGTTGTATGGGCTTATTGCTTTATACATTGCACTGCAGTTAAGTTACAATTTTTTAACCAAAGTCAATCGTAAATTAGTATACTCTACCTGTAAGGTAACATGTCTCTGTAATTAGTCATAAAGCTCTGAAGCACAAAAAATGTGTAAAAATCCGTCGAAAGTAGGTTAAAAGAAAATGTTCCGGAAGCACTATTTATACAATATATAGCAGTTCTTCCAGTACATAAGCCCTAACAACTCGACGCATTACACTAGATAGGAACTAAGTCCGTTAAATATCTTATAGAAGTTATACGCTTTTCATATTTAGGTACTAAGCGATCGGTAAGCTAATTTAGTATTTATTGACTAATGAAAAAAAAACTTGTCGAGTAAGGGCGTCCCTTAACCACGTGGGGATGAGATTAGTTAGGATTTATCATATTATATCAGAATAGGACGAATTAAACTGGGGAATCCTGTTGTTTAATATCAATAAAACGTAACTCGTGCATTATAACTAACAGTGTTGCCAGTGTTGGTATTAAAAATTTTAAGTCCTTACAATGGAGTGTATTGACTGAATTTGAAAGGGAGCATAGAAATGAATTATAAAATATAGTAGCTAGGTAGGCCGATAATTCAATTAAAATTACAGATATTACTGTTTTTCTTAAATAAATATTATAACGTAAATTTGGTAACAACATTCATGATTGGAAAAATATCACAGTCAACTACACCTTCACACTATACCATACACAGTGGTGTCGTTGTTAGATAGTTTGTCGACATGTTTTTTATAGCATGCATATTAAGTTACATATTAAAGGAGGTTAATTAGTACTAGATTCTGATTCCAAACATTTAAAAACAAATTGACCTTAAAATTTAAACTAAACATAATTTAAAATAATGATGTATGGGCATTATAACTTCACGCAACGACTTAAAACGCGATATTTAAATAAACCTGACTACGTTAAATTTTGCTGAAAAGAGAAAAATTCAAATACCCCATGAAAATTTTACAACAAAGAACGAATCTAGCAACACCCAATATTATGTTAAAATTCATCAAGCAGGCTACAAAGGGTGCCAAAGAAATAGACATACATACAATATGTAGATACATTCTAAAAATATAACTATCTTTCTGGGACAGTCGGGTAATAATAATTAAGTAACCCGGAATCTGTAGGACGTGCCAGCATATGTGCTGCTGCTGATGTGTCCAAGAAAATGCATCGGTGTGCATCACAATCACATCATGTGTAATGTACATGTTACGGCTAAAAGCATAAAATTTAGTTATACAAGTAAACATTAGGGCCGTCAGCTAGATATTTATCTATATACAAGAATAGCTTGATTAAAGTATAGCATTATAAGTATATAACAATATGGTACAAAAGTATTTGTCTGTGATGTATTTAAAAATGATCGAAGGGTGTGGTTGACGATGAATAGACGGGTAAAAATTTATTTTCACATTTTTTCGTGCCTGCAGGTGTCGCAAAATTTTCAACATTATTACTCTTAAATTTGAATAATGTTATAGCAAAACAAATATTTTTTATCGCGATCGTTTTTATCGTGTAGGGATTCTTGTATGCTCCGTTTCAAATTACTTTTAATATGTACAGAATATATTCCAAGGATGTATCAAATTAGCTATTTGTATAGTTATGTCGCCGTATTATCGACGACTGAATAATTTTAGCAGTTACAAATACTTATAATGTTATGTATGAATTTCACAGTTATGTTATGAATTGGTCGTTTCACACAGTGTTTCTTTGTATTAGTTAGAAAAAACAAAGAAATGATCACTATTCAAGTATAAGATATAGAAATCAAATTAAATTTCACTTCTATATTGTGATATAGAAGTGAAATTTAATTTCATTTCTATAATATTGGTGCGTAGTATACTTTGTGCCAAACATGCACATGTTTGTTGTTTTGAAAATATCATTTTTAAACATAAAAATGGAAAAATAGATATAGACTTTTTATTTTTTTACTTGTTACAGGTAATTTTAGTGTCCCGTTACATTCATACATTTGGCTGTGTGAAGCGACTTAAGGTTGTATACGTAAACGGTCAAGCGCTGTGGTGATTTGCCGGTATTTCATTTCCAGGCTCGTGCCTTATGTATGTAGTCTTTTTGTTAATGTTTATTTATTATGTATAATTTTTTTTCAAATCTTGTGATCGTTTTTGTGGTACGCGAGTTTTAAAGTTGACGCGACACCTTGCTGTTAAACATGGACGCAGAGCATTAAATAGAATATAATAATAATTTTATTGGTTTACGTTCAACATGTATGGCTTAAGCTTTATGTCTGGTGTCTAACGGATCAGTGTAAGGATGTAGTCGACTTTATCATGTTTTATCAATTAATGTAACTGTAACAACTTCGCGTAAATATGAAGATATTCCATCAGAAATGGGATTTATTGGGCATACAATACTTACTGCAACGGAGTTAAATTCGTTCATATTGTGATTTTTTTTCTTAAGTTTCATTGTATTAACACAGCTTAAGGGTATGAAAAATAATTAAAAAAAAATGTAAATATTAGTGAACGAATGGAGGCCTGAACAATATAAATATAGAATATTTTGTCACAATACGTATATTATTGTACAGTTATATATACATATATATTTGTACTTTAATTGTGTAAAGCTTGGTATGGTAAAATTATGTTTGCAGATATTTGAAATGAATTTTTGTAGTCGTGTTTTGTTGAGTTTTGTATAAACATTATGTAGAAGTGTTACCACTGTAAGTGATACGACGTCCATAATTCTATAACATTGGCTGGTAAACACAATAAAAAAATAAAACACAAACAATATGCCTGTAAAACATGTATCCACTTCAATAGGTTCTATCCATGTAGTTTCCATAGATTGAAAATTTAATCTCGGTAACCTTTTTTTAATGTTGAGCAATTTGTATAGGATGTGTTAAGTTTTTTTTTTTAGTAATTTGTAAGGGGCGCAGTCAATTCCCCGCGCGTTAGTATGTTAAGCGTACACTGAATTCGACAACGCTGTCCGCTATTTAATATTGGCTGATAGAAAATCTTAGTGATAACTGTGTGATAATTATCAAAATGCCTTCGCGAGCTAAGTTTCGGTTGCTTCGGAAGCAATAATTAATTTTGGAATTGACTAAGTCCCCCACAGATTTCAGTGTAAAAATAACGAGCTCTTGTAGTATAAAAGCAAAGACGGCGTGCGTGTTTTGCGTGATTGTTGCGGGAGAGTTTGTGCGTGTGGAGAGCGGTATGCGTGCAGTTTATTTAAGTCTAGGTCATAGTTAGGCGAAAACTGAACGCGCGGCAGTTAAACAAAAAAAAATCCAGTTTTTGTTTTCTTTTCCTACGTCGAGGGATCAACGGGGTGATTGCTTCAATGTGATATGATAGGTCGCAGTAAGCGGTGAGCTAGTGTGAGAGATGTACCTCGAGTGGGTGTCGGTGGACAACGAATCAGTGCTGTCGGATGTTTAACGCGTCCCGCCTTCGCCTTGATGCTTCCGTGCGGATGGACAAACCAATCCGACATGTTTGATATAGAGGAGTCACATGTTTTTTTGTGCAAAGTTCTAGACGCGCAATATTTCCTATTGCTTGTATTTAAAACCCAATAGTACTCAATTAAAATTTGACTTAGCACACATGTGAGCAATTGACGGCTTTATGTCGCCACTAGGGTATTAAATATGTGCATATTGGTAGTAATGTATTATTAATAGTTAATAAATTAAGCTTATTTTAAAAAAGTTATATAAAGTCTGTATGACAAAAGTAAAATATTGATATGTGCCATGGTTCAAGGCGAAGGCGTGGAGGCGTAACATGGAAAGAGTTGTTGTTGAATCCAAAATATTTCCTAAAATATAAATTTTTATATCTGAATCTTTGTTTTATTTATATACCCGGTGGTGGAGTTATAGTGAGATCTTTGATTACGGAGTAGGGTACGATTTCAGTACCAGACGTCTCGCAAGCAAGTCCTTGCTCGTTACGTTTTTACTTCTGGGCCTGGGATACACCTGATGGTTATTAATTATACCGATCTGACCGTTCATGGCTAGGAGCCGTTAGGTGGCGCTGTCAAGTTATCAAATTCCATGTCCACAAAGTGCTCAGTACAGAGGTTTTTTTGAACCAGTGGTAAAGTAAAACATGAGTTTCAATAAGAATTACACATGTGATCTATATTAAATAAAAAATATTCTATTCAATTATGCGATTGGGTCACCAGTTTTATCGCTGATCGAAGCATTAAGGTCATAGCGGACGGCGACGGTGCATGCTCTTACTCCTACCTTTGAATGCTGGTGTTCCACAAGGCTACGTCCTATCGCCTACCATGTTCTCAATGATATGCTGCAAACCGGTAACATTAATTGTTTCATTCATCAGGCCTACGAGCTCAAGTATAACACAGTAAAGTGACATAGAGGTATTATTAAATCAAACATTTTATTGAAGTTCACGATTTATTGTTTATTTTATCACATACACCGTTGATCATTAATAGCAATAAAATAGCGTTTATACAATACGTCGCTAATGCCGCAAAGGTGCGAACCTCAATTTTTCAAAAAATTACAGAAGAGCAAGAAAACATTTATTATTCCCCGATTACTAGCTTTTTTTTCATCTGAAAATTAATCTTATTTGTAGTTTTCCATTAAGTCTTAATTAATAAAAAAGTAATTTTCTTATAAAAAATGCTAGTAATCGGGGAATAATAAATGTTTTCTAGCTCTCGAATTTTTTGAAAAATTGAAGTTCGCCCCTTTGCGACGTCAACGACGAATAAATGTGTACTATTATAAAAATATTTTGGCTTATAACTAGTAACGGTAACGTAAGGCAATCACGATATTATTTTTGAGCAAATTTAATTTATCGGCAAGTGACATATTTACAAGGGCCGAAGAAATTTAAGCATAAATGCAATATACAAGAAATATTTAAAACAAATGTAGACAAACAATTTTCATTTATTAAAACATATTTTTATTGAAACTAAAAAATAGGAAATGTCACATTTTCGTCGTCTAAGTTTTGACACAATATTATTTTTTAATAAATGCATCATTTTGTATTTACCGAGCTAATGCATAATGGTTTGAATGTTGCTCAAGAATTTTAATGACTGAAAACAGCAGTAAATCTAGGATGAACAAAATATTTCAAAATTGATTAGGCTTTCTATGCATATACAAACGCAAAATATGTCTTCATTATTATGACTCAAACAGTGAACGCAAATAAAACATTGAAAATTTGGGTACAATATCTCAAAAAATTGTATGGCAATTGAAACCAAAATGTATCCAGAAATAATGTTTTGAAACCTTTGACAGTACTTCCAATACGTAATACAGTCGAGTTTGTTTAAAATATTGTGCCAAGTTGCGCCATTAGCACCTTTGAAGTAATATACTTCCATATTTTATTGCGTTCACTGGACTCAAAGATATTTCAGAAAACTTTTATCTTTTAATAAATACTTTTATAAAACAATATGCATAATATATGGGTTGGGTCTAGGGCGTCATTTATCTTTAATTCCCTATTATAAATTAAAAAAAACTTCGCTTTAATATCAAAATTTAACCTTTTATAAACACCAAGAAACATACGATTATTATTAGCTTACATCGCCTATTTTCTAACCTTAAAAAGAATATTGCATATCCTACTCTCAGGGCATAAAATGGAATATTCAGTGCTACCAACAAATATCTAATTGAAAGCTATTTACATGCGACCTCATTGAGCGACCGCCCAGTAATATTAACTACGTTTTATTGTATTTTAATCTGAGGAAACATAGGCCGAGCGTTAGAACGGTCCACGCTAACGTGATAAGGAATCCGTTGTAGACTCCCGGCGCTGTGATGGAAGATCCTTTCTCCATGATATCCCTGAGTGACATGGAGGGTATCGTGAAGGGTAGAGTGATCGCGACCGCTCTAAGACCAGCGGACATGCCTTCTAAAGGCCAGACGATGCCTGTGGATAAAAAAGAGTAAAATTACAGCTTATGTCCCACTGTTGGGCACAGCACAGGACTCCTTTAAATTCTGAGAGGTTTTGAAGCAATTAGGTCCCCGTTGGCGGTTTTCGCGTCTTCGAAATCTTCAGATAATATGATGTTTTTCTTCACTACCGAGCTGTCACAAAAATTGCAACTAACAATTTCATTCCGGCGGAGATCGTACTTGGGTGGATTAACAATTGATCATAACACAAAAATCTTTTGACACAAGTTCAAACTGAGAGAAGCCTGGTCAATGATCCTGACTGCAAAACTACTACTATAAGGTTATTACTTGGGTCAATAGAGTAAAAATACTCTCACCCACCACCCCATTTTGGAAGTATCTAAAATATAAATTCGTTAAATGTTTTCTATATTATATAAAAATGAATAAAATAATATAATGTTCTTCTTATACTTATCTCCACCCGAGAAAAGTGCGTGTGCGCAAATTATTCATATTATAAAACCTTGTAATCCTAGTGTTCTCACTTATTTTCCATAAAAAAGCAACTTAACGCTTCTGTGTTTCGTGTAGAAAATGTAGAGAACTGGAGATCCTTTTTACTGGTAACAAGGCATTCCATCTTAGTTACTCAAGGGTGACATGCATCTGCATCTTGAATACTTACTTTTTTACTTTGAGGACTATTAGGCACTGCATCCACTTACCATCAGGTGGACTTAAACTTTGTGCTCCTTTGTTACCTTTACCATTTTTATAAAATTGAGGAATACCAAATGAACTTACAGTCTACTATACTCGTATAGCAATGGGCTACTCCAGGCCATGGATACCTGCAGCCAACTTCAAGGAAGGAAAACTACAGATGCGTTATTACCCCTTAAGACTAAGATGGAATGCCTGACAACCTGTGATTGTACTGGCTCTCCATACCTCTCTGACCAGAACACAACAGTGCAAGCACTGTTGTTTGGCGGCAGAAATAATGCTACTATGAAAAAACTAAGAAAAAAAACGTATTAGTTACAACGCCATCTCTCGGAAACCATGAGATTCTTCTGGTATATCCCTCAGTCGTTTCTTACGACACCCACGGAACAAAATGGAGTAAGGCTCGCCACATACATACGGAATTCCGTTTCGGGATTCCGTTTCGATATTCCGATTCGAGATTCCGAACGCAGCAAGTTCATATAAAATCTATGACACGTCACACACGTACGGTAGTTTTCCGTTCGAAATATTGCGGGCAAAACGTGATTCCGTATGTGTGTGGCCGACCCGTTCGGAATTCCGTATGTATGTGGGGGGCATAATGGATTCTCCGACGCGGCCGTCGCTTGGCAAATGCTAAATTTAAGAGGAGATACTTTTTAAATACTAACCAGAGAGCAAAATCATTGGATAAAAGCTGCCTGTAGATATAAAGAAAGACAAAGTGTAGCTCGAGCAGAGTACAGAAAGCAGGAAGCCGTAGCACATCCCACACAAGCCTTGCAGGAACAGGAGAGCCCCGCATGTAAATAACGATCCCTTCGATGGGAGGCTGTATCCTAGGTATGCAAGTGCCATCATTTCCAGCGTCTGTGAAAGGAGTAAATATTATTTAAAACAAAGAATCCGAGAGTTTTTGGTAGAAAATGGTAATTTTATCTGACATCATAGTGTTACTCTTGTTTTACGAGTATCGTTTATGGAATTGATAGAGAGGGTGGTTTTAAAAATTTAATATATAAGAATTATTGTTTAATTGTTTGTATTTTATGCGCTGCCATACCGTTTCATCAGATTGCGGTAAAACTTATTAGTTGCACTTGCGCGAGGTTGTAGGGGTAGTACAATTAACTTACAGTAGGTAGCGCGCGTATTTATTTATTTTATTTAACAGTTTATGTAGACACATACTTCGGTAGGAAAATGGTAAGCGTTAACAGAAAAAGAATGAGAATAGAGCATGGTATTGAAAGACGGAAATCTTAACAATGTTCTAGTATTTGATCTACTTATTTCTGACGCGCCCGCTTTCTACTAAAAAAAAAAAATCCGCGCCCCCTTGCTCAGTTAATTTTATATTACTATCAGGCTAGAAAAAATACTTCTGTTCAACTTAAATTAAAAATTGCTATAATAATATCATACCAAAACTAGATAATTATATAATACCTACTTCTTATTTAATCGAATGTAGATGGATGAGCTTGCATAGTTTTAACGAAGTTTCCGATTCATGGCTTGACCACAGAAATCGCACAACGCAAAGCACTATTGATGTTACGAGTAAGTTCATTTCTGGACTTGGTTTTTATAGCTATAACAGCAGAAAATCTCCTTTCGCACAAATATGTACAGGAAAAGGTTAAATACGATTGAAGTACTTCCTCTGCTATTTTAGGATATATTGTGAAATATTTGGCCAGAAAAAAATTGTTTACGGACGTTTCTTGGTCCCTAACTACGCAGCTAGCTCGTAGCTCGCCCTTTGCAGGTCTCTGCGCCCCTGATCTACATGGTACATCTGGAGAATGAACAAAAGCAAAACGATTTTTTAGATATAGCGGAATAGTAGGATTATGTAGAATATTGAAAAGAAGAAAAAAAAAAGAGTGACAAAGCAAATTTATGTTGCAGAGGTGAACGGCAGAATCGGGAAGGGTCGCCCTAGGCGAAAGTTTATCGACCAAATTGGCGATATATTGAAAATGGGCCAAATCAAGAGTACCTTTAACCGACGAGCGTGTATGCGTAGGTATATGGATGTGGAGGAAGCGAGAGAGGTATGTCAGGATCGTGCCAAATGGAAGTCCATAGTCTCTGCCTACCCCTCTGGGTGACAGGCGTGAGTGTTTATGTATGTATGAAAAGAAGACAGAGGATTCGAGTGTTCCTGCGAAGGCGGATCGGGAGTCATTTAAGTTGCTTGCGATAAATCGAACTCCTTTAAGCCAAAAATGTATCGAATACATGAATTTTGCAAGTGCTCTTTATTAATTTGCTCCTCGGTAGCATCTAAATAACAGACATCAGCGTAATCTAAAATTGGCAAGATAATAATCTGGACTATTGTTTTTGAAGACGTATCGTACCGACATATTTATTTGAAAGTTACATATCATTTAATTTCAATGAATGTAAATGTCATTCCTAATTCAACAATATAACTCTTCCAAAGGAGAATGGGATTTTTGGGCCTGAAGTTAACTAATTGGTTTATACTTTAAAAAATTGGCTATATTTTTCTAAAGTTAAATACAAAAAACTAGCTCATTTTATAATCTAGATTTCGAAAAAACATTAAAATAATAAATAAGTTAGAAAATCGATTGTATTGATGCAATCTATTTTATATTTATTCGGATCCTAAAAAATTAAATGGTTATTAATTAAATACAATGATATGATATATTCATTGAGAAATAAAGTATATTATTATTCGCATAAGGAAAAAAGAAATAAACATTTTATGGAAATAAATCGATTACCATAAAGAATACACTAGTGAAATTCTTTTTTCTCTACACTACCACTATAACTTATAGTATTTTCTATATAGTTTGGTTTGACAGATCAAACTTCAAAACTATTCGTTTAAAAGAAAAAAGAAAAAGACCAATTTTCGATTTGATTAGAAACGAGTGTAATATAATCGATTCTCGATTAAATCCAGCATTTTAATATCTATTTTTAATTATTTATCTGTGTTAACTAGGCAGATAAAAAACATATCTACAAAATAATATGAAAAAATATAAAGTATCAACATGCCAACAAATAACAGTAACGACAATAATTCAAGTAATCGATCACAGATCGATATTTCTAATATTCATTTCAATTAGTTGTAGCTGTTTTAATTTTCGTTAATCGTTTCACTATTTTGTTTCCTAGATAACCTCAGCTTTCCTTTGGTGATTTTATACTGATCCGGCTTTCATATTTTTAAGTAATTATAGTGAAAAATAACTTGTTACAGTGTTATTACAGTGAAAAATCACCTGTTACAGTGTAGGTAGTACATAAAATCACTTTTATTTATTCTTCAATAACTCAGCTCCTAGATTGACAAATCTAGCCAGATTTTCAGGTATGAATTGTTTATATATTATAAGCTTTCAAATGGACTTTCATCTTGTTAACATCTGGGTCCAAAAATGTATGGAGATGTCTCCTTCTCCTTTAAAATGATATTTCCACAATTATTTCTTCTGCGGCAGCAACGCGCTGAGTACCAGGTAGTAAATATATGTATAAGATATCGTCTGTTCACTAAAATAGTATCGGTACACCCAGAGGCGCACTTATTATTTTGCTTTTATTTTATTATTTTTATTGTGTTTGTTAAATAAATGTTTTCTATTCTAAGAATAAAATAGAATACCATTTTATTTATATGATTATTGTAATAAAATACGAATATAAATAATAAACACAAGTTAAGTAGCAAAGAGAATTTAAATGGGAAATATGAGTAGATAGGTATACTATTCTAAGAATAAAATAGAATAAAAGTAAAATAGATGAACAGAAGTATAAACAAAAGTAAAATAGACACTATTCTTCATCACTCGAAGGCATTCATCGTCATCGCATTGTAAATCTATATTACAATAGTATTTTTGCTATTGGTTCATTCAAAATTTCATCTTGAGGCACTTCACTGTCCTTTCAAGAACGAAAAAACTTTTTCTGTATATGTAGCAGAATCAACAAAAATAACCTTTCACTACGGCATTTCGTTTTGAAATTCCATATTCTCCTGCAAGTGTACGTCGCAGGCGTCGACCTGTGATGTCGCGGCAGCGCCTTTGACAAGATGCGGCACGTGCCGAGGTGGCGCGACACAAAGGCGACCATATCTAGCGCGCTGCGCAAACGTGGACACTTTTTGTTACCGACACGGCACACCATCACAGGAAGCCGTAGTCGCTGTGCCCGGTAGCGGCAACCGAACACAGTCGCCGGTTTCTACTTCTTGACACTGTTTACTGTAACAATTCTTTGCTTGTTTTCCCTCAGTTTCACCTTGGATGTTGATGGAGGAACATTACCTTTGCTTGTCGTGTTGATTAGACGTTGACGTGGACGTCATTGCCGTCAATATCTACAGACAAATCAACCACGTCAATGTCAGCGCCGTACAATTCTAAGAAATTTGCTTTGTGTTGTTTGTGTCTTCAAATGGCGACTTAAAGTTTCCAGTTACCTTTTAACGGTGGTAGAGCCTCGCGGCAGCTTCTCTGCTTATGCGTTTCGTCTGGTGAGTGCAGGTGGCCAGAGGCCCAATTCCCCCCCCCCCCCATCAACATGGCAGCGGAATTACATCAAATACTAGGTACCCCAGGACCAGCACCCCTGGAGAATTCCTCGCCGAGCATCTACGACCATGTTACTTTTAACTGCTCGGGGCAAACTGAGCAATAATACCAAGGCGACCCCTGCCACGCTATCCATGAATATCTGAAACGTCAGGGGACTTCACTCGAACCTAAACGCCGTCCACTATCTCGAGACGGCAAAGCCGGCCTTGCTCTTTCTGACTGAGACGCAGGTGTCCTCTCCGGCTGATACTTCGTATCTCTCCTACCCGGGGTACAAATTGGAGCACTCCTTTGTGCCTCGGGCTGGAATTTGCGTATATGTCAGAGAGGACATCTGTTCTCGACGCCTCGGCAGTCTTGAAAGTTCAGACCTGTCCATCCTTTGGCTGCGCGTAGACAGCGACGACCATCCGCGCGTCTACGGGTGCCTCTGTAGGTCCCATAGCGGTAATGCCGAAACAGACCGACTCATCGAGCACGTCCAAATGGCTACAGATTCCTTGCTACAACAGGTCCCATCCGCAGAAACAGTGATCCTTGGCGACTTTAACGCCCACCACGCCGAATGGCTCGGATCACGTTTAACCGATCATGCGGGGAGATCTGTTTATGACTTTACCTTGACATATGGTCTGACACAACTGGTTCGCCTACGCGGATTCCAGATCTGGAGGATCATACACCTTCCCTGTTGGACGTTATGCTGGCCTCTCATACGGACGGATATCCGGTTTCCGTCGGTGCCCTTCGGACCAATCACTCACGCTCACGCTCCCCTTGCGGTTGCGTTCTGCAGGTTGCCGTTGTGTTTGGCATTATAGGTCGGCGAATTGGGACAGAATGCGGTCTTTCTTTGCATCCTACCCATGGGGGCGGGTTTGCTTCTCGCTGGATGATCCCAGCGCTGTTGCTGACTCTGTCACTGATGTGGTGCTACAGGGAATGGAACTATTTATTCCATCATCTGTGGTACCCATCGGAGGCAGATCTCAGCCTTGGTTTGGTTGCTCCTGTAAGACTGCATTACGCAGTAAGCAGGAGTGTTATAAAGCCTGGGTTGCGGCTTCGGCGACTCGGGATGTAAACACCAGCATACTTAAAAAGAAGTATAACTTCGCCTCCAGGTCCTTCAAAAGAGTTATTGCCAAGGCAAAGTCAGAGCATATAGGCAGAATTGGCGAGAAACTAGTTCGCCTTCCTTCGGGAACCCGTGCATTCTGGTCTCTCGCCAAGGCTGTCCAAGGGAATTCCTGTAAGCCATCACTACCATCTCTGCACAGGGAGGACGACTCACTTGTCCACGCCGCAAATGAGAAAGCTGACCTTTTAGGCTCCCTTTCTGCGTCCAACTCGACTCTTGATGACGGGGGGAACACACCGCCGACCATCCCGTGGTGTGAGTGCTCTATGCCGGATGTGCGGTTTTCACAGCGCTCGGTTCGCAAAGCACTCCTCTCCTTGGACATCCACAAGTCGAGTGGGCCTGACGGAATCCTCCCAATTGTGCTGAGAACGTGTACTCCTGAGTTGACACTGGTTCTAACGCGTCTTTTCCGGTACAGCTTTTGTCCACCCGATCCCTAAAAAAGAAGACCCGTTCAACTACAGGCCTATCGCCATCACCTCCTTGTTCTCCAAAATAATGGAGTCCATTATCAACTGCCAGCTCATGCGGTACCTTGAGGATCACCAGCTGATTTTTGACCGCCAATACGGTTTTCGTCGGAATCGATCAGCTGGTGATCTTCTGGTCTACCTGACTCACAGATGGGCGGAGGCAGTAGAGTCCAAGAGGGAGGCGTTGGCTGTTAGTTTGGACATTGCGAAGGCCTTCGACCGGGTTTGGCACAAAGCGCTTCTTTCGAAGTTCCCTTCCTATGCGCTTCCCGAAAAATTGTGCAATTGGATCACCAGCTTCCTTGCAGATCGGAGCATCGAGGTCGTTGTAGACGGTGCATGCTCCGACTACAAGCCTGGTGATGCTCTATACACCGGCCGTGCCAATATTTCTCGGGAAAACGTCGTCGAGTACCGGAACAAACTTGTGCCTGAAGTCGAGTCTTTGCTAAACAAAGTCTTCGATTGGGGGCGACTAAATCTAGTCCAGTTTAATCCTCTGAAGACACAAGTTTACCCGTTTACCGCTAAAAAGAACCCCATTGTCGTATCTTCTCAGTTTCAAGGCACTCCCCTTGTTGCCTCAGCCAGTATCGGAATCCTCGGCGTCGACATATCGAGTGACGTGCAGTTTCGTGGTCACTTGGAAGAGAAGGCCAAATTGGCCTCTAAAAAGCTTGGCGTGCTCAGCAGAGCGAGACAGTATTTCATGCCGGCACAACTCCTGCAACTTTACAAGGCGCAGGTTCGGCCTCACATGGAATAATGTTCCCATCTCTGGGCCGGGGCACTCCAGCTCCTTCCACTTGACCGTATTCAGCGCAGAGCGCTTCGAATCGTCGACGACCGAGTCCTTTTCGATCGGCTCGATTCATTGGCGTTGCGAAGAGATGTTGCATCCCTTTGCATTTTCTTTCGTATTTACCACGGGGAGTGCTCTGAGGAATTGTTCGGATTAATCTCAGCCGAAAAATTTTACGAATGCACATCGCGGCAGAACTGGATGATTGGCAGTCCACCACTGTGCACTTTTAGAAGATGTTTTCTTCCTCGCACAACTTCCTTGTGGAATCGATCACCATCAACGATTTTTCCGGACCGATACGACTTAGGGACTTTCAAGAAAAGAGCCTACTCCTTTTTAAAAGGCCGGCAACGCATCTGCAATTCCCCATGGGCGGCGGTAGTCACTTACCATCAGGTGAGTCGCATGTTCGTTTGCTCCCTCTCCTATAAAAAAAAGTTACCTACACTGAACAATTTTTGATTGGCGGTCAGTATGAGTCAAGTGGAAGCAACTGGACACAAAAAGTGTCTGGTCTGAGTAAAGTTACAGCCTACATACGTCCCACTGCTGAGCAGATGCCTCCGCTCACTTTTGTGAGGGTTTTAGGACAAGGACATGTCCGCCGCGCTGCCTCTATGTTGGGGGATTTTACATCTCTTTTAAATATTGTTTTTATTTCTCAGATATGCGGTAGGTTTCGCCGCTATGTTTTCCTTCACCGCCGAGCATGTGGTAAATCAGCACTAGAAATTGCAATTAACAATTTCATTGGTGTCGGCGGGGATACAACCCGGGTTGATCGCGTGCTGTGAAATTTACAGCGAGCGCTAAGTCCCTGAGCTACCATGATTCTATCGGGAAGTAAGTCGGTGACAAAATTTGTACCGAACAAACAATTTTATTACTTCATTTCGTAGTTAGACGTCACTTTATTTCCATCATCCTCTTTCGACCCGTGGGTGTCGTAAGATTCAGTTACATTACGTACAGTTCGCAGTACATCGCTCGCTACGCACCTGCAGCAGTATGACGACGGCCTGCAGCGCGCAATGCACGTGCAGCATCTCGCGCGCGCGCACGCCGGCTACCGCGCTGCGCTCCCACACGCCCTCCAGCCGGTCCGAGATCATCACCGTCGACGTCACGATCGCCGGCAGGAAGAATATTATGCTGTTGACACGTACCATTTGAAAAAAAGTAAATATGGAGTATTGGCGGGAATATCATCGCCCAAGCGAATTGTTACATCATTTAAATAATAGCTTGTATCTTGATATACTCGTATAATCAAGATACAATCGTTATTAACTGCCTGTAATGTCTCTACACTACTCGCGAAGTAGATCGAAGTTGGACGAGGCGAATAGTGTAGAGAGGTACTTCGATTCATTTCGTCCAACCTCGCTTCGCCTCGGGCGACTTCCGATCGCTGGCGGTTTTTTGCGCCAGAGTCAAAGGACTTCGCGAAGTACCCCGAAGTTACACGAAGCGTCTCACTACACTACTCGGCGTACGCCAGTTATGAATATTTTTTTTATATATAAATATTAAAAATGTAACTTTCTACATAATTAGTTAATGTATTGACGTCGTACTGTTCACACAATTAGGTACCTATAGCAGCTGCCTCTTGAACATCATTCATGTTAACGGTGCGGGAGACTCAAGACGACTGAGCTCTTCGCGTAGTAGCATGAGTATGTGGTCACGTCCTTCGGACTGCGATCGACTTTAACGAGCACTTCATCGAAGTTACTTCGCGAGTAGTGTATAGGAAGCACTAGGTTGAGCTGTAGTCAAAACCTAACAAAAATTTGGCAATGTGACACAGCAACATATTGTAAACAATATGCGCGTCAGACGTCAGAAGAAAAAGTATGGAATACTGTTCCATACCTACTTCCAAAGAGTAGGTATGGAACAGTATTCCATGTGCGGCCGAACCTGCGACTTGTAAAGTTGCATGCGGTGTGCCGGCATGAAATACTGTCCCGTTCTGCTGAGCACGCGAACCTTTTTAGAGGCCAATTTGGTCTTCTCTTCCAAGTGACCACGAAACTGTACGTCACTCGAAATGTCGACGCCGAGGATTCCGATACTGGCTGAGGCAACAAGGGGAGTGCCTTGAAACTGAGAAGATACGCCGAAGGGGTTCTTTTAGCGGTAAACACGCAAACTTGTGTTTTCTGGGGATTGAACTGGACTAGATTTGGTCGCCCCCGGTCCAAGACTTTGTTCAACAAAGTCTCAACTTCAGACACAAGTTTGTACCGGTACTCGGAGACGTTTTCCCGCGAAATATTGGCACGGCCGGTGTATAAAGCATCACCAGTGCTGTCATCAGCATAGCAATGAATGTTACCGGCTTGCAATATGTCATTGATATGTAGAAGAAACAGCGTTGGCGATAGCATGCAGCCTTGTGGAACACCTTGATGTTCCGATATGTAAGAAAACTGGTGATCCAATTGCACAATTTCTCGGGAAGCCCATAGGATAGCAGCTTCGTAAAAAGCGCTTTGTGCCAAACAAAATTAAAACTTCCAAACGAACCGCCAACGCCTTCCCCTTGGTCTCAACTGCCTCCGCCCATTTATGAGCTAGGTAACCCAGAAGATCACCAGCCGAGCGACCGCGACGACAACCGTACTGACGGTCACTAATCAGTTGGTGATCCTCAAGGTACCGCATGAGCTAGCTGTTAATAATGGACTCCAATATTTTAGAGAACAAGGAGGTGATATAGATAGCCCTATAGTTGGACGGATCAGAGCGGTTACCTTTTTTGGATCGGGTGCACGAAAGCTGTCTTCCATGATTTCGGGACTACGCCTAAGGAGTAGGAGTACCGGAAAAGAAGCGTTAAAACTGATGTCAACTCTGGAGCACACGTCTTTAGCACAATAGGAGGGACGCCATCAGGCCCATTCGACTTGTTGACGTCCAGGGAGAAGAGTGCTCTGCACACCGAGCGTTGGGTAAATAGCACATCCTGCATGGAGCACTCACACCGCGGTTTGTTCCCCCTGTCATCAAGAGTCGAGTTGGACGCGAATAGAGAGTTCAGCAGATCGGCTTCGTCCTTTGCGGCATGGGCCAATGAGTCATCGTCCCTGTGCAGAGGTGGGAGAGATGGCTGACAGAAGTTCCCTTGGACAGCCTTGGCGAGAGACCACAATGCACGTATTCCCGAAGGAAGACGAACTAGTTTCTTGCCAATTCTACCGATGTGTTCTGACTTTGCCTTGACAATGACACTTTTGAGAGACCTGGAGGTGGAATTATACTTCTTTTTAAGAGGGCTGGTATTTGTATCCCGAGACGTCGTAGCGTGAGCCCAGGCCCGGTAGCACTCTTGCTTATGGTGTAATGCAATTTTGCAGAACTGACCAAACCATGGCTGAATTCTGCCTTCTATAGGTACCACAGATGATGGAATAAAAAGTTTCATTCTCTCTAGCATCTCAACAGCGACAGAATCAGCAACAACGCTGGGATCATCCGGCGAGAAGCAAACCCGCACCCAAGGGTAGGATGCAAAAAAAGATCGCATCCCGTCCCAATCGGCTGATCTATAATGCCTAATACAGCAACCTGCAGAACACAACCGCGATGGGAGCGTGAGTGGCACCGTACTCCGTATCAGACAATGGTCCGAGGAGCCAAGGGGGCATCGTCGGAGACCTGATATTGGTCCGGATGAGAGGTCAGCAGAAGGTAAATGTACCTAATGTACCGATGTAAATTTTTTAGTAAAAGAAAGATTGGAAAAATGAATAAATTATTTTCTTACTCTAAGGAATTTAGGTACAATGCTATACAAAGTACTCTCTATACATCTGGCAACACTATTTGTCTACTTATTTATGAATTAAATGTATAGCACAAGGATTCTTTCAATTAATGAGGGCTAATAATCTTCCTCTCACCAGATTTCGATATTTGGGACTGAGGTGAAGTTTTTTTGTTACAAATTGTCATTTAATTAAGAAATAAAAGTTTATCAGTTTCTAGAGTATTATATTAATACTCAAAACAATGCCTCAGTGGTGTGCTCGTAAATTTTCTTGCACATTTTGTAACTCTTTTTTTTAATTTTCTTGGACTTTCTTAACTTTTTGGAATATCTGTAGTTTGATTTATTCGTTTCTGATCTCATCATCATCATTATCACACTGCTGAACATAGGCCTCCGCCAAGGAATGCCACAAAGCACGGTCCTGAGTCACCTGCATCCATCGACTGCCTGCATGTCTTACCAGGTCGTCACTCCATCTAGTGGGGGGTCGCCCTACACTTCGCCTACGGGTACGAGGCTGCCACTCTAGAACCTTTCTTCCCCATCGGCTGTCGGTTCTTCGAGCTATATGGCCGGTCCACTGCCATTTCAGCTTACTAATCCGTTGGGTTACTCTGGTTCTACTGCGGATATCCTCATTTCTTAGTCTATCACGCAGAAACACCCCGAGCATAGCCCTATCCATAGCTCGCTGAGCGGCCTTGAGATTCCTCATACGGCCAGCAGTGAAGGACCATGTCTCAGATCTGTAAGTCATCACTGGCAACACGCACTGGTTGTACAATTTCGTTTTCAGGTTTTGAGGTATGTCTAACGAGAAGATATGTCGTAGTTTCCCGATCTCTGCCCAGCCGAGTTGAATCCGTCGATTGACCTCTCGGTCGAAGTTGGACTTACCTTGTCGGACTATTTGTCTCAGGTAAACATACTCGTCAACAACTTCGAACTTAATGCTTCCAACAACTACAGGCATAAGTGTGACATGGATGTTAAACATGATTTTTGTTTTGTCCATGTTCATCTTAAGACCTATCCGTTGGGAAACATTATTGAGGTCATTGAGCATAGTGCTTAGGTCCTCCGGCGATTCTGCCTTAAGGATTATATCGTCGGCAAATCGAAGGTGAGTGATGTACTCGCCATTGATGTTAATACTGCATCCTTTCCAGTTCAGTAGCTTGACAACGTCTTCCAACGCAGCGGTGAAGAGTTTCGGGGATATGACGTCACCCTGTCTTACACCTCTCTGCAGTTGGATAGATTTCGTATTCTTATTCTGTACTCGGATAGCCATCGTAGCCCTACTGTACAAATATACCGACAGTCAACTTGGCACCGCTGAAGGGACTGCAGCTCCGCCCAAATTTCGAAAGAATCAATACTCCTCTGTCTTCTGTATAATTTGCCGAAGGTGGTGTATTTGGTCTATGGTACTAAAGCCTTTTTGGAAACCGGCTTGTTCGGGAGGCTGGAAGTCGTCAAGTCTGCATGCGAGACGATTCGTAATGACTCATGAAAACAGCACGTAGACGCGGATCAGAAGGGAAATAGGTCTGTAGTGCTTCAAAAGGGCGTTGTCACCTTTCTTGAAGAACAAGACCACCGCACTTCTGCTCCACGCCTCCGGAGTAGTGCCACCATGGAGGACGGAATTAAAGAGTTTTTGAAGGACTTCAAGTACCGGTTTTTCACCCGCTTTCAAAAGCTCCGCTGTAATTCCATCCTCACCTGGGGCTCTGCCGTTTTTAAGGTGCTGGAGAGCTATTCTAATCTCGCTCAGACTGACGTCCGGGATATCTTCGGAATAGTGTCGGATAAGACTCGCTCTTGGATCGTTCCTCACACTTGCGTGTGGCTCCAACGATGACGTGTACAGCTGTCCATAGAACCTCTCAATCTCATTGAAAATCTCAGGTGTCCCGGAAACGATGCTACCACACTCGGTCTTCAGCTTTGGCAGTTGGCTCTTTCTGGCAGACAGATCTCTGGCAATATCTTTGGAACCTTGGTTCCGCTCAATCGCTTCTTCAATACAAGCTGTATTGAAGTTGCGTAAGTCCCGCCGCATGCATTTGGAGATCTGTCTGTTGCCTGTATGCTGTCAAATCTGTTGAAGACTGTAGCTTCATCTCCCGTCTAACAGCCGTGAGATTAAGAGTATGATCGGAGAGTTTTTGTGTTCTTCTACGGCGGGTCTTGCAGAACTTAGCTCCGACCGCATGGACAGTTTCCACGAGCTTGTCATTCATATCGTCCACTTCATTGCAGTCTTCTAGGCACTGAAAACGGTTTTGTAACTCGAGCTGAAGAGTTTCGGGACTTTGAAATAGAGCACGAGGGGGACGGAGCGTTGACTTCATTAGACGAGACCTCCCCAACTTAACGTTTAGCTACCAGTTTTCACCCTCGCGATCACTAAGACATCACTGAATAGTTGTCGTTTGGTCGTCATAATGAAGTCAATCTCATTTTTTGTCGAACCGTTGGGGCTCGACCAGGTCCAATTCCTGTGGGGCCGCTTCTGGAAGAAAGAGTTCATCATAAAGAGTCCCTCTTTCTCCATGAAGTCGGCCAGCTGTTGGCCCCTTGGTTTCCGTTGCCCTATTCCAAATTTCCCTACTTTCAGCTCACCGATCTCTCTTTTGCCTAGTTTTGCATAGAAGTCTCCCATTAACGCCGTATAGTGGGTTTTGGAGGAATGCGTGGCTCTAGAGATATCCTCATATATTTCCTCCACCTCCACATCGGGATGTCCCAATTTTGGTGCGTAAACCTGTATGACCTTCGGCGAATACCGTTTGGTGATTCTGAGTATAAGGTACGCAAAACTCTCAATCTTCGACACTCCCAATCTTTACAACGTTGTTAACGAGAGACTTGTGGACGATAAATCCGACACCTCCTTGAGATAGATGGTCGCCCTCCCGGTGATAGAGCAAGTTACCGGATTCGAGGATTACCGTGTCCTCCCCCTCTCTTCGGACCTCAGATAATCCTATAATATGCCAGCGTAACTTGTCTATCTGTCCTTTCAGCTCCACAATGTTCTCGTCAGTACTCAGGATGCGTGCGTTGTATGTTGCCAGGTCGAGTCGTCGTAGGTGGCAACCGAACCTCCACCGGAGATTCTTAGCACCCCCTGTCCCGCCGTTACCATGGTCGCCACCGTAGTCAGGAATAGCGGGGCCGCCGGGAACTGAGGCCGTCTCTTTGTTACTCTCATCATGGGGATTATTTGCCATAGTTGTCACGTTCGGCGAGCGGGTTGGCAACCGCAGTTGTTTTATTGTAATTTTGCTGTTATCAGGAAGACGCTGCTGCTCGTCTCTTGCCTGTTTCCCACTGTCGTCTCTTACGACACCCACGGGAAGATATGGGGTAGTGGATATTCTTAACCGCCACTACACGGCAGATCTGATTCAATGATTCTGATGATTCTGATCTAATTTCTATAAAATATAATTAATAATTTAGAAAGATACATTAAACTTTACATTTTCCTAATAAATTTACTTTTCCGCTATGAAAGCTGTCAAATATTTCACCTCATTCGGTAGTGATGCCGCCCTGGTGGCCTTTTAATTTTTTTTCCTTTAAAAAAATATTGTTTATGACTTCATAGTAGGATTTCACTCAGCATCTAAAACATATAACTAGATTGATAAAAACTGAACGCCCTACAATTGTGATTTTGCATGTGCATACCTGATAGTTTGATAACGCTCGCAATTATATAAAAAGGGTTACCAGATTGCAAGAAAAAAAAATATTCTGTAAAAATTTTTTATAGAATAAGGTTGCCAAACAAGTACGTAGTCCATTTGAAGATAGTTAGTGGTTGCTGTGGCCTATTGACATTATTACTACATTTAAAGAATCAAAATGTCACCGTTGCCCGTTGCCAAATGTCGCGTTGTTACCCCTGATGACTAAGATAGAATGCCTCGGTAACGAGGAGAACTCGGTAACCGGAGACCCTTTTTACTAGTAATAGTAAAAAGGGTCTCCGGTGACTTTTTCAACCAAAAATACTTTATACTAACTTTGCTCGGAATGCATCACTATCGATGTCTCTTTTATGTCAAAAACCTTCGCGAACGCGTGCTCTACAACTCGCCAAAGTCGATTATCGCCATTTGCAATAGTTCCCACGAATTGCAGGCGAGTTCGCCAACGCAGTTTTTATTATTTTAAGTTGTTATCAGGAAGATGATGTTGCTCATCTCCTGTTTTAGTTTCTCTATGTTGCCTCTTGCTACACCCATGGAATGATATAATGTAGCGAATTCTCTTATTCCGTTACTAAACGGGTGAAAACCAATATTTTTTTTACATAACACATAAGTATAGGAAATCGATATCAGTACTACTTACGTGATCATAATACCTGGCGCCATAAACCCAACCATTTGGGAATCCATCGACCCGTATACAGGTTCGTTGAAGCGCACGGGAATCTGAAAATATACGACTATTAATATATAGATTAATATGTTATTAAAAAGGTGATTTCTTAGAGTATAGTTGAATACTCTAAGGGTGATTTTAAAGGTACGTCTAAACGAAACTGCTGGGCACAGCTCTCCCATTATTGAGTGGGCTTTGGGGCAAGAAGTCTGCCACACTGTGAACTTATGTCAACACATTTGTTTTTTTTGATCTTTAATTTTCTTGTTATAGACTCTTGTATGGATGACTTCCAGTTATGATTATGTGCTCGCTACGCACTATTATTTATATAAAAACTAAATATCGGTCTAAGATAAAATTTTATTATGCGATACGTTTTAAAAAAAAATTGATGTTTTTAAAATTCAGTCATTCGAAGAAAGAAAAGAAGAAGGCTGAATAAAATATAAATATGGAGTTACCTGAAGAAAAAAAGCAAAGAAGGGTGCATGTTTTTTTAAGGTTTTTATAAATGCAAATTAAAAAATATAAGTAAAAAAATGTCTCGTTATATGAGTACAGAGTAAAACATTTCTTGATAAAAATTAAAAACTATTGACTTATGTATATTACAGTAAATCAATGATAAAACTTACTTGCACGAGATCCTCGTTCCGACCGCACGCGATCATGGCACGCTTCGTGAATTTCTCGTACGCTTTGTGTAGTTGAAGTTTTACGAAGTTGGAGATTTGATAGTCTGTAAAAAATAATTATGAGTAGGATTACTGATTTTCTCTCAGAGCCATGCTGCAGCTATATTAGAAGTATAGTTGTGGCGGCTCGACCGGGGAAGGACCACGCTCGCACATAATACCAGCGTAAAATAGCAGCTTAACACTGCTGTGTTTCGAATGGTGAGAGTAGAGAACCGGAGACCCTTTTTACTGGAAACGAGGAATTCCATCTTAGTCCGCACGGGTGACAAGGCATCTGCATTTTGTTCATAATCGCCGATACATGTAGATGTCTATGGGTCGCAGCAAACACATACCATCAGGTGGACTGTGTGCTCGTTTGTCACCCTATTCTATAAAAAAATGCCTTGGCTGGATATAAACCTTACCAGTTCTAGAGAGTATACTTGGCCGGCAGATTGAAGATTGCAGCACCGGACGTCTTGAGCCGCTGCCCGTCGCCGTGCCGGTCGGACTATGTTATTAAAAGACTTCAAAAAGGAGGACGTTCTCAATTCGAGTGTATGTTTTTTTTGTATGTATCCTACGCGATATCTTCGCAGATTGTGAATCAATTTTAATGATTCTTTTTTTTATTAATTAGGGTAGTAGTTGGAGAAAATCTCCGCCCCCAAGGATGGAAAATATGGGAAAAAGTTTAATATTGGACTATTGTTTAAGGAATTTCATATGCTATTGTTACGCGCCACTATTAATGTCTTGTACATGGCAACACTAGTTACACTAGCGCCCTCTAGTGTTGAGTAGCAGAACTAGGAGAGTCAAGATCCTTCCAGAAATTTCAAGACCGATATGTACTCGAACATTCTAGATGTCGCTACAGTAGAAGGTTCTGGAAACTATCTGAGGCCCTATATAAGGCCGGTATAGACCACGATCAAGGCAGTATTGAATTGGCGAAATAACTGCGAACTAAAGTGATTGTGTTTTATTATTAGTGTGGTTTTAGATTGTAATTAGTGTTGTGTAATTAAAGTGTCAATTTTGGTAATTCAATCGGCAGTTTTTAATTTTCTGGAACCCTAAGCTCGTAACACTATTTTTGCAGATTGAGAACTGATTTTAATGATTCTTTTTTTATGAAGTAGTGTGGGTGATGTGACACAGCATACACATGCGTCGGCCGTGTCACTGTGTATATAATTCTCGTGAAATATGATAACGACCGCCACCGGCGAGACGGCAGTCTGTAAATGAGTATTTCAGTTCCTTTTTGGGTGTAAAATGTGAACACGCGTCTCGGGAACGATAAAATAAATCTGCTACAAATTGATGTGGACAGTTTTATCATTTTCCTCCCTACACGAGCCCCGAAGATACACTAGCTACCAAGGTTGACAACAGTAGGTTATGCTTGAAGGTTGGTTTCATATGAATTTGGAGAAAAAAATCCACCTCTAAGGGTAGCAAATAACGCCACTCAATTCTAAGATGCCGTTAAGTCTCGTGCTGTCTCTATCACATTAAGTCAAAGTGACTGTGACAGCATGAGACTTAACGACATCTTAAAATTGAGAAGCGTTTGAGTATTTGACCATTAGTTTAGTAAGCAGTGCGGCTGCAACTATTCTACGCATAGGACCACGTGGACTTATACTTTGACAGAGGGGAATGCCTGCGTATGGCTACTCCCCTCCGGTCCGGCGGTGACCCGTGTTACTTTATGTTTTTACTTAAGTATTACGTGGTCAAATTTAAGTGTAGTTATTAAGTGATTTTTAAAATTACGGTACCTGCGGTATCTAGCCAGACGGCGACATTACTGGCCTCCAGCACGTCGTCTTTCACGTTGCCCTCGGTCACGCGCATTTCCAGCGCCGAGCTGAAGTTGTGCGAGAAGTGCAGCGCTGCATACATCGACCGGGTCGCCACAGCTTGCTTCGCTTCGTTCGTCGTGTTGTATGGCACCTGGGTCAAAGTGTAAACTAAAGTAAGAAGTAACAGACGTAACTGACGGCTCCGTGGTGGAGACCACGAAACAAGTATTTGGATGGCCTACAAATAACTGACCCGGGTCTGGATGTTTGTCCTTGTTAAATTTATGTATGTAATCTGCTCTCACAATGCAGGAGAAAATCCTAGAGTAGGGGTAACGTTTTTTTTTTTTTTAAAAGTGTTTTCTTTCGAAATTGTGTTATGTTGTTGAACCTGCGGTCTTTAAAATCTCCGGATCGGAGCCTTGTCTTTCCTAAAGTCATGGTCGCTGTGAGAAGTTTAGAGCTTGTGATTTTAAGGCAGAGTCGTTCAAAAATTTCGATAGTGTGATTTAGGCGTGGATTGTAGTTCCATCCATAGCCCCCATATATTGTGGTATGGTGCGTTGGAACTTCGTCCTTTATTATAAATGTCGTAAGTTTTAGGCGATTACCGAGAAGATATTTTTTATTATATATTTAAAAAAATATTTCGAAGAC
Source organism: Parnassius glacialis (assembly GCA_033319125.1). Classification (NCBI taxonomy): domain Eukaryota; kingdom Metazoa; phylum Arthropoda; class Insecta; order Lepidoptera; family Papilionidae; genus Parnassius; species Parnassius glacialis. The sequence goes on from JAVANC010000008.1 coordinate 22,046,366, forward strand.
ATGAAGTTTGCCAACAGGTGTGGGGGCAGCGCGGCGGACATTTCCTTGACCTTAAACCGTCCCAGAAATGAGAGGACTCCTGCACCCAACAGTGGAACGTATATAGGCTGCAACTTCAACTTTTAACTTTTATATAATTTTCTAAATATAACTGCCGCAAGGCTCATTTGAGGCTACCCGGAGTAGTGTCAAAAATCTCAGTTATTCATTTATTCATTTATTTATTTCATTTATTTATTCATTTATTGCATTTACATGTGGTTTTGTGTGACACATTACAGCACATGCACCCAGCAAGAGTATAACAACATCAAATAAAGTTAGCCTTAATTTCTAATACCTTAATTCTAATACTAATATATATTTTTATACATTACAGATATTATTGCAGTATTTAGTATATGTCATATTACTATATTTATTTATTTATTTATTTCTATTTAACATAATATTCATCTAATTTATAGTAACATTTCTTAATCAAAAAGCTATTTAGTGCTATCACAAATTTCTTATATTCTTCCATCTCTCTTATATCTGTGGGTAATGTATTATATAATTTAACTGCCATGGAATATGGTCCAGAACTGTATAAAGATAAAGTCGTTTAGGCAATATTAATTTATTTCTCTTCCTAAGTTGTATATTATGTCTATTTATACTATTATCACCAGTTTTTTGAAATATATCTATATTTTTTCTTACTAATTTACATGATTCTAATATGTATAAAGATGTAACTGTTAATATCTTGTATTGTATAAAATATGGTCTACAGCTTTCTCTAGACTCAATATTTGCTAGAATTCTTATACATTTTTTTTGAGCGATAAAGAGTTTTTGGATGTCTGTGCAGTTTCCCCATAAGGGTATACCGTAGCGCAACCACGCGTGCACATACGAATTGTAAGCCATTTTGGCTGTATTTGTGTTTGTGGACCTTTTTAACTCATTTTCAGTTAGCGTGACGGTTATTTCAAATCTTCCCACTGTGAGAAGCAGCAGGATTGAAAACAACACAGACTACTACAGATACAGAGACACAGTACAGATTAAAGTTCATACTTGAAATAGATTTCGTTTCTCCACCTCCTCTAGGAACCAGCAGCTGAGCATATAAGTATCACACGTGTCATCATCCCTCCTTATCACAGACACCAGACTCTCGTTCTTGCAAATATCTAGACCATCTGAAAATGAAAGAATATATTAAAAGCTTTGGTTCAACCACAGGATAAACAAGTGGTAAAATTAAAAATATTGCACAACCGACTTCAATATAAATTATTAAGGATAAAATTCAGAAACTACTCGGTCAGACCTTTATCAAATTTATATGGGATCACATGAAAAGCACCAGCCTTCAAATAGAAAAAATAGCAAACTCGGTTCGCCTATAAAAAATTATCAGGTTCCACACATAAAAAACATACAGTCGAATTGAGTACCTCCTCGTTCTTGAAGTCGGTTAATTATAATACTAGAAGTATAACAGAATTTTTGCCGTGTAGTGGTGATGTAAGAAAATCTACTACCACATATCCTCTCGTGGGTCGCGTAAAAGGTGACAGACGAAAACTGAGATAAGAAATGGGTAACAACACTTAACTTACAATACCTTAATAATAATAAAAACACATCGTGGTCCTTCCCCGGTCGAGCCGACCCATTCGTGCTACAACTATACAGGCATCATGGCTCTACCACGTTAGAAATATATGATTGCCAACGAGCCTGCCAAGCGTGGTAGCTATGGCAAATATCTCCCCTATGAAGCACTTTATGCAGGCTTATGTTCAGTAGACTTCTGTTAAGCGGTAATTGATGAATGAATGAAATGTGCACTTACATGGAGATGAAGCCGCTTCTTCATTGACAACTCCTATGTGCAAATCTTTGGGGTCGTTGCCGACTGCCATGAAGAAGGCGACCACTTGTATGATGGGGAATAATACGGAGAATATTAGGCCTCTGAAACAAAAATGGAATGTTAAATAAAGATCTTAATTGCTTTCCTTTTGATAATGAACTATGGACCTCAAGAGCTAGTAGAATAATACCGTTATTTGTTTTCATAGACCGAAGAAAACCCGTATTTGGGTAAATCTTAGGATTTTCTTTTAAATCTTAGGATTTACCAACATGAACTGGTAAATGTAAGGTATGGTATAAAATGAGACTATTTTGCGAGCTTTTACCGTTAGAGTTTGGTACATGCTAGGTTTTACCAATGACTGTTAGTAAATGATGGTTTGGCAATAAACATATATAATTTAAATAGAAAGTATTTATTAAACTTCGATTCATGTTACTGACTAAATTTTAAAACATTTTATATAGTTTTTTTACGTATAATACAGTAAAATGAATTTGTTTTCTTCTCACAGCAAAGCTTAATACTCAATAATACTAATACTTAATATTTTTTTATAGGATTAGGGTGACAAACGAGCACACAGTCCCCCTGATGGTAAGTGGTTGCTGCGGCCCATAGACATCTACATCTATCCTCTATTAAAATCAAAATGCGGATGCGTTGTCACCCGTTTTTAACAGTGGTAGAGCCACGCGGCAGCGTTTGCTGTCGCACGGATGGGCCGGGGTGGTACCACGACCTCACAGAAAACCAGCGTGAAGTAGAGGTTTACCTCTGCGTTTCGCTTGGTGAGTGCAGGTGGCCGGAGGCCCTTTTTACTGGAAATGAGGCATTCCATCTTAGTCCTCACGGGTGACAACGCATCTACATTTTGATTTGTAATAGAGCATAGATGTAGATGTCTATGGGCCGCAGCAACCACTTACCATCAGGTGGACTGTGCGCTCGTTTGTCACCCTTATTCTATAAAAAAAAACTAAGATGGAATGCCTCATTTCCAGTAAAAAGGGTCTCCGGTTCTCTACATACGAAACACAGCAGCGTAAAGCTGCTATTTTACGTTGGTATTCTGTGAGAGCGTGGTCCTTCCCCGATCGAGCCGACCCATTCGTGCTACAACTATACTACTAATATAGCTGCAGCATGGCTCTACCACGTAAAAAAAACTTACACAAACAACAGGTACAAATTCAATATCTTATGGTATTGACTCTATAGTTACAAGAACTTCCTGCAATTGTCTCCTGATTTTTTCTCCGAATCAATATCGCATTTTCTAGTGTCATTATCATCAGTTGTTATATTGGAAACATCGGCCTTTTTCTTAGCCTTCACCTTCTTCATAATAATCTCTTCTTGTATTTTATTATTGACAGCGTAATTGCACAACGTCTTTTGTGACTATTTCTCAACATTAATAACTTTTTTATCATCTTCAATTACATTTTCGGCAGTAATATATTGTTCCGCATTTATCTGCGAATGCAACGAATTCCCCAAATCTTCTTCAGATCTTATAACTCCAATCACATCTATAAAGTTCGTTGAAGTTGCGATGCCCATTTTCATTGGAAAACCAAACATTACTTCGTACGAGGTTCTTTTGACTCTTGATATGGTCTTGTTTTCGTTGTCTGGAATGAATGTTAAGCCCTCTGAACATTTCAGCCTTTAATTTCTCTAAACACTACGCATTTATCCCTGTCGAGATAAAAGTTTTTGTCTCTCTTACTTGTCACGAGTTCGTCCAGTATTCTATAAAATCTTTGTATCAGACTCATTTTGTCTCATAAATACTTCTAGATAACAAAAACGTACGTACTAATCGACTACGGAGAGAGATGACACTGTACAGGTACATAATGTGCCAAAAACTTTTAGACGTAACTAATTTTCAACAGTTTACACGTCTTTGAGGTAAAACCTAAGATTTACTAAGTTTATGGTAGTAAAAGTCCGAAATTAACTATTACCAGAGAACAGTTCGGACTTTTGCCATTAAGACTTGGTAAATCCTGGGTTTTACTGGAAAATCTTAGGATTTACCATAGTTCGAACTTTAAAGAAACATATACATCGATGATTGTTTTATATTTCTTTTCACGTGCATTTATGTTTAAGATTTTTTAAGAAAAGTATTATTTCTTCGATTATTGATTATCTGTAATCCTTTTGATATATTAGAATTAATTTTATGTGTGTATTAATTATTCAAAATTACTAAGTATCTATAAATTTTATCTATTATTGTATATTTGTATAATTTATACATATTGTTGAGCGCCACCATTAATGTCTGGTACATGGCAACACTAGTTACCACTAGCGCCCTCTAGTATCGAATAGCAGAACTAGGAGAGTCAAGTTCCTTCTAGAATTTTCCATGGAAGAACTTTCTAGAACTATCGACACCTAGTCAGTTGGGACCGGTATGTACTCGAACATTCTAGATGTTATTACAGTAGAAGGTTTTGGAAATTATCTGAGACCCTATATAAGGCCGCTATAGACCACGACCTAGTGCTGCACCCCCTTTACCCTAAAGAGGATCGCTTCCGATTCGGCAGAAAGGTCACAAAAGCCAATGCCAGTCTCACAGGTGGTGTTTAGTGGGTAGGCACTTAGGTTTCGCAGTGAGTCCCATATAACCACGGCAGCCAGCTGTCGTGGTATGCTTAGAGCATTCACCATCTCCCTTCCTCGCTTCCCGGAGGGTAGCCCTTTTCAATGCATCTGGGCGCAAAAATAAGCGACCCAGTCAGTGTTGAGTTGGCGATACAAGCGAATACTTCGAAGCGATACAACTGCGAACTAAAGTGATCTATAATACAATTATGTTTTGTCTACCGACTTCAAAAAGGAGACGGCACTCAATTCGACTGTATGTTTTTTATGTGTTATCATAACCTTTTTTCTGGGTGAACCGATTTCGAGGATTCTTTTTTTATTTGAAAGCTAGTGCTTCTACTCTACTTCTACAGGACTATATGTAGTCCCGTATAAATTTGATCAAGATCTGGCCAATAATTTTTGAGTTATTCTTAATAATTTATATTGAAGTCGGTTGTACAAAATTTTTAATTTCAAATTATTATTAGTGTGGTTTTAAATTGTAATTAGTGTTCTGTAATTAAAGTGTCAATTTTGGTAATTCAATCGGCAGTTTTTAATAATGTTGTGTAATATATGTTATATAATTCTTCTGTCCGTGTGTATGTAACTGAACTCCTTCTAAACGGTTGGACCGATTTTGATGAAATTTCGTGTGTGATTAAGTTGATTATTGAATGGTTTAGATACAAAATTGGACCCGGTAGGTGACTTTGTTGTCGAGATGCAGGAATCAACTGTGCGAAGTCTTGTCGAATCGCTAGTAACATCTAATTTGTGGAGGCAATACACACACGGTTGTATCATATGTACGTACAGTCTCCTTGGTCTATGTACTCGTTACTTTTAAAAAGATATGTATAATATCTTTTTAAAAGTAAAAATTTATTAATTGAATGTTATTTGATCTGCTGAACTGGTACTGTGATCGGTTATTATTTAATAAGGACGACCACGACTTTTTCTGCCACCAGGGCGGCGCCACTAGAAAGTGAGATATAATATTTGACAGATTTCATAGCGTGGAAGTTAATTTGTTCGAAAAACGTAAAGGTTATTGTTTTTTTCTGTATTATTTTTTATCAATAAGATAAAAAATAAATAAACCAAACCACAGATATCCATAAAAGTAGAAAAATTTAAAAAACGTTAAAAATGTGCAAAAAAATATAAAGAGCAAACCACTGACGCGTTATGTGTATTAATATAATAGTCTAGAAACTGATAAACCTTTATTAAAAACCAACTTCTCAATTAAATTACTTTCTGTAACAAAAAACTTCACTTCAGTGTCAACTGGCGACATCTAGTGAGCAGAAAATTATTAGCCCTCATTGACGATCAAGACAAAGCCACTCAACAAGAGTACAGGTCCATGTTCAGCAGTGGACTTCTACGGGCTCACGAAGGAGGCGGTATACCGTGAATATTGAGAACCTCTTTCTGCTGAACACAACTCTCCATTTTTGTAAGTGTAAATAGAGCTGAAGAGAGCATTGCGGTATTGGCCGGTTTGATTGTGAAAATAAAATAAACTTCGAGACGCCGCCATATTTATTAGATGTTTCACTTCACCGCTGTGCATGTCATTCAGCAGGTATGTACTTGAGTCTTTCCTTACTCTGTAACTCAAGGCCTCAAGCCCAAAAGAGCTTAGAGTTTTCACCGATGGTTCTATAACAAATGAAGGTGTAGGTTCTGGAGCTTTCTCTGAAGACCTCAATATTCACATATGCACACCGCTGGGTACCTATAACACGGTCTTTCAGGCGGAGTGTATGGGTATCATTCAAGCGGCCATAGCAATAGATGCTAGGAAGGTTAATCCCCATCAGAATACTGACCAACAGTAGGGCGGTACTACAAGCTCTGAGTTGCAATGTGGTGAACTCGGGACTAATATATGAATGCCATCAACGATTAAATGAGGCATGTAAAAACAACAATGTGACTCTGCAATGGATAAAGGGACACAGTGGATCCAGAGGCAACGATGCAGCAGACGAACTGGCCAGAAAAGGATCGGCTTTGACCACTATAGGACCGGAACCAATCATACCAATCCCCTTTGGTAAAGTTCGTTCACTGGTACGTAGACACTTCACTAATCAACACGCACAGCTTTGGAAAAATCTAGTAGACTGTAGACAAGCTAGGGAGGCCCTGCCTGAAATAAACAGTCGCTTAACCAAAGTTTTAATGAGACTGAACAAGCCGCAGGTCAGGATAGTAACAAGTGCTATCACAGGACACGGCACCTTTAACAAACATTTATTTACTATAGGTGTTACAGATAGTCCCCTGTGCAGGGCCTGTATGGGGGAGGAAGAAACGGCGGCCCACGTGCTACTGAAATGTCCGGAGGTCGCTACGTACAGGGCTAAACATCTCGGCACGCCGGGATCACTCCCCGAAGTTGCATGCAACATCAAGGGACTGTTGAGCTTCTTCGGGGAGATCTCATGGCTCGAATAATCACATTATTCCTGCCCACACGCAAAATACGCGCATAGACGTGGAGTTGCGGAAAACAGCCCGTCGTAAACTAAACTAACTAAACTAAACTACTCTGTAACTCGAGGCGTCATTCGTTTGTACTTTCACTCATTACGAAGGACATTTTTTAATATGCAAGCAATGTTACTTATGTTAATGATGCATACCACTTAAATCATAACTGTAAAGTACTTGTGGCGGCGCTGTCGTCGCGTTACAAGCGAAACACATCGAAGCCTAAATCGCACTATCAAAGTTCCGAAGTAAAGCAGTATAGATATTATACACATAGAATCAATTTATATCCGCACTACCATTTGGAGCGTTGGCCGCTCCCCGGGCAGAACACCTTGCCTGGCGGGAGATCTCCCATTTTTATTTCACGGCCACATACTGTTGAAGTCTTTAAGACTGTGTTCAATACAAGTTTAATAAAACGTATACTCTTTGGTTAATAGTACATCCCGAAAAGTACTAACAATGAAAAAGTAACAAAAATAATGAGTGTGACGTCTTTCTTCTACCTACAATAATGTCCTCCAGACAGAATTTCGGTCGCAGCGGTCAGTCTCAACTGAGACTAGCCACCTGCGCAGGACAGGATCATAATGCACGATTATGTGTATGTGCGCAAGCACAGGGGCGCTCTTTATTACCTCACTCTTAGTCTTATAGTCCGATGAGACGACAATTCGGCACGACGGGGAAGAGATAGGGTCTCCGATTCTCAACACTCACCACACGAAACACAGCAGCATTAAGCTGCTATTTTGCGCTGGTATTCCGTGAGAGCGTGGTCCTTCCCCGGTCGAGCCGACCCATTCGAGCTGCAACTATAATATTAATATAGCTGCAGTATAGCTCTACCACGTATGAAGGAGCGCTTGTCACCTCTGCTGCCACAGATCGGAAATAAAAGTGTCTCTTTTTATAAAATTGAAGTGACAAACAAAGTTACAGTCCATCTGATGGTAAATAATCACAGCAGCCCATAGACATCTGCAACCAACTTTAAATAAAAAAGGCTACAGATGCGTTGTCACTTCTGAGGACTGGGAGGAATGCCTCACAGCCTGTATTTATACTGGCTCCTTATAATCCTTAGATCGGAACGAAGGAGTGCCGGTCATATTATTTAAAAAAAATAACATAATTAAAATAATCCACTTTATATTTTTTATTTATGTATCGATTTCTTGTGAAGCTGGTTTGTTTACGATTGACAAATGACGTTAAATTAATTTTCTAGGCGGTAGCACGTTCCACGTCCAAAGAACTAGCGAGCGAGTCACGTCACGTCTTACCGCCAAATTGGTTGGCGGGAAGCATATGCGACACAAATATGGCGGGAAGCGTATGTTATGACATAAATATGGCGCGATTAACTAAACCAGCCAGTATCTTGAATCGCTCTTTATTTATTTTAAGTATATTATGCATCACAATCAAAGCATGATTCATATCATTATGTATAAATGGTTAATCAAAAATGACTTGTATGAAATTTTGTACTTAGATAAGGTTTTACTTTCCAAGCATATTTAGTTAAGTTTTAATTTTTTAACACCAAACAATCCTCGGTCGTCTAGGTAATTGTAACTGTAGCAACAGTATTCAATCAAATATTTAAGGTGCGTACTGCAAAACATTAGGCCTTTACATCAAATCCAACTTTCGATTACCTAGCTGTTACGAGTATATGAACCATCTGGTTAATGTCACTTGTACTGACAATGTAATAAACTTATTGAAAGAATAAAGGAGTTTTGGTAATAAATCAATACATTAATTTAGCCCTGTTAACTTTCTATGTTAAGCAATAAGTTTTCGGATTATGACACTTATCAATTAGTTATAGAAATGTTTCTTTTTTCAAATCCTAGGGTGTGTTCCGATATGTGCTCTCACTGGTGAAAAAATCGTTCAGTTATGGATTTCCAGTATACTGCCGCAGTACCCTAGGGAAATATAGGTAATATGAGCACTGGCGCTTTCGAGGTAAGGTGGTCTCAGTACTTTGATCACGTGATCAATAAACATAACAGCGCCTAGAGATTTAACAGTTTCCACGAATGATTGTTATTATTATTATTAATTAATATCTTTATTCAAATAAACTCTGACATTAAGTTTTAAAAGCAACAACGTTCAAATAATATTTTTTCATGTTGAACAGAAAACGTGTACATGATAAATATTTTCATTTGAAAACAGTGTCGAATAATTTAAAATTAAAAATTTTGTACAACCGACTTCAATATAAATTATTAAGAATAACTCAAAAACTATTAGTCAGACCTTGACCAAACTTATATGGTACCACATGAGAAGCACAAGCTTTTAAATAAAAAAAAATGAATAATCGAAATTGGTTCACCCAAAAATAAGTTATGAGGTAACACATAAAAAAAAGAAAAACCAACATAAGTTGGTTGAAAATGGGAATGACAGTATCCTGGACTGCGTTCCGTTTTAAACAGTAACTGATATAGCAAACAGAAACAGAAACAGAAACAGAAAGTTTTTTATTCAATATAGATTATAAATAATACTTATTGAAAGCCACTCTTTTGTATAATTACCACTGGTTCGAAAAAACCTCTGTCCTGGGAAGAACCAGCAAGAAACCCAGCGGGGCTTTTTTTTTAACAGCTTACAATCATGTATGTTACACAAATTAACAACACAACAAATTAGAAATAGCTTGGGAGCGATCACCTCACTTCCAGGGGTTATTATCATCTATAAAGCTAAACAACTAAAACTAAAAACTAAAAAAACTAAAAAGGAACGGCATCATAGTATACTGAATTGATGTCCCACTTTACAGTGGTCACAGTGTATATCGGAGCACACCCTTAAATTTCTTAGTAGCCAAGGCCAGAAAAAACTAAATTAAAAACTATATCCAATTTTTTTCACACCTGACATTTGCCAGGAATTTGATTCGTATGCAAAATGGAGAAACTCGAACTTCTGAAATATTCTGTCTGAATTTTTTTCTACAAAAAGTGTTTTTGAAGACCAGCAGTCTACTTTGGGAGAAGATGCTCCTTCTTACTCTACAGTGGCATACTGGTGTGCTGAATTTTAGCGCGGCAGAACCGCCTGCAATGACAACACTCGCTCCAGGCGGCCAATAACAGCCACTACGCAAGAAAACGTTAAAAACAATCGAGGAAATTGTTAAGATCGACGTTATTTAGCTGAGATTATAAAGCTTTCGTTTGGGTCAATTCAGTTTATTTTAACTCATACCTTACAATTAAAAAAGGTGTCGCACGCTGAGTTCGTCAAATGTTAAGAGACGCCAAATGTTAAGAAAGCAAGAGTTTACATTGCAAAGCTAAATTTGGCATTGAAGAAGATCCAGGTTCTTTTTCGCTCGTTTCGTAACCGTAGATGAAATATGATTTTGACGCGGAGACGAAAAACCAAAGCAAGGTGTAAAAAAGAGCGTCCGAAAAATAATGGCCACTGTCTTCTGGGATGCGGAAGGTGTAATAATGATTGACTATTTAAGTAAAGGAAAGACAATAATCAGATTATTACGCATCATTAATCAAAAAAACTACGCGAAGAACTAAAGAATAAACGTCGAGGAAAATTGCGTGCTCGAGTACTGTTTATCATGATAACACCTCACTGCCATCGATATGATATTGCAGGCGCTACCATCCGAACTGCTGGGTATTCAGTTGATGCAACACTCACCATATTCTACAGACCTAGTGAATTCCACCTTCTTAATCACCTGAAAAAGCACCTGCGTGCCTTAGTTCCACTAGCAAGACCTTTTCTGAGTCCCAGGATCAAGCCTTTTTTTCTAAGGAATTAACCGACTTACAAAATGCTATTCAAGTTATATTAGCTTAAATTACGTTGAAAAATAAATACAACTTACATATTCTTATCCTAGAATTTCATTGTTTCCAAATACTTATTGATCAACTTAATATTAAGAATAACTTTATGTTTCAAATTTTGTCGCTTTCATTTATATACATTACTATTGAGAATTAAAAAAATAAGTTGAGATTTTATATTAATTGATAAGTAGATATTTTATTTAAATACAAAATAATTATGCTTATCAAAACGGTAAAGTTTGAAACAGAAAAATTATTAAAAAAAGATTCCTCACTTTAGTTCATGGTGTTAAGAATTGCTGATCCCTGAGACAACTTACTACTTTGCATTTAGGTTATGTTTAAATAGACATAATATGGAGCTATTTTATACACTTACCCAGGATGCCGCGAAAACTGCTGTATGCTCTTAATTAATACGGCTTTGTACCTCGCCTTTGATTTATTTCGTCGATCCGAAGTGTTTTCTTTGGTGGTGAGCATCTGAAAATTTGGTTATTAATTTTAATTAAGTGCCCATACTACCCAGTCTGTTTTTTGAAAATTATGCATGTATTTGGTAAATAGTATGTCGAAGAAGAATGGCAGATATAATTGTATACGTGGATTATGTGACATGATATGGGAATTGCTAAAATACATTTATACATCCCGAAATGAAATATATTGATAGCTTTCCATATCTAATGGCGACGGGAAGCAACGTGACGAGGCGTCTCACTGATGATGATGAAGAAAAAGGAGAAGAGGAAAAGAAGAATCACCTAAAAAGGTTGGAAACCTAAAGAATATTTATATGATTAATAGAAAGATATAAAACATAGCAAGGTTTTTTATTTTTATAGAATAAGGGGGACATACGCACACACCTGATGGTAAGTGGATACTGTGGCCCATAGACATTTACATCTATTCTCGGTTAGTAATAAAATGCATAATTATGTGTTGTCACCCATGAGGACTAAGATAACACTCATCATACGAAACATAAGTTGCTATTTTACGCTGGTATTTTGTGGGAGCGTGGTCCTTCTGCGGTAGAGCAGACCCTTTCGTGCTACAACTATACCAGTAATATAGCTGCAGCATGGCTCTACCACGTGTAAATGTGCAGGACTGCATCATAGATAAATAAATATGTAGCGACAGGATTATAGTGCACGAGTGTGTGCGTAAGCACGAGCGCACTATCCCCTGACCTCATAGTCCGATGGGATGGTAAACCGACACGACCGGAGAGAGATCAGGCGCACACTTTCTGGATTTTTTTCTTTCTGTCATGAAATTGCCGCTACTGGCAATACGTATATATATATATAACTGTTGGATTTAAGGTCGAGGGTAACAATATTTCCCTTCAACCAATCCAGAGCCTTCTGATTGTCGCGCGACTGCTTCAGAACCCCCTCGGTGTAAACGAGTTAGCCTATATAGCCTTTATATAACTGTAGCGTGGCTCTTCCATGTACAATTTCTATTAGGTTAGGTTAGGTTTTTTAAATTATTTCTATTACTTACATCAGTACTACTGGTGACTATGTTGAAGTCCTCCCTTGACTCGTAGCGGCTGTCGACATTGTTCACAATACTGCTATCCGGTATGACGTCAGGGGACGCCATTAAAGCTGGGAAACCATCTCCATCTCAATAAATCATATTATCTAAATTATCCTAGTCTGATGGTAGGTAGTTATAAATGCCGTGTAGTGGCAGTATGAGAGATTTCACCACCGCATATTATACCACGGGTATCGTAACGGGCGAAAGAGAGAAGAACAAAACAAATCAAAATCATAAAAAATAAGAGTCCCAAGCGTGGGACTTTGGCCAGTATCAAAGAGTATATAATTACTACATTTTAGATTGTTTAGGGACTTTTCGTTGGACTGTCTTGGTTGAATGAATGATGGTAATGCACAAACTGTGAGTAGTTAGAATCTATGTATGTTTGAAGATTTGAAAGGTAAGACATTTTACATGCACATAGATGTAGATATAGCGCTGTGTCGTAAAAAGTCGTAATTGTAAATAATACATGAATTACCATCTTACATGAATTGCCTTATTGCTGAGCGGTAAGTGATACTGTGTAGTGGCCCCATATCATCGTAAGGTGTCGTAAGTAGCGATAGAGGGGAAAAAAATCAGGAAATGTGCAGCATCGTTTTACTAATAACGATTTAAATAAAAAAAGTGGTTGTCAAAGTATATACTTTGTCTTAGCACTGATTTCAGAAGCTATTATGTGGAAATTATTTTTTCTTTTAAGTTATTTGACGTCGGTTTTTACTTTTAACTCAAAGTTTAATTTTGATCGACGAGGATGTCGTCGTTATAAGTATTAATTTTGTTTCTTGCCCCGGGTATGTAAATGTAGCGCTACAAGAACTAATAGAAATATATGTATTTTTTATTCCCTTTTTTTATAGGATAAGGGTGACAAACGAGCACACAGTCCACCTGATGGTAAGTGGATGCTGTGGCCCATAGACATCTACATCTATCCTCGTTTGCGAATCAAAATGCAGATGCGTTGTCATCCGTGAGGACTAAGATGGAATGCCTCATTTCCAGTAAAAAGGGCCTCCGGCCACCTGCACTCACCAAGCGAAACGCAGAGGTAAACCTCTACTTCACGCTGGTATTCTGTGAGGTCGTGGTACCACCCCGGTTCGAGCCGGCCCATCCGTGCGACAACAAAAGCTGCCGCGTGGCTCTACCACTGTTAAGATTATTCAATCTACATTATAAGTAATACTTATTGAAAATCATTCTTATGTTTAATTAATCAAACCACACGTTTGGAAAATACGTCTGGCCCGGAAAAAACCGGCAAGAAACCCAGCGGGACATTTTAAAAAACTTGTTTAAAATCATATATTACGTTACAAAATTAACTATACAAAACAAATTAGAAATTACTTGGTAGCGATTACCTCATTCCCAGCATTTACATCCACAGTCTTTAATATTATAACCCTTTTTATACAATTTTTGAACTAATAATTAGATGATACGATAGGTTATCAATCTGTTACTATATAACTTACTCGATCTCCTTCTATTTGAAACTTCATGCTGCCTTAGTGCCATCTTCAGAAATGCCTCTTCTAACGTATCACAGTCGTATTTACGTAGGATTTCATTTGGCGAGTCTTCATCTAGCAACTGCCCATCACGAAGAAGTCCAATCTGGGGATAATTTGTAATTTAAATACATTTATGGAGCTCGGGTCGTCGTCGACCGTCGTCGGTCGTCGTCGAGTTACGGGTCGTAAGGAGGGTATTTCTTTATAGAATAAGGCTGACAAACGATCACACCTGATGGTAAGTAGATGCTGTGGCCCATAGACACCTACATCCTATATCTATCCTTGATTAAACATCAAAATGTAGAAGCGTTGTTATTAGTTAGGATTAACATAGAGTGCCCCGTTATTAGTAAGAAAGGTCTCCAGTTCTCTATACTGACCAACGAAGCACAGGAGCATTAAGCTACTATTTTACGCTAACATTTGTGAGAGCGTGGTGCTTTCCCGGTCGAATCAACCCATTCGTGCTGCTACCATAATATAAGCGCAGCATGGCTCTACAACGCTAAATTTGTTATTTTTTCTTATTGTAATATTGTTTATTATATTTATTATTTGACGTTAAAAATGTCATTATCTTCTCAAAATGCCAATTTTACCCGCACCCAAAAGCCTCGTCAAGCGCTCGAGCTCAGGCTTTGGCAACCGACCGATGGCAAATCATCACCCATATAATTATGTAAAACCCAAAGTTCATAGATTGGTGACGTAGTGCAGCAACTAGTGCGCAGGTATCGGCTCTGCCCTCACCAATCCATCTGCACAACGTGGCAGCTCTTTCAAGAAATTGTTTGCTACCTAATACATTCCTGGAAAAGTCTATATCGAGCTGTGGAGTTGAAGCCAGTTATTCATAGATCTCAACAACAAGGAGAGAAATTTGTGGTCTAATTAAATTGTATATTGAAAGCAATAATTAAATGTTTAAGAGTGGTAACTAGCTATTATTTTATACATTAATTATTTTATATAAAGCTATTATTTTGTAGAGTAATAATTACATGTTGAGAGTGGTAACTAGCCATTATTTTATAGAGTAATTTTTTATAGAGTTTTTTTTTATAGCGTAATTATTTTATAGAGCTATTATTTTATAGAGTAATTATTTTATAGAGTAATTATTTTATATAAAGCTATTATTTTGTAGAGTAATAATTACATGTTGAGAGTGGTAACTAGCCATTATTTTATAGAGTAATTTTTTATAGAGTTTTTTTTTATAGCGTAATTATTTTATAGAGCTATTATTTTATAGAGTAATTATTTTATAGAGTAATTATTTTATATAGAGCTATTATTTTGTAGAGTACCAATGACATGTTGAGAGTGGTAACTAGCTATTATTTTATAGTTTTTTTAGAGCTATTATTATATAGAGTAATTATTTTATACAGTAATTATCTTATAGAGTAATTATTTTGTAGAGCTATTATTAAGTGTCGAAGCTTGCGAAGTCACTTATTGATTTCACGATGTCTGTCCGTCTGTCCGTCTGTCCCACGATTATCTCGAGAACGGTTTCGAATTTTCAAATTCTGTGTTCAGCAATCGATTATTTATCACCCAGGCATCTGAACCTCCTATTTTGAAACTGATTGCTCAACGGCAACCGTTAGAAACCGCTACAAAGCTGATTGCTTCGCCACTTTGCTATGCTGTTAGCTTGCTAGATTTATTTTATATAGTGTTATTATTTTATAGAGTAATAATTAAATGTTGAGAGTAGTACCTAGCTATTATTTTATAGTCTTAGGTTTGATAACTGATCAAGGTCCTAACACATTTGATATAATAATAAACCTAGCAAGCTAACAGCATAGCAAAGTGGCGAAGCAATCAGCTTTGTAGCGGTTTCTAACGGTTGCCGTTGAGCAATCTGTTTCAAAATAGGAGGTTCAGATGCCTGGGTGATCAGTAATCGATTGCTGCAAACAGAATTTGAAAATTCGAAACCGTTCTCGAGATAATCGTGGGACAGACGGACAGACAGACAGACGGACAGACATCGTGAAATCAATAAGTGTCTTCGCAAGGTTCGCCACTTAATAAGGGATCGAAGAAGCGACAATACGTCCGTTACTGCGATCGCCAATCGCCAAGCGATGTGATTAAATCCTCTCGGAAAGAAGGCGTTGTTTTACAACAAAGACGAATATAGTCAGTTCCCTAAGATAGTGTCGGTACACCCGGACTTATTATATTGCTTTTATTTTACAATTTTTTAATGTGTTTGTCAAATAAATATTTTTCTTCTAAGAATAAAATTGAATACTATTTTATTCTTATGGTTATTTTATGCGCTACCATACCGTTTATCAGATTGCGCAAAAACTTTGTCAACTTATTGCTTGCATTTGCGCAAAGTTGGAGGCATATTAGAAGAGTTATATAGAAAGTTATATATTATTCAATTTCAACGATTGTATTAATATTCTTAATTAAGAAAACTCTTCCAAATTTAAAACGATATTTCCATTTCAGTAATAGTTACTTGTGGCACCAAAATTCCGCTCGCGACTAATGCTGCTCGGGGCAAGCGGAGCAATACAACCAAGGCGACTCCTGTCACGCTATCCGTGAATTTTTGCAACATCAGGGGACTTCATTCCAACTTTAACGCTGTCCAGTACCATCTAGAGACGGCAAAGCCGGCCTTGCTCTTTTTAACCGAGACTCAGGTGTCCTCTCCGGCTGATACTTCATATCTCTCCTACCCGGGGTACAAATTGGAACACTCCTTTGTGCCCCGGGCTGGAGTTTGCGTATACGTCAAAGAGGACATCTGTTTTCGATGCCTCGGCAGTCTTGAAGGTATGGACCTGTCCATCCTATGGCTGCGCGTAGACAGCGACGACCATCCCCGCGTCTACGGGTGCCTCTATAGGTCCCATAGCGGTAATGCCGACACAGACCGACTCATCGACCACGTCCAAATGGCTGCAGACTCCGTGCTACAACAGGTCCCATCCGCAGAGATCGTGATACTCGGTGATTTTAACGCCCACCACGCTGAATGGCTTGGTTCTCGTTTAACCAATCATGCGGGTAGATCTGTGTATGACTTTGCTTTGGCATATGGTTTAACACAACTGGTTACTTCGCCTACTGGGTTCCCAAATGTGGAAGACCATGTACCTTCCCTGTTGGACCTTCTACTGGCCTCTCATCCGTACGGATATCAGGTCGCCTTCGATGCCCCTCTGGGCTCTTCGGACCATTGTCTGATCCAGAGTACGGTGCCACTCACGCTTCAATCGCAGTTGCGATCTGCAGCTTGCCGTCATTTTTGGCACTATAGGTCAGCTGATTGGGACGAGATGCGGTCTTTTTTTGCATCCTACCCTTGGGGGCGGGTTTGCTTCTCGCCGGAAGATCCCAGCGTTGTTGCCGATTCTGTTGCTGATGTGGTACTTCAGAGTATGGAGCTTTTTATTCCATCCTCTGTGGTGCCCATCGAAGGTAGATCCCAGCCATGGTTTGGTCGCTCCTGTAAAATAGCATCACGCTATAAACAGGAGTGCTACCGAGCCTGGGCTGACGCATCAACGTCTCGGGATGTAAACACCAGCGCACTTAAAAAGAAGTATAATTCCGCCTCCAGGTCTTTCAAAAGCGTCATTGCCAAGGCAAGGTCTGAGCACATCGGCAGAATTGGCGAGAAGCTAGTTCGCCTTCCTTCGGGAACCCGTGCATTCTGGTCTCTCGCTAAGGCTGTTCAAGGGAATTTCTGTCAGCCATCTCTTCCATCTCTGCACAGAGAGGACGACTCACTGGCCCATGCCGCAAAGGAGAAAGCCGATCTGTTTAGCTCTCTTTTGCGTCGAACTTGACTCTAGATGACGGGGGGAATACACCGCCGACCATCCCGTGATGTGAGCGCTCCATGCCGGATGTGCGGTTTACACAGCGCTCGGTTCGTAAAGCACTCTTCTCCCTGGACGTCAGCAAGTCGAGTGAGCCTGATGGAGTCCCTCCCATTGTGCTGAAGACGTGTGCTCCGGAGTTGGCACCGGTTTTAACGCGTCTTTTCCGGTACTCTTATTCCCAAGGCGTAGTCCCGAATTCATGGAAGACAGCTTTGGTCCACCCGATCCCTAAAAAAGGCGACTGCTCAGACCCGTCCAACTACAGGCCTATCGCCATCACCTCCTTGTTCTCCAAAATAATGGAATCCATTATAAACTGCCAGCTCATGAGGTACCTTGAGGATCACCAGCTGATTAGTGACCGCCAGTACAGTTTTCGTCGAGGTCGATCAGCTGGTGATCTTCTAGTCTATCTGACTCGTAGATGGGCTGAGGCAGTAGAGTCCAAGGGGGAGGCGTTGGCCGTTAGTTTTGGACATAGCGAAAGCCTTCGATCGACGACGAGATGCCTTATATACCTGCCATGCCAATATTTCTCGGGAAAACATCGCCGAGTACCGGGACAAACTTGTGTCTGAAGTTGAGTCTTTGCTTAACAAAGTCTCGGATTGGGGCTGACTAAATCTAGTCCAGTTCAATCCCCAGAAGACACAAGTTTGCGCGTTTACCGCTAAAAAGAAACCCTTTGTCGTATCTCCTCAGTTTCAAAGCACTCCCCTTGCTGCCTCAGCTAGTGTCGGAAGCCATGGAGTCGACATATCGAATAGTGTGCAGTTTCGTGGTCACTTGGAAGGGAAGGCCAAATTGGCCTCTAAAAATCTTGGCGTGTTCAGCAGAGCTAGAGACAGTATTTCATGCCGGCACATCGCTTGCAACTTTACAAAGCGCAAGTTCGGCCCCATATGGAATACTGTTCTCATCTCTGGGCCGGGGCACCCCAGTGCCAGCTCCTTCCACTTGACCGCATCCAGCGCAGAACGGTTCGAATCGTCGACGGCCGAGTTCTTTCTGATCGGCTCGATACACTGGCACTGCGTAGAGATGTTGCATCTCTTTGCGTATTTCATCGCATCTATCACGGGGAGTGCTCTGAGGAATTGTTCGGACTAATTCCAGCCGCTCAATTTCACCATCGCACATCACGACAAAACTCGCGTTACTATCCATACTATCTGGATGATTGGCGGTCCACCACTGTGCGATTTAGAGGAAGTTTTCTCCCTCGCACAACTTCCTTGTGGAATCAATTACCACCAGCGAATTTTCCGGACCGATACGACTTAGGAACCTTCAAGAAAAGAGCTTACTCCTTTCTAAAAGGCCGGCAACGCATCTGCAATTCCCCTGGTGTTGCGGTTGTTCATGGGCGGCGGTAGTCACTTACCATCAGGTGAGCTGCATGCTCGTTCGCCCCATTTTCTATAAAAAAAATTGAATGTAAGGATGTTTTATAGGACAAAGGGTCGTCGGAAAGGGAAGAACAAAGTCTGCCTGGCCATCAAGTGTTCTAGTCTAGGGCATATGCAATAAATAAACTAAACTATAGTATATTTATTTCAAATTTAATGTAGTAAATAGTATAAATTAAAACATCTGTTGGGTTCAATCGATTGTTTTGTATTTGCGTCAACCAACTGCACCAAATGTATGCAGGTTGGGGGTCTCATAGAGTGCTGAAACCCATTTGAATGATTGATTGAAATCAACCGGTTCGTTGATAATATTAAATCAATATTTTTATTAAAATTAAATCAATATTTTATCGAATCACTTGGAATAAACGATTGACCTACGACTAAGACGGAAACATTCATTTTGTAAGGTTGTAATAACTGTGATAAATATTAAAGTTGGTAAAAAAAAGGTAAAGAAACTGGAAACTAGTTTAAACCTCATAAAATAAACATTGCAAGATTTTCTTCAAATGTATTATTTTAACAATATATGCTTAAACAACACTTTTAATTGTCAATGATTTAAGAAGAAAAAAAGAACTGCTTCGAATAGCTTGTTGGATGTTTACAAAATGTAATTATTAATCGACTTCAAAAAGTGAGAATACTCATATCGGAGGACACCAGATATTCAACAAATCTTAATCATTGTTCGACCAAAATCGACTTAGCACTCTTCAGGAACGTAAGCTTAACGTTACGCTCCATAGAAGTGGTGCACGAGTTAACATCGGACCACCGCCTGTTCCTAATGTCGTTAGGACAGTCCAGTAGCGAGGTTCTTCCAACCAAAACTGATACGGACTGGCATAGATTCGAGGCTAACCTCGAAACTATGAACTCAGAATATTTAGACCAAGTGCCCGATGTTATTGACACTAAAGAGGTGGCCTTAGAAGCCATCTCTCATATCACCTCTCATATAAAGGTGGTTGCCGGGGAGTCTTCGAGGCAGCTCAAGGCGTCGAGTGATCGTCGCTTTGAACTCCCCGGGGATGTACGGCGATTACTGAGGGAGAAAAACCGCTGCGGTGAGGCCTTATGACCGTTACAGAACCGTCAATAATAGGTCCAATTTGCGCCGCTTCTGTAGAGAGGTCAAGGAGTGCATGGCCCAGCTGAGGGAGTCACGATGGGACAATCTGATGGAGGATATCTCGGCCTCGCGTACTGCCTTCTGGAAGCTGGCGAGAGCTCTTAAATCAGAAAATGTCGCTTCGATGCCCCCATTAGTTAGATCTGATGATCAGTTAGCGTTCGATGGCTCGGAGAAGGTCGAGTGCATGGCGGATAGCATCGAGAGCCAATGCTCTCCAAGCACCCTGTCAATCGACCCCGTCCACCTGAACAAGGTGAACGAGGAAGCGGCTAATCTGTCCGCCATACCACCAACGGATGACCCACTTCCGCCCGTTACGTTTGATGAGGTGAAAACCATCATCAAAAATCTCCAAACCCGAAGAGCGCCAGGCGCCGACGGCATTAACAACAAAGTTTTTAAAGTCCTTCCCCCTAGATTAGTTTGCCTCCTAGTGGCAATTTTCAATATTTTAATGTCCACCTGCACCTTTCCAGAAGTGTGGAAAGAAGCAGTAGTTATCGGTATTCACAAACCGAACAAACCCAGAGACAGGGCATCCAGTTATAGACCCATCAGTCTCCTCAGTGCTATGGGGAAAATCTATGAGCGCATCATCCTCAGCCGTCTGAAGAATGCAGTGCTAAGTAAAAATCTAATTCCAAACGAGCAGTTTGGCTTTCGAGCCAAACACTCAAGTGTTCAGCAGGTGCACCGCCTCACGGAGCACATTTTAGATCAGGCCGCTAAGGCGAACAAGCGCGCTTTTTACACAGGAGCACTGTTCTTCGATGTGGCCAAGGCCTCCGACAAAATCTGGCACAATGGACTAGTCTTCAATCTTATCCATATAGGTGTGCCCTTAAGACTTATTAAAATCGTTCAAGATTTTCTTGCAAATAGATCCTTTCGTTTTCGCGTGGAGGGTACTTTCTCCTCTTCCAGACCCATCAGAGCAGGAGTTCCCCAGGGCTCTGTGCTCTCCACGACCCTTTACTCACTCTATGCAAATGATATTCCCTTAATACCAGGTACTCATCTCGCACTATATGCGGATGACACCACCATCTATTCCTCAGATGTCCACCCGGTTATGATGTCGACTCCAAGCTGTAGCAAACGCATTAGGCGATTGGTGCAGAAAATGGAGAATCGAGCTGAACCCCGATAAGAGCAAAGCCATCTGTTCAACCAACAGAAGGTTTGCTTATAACAGATTAATGGCAAAAATTAAAAAATATAAAAATGGTACGATCTCCCTCTACGACAGCCCAATCCCGTGGGTCCGAGAGGTGAAATACCTGAGAGTGACCTTAGAATGTGCAATGAGCTTCTCTCAGCACATTAGAACAGTTCGTAGTGTATCGACTTTACGCCTTAACCAACAAAAGCAGTAAACTGTCCCAAAGACGCAAACTGCATCTCTACAAAACCTGCGTACGTCCTATCATGACATACGCGAGTGTGTCCTTTTCTCATGTTCCCAAAAGAAGTTTACAAAAACTTCAGGTCATTCAAAATAAATTCCTGCGTCAGATCACAGGAGCTCCTTATTATGTGAGGAACGCGGATCTTCACCACGACCTCGATATGCCCACTATCCAGTCGTATCTTAAGGAATTATCCTTAAGATACTTCGCTTTGATTAAGGAACAAAAATCCGTTGGTGAATGAGGCGGGCTCGTACTCCCCAGAGAGGGACGCTGCCCCCCACAGAAGACGTCCCAAGAACGTTCTTCTGGATCCCGACGACGAGATCACTTCCATAAATAGGCCGACCCCCCCCCCCCCCCCCGCAGGAGAGTGAATTAGCTTAGTTAACATAAACACACACACACACTCAGACACCACTCTAGTACAGAACACTAGGGCACACCGCGTTTGCCGGCGAACGCGTCGTCACAGACACATCCCATACACGAGGTTCAACACCCGTGATACGGGGCGTTTCTAACTTTGCGACGTGTAAACAAAATTTGCGATAGTGATTCAAGCCGAGGTTCGTACCTCCTTCTGAGGGGCCCTTGAATCGCATCGAGGAGCTTCACTCCGAAAGCAGGGGTCGGAGTACCTCGGGACTGCAGTTCGTAAGTCCTCACTTACGAGCCTAATTAGATGAAGTTGTCAAGGCCGCAGGGCCAACAGCGTACACTTTCAGAAAAAAAAAACCGGCAAAGTGCGAGTCGGACTCGCGCACCGAGGGTTCCGAACAAATCTGTAGGTATATAAGTTAAAAATTATTAAAAATATTTTTATTATATGATGTAACTAAAAATTTATGCTTTTCGCAATTTTTCCTTTATCTGTGCTATAAAACGTTGCTTCGTACCAAATTTCAAGATTCTGAGTTCACGGGAAGTAACCTGTAGGTTTTGATTCCCTTGCGAATGTCGAAAATTTACGGCATAAACGGCTGTATCTTTTGATTGCGTTGATTTAGAAGTTTGATTTTTTCACAACTCTAAGGGACAGTATATGATATAAATTTCAGCTTGATACCTTCACGCGTTCCTGAGAAAAAGGGTATTTTTACAGACAGACAGACAGACAGACGGACAACAAAGTGATCCTAAAAGGGTTCCGTTTTTTCCTTTTGAGGTACGGAACCCTAAAAAACAACTCGGAGCGTTGACCGCTCCCTTTCCCGGTGGGAGATCTCCCCTTTTCCTTCCACCCGCTACAGATGATTCTTTATTTATTTGAAAGCTGGTACTTCTCGTGTGGTCCCATATGAATTTGATCAAGGTCAGACCAATAGTTTTTGAGTTACTCTTAATAACTTATGTTGAAGTCGGCAGTACAAAATTATTAATTTTAAATGATATACTTAGAGATTATAAGATTAATTTTGAATAACTTATTTACGAGGTAGGGCCATGCTACAACATGAATGTGATGGCTTATTGTAAAAAGGACCACGTTTGCACAGGATAACAACAAACAGTGATAGCTTAATGTCTTTGTGTTTCGTATAGTGATCGAAGAGGACCGGAGACCCTATTTACTGGTAACGAGGCGTTTTTAGTCGTCAGGGGTGATAACGCATCTACATTTTGAATTATTTTGGAGGATAGATGTAGATATCTATCGACTATAGTATTAAATTACAATCAGGTGGTCTGTGTCTCGTTTGTCATCCTTATTCTTAAAAAATAACATATATACGACGCTGTCTCTGGACTTTGTTGTGGATACAAATAAACTTGTCTCGAGACCCAATTATTCTTGTCTGGAGACATACAAAGACTATGAGGATATATCTCGATGCAATATATTGACATAAATTAATGTATCTTTGTGCGAACGAGGCTCTATCGATACATTAACACTAACACCAGTGTTTTTCAAAACATGCTGGTTCCGGCCAGGGTTGCTAGAAGTGATAAAATTGCTCAACGTTGCCAGGAGAACGGATTTCTTTAGGGTGAGCTAAATTAAATAAACAAGGATATCTTAGTCAGGATTAAGAAAGCAACAATGAATCTGCATTTGTATTCTTAATCGAGGATGGAGGAACTATGTAGGTACACAGCATCCACTTATCTACCGTCACGCGGACTGTGTGCTCGTTTGTCTAAGCACAAAAATTAATAGAATCAGTTATTACTTTGCGGAAATCCATTATATTAAAGTTGGTAAAACTTACCTCGCGTATATCCGCTCGATAAAATAAAATGATGTGTAAACCTATTACGTCGGTCAATAAGTCCCGAGTCTAACGGTTAGAGTGCGCTGTTACGTAAAAAATATATTTATTTAAAAAAAGAAAGACTTCTATATAATCTGTGGAAAATCTTCATAACCTATAAATTATTTGTTTAAAAGTTACAGTGATTTTTTAGCGTCACTTTGAATTTTTTTAAAACAATGGACGAAAAAGAATTTCGAGTGCTAATTAAATATTGCTTTTTAATGAAGAAAAATACCATTGAAGCAAAAAGTTGGCTTGACAAGTGTTATAGGGACTCTGCTTTATCAAAAACAACAGTAAAACGTTGGTTTGCTGAATTTAAGGGCAGACGAACAGACACAAATTGTGCTAAACGCTCTGTACGCCCAAATGAGGCTGTTATTTCAGAAAACATAAAAAAGCTCACTAAATAGTTTTGGAAGACCGAAAATGAAATCGCAAGAGATAACCGGTGACCTAAAGATATCGAAAGGTAGTGCAATCACCATTTTGCATGAACATTTGTCTATGAGAAAGCTTTGCACCATCAACGTGTTGAAGCCTCAGAGCGCTGTTTATAGTTATCTAGGTGGAACAAAAAGGATTTTTTCATGCTGTATGTCACAATGGATGAAACTTGGATCCACTACTACACTCTAGAATCAAAACGGCATCAAGTGAGTGGACAGCAACCAATGAAAACCGCCCAAAGCGACCAAAAACTCAAATTTCAGCTGGAAAGGTCTTGACATCCGTGTTTTGGGATGTGCATGGTATAATATTTATAGACTGTCTACAGAAGGGCAAAAGGACCAATAGCGAATATTATGTTGTTATTAGTGCGTTTGAAGGAGGAAAACGCGAAAAAACGGCAACAAATGCCAAAGAAAAAAGTTCTTTTTCATCAGGACAATGCACCTTGTCACAAGTCTTTTTTTTATAGGATAAGGGTGACAAACGAGCGCACAGTCCACTTGATGGTAAGTGGCCGCTGCGGCCCATAGACATCTACATCTATCCTCCATTACAAATCAAAATGTAGATGTGTTGTCACCCGCGAGGACCAAGACGGAATGCCTCATTTCCAGTAAAAAGGGCCTCCGGCCACCTGCACTCACCAAGCGAAACACACAGGTAAATCTCTACTTCACGCTGGTTTTCTGTGAGGTCGCGGTACCACCCCGGTTCGAGCCGGCCCATCCGTGCGCGTTCCGTTTGCGTGCGCGTGCAAAAGCTGCCGCATGGCTCTACCACTGTCAGTCTGTTGTCACCATGGCGAAACTTAAAGAGTTAAAGTTTGAATTGCTTGCTGACCCACCGTATTCGTCAGATTTAGCCCTCAGCGACTATTATTTGTTCGCTAACGTAAAAAAAATGCTATCCGTAAAGAAATTTGAATGATGAAGTGATCGCCGAAACTGTAGCGTATTTTGGAGGGTTGGAGAAACCGTATTATTAAAAAGGCATAGAAATGTAAGAGGGGCGCTGAACTGAGTGTATCACTCTTGAACGAGACTATGAATAAAAATTATGCTTTTCGTAGTTAGTCTCGGGATTTATTGACCGATGTTAGTTTGAATAGCACCTCTCGCCGCCCTCCTTAGTGGTGTTGGGAGTAGTAGTGCTGGGATTAGTGGTGACGGGGATAGTGCACGCAATTGAGGGAGGGAATTTGAACAGTGGTAGAGCCACGCGACAGCTTTTGCTGTCGCACGGATGGGCCGGCTCGAACCGGGGTGGTACCACGACCTCACAGAATACCAGCGTGAAGTAGAGGTTTACCTCTGCGTTTCGCTTGGTGAGTGCAGGTGGCCGGAGGCCCTTTTTACTGGAAATGAGGCATTCCATCTTAGTCCTCACGGGTGACAACGCATCGGCATTTTGATTCGCAAACGAGGATAGATGTAGATGTCTATGGGCCGCAGCAACCACTTACCATCAGGTGGACTGTGTGCTCGTTTGTCACCCTTATCCTATAAAAAAAAGGCCGGGAAGTGCTCTTCAAACTAGGTAAGACACATCATTGTGGAGGATGTTACGCGAGGTAATTTTGACCAACTTTAATGAACAAAAAAACTTAATTACACAGTCTTCAATAAGGAAAAATTTAAAAACATTTTACACATTTTACAAATATGTATTTCCTAGTTTTGTTTTTATCCTTGTATACCGCTAATTATTATGTATCGTATACATAATAAATATAAAAAATTTAAATGCGAATAATTTGCATAATTTTTTTTTGCAAAAAACCGGATCGGCTTTGTTCATTTTATTCTAAACAAAAAAAAAAACCTGTTTTAGTTTTGATAATGATGTTCATTAAAAAATACTATTAAAGAATTACTGCTAATTAATAATTACTAAATTAATGCCTCGTTGATCTAGTGGTCGTAAAACGCGATTGTTTATCATGAGGTCCCGGTTTCGAGTCCCGGGTCGGACCAAAATCAATTATTGGGTTTTTCCACCAAGAAATTTTCAGTTGCAGTCCGGAGTCAGGAATTTGGTGGTTTGATTGACCACCGTGCCTCGGAAAGCACGTTAAGCCGTCGGTCCTGCGCCTGATCTCTCTCCGGTCGTGTCGAATTACCGTACCATCGGACTATGAGAGTGAGGGGATAGAGAGTGCGCCTGTGCTTGTGCATTTCCTTGGGCACTATAATCCTGTCCTGCACAGATGGTTAGTCCCCATTGAAGACTGTCCGCCGTGACCCAAAATTCGGTCTGGAGAACATTTATTTATTACTTATAATTACTTTAGCCGGTCTATGTGATGAAGAAAGTAACAATTTATAGAATCTGGAAGTAATTTAGGAATGTCGTATCGCATATTATTGCACTTCGCCGATGATAACCAGCAGAATTGATTTCCTTGATACGAACCACTGTTTGGACTGAAGAACCCAATTACTTATTTTAGCCTGACCCGGGACCTCATGGACAGCATTTCGCATATACCAGATGTAAATATCTAGATTGTGGTATATACGTGGCAGAGCCACGCTGCAGCTATGTTATGGTTGTAGCACGAATGGGTAGGCTTGACCGGGGTAGGACCAAGCTCTCAGAGAAAACCAGCGTTATATAGCAGCTTAATGCTGCTGTGTTTCGTATGGTGAGTGTAGAGAACCGGAGACCCTTTTTACTGCAAACGAGTAATTTCATCTTAGTCCTCAGGGGTGACAACGATGTCCATGGGCCACAGAATCCCCTTACCATCAGGTGGACTGTATGCTCGCATTCATTGTATACTAGCCGTTCCCCGCGACTTCGGCTGCGTGTAATTTATTACGATTGGATTTCATGGGTTTTATATATTTTTCAGCGGAACCCTAATTCTTTTTTAAAATGTATCTAGCCTAACTTACTCCTATAATATTAGCTAACTGCCAGTGAAAGTCTCGTCAAAATCTGTTCAGCAGTTTCGGAGATTAGGCGGAACAAACAGACAGACAGACGGACAGACAGACAAAAATTCTAAAAATCGTGTTTCTGTTATAAGTACCGTATGTACTTTCATAATTTGCATTTAGTAAAAAGCTGTTATTATGAAATTACAAACAGACACTTAAAGAAAAAAATTGCTGCTGTGTTGTTATCCTGAAAACTAAGATAGAATTATTAGTAAAAACTATACCCGGTTTTCCATATTTACCATACTAAACACAGCAGCATCATGCCGATATTTCAAATTGGTATTGGGTACGAGTTTATTCCTTACCCGGTCGAATCGACACATTCCTTTTTATTTTATTTTTTATTTTTACAACAACAAATATACATATTATATACAGTTCACAAGTACAGTGCAACATAAACCTATATAAGATTTTTCTGCACACTGCAGTTCGCCGTCTTTCGAGCGTAAACATTTTAATATTATTTAGAGTAAGTAGGTAGTTCGCTCGCTTCTATAACACAATAACATGAGGATGAGTTGTAGTATACAGGTTGTTCAGAGGAAAAATTATTTGATATTTTTGAAATATAAATATAGTAATTATATTAAAAATAGTATACATATATAATAGTATATTGTATACAAATATTATATAGTATTCGTTTTTAGTTATATTATGTTAGTTGTTATATTAGTTGATTAATGAAGTACGTTTTTAATTTGTGTTTAATATTGTTACGATTGATATCTCCCTTTAAGGTTTTAGGTAGTTTATTAATTAATTTAGGATCTTGGAGCAGCAATATACGTACCACGCATGAAAATTTGGTTGGAAATATATTTTTTCTGTAATGAACGTACCTTGTGCGCTTGTTTTGTCTCGTCGATGTAATGTGTTGTTATGATAACTGACGTTCCGCCTCTAGCCAACTCGGTGAGGAAGTCCCAGATCCTGTAATAATTGAACTTAATTAAAACCAAACAAGTAATTAATAATTTATCGTGTAGTGGCGGTGTAGACTAACCACTGCCCCATACTATCGTCAGAGGCGACAGTGGGAAACAAATCAGTAGATGGGCAGCAGCGGATTCCTAATAACGCCTAAAAACTGAGGTTGCCAACCCGCTTGGCCAAGCCTACTTGGACTTTAATAGGCTCTAATAAATAATAACATAATTTTATTAATATACTATATGTAACAAAAACCCTGTGGTTCCCGTTAAGTACGTTATCAGGATCAGTATTCAAACGTATAGAAATAACTTTTTTTTTAAAACTCGAACAATAATTTTTGTAATTTTGTTTAAAAAAAATAATTGTATGCAAATTGTATGTGGTTTTATTACCTCTGCATTGTCTTGGGAGTAAGAGGATTGTCAAAGACCCCGCTTTACTTAGCTTTAGCATCGGCTAGTGTCAGTAAGAGGTAATAAAACTACATGAAATTATTTTTTTTAGTAAAATTAAAAAAAATATGGTCGAGTTTTTAAAAAAAGAGTTATTTCTATAGGTTTGAATACTGATCCTGATAACGTACTTAACGGGAACCACAGGGCTTTTGTTACATGTTGTATAATAGTGCAATGTGGTGAAGGTGTAAGAAAATACATCGCCACATCTCGCCCCGTGGGTGCCGTAAGAGGCGACTATAGGAAAGCCCAGAAAGATCTCACTACTTCCGATAGATGGCGCTAAAAACTTCAGAAATAAAACATTTAGACCAGCGACAGTGAGTAGGGTCAAAGGTGTGAGACGTCTGGCACTGCGATCTACAATCTAAATCCCACGGGAGAAGCAAGTACAAGAGTGTACTGATAAAGAATTTATTAAAACTATATGTTTAAATGGTTTAGTTTGCGGTCTACATAATATAATCATTTATGTTGTGGATGTACATCCATGTGCAATTTATGTACGTAAAAAACGATACATAAGAAATTCCCAGTGCATATCGTTTTAAAAAAGAAACACCAAAGACGTTAAGCCTATAGCACCAAGAGTGCAGGTTGCACGCGCAAATAAAAAGACCGTAACCCGTTCTTTATTTATAACTTGGGAGAATGCCTACGCATAACCACCTCGCGGGGGCAAGGACCGGTTATGTCGGAGTCGCACCCACTAATATTCCACGGTGTTTCCATCTTCGCCGCATATTGGCAGAACCATGGGAACGCTTTCACAAACATCCGCGGCCCTACAAGCGCCGGTTGAGTAACCCCTCGGGAGAGGACTTCTACTCCCCTTTTCCTCCTCAGGTAAAGCGCACCAGGAACACCAGGCGCGCCTCTTACTCCACCAGCGCAACGGATCTCCCCGAGTCCAATATGTTAAGGCTATGGGACCAAGAAAAAAGCATTAGCTTTCCTGACCCCAGCGGCGAATCTGGTCTGACGATAAAGTTATGAACAAGTGTTCTAATCTATTTCTGCTGCTAAGCTTATTGCGTGATATTGTGGATGTTACCCATTGCTTACATGTTGTAATCAATGTACTGTCTACTGTCCTTTACCAGAGTTAGCCCATTCGTGCTGCATCTATAATGCGCTGACTGAGACGTGGTAATACCACGACGAAGTTTTTTTTATATTCATTATTACAGCCCTTCACAAGTCCACTGCTGAACATAGGCCTCCCCCAAGGAATGGCTATACCAATGAACAAAGATTAAACTTTGCCAATCAGTGTCAATTGCAGTGTGAGATTGCTAATTGAAGTATTTGACGTTAGAGACCATAGAGTTAGACTTAAAAAGCGGCCAAGTGCGAGTAGGACTCGCCCATGAAGGGTTCCGTAGCAGTACGATTTATGACGTATTTAAAAAAAAACTACTTACTAGATCTCTTTCAAACCAATTTTCGGTGGAAGTTTACATAGTAATGTACATCATATATTTTTTTCAGATTTATCATTCTCTTATTTTAGAAGTTACGGGGGGGGGGGGGGGGGGACACACACACATTTTACCACTTTGGAAGTGTCTCTCACGCAACCTATTCAATTTAGAAAAAAAAATATATAAGAAACCTCAATACGATTTTTGAAGACCCCTCCATAGATACCCCACGCGTATGGATTTCATAAAAAAATTTTTTTTTGAGATTTAGTTCTAAGTATGGGGAACCCCCAAAATTTATGTTTTTTGTGCGCAAAGAAATGCACTTTGCTAAGCGGTTTCGGTTTTTTAGTGCACATCAAAGCGTTCAAAGTGGACAGTGTTCAAATTTTTGCGCAATCTGCCACACTTTTCAAAATTTTAATCGTAAAAAATAACATTAACTAAATGTAAGCATATTGATAACACCGCCATTCGCGCCTAGTTTTCGGCTGTTTTGATAGATATTTTTGCACATGTAATAAATAATGACATGCACTAAAATAATACAGGCACACTGCATCAACAAAATCGTCGTCCATCTTGTTTGTCGCTTATCAACGTATTGTAGAAAGATGTGTTTGCACAGCATGTCTGGCAGGTTATAAGTGTTCAAACAAGTGTTTAAAGTTCTCCAAATAAGTGTTCAAATGTTGTTGTTATATCTGGCACCGGCTTAATTATAACCAAATACCTATGTAATAACCACAAAGCACGCTCCTGAGCCTCCATTGCATTAAGTTTTTTAATATCCAGTAATTAACGCTCGTAATGAATCAAAATTTTTCAATTCAGAAGTCAAAAAAGTGGCTAGTCACAGCTTCTTTTTCTTTCTTACGCGCTATTGGTTCACTGTTAAGCATGGGCATCTTCGTTAATACTGGGAATTTTCCATTAAACGTTAGGCTATGCAGGACTGGCGATCCGCATTACTAAAAGGAAGTCAGGGACTTTTAACACGCTACTAGGAAATTTATCTACGGATACGGCCTCCTATTATTAAGTGGCGAAGCTTGCGAAGTCACTTATTGATTTCACGATGTCTGTCCGTCTGTCCGTCCGTCTGTCCGTCTGTTCCACGATTATCTCGAGAACGGTTTCGAATTTTCAAATTCTGTTTTCAGCAATCGATCACTGATCACCGAGGCATCTGAACCTCCAATTTTGAAACTGATTGCTCAACGGCAACCGTTAGAAACCGCTACAAAGCTGATTGCTTCGCCACTTTGCTATGCTGTTAGCTTGCTAGGTTTATTTACTGCTAGTATCGAATTTTACAATAAGCAGTGCGCATAGCATTTTAACTTTAAGTGATAAGTTATGATCCAATGTTCACATCAACGTAACAAAATCAAATGGTGTATTAGGTAGATTTAGGTTCTTTTACAACTAATAGTTTCAGTTTTTAGGTCCGCCCGGGAGCAAGCAGAAATGCTTTCGTGTTGATTTTTTTTATAACTCTTATGTGACAAACGATCACAAAGGCTAGCTACTGGTGAGTGGCCACTGGCTATCTAAACCTTGTAGATAGGAACACAGTAGTGCATGCGCTGCAATTTGGCGGTATAAATAGTTTATAGGGAGACTACCCAGACGGAGCCCTAGGCGGAAAACAAGTCCTGTCACCTAGTAAAACCTCCTCCTCCGCTGTTACCAAATATCATCTAAATCCGTTCTCGCGTTTTATACACGATAGAATTTTAAACTGTCTTTACAAAATACAAATTTTCGCAAATTATTGTGTATGAATATAGATTACAATGCGCAATTGGACTTGTTATTTATTTATTTTAAAACAGTGTACATGCTGGCTTCCAGTATGCCCAAAACGCCAGCATGCTAATTTACAAATTACATTTTTAAATATTTTTTTTATAGGATTAGTGTGACAAACGAGCGCACAGTCCACTTGATGGTAAGTGGTTGCTGCGGCCCATAGATAATCACTGGGATGAAACCATGGAGGAAGCTGTGCAGTGCCAGTCACCAGCCAAAATTAGAGATCTTTATGCAACTCTCATATCATCTTGCGGGCTATCTAATGGACATGAATTGTGGGACAAATATAAAGAGTACATGGCGGGAGATTTTTGCGAAGGTATAATGCTACGACAATGCAAACTTTTAGTATGGGACGAAAGTACAATATCGCATAAAAAAGCTGTAGAAGCACTAAATTATAATGCTACGACAATGCAAACTTTTAGTTTTTTTTTTATAGTATAAGTGTGACAAACGAGCACACAGTCCACCTGATGGTCAGTGGTTGCTGCGGCCCATAGACATCTACATCTATCCTCTATTACAAATCAAAATATAGATGCGTTGTCACCCGTGAGGACTAAGATAGAATGCCTCATTTCCAGTAAAAAGGGCCTCCGACCACCTGCACTCACCAAGCGAAACGCAGAGGTAAACCTCTACTTCACGCTGGTATTGTGTGAGGTCGTGGTACCACCCCGGTTCGAGCCGGCCCATCCGTGCGACAGCAAAAACTGCCGCGTGGCTCTACCACTTCCTAAAAATTAATAATAAGTAATTGTATAAGATACATGTCCAAATAAAATAAAAAATAAAAAAATACATGCCAAATAGCTTAAATGTCAAATAGAGTAAGCAAAATTTCATTGTCAAATTAACTAACCTAAGATTAAATTAATATATTACAATATGTCAAAAATAGAAGGGCTTTATTACATAGTTGCCTAAAGCTATCAGCAAATAAGTCAGTCTCGTAATTATGTGCGAGCATATCTCCAATAAGCCGTATAGCGCGAGCAGTGGGTGCGTGAGCGCCGCACCTGGTGCGCGCCGGCAGCCGCCACAGAAGACGAGGCCGCCGCCGCAAATATATTATAAGACTTTATTTAGAATCTGGGATGATTTTGCTGCCCTTGGATATAATTGCTATTTAATAGTTCAGTTGAATAGTGTGGCCCATGGACATCTACATCTATCCCTGATTATGAATCAAAATGCAGATAGTATCTGTGTCTAGTGCTCAGGAGTGACAGCGTAAATGAAATGTTTCGCTTTAAGTAAATAGCGTCTCCGGTTCTCTACACTCGCCGTATAAAACACAGCAGCATTAAGCTGCAATTTTACGCTGGTATTCTGTGAGAGCGTGGTCCTATCCCAGTCGAGCCTACCCATTCGTGTTACAAACATAATATAGCTGCAGCATGGCTCTACCTTACTATTTCTTATATAATAATTCCGAGATTAAAAGATAGATTAAAAAATGTAATACATAGATTTTGTTTACTTGTTTGTTCATTTAACCACAGTCAGAGATAATTACAATAAATACTTGTTCACATATGAACTGAATTTTTAATGTAAAACCTATTTTAACCCTTTATAGGACTCAT
Source organism: Parnassius glacialis (assembly GCA_033319125.1). NCBI lineage: Eukaryota > Metazoa > Arthropoda > Insecta > Lepidoptera > Papilionidae > Parnassius > Parnassius glacialis. The sequence continues at coordinate 22,080,024 of JAVANC010000008.1, forward strand.
ACAAAGTGGCCAGTAAACTGGACAGTCACTTGAAGGTCGTTATCTCATAGATTTTATTTAAATATTGAATCTTATCAACATTTACGACCCATGTTAGAGCACACTGGCCGGTTGACAGACCAACTTTCAAGTTCGTCACGCACAATCACAGCTTCGCGCCTTTTTTCAAGATGGCCTGTCTACTGGCCACCGTGCACCCGCGCATGAACATTTGATGTCATCGCGTGTGTATATTACGTGTTTACAAGTGTTATAGCAATAAAAACTTGTCTTCTTGGGAAGAGTAAGTGAAACTATTATTTTATAGTATATACTTTGATGTTATCTGCAAATGTAATCGAGGATAATAAGAAAAACATATATTTTTGGCAATTGAATACAATCGGGTCTGTTGAAAAAATATACCCTAAAAATTACCTACCTGACTTTGAGCTATTATATTGAGTATTTATTTTCGAGTAATACCTTTGAACCATATCGTTTTATAACAAGTATATAGGCATTTGTTATAATAAAATAAGAAATTTACCATACACTACCTTGCTCGGTTGTTATAACCTATTATTATGATTTTTTTGGGTTTTTTCGCCATGTTTTTGCAGGTATGCAGGTACTTACGAAAATCGTTATATAATAGTTTTGCATTGTAATTTCCACATTGTTTTAGACACACATACACTTAGCGGAAGTTGGAGGAACTCGATGGGGACTGATAGAGTGTCGTAGGTATAACAGATGACCAGGCCAATTGGACGTCAGTGGTGATTCAGATGCTGATGATTGTTTCGACAACAGTGTTACTTTGAATACCAGCTTTGAGCACACATAGTCGAAGTGACGGATCAGGTCCTGGAACATCGTCTTCATCACAACCACCACAGAAGTTTTTGTTTCTGCCACAATCATCTATATCATAATCGGCACCTCCACAACCGCCGCTATCTCCACCACCACCGCCGCTATCACCGAACCCAACAAGGTATTACGAGTTAATTTCTCCTGAAGACGCAGGTACTCAGGAGAATTTAGTAAAAGGAGATCTAAATAGATAAATGTTGTCATTATGTTGTCTTCGAGACCCACCGATGTACAGGAATAGTAGCTTCAATGATACTAATACTAATATCCTATCTATACTAATACTTCATACAAACCGAAATTGATCTAAATTCACAGGAGATGCGATCCTGGGCTTCCTTTTCGAGAAAATAAAGACAGCGATCATAAGCTTATAAAATCTAAAAAAAAATTGCGTAGATGTAAATACTGCAGTACCGCGTCTAAGCCAAAGAGAAGTGTCTAATATTGCGTTCAATGTGACGTAGCCATATGTGTAGAATGCTTTTTACCATTCCGTAATGAAGGGCAAATTAAAAACCGAAGTTGATCATTCAATTGATAATATCTATAACTATGTATGACTGTGATAAGAAAAATTAAACAATTATCTTTTAGAAGAAAAATGTTATATTAATTATATTTGTAACTGTTGACCTATTGTTATATGTCACGTATAAGATGTTTTATAATTAAATACTGACTAGGAAGTCTTTTTTATATCCCTTCACAAAAATAATATAGATTTCGTTAGTGTCCACTTTACTGGCCAGTGATTTTGCAGTGATGGTTAGTGACGCAGAACATTCAGTGGCCAGTTTACTAGCCACATGATTTTTGAGATTTTCTCGAAAAACAATGATTTTCAGGTTTTTTTTCTGAAACGTCATTATGATTTACGGCACGGAATATATATGTATCACAAAATATTAGAAATTCAAAAAAGAAGTAAGGGTGTGCGTTAAGGAAGCCACAATATGCTACATAAGAAGAATAAAATTACTCAAAAATATTGTAAAATGTGCCAGATTTTAAAGATAAATGACAAAATATCAGAAAAATAACCTAAAAAATTTAATTACAAACTAAGAAATACCAAATAACACAAGGGAAAAATGACTACGACCAAAAAAAAAAGCAAAATTAAGATTGTACTCTATCGAACTCCTCATAATTTGTTTTTTTTAAAGAGGGCATGGGATCTGGGACAGTTTTTTATCTCTGGGTATAATTGCTGTCTAACACTTCTATAATTTGTATTTTTTTGTAACTAAAACTACACAAGCTTTACTCTCTTATACTTTCTTTACGGATCATGTAATATAAAACAAATTGTTGTAAATGAAATACGTCGTCGATTTTAACACAAAATGTGTTAATTCGTACATCGTAATTTATTTAATGAATATAAGTCTATTAATTCAATTAATGATTGTTTTTTTTTTGGTTTGTTTTGAATAAGGAAATTAAACAATGTTAATTATAATGGTCATAATAGCAATGCATGCGTTTTAATATTCTGCAAAGTGACAATAAAAGGACCTCAATTATTAATTATTTCCTTCCGACATCGCGTGACTTCAATGATGTTCTACCTTATCAAAGGTAGTTGTGACATGCAACAGTGTAATTATATCGCAATAATAGCTTGGATGTTGTAATTTGGAGGAATTAATGTCAAATCAATGTTAGGTATTTTTCTTACATTTAGGAGTCTGCAGCATTGTTATTGAGGAGCTACAGTATATTTAATTCTACTTATCCACATTATTCCATTAACTATTAGGTCCATGTTAGTGTTAATACACTGCACCTTTACATCTGGATTATGTGATATTAGTGCTGTTAGGCCTTTTGGCTTATACAGTTTCATCGGACTCAGGGCTCGTGGCCTGAAAATCCGCGTGCAAGCACAAATGGGAACTCGCGCAGAATACAGTAAGAAATAGTAGCATAGTGCTGCTCGTTTCGTATGAGTGACAGGAACCGGTAAAAGGGTATCTTTTACCAGAGCATTTTTACGCGGCATTCCATTAAAATCGTCAGGGGTGACAATATTAATAGACTGCTGCACAAATGGGTCAACTCGCACAGAATATAGTGAGAAATAGTAGGATAGTGCTGCTCGTTTTGGATGAGTGACGGGAGCCGGTAAAAGGGTATCTTTAACCAGAGCATTTTTACGAGGTATTACATTAAAACCGTCAGGGGTGACAATATTAATAGACTGCTGCACAAATGGGTCAACTCGCACAGAATAATGTGAGAAATAGTAGGATAGTGCTGCTCGTTTTGGATGAGTGACGGGAGCCGGTAAAAGGGTATCTTTAACCAGAGCATTTTTACGAGGCATTACATTAAAATCCTTAGGGGTGTTAATTTTTATTCGTTTACTAGCCAGCGCGTTTCTACCATAGAAGAATGATTTGTGGAAGTATCGTTTTAAATTTGGAAGAGTTTTTTAATTAGGAATGATAATACATTCATTGAAGTTGAATCATATATAACTTTCAAATAAATTCGACCTTGTCTTTAGACATTCTTGGTGACATTCGGACAAAGTCCAAGCAATAAGGTTACAAAGTTTTAGCGCAATCTGTTGAACGTTATGGCAGCGTATATAAATACGAACAAACAAGTATTAATTCTTATATATTAGATGCTTGACCACAATTCCACTTGGTGGTAAGTGGTGATGAAGCCTTAAATGGTAAATTAACTGTCTTAGCGTAACAAAACCCTATTCACTCTTGTCTTGAAGACGCTCAGACTGTGTGGGGAGGGAAGACAGACGCCGGCAAATTATTTCACTCCTTTGCTGTACGCATTACCAAAGATGAAGCAAACAGTTTGGTTCTAATGCGTGGAATGCCGACAACAAAGGAGAGGCAGGAATTAAAGCGTGTATTTCCTGCGCACACTCTCCGAAATGGAACCTATAGGAACCGAGAGGCTGGCTAATTTGCGCCTGTGCTTGAGACTGACAAGATTATTTTAAGGTATACGCTTTTACAACAAAATCCCAGAAAATATACAAAATTTGACCTGTTCAAAGTTCAATAACTTTATTAAACTAAGTTTGTATAAAAAGGGTTATTATAATATTAAGGAATTTATGGATGATAATAACTCCTGGGAATGAGGTGATCGCTACCAAGCTATTTCTATTTGTTTTTGTTGTTAATAGACACACTTACGCAAAAATAAAAAGAGAAAAGATATACATGATAGTAAGCTGTTATTTAAAAAAACCCCGCTGGGATTATTGCTGGTTCTTCCCAGGACAGACGTTTTTTTTGAACCAATGGTAATTAAACAAAAGAGTGACTTTCAATAAGTATTATTTATAATCTATATTGAATAAAAAAACTTTTGTTTCTGTTTCTATTGGTTTCAACCAAATCTAGGTTGCCAATGAGCCAATTAGCACGTCTCTCCAGTGAATCCAACGCTGTTATGTAGGTGGCATTTTGCAGCACCAGTCTATATGTGACAGCAGTATTCCATGTATGACCAGACTTGCGCTTTATATAAGGTAAGAAGCTGCCCCGGCGTATAGCACTGCCGCACCCTTGCCAGGGCACTAGTTTCTTTGTGGCTGCTTTGAACCCACATGAAACCCTTAATAAACCGCCTATAGATGAGGTTTGGAAAAATCTCAATCCGTAGCAACTGAAGGCGATCAGTGTACTCCAAAGATACATTCCGGAAAGTAGGAACCAGGATGAGTGGACTCCTTTTAGCGGTAAAAAGACACGCTTGTATTTTGGAGGCGTTGAATTTCACGAGATTGGAATCACCCCATTCGGAGATTGCCTGTAGTGAGAGATTTGCACGCAACCGTAGCTTCTTTTTCGAACTGGATTTTATTCTCACGGGCCCGAGCATTCGGCTGGTACTTCTCCACAACCGTGCTGTCGTCTGCAGACGCATACATACAGGGAATAAGCTGATCATCAAAATGCATCAGGAAGAGAGTTGTGGAGAGAATGGACCATTGGGGGATTCCGGCGTTTGTCGCGATAAAATTGGAATAGCTGTCATCGACGACTCATAGAGATCGTTCACTCAGAAAGTCCTGTACGTTCCAAAACAGGATGTGTCAAGGGGCCACAATATTCATTTCCTATTTCACCTAAACTCTGTTCGTTCGTTAGTTATTTCATCTTTTATCACCATTACTATTATGGCATTTTCATCATAATCACAAGACGTCTTGAACCTTTGAGCACGACGTCGCAGGCACATTATGTGTTTACATCTGCAGCCGTGGCATCATTGGTGTCATAACGCTTCCAGATTTTTCTATTAGTCAATTCTTATGACACTTATTTTTTTTTTAATTTCTTTTTAATTACACATAGCATTGGTTGATGGATTGATAAGCTTTTTACTATATACTTTAAGTAGTAGTAGTAGTAGTTTTTATACGTGGTAGAGCCATGCTGCAGCTATATTAGTAGTATAGTTGTAGCACGAATGGGTCGGCTCGACCGGGGAAGGACCACGCTCTCACAGAGTACCAGCGTAAAATAGCAGTTTAACACTGCTGTGTTTCGTATGGTAGGTGTAGAGAATCGGAGGCCCTTTTTACTGGAAAAGGGGCATTCTATCTTAGTCCTCACGGGTGACAACGCATCTGTATTTTGATTCGCAAACGAGGATAAATGTAGATGTCTATGGGCCACAGCAACCACTTACCATCAGGTGGACTGTGTGATCGTTTGTCACCCTATCCTATAAAAAAAAGTACTTTATGATACTTTAATAAAATCGGTACAAGATTGAATAACAGCGGTGTTCCTTTTGTCTAAAGTAATAGCTGTGTGTTTATAACTTGTACAAAAGGTACAAGGATTGGCCGCAGCATCTTCCTGACATAGCTCATAATAATAATCCCCCCTCCCCCGCCCACGTGAAGGAATCTTATGCACTGGGAAGAAGGTGCATTCCTATGGACACATCAATTTTTGGAATAAAAAAAACTCCTAGTTTTTTTTTATAAGATATAGCCTAGACCACTCCCGATATTGCTCTCTATCTGTCCGTGAAGTTTCATTATAAATGGTTCAGTCTAGACAGACAGACAGTTTTTAAAAATTGTTATTTACGTCTAAATGGCATGCAAATTAGCTCAATAAAAAGCCGTTACCAACCGACTTAAATAAAGGAGAACGTTCTCAATTCATCGGAATCTTTTATTTATTTATGTACTAGCTGTTCCCCGCGACTTCATCCGCGTGTTATTTGTTGTTTTATTTTTTTTTGCGCGGAACCCTAATTCTTTTTCTAAAATAAAAGTAGCCTAAGTTACTCCTTGTGACATCAGTTACCTGCTAGTGAAAATCCCGTAAAAATCGGTCCAGCCGTTTCGTTGATTAGCCGGAACAAACAGACAGACAGACAGACAGACGGACATACAGACAGACAGACAGACAAAAACTTTAAAAATTGTATTTTTGTTATTAGTACCGTACATACTTTCATATGCATTTAGTAAAAAGAAGTTATTTTAACATTACAAACAGACCCTTCAATTTTATTTATTTGTATAGATGTGTTTTTAATCTTTTATTTACTCGAAGACGCTGAACCGATTTGGAAAATTTTTCCCATATAAATTTGATCAAGATCTGACCAGTAGTTTTTGAATTATCCTTAATAATGCGTATTTAATTGACTTCGACTACATTGATGATGTTCTCATTTTATTTATATTGAAGTCGGTTGTACAATTTTTTTTATTTTATCACTTGTTTCAATATTACAAACATACATCTCAGTTGTATTTATATGTGTACGAATTTTATATTTTAATTTAACATTTTATATTTTAATCGATTACGTATTTAATATAGGAAAATTTTCTATATCTTTTATAATTTCAGTATTTCCCCATTCCTTTACATCTTCCCACCCGTGTCACCTAGTAAACTGACGATGCTAGTTAAAAAGACACACATATTTTAAAAATGCTTACTCCCAAACCCAACAGTTCCATAAGGGGCAGTTATTTCATATAACAGGTATACGGTTCAGCTTTATTTATATGTATAGATTTTTATAGTTACAGATATATATTGGGTTAAGAAGATTCTCGACATGAAAATATGGTAGCTTAGAAACTAGGTTTGTCATGTTTAATCATATAGTTATCTGTGCCTAAAGTAGATGGTAGAGATATATTGTAATGGAGGAAAATGTTAAGTTAGATATTTTCTTACAGCAACTAATGGGCTTTTGAAACTAAATCGAACCGTTCATTGTTACTCAAAACCCACTTAAGACGAGTGGAACTACGTGGCGCGAATAACAAAAAGATATAAAATGCACTGGAAGCGTTTCCCAACGGACTGACAGCCAGACCGTTTGGCAACTAGTTGGTGTTGTAACAGCATTGATGGTAGTTGATGTGTCCGAATGCTATTGCAATGAGGTTATACATGTGTAATGGTTATTCTGTCATCATCGAAATAACTATCTCATAAAATAAAGCCTACTGCTCCCTTTGAAGGTATATCAAGCAGGAAAGAGTACACTGCACTGGTTCAGTGAGAATTGACTTCACATGTCCTCGACATAATGATTTTTTTTTATGACATTTTGATTTCTTATATTTACGGGAAGACTACACATTAAATGAAACTATTTTTTACGTATTTTATCGCGTTTAATTTAACTTCTTAATTCCCGACGTTTCGGGTGCTGTAAAGCACCCAAGCAGTGGTCACGGGGTGGGGGGGGGGAGACTGAGGTGTTTGACGTCCCGATGTCATAGTTAGTAACAACTGTGTTTTATTATTTAGTGTGGTTTTAAATTGTAATTAGTGTCTGTAATTAAAGTGTAAATTTTTGTAAATCAATCGGCAGTTTTTAATTGTCTCGAACCCCAAGCTCGTAACAATATATATATCATATAATGTAAATATATTAATACAGACGTACACATACATAAATCTACTTAAATACATTAAATATATGCATATATATCTGTGCCATACTAAATAAGGAAAATATGTGACGAATACATGTAATCGCGGCTTTCAAGACTTCACTACCACAAATCATCTAGTGAGCGTTGTAAGAGGCGACAGCGTGAAACTGACACATGATATGGGCAGTAGCTTAAAATAATAATAAAATTGCATTCTTTACTAAACAGTAGTGACAAACAAACCTACAGGTCACCTGATGGTAGATGGCCACCGCAGTGCTGCATGGATATCCTTCAAACCAACCCCCTACCAAGCGTGCCTACTATGGCTACTATCTGTACATCCATACTTAATACATCCTCACACACTACTCATACAACATGTACAAAATCACATACAACACCACATACTACAAATATCTAATACGAGTACACTTACATGCTACATACATGTAATACAACCTTATAATTATTGATTTATTGATGTATAAATGCTATGAGACTGAATGTAGGATACTAAACTCATGTTTTTATTGTCTTTATTATTCTCTATTAGTTTTTTTTTATAGGATGAGCACACAGTCCACCTGATGGTAAGTGGTTGCTGCGGCCCATAGACATCTACATCTATCCTCGTTTGCGAATCAAAATGCAGATGCGTTGTCACACGTGAGGACTAAGATGGAATGCCTCATTTCCAGGAAAAAGGCCTCCGGCCACCTGCACTCACCAAGCTAAACGCAGAGGTAAACCTCTACTTCACGCTGGTATTCTGTGAGATCGTGGTACCACCCCAGTTCGAGCCGGCCCATCCGTGCCACAGCAAAAGCTGCCACGTGGCTCTACCACTCTTTAAATTTTAGTTACTTTATTTCGTTAATAATACTGTAATTTTTAGCTATGGAAGAGCGAAGTCACCTGCTACAGGCATTATTTTGCTTACTAGGTGACCTCGATCACTGATCATATAATGTAACTTTAATGTTTGACGAAATAAATTATTTATTATTATTATTATTATGGCTAGTATCAACCCTATGAGGCAATCTGTGTGGAAAGCCTATGTTCTGATGACTGTGATGAATATATGAATGAAAAAAATTACGATTAACAATTTTATTAAAGTCGGCAGGATTTGAACTCCGTTGGAATGGATGGAAACGTGCCAAAAGATTCGCGCTTCACCAATGAGTTACCACGGGTCTTTGCTTGTGGTTGTTTTCAACCGACTTCAAAAAAGCAGGAAGCCTCAGAACTCTTTTGTAGGTGAACCGATTTTGATGATTATTTTTTTTATTTAAAAGCTGGTGCTTCTCATGTGGTGCCATATAAATCAAGATCTGACCAGTAATTTTTGAGTTATCCTTAATGCGATTTAATTGACCTCGCCTACATTGATGATGTGGTACAAAATTTTTCCATTTGTTTATAGAAGTAATGACACACCTACTTTGTCATCTCAGTGAACTGAACTAAAAACTCTCGTTACCAAATATGTAAAAAGGGTGTTCGATTATAGTCACTCAACTAAACTGGTCACAATATTATATGTTGCTAATTTACGCTGGTTTTCTTTTAGAGCATTGTTTTTTCTCGACCGAGCGAACCCCCTTCGTGCCAATCATACTACAGCTGGCTCTACCACAATTGGCTGCTGGTATTCACGAGTGCTTGCAGTGGCATTCGAGCGTCGTCAAAGTTGTAAAAAGGGTCTCCAGTTCTACACACACACAATTCGAAACACAGACTGCTATTTGACGCTGTCTTTCTTTGAGAATGTCGCATTTAATCTACCCTACTTTATGTACACCTATTTTTTTTTGTTAACATTTTGTTCTATGATTTAAGACTAGCTGTATCTCGCGATATCGCCCACGTGTAATTTGGTATTAATTTTTTGCGTGGAATCCTAAACTTTTTTCTAAAATAAAAGTAGCCTAAGTTACTCCTATATTAGTTATCTGCCAGTGAGACTCCCGTCAAAATCGGTCCAGCTGTTTCGCAGATTAAACGGAACAAACGAACAGACAGACATACAAAAAAAATTATTTGTGTAGATTGTATAATGTTTCATGTGACATATATTTGTCTTAATGAGTAAATAAAGATCTTTAAACCGAACATCTCGCGTCACCTCAGTGTTTTTTAAATTCTTTGACCTCAAGCAGAGGAAATGTCGAATACACGTGTTATTGCTTTGTCCTCTATTAAATATTTAAAATAAGGGGACGAGATCAATTTTTGGGTCTGAAATAGAGGACGTCCTTTAAAATAAAGTACATCTGGCAACCCTCGTTACAGCCTATCAAACGCCCACTGTTTACCACAGGCCTCACCCATAGATTGCCTCATAGGAGAGATATTTGCCACAGTTGCCACGCTTAGCAGGTGGGTCGCCAAATCGCAATTTTTTGGACTGGAGTTTTTTAACCGACTTCGATAAAAGGAGCAGGTACTCAATTGGACTGTATTTCTTTTATGTGTGTTATTTCAGAACTTTTTTACAGTAGAAACGATTTTGATGATTCTTTTTTTATTTGAAAGCTGGTGCTCCTCACGCAGTCCTATATAATTTTAATCAAGATCTGACCAGTAGTTTTTGATTTATCCTTAATAATGCGTATTTAATTGACTTCGACTATATTAAATGATTTTCTCATGTATAATAATAATAATAATAATAATGTCCTCCAGACCGAATTTCGGCCACGGCGGCCAGTCTCAACGGAGACTAGCCATCGGCGCAGGACAGGATTATAGTGCCCAAGTGTATGCGCAATCACAGGTACACTCTATTCCCTCACTCTCATAGCCCGATGGGACGGTAAACCGACACGACCGGAGAGAGATCAGGCGCAGGACCAACGGCATTACGTGCTTTCCGAGGCACGGGGATGAAACACCGCCAACTTCCTGACTCCGGGCAGCTAGCTACTGAGAATTTCTTGATGGAAAAACTCAATAACTGATTTTTTTGCCCGACCCGGGATTCGAACCCGGGACCTCAAGATCAGCAGTCGCACTACTACAACCACTAGACCAACGAGGCAGTCATTCTCATGTATACTAATATTATAAAGAGGTAAAGTTTGTAAGTTTGTGAGTTTGTTTGTAGGAAGTAGGTAATCTCTGGAACTACTGAACCGATTTTAAAAAATCTTTCACCGGTAGAAAGCTACATTATTCCTGGGTGACATAGGCTATATTTGATTGTGATTAATAATATTTTTAATGTGATATAACAATATTTGTCGATCAAGTCCAAAAATAAATCCTAAACACTCACTACTAAGAACCACACAAGATAATTTCATCACAAAAAAAAATGTTTGACGCCCAGCAAAGTGGGGACGGGTCAGCTACTTTTATTTATATTGAAGTCGGTTTTACAAAATTTTTAATTTTACCACTTGTGCAATAAACTTTCATATCATACCTCCATCCCGTTATAAATTTACTCTTTATGGCCCTTCGGCAAAAGGAGGGCGACTGTTGAAAGTTGATACATTTCGTAGGCAAATAGAAAACACAGTTTCTTTTGTTTCAAACCAAGAGTATATTCTATGCTTACTTATTTTCCTTTTATTACCGTATAGTGAAGTGTGAAATGAAGCCGTGGTAACTCAGGGGTTTAGCGCCCGATGTAAATTTTACAGTACGCGAGCAACCCGGGTTCGATCCCCACCGACACCATTGAAACTGTTAATTGCAATTTTAAGTGCTGATTTAACACGTGTTCGGCGGTGAAGAAAAACATCGTGAGGAAACCTACATGTCTGAGAAATAAAAATTAAATATTTTGTAGAAATGTGAAGTCGGCCAACACGCATGGGACCACGTGAGAACTTCAACTACATGAGAACATCAACTTTCAAATAAAAAGGAATCATCAAAATCGGTTCACCTAGAAAAAAGTTAAGAGGTAACTCATGCAAAAAAATTCAGTCGAATTGAGTACCTCCTCTTATTTTTGAAGTCGGTTAAAATACACTTATGATGTGAGTTTTGGTGAACGTAAGCCTTAGCTCAACATTTGTAAACAAAGCTGTTTAATTGTTTATGACCACACATAATTTAATATGTTCCTTTTGAATTAAGATCAAGTACCTAGATAATGTAAAATAACAAGAAAATTAAAAAAATATACAATAACTTATGATATAACGATAAGGAAATTAATAAATTATAATAAGTAATGACCAAGAAATATTTTCACTACACATTGTAAGTTGGCAGTTTAGTTAAAAAAAAACAACTTATTGTTTAATAAATATAATATACAAGGTTATTTTGCTATAACCGGCCAAATTTGCATAGGAGGTTCAGAATAAGCAATATAGGCAAATGGTGAAGAAAAATTAATTTAAAATATTTTTTTTAAGATTACTTATGTTAAAGATTTTATTTTAAATTCAAAATGGCATTATTGTAACTGATTTTACAGTGGGCAGGGTCGATCGGTAGGCAAAAACGCTGTTGCCCATAAATCACATTCAATTTGGGATAATTTCAAATGAAAGTAGAAACCTTTACTCGTATTTTCAAAAACTGCAATAACCGTACAGTTGAACTTAAATTTAAAATTTGGCTACTCTTTGAAAAATAAAAATACGTCATATACATATATATACATATACACGTCTCGACTGTAATCCCTAGTTCCGTGCTCTTTGACCTTCTTTCTTCTTCTTTGTCTACAAAGACAAGGTCAAAGAGCACGGAACTACCCGTGTGCCAAAAATTATGGGTATAAATATAAAGTGATTGGTTCCTAGCCTATCGCCTTCACATAATTACAAACCCAATATCCCATTAGTCGCCTTTTACGTAGGGATAAGTCAATTTAAAAAAATCGATATATATTGTATCGATATTTTTTAACAGTATCGATATAAATCGCGTTATAAATATCGATATATCAATATATCGTCATGTTTTGCATGATGTACTAGGATAAGGCCCAAAATTTATTACTGACAGGTGGAAACAACGCATGAATGCCTTTGTAGCTACTTTTGTTTACAACATTTTAAAATATATAAAAATTGATACGAATTTGATAGTCTATAATAAATAACGATATATCGTTATTACGATATATACCGAATAAAAATATCGATATATTTATGAGAAAATATCGATATTTTTTACCCAAGCCTACTTTTACGGCATGCTAGGCAAGCACACAATTTGAATATTATTTTTCGTAATAAATCCCATTTAAATATGTGAGCTAAAAGTTCTAGATATGCATGGGATGCAATTATAAATAACATGCGTTAATTTTGTAAGGTTGTTTTTATTTGATCACGTCGCCAAATATTTGAACAAAACGTTTGCTTTACTTCTTGATAATAGGGTCAAGATTGTTGACATTGGGTTATTATTCTGTAAATGTATTTATTGAAGGCTCTCTTTAAAGTTGATCTTCAAATATTATTTTTGCACGTAAATGTCTTGGTATTCTTTCATCCTTGACACTAAAAACTTGTTCAATATCGGAGGGTCCATTGCGAGTTTTTAAAATTATCTGGCTTCGCCTGGTTGCGGCGTTTAAACTACATTGGATTAATCGAAAATGGCGGGAAGCCCTTGTAAGTATAAATTTCGACAACCTTCCAATAAAATTAACAAGTCATTTATTTATTATTCTAGTGTAAGAAATTAATATTGAAATCATATGGCTTTTAGTGCGATCAAGGTAATGCGCTTATAATCGCCCATTCCAAAAAGACTTTATTTATTATTATCTATCGTTGAATTCAGATGTGTTGTCACTCTCGAGAGCTAAGGTGATACGTTTCATTATTACGTAAAACGTCTCCAATTTACGTCTCTCACACGCATACCATACGAAACACAGCGGCATAATGCGGATTATTTACTATTATTATTTAGTATTCTGTGGAAACGATGATCTAGCGATAAATTAATGGCAAGAGTCGGTTTATATTTTCACACCCTATAAAAATCCATTGCTGAACATAGGCCTGCCCATAGATGGCCGCATAAGGGATATTTGCCATAGTTGCCACGCTTGACAGGTTGGCAAATTTAGTTTTTTTATTTTCCAGTAGTTATTAGGAAGACATTTCCCGGTTTGTTTCCCACCGTCGCTTCTTTCAACACTCATGGGACGATATGGGCTAGTGGATATTCTTACACCACCACTTTTTTGTTTGCACTACAATCAGTACTGTGAGAATGGGAAAATCGTTTAAACAAATATATCATTTATTTATTGGAAAGTCAAATTATGACTTCAGTTCCTAATGGTAAGTGGCAGTATAGAGTAGAGTAGAGTAGAGTAGAGTAGAGTAGAGTAGAGTAGAGTAGAGTAGAGTATAGTAGAGTAGAGTAGAGTAGAATAGAGTAGCGTAGCGTAGAGTAGAGTAGAGTAACTCTAACTCTACTCAAAGTAGAATAGAATAGAATAGAATAATTTTTTAATATTGATTATTACATAATACTTATTGAAAGTCATTTTTTATTTACATTTTTTTATTTATATTTTTATTTATTTTGGTTCGGAAAATACCTCAGTCCTGGGAAGAACCAGCAAGAAACCCAGCGGGACTTTTTTTAAACATAATTTCAGTTAACAATAATTTTGTTTATACAAATTTTTAAATGATTTTTCATAGAACCAGCATAGTGGCGATCACTCTATTCCCAGGGGTTATTTTCATTCATGTATTCCTTGATACCTTTAACCTTTTTGTACAGTTTTTCTTTAATAAAACTTTTAAACTTGTTTATTGACAAACTTTGAATATGTTCTGGGATTTTGTTGTAAAAGCGTATACATTGCCCCATAAATGAATTACTGATTCTGTGGAGTCCAGTAACTGGCATTACAAGCTTATGTTTGTTCCTAGTATTTAAAGTATGCACATCCTTATTCTTATTAAAGCTATTTATGTTTTTATGCACATACATTACATTCTCATAAATATATTGCGATGCCAAAGTTAATATGTTTATTTCTTAAAATTTTTCTCTGAGGGACTCTTTACACTTTAGGTTATAAATCGCCCGTACGGCTCTCTTTTGCACAACAAATATAGCTTCAATATCAGTCGCATTACCCCATAGCAAAATTCCATATGACATTACGCTATGAAAGTAACTAAAATACACTAATCTAGCTATCTCAATATCTGTGAGACTTCTAATCTTTCTTACAGCATAAGCTGCAGAACTAAGTCTGCTTGCTAATTTAGATATATGGGGGCCCCATTGAAGTTTCGCGTCAATAGTAATACCAAGAAAAACAATGGTATCCACAAGACTCAACTCCTCCCCATTTAACAGCACATTGGTATTCGAATGTTTTACATTAGGTATTGTAAATTTAATACACTTTGTCTTATTGCCGTTTAAGAGCATATTGTTGGCGTTAAATCAATGTACCAATTTCGATAGAGCATTATTTACATCGTCATAATTAATTAACTGTCGTTTGAGTTTGAAAATTAAAGAGGTATCGTCAGCAAATAATACTATATCGTGATTGTCCCCTACAAGATAAGGTAAGGTAAAGTGTGTGAAGCGCTAGATGGTAAATCGCAATGTCTTAATGAACCAATAACCTATTTATACTTATTGAAGACATCTAGATTGTAATCGGACGAATTGCGATTGTAACTCATTAAAATAAAATTTAAGTGTCTGAAAATAGTATGAATAAATAACTCATATCACAAAATACTAAAGTCAGATATGACAAATATGGAGCCTTAAACCACAGAATAAATAAGTACTTAAACGGATTTTATATTATGTAGATTTTACTAAACGTTACTACTGTTCGGAAAAAGGATTTAAGTTACTCCCAAGTTGCGCAACTAAGTTTAACTTCAACAAGTGGTATAATTAAAAATTTTGTACAACCGACTTCAATATAAATAATATAATATATATATATATATATATATATATATATATATATATATATATATATATATATATATATATATATATATATGTGTATATGTATTTATAGTGGTATTTAGTTATATGTATGTTTACATGGATATTTGTTTTTAGTGTCTTTACTTTATGTTAAGTATATTAATATTATAAAATTTTATTATGAGAGTGCACACTAGATCAGCTTCTCTTTTAATTTGTCCAGTATCAGGCCTGCTGGAAGAAATTTCAATATGAAATAAGCAGTGCCTTTGTACAAAATATCTTTTTTTTTTCTTCATTGTAACAGTTTTCTGTGTGTACATAAATTGTTAAATAAATAAATAAATTATTAACGATAAGTCAAAAACTACTGATCAGATCTTGATCATATTGGACGACATGAGAAGCACCAGCTTTCAAATAAAAAAAGAATCATCGAATTCGGTACACTTAGAAAAAAGTTATGAGGTAACCACACATAAAAAAAAACCCAAGTGCCAAGTGTGTGTCGGGCCACGCGCAATATAGAAGTAGGATTCCGTAGTTGCCCGTCACATTACGTGGGTTTCCTTGACAATGAGCATAATAAGTGAGTTCGCGGTTTGACCGCTATAACGACTAAAATGGGCCCAAATAGGAAGATCGTAACTGAAGGACTTATTTTAAAATCAGTCTTATAGGGAGTGGTATTCGAAAAAGATTAAAAAAGTTTTCGATTTTGAAAATAATGCAATTTACATCAAATTGTTGACATGTCAAGGTACAAACATGATCATAGTTGACGATTTACCTATATATTCCCGGCAGTGCAACCCTAAGATATATAAATATGATCGTAACGAACTTTCACGTAAACCACCATTGCCTTAAATTATCCTGAGGTCGCCCGTGTAAACCAAGAGTGTGACGAATGAAACTATAAGAGGCTATATGAATGTATGAATACTTTGAATGAGGCCTAAACAACTAAAAAGTAAGTGAAAGTAGTACGTAAGTAAGAAAGATCCTCCGGGCCTATCCCGCAAAAGAAAAAGTAAAACTATAGTAGTAATGTATATAGGTCGTTTTCTTCATATAAAATGTTTATTTTAACAGTTTACAATAAGATTACAAAGTAATAATGCAACTAGTATTGGGTCATTTTCTATGGAGTTGTAACGAAGTTTTTACTAATCCAAGTGCATTTTATAAGTTGGTCGACTATTACTCGTTAACGACTAAATTCTTCTTAGCTGTGATAGTTTTCCTTTTAACTTCATTATAGTATACTAGTATCGTGTATAATTTTCACATTTCCGAAAACAGCGGTTTAGTTGGTAGAGGAAGGGGGGTTGGGGGGGGGGGGGGCACATTACTAATGAAAAATGCCACTTAAAATTATTTCGCAAACGGAGGGAAAATATGTTTTACCACACCCGCACCTCCATTAACTTGTATGGGAAGTACCTAAAATAGTAGCACCTAGGGTCTCTGAGCGAAACCGCGGACGGACGGACGGACATGGCGAAACTATAAGGGTTCGTTATTGTGTAACTACGGAACCCTAAAACCATACAGTCGAATTGAGTACGTCCTCCTTTTTGAAGTCGCTTAAAAACATGCAAGGTTTTTTGTGGTATATGTATCATAAATCTATCGCAAAAGTTGAGACAATTATTATTGCTTGAATAAAAAAAGGCACGTGTAAGCACAGAATAAATAATAGTGTGTACGCTCTGACGCACGACTGGACTTACTGCTTAAAAAAAGGTGGACCACTTTGAATTGGTTATGTATTCACAATTTTGTTTTGTTTGTTGTTATATTTTGCATGCCTTAAGCGCGAAGCGCGCAGGTATGTTCTGCTAGGGCAGAAAAATTAAGATTACAACGTTTTGTCGCATGAAATATTTGGCAATAATAATAATTTATTATCTAGCAATCATATTATTTTTTATGTTATTGGTTTATGTTGAAGACAAGAAATCGTTCAACTCGTTGAAACTAACACATACATAACAATATCAATTTAGTACCTTTGTGTTTAAAAATCAACTAATATATTTAAACATTAAAATTTAGAGTGCATAAATTGTGTTTAGTGATTTTGTTTCAATCATAGGTAAGTACGCTTTACATTGATATTGTGTTTTGGCGGATTTATTAATAAACTTTATTATACTCGAAATCATATTACTGTATGTCATTTCCCTAAGTCTGGACAGCAACAGATTCCCTAGTACCGGACAAGTATATTTTAACAAAACAGTGTGCTTGTTCTATTCCATATAATTTTGTATTATTATTATTTATCTTTTCAGATCATTTGATGTAATGGAGACGAAGAAAAACGTATCTGAAAGGAGAATGCCAGATCGTGCCCCAGCTTGTACAAAAAGGCAAAAATATGAAAAATAGTCTTACGAATTTTGAACTTTTTTGTGATAAATCGTTATTTTGTACAACTTGCGATAAAATATTATATAAAAAAAAGGAATTCCACGATTAATATTTACAATTCCAGTCTTTTGTAATAACATCTGCGTTTCTTTGTACGAATAATTACATACGTACGCATACAATACAATATATAACATAATAAAAAAATATGTTAAATATTGTAAACAATACATATTTTTATTAAAATATATTATAAATCGTTGTTATATAAAAATGTAACTAATCAATATTTATTTTCAATTATTATTATAATTCGATAATAATCATGAATTGCATTAGTTAATATTTTCGTGAATTTTGTGAAATGACACACACGCGTCATTGTGTCAATATCGAAAGTACGTATGTCAAATTAATGTCGAATATTTTCACAGATTTACTAATTTGTGCTTGTGAAATGTATTGATTATGATCACATTTTTGCTTGTGCTGATTCCCGCTTTCTTTACCGTTGCACTTTTTTCTGCTTTTGCCGACGACTTATGCTTTTATTAATATACGAACTCGATCACGCCTACTTATTGATTTACTGCTAATTACTACGGACATTCTGACAATTGCATCCACGATGTTGAGGTGCATTAATTGTCACCTTTGCATCGATAGGATGCAGGAGCATTTTGTGTCCTCATTTCGATTTATAATCTTAACTCTTCTTTCAACAATATGTAGTTGATGATTTATGGTACTGCCGTTGTCGTAAAATTAGTTACTAATCTGTAAATATTTACACCTTTTTCAGACACATGTATCCTGAAAAATAATTTTGTACATAATATAACTCGTTTGCATGATTAGGAATTAGATTGTATTAAAAACAGGTGGTGCTAGTCTTATATTATGTAAGAAACTTTTAGGTCATGTACAAGAGAACCCTTACTCCAATGTTACTGATCATTATATTATTATGCTCCTTAAATTCTGAAATTATTCTTTATATATAACATTAGCGCCTGATAATTTATATTCTGAAATTACAAAGAACTGCAAGGAAGGCTGTTCTAAATAATAAGGTAAATGTAATTACTAAAGTCCAGTTTAAAATAAATCCCAAGTTCTAGAGACTTCAAATTATATAATTTGGATGAAGTAATAAAGTAGAAAAAAATGTTGCATACTGCATTCGTGTACACCACACTTTTGGGTGGGACAAAGTTCTATAGAGAATCTGGCATTCTCCTTTGTAGTGAAATTTTGATTATTTCGCCATACAAAGAACATTTAGAAGAGAAATAACATTTTAATAAAGAAAATAAGAAGGCAAACGTAAATCTAAAAAGACCAACGACAAAGGAAAAAAAAACTAAAGTAAAACTCACTGAAAAGATGCTAGAGAAGTAGTAATGTGTTGTTTGTTGCGAAGACTACAACGAGGACTGGGTCCTGTGTGCACCGTGTAAAGGACGGGCTCATGGATCCTGTATAGATAGATATGTATAGATAGATATCCCAGAGTATTTAGACGTCTACGTTTGTGACCGTTGTAAATATTTTTAAAGTTTTCTTAACTGGTAACTTTTACGTTGAAACGTCAAGTGTTAGAAAATATTCAATAACTTCTTATCCGTAATAATACATTTTTAAATTTATTTTTTGTTGTTTTATTTGGATGTTTATAGTGATTATGTGGCTCTGGGCGTTTATTGTTTTAATGTAAGATTATTGTGTGACTCTAAATTTTTTTTTGGAAACATTTTGCCTGGTTCTGTCCGGTCTTACGTGTTCGAATTTGTCCGGTACTAAGTGCCAAATTTCAATATAGCCAAAAACTAAACCAATGATTGATTGCATTTTGTGTTGTTATAAATATATAGTATTTGCCTTTGTTGATTTATTATAATGTCTTATATGATTGTTTAAATAAAAATGTTAATTATTTAAATAAAACATAATTATTATTTTTTTACTAAAAACCTAAGTGTCCGGTACTGGGGGGACTCCCCTAATAGGGTTGTTAATGAGGCTAGTTTTTGTTATAGCACATTTTGTTTCTTTAAAAAAAAAACTAGCTAAATGTAATGTTAGTAATGTTAAATGCTATATTGACTAATACTCCTTTTAATCACTCCTGGTAAACATAAAATGCTTGTGTTTGAAGTGGTCCACCACATTAGTCAAGTTCGCGGTCTTTCTATTAGTTTGTGTTCGCTGTTCGCACACTGCCATTAGGTTACTGTCGCTTCAAATATGTTTTACACTTTGATAATGGTGGTGTGAGAATATCCACAACTGGCGACAGAGAAGATGTGCAGCTGCGTGTCCATAATGATAACCAGAAAATTGAAAAAAAAAATGAACAAACGGTCTCATAACTGCGGTTGCGCCAACCCACCTATATCAAGACAGGCAACAACGGCAAATATCCCACAAGTATCCCGAGAGGTCTAGGTTTAGCAGTAGACTTTGAAATGCTGTAATGATGATGATAATGTACTAAAGCTAATGAAACTATAGCACAATACTAAAACATTAAGTAATACTGTTGACGCGAAACCGCTACGATGTACATTTTTATAATTCAAATCGGGCATATCTCCGTAAGATCCTGATCCAAAGTCTATATATTTCCATATACTCATATCCTATTAATTTCCTTATTTCCCATCTTCTCCTCAAGAAGAATGGAACACAATGGTTTTTACAAAAGGAATCGACGCCTGCGCCACGCGATACAACGTAAAAAAAAAACAAGTAAATTTCCGCGATGCGCATGGCAGCCCGCTCTCGCTAAATTATTAATTAAAAATAATCTCGCTTTAAACTCGAGGACAATACTTAATAGAATCAGGCGTTTTTTTGCGGTAATCCATTATAATAAAGTTGGTAAAAATTACTTTGCCTACATCCGCTTAAAGAAATAAAATGATGCATCTTACGTAGTTTGAAGACCTTCCTTTCGCTAAAACCCTCTCAGAAATGAGAGGAGCCCTGTACCCATCTGTGAGAAGTATACAGGCTGTAACTTTACTAAATGATTGTCTCTCTTTCTCTACTAAATTATGTAGTACAGTCAAACAACTCTACGCGACTGCTACCTTTTACTAATCGGCTAAATTCCCTTAGGAAAGATATATTTATAACTTAAAAAGTATAAACCGACTTCAAATTGCTAAAAAAGAAGTTATTTATTTTCTACCCTTAGGAGTGTAATTTTTTATTAAAATTTATATGGGACCACCCTTGAAGTATAACTTATTTAATAATTATTATTTAATAAATCATCAAAATTGGTTCACAGTTTGCGACGATATCGCGTAACATACGTAAAAAAAAAAAACATGCACTCGAATTGAGAACCTCCCACTTTTTGAAGTCGGTTAAAAATAATTCAAGGCCGACGGACAGGCAAAGTTGCGTTGCATAGTAACCGCTCATTCACGATTTTAAAACGTGCAGTTTTAAAACGTTATAATAATAACGTATGACGTCCCACAGGATGCATCACCCGACATCGTCGGTAATGAGGCTGTACTTGCCGCGGAAACATGGTGGGCGCGGCTTTGTGAGCGCTTCCACCACGTATCATCATCATCGCATTTCATCGCAAAGTGTGCAGCCTCCGTAATTACTTTCTGGCGAGATCGGATGATCCATTCTACGGGTGCGTCGTTTCGTGTGATAAAGGGCTTACTCCTCTATCCTTAGCCAACGAGCAATGGTAAGACCCATCAGTACAGTGCATTTCCGACCGGGAGACCGTATGGAAGGAGAAGGAGCTCCACGGGAGGTTCTACAACGCTATACATGAGTCTTTCGTAGACACAGTCGCCTCCTTCCACTGGCTACATTTCGGTGACCTTTTTGGGGAAACCGAGGGTTTTGTCTGTGCGATACAGGGTCAGGTTATTAAGACCAACTTTTTTTTTTTTTTACTTATTATAAGCCAGTGCTTGACCACAATCCCACCTGGTGGTAAGTGGTGATGCAGCCTTAGATGGTAAATCGCACATCGACATCGCATCGACGAAGCAAACCGTTTGGTTCTAATGCGTGGGATATCGACTACAAAGGGATGAAGACCCGCCGACCGTCTGGTTGTCCGATGGTGGAAAGGAGAGGGAGGAATTAAGGCGTGTAATTCCTGCGCACACTCACCGAAATGCATCCTATAGAATACCGAGAGACTGGCTACTCTGCGCCTGTGCTCAAGGCTGACAAGATTGGTTTCAACCAAATCAAGGTCACCAATGAGCCTCTTAGCACGTCTCTCCACTGAGTCCAATGCTGCCAGGTGGCATTTTGCAGCACCAGCCCATATGTGACAGCAGTACTCCATGCACGACCGGACTTGCGCTTTATATAAGGTAAGAAGCTGCCCCGGCGTGAAGTACCGCCGCACCCTTGCAAGGACACCAAGTTTCCTTGCGGCTGCTTTGGCTCTGGACTCAATGAACCGCCCATAGTTTAGGTTCGGAGAAAATTCAATCCCTAACAACTGAAGGCGGTCAGTGTACTCCAAGGATACATTCCGGAAAGTAGGAGCCAAGGTGAGCGGGCTCCTTTTAGCGGTAAAAAGACACGCTTGTGTTTTGGAGGCGTTAAATCCCACGAGATTGGCATCGCCCCATTCGGAGACTGCCTGTAGTGTGAGACTCACACGCTCAACCATAGCCTCTCTTTCTGACTGGATTTGATCCCGGCTGGCCCGGGCGCTTGGTTGGTATCTCTCCACAACTGTGCTGTCGACAACTATTATCGGAAATATATCGACAACTATTATCGGAAATATATCCTAGAGGATGGCGCCGTTGACATCTGTCGAGCCATCCCGGTGAGTCACTTAGGCATGTCATCTCCGGTTGTTCGGCGCTTTCGAATTCTGAGTATTTGCACAGACACAATTTAGTAGCCAGGATTCTACACCAGGAGCTCGCTCTGGAATACGGTCTCGTGGATCGGAAACTGCCATATTAAGTACTTGCCGAGCCGTGCTCGAAAATGATCGCGCCAGACTTTACTGGGACCGGGCCATCATCACAGACAGGACTATTTTACAGGAATAAGTCTGATATTGTGTTGATGGACCGGGCACAGTCAAAGATATTTTTGGTCGACGTTGCTATTCCTTATGACGAGAACTTCGTCAAAGCCGAAACAGATAAGCTGACAAAGTATCCAGGTTCAGACCTGCCTCACGAGGTGACCGAAATGTGGGGTGATCTGCCGACCGAAATTATTCCTGTGGTCGTTTCTACGAACGGGCTAATCCCGGTCAGCCTCTCATCATCATCATCTGAGGCGTCATCTGAGGTGACTGGAACTTCGTGACGGACCGCTCCAGGCTCAAATGCAGAAGCCGGTGCTCCTCGATACCGACTGCGTCGTTCGCCGCTTTCTTTCCCTTTCCCCCTAACCCTCGGCCGTTTGGTCTCCCCTGCCGAGGGCTTCCATCTGGTTGGGGTTTTATTTATTTATGTATTTATTTTATTTTATTGATATTTATCTATATTTATTATCTTTCGTTTACATTTATATATTTATACAGCCCAACCAGATGAGAAAACTATATAGATAACCCAGAAATAATAATAATAATAATCCCCCTAAAATCCAACCACACGTCCTGTTTCGAACATCTGAACACGTGGGGGGCGGGCAACACTACATTTCTATTACTGAAGTGGCCAACGTGGCAAAGGTAACCCATTCAAACCATGGAGACACGATCAAAGAGTAAACGTTTAATGCCGCTACCCGGGGGTTATCGCCGGGGCACACCTGGAGCTGACGCTGGGTGTTGCAGTGGACGAGCCGTCGGCGGTGAGGAGTTGAGTAGGCGGGCTCCCACCAGGTCACCCGAAAATGCTACAGCCAAACAAACACATTTAAACTTACCCGAAAATATATCTTCCTCTACATTACAACCGTGCAACCCAAGTACTGATTCAAATACACCCTCACTTCCACTAGTAACTGAAGATAATAGAGAATCCGTAATCCCTACCTCTGATGTTGCGCAGGAGGCTGCTCAGGCCTTTCTACCTGCGTCCACAAAGGCAGGAAAGCCCAGGATGCGCATGAAATGGACATCTGAAGTCAATACATTTATTATGCGCACATATTACTATATCACGAAGTTAGAAACAGATTTAACCACATATAGAACCCTTCTTCACCAAAAATTTACGGAACAGTACCCAGGAATAAACGTCTCAGAACAAAGACTATCTGATCAAAGAAGAGTAATAGTACGTAATAAGCTATTAAGTAACGAAATTCTGAGTCGATTACAAGAAGAAGTAAGGAATATATTAAGTGAAGAAGAAAAGATACACAAAGACTCATATACCGCAACATCAACGTTGGCAAAATGTAAACAACTACAATCATACAATTCCTCACACCATCCTAGCACTCAATATAAAAATAACACGTATTCGCAATCGACAAACTTACCAGACATGCAATTACAGACGCAAAATCCATTAATTAGAGGCACACCAATGTATCAAAATTGTAATATTATGTCAGACATATCCACTCAAACAGATACCCTAGTAACAAACACCATGATAATTGAAAACGAAATAGAAACACCAGTCCTAGATGAGATAGACAACGATTTAATGAAATCACAACTAAGGGAAAAACTACAAACCGCTATCTTACAATATGCTGGAATAGACCCTACAGTGCGACCTAAACTCCCAAAGCTTAAATATAGCAGACAACTCTTAAAACTAATACACATATTTAATAACAACATTTTGAGTCAATACATACATGAGACCTCTAAAATTACTGATATTCACACAACTATTTACTGTACTGCATTTGTAATATCTCAAGAATTAGGATACAAAATTACTAATAATGATAGGCTCACAAAACGTAAACAGGATACTACACCAATCTGGCAGATTCGATTACAAAGAGATATAAATAAGTTGCGCTCAGATATAGGTAAACTAACACAATACATTTTTATGAACAGAAGATCTAAGAAGATAGTGGATAGAGTTACAGCGATATTTAAAAACACAACTTTACACACAAGACATGAATGCAACAATAGCAGACCGGAAGAATTCCTTGATACCCTAAAACAAAAATTAGCCCTTAAATGTAATAGACTCAAAAGATATAAAAAATCACTACAAAGAAAGCAGGACAATAATTTATTCATAAATAACGAAAAAATATTTTACAGAAATTTAAATGCAGGCTTAAGAAACACAAAAGCAGACAACGTAGATAGACAAAACCCTGATACACCGAACAAAGAGGAGTTAGAATCCTTTTGGTCAAATATTTGGGAGACTCAAGTCACTCACAATACAGACGCGAAATGGATATCAGAAGAAAAAGCCCGATGGGAAGCAATAGAGGAAATGAAATTTGAGGAAATTACAGCTGAAGATATAAGAAACATAACATACAAATTACATAATTGGAAATCGCCTGGTATAGATAAAATTCATAACTTTTGGTACAAAAAATTAGAAGTCTTACATAAATGTATAGCTAAAAACTTAACAGAAATTATATTTCGAAAACAAGATTTACCCCAGTTTATAACTAAAGGAATAACATATATGCTTCCTAAAGGCCAAAATTCATTACAACCATCTCAATATAGACCTATTACATGCTTACCTACAATATACAAAATACTTACATCAGCAATCACTTACAAAATCAGAACACACGCAGAGACACATAACATAATTGCTGAAGAACAGAAAGGATGTCGGCGCGGCCACATGGGGTGCAAAGAGCAACTGATAATTGATTCAGTTATTCACAAACACGCAGCTGCCAAAAAACGAAATTTACATTGTACGTTTATAGATTATCAAAAGGCGTTCGATAGCATACCTCACTCCTGGTTAATTGAAGTACTTAAAATTTATAAAATTAATAACCGTCTAATTGAATTCCTTAAATACATAATGCCACGTTGGAAAACTACCCTTTATGTTAATAGTCATCCTAACACTATAACTACCAGAGAAATATCGATAAAAAAAGGCATCTATCAAGGTGACTCTTTGAGCCCTTTATGGTTTTGTCTTGCTCTTAACCCTCTGTCTCATATTCTAAACATTCAGGGCACAGGATATCACCTTAAACATGGTAACACCGATACATTAATAAGTCACTTAATATACATGGACGACATTAAACTATATACAAAAACCTACAAAGAAATGGACAAACTAATAAATGTTACTGCTGAATTTAGCCGAGATATCAATATGAAATTTGGATTAGACAAATGTAGAACCCTCCATATAATAAAGGGTAAGATACGTACAGGAGATTACGCAATAGATGACAATGAAAATCAGATAATAACAGCCATGGAACCGAATGACGTTTATAAGTATCTGGGATTTCACCAGCTCAAAGGCTTAGATCACAGAACAATAAAAGAAAACCTCATTAATGAATATAAAAGAAGATTAACTAACATCTGCAAAACTAAACTATCTGGCAAACACCTAATAAAAGCTGTGAATACTTACGCCATACCAGTACTTACTTACTCATTCGGTATAGTAAAATGGAGCAAAACCAATATTTATTCTATAGAGAGAGCCACACGATCAATATTAACAAAACACAACTACCACCACCCAAAATCGGCTATAGAAAGGTTAACAATAAAGAGATACAACGGAGGCAGAGGACTCATAAATATACAAAACCTATGGCAAAAACAAGTACACGGATTGCAAAATTTCTTTTATCAAAAATCTGGTACGAGTGACATACACAAAGCAATCCAATGTAATGACCTCAATTACACACCGCTAAACTTACATCAAACTACTTCACAAAGACCACATAATTTAGTTACAGACCCGGAGCAAATTTTAAAAGAAGCATGGAAACAAAAAGTACTGCACGGCCGACACTATCATGATCTGGAACAACCCTTGATTGATAAAGCTGCGTCAAATAAATGGTTAAAAATAGGTTCTTTATTCCCTGAAACAGAAGGTTTTATTATCGCAATTCAAGACCAAGTTATAAATACTCGAAATTACAGGAAATATATCATTAAAGACCCCACTGTATTAGATGATAAGTGTCGAAAGTGCCACATACATTCTGAAACCATTCAGCATATAACTGGAGCATGCCCCCATCTCGCCCAAACCGATTACACTCATAGACATAACCAGGTAGCTAATATCATACACCAAACTCTTGCTACTCAACATAACCTCATACAAGACACTATTACACCTTATTATAAATACATCCCAAGCACAGTTCTAGAAAATACAACACATAAGTTATACTATGACCGCGCCATCCTAACTGACAAAACAATACATTATAATAGACCAGACATTATGCTACAAGATAAACTTAATAAAATCACATACCTCATTGATATAGCTATACCTAACACACATAATATTACAAAGACAATTACAGAAAAAATCCACAAATATACAGATCTCCAAGACGAAGTTAGCAGAATTTGGAAACAAGAAAAAGTCTACATAGTACCGATCGTGTTATCAACCACAGGTGTTATCCCAAAACATCTTCACCACAGCCTGAAACTATTAAATATAAAAGAGAATAAATACATACAATTACAGAAAGCCGCCATATTAAATACGTGCCGTATTGTGAGAAAATTTTTACAAATAGATGAAAACGAAGTTACGCCCAATATCCCAGAACACACTACTTAATAAAATGCCCATATGCTTTTTACTTGGTGAACACCCGTAATTAGCATTAATAACGGCCGCAAGGCTAGAAAAAATAAAGATATAAAATAATAATAATAATAATAGTAATTTATTTCAGGCTTTTTTACACCCATTTTACATGTCACTAAATGTTAAAAACAAAATGAAAATATAATTATAAGGAAACAATAAATAAAAAAAGACAAATCAACTGGAATCATAAGTTAATACTAATAATTAAGAATAAAAAATTTTGTACGACCAACTTCAATATAAATTATTAAGAATAACTCAATAACTATTAGTCAAACCTTCATCAAATTTATATGGGACCACTCGTGAAGCACAAGCTTACAAATAAAAAGAATCATCGAAATACCCAGTTAAAAGTTATGAGGTAACACACATAAAAAAACATACAGTCGAATTGAGTACCGTCTCCTTTTTGAAGTTGGTAGAAAATACTAAATTGCCACCAAAAGGGATTTCGTACTATATATTATTGTTGTATACAGTTATTGTAGCGATGCACGCCACGCCAATATTTTAGTATGGGATTCTGTGGGCACTAGTAGCACACTCTGAGGATCTCGTTCTCGGAATCACGAATGCGGGACCAAAAAGCTGCAACCCGAGATCCAAAGATGTTTTATAGGTCTAAAACATCTTTGCCGACATATAACGGCGAAGTAATCGGGCACCCCGGCGTTGGCAAACATGCTCGACGCACTGCAGTATGTAGGCAATTTCATAAGAATGCGGTATGCATTATTATACTGCACTCTAATGCTGCTACGTGCATTTTTGGTACTGTCCAAGCAAAGCTGACAAGTATAGAAGCATTGACAATATGCTCTAAACAGGGTCAGCTTTGCCTTAGGACTGCAACGCTCAAACCGGCGTGCGAGCATATTACACCGAACAGCCAGAGTTCTCCTATCACGTTCTATGTCAAGGTTATCACGCAAATCCTCAATCAGGATATGCCGCAGGTATAGACCCACTCTTGCAATTGCTCCACCGTCCAGAAATCCCAACGGAATCCTCTCCGGGCCTATGCCCGAGCGGAACACCATCATCTACTTTTTTTAGGGTTCCTTAGCCAAATGGAAAAAAACGGAAACCTTATAGATTCGTCATGTCTGTCTGTCTGTCCGTCCGTATGTCACAGCCATTTTTTTCCGAAACTATAAGAACTATGCAGTTGAAACTTGATAAGTAGATGTATTCTGTGAACCGCATTAAGGTTTTCACACAAAAATAAAAAAAAAACAATAAATTTTGGGGGTTCTTCATACTTAGAACTGAAACTCAAAATTTTTTTTTCATCAAACCCATACGAGTTGGGTATGGATAGGTCTTTAAAAATGATATTGAGGTTTCTTATATCAGTTTTTTCTAAACTGAATAGTTTGCGCGAGACACACTTCCAAAGTGGTAAAATGTGGGTCCCCCCATGTAACTTCTAAAATAAGAGAATGATAAAACTAAAAAAAATATAATTATGATGTACATTACCATGTAAAATTCCACCGAAAATTGGTTTGAACGAGATCTAGTAAGTAGTTTTTTTGAATACGTCATAAATCGTAAATTATGTTACTTGCTGCTACGGAACCCTTCATGGGCGAGTCCGACTCGCACTTGGCCGCTTTTTTAACATTATATTTCAGGCCATTATCCCGCGCATAATAACCTTCTAAGTCCCCTGATTGAGAGACTCAGTAGCACCATGTCGTCGGCGTAGCTGAGATTATTCAGACAAATTGTACCCATATAACATGTTATGTAAAATCTAGATATATTAACACGTAACCGTTAATATATTTAATTAAAGATTTCTTATAGTTACGCGAAGATCATTTCTTTTAATATTTAAATAGATACTAATTACAGAAAATCAATTTATAAAATATGAAAGCGGGTGAAAAAGTTAATTATAATACGTTATCATTTATAATAATACATTCTTGAAAAGGTATATCAGAAGCTTTTGATTGACACTCAAGTAGCTGTTCCAAAAAATAATATTGTGTAACTTTCCATTTTAAACCTCAAAACTAACGTCTGGTTCATTGCGTTTTATTATAATGCCGAATCTACTTTGCAATAGTTTCTGACAAAAGTTATATAACAGACTGATATACAGACGGTGACAGCAGGTGACTTTCGGTTTGCTAATTTTGACACTGAACGCTAGAAGAAGCAGCGACCAATGAACATTGCCTGCACTGCTAATACACTTAACATATAAACTTACCGTTCTCTTAAAACTGGGTCCAATCCCACAGTAGGTTCATCCAGGATGAGCAGCTCGGGTTCATGAACTAGCGCGGCTGCTAGCGACACCCTCCTCTGTTGGCCGCCGGAAAGTGACTTTATCAGACGTCCACCGCTGGGCAGGTCCAACAAATTCGTCAAAAACTCGAATCGTTCGACAAGCTTCTGCATCGGCATCCCGTAAATCCGACCAAAGTAGTACACGGCGTCTCGAACTGAGAACTCCGCCACTAACGCAATGTCCTGTAGGCAAAGGATAAAGGAACATATATTTTTATATTGTTGATATGATAGAAGCCGGAGTACACAAATGCGTGTGCATGACGTACGTGTTTCGGTATTACTTTGTAAGGTCCGCCACATACATTCGGAATTCCGTTTCGGGATTCCGTTTCGCAATTCCGATTCAGGATTCCGAACGCAGCCAGTCCATATAATATTCTTTTATAAAATCAATGACCCGTCACACACGTGCAGTAGTTTTCCGTTCGAAATTTTGCGAGAAAGACGGGATTCCGAATGAATTGGACAGGCCTAATATACGAAACTGTATGGAAGACGTAGCTCCGCATGTGTTCTGGAGCCCGTGTGAAATGTAGACACACGTTTTTTTTTTAAATAAGCGTTATTCAACACACATACATTTCCATGGATGCAGGTGGCTTATGAATGGTGCTTTCATACATTCTTAATAATAACCTTTAAAAATTAATTGTAGCGGCCCTAGTGAACTCATAGCGCACGGATAAACAATTGGCAGTGCTGATTTCAGCAATCGTGAAAGCAACGGAGACGGCTCGGCAAGGACAGTTGAAGGTGAATGCCCCTTGTTTAAACTTAGAAATCAAGACGAAAATCTAGAACAGATCCGCTGACTAACAAAGGTCATCCTAACACCAGTCAAGGTCACAAATCATAGTTTCTAAGCGCGATAAATCATAATTATTGTAGGCAAAATAAACGATAATTCATACCTGTGGCATATACCCAACCCTAGGCCCTGGAACACCGCTTCCTTTTTCACCAGGTTTACCCCCCAAAACCCATATACTCCCCCCATCTAGCTTTCGTCTTCCAACTATGCAGGAGAGTAGCGTAGTTTTTCCGCATCCTGAGGCACCCAATAGACCATATCTGCGAAACACAAGGAGTTTTGTAATTATATTGTTTTTTTTCATTTCTTCCACTTCTTATTCTTCATCATCAGCTCGGAGGTGTTCACTGCTAGACATAAACTCTGTCATTATATAGTATTATGGTCTCAGTAACAAATATATTGCAGCATGCAATTGTTCCATCTATCGGAAGAAATTAGACATTTCTGACATTTCCAGCAAACAATACGTTAAGCGTGCCTATCTGCCTTTTGACTACTGTAGTGAACCACTTCCAGCTTAAGAATTTTAGCCTATTTGGGGTGGTCCGCAGGAATATCATTCGTGGCTAGCTACCTACTAAACAATATCATAGTCGCCTCCTATGACATTTATGAGATTTCACACGTGGTTGCACGCTGCAGCTATATTAGTTGTAGCACGAATGGCTCGGCTCGACTGAGGTAGGATCACGCTCTCACATAATACCAGCGTAAAACAGCAGCTTGCTGTGTTTCGTATGGTGAGTATAGGTCACCGGATACACTTTTCACTGCAAACCAGGCATTCCATCTTAGTCCTCATTGATTCTTAGTCGAGGATTATTGTAAATGTGTATGGGTCTCAGCATCCACTTACCATAAGGTGGACTGTGTGCTCGTTTGACACCCTTATCCTATAAAATAATGTGAGAATGCCACGTTAATTTTTTAGTCGATTGTTACGCCGCTGCAGTGGAGGATGGTACTTCTTTCAGCTTCAATATGACTAGTTTGACTAAACGCTGCTTATAACAATAGGATACAACAGTTTTATCAGCATTGACTGGTAAACCGATATCCCACCACATTTATCAAGTTCAGTGATTTGTACCTATAATTGATACCAAATGTATTACATTGTTTAAAGTCAGAATTGCGTTTTGCATTAAAATTTATATAAAAAAATATGATAGATTTTTAAAGAGAAGACATTTTTGCAACAATAACATTTTTAGAATACCATACAAGTGCTTTCATGCAAGGAATTCTTATAATTTCTTATATGTTATTATAGAATAATTGAGTAAGATTTGAGTAGGTATGGCAATCCAAAAAATTTCATGACGTTAAATAGGCCAGACGCAAAATACCCACACCAGCGACAGCAGCGGCGTTAAATGTACAAAACATCTGGTGGTGTAATACGCCAATCTGGTAGTAAGTATGAAAAAGCCTTCCTACAATGGGATCCCTTAGGTTCAACGGGAAGGAGAAGAAGATAAGAACATGGGAATATATAAAAATAATAACAGACTGATAATCTGTGTTTAAAATCGATGTATGTAAAATTGTAGACGCACAATAATGCCTAAAAACGTTATATATATATATATATATATATATATATATATATATATATATATATATATATAAATATATATATATATATATATATATATATATATATATATATATAAAGCTCCATCATCATCATCATTACAGCCCTTCACAAGGAATGCCACAAAGCACGGTCCTGAGCCACCTGCATCCATTGACTTCCTGCAAGTCTTACCAGGTCGTCACTCCATCTAGAGGGGGCTTTTACGCTTATAAAGCTTACTATGATATAATGCTTTTCAAGGTGGCTTTTACTGTAGGAAGCAAGGCTAACGTGTTTAATTATATCAGTGTTATAATTAAAAAAAACATTCTTAATTAAATTATTATATTACATATAATATGCAACGTTAAGTGGTGGGTTCGACTTTGTAACAGTGATTATTGTCAGAGATTTAGTATTTTGAAGGTTAATGAAAACATGTTTCCTATATAGGTACAAGGTTGTTTAACAATTACCGGTCAAATTTCCAGAAAAGGTTCAGAATAAGTAATATAGGTAAGCGGTAAAGATAAGTTAATTAAAAAAAATCTCAAACATTCTGTCCTTTTTATCTTTTAAATTTAAAATGCGTGGTAATGCATTACGAGTATTTTAACTGATTTTACTGCGCACTCACACATTTGTAAGGGTCGGTATTCGGTAAGGGTATAAGGTATTCGGAAGGCAAAAACGTTGTTGCCCATAAATCACATTCAATTTGGGATAATTTCAAATAATACTAGATGCTACTAGCCTTGTTTACTCGTATTTTCAAACACTGCATCATCAACGGTACACCGATATTTTTAAACAGTATGGATAAATATCGCGTGATAAATATCGATAGATCGTACTGTTTTGCGTGATGGCTAACGCCCAACATTTTATTATTGGACGTTTGAACGACGAAAAAAAAGCAACAATAGCATATGAATGCTCTTATAGCTGCTTTTGTTGCTTAATGTTTTATCGATTAATACAACATTTTAAAAATATTGAAATTGTAACGAATTCGATAATTTAAAATAAATATCGAATATCGATAAATTGCGATAAAATCGATATATCTTGTGAGAAAATATCAATATTTCATTATATCAATATTTTTAACCAAGCCAATACCCAGACCGGTGAAGGATAGCAGGTACACAGGTAACGTACTGAACGTACTAAAGGTGCTCACGTCTGGTATTCCCATCATTAATCCGCCTGCCAAACGTCACGATTAAGGTAAATCATATAACGGGAGAGGCATATGTCAAACAGCGGATTTGTGGCCGATGATGACGGAGAAGAACAAATCTGATGAAGGTAGTAAGTGGATAATGATGACCAAATTTCGATCACGGTGACAATTTGCGAACTGCACAAGATATAATATCATAGATTTTTACAAGTTGTGTGCACAAATAGAACAAATGCACATATTATTCTTCCTATCCATTCTAACCTACCGGGTAGCTGCCCATGCCCGAAGTAGCTCTAGCTAGCCCGAAGTCTCTCTTCCACATCACATAAAGTTACAGCCTATATACCTCACACAGCTGGGCACAGGCCTCCCCTCATTTCTGAGGGGGTTTTAGGGCAAGGAAATGTCCGCCACGCTGCCCCAATGCGTGTTGGCGAACTTTATATGTCTGCGAATTTTTTTTCTTATTTCTCTGACATGCAGGTTTCCTTACAATGTTTTTCCCCGCTGCCGAGCACGTGGTAAATCAGCACTGAAAATTGCAATTAACAATTCCATTGGTGACGGTCAGGATTGAACCCGGGTTGCCCGCGTATTGTGAAATTTGCGCTAATGAGCTAATGAGCGCTAGCCATCTGATCTACCACGCTCTTCAACACATCACATATACGCTTGCATTAATGACGTTGCCATCCCACTGCCAGCCTGCGATTGGAGTTCGGGATTTTTGACAGGATAAACCTAATTGCTGATTAGCGGAGGTAAGATTTGAATTTAGAAAAGTTGTAACGACCTGTAAAACAAGTAAAAACTACTAAAGATAAAAATGATAACTTACATAGTTCCTTTCTCGACAGTCATACTAAGGTAATTAAGCACGGGCTTGTAATCGGGCTTGTCCTTCTTGCCATAGTATTTGTAGGCGCGTTCCACGATCACAGCGGCGGGACGCGCCGCCATCTTGGATATTGTGTGTTAAACTAGCTTCAGTGTTAACACATTTTTTCTTTTACCTGTTGACAAAACATAACATTAGAATTACAAATGAATTTTAATGGATTAAACTAATTATTTAGACGTAAATTTTTTAAGCAATATCGTCCCATGGATCTCGTAAGCTGCGACTGAGGGAAATAAACCAGGCGATGGGTAGGGGCATTTCCTTAGTAACAACTAAAAAAAAAACTGCGGTTGCCACTTGCCAACCCGCTTGTCAACCGTGACAACTATGACCAATATCCTCTCTATATGGAGGAGAACTAAGTTCAGCAGTTGAGTGTAATGAATGAACGAATGAATATTTAGGCATTATACCACGGGGTGTGGGACTGTATGACAATGTTCGTTTTTATTTTTATTATTACTTGTTCGCGTCACTTTTGCACTACTACCTAACCTTATGAGATACTTTAATTATTATCCAATAAGAGTACTGCAAAACCAATCTCCGGGTTTCCTTTCTACCGCCTTTTATACCTTTTGCATGTGCACTCTGGCGTGAAGGGTGTTCTCATAAGTTCAGAATCAGAAGACACGAAACCTTCCGCATCGGATCTATCTCGTGTCATCGCACCTACCTTTGTGTAATTTAGATATAAGTATAGACACTTAGTTTACATTAAATTTATGCTGATCTTTGAACATATAATTTAAATACAAATAAAGTAAAATATAAAGTCAATTATTTATTAATTACCTTTACATTTCTTGTTCGATATGAACTAGTCAAGGATTAAAATTATTAATACAAATAAATTCTAACGTGTGAGTCAAATATAAATTTATATTCTGGTCTCAGTTTTACAGCTATGGATACTAGACGTCACTTACATATTAATGGTTTTGTCAAAAAGGTTGAATGAAACAAAGTAATCGTGATGCCTTCATTGAATATGTTGTACTAGACGTGTAATGATGACGTTTCTGGTGGATTTAAGGTATAGCTTCTAAAGTGACGGTGCTTTGCTCGGCGTTAGACAATTATAGACTGGGGGATGAGTTATTTATATCTAGAATATAAGGCTTTTAATAATAACTTAAATAAAAAAATAAAAAAAGCCGAAACAAAAAGAGCTGGCGTTATTCGATCGACTGAACAGATTTCTTGAAACATAGCTAAAGAACACTCTTGATATTATTTTGTCAAAAATTTAGCAAATTGTTGCTAATACAAAAATTATTCTAAAATTGGCAGGGTCTAATGTACTACCAAATTTAAATAAAGGTATAACTTTAATATATTTCATTAAATACGGAAACATACCAGATTCGACGCATGTATTAAATATAGTGGCTAGATAAGGTGCTATTGTATCTATTAAAGATAAAATAAATTTAACAAAAATCCCCCATAAGTATGCCGTTTTCTTAACATCAATATTTTTAAAATATTAAATGATATCTTTGGCTAATATTCTATGGATTTTAAAAGTATTTGAACAAGCCTTTACATTTTGTTTAAGCAATGATTCGACGACAGTAGGAAAAGAATTTAATGATTTTGTTATCAAAAAAGGAACATCAGTAAAATGTTTCTGAAAAGCCATAGAAACTTATTGGTCAGAACGAGTTAAGTTATTGTTAATATTCAATTGAAAATGCGAGATGCGCGGTTTGACCTTGACCGGTTTACTATTTAATATTCTCCAGGTCATTTTTATTTTGTTGGATGCAGTTTTAATTTTGATGCTTAAATATAAAGCGTTAGCTGTAGAGCACTTTTTTTTTAAATATCTTATTGTTATTGTGTTATATGTTCTTTCATTATAAAGCTCGTATAACCTTCGCCTACTTTTATAAATTCCTACTGTCGCCTATTCGTTAAATGATTTGCGACTGTTAAAAGAGAAAGTTTTAGAAGTAAATATTCTACTAAATTCACAACTTATAATTTTAAATAACGTATCATACAAATAATCATCACTATTTTTAAATTAAAGTGATGGAGGTCTTTTTATTATATTACTTCTAAACCTCTTCAAGCGATGTTCATTGATTGGAACAAACACAACTTTCTTATTTTTCTGTTTTTTGTGTATGTAAGGTAGTGATACCAACTGTCCACCGTGATCTGAACTTAAATTTTGAATAATTGATTTATGCAAGGGCTTAACATCTGTAAAAATGCTATCTATACAGGTCGCACTAGGCCCAGCAATACGGGTACGTGTTGGATCTAAGAATAAATTAACAAGATTATACGATTTAAACAATGAGCTAAACTTAATACTAATTGAAGTAGTTTCAAGGACATTGATGTTAAAGTCTCCATATATTACAACAGACTTGTTCTGTTTACTAAATTTGAGCAAAACTTCTTCCACAATCTTTTCTAAATAGTCATAAGCAGCACATGGGGTCTGTAAACACTTACAAG
This sequence comes from Parnassius glacialis, assembly GCA_033319125.1. NCBI lineage: Eukaryota > Metazoa > Arthropoda > Insecta > Lepidoptera > Papilionidae > Parnassius > Parnassius glacialis. The sequence goes on from JAVANC010000008.1 coordinate 22,117,105, forward strand.
AATGAGATGCTCGAGCTTGACACAAGCCATTTCTACAATTCGCTCAACAGAGACGCTTACAATATCGTTACGTTCTTTACATAATAATGATTTATCTGCTAATATTAAAGAGCCACCACGTAAACTTTATTCTCTATTAAAGTAACTGACCACCTGGTGATTTCTGAAGTTAAACATGAAATTATAACATTTTAGCCAATGTTCAGTAATACAAAGGATATGTATGATGTTACGAGGGTAGATTGAAAAGTACTCGGCCTAACACAGATCCATTCAATTCTAAAAATCAAATCTACCCACATTATTTAGTCAGTTCAGACTAGTTCATTGTGTGAAGTTCGAAACGTGTGCGATAATTAGTTGTGATTTTATAAATTTATTAACAAAGTAATCGGACATAATTTCCGCGAATGGAGCAAATCGAGCAGCGTACCGTCATTAAGTACCTCCATAAGAAGGGGCTATCATCAAAAGCCATCCATGATGACATGGTCAGTACATTAGGCGATTGTGGTCTGTCATATTCATCCGTCAAAATATGGATAGCAGAATTTAAGCGTGGTAGAGAGAGTGTGAAAGATGAACCCCGCTCTGGAAGGCCTTCGACGTCAACTACTGACGAAAATATTAAAAAAGTACTTGATTTAATAATGGGAGACCGCAGATTAAAAATTAGAGAGATAGCCGAGATTATAGGCATCTCTTATGAACGAACTCAAAACATCATTGTCAACGAGTTGGGTTTCCACAAGGTGTCTGCGAGGTGGGTTCCGCGACTGCTTTCAGTTGAACAAAAAAGGACGCGATTGACTATTTCACGCGACTGTTTGGAGTTATTTTAAGCCGATGCAGATGATTTTTTGAATCGTTTTGTTACTATAGACGAAACATGGGTTCATTACTGTACACCGGAAACAAAACAACAATCAAAACAGTGGAGAAGACCTAGTTCACCACCCCCTAAAAAGGCTAAGTCGATTTTGTCGGCAAATAAGGTGATGGCTTCAGTATTCTGGGACTCGAAAGGCGTGATTATGATTGATTATCTTGAAAGGGGTCAGACTATAAACTCTGATTACTACTGCACCTTACTACGTCGTTTACGAGAGGAAATAAAAGAAAAACGTCGAGGAATGCTCAGAAGAAAAGTCCTGTTTCATCAAGATAACGCCCGTGTTCACACGTCAGTACAGTCAATGGCTGAAATTCACAACTGTGGCTTTGAACTGTTACCGCATCCGCCGTATTCACCTGATCTGGCACCATCAGACTTCTTTCTGTCCCCTAACCTAAAAAAGCACTTGGGAGGTCAAACATTTTCGACAAACGACGAGGTCAAAGCAGCTGTAGACGCATATTTTGACTCTAAGGAAGAATCATTTTTTTTCAACGGTCTAAATGCTTGGAAGGGGAGGTGGCAAAAGTGTATTGAACTTGATGGTGATTATGTAGAAAAATAAAAATATAACTGATTTAGTATGTGTTTATTTTCTTGGTTAGGCCGAGTACTTTTCAATCCACCCTCGTATTATTTAAAAACAATTCAACTTCCAATTCTTTGCCCATCATGCCTTGTATATTTTGATGCACCAGGTGTAAACAATTTTTATTACTTATTTGTGGGCTGCATTCTAAATTAATTAAACTCTTATTATGGCTAGCGATTGCCTCTATTGTCGCATTCACTAATTTAAATTAGTTGGAACTGATTCCAATTTATATGCCAAATGATTATGATGCTCAAGCTGAGTTAAAAAGTAAATAATAAGATAGCACATTTGTTATACCAGTCTTAAATTTTATTTGGATAGGTAATACCTATCTGTTTTCGAAAACATATTTATTACATTATTTATGTCAATTAAATGAAATTTGTTATTATTACAATTATATGTCAAATTTAAATTATTATTAAATTATTCATTTGTAAAGGAGAATGGGATTTTTGGGCCTGAAGTTAACTAATTGGTTTATACTGTAAAAAATTGGCTATATTTTTCTTAAGCAAATTACCAAAAAAGTAGCCCCTTTTACAATCTAGAATTCGAAAAAACAATAAAATATGAAATAATTTAGAAAATCGATTTTATCAATATTATATTTATTCGGATCCAAAAAATAAAATGAAAAAGCTTGCGAGGTTTCATTAAAATTATATTATTTACTTTTAATGATATATTTATTTGGAAATAAAAAAATATTATTCGCTTAAAGAAAAAAGAAAAATAAACATTTTATGGCAATATAAATCGATTACCATAAAGAATACACTTGTGAAATTCTCGTTTCTAAACATTATTTTTCAATAGAGGACTTCTCCTTTTCAATTTGAAATTCGACAGTTCAAACTTCAAACTATTCATTTAAAAGAAAAAGACAGAGTTTCGATTCGATTTGAAATGAGCTCAATATAATCGATTCTTGATTAAATTGAGCGTATTAATATCTATTTTGGATTATTTTTCTGTGTTAAGGAGATAAAAATTTCAAACATAGCTCCAAAATAATAATAATAAACACAAAATATCAAAATTGCAACATGGAACAGTAATAACAGCAATTCAAGTAATCGATCTTAGATCGATATTCCTAATAATTGTTATTAATTTAATCGTTTCACCATTTTGTTTCCTTATTAAGCACAACTTTTCTTTAGTGATTTTATACTGATCCTGCTTTTATATTTTTAAGTAATTATAGTGAAAAATATTCTGTTACAGTGTAATAACAGTGAAAAATCATCTGTTACAGTGTAGGTAATACATACACATAATCTCACTTTTACATATTCTACAATAATTCAGTTCCTAGATTGACAAATCTCACCAGATTTTCAGCTATGAATCGTTTATATTATATACGCTTTCAAATGGTCCTACTTTCATCTTGTTAACACCTGGGCCCAAGAATGTATGGAGACATCTCCTTCTCCTTTGAATTATGTCTTAGATTATTTTCCGGTGACAATCCCTGTATGTTAAACAGTGGGAACAAGACAATTTTGTCTGCATTTAAGTTATTAAGTTGTTCAATATATCTTAATAACTGTTTGTTGTTTACACTGCCTCTTCTACCAGCAAAAATTATTATTGTACTATTTGGGGAAAATTTTGTTACTATTATTTTATCTTGGACGTCACTAAAAGATGCTCCAGGCATGCAGCAATTTGTAAAGAGTTATTTATATTATGCCTAGATTTTTTCCATGCCATATTTGAGTTATATTTTTATTTTAATCTCCTGTGCTATGGCACTGTCATAGAGTTTTGGTGGTGGTGTAATATTATTAGCACACACAAACCCTGAAGAAGCTGTTATTGGACGCTGACACTCACATTGATGTTTAGCTAAGGAGTTAAAACGCTCATGTCTTTACCAGATTATTGTAGCCAGTATGTGTTCTTTTATTTCGTTTTGGGCAGATTTATATTGGACACAGTTTGAAGGGAGTTAGTTAGTAATAAAATTTCTGACATAGGGCACTCTACGTCAGTCTCATAGCATTTTTTTATGTTATCCACCTCAAATGAATACAACTTAAGTTCATATATCATGTGTATGTGAGTGTATTGATGCTAATAAAACCTACGTGGTAGAGCCATGCTGTAGCTATGTTACTGGTATACTTGTAGCAAGAATGGGTCAGCTCGACCGGGGAAGAACCACGCCCTCACAGAATACCAGCGTAAAAATCGTATAGTAAGTGTAGAGAACCGGAGACCCTTTTTACTGGAAACGAAGCATTCCATCTTAGTCCTTACGGATGACAACGCATCTGCATACTCATTTGTAATCGGGGATAGATGTAGATGCCTATGGGCCACAGCATCCATTTACATTCAGATGGACTGTGTGCTCGCTTATCACCCTTACCCTATAAAAAAAGTACATATGTCTATTATTGGAAATATAAAATTTCATTCAACTTATGTGAGCCGTTTACGAGAAACTAATTTGCAACAACAACTGCTCACCTAAATTGAAGAATTATCGAGTTATAAACTGACATAAAAAATAAACAACTAAAAAAATACTGAACATATAAACCGCATCGATATTTTGGAGATCTTTTATAGCACTTCATTATCGATTTATAAAAAACATCAGTTTATGCGATACCAATTTAGTAAGTGCTAATGACACAAGGTGGTATTATCATATTTGAATAGCTGCCTCTTTGATCTATTGGTCGTAAATGGGACGCGAGATCCCAGGTTCGAATCTCGGCTGAGGTCAAAATCAGTTATTGGGTGTTTATGACAAGAAATTTTCAGTGGCACGAAAAACCATTGGTCCTGGGCCTGATTTCTCTCCGGTCGTGTCGGATTACCGTTCCTTCGTAATACGAGAGTGAGGATGCGCTTTCGCACACACTTGTCCTGCGCAGATAGCTAGTATTCGTTGAGACTCGCGTTACTGAAATTCGTTCTGGAGAACATTATTATTTGTTTTTATTTTTGGGGTATCTATACAGTTTTCTCATCTGCTTGGGCTGTATACTTGCAATTGAAAATGATAAACATACATAAATATCAATAAAATAAAATAAATACATTAATAAATAAAAACCTAACCAGATGGAAGCCCTAGCAAGGGGAGACCAAACGACCGAGGGTTAGAGGGGTAGGGAAAGAAACCGGCGGGCTATGCGGGCGGTATCAAAGAGCACCGCCTTCTGCATTTGAGCCCGCAGCGGTCCGTCACGGAGCCCCACTCGCCTCAGATGACCCGAGAGGCTGACTGGCATCAACCCGTTCGCAGAAACGACTACAGGTATAATTTAGGCCGGCAGTCCACCCCACATGTCGGTCACCTCGTGAGCCAGGTCCAGTTATTTTGTTCGCTTATCTGTTTCGAATTTCACGAGGTTCTCTTATTATTATTATATTTGAAATAAGGAACAAGATCTCACCCTCAACTTTGTCGTTTAAATTTTTTTTAAAAACACTGATCAACATTTTTTTTTATAATATTAGGTACTTAATATTTAATTCTTAATATAAAAATACTATTAAAACATATCAAAAGATGCCGCAGTTAACATGTTATTATAGTAGCTTTTCCGCTGTATCCTTTTACGAGAATTTGGGATTCCGGATTTCGGTATCGGATCAATGTCCTATCTTAGCAGGGTTTATCCGAATTACATAAATTGTGGATTCAGGTTGTCAATGAACAATAACAATATTATGTATTTAAAACATCTTTTAGTATTTCGACCTACCATTAGTAGACTTAATCCTCACTTGTTACTCAAAAGTTATAAAATAATGATTTTTGTATATTATAATCTCATTTTAAAAATGGAAAGAGGTATGTAAGGATCGTGACACTTGGCGATCTGTTCTCTCTGGCTACCCCGTCAGGGATTGTGCGTGAAGATAAGTAAGTAAGTATAATCTCATTTTATAAGCAGAAACTATTAATGAACAAAGGAGTACAATTTTATTTTATATACAGGGTTATTTTTCAAAAAGTAGCCAAATTTTAAACTCAAGTTCAAATACATAAATAATGATATACTGTTAATGCAATATTTGAAAATACGAGTAAATAAGGCTTCTAATTTAATTTGAAATTATCCCAAATTGAATGTGAATTATGGGAAACAACATTTTGGCTTACCGATCGACCCTTACAAATGTGTGACTGCGTAGTAAAATCAGTTAAAATAATGCATTACCAGACATTTTGAATTTAAAAGAAAAAACTACAGAATGTTTGAGATTTTTTAATTATTTTTTTTTACCATTTGCCTATATTACTTATTCTGAACATTCTCTGCAAATTCGGACGGTTATTGCAAAATAACTCTGTATATATGAATCCCAAAGATTTATAATATGTACGAGTAGGTATATGAAATAAAATTGTACTTAAATAAATAATTAAGGGTGCAAACACATTAATGTGATTCGATGCATGATACATTTGTTTAATATTATTTTTTAGGTCACAGGTTTTTGAAAATTCATGGCCGCAATATTTGTTTTTTGTATAGTCTATCCAAAAACAATTATATCTTAAATACAATATGTCTTAATTTATTTAAATATGTCGCTTGTTGAAATCTGGCACTTGTTTAGGAACTACAAGCGGACATAGAATACACACAAAGGAACGAAGTTTGAATTATTACATATAATTTTTATTTTTCTACACGTTTGCATAGCTTTGTGCGAAATTTCTTACAGTAACGGGGTCGCATCGCACCGACGCATAACCTGTTCTCGACTGTCCCACAAAACTCTTTCCTGTACTCACACATAAGCGAAGAGTGTATTTATTTTGCCGCGTTTAATAATTGAGCATGAGTGCGTTTCGGATTAAAAGCGATTGTCCACTTTCGACGGATACTAACAAGATTGTCGACACAATAATAAACTATAATTTGAGTTTGACGTTAATAACTGCAGAACTTTAGTAACAGTGAGTTTCATACCGTAGTTTATTGTAAAAGTTGTTGATCATGTGAAATGAAACAGAGTAGTAAATAACCGTCTCTTTTAGGAGGGCCTTTTTAACAGTGGTAGAGCCACGCGGCAGCTTTTGCTGTCGCACGGATGGGCCGGCTCGAACCGGGGTGGTACCACGACCTCACACAAAAACAAGCATGAAGTAAAGGTTTACCTCTACGTTTCGCTAGGTGAGTGCAGGTGGCCGGAGGCCCTTTTTACTGGAAATGAGGCATTCCATCTTAGTCCTCACGGGTGACAACGCATCTACATTTTGATTTGTAATAGATGTAGATGTCTATGGGCCGCAGCAACAACTTACCATCAGGTGGACTGTGTGCTCGTTTGTCAACCATATCCTATAAAAAAAGGGCCAGAAATATAATACATGGAATCAACGCGACATTTCCGAAATGTGTGTCGCCACTCAGGCGTAAGATAAATCCACTACCCCATATCACCCCACGTCTCGTAAAAGGTGGCCGTGAGAAACTAAATATAAAATGGGCAACATCATCTTCCGGATAACAGCTTAAACAATAAAAAAAAAACTGCGTGGTTACCGCAGTGCTCGTGGTAAGCATGGCCACTGTAGCAAATATGAGGAATACAATATATGGGAGAGGCTTATGTTGAGCTATGAACTTTGATAGGTGATGATAATGGTGATCAAATTCCATACCTTACATTTTAGTTTGAATATTATTCATGGGATTTCTTTACTGAAACAGATTTTAGTTTATTCGTTATATTAGTTATAACTACTATTTTTAATAAAACGATACGAAACGTTGATTGTTATAAATTGATATAACATTTTTAATATCTAGTTATTTCGTGTTAATTTATTAATATTTGATAGCGGGCTTTACATTATTCAAAATAGTAATAATTATTTTAGTTCCAAAATATTGGTCTAAACATTTGAGCAAAAGTGTCTGAGGCATTGGAAGCAACGCAGTCTCTTGACGCAACTCCATTACGTACGATCTCGGATGACCGGAACAGGCGGCGTGAGCCAACCTTACGGTTACGTCACGTGGCCTCGTATCGGGCCGGCGAAATTGTCTATGCAAGTGGGTAACGACCTTTATAATTGGAATTACTATGACCTGATATCTTATAACGATAGGTCGACGACGATGAACGCTATACAATATAAAATAAGTTGGATTATTTTTTCTGACACAAAACAATGTTTTAATTCTTAAACCGATGACATTAGTATTAAGGACTAGAAATATTTAGACCTTGATTAATATACAACCTTTGTAGTCTTTCGTCTAAGAGGTTCAAGGCTTTTATAGGTAGGTACTATAAATCATTCAATTTTTGTACAAAATATTAATCGCATAGTTCTTTAAAACATAAAACTGGTTGGATTTGTTTTTATGTGTTTTAATTATTTTACCGATGACAGTAATATTAATAATTAATATAAAATGTAATAAAAAAATTTATAATCTTTTGCTTAATTATGTTCAATGCTTTTTATCCATAATTTCATGACACTAAAATATAGAAGCAAATATTCAAAGGGCCCTTGTTGTATTTAAAAGTATTTTAAGAGGTAGAGCCACGCTGCCGCTATATTAGTAATATAGTTGTAGTTCAGTTCCACCTGATGGTAAGTGTTTTCTGTGGCCGATAGACATCTACATCTATCCTCGTTTGCGAATCAAAATGCAGATGCGTTGTCAGCCGTGAGGACTAAGATGGAATTCCTCTTTTCCAGTAAAAAGGGTCTCCGGTTATCTACACTCACCATACGAAACACAGCAGCATTAAGCTGCTATTTTACGCTAGTATTCTGTGAGAGCGTGGTCCTTCCCCGGTCGAGCCGACCCACTCGTGCTACAACTATACTATTAATATAGCTGCAGCATGGTTCTACCATGATTCAGTGCTGTTAGTCGGTAAATTGTCATTCTCGCACTTTATATCATGCCTCTTTTAAATGTTCATTTGCGCAGACATGTAAAACAAAATAGCAAAGCGGTCAAGTGCACGCTAGCACAGTTAGAATGCGTTTCCACCAGAGATGTACGAGGTAGCTAGGCGGTGCGAGGATGCGTAGCGAGGCTGTGGAGCTATGTGAGCGTTTCCAACAGAGATGTGCCAGGCCGCTGAACGGTGCAAGGATGCGTAGTAGAGAACACTTACCTCGCACACAGCTAGGCTAGGCAAATGAAGTGATTCTATTGGTTCTTAACAAACACATCCCTTGCTACGCATTCTCGCAGATCTCTGGTGGAAACGCAGCCTTAGTGCCACAAGCCCTTCACCTAAATTACGTATTACGCAGTTTAGGATAGTAACTTTTAATAAAAACTTAATTCTATAAAATGTATAAAAATGCATAAAAAATAACATACAAACTTAATAAGGTTTTTTAATCTATACTTTATATAAGATTTTTAAGCAATACGTTAAGAAATTAAGTGGGAATTAAACATTTTGAAGTTTTTATTGCGAAAAATAAAAAAATATAAAAGAATCACATATAAAGATGCATTAAAGATCTAAATGATATTAATAAATTATACATTAGATGATCTCAAAATATTATCGGTTCGTCCTTTTTTAACCTCAATAAACTGACCTCTTCGTTATTTGAGTAACAACAAAATTATGACTATGCCAAAATTGAATTGTTCTAATGAAATCTCTGTGAAAGACTCCAAGATGATTCCATTCTGTATTGTTCCACCTATGTCTAATTCTAATCACTCCATGGGTTGATTGGTAGAGAATGCTTCACGGCATTAAGTCCGCCATTTGTATACTTATGTTTTAAGGAATGCAATAAAGAATATCATTATTATTATCCATATGGGTGAAGCAAGGAACACCAAATGTTACTGTCGACACATTAAATAAAAATGGTTTAAAATTTTAGTGTTATGTAAGTTACTACCGCCACCCATGAACACCTGCAACACCAGGAAACTTGTAGGTATGTTGCCGGCCTTTAAAAAAAGAATAGACTCCTTTCTTGAAGGCCTTAAGTCGGTTACAATACAATTTGAAAAATAGGTCGGACGCCACAAGGTATTCTTGATATATTTTTTATAGAATATGGTGACAAAAGCACACACAGTCAACTTGATGGTAAGTGAATGCTGTAATCCATAGATATCTATATGTATACTCGATTAAGAATTAAAATAGAGAAAGGAGTTGGCCTCTTTTTTTGCAGGTAAGTTGTATTTCGCACCAAAAAATCTCTGGTGGTAGCAGATTCTACAATGAAGTCGTGAGAGGAAGAAATTTTCTGGTAAAATGTACAGTGGTGGACCGCCAATCATCCAGATGGTGTGGATGGTATCGCGATTTCTATCGCAATATACGATGGTGGAATTTGGTGGCTTCAATTAAGCTGAACAATTCTTGTGTCTGACGCAATAAGGGGAGTGCCTCCAAATTGAGGTGATACAACTACATAAAAACAAGAGCAGCAGTGAACATTTACTGGCTGATAAAAAAAGAAGAATCTTTATTGTACATTAGATAGACAAAATTAAAAAAAAAATCTATTTCAACATACAAACTACATCATTTATTTCATATCATTATAGAGCATTTATGATCTCATTTCAATTTGAATTTAGAGTTCAGTAGGTGAAAGTGTTTGCATTTCGTTATGGACTCTCGAGTCTTCGTTTTGTTATGTATTCAGGTCGTAGACCGCTTATGAGATTATAGACAGATATGATTTATAAAGAATGTGTAGAAGTCACTAAATTTATTATTTTGGTTTTCACAAAAGTTGAGTATTTAATTAAACATCTTCAAAATAGGAGGATGTTCTCAATTCGACTGTATGTTTTTTTTTAAAGAAATCTTCGTCAATTGTGAACGGATATCAATTTTGTTTTTTTAATTAAATAGGTTATATTTAGAGGATTTAATTCTTCCACATACTGTCTTGGCACCGACTTCAGAAGCTGTGATATTATTTTATTCTGGTTCTAGTTCTCTGAAGACGGCTTTCAAGTTTTTTAAAAAGTTTAGGTGTTCGCTGTGCTTAGTACTCAGACGATCGACTATTGATTTAAGGTTTGGTTTGGAAGTGAAAATTTTATATTAAACTAGCTGATAGGTACCTGGCGCGTCGCTGCCACAGTAGAAATAATTGTGGAAATACCATTTCACGTTTGGAAGAGTTAGGTATATTGTTTAATTAGGAATAATGCTACATTCATTGAAGTTGGATGACATATAACTTTCAAATAAATTTGTCGGTACGATACGCGCGCCACCTACTGTAAGCTGATTGTACTATACCTATAACCTCCGAGTAAGTGCAAGCAAGTTAACAAAGTTTTAGCGCGCAATCTCGTCAACGGTATGCCTGCGCATAAAATACATACAAACAAACATAAATGTTTATATATATATTAAACATTAATTTTAAATAAAGAATTTTTAATTTTTGGATCTACACATCTCCAACCTATCTCTTATCTTATAATGAAAGCTTTACATTGAACACGCATAGGTTTGGTTGACTGAATGCCTCTGAGTTGATACAAATAAATTATGCACTATGAATGTGCCGTGCATTGTTGAGTGTCCAATTATTTAGTGCTACTACGACAATAGAGTCGATGTGTTCGGAAAGAACACCGTAACGTAGGTTTTATTGAACGTAGTTACATATCAACCGTAACGCCTTAACGTGGTAAAGCCACATTGCAGCTATATTACAGTTGCAATACGAATCGATCGGCTCTTAGAATACCTTTATACATGGTAGAGCCAGAGTGCAGCTATATTAGTTGTAGCATGAATGGGTCGGCTTGACCGGGGTAGGCGTGGTCCTTTAACAGAATACCAGCGTAAAATAGCAGCTTAAGGCTGCTGTGTGTCGTATAGTGAGTGTAGAGAACCGGAGACCTTTTTTACTGGAAACGAGGCATTCCATCTTAGTCCTCACGGGTGACAACGCATCTTTATTTTATATGATAAGGGTGACAAACGAGCACACAGTCCACCTGATGGTAAGTGGTTGCTGCGGCCTATAGACATCCACGTCTATCCTCTATTACGAATCAAAATGTAGATGCGTTGTCACCCGTGAGGACTAAGATGGAATGCCTCATTTCCAGTAAAAAGGGCCTCCGGCCACCTGCACTCACCAAGCGAAACGCAGAGGTGAACCTCTACTTCACGCTGGTTTTCTGTGAGGTCGTGGTACCACCCCGGTTCGAGCCGCCCCATCCGTGCGACAGCAAAAGCTGCCGCGTGGCTCTACCACTGTTGAAATTCTCTCTGCATTTGGATTCTTAATTAATAATTCTAAATCTTAAATTAATTCTTAATTGAGGATAAATGTAGATGTCTATGGGCCAAAGCGTCCATTTACCATCAGATAGACTGTGTGCTCGTTTGTCACCGAAAAAGATGCAAGACCGTAGCCAGCTTTATGAGGAACCAATTATGAAATGCATCTCGAAGTATAATACTTTTTAATACGCCATTAAAATTCTTCTAGCGTCATCACCATAGAGTATAATGGCCAGTTACATCATGTTATAGACAGCGAGCCTATCTTTGTAAGTGATATGAAGTTAAGTAATCGTCGAGTGTTTTGTAGAAAGGAGAAAACTATTTTATGTTATTTTTAATGTGCGGGATGTACTCGATGTTTGATCATTACAGTCTACTGCTGCGCCAGAGACATGCTGCAGCTATATTATAGTTGTAGAATGGGTTGGCACGATCGGGGAAGGACAACGCTCTCAGAGAATACAAACGTGAAATAGTAGCTTAATGCTGCATAATGTTGAGTGTAGAGAACCAGAGACTCAGTAAAAAAGTGGCCATGGCCTTCTCTTTTCTGAGTATAAGGTTTTAAAACTTAAGTGTGTAGATGAGATATCACAGAACCTGACGTCGAACTTGCTTGAGCTTGCTTTAACGCTGCTTCCTGTCGGCCTCATAATATTTCATAATGTATCTCTTTATAAAATATAATGAAATAAAATCTCAGTAGGCGTTTGGCTGCGATGCTGCGAGTAGTGAGTTTGAATAGTGTATGGCATGCATTAGTATGGCTGGCAAATCATTGTTAACGGGTTAGAACATTTGACCTTGAGCAATTTATGTATGCCTATAATAACAGTGGTAGAGCCACGCGGCAGCTTTTGCTGTCGCACGGATGGACCGGCTCGAACCGGGGTGGTACCACGACCTCACAGAAAACCAGCGTGAAGTAGAGGTTCACCTCTGCGTTTCGCTTGGTGAGTGCAGGTGGCCGGAGGCCCTTTTTACTGGAAATGAGGCATTCCATCTTAGTCCTCACGGGTGACAACGCATCTACATTTTGAATTGTAATAGAGGATAGATGTAGATGTCCATGGGCCGCAGCAACCACTTACCATCAGGTGGACTGTATGCTCGTTTGTCACCCTTATCCTATAAAAAACATCGATTAACAACTTCCTGTATGTTTTTTCAGGTCATCTCTCCATCTAGTACTCTGACGCCTATCTTAGCCTACGCTACGTCAAGAGTTTCTCTGCCTAATATACTTCTCTTTATAATGAGGAACTCCACAGTAGAACAAATAACCGACATAACCCATCGGATCAGTAAGATAAAGTTATAATAGGCTGACGATGAACGACAAACCGACAACCGATAAGGAAAAAGGCGACTGTGGTATTTTGAATTAATTTTTTCTCACCTCATTCTGGGTCATCGAACATTACCCCGAATTCTCATAACCTCATCGCTGAGCTAACGGTACACTACATTCAAATTCAAAATTCGAAGGGGGTTTGTGGATATCCTTCAGAAAAGGTTTTTATTTGTTATATCTTAGATAGATCAAAATTACTTACTATTCATTCCAAACTATGTATGCTTGTGTCGGAAGATACGACCAATACAAACACAAGCGGTAAGCTTATGTAAGTTATGAAGTGTGGGTGGGTGTCAAGTATTATGAAGATGATGCCACACTGACTATACAAGAAACGCATGTGATTATTCAATGGCTTTTAAAATTAGCCACCTTTTCAATAAACAATAAAGAATACTAACTCAATGATATCTCGTATACACACTGAATAATGTTGTCGCGTTTATTTTAGCCCATTTTAACTAATTTTTTATTACGTGTGTTACCTCATAACTTTTTTCTAGACGAACCGGTTTTGATGATTCTTTTTTTATTTGAAAGCTGGTGCTTCTCATGTGTTCCCATATATTTAATTTGATCAAGGTCTGGTCAGACCTTGATCTTTTTGAGTTATCATTAATAATTTATATTGAAGCCGGACAATTTTTTTACCACTTGTTAAACTGGTAGAGGTGTGTGATGTTTTAAAGTTATTGATAAACAGGTTACCTTTAACTCAACATTTTGCAATTAGCACGTTTGTCTTTTAGACCATGCAAGGGCTACTGTAGTCCATTGAAAACTGCAACCAATAAGTTGTCGCCTTCGAGAATTAAAATGGAATGATTTACAGACCGTAATAAAATCGGATCCTAGTCTCTTCAGCCATTGTTTTTGGTGGCTTAAATAGGAAAAAGGAATCTTATCCGCTTAGTAAAATCCCACCAGTATTAAGTAAGTTTTATGGTATTTTTCACAAACGAGCCAGTGCTTGTCTACTGATACCCCACCTGACGGTGACACCACTTAGGTGGTGCAGCCGCAGATGGCAAAGCCCACTGACTTATCTTAACAAAAGCTCTCTTTTTTATAGGATAAGGGTGACAAACGAGCATACAGTCCATCTGATGGTAAGTGGTTGCTGTGGCCCATAGACATCTACATCTCTCCTCGATTATGAATCAAAATACAGATGCGTTGTCGCCTGTGAGGACTAAGATGGAATGCCTCTTTTCCAGTAAAAAGAATCTCCTGTTCTCTACACTGACATTACGAAATACAGCAGAGTTAAGTTGCTATTTTACGCTGGTATTCTGTGAGAGCGTTCTCCTTCTCCGGTCGAGCCGACCCATTCGTGCTACAACCATAAAATTAATACAACTGCAGCATGGTTCTACCAAGTTTAAAACCCTCTTTACTTTAATAAACAACTCTACATCTATAAAAAGTTGAAACACCTTAACGTTAAAATGAAGTTTTCATTGTTTACCGACGCGATGTTAATTATATTGTTTTTACAAAATCATATTTGCATAAAATCAAGAAATAAAATTGCGCACCTAACGTTACTTTGATAATTACATTAAACAACTCCTGACACCACCAAACACTAATATTTGCGTTTTGTTTTTGATATTGACTTTTACTGTTGATTCTAATGTTAATGTCATCCAGATCAAATGTCGGTCATGGCGGTCAGTCATCTTCGCAGGACAGGACTATCCTGCAGAAGTGTGTGGAGTGTACAGTTGCACTCTTTATTCTCTCACCGTTATAGTCTGTTGCGATGGTAATCTACCACAATCGCAGGGAAATCAGGCGCACGAATTTCTAAGGAAAGGGTGTGAAACATCGCCAACTGCCTGAATCCGGGCTGCTGCTGGAATCTTGACAAAAAACACAATAACTGATTGTGGCCCGACTCGACATTCGAACTCAGGACCTCAGCAGTCACACTAACGATCATCAGACCAACGAGACAGTCACTGTATTGGGAAGCGCATACGCTAGAATAAACAGTTGAGACGCGACTATCTAGTTGTGCACAAGCACCGTTCAAACGATATCATCATTTCCTATTTTGTTTATTTTGCATTATATAAAAACACTAGCGATCTGTTCCGACTTCGCACGGGTGATTTCTGGATTTCGACATCAGCGCCAGCTACCGGGTCCAATTGTGAATCAAACGATATTCGGACCATGTTTATGCATATTAGAACTATAATTTGAAAATGTGATTTTTTTATTATCGCCCCCGCAACCGGGTGGCGGTTCGTCTTATTACAAAACACGGCTTATTGATAGTCACGGACTGAAACTATGGCATAAGAACAGGTCATCTAACTCAAGAAGTCCCTTAGTAATGGCGCCACAGTTTGCAATATTTGGTATTTGCTTTCTAATTCCATACCATTTTAGTTCACATATTTATTTTTCTAATAGTCATCATCCAACAATGTAACATCTGCCTAACACTCATAAGGCAATAATTTTTGATTGCTGACCTCTCTCAGTAATGTAAAAAAAAATGTAATGTTACTAACCAATTTATGGAACTCTGTCAGAAATAAAGTTTTATTATTACTATTAGCCCAAAAACAATTTACAATTCGATGATTTAATATAATTTTACGTGAGTTTCATGCTTTGAATTTTAATAGGCTTCTTATACATAGGCTGCACTAAAAGTATCGGGAATGGAATATTTCCATTGTTCCTGTCATATTAAAATCTTTTTAATTGAAAAGTCCTTGGTTTTAAAAATCGACCACCATTTATTTATTTAAAAAAAGATTCTCGGTCTTGTCACAAGGTTTTGTCAAACTTGTTTAGTCGTTGAGAAAATGGAATTGACTCGAGAAAATTCAAGAGCGATGATTTATTATGACTTTCGAAGTGGTTTAACACAAAAACAGTGTGTTGACCGGTTTCTGCATTTGGTGATAAAGCCCCATCCAAAACCACAATTTATCGCTGGTTTGCTGAATTTCAACGTGGACGTGTCGAGCTTAATGATGATCCCCGTCAAGGTCGTCCAAAAACTGCAGTCACCCAAGAAAACGTTGATGCTGTGCGTAAGCTGATTGAGGAAGATCGACATGTGACATACCGCGAAATTCAGGCAACTTTAGACATTGGCATGAGTCAAATACAAATAATCTTGCATGAACAATTAGGTGTAAAAAAGTTGTTTTCCCGATGGATACCGCATTCGCTCTGTAAAGAGCAAAAAGCGGCTCGCGTTACTTGGTGCGTCAGAACTCTCGAAAGATTCCATGCAGGATCCTCAAATGCTGTACCTATACAACATCGTATCAGGTGACGAATCCTGGATATACGCGTACGAACCCGAAACAAAAAACCAGTCACGAGTTTGGGTGTTCGAAAATGAGTTAAGGCCAACAAAAATTGTTCGTTCAAGGAGTGTTGCAAAAAAATTGGTGGCCACGTTTGTCTCCAAAACCGGCCATGTTACGACTATTCCTCTTGAGGGACAAAGAACGGTTAATGTAGAATGGTATGCTAGCATTTGTTTGCCACAGGTCGTTTCTGAACTCCGTAAAGAGAACTGCAACCACCGCATCATCCTCCATCACGACAATGCGAGTTCTCACACCGCACACAGAATAAAAGAGTTTTTAGAGCAAGAAAACATAGAATTATTAGACCATCCGCCGTACAGCCCTGACCTAAGCCCTAATGATTTCTATAGTTTCCCTAAAATAAAGAATAAATTGCGTGGACAGAGATTTTCATCACCTGAAGAAGCTGTGGACGCCTACAAAACGGCCATTTTGGAGACCCCAACTTCCGAATGGCCATTCCAATGAATAATCATTGAAGCAACCAGAAGTAATAATACCTATATTATTATTTTTACTAATATATTCGTATCCTTATTTATGTTTTTATTAACTGTTAATTAAGTTTCATTCTTCTTCTTATTCCTGCTCTTATCTTAAGTTACTTTGTCGCCTTAGCATGTCTTCTTCTATTCTCATCTATTAGCCGTCATCTGTTCACTCACTCCCTTCTAACGCATGTCATCCCCAACACAATCCATCAATCGTTTCAACGGCCTCCCTCTATTCTGAAATTCAATC
This sequence comes from Parnassius glacialis, assembly GCA_033319125.1. NCBI lineage: Eukaryota > Metazoa > Arthropoda > Insecta > Lepidoptera > Papilionidae > Parnassius > Parnassius glacialis. Next base: position 22,134,294 of record JAVANC010000008.1, read on the forward strand.
TACTTTCATAGCCAACATTCTTCTTGTTATATGGTTTATTTCCCTTCGCATAATATGCCCATAACACCCTTGTCCACCAATTCCTAACTTTGATTGGAGCCACTTTCGATTTGCCTCTAAATTACTAAGTGTAAATTAATTAAAAGTTCAAAAAGGCGCCAAATTTTATAAGTAAAGTAGCTTGAGTACAGGCTGTTGTATTTAAAGTTAAATTTAGAATTTTTTCTATAGCTATTTTAAGATTAGTATCAATATCTTTTAAAATATCCGAACATTTCCAGACTGGACTCAAGCGGAGTAAGTAATAGTAAGAGTTATGTGGGGGTTTAATTTATACAATTTATCGACGTGGTTTAAATACTGATCAAATTTTGTTTTTAAAAAAGGGTTAATACTATCGAAAAACAACGGAGCATCTAGCAGGTATAGCGATTCCGTACTGACAGTTTTTATTCCTGGAGGCACATGATTGAAATTTTGAATTAAAGTGTATTTATGAGAAGTAGATAAATTATTGGAAAAAATATTTCACATTTATTGCTATTTGGTTCAAGACCAATATTTTTAAAATTTCGAAAAATATGAGTAAGATCACTGAGGACGTCATCTGCTCTACTTCCCAGTGTACCGTCGTCCAGGTACCAGACATTCAGCTTGGATTTCAAATTTGAAATAATGGGTCGAATTCCCAAACTGAAAAGTGCTGGACCTAGTGAGTCAACCTGCTGGACACCAACAGCAGAATCAATAACATGGATTTCGTAAAACAAGTTAGTATTTTGACTATAATATTGCCAATCGTAATTTCGGGAGTATTGTTAGCCACTTCTTTCAGCAAGGTTACCCTATCGATAGAGTTAAAAACATTCCTTAGGTCAACCTTCACAAGAACATCTGCATCAGAGTTTGTTAAAAATGTATGCACTGAATGTACCGCCGCCTCACAGCCACCTCTAGTGCCAAAGCCTATTTGAGTAGGCTGAAATATTGTCTTAAGGTTAGAGATTAAGTGCCTGCAAGCTAATTTTGAAGTTAAGCGTCGAAATGTGGCCAATGGTAATAGGACGGATACCGTTATCCTTTTTTTGGCAGATAATCTTGCCCCATAAAGAATGCAATGAAATTTGGATTAACATTACCAGAAAGCATAAAGTTACATAATTTTGTCATGTCTTTAAGAAGTACTCCGCCAGCGTCACCGGAAGAAGTGCTTACAAGATCTTCAAGATGTTGAAGCGTAATTCTCTCAATGCCACCAGCAGCGCCATTCGAAAACGACAAAATTGCTTCTAAAGTGTCTTTTTCAGAAATTTGTAAAGTTTGCATAGAAGTCTTGGGAGGCAGCGGTAAACCCTGAAAAGATTTGACCGAAGGATGCTTCTGAAGAAGGCTTTCAAGAGTTTCGACATTACGAGGAGCCAGGATGTCGTCTGAGAATAAAATACGGGATGCATTTTTTAGGTCGCCATCAATTACTTTCGACTCAACTACTTTTTCTTAATCAAATTTAGGACCTGGTCGAGATAAATGAGTATTAATTGGGTAATCTAAATTTTGAAAAGATGTCTCTTTTAGTTGAGACGTAATTGATTTATTTATTGTTTTATCAAAATGAAAATGGGACTACGCAAAAGTAAATAATTTTTGCCAACTCTTTCACTATTCGTGAAACAATTTTATAATATAATAGAGTCCGGTAGAGGAAACTAGTGAATGGATAAAGACTGGATCGACACTATGCGCACCTCATTTAACGAAACAGTTTAATTTTAATTTGAACGCTTTTTTATTATAGAATAAAGGTTACAAACCGTGTGCTGGTTTGTCGACTTGATGGTAGGTAATACTCGTATGTTATGATATGTGACTATGCGGGCTATATCTACATCTATCCTCGATCAAGGATCAAAATGTAGATGCGTTGTCACCTCTGCGGACAAGGATGGAATATCATATGTCCAGTAAAAAGATCTCCGGTTCTCTACAATCACTAATCACAGCAGAATTAATCTGCTATTTGAGGTACAATTTCAGAAGTGGACTTTTGATAAGATGTAATGGTGATGATGATGAAAATTAAGTAGTTTAGTTAAAGAACTAAACAAAGTCATATCATTTAAACTTTCTTTAATCACATTTAAAAACATAAATAGAGAAAGTGATTTTAACATAATATGATCTAGTTCAGTAGCGCTCCTTTCCTAGAGCCGCGATAGTTCGGGGCTAAGCGATTGCTGTAAAATTCACAGTACGCGCGCAACCCGGGTTTGATCCCCGCCGGCATCAATGGAATTGCTAATTGCAATTTTATGTGCTGATTTACCACGTGCTCGGCGGAAAACATCGTGATGCATGTGTGAGAAATAAGAAAAGTTCACCAACATGCATTGGGGCAACGCAGCGGACATTTCCTTGCCCCAAAACCCTCTCAGAAATGAGAGGAGTCCTGTGCTCAGCAGTGTGACGTATTTAATCTGTAACTTTAATTTTAACTTTATGGCCTAGTTTTAGGTATGGACATTAAGGATTGGTTGCCCCAATGTAACCGAACCAATGACATTTAAGTTTAAATCTCTTTGAACCGAATGTACAGATAGAACGTTCCGTTAAACGATATACGACGTACGATGATTAACATTACTGTTCAAACAAACGTCAACTAGAGTCAAACAAACGTGATTCTAATATTGATTCAAAATATTTAATGGCATATAACAGGTAAACTTCGCTTACCGGTTCGAGGCTACCACCAGAGAAACTTTCATCTCCATTGGTTGTTGCTTTTCCGAACTACTAGGCCGGCCATTATAAACTTCAGTTTACTGATGCGTGGGGCTATGTTGGTTACTCTGGTCGGCCTCGTACCGGTAAAATGTGGACTAATGGACCGATGTCCTGGCAAGACATGCTTCCTGCATTTCCACTGACACCCAGTATATTTATTGATACGTTATTAGGCTATTAAAGTCGGTGAAATATAAAAAGGCTTGCGGTTATTGAATTGTATGTGACATAATTCTAATAAGCCTTTCCCAATTCGAGAAGACATTTCGCAACCGTCAAGATCGGCCTGACGCACACACGCAGATAACCAAGAATCAGTTCCAACAAGCATAATTCAGACTTCTCCCCGATTTTGGACTAGATATTATCTTAAGGTTTATCATGAGGTCCCGGGTTTGAAGTCTGCGGTGCGCTTGACAGTTTCCAATTATTTTGATGTAGATGTTTGTGTAAATGGACAGGGGGAGCATTACATCGGTATACAGGTAGTGATCATTACAGTTTAATATATGATTATTATAGTTTCTTATTTTATTACAAGTTGATAAATAAACTATTAATAAACTTTCCATCATAAATTAAACATATGATGGCAATGTTTAGTTATCTGTTATTACTTGTTATTGTTACAAAGCTCCCGTTAAAACTGGACGTTATAATGTCATTCAAAGTATGTATAGGTACTTGTAGTTATTGATTACATTGCACCATTACAAGTACGTGATATTATTATTTATTACACGACTGCTAACGAAGGTTTATGTTTTTCGCGCATATCTTCTATGTTTGTAATTTTTTGTTTTACAACACTTACCATCAGGTGGATTGTGTGCTCGAGCACACAGTCCACCTGATGGTAAGTGTTTGCTGTGACCTATAGACATCTACATCTATCCCCAATAAAGAATCAAAATGCAGATGCGTTGAGGACTAAAATGGAATGTCTCTATTCCAGTAAAAAGGGTCTCCGGTTCTCTACGCTCAACATACAAAACACACCAGCGTTAAGCTGGTATTTTACGCTGGTATTCTGTACCCATTCGTGCTACAACTATACTACTAATATGGCTGCAGCGTGGCTCTACCACGTATAAATTTCTTTATTACCTCGTATCTTCCAAACGGCTGGATAGATTTCGACAATTAAGGTATCATTTTATTCGTCTTAAAAACCCGAGTGTTTTCAGATAGCTGTTTGAAAAAAATAAACAAAATGGCGGAAAAAAAAACGCTACCAAACTTATTGCGGATATTTTACTTAGGCTTTCAGGTCATAACATAGTCTGTTAAACCGAAGTTGAGTTTACCTTGCTTATAGTTTATTTTAATTTTCTTTTCTATTTTTGGCCTATTTAGAGCATTACTTTTAAATTGTCTTTAAAAAAAATAAAAATAATAATTTAAATTTTTTTTAAATTAATTAATTAATTTTGATTTTTTTTTAATTATTACGCTTCAATTTAAATCACTTTTTTATCGAATGCAAAGTCTTAGGTTTTATTAGATACCTACTAGCTGGTAAACAGCACGTTGTTGCCGCAAAAGAAATAATTGTGGAAATATCGTTTTAAATTTGGAAGCATTATACTGTATTAGGAATAGGAATAATAATACATTCATTGAAATTGTATGATTTACAACTTTCAAATTTTGTGGTTACGATACTGTCGCCACCTACAGTAAGTTAATTGCACTATACCTATAACCTGCGCGCGTTATAACCTAAGTGCAAGAAATAAGTCTACTAAGTTTCACAGCAATCTGATTAATATTAATTTAATATAAATTTTATGCGCGCTGCCGCATACCGCAACGCATAAAATACGAACAAACAAACATTAATTTTGTATATATTAGAATAGAATAGAATAGAATAATTTTTTATTCAATATAGATCACATGTGTAATTCTATTGAATGTCATTTTTTACTTTACCACTGGTTCGAAAAAAGCCTCTGTCCTGGGAAGAACCAGCAAGAATCCCAGCGGGACTTTTTTTTAAAAGCATATTTTACATTAATGGTGTGGTATAAAACTTATTTTAACAGCTTGGAAGCGACAGCGAAGCAAAATCCCATAAGACATTATGCTATGGAAATAACTGAAATAAACTAATCTAGCTGTCTCGACACTAGTAAGACCTCTAATCTTTTTTACAGCATAGACTGCAGAACTTAGTCTGCTTGCTAGTTTGGACATATGGGGGCCCCACTGAAGCTTTGATTTGAGCTTTATTAGATTGTAACTATCCTTTGATTATCACATATCTATGGGAGCGCATAATGTGTCGTAACTATTATGGTTAGACGAGTTTATTGTAGTGGCAGTGTAGGAATATCCATTACGCCCTATCATCCCGAGGGTGTCGTAAGAGGCGACAAAGGGAAACGAATCAAAATATGGCAGCAGCGTCTACCTGAAAAACGACAAAAAATAAATAACTGCGGTTGCATACCCGCTAGTCAAGCGTGGCAACTATGTCAATATGTTCCATATGAGGCAATCTATGGGAGAGGCCTTTGTTCAGCAGTGGACTTTTAAAGCCTGTAGTGGAATGGATAGATCACTATCTCATGTTGATCTTAGACTTATTGGTCCCATTTTTAAGTGGGATTCATTGCCAAAAACAATGTGCCAACTGTGTTACTTGCCTAGCATGTAAAAGGCGACAATAAAAAGGAAATAAAAGGAATATTGATCTTGTGGTTGAGGTGGTTGTGTTGGCTATGGGTTAACCATCTCACTCCTACCACAATACCATCTAAGCCCATATTTTCTTGACTAAAAGTAATCCGACTAGCTCGCTGCTCTTTGGATTTGGTGACGCTATTTTACAACGTATTTATAAAAATCACTTTCTTGTTTGTATCTGTCTGTTTGTCGTTCCGGGAACTCAAATTTCAAGCACTTCCCGGTTAGCTTGAGACTTGAAATTTTGAAAATAACTCAGAATCGGATGACAATGTCTGAATATGACGTAACGTATAAAAAAAATGTATATTAATTATTTTAGCGCAAAATTAAAAAAAAAACTTTTTATACATGATTTGAAGCTCTTTAATATGAGCATTAAGCTGCTATTTTACGCTGGTATTCTGTGAGACCGGAAATATAGAATTGAAAAGAATAAAATAATTTCACATTCATCATTCTGAAGTCGGCGATGAGATATAGTGTATTACAAGAATTACAGCCCCGACCTCAGAATGTAAAATTATTTTGTTACCCTTCAGAGTGAAATGTGTTCTCAAATTTTAAAAGTACCTCATAATTTTTTCTGGGTGAACCGATTGCGATGATTATTTTTTTATTTAAAAGCTGGTGCTTCACATGTGGTCCCATATAAATTTGATCAAGTTCTGACCAATAGTTTTTGAGTTATTCTTAATAATTTATATTGAAGACAGTTGTGCAAAATTTTTAATCATAAATTATTAATTATCACGTTTGTTGCTTTATGGCATAAAATATACATTATGCAATAAATACTCACGATTTTATCTTCACACAATAGAACCGGAAATGACGTAGTTAACAAAATTCACTTTAATAGCACTAAGCTTCGTTTTTAAGGCATATAATTAACACTCATAATAATATAATCTAAACATATTTTAGAAAAAAAATATTGTGAAGTACTATCGTTAATTACATATAATAAGACACAAGCATTGGAATCGTTTCGCAAATAGTTATTGAACGTCAATTCGGAGTCCATACGTCAAAGGAGGACTTGGATTGCTGCCATACACTCCTCAAATATAGCGTGGGTTTGTTGCTTGATTCACTTTTGAAAAATAACGCGGTTAGGATATATTGTTTTTTTTTTAAATAAAATTGGTTTAAATTGGCTTAAAAACAGTTGTTCATGAAGCCACTTAACACCTAATGTTATGTGGATGTAGCCTGCAGTAAAGCAATTTTAGGAAATGAGGCTGAACTTTTCTTAAATGTTTATTTGCAGGTTGGCTGTCTTAACTTTTTACGCAGGTTATTACATAGGCGCGAGGCCTGGACAGCAAAACGTGATGGTGATGGGGTGATGGGCTATAAAGAGAGCAAGAGTCTCTGATGAACGAAGCCGTCTGTCATGAGTGTTGCGCAGGAACTTGAACTTATGTTTCAGATAATTCGGATAGTGGACATCGAATAAAATAGAAAAAACTGTGCTAAGTATATTAATGTGTCTTCGTTGAAGAATAGGAAGCCATTTAACATGAGTACTAAATACTGAAGACAAAAATAAAACGGATGCAGTTATTGATGAGACGATCCAGCTTGTCAAAGAAATTATCATTAAGATCAGGAAAACAAACATCAGCATAATCAATAATGGGCAAAAGAAGAGATTGCACCAGAGTTATCTTTACCTTGATCGGAAGAAAGTTCCTAAGATGGTTGAAAGCGCTGAGCTTAGCTTAAACAGAACCACTGATATTCTGAATTTGAGTGGACCAACATAAAGTAGTGTCAAAGTTGATAGATTAAAATCGAACCACTACACTATCAGAGTACGGTATGATAGAACGATCAAACGCGACAGGCGAAACGCAACTGACGTCAAGCTTACACAATTGTTGAACATTATCATTTATTGTAGCATGACAATTACTGGGGTTCAAACTTAAGATTTATTAAATATTCGTTAATTCTATATTGAGTCTGGCAATAGCATCACTTAAAGAGTTGACATTTGCATGAGTATAGATTTGCAGGTCATCAAGACGTAAAGATGAGAAGAGAGAAAGTTAATAAAAATGGAGAACAAAGGTGGACATAATACTCTACCTTGTGGCACGCCAGTGGAGAGGTCACACCAATTGGATATATAACGACTATTAGTGACAGCTTGTTGACGGCCACGAAGCTAGGAAATAAATTAGTCTAACGCGTTCTGGTCTGTGCCTTACTAAAAATATTGCCGTCAGTGGTCCAGCAATTGCGTATGCACAGACGTTTGCGATCAAGTAGGAAAAGTGACTGTTGGGGACCAGTTAAAAACTCGACTCGGGAGTCGATTCTCCAAACAGTCGATCTAAGTAATGGATCAGAGAAGCGTACTAATATGGGTCCTTGCCTTCAGTGATTTTGCCAAGATGATAACACACTTTTAAAGCATCACTACTACTAGTAAAATTTAATATATAAAGAAAACATAACACAGCACAGCCTATAACTATACTAGCGCTCTATACCCTTTAGACCAAAATACAATGAACAAACAGTGCACACACTGCTGTGGCAACAAATGGGTAAGAGGCTGGAGGACCGAACTAGTCGGACTCAGACAGAAAATTGGTCTACTAACCACTAAGTTACCCACGACAATATCAACAACGTTCGGGGTTCAGTTCCAGGAACGTCGTAAATTCTATGATTTAAATATATAAAAGCAATCAGTTGTTGCGCTGGGGGCCGCGGGTTCGAATCCCGCACGGAACAAATATTTGTATGGCCTACAAATAATTGTTCCGGTCTGGATGTTTATTCTTGTGCAATTTATGTTTGTAAACTGCCTCCATGACACAGGAGAAAATTCTAGTGTGAGGGTAACGTTTTAAAAAAAAAAATAATAATAAAAAAAATAAACAACTGCGAAAGCGCTTGGAATCCGTTAAGATCTCACCGCTTTTTCCAGCACAGCAACCCCGAATGTCGTTTGGCCCCATTGGTCCGATTTTCACATTAAGTTCTTAGGGGATATAATTAAACTTTAAGTAGAACCTTAACTAAATTTTAAATCATACAATTATTAGTACCTAAAAACAACATTACCGTTACGGTCGGCTACTGCAAATTGGTTCCGTGGTTCCACCATATCCTCCTCTGCTTTCTTCGGTTCAGAGTTGCATCGCTAGATTGCTTAAGACGGTGTGAACTCAAAAAGTGATGATAGGTACTTAAAATATATAGTTAGTAAAGGTACCTGTATCTTGCACCTGCTATGTAAACTAAAGTTTGCAGTTTTAAATTAATGAAATTGTTTTATCCTGGTGTTTTGTTCATATAATACAATACGATACAGATATGCAAAATAGACAAACAATTTATCTCTACTGCATGTAAATCTAATGATTGTTACATTGTACAATCGTTTTGGTGGGCCACAAGGTAGTATTCTAGGGCCTTTATTATTTTTAATATTATATCAACGATCTACCAGTTGTCACAAAATCCAAATTAAAGTTGGTAAAAAATTACCTCCAGGAGATGCTCCTCAAACTAGGTAAGACACATCATTTTATTTTATCGAGCGGATGTACGCGTAGTAATTTTTTACCAACTTTAATATAATGGACTCCCGCAAAGTAACGCCTGATCCTATTAATTAACAAAATCCAAATTGGTTACGTTGTAGTGCCAAGGTGCATTATATTATGGTTGTAGCACGGGTTGGCTCGACCGGAGTAGGATCACGCTGTCACAGAATACCAGCGTAAAATAGCAGCCCAACGCTGCTGTGTTTCGTATAGTAAGTATAGAGAACCGGAGACCCTTTTGATTGGAAACGAGGCATTCTATTTTAGTCCTCAGGGGTGGCAACGCATCGGCAATTTGGTCTTAATCGAGGATAGATGTAGATGTTTACGAGCCACAGCTTCCACTTACCATCAGGTGGCTTGTTTATCAACCTTATTCTATAAAACAAAAAAGTTTCATTTGCTGACGATGTATCAGGTATCAGGTTTAATATTAACAAAAATGAATGCTACCTAGACGATCTAGAATCTGATATTGACTATATACTTACTTAATTGGCTAAAAGACCATAACTTATTTGCTGACATACTAAAGACTAAAAAATGTTCGCACATTTCAAAACTATACTAACGTTTTTTTATAGAATAGGGTGACAAACGAGTACACAGTCCACCTGATGGTAAGTGGTTGCTGTGACCCATAGACATCTACATCTATCCTCAATAAATAATCGAAATGCAGATGCGTTGTCACCCTTGAGGACTAATATGGAATGCCTCTTTTCCACTAAAATGGGTCTCCGGTTCTCTACACTCACCATACGAAACACAGCAGTGTCACGTTACCATTTTACGTTGGTATTCTATGAGAGCGTGGTCCTTCTCCGGTCGAGCCGATCTTTTCGTGATGCAACTATACTACTAATATAGCTGCAGCATGGCTCTACCACGTTAAATTCGTGTGCACAATTTTAATGATAATTCGACACACTAAAAATAAATAATAGCAAAAGTAAACGCAACCAAATTTCTTGGAAAAATATTGGACAAAATATTTGTAAGAAATTGAATTGATCTGTTGTCCCAATACTTATTTTTTTTTGAATAAGGGTGACAAACGAGCAAACAGTCCACCTGATGGTAAGTGGTTGCTGTAGCCCATAGACGTCTACATCCATCTTCGTTTGCGAATTAAAATGCAGATGCGTTGTCAGCCGTGAGGACTAAGATAGAATGCCCCTTTTCGAGTAAAAAGGGTCTCCGGTTCTCTACACTCACCATACGAAACACAGCAGCATGAAGCTGCTATTTTACGCTGGTATTCTGTGAGAGCGTGGTCGTTCCCCGGTCGAGCCGACCCATTCGTGCTACAACTATACTATTAATATAGCTGCAGCATGGCAGCGTCTAAGAATAACATCTAAAAAAAGGATTGCTTTGAATGCATATATTGGTTATGTTGTTTCAGTATTAAGATCTACCAAAAATTCTACTCATATCAAAAGAGCCTTTATTGTTCTTAAAACTATCTTAGATCTGTTAATAAAATTGAACCAATCTGAAATGAATATTTATTTAACAAACTAGCTGATACCCGTGACTTTGTCCGCGTTGCATAGTAACAAAATTTTCGTATGTGCGAAGGAAAAGACATCAAAAAGATCGCATACAAAATTTCTTTGTAAACATTGTTATTCCTTGCTCCGTTTGTAGCTAAAATATATAAATGAGCTGGGTTAGTAGCTCCATATAAAAATTGTTGTTTCTTGAAACTAATAACTTTATATTAAATGAAGATATGGCAATATTTTTTTTTTGATAAGGGCCAAGTGTCTAAGAAATAAAACTTAGACAACGCAATTGAAATCTATCCAGTAGTTTTTTTTTGTGATGTGCGCACAACTGCCAACCTCTATCATTTTATTTGTATACAACGTGTTACAAAATACCCCGTAAAAATATAATTAATTATCAAAGTCAAAAATGTTGTCAACCTAGTAAGCCATATTTTTTTATAAAACTGGTTTTACGGCTCTGGGTTCTAGCCCTTCTGAGCCTAGTCATGTCAGGGAAACAGATTATTTAACAGAAAGGCTCATGTACCTATTTTACCTAATAATTGTCTACTTTAATAGTTTTTCTATTTTTCATTCATAAATGTTTGCTACCTCAATACAAGGATGAGACCGGTGCTAAGGCCTGCTCGTTCTCCGGACCTCACACCCTTGACTTGTTATAAGGCCCCATTAAACCTCCTTTCGGCTTTATGGGTAGTTTTGTAACAGCCGGTAGAAAATATGAGGGAAGTCTTAAACTGCAAAATAAAAAGATATAGGAACTATTCGAACTTAACAAAGCTACAGACGTCAAGTTATGCAAAAATATGCTACATAATGATTAGAATTGCTAATTAATCATTATTTTATAACAAAATGAATTAATTATTCTTTATAGATTTATAATTACGTTGACTATTTAAATATTATAATATAACGGCATATTATAATATATACCATTAGGTTTAATTAATACTTTTTGCTCACATGCTAATTTGATAATCTGATGTAATTATGATTAAAAATTCAAAAACTGGTAATATGTATCTCATTTACTTTTATGTACACTACTTTATTGTTTGTTTGTTTGTTCTAATATATATATATATATATATATATATATATATATATATATATATATATATTTGTGGCATTCTTTGGGGGAGGCCTATGTTCAGCAGTGGACTTGTGAAGGGCTGTAATGATGATGATGATGATATATATATTAGAACTTAAATATAAATTATATATATATTAGATTTTGGTCGGATCTAAGCAGAATGAGCTCACCGTATTTGAAGTATGCTTTGGTTTGGATTTAATTTTATTAATTATTTAGGATAAGATTCCAAGCATATAGGTATGTATAAGCATGCAGCCTTCTCTTTTGAAATAAGAAATTGAATTGTAATTGAATCCTAGTAAATTAAATAATGATTTGTTTTTTATTTAAATAATCTTGTGAACAAAAGTGACCCACCATTTCTATATGGATGATCTCAAGTTATTCGCCTCCAGTCGCTTTCATCTTATGGAATTGCTAAACATCACTTGTGATTTTAGCAATTCTATTAGTTTGCCGGCCGGGTATGGATAAGTGTGCGGTCCTCCATGTTGAAAGGGGTAGGGTTGCTAACTCTGAGGGCATAGACTCATCTATGCCCATCAACATAAAGACCCTATCCGAGGCTGAAACATACCGATACCTGGGTATGTCACAGGACATAGGCATCGATGAGGCGGACATGAAACAGTCAGTTTGCGATGTGTTTTATGCACGCTTGACAAAAGTGCTTAACGGTCTTTTGTTGGGCGATAATAAGATTTTTTTTATATGATAAGGGTGACAAACGAGCACACAGTCCACCTGATGGTAAATGGTTGCTGCGGCCCATAGACATCTACATCTATCCTCTATTACAAATCAAAATGTAGATGCGTTGTCACCCGTGAGGACTAAGATGAAATGCCTCATTTCCAGTAAAAAGGGCCTCCGGCCACCTGCACTTGCCAAGCGAAACGCAGAGGTAAACCTCTACTTCACGCTGGTTTTCTGTGAGGTTTAGTTTAGTTTAGTAAATAACTTAGATATAACGTTTTTGTAGTAAACATGGTTAATTCAATTTGATTGTTTCAAATTTATCTTTAATGTCTATCTGCCAAAGCTAGATATTTTTTTATTATGTTTTTGTTATATACATTACAATTGTACCAATAAATATAGAAACATGTTAGCTCAGAAGTTAAGCGCTTGTTCTACAGTATACGGTACGAGAGCAACACGGGTTCGATCCGCACCAGCACATATGAAATTGTTAATAGGAATGTTAAGTGCAGATTTACTGAATGCACTGCGGTGTAGGAAAACATTGTGAGGAAACTTAAATGTCTGAGAAATTAAAAAAAAATCAAAAACCTGTAAACTCCGCGGAAGCGCATTTGGGCAGCGTGGTGGATACTTCCATGCCCTAATACCCTCTCAGATTTTAGAGGAGCACTGTGCCCAGGAGTGGGATTAAGTGGGACGTATATAAGCTGTTACTTAACTTTTTTCTATTGAATATGACTGATTTGTGCCACAATAATACTTATAATACACGGTTACCAACGTGTGAATACTTTTGATGTATTATTATTGCTACTATGATGGTTCTATTATAATTCATATAAAAACAATGTGAAGATATATAATGTGTCTAAAAAATAATTCCGCCGAGTTTTCGGCTGGTTCTTCCAAGGATAGAGGTATTTTTCAAACTAGTGGTATATAAAGGAAAAATGAGTTTCAATAAGTATTATGTAATAATTTATATTGAATAAAAATTATTCTATTCTATCATATTTTTTTTTATTATTCTACGCCAGCGCTTAACTACAATCCCACCTGATGGTAAGTTGTTGCTGTAGCCCATAGACATCTACATCTATCCTCGTTTGCAAATCAAAATGCAGATGCGTCGTCACCCGTGTGGACTAAGATGGAATGCCTCTTTTCCAGTAAAAAGGGTCTCCGGTTCTCTACACTTACCATACGAAACACAGCAGTGTCAAGCTGCTATTTTACGCTGGTATTCTGTGAGAGCGTGGTCTTTCCCCGGTCGAGCCGACCCATTCGTGCTACAACTATACTACTAATATAGTTGCAGCATGGCTCTACCACGTATAAATATTTCTAGTTTGCATCATAGGGGGGATATTTGCCATAGTTGCCACGCTTGGCAAGCGGGTTGGCCACCGCAGTTTTTTTATTTTTGGTCATTATTAGGAAGATGCTGATGTGCAGCATCTCGTTTGTTTCCCTCTGTCGCCTCTTGCGACACCCACGGGATGATATAGGGTAGTGGAGATTCTTACACCACTACACGGTAAATATTATAGTATAATTTGTCCTAACTTTATACCTATATTTCATTAAATGAATTATTGTGTTTTTACTGGTCATTGTTCGTCATTCTTTCATCGCAGTCTATCAAAAGTTCACTGTTGAATATAATTTGCCACAGTTGGCACGCTTGGTTAAAACACCCAACCAAGCAGATTGGCAATCGCAGTTTTTTCACTATTTTAAGTCATCAGGAACATGCTGCTGCCCAGCTCTTTCAGTTTCTCTCTGTAACCTCTTACGACACCCACGGGATAATATGGAGTAGTGGATATTCTTCCGCCGCCACTACATGGAATGGTTTGCTGGTAATATTAGAGAAAGTTTCATTGTAACAGACGTCTTTAGTCTTACACGACAGAGAAATCAAAATCCAAACAATTATTGGGAACAACAGAAGTTTTCATATGATAATGTGGCTTGTAACTCATTATTCTAAATTCTCAGCTTTTGTATGTTAATAAAGATTTCTAAATGCAAAAAAATATTAAGTTTAATTACAGATAATTTTCTAGTTTTTTGTTTAATGAAACGCGCATGCCGTGGACCGTAAAAATAATTAGATCCATGGAAGGTTATCCCATCATCTGGACAATGCTACGAGATAAAAATTACGTGTCACGTTGTTTGTCCGCAATGAACTCCTAAGTTACTGAATTGATTTCAATGAAATTTGCACACTGTGTGCAGTTTGGTCCAACTTGAGAGATAGGATAGTTTTTATCCTGATAAGTGGCACTCAATATTTTTTTATTACAAATTTAAGGATTTTTTATATGAAGGGTCGTTGAAAAGAGCAGAACAACATCTGCCTGGTCAGCTAGTCTTTATATATAAAAATTACGTGTCACGTTGTTTGTCTGCGATGAACTCCTAATCCACTGAAATGATTTCAATTAAATTTTGCACACTGTGTGCATTTTGGTCCAACTTGAGAGATAGGATAGTTTTTATCTCGATAGGTGACCCTCAGTATTTTTTATTGCGAATTTAAGGATTTTTTTTATAGGAAGTGTCGTCGGAAAGGGCAGAACAACGTCTGCCTGGCCAGCTAGTATCATATATATTGTGTGAATGTCTTTATTGACCTAAATCAAGGTTTACAAACTTATGCGATCACTAACAGACACACCAACGATTACATTATTGTAATGCTAGTGACCCGCCCTAACTTCGTCTAGGCACAGAATAAATAAGTAGTCTAGGTAGGATTTATATGTGGTAGAGCCATGCTACAGCTATATTAATAGTATAGTTGTAGCACGAATGGATCTGCTCTCACAGAATACCGGCGTAAAATGGCAGCTTGTGTTTCGTTTGACGAGTCTAGAGAACCGGAGACCCTTTTTACTGGAAACGAGGCATTCCATCTTAGTCCTCACGGGTGACAACGCATCTGCATTTTGATTCGTAATCGAGTATAGATGTAGATGTCTATGGGTCACAGCAACCACTTACCATCAGGTGGACTGTGTGCTCGTTTGTCACACTTATCCTATAAAAAAACTCACACACACGTACACACACGCACACGCACACGCACACACGCGCGCACGCGAACACACACACACACACACACGTTCGTGGTCATTAGAAAGTTTTCTCTTGTCAATTTTTATATGTTTATTATGATATATGTTTTGTATTCTACTATAATAATAATACAAAAATATTATTGTAATTTTATTGCGAAATGATATGCTTTTTTGTTTTGTACAACTCAGTGTGGAAGACGGTGATGGCTGTAACACAGTTCATGCTAGTATGGCCGTTAACGCTAACTGCTTCGTACAACAAGTGTAATTTGTCAAATTGAGAGTCCAAGAAATTATTATTATTGTAAAAAAATATATATGACTATATACCAATTACAAAAATATATATGACTATATACACACACTCTTGGAATATAGTCAATGCCATAGGTCCAACTTAAAGGTTTTCGGTAGTGTTTAACAATTGAACAATGAATGATTGTGTTTTATTAACATTGAATTATGATAACACACCTTTCTTTATGTCATGTCAGTCTTGCGTGATTGGTTGGACAAAACAGAAATTATGGTGCAGTTAATTAGGCCCGTATATATATTATTATAAATTCGGCTATAAATTGCTTATCTCCGGCCTGATTAAGACAGCACTGGCATATGTAGGTAAAAACCCTGTTAGATCCGTGAGGGTATTGTAATATGATTTGATTGAAGTACCCCGCAAGGATTTTTTTTATAGAATAATGTTGACAAACAAGCACACAGTCTACCTGATGGTTAGTGGAGAAAGAATTAATAAAAAAATATTTTATAATACGGAAGTGACAAAATAACTTACAGTCCACTTGATGATAAGAGGCTTCTGCAGTACGTGGACATCTGCAGCTAACTTCAAATAAATAAGACGGTAATCTTTGAGGACTAAGATGGAATGTCTAACAGCCTGTTATATATATTTTCGACGTGTGAACAATAAAAAATTCTTAAATTCGCAAGTCACTTATCGGGATAAAAACTATCCTATCTCTCAAGTTGGACCAAACTGCACAGAGTGTATAAAATATATACTACTGCATTGTCTGGGGTGTAAGAGGATTGTCAAAGATCCCGCTTTACTTAGCTTTAGCATTGGCTAGTGTCAGTAAGAGGTAATAAAACCACATAATATAAAAATAAAACTTAATAAAATAAAATAAAATACGGTCGAGTTTTTAAAAAATAAGTTATTTCTATAGGTTTGAATTCTGACCCTGATAACGTACTTAACGGGGACCACAGGGTTTTTGTTACATGTTGTATATCGATGATTATAGCCTTCAGACAAAACATAGCAGAAGAAACACCTATCTACGTATACGGACCCCTAGACAGTAAAGGCGTCCTACAGGTATTGAATGGCGAAACTTACATGGCAATACATACGGTGCGTGCGGCCGTCGGGTAATAATAACGTAATAAATACTGTTAGATACTGTCATCGGCGAGAGTGTTGCTATATTTAAAAATTTCCTGAATATTATGCAAATTGTAATAAAATAATGTGTTTTAAATATAAATCAAATTTAAGTATAGAAATTATATTATGATGTTTTAATTTTTTTCGTAATGTCAGTGCCGTACTTACATGCCCCTTTAGGATTGGAAAGGGTGTTTTTTTACGTACTGTATATGAAATAATAATGATTATCTTCAGGCTCACTTCGATCATGGCGTATTGTGAATGCGCACTTGACTGCTTCTAAATTTATTCATAGTACATCATTTTGTGAATAATTTCCAAAGCGATCAACTATGTAAGAGGTGTTATAGTGGTACACACATATTTATTTTGATAGAAGCAAGTATAAACAGCTAGTATTATTTACAGGCAGTGAAGCATTCCAGTTTAGTCCTCAGAGGTGACAAAGAATCAGTCAACTTACTCTCAGGTGAGTTTGTTCGTCATTTCAATTTTTTTAAAGAGAAATCATCGTGTATCGAAACAGGGGATCTAGTTGGAATTAAGGACTCCTCAGGCTCTCCACCATTGCCTTGTTTACTACTTTCTTTCTTAAAAGTGATATAGTTTTGAAAACAGCAATTAAACTTGCTTTATTTGGTGTGTCCGAAATCAAGTTGACCTTGGAAGAATTAATTTCAAAACAGAACATTCAATACAATTTACCTATAAGGTGGAGTTACTCGTAAACTTATAAGGCCAATCGCGAATTGTGTCAATTAAAAAGTTAAGGTCATTTTGTTAATATTAAATTTTTCAACTGTCCATGCTCTGCATTTTTTTTAATTTCAAGTACTGACCTCATATTAGTAACTATTTACAGTTTTGTAAAAGCTATATTAATTACACTTCGGACAGAATATGAGTTAATTGTGTGAGTGAGCGGTGTACAGGCACAGTAATCATGTTTTTGTTCCACGTTGATTGATCTTTCGTGTCTCACGAATAACAATTAACATAAAGTATTAATTATTATTTAACCATTGATATTTTATACAGATAAGAACGCTTGTCGTATTTGTAAAAAGAAGTAATTGCATTTAATTGTCATTTTATGAATTTCCGAGTGAGTGATGTACCAAACGTGAGAGATGTTTTTTTTATAGGATAAGGGTGACAAGTGAGCACACAGTCCACCTGATGGTAAGTGGTTGCTATGGGCCATAGACATCTACATCTATCCTCGTTTTGCGAATCAAAATGATGTGCATTTTGATTCGGAATTCATTTTCGTTGTCAGCCGTGAGCACAAAGATGGAATGCCTCGTTTCCAGCAAAAAGGGTCTCCGGTTCTCTTCAATCATCATGCAAAACACAGCAGTATTAAGCTGTCATTTTACAGTGGTATTCTGTGGATACAATTAACACAGCTGTAGAATACACTTAAAAAAATATATACCTATTCCCGTAAAGCTTAGAGTATTTATAAGTATAGCTTGCTTATTTATACTATCCTCATCATCATTACAGCCCTTCACAAGTCCACTGCTGAACACCGGCCTCCCCCAAAGAATGCCACAAAGCACGGTCCTGAGCCACCTGCATCCATCGACTTCCTGCATATCTTACCAGGTCGTCACTCCATCTAGTGGGGGGACGCCATACACTTCGCCTGCCGGTACGAGGCTGCCACTTGAGAACCTTTCTTCCCCATGGGTTGTCGGTTCTTCGAGCTATATGGCCGGCCCACTGCCACTTCAGCTTACTAATCCGTTGTGCTATGTCGGTCACTCTGGTTCTACTGCGGATATCCTCATTTCTGAGTTTATCATGCAAAAAAACTCCGAGCATAGCCCTCTCTATAGCTCGCTGAGCGACCTTGAGCTTCCTCATCCGGCTAGCAGTGAAGGACCACGTCTATACTATAAGCTATAGAAAACTTTACTAGTTTAATTTAAATAAGATCTTTATTTTGCCTGTCCGAGAAGCGGAAAATATTTAAGAATAAACGTAAAAAATAATAACAGGGTTTCATTGTTACGCTTTCTTTGTTTTAAAATTATAATTATTCCAAAAATTTATGAAAAATGATAAAATGTATAAATTTATGGTTTCTTCTCATTTATGAGAGGGTTCAGGGCAAGGAAGTGTCCGCCGCGCTGGCCCAATGCGTGTTGGCGAACTTCACATGTCTTCGAAAATATTTTTTTTTCTTTTTCTCAGACATTTTTTCAGAGATTTTTTTTGTGATTATATATTATTTTTATAGAAGTTTGCACATTATTTAAAAGAAATGGTCGAGTTCTTTTATTATATTACGTATTATATGTATGTATAGTCCTTGTCCACGTAGTTTACTCATTATCCATATTTGTGTGTGTAGGTCAATAACGTTATGATAATGTTATTCTCATTGCTAATTCAACCACGGTAAAAACTTCTGAATACTATCGGAAGTTATTAAATCCATTTTAAGATAAAGCTGCAAGTGTACAGATTCCCTTAAACACAACCATTTAATTTTTTTAACCTACCTTTTATCGTGGGAAAGTCGTCATAGATCATACGCTGCGGGGGTGACAGAAAGGTGATGCCGTACTTCTACCGGTTAAATGCCCACTGTGCTCATTACCAAATTATACGAGGAATTCCAGAAACTTCGTTTGGATCGTTACCGAGGCGACTTCATCGCTTTGCTCGACTAGAAACATGTACCGGGATCAGCACGTAATACACCTAGTACCATCGCAGTGATATCACAATATCTCGGGATCACTTGCGGCGACTGTGACCGGCGTAACATTGTCCATATTATCCCACTTCATCCAGCGGGTATTGTAAGAGACACATATGGAAAGATCTCATGGCCGCCGACTATTAGTGGTGTTGCCATCTCGTTTACGACTAAGATAAAATGGCGGTCGCCAATGTGCCTGCCTGTTTTAGAAGGTCTGGTGTATTGAAACCAGACGTAAATGGAGGAGGAAGGAATTCATTATGGTATATTCCTTTCCGAGTTTGCACGCTGCACAAGAATTTCTCTACCAAGAGTTGCATATACCATGCTAGCCAGGCTGAAGTGATGAACGCAAATATGTTATCATCGTGCTTATAATAATGCTTCTTAAGTCCATTTCCTTGATTTGTAACAATGATGTGGTGAATGTGAAAACTTTTCTAGCTTACTTAAAAAATATGTGTTGCAATTCTGACCTTTTCATAGTGATTTGTAACATAAAACATTTCCTGTCATATTAACAAGCAGTAGCATTAAATCTAAATATAATATAAAAAACCAGGTAATTTCTTCACCAAGCAATACGTACGGCTAAATGACATGCCACAATCTTACGTACTCACTTCCGTGTCGCATATATCCTTCCGGAATTCTAACACTACATTAGCTACTTACACAGTAAAACACATGTAAAGATACTTTATGACTGTGTGTCTAAATCAAAACTACGTTAAAAATTATTGGCCAGTTTTAAGATTTAAAACTAATATTGCATTATTTTAAAGCAAATATATATGTATATTTTTTAATTTACCAATAATATTTTATCTTTATTTGTTTACGTCATCAGCTAGTGACAGACCACTAGTATACATAAGGTTTATATTAGGTACTCGTAGTTGGATAATAAAGACGAGTTATTGTCATGATTGCTGAGCTAAGCAGCAAAGTTATATTTTTTTTATTGATGATGATCCTTGGGTTTTCAGCCTGTAGCAATCTTTTTAAACGACGAGATCGGGTTCTATTTTCTCTTATAACTTGGCTTACCTGAGGGTATGGAGCCGCGGTAGCTCAGCGCTCGCTATAAGCTTCACAGTAAGTGTGCAACCTGGGTTCGATCCCCGCCGGCACCAATGAAATTGTTAATTGCATTAAGTGCTGATTTACCACGTGCTCGGCGGTGAAAGAAAACATCGTGGGGAAACCTGCATGTCTGAGAAATAAGAAAAAATATTTCAAAGACATGTGAAGTTCGCCAACATGCATTAGGGCAGCGCGGCGGACATTTTCTTGCTCTAAAACCCTCTCAGAAATGAGAGGAGTCCTGTGCCCAGCAGTGGAACGTAAATAGGATGCAACTTTAATTTTTTAACTTTAACCTGAGGGTATAGTTGAGACTCGACTTACATCAACAGAGAGAAGGTCTTTTAAAAGTCTATTTGATTTTCTTATCTCTTGCTTACGTTTGCAAACTGCACATACACGGTTAGATAGAAAAAACAACCGGCCAAGTGCGAGCCGGACTCGCCCACCGATGGTTCCGAACAAATCCGTAGGTATACAAATTTAAAATTATTAAAAATATTTTTATTATATGATGTAACTAACAACTTATGCTTTTCGCAATTTTTCCTTTATCTGTGCTATAAAACGTTGCTTCGTACCAAATTTCAAGATTCTGAGTTCACGGGAAGTAGCCTGTAGCTTTTGATTCCCTTGCGAATGTCTAAAATTTGCAACATAAACGGCTGTATCTTTTGATTGTATTGGCTTAGAAGTTTGATTTGTTCACAGCTCCAAGGGTCAGTAGACTTGAGTATTTGATATGAATTTCAGCTTGATACCTCCACGCGTTCCTGAGAAAAAGTGTCTTGACAGACAGACAGACAGACGGACAACAAAGTGATCCTATAAGGGTTCCGTTTGTTTTTTGAGGTACGGAACCCTAAAAAAGGCTTTAATAACACACACAATGCATACTGAGTTTTTGCACAAATGTTTACTCCAGCTCGGTCTTGAAATTTTTGGTTTTAAATAAATAGTCTCATATAATAAAATAACAGGTTTCTATTAAGCTCAAAAGGATATTTGTATGTAATTAAGATATAAAAATAAAAAAAAGTTCTTTGTCTATCTGTCCGAGCTGATCTTCGGAATGGCGGAACCAATTGTAATAAAATTTCATAAACAGATAGATAGCAATGCTAGAAGTGATATTACATTAGAAAAACTTGTAGATTAAAAAAACTAATAATTGATAAAATAATTGGTATTTCATTATCTTTAATCTAAATAACCACATTGATAGATCCTATCGAAGCCTGGCCGGATTGTTAGTCTACAGAAATAAATAAAATTGCAGCGTCTGTTTGTAATGTCAAAATTGCAGCGTTTTACTAAATGCATATTATGAAAGTATAAACGGTACTTATAACGAAAATACACTTTTTAAATTTTTTGTCTGTCTATCTGTCTGTTTGTTCCGGCTAATCTCCAAAACGGTTGGACCGATTTTGACGATTTTCACTGGCAGATAGCTGATGTCAGAAGGAGTAACTTAGGCTGATTTTATTTTAGAAAAATAATTAGTGTTCCTCGCAAAAAATTTAAAACCCTTAATTACACGTGGGCGAAGTCGCGAGGAACAGCTAGTACATAATAATGTGTGATATGACTTTTCCAAATCCAATGTTATTGGTGTGCGTGCGTGCTGAACACATGACTGATACTCGTAATAATCCCTGGGAATAAGGTGAACAACATTAAACTGTCAAAAAAAATCAAATTTTACATTTTCTTTATAGAGTAAGGAAGACAAACGATCACACAGTCTACCTCATGATAAGTGGATGTATGTCATGGTAGAAAACTCATCTACATTTTGACTAAGAATCAAAATGCAGATGGGTTCTCACCCCTGAGGACTAAAATAGAATGCTGCGTTTCCAGTATAAAGGGTCTCCGGTTCTCTACACTCACCATACGAAACTGTATTTGACAAATGCTGGTATTCTGTGAGAGCGTGGTCCTATTCCGGTCGAGACGACCCATTTGTGCTACAATCATAATATAGCTGCAGCGTCGCTCTACCACGTATTATGCAATATTACTGCAGATTATTTTATTTTATAACATAAATAGACCATCCACTATCTGGTACTTCCGGGGATGGAGGCATTTTCTAAACCAGTGAAAATAGAAATTGTTTTTAAAAGAAATAATCTTTATAAATATATAAAGTGTAGTTACCCGTATTAACATTGATCCGGTTAAACATGTAGTGGCCTTTCCTTTAATAATATGAAAATAATGTATGTAATTATTAATATTTTATTAATAATATTTTATTTTTCATGTCAAGGCAATTAACATCGATCTGTATTTCAATGTCACTTAAATATTTCCATAGTCAGATAAATTAAAGAATATAAAAGGACTATTTTATAAAACTGTAGGTAAAGGTTATTTACTAAGGTAATATACATTTCGTATAATTTATCCATATATGACCTAAGAGATCATATCTTTTATTCCTTTGTGTCCTAAACCATACTTAAAATAGAAATACACAAAATTGGGATGTTTTTGTGTTAATGGACTTGGATCTTATTTATCAAGGAAAAAATATGACTCTCTTACATATATTCGTAATTTTCTCATTCCATCCATCCATGAATACAGTCTATAAAAGTCCAAAGCTGAACATAGGCCTCCCCCATAGATTGCCTCATAATTGTCACGTCGTGACCGTCGTATTTAGCTATAGTTGCCACGCTTGGCAGGCTGTTTGGCAACCGGCTTGATATGGGGTAGTAAACATTATAACACCTCCACCACTCGGTTAATAGATTTAAGATAATTTAGTTTTTTTTTAAATGTCACAGAATTTCGGTTTAAATACAGCCTAGATTGCATTGCTCGCTATCTGTTCGTAAAGTTTATTATAATTGGTTTAGTTATTCCGATGATTAGCACGGACAGACAAACAAACAAACAAATGTTTTAAAAATAGTTATTCATGTCTGAATAGCAAGCAAATAACCCCCCAAGCTTAACAGAAACCAGTTATTTCGATATTATAGACATACACTGCAATTTTGTTTATATGTATAGACGTTGAGTTATTTGTACTACGTACTAGCGAAACTGTTCCAAATAAAAATTGTGCGCTACTCATTTCTTCGCGCATGCGCGAAGACTTTAATATAAAATAAGATATTAATATAAATATTAATATAATATATGGAATTCACAAATCTTCAATTTACGCAATATTTAGTTTAGTGTACGGATTGCAGTACAGTTCAGTTGAACATAGTCAATGTTCGGAATGCGAAATCTAGGGCGTAGTATATATATATATATATATATATATATATATATATATATATATATATATATATATATATATATAGATGTGTATAGATAATTGGTGTGCATACATTTCGTTTGCTCCAGCCTAAACAAAACTTACAGGCTTGAGACATACATTATTTGTTGCCTCTAAATTAATACTAATGAGTTACTAAAACAGTGTAGTGGCGGTGTAAGAATATCCACTACTCCATATCATACCGTGGGTGTCGTAAGAGGCGACAGAGGGAAAACAAATCAGGAGATGGGCAGCAGCGTCTTCCTAATAACGGCTAAAAAATAAATAACTGCAGTTGCCAACCTGCTTGCCAAACGTTGGAACTGTGGCAATTAACCCCTTTGAGGAAATCTATGGGAGAGGGCTATGTTCAGCAGTGGCCTTTAATAGGCTGTAACGGAGGTATTAAGAACTAAGAAAGAACTTGTGCTATTGTTTATTCTGTTGAAGAACTAAAACAATTTTATCAGAATTTTTATCGTGGATATACGTAAACAGAATCGTATTTACATGAAGTGATGTACAGTATGACAGTAGTTTTGACATAATATGAGCAAAGCAGCTGGATTAAATTACCGACTATCGTATTACAGTATCGTATCCATGGTCTATTCGTTTTACGTTCGACCTACCAAGCGTACTAATTATTAATTATAAAACTTTCTTTCTGTTGACGGAACCCATACCCAGCTGGATTGTTTATGGGTCAACGAGATCAGCACATTTAAAATGATAACGGTAATTGACAGAATAAGGGTGACAAACAAGCACACAGTCCACCTGGTGGTAAATAGAGTCTGTGTCCCGCGGACCTACATATATCCTCAAATAAGAAACAAAATAGACGCGTTGTCGTCCCTGAGGACTATGATGGAATGCTTCGTTTCCAGTAAAAAGGGTTACCGGTTCTCTACACTCACCAGTCGTGGTAGCCCAGATGGTTACCGCTCGCTGTAAGTTTCACAGTACGCGAGCAACCCGGGTTCGCTCCCCGCCGGCACCAATAAAATTGTTAATTGCAATTTTAAATGCTGATTTACCACGTACTCAGCGGTGAAGGAAAACATCGTGAGGAAACCTGCATGTCTGAGAAATAAGAAAAAAATATTTCGAAGACTTGTGAAGTTCGCTAACACGCATTGGGGCAGCACGGCGGACACTTCTTGCCCTAAAAAGCCTCTCAGAAATGAGAAGAGGCCTGTGCCTAGCAGTGTGATGTATATAGGTTGTAACTTTTTTACTTTTATCCTTACCATATGAAACACAGCGGCATTAAGCTGCTATACTATGAGATCG
Organism: Parnassius glacialis; assembly: GCA_033319125.1. Classification (NCBI taxonomy): domain Eukaryota; kingdom Metazoa; phylum Arthropoda; class Insecta; order Lepidoptera; family Papilionidae; genus Parnassius; species Parnassius glacialis. Next base: position 22,159,555 of record JAVANC010000008.1, read on the forward strand.
TGATCCTTCCTAGGACGAGCCGGCCCATTCGTGCTTCAACCATAATATATCTGTAGCGTGTTTCCACCACATTAAAAACAATATTAGCTAAGTTTAATTAAATTTCCACACACGAAAATTCCTTGTACTTTCTACCGACTTCAAAAAGGAGACTGTACTCAATTAGACTGTACGTTTTTTTAAGTGTGTGAATAAAGTTTTACAATGTGAACCGATTTCGATGATTCTTTTTTTATTTGAAAGCTCGTGCTTCACATGTAGTCTCATATAAATTTGATCAAGGTTCGACCAATAGTTTTTGAGTTATTCTTAATAACAGGCGAATTAGTGATAACAGTAGCAGATACTGCGCACTCTTAACTTTTGTCTTTCGTCGGTATTCACATTTTTATCAGTCGAAGTCGATGAGATTTTTTTTTAAAGAATAAGAGTGGCAAATGAACGCACAGTCCACCTGATGGCAAGTGGATGCAGTGACCCATAGACATCTAATATCCTTGATTAGGAACCAAAATGCAGATGCGTTGTCACCCATGAGGACAATGATGGAGTGCCTCGTTTCTAGTAAAAAGGTATCCGGATCTACACCCACCGTATGAAATATTTTATGCTGGTACAAGTATAAAAAGGCCAGCGTGGGCTTAGCCCACTCCACACATGTTATCTTTAAAATCAGTACAAATACTAAAAGTAAATAAGATATTATATGCGTTTCGGCCTAGTCTCGTCTTAGCGAGCGATCCAGGCAGCCAGCTTCACTTATCAATTATGTTTAGATACTGTAAGAGCGTGGTCCTACCTAGGTCTAGCCAACCCATTCGTGCTACAATCATAATATTATAGCTACAGCATGGCTCTAACACACACATGTATGTGTTAGTTTTAAAGATAGACTGATTATCTTTTCTTCAACATAAACTAATAACATCACTCTATTCAAATAAAAATATCATTCGTCATTTCATTTAGAATAAAATAACACTAAATTTGGTATACACAGTTAATTCAAAACACATATTCTTAAGTAGTAAACTCCAGTCGAACGCCGGAGCTGACACGCACAATTTTTTAAATTTCTCTTTATTTTTATAGCATAGGGTGACAAACGAGCACACAGTCCGCCTGATGGTAAGTGGTTGTTGTGACACATAGACATCTATCCTCAATAAAGAATCAAAATGCATGCGTTGTTACCTATGAGGACTGAGGCGAAATGCCTCTTTTCCAGTAAAAAGGTCTCCGGTTCTCTACACTCACCATACGAAACACAGTAGTGTTAAGCTGATATTTCACGCTGGTACTCTGTGAGAGCGTGGTCCTTCCCCGGTCGAGTCGACCCATTCGTGCTACAACTATACTACTAATATAGCTGCAGTATGGCTCTACCACGTATAAGGCAAGTATTACTGCAAATTGTGAAATTTACGGTAAACGCTTAGCCCAAAGTTCCATCATTATGCCAGACATATATGCAATAACACAAAAACATCTTCTTGTATTGGCCTCCTAGCATTTTTGTTCCCGATGTAGTACTAATGCGATAAATCACAAGATAATCGGATGGTGTAGGCCGCGAATAGCTTACGAACCAATCAAGTACTATCACTGCTAAACAAAGTCGTTGTGCTATTATACTTAGGTTACAACAGGCTGACAGTAAGAAAGGTTGGATGTTATTTTAAAGGCACTAAAAAGGTCTAGAAATATAAACAAGGATAGAAAGAAGGTTTTTGCATAAGAATTTCTATCTATCAACTTAATCTCCAACAACCTAGCCTCGTTTCCTGTAAAAAGGGTCTTCGGTTCTCTACACTCACCATACGAAACACAACAGTATTAAGCTGCTATTTTACGCTGGTATTCTGTGAGAGCGTGGTCCTTCCTCAGTCGAGCCGACCCATTCGTGCTACTTCCATAATATAACTGCAGCATGGCTTCCACGTTCAATTAATTTTTTGGTGTTTCAGAAAGTCAGCTCTTACAACAACTATAGATAAAAAGCGGCAACGGATTTTAAAACGCCGCCACCTCAAGGCAAAATTTATTATTATAATAATTAGGTGTTCATCGAGTCTTCCCCCGAGTGGATTTTATTTGCGCGGAATCCTAAAATAAAAGTAGTCTAAGTTACTCCTTATAACATCAGAAATCTGCCAGTGAAAGTCCCATTAAAATCGGTTCTCAGGTTTATGCGTGATGCGTGTTCAGACAGACGTCGTGTTAGCGTTTTATTATAGTTATAATTTTCTTACATTGCCAAACATTTACAGATGCCAAGAAAGTTTAAAATTATACAAAATTGTCATAAAAATTGTTTGTTCAAAACTTAGTAGGTATATCACGAAAGCGATTTAAGACTTTCAATAAGTATTGTGTAATAATCAATATTGAATAAAAATCATTCTATTCTAAGGTTTGAGGATAAGAGAGTTATTTCAGAAACGGTGGAAGTTTTATAAATGATGATCAGGTCAGAACGATCAATTATGGCGGTGAAATGTCAAAAAATAATGTAAAATGTCAAAGTCATTTAAAGTTCAATAGTGCGAAATTTTGTGAAATATTACAAGAATACATCATTATCTTCATCAACTCTTCAACAACTCAACGAATTCCATTTTTTCCCACCAACTGTCCCACATATGGGACAAAATGGAATCCTGTCAATATTCTTGTCCATTTTCCCACCAATCGTTTTAGATATTGCCAGCGACTTCACCCGCAAGGTAGTCGGAAATTATATTATTTTTTCTGCATACCAACATTGAATGTCAACATTTCAAGAAACCAACTCATCAACGAAACGCTTTGACTTTACGTTACCATTATAGTCATCGATATACAAGGTTATTTTCTACCGACTTCAAAAAAGAGACGGTACTCAATTCGACTGTATGTTCTTTTTTGTGTTACCTCATAACTGTTTTATAGGTGGACCGATTTCTATGATTTTTTTTTATTTGAAAGCTGGTGCTTCTCATGTGGGCCCATATAAATTTGAGCAAGGTTTGACCAATAGTTTTGGAGTTATTGTTAATAATTTATACTAAAGTCGGTTGTACAAAATGTTTAATTTTAAATTATGTAATAACCGGCCTTTGCAGAGATAGTTCAGAATAAGTAATATAGGCAAATGGTGAAGACAAAATTAATTAAAAAAATTAAACATTCCGTCCTTTTTATCTTTTAAATACAAAATGCGTGGTATAACTGATTTTTGATTTAAAAGTAGAAGCCTCATTTACTCGTATTTTCAAAAACTGCATTATCAACGGTATAATATCATTATTTATATATTTGAAATTTAGTTTAAAATTTGGCTACTCTTTGAAAAACAACCCTGTATATGGGCTACGGTTACAGCTTATTAAAGTCCACTGCTGAACATTGCAAAAAAAAATGCAAAACTAGGCACAAGAGAGAACGGTGAGCTGAAAGTAGGGAAATTTGGAATAGGGCAACGGAACCCAAGGGGCCAGCAGCTGGCCGACTTCATGGAGAAAGAGGGACTCTTTATGATGAACTCTTTCTTCAAGAAGCGGCCCCACAGGAAGTGGACCTGGTCGAGCCCCGACGGTTCGACAAAAAATGAGATTGACTTCATTATGACGACCAGACGACAACTGTTCAGTGATGTCTCAGTGATCGCGAGGGTGAAAACCGGCAGCGATCACCGAATGGTTAGAGGCACACTGAACCTAAATGTTAAGTTGGAGAGGTCTCGTCTGATGAAGTCAATGCTCCGTCCCCCTCGTGCTCTAATCCAAAGTCCCGAAACCTTTCAGATCGAGTTACGAAACCGTTTTCAGTGCCTAGAAGACTGCAATGAAGTGGACGATATGAATGACAAGCTCGTGGAAACTGTCCATGCGGTCGGAGCTAAGTTCTGCAAGACCCGCCGCAGAAGAACACAAAAACTCTCCGATCACACTCTTAATCTCATGGCTGTTAGACGGGAGATGAGGCTACATTTTTCAACAGATTTGACAGCATACAGGCAACTGAACAGACAGATCTCCAAATGCATGCGGCGGGACTTACGCAACTTCAATACAGCTCGTATTGAAGAAGCGATAGAGCGGAACCAAGGCTGCAAAGTCTTTGCCAGAGACCTGTCTGCCAGAAAGAGCCAACTGTCAAAGCTGAAGACCGAATGTGGAAGTATCGTTTCCGGGGCACCTGAGATTTTGAGTGAGATTGAGAGGTTCTATGGGCAGCTGTACACGTCATCGTTGGAGCCACACGCAAGTGTGAGTAACGATCCAAGAGCGAGTCTTATCCGACACTATTCCGAAGATATCCCGAACGTCAGTCTGAGCGAGATTAGAATGGCTCTCCAGCACCTTAAAAACGGCAAAGCCCCTGGCGAGGATGGAATTACAGCGGAGCTTCTGAAAGCGGGTGGAAGACCGGTACTTGAAGTCCTTCAGAAGCTCTTTAATTCCGTCCTCCATGGTGGTATTACACCGGAGGCGTGGAGCAGAAGTGCGGTGGTCTTGTTCTTCAAGAAAGGTGACAACGCTCTCTTGAAGAACTACAGACCGATTTCCCTTCTGAGCCGCGTCTACGTGCTGTTTTCGAGAGTCATTACGAATAGTCTCGCGCGCAGACTTGACGACTTCCAGCCTCCCGAACAAGCCGGTTTCCGAAAGGGCTTTAGCACCATAGACCACATACATACCCTACGGCAAATTGTACAGAAGTCCGAAGAGTACAATTTGCCACTATGTCTGGCGTATGTGGACTATGAGAAAGCCTTTGATTCCGTCGAAATTTGGGCGGTGCTGCAGTCCCTTCAGCGGTGCCAAGTTGACTGTCGGTATATCGAAGTGCTGAAGTGTTTGTACAGTAGGGCTACGATGGCTATCCGAGTACAGAACCAGAGTACGAAACCCATCCAATTGCAGAGAGGTGTAAGACAGGGTGACGTCATATCCCCGAAACTCTTCACCGCTGCATTGGAAGACGTTTTCAAGCTTCTGGACTGGAAAGGATGCGGTATTAACATCAATGGCGAGTACATCACTCACCTTCGATTTGCCGACGATATAGTCCTTATGGCAGAATCGCTGGAGGACCTAAGCACTATACTCAATGACCTCAATAGTGTCTCCCAACGGATAGGTCTTAAGATGAACATGGACAAAACAAAGATCATGTTTAATGTCCATGTCACACCTATGCCGGTAGTTGTTGGGAGCGCTAAGCTCGAAGTTGTTGACGAGTATGTTTACCTGGGACAAATAGTCCGACCAGGTAAGTCCAACTTCGACCGAGAGGTCAATCGACGGATTCAACTCGGCTGGGCAGCGTTCGGGAAGCTACGACACATCTTCTCGTCAGACATACCTCAAAACCTTAAAACGAAATTGTACAACCAGTGCGTGTTGGCAGTGATGACTTACGGAACTGAGACGTGGTCCTTCACTGCTGGCCGTATGAGGAAGCTCAAGGTCGCTCAGCGAGCTATGGAGAGGGCTATGCTCGGAGTTTCTCTGCGTGATAAACTTAGGAATAAGGATATCCGCAGTAGAACCAGAGTAACCGACATAGCCCAACGGATTAGTAAGCTGAAGTGGCAGTGGGCCGGCCATATAGCTCGAAGAACCGACAACCGATGGGGAAGAAAGGTTCTCGAGTGGCAGCCTCGTACCGGTAGGCGAAGTGTAGGGCGTCCCCCCACGAGATGGAGTGACGACCTGGTAAGACATGCAGGAAGTTGATGGATGCAGGTGGCTCAGGACCGTGCTTTGTGGCATTCTTTGGGGGAGGCCTATGTTCAGCAGTGGACTTGTGAAGTGCTGTAATGATGATGAACATTGCCCCCCCCCCATAGATTGCCTCTTAGGGATAGGGGGCATAGTTGTTACGCTTGGCAAGCGGGCTGGCCATCGCAGTTTTTTTTTAGTCGTTATTAGGAAGACGCTGGTGTCCATTTGTTTTCCTCTGTCACCTCTTACGACACCCACAGGATGATATAGGGTAGTGGATACTCTTACACTGGCATTACACTGTAAACTAAACTTACTTAACTGACTATAACTTATCTAATATCTTATTTTAGGGAAACTTTAAAGGATTATAAATTACAATTGGCAGGAATCTGATACGAAAAACTGCTACTCTGTTTTTTATGGCGCCTATATATTAAGTATCATTTTCTTATCTAATTTTCTACTATTAATTTATAGTGTTAAAATATAAAATTATTACTCTCAAAAATATGTAAATATATAAGCTACTCAAAGGAATTTAGTAATCTCTCCATATAAAAATCACTTACTGTCCGTTAATCTCGCTAAAAGTCGAAAATGGCGCGACTGATTTTGATGAAATTTCTTGTGTGTGTTTGAGTGGGGTCCCTGGATGGTTTAGACTCATAATTAGACCCGGTAGGTTGCGCTGTTGTCGATATCCAGAAATCACGAGTGCTAAGCCAGGGTGGATAGCTAGTAATATTATTAAGTAGCGTCCCATTTTTTCTGCCTAGGAATCCGTTAGGGTTGTTTCCATTCCTTACTTATTTCTGCCAAACAGCAGTGCACGCTCTGGCTGCAGATAAGCCTACGCTATAGCTACTTACTATAAGGTGGACTGCAACATCGTTTATAATAACTTAAATTGAAAATTTTAAAAACACCCGAAACGAACCCAATCGCAACTAACAGAACTGCTGATGACCTTGAAACGGCTGACCCGATTTTGATAAAACATATATAAGAACTACCGCTAGGAAACCTGTTTTTGAACAAAAAAAAGTCACCCAAATACGTTTAGCAATTTTAGAGTTACGGTGCCACCGACAGACAGACAGATAGACACACATAGCGGTCAAACTTCTAACACACTTCTTTTTGCGTCGGGGTTTAAAAACATCATGTAAACCGTGTAATCGCGTATTGACAACTTTAAAAATTTCAGATGAAGTTTTAAAAGTATCACATAAGACACTTATGTATTTGCTTTCATTTGCTTAACGAGAATAAGCTGACGGTTAGTTGACCCAAAAACATGTTGCGTGATACAAGAAGAAAAAAAAAGTTCAATAAACTTGCACATATTCTCTGCGTTACTATCGACCATTGAATTCCGAACTAGTAACGAGTGAAATTAACCTTGGTGTAGTCCATTCTGATCACGTGCGAAAGTGTAACTTGGATGCCCTTGGTACGGTGGATTCGCAACGTTCAAAATGGTTTATATGTATTCCGCTCATGCGTTGAATGAGAGACGTGTGCGGGCTGGTGAGATGGAGATTTGTAATCAGCTGAGTGCTGAAAGGTTCCTATTTGTTAATCAATGATACCCGACGTTCTAAGTAAAAAAAATAATCCATAGCTTAGGTAAATGTTAGTTGTTGGTCAGACAGGTAGTAAGAAAGTCGTTTTTGGGGGATGTCTTTGTTTGTTGTGAATAAAATATTCTGTACTTTATAGATAGGTATTAAAATGTATTGTTAGTCAAAGAATGGATTGTATTTTTTCTAATAGAATGTATGAGTAATATTTCCGTTTATATGTATAATATAAAATTATGCTGAGCGTTGTATTTAGAAGACGGATATGGATAATGTCATGTTCTACTTTTACTCCCTAGATATATTTTTAAATAATACTATCACTTTTTAAACAATACTGTCGCTTATTAAATAATACTGTCACTTTTTAAATAATACTGTTTGCTACCTTACTCCTTTCTTTCTTCGATTAATTTTGTAACTTTTCCAAATAGTTAAAATATTTAGTCACCTCGCATCAATTAGTTTCTGTTATTATATTAATAAACTAGCTTGTACCCCGCGACTTCGTCAACGTGGAATTTACTACAAATTTAGTTTTTTTTTTGCGCGGAACCCTAATACTTTTTCTAAAATAAAAGTATCCTAAGTTACTCCTCATAACTTCAGTTGTTATCAGAAAGACGTTGCTGCTTATTTCCTAGTTTGTTTCCCTTTGTCGCCTCCTCCGACACCCACGGGATTATACGGGGTAGTAGATAAATTTGGACCGCCACTATACGGTCCAAATTTAAGGACATATTATGGAGTCCTTATTAAAATATTGGTTAACTTTTACTTCTTGGGTTTCTTTATGTATCTTTCAAATCCATATCTGAATAGGCATTTTCAAGCTGTCAGCTCCAATTTGCCCTCGATCTGGGTTTTGCCTTCCATCACAAAAGTCTTTAAAATTATGTGAGAGATTGTCAAGCGAATATATATTATATATAAGTTAGCAAGCCTTGCAGCTGGGGTGAGCATTTTGAAATATAATCAGTACATCCACTTACACCTCACTACACTTTATCTCATAGCTAAGATATCTCTCTCTTTCTCTCCTGTCAATCGATTTCTGCGTCTATTGTAGAATATATCTTTTAAACGCATGATGTTATTAGAGCTTTAATCATATTATTCATAGCCTGGTGATGAAGACAAAGAATCTAGAGGTCTATATATAATGATGGCTGAATATCAATTTGTTTCAAGCAAACCTTCTCATCCGGGACCGTCAAAACTACTGGAACGAATGCATGCCACGTTACGTTCGCTCGTGACTGATTAAAACACATCTGAAGAGATATGAAATCCTTCCGTAATGTTCTGCGTATAAGTTTGCATAGGTTGAATTTAAGAATAATACATAAACAATATTTGTGCTCCATAGATATGATCGCTAATGACTACCGATCCGCCTTCGTAATAATACTCACATCCTTTTCAACCGACTCCAATAAGGAGGAGAGGTTTATAATTCGTCGGATTTTTTTAATGTATGTACACCGATTACCCGAAGACGTCTGAACTGATTTGGAATTTTTTTTAAAGGTGGTCCCATTTAAATTTTATCTAAATCGGTCGAGCGGTTTTAAAAAAAATCAACAATAAATCATATTTATATTGAAGTCGGTTGTACAAAATATTAATTTTACCACATGTAGCTTTTGCATTCTGTTGCAGCGGGGTAATATTTTTGAGGGTATGTATGTATGTATGATGTATGTATATAATTTAAAATTAAAAATTTTGTACAGCCGACTTCAATATAAGTTATTTAAGAATAACTCAAAAACTATTGGTCTGACCTTGATCAAATTCATATGGGACCACACGAGAACTATATGTATAATAACTATATAAAAAAAGAATCATCGAAATCGGTTCACCCAGTACAAAGTTATGAGGTAACACACATAAAAAAATACAGTCGAATTGAGTACCGTCTCCTTTTTCGGAAGTCGGCAGAAAAGTATGTAGGAGTGTCTGTTTCTTTGGCACTCTCTGTAGCCTAAACGGCTTGATTGATTTTAGCTTATGGGGTGTGATTAGACTCCTCTTAGTTGTGGAAGTGATATTGGATGTAAAATGTTTTTCTTTCCAGTAACCCTTTTTACTCATCAATTTTTAATTACTGGTTAATGCATTGGATTTGTTACATTCTATTTAATGCCTGCACTCCATGTTACCTGAGAAAGCGTTTTCGTTCGAATCGTCATTTTCGTTTCACTGACAGTCATTATCTTCGTAGTATTGTTTATAGAATTGATACTGATGACCATTAGTGATAATATTTATTGAAAGTTATATATTTCAACAATCGAAGAATCGGACATTATTGTTGATGCACCTTTGCAATTTAGGAAAATCATTGTTGCTACTACTATCTTGGAAACAAAAACTTTTGTATTCAATATAGATTATAAACAAAGAGATTTAAAATATAACTACTTAAATGTCTTTGATTATAAATCATACTTTTTGAAAGTCACTCTTTTGTTTATGTAATATCATATTACATATTATCATATATGTTACACAATTAACAACACAAGACAAATTATAAGTAGCTTGGTAGTGATGACCTCGTTCCCAGGTGTTATTATCATCCACATCTTTCATGTAATGCCGCATTCTGGGAGAGTTTAGAGAACAGAAGTTCAGGAGTGAATTTAAAAATATTTTCAGTATATTGTGCGTTCACTTTATTCCAGTATAAAACATTTCTGTGTAGCGTATGATTGTGATTAAAACTGACTGACACGCATACTAACACACATGAATGCACACATGAACGCATCCTCGTATCCACGTGCTTTGGAACGTGAAAACATGCAGACCGTTTTTCTTGTAGCTGAACAATAGATAATTGACTAAGTTTGAATTGATTAATGTCGTTTTAAATTCGAATCGACGTTTGCTTAGTTCACAATCAATCGAACGATGTACAAGAATTGCTAAATCTTTTTAACACGCTTTTATTTGCTTGGTATGTATCTATGTAACGGAATTTTTGAATGTGGTTTTCATCCCCTTCAATACGTCGGATTGATTTGTAACTTCGCACACTTATCAAGAATCGATGACAATGCAACAACTTAAATAGTTTGTGTTATTATCCTTCCCAGTATCCTCAGGATTTGGGAATAATTCATAAAACAACTACGATTTCTGCCAGTTCAATCTACTGTAAGCCGCGTAAAAAAAATGCATTAAAAAAAACACATATTTGTAGTTAGCTGCACTGAAAAATAGAAAATAAATAATAGCTTAAAAAAAAACTAAAAACAAACATGCTTCTGTAGATAACCGAACTAAAAAGTAGAAAATAAATTTATACAAGTTTAAAATAAGAAAATGGTGATTAACATAAAATATCATTCTATTGTTAAAAAGCGTTGGGTGTTCTTAACTACATATTATGTTACAAGATTATTTTTAATTTTAGTTATTTCTGATAATGAGGCATTCCATCTAAGTCTTCAAGGGTAATAACGCATCTACATTTTAGTTCTCTAGATGAGATAGAGATGGTCTATGGGCCAGACTATATACTTGCTATCACTATATACTATAGATGTCAGCGGTAACTTAGTAATATAATTTAATCTGTGTCAGTGGTGATAACGCATCTACTTACCTTTTAATTCTTAATCGAGATCCATAAAGATGGTGTATATGTCACCTTTTTTTATAGGATCGGATGACAAACAAGCACACAGTCCACCTGATGGTAAGTGGTTGCTGTGGCCCATAGGCAGCTACATTTATCCTCGTTTGCGAATCAAAATGCAGATGCGTTGTCACCCGTGAGGACAAAGATGGAATGCCTCTTTTCCAGTAAAAAGTGTCTTCGGTTCTCTACACTCACCATACGAAACACAGCTGTGGCTGCTATTTTAAGCTGGTATTATGTGAGAACGTGGTCCTTCCCCGGTCGAGCCGACCCATTCGTGCTACAACTATACTACTACATAATATAGCTGCAGCATGGCTCTACCACGTATAACACGATAGAATTAATTTTTGAAATGGCATTCGAAGTTAGCCCATACATTCGGTTACCGCAGCGAGTGTATCATATCTGGTTATAAATAAAGGAAAAATAAAATAAAATTTCAAACTTATTTGAAATAGATCATTACACGTACTTCATAAAAAAAATTACCGACCTTAAAAATAAGGAGATTCTCAATTCGGTTTTTACGGTACACCCGAAATACGAGTATCTTATTTATTTACTAGCTGTTCCACACCACTTCGCCCGCGTGTAATTTAGGGTTTTAATTTTGTTGCGCGGACCTTATTATTTTTCTAAAATATAAGTAGCCTAAGTTACTTCTCATAATATCAGCTCGGATCGGAGATTAGCCAGAACAAACAGACAGACAGACAGACAAAAATTTTAAAAATTGTGTTTTTGTTATAAGTACCGTATAAACTTTCATATGCATTTAGTAAAAAGCTGTTATTTTTACATTACAAACAGACACTTTAATTTTATTTATTTGTGTTGATAAACCAATTTTAATTATTTTTTTAATTAAATAGGTTGTAATTCATGGATGTTCCCATATAAATTTGATAAAAAAGTCCATACCTGAGGTTAAAAAAATACTAGGGATGAAGATTTTAATGTAAATATTTAGACGTCATTCTAGGTATTGAACCTTGAACTTGTGATATTCCTTGTACTACTTAAAGGTGTAAAAAATTAACATTTAATAAAAAGAAAAACCAACTTGAGTACTATTGTTTATGGTATTCAAGTTGTTTTTTTTTAATATAACACGTTTTTTACCTACTTTGTCATCAAATTCTGAGCTATGTCCAAAATTTCAAGTGTCTAGCTAATCGAAAAGTGCTCGAAATTTGATTTACGTGGTAGAGTCAAGCTGCAGCTATATTATGGTTGTAGCATGAATGGGTCGGCTCGACCGGGAAAGGACCACACTCTCATAGTATACCAATGTAAATTAGCGGCTTAATGATGCTGTGTTTCGTATAGTTAGTGTAGAGAACCGGAGACCCTTTTTACTGGAGGCATTCCATCTTTATTCTCAGCGGTGGCAACGTATCTGCATTTTAAGTCTCAATCTACACCATGTACAAAACTGCTATTTTACGCTGGTATTCTGTGAGAGCGTGGACCCTGGTCGAGCCGACCCATTCATGCTACAACCATAATATAGCTGCAGCGTGGCTCTACCACGTATAAGACAATTGTCAACAGTCGTCAATGTCTGGCAATATCTAATCGCCCCATTTTTTTATTAAAATTTACAAAGTGATATTTGCGAAATCGCATTTCGCGCACTGTAAAAATTGCCCTTAATGTTTTATAATAAAGCATATTCAAGCGACTTGCAATATATTTTAATTAATGTAGTAAAACAATCTAAAATTCCCAAAATTTATATGCACACACCAAAATAAAACTTTAAAATGGCATTGATTTTATAAAAATGTTAAATTAGTGCATAGTGTCTATTCATTTTGCTTAGGTCAGTTGAATTTACTATTAGTCATCACACAGTAGATATTTGAGCTACAGCTTTTGTACTACAAATTGAATTTCTTAAATTAAATAAGGAACATTTAATATTGTTAAAACATATTTCAAGTTTACACGTCAAACGAGGTTTATGTAAAAGTTATTATTATTACACAATTACTTAGCATGACGTTAATTTTTAAATGAGATCATGTTACTCAACATTGACATAACAGTGATGTAGAGTCGTTATTTTTTAGGATATTAGTAATATATTTATATAAGCATTAGAATTTAAAACTTATAATTTATCGAAAATTATTTTTCAGCATGGATATTATATAAATAAATGGCTTACTGCTTACCCAATATTAAGTTTTATACTCCTTTTACTTTTAAACAGCAACTCACAGACACAATAAAAAATGGAACAGTGTTTCGTACAGTTTTTGGAATGGAATCACTTTAAAAGGCCAATAATAATAATATATAAAAAAATAATTTAATATTTAAAATTAAAAAGTGGCGCGCGAGTTGACGATAGTTCGAAAATGGAACGCAACGTTATAGAACTTTTTAAAACGCGAGAGCAACGCACGACGTGTCCGAGTCGAAACTGGTGGCAAGCGGTCGGCAGATCGCTCTCTCTATACTTAAATGAAGTGCTAAGAACCTTGAGAAATGGCAAATCCTTCGCATTGTATACTTAAATAAACATTAAATACTTAGTAACTGTAATAAAATATTTTTTATTGTAAGGAGTCGTGTTGCAAGTAAAATAATTAACATTAAAATATTTCATTTTTAAAGTTTATTAAATTTTTTTTGCTCTATATAAGATAACGAAAAAATAAGTAAGTTTTAGAGTTATCTAACAATGGTAATAATGTCTTTGAAGCTAGTATTGGTGGGCTTTTCTTACCAAATCCTAGATTTTTGCCAGGTAAAAGAAAAGAAATAAAGTATTTTATTGTATACGAAAGGCAAGCAAAGAAATTGTAGTACGCTAATCATCGATATTTGATCATACATAAATTATAAGATCATCTAGAGCCAAATGTACGAGCGATCATTAGAAGATAGAGTTAATAGAAACAGATATATTTAATAAAAAATAATAACGCCTTGCTGGACGCCAGAGTTGAGTCAAATTAATATTAAAATATTTTATCAATACAAAACTGTTTATAAGTAAAAGTAATGTCACATGAAATGGAATCAATTTGGACACTATCAAACCTAATTACAAAAAAGAAGTTTGTAGTACCTATTGTAAAATTAAATAAGTTTCTTTAAGTTTTATCAAACGTATCAACTGAAATTACAAAACATCAACAATCTAGCCATTAAGCTGCAGTGTCACTTGTCAAAGAGAACGTAAAAACTCAAAATCGTTTCAGCGTATTATTTAGATCTTAAAATCCTTTCATACCATCTCTCTTCATCCTTTTGAAAAAATTGAAAGCCATGGAAGTCAAGTATCACTTCTAGAATCGTTTATTACCTATTTAAATCTGGAATTCGCTTTTAGAGTTTAGGATAGTGCACTTGTGCATGCGTTATTTGTTATATACATAACTTCGTTTTCTAAAGATAATGGAAGTAATGTATTTTGTTGTGCTGACAACACTGCAATCGGATTTGAGGGAACAACTGGGTAATCGTTTTCTGGCAGTCTTGAATCAGGTCTTGAAGTAGTCATTGTACCCTTACGAATGTGTGTTTACAGAAAATAGTAAATGTTATATATTAATTAATTACATTCAGTTAAAATAATGCATTACCACGTATTTTGAATTTAAGAGATAATAATGACAGATGTTTGAGATTTTTTAATTAATTTTTCTTCACCATATGCTTATATTACTTATACTGAACCTTCTCTGCAAATTTGGCCGGTAATTACAAAATAACCCTGTATATTTGGCATCTGTGGCTGTGACACAGAAACAAAATCTTTTGAAGTTAAAGAGGCCAACGAAGTTTACTCAGAGTAATGTAATTCAAGTTATTTATATTTGCTACATAATATGAGTAATATAGAATATACAAACTACTGTCGGTCAAGAAATTATAAATTTTTCTCATAAAAATGAAGTAATAAACGAACTTACAGTTCACCTGAAGGTAAGCGGCTACCATAGCCCATGGAAACCTGCAGCCAACTGCAAACAAAAAGATAACAGATGTGTTGTCACCTCTGATGACTAAAATAGAATGCCTCACAGCTTTTTCACAAGCTTTTTACAATGTCTACAAGGATTACTGGATAAATCACAACTTTTTTGTTATAGTAGTGTAATAAACGAGCACACATTCCACTTGACGGTAAGTGGATGCTGTGGCCCATAGACATTTACATATATCCCCGATCAAGACTCAAAATGCAGATGCGTTTCATTGCCACCTCTGAGAACTAAGATGAAATGACTCGTTTCCAGTAAAAACGGTCTTCGGGTAACCATACGAAACACAGCAGCCTTAAACTGCTATTTCACACTGGTATTCTGTGAGAGCATGGTTTTACTCCGATCAAGCCGAAACATTGGTGCTACAATCATAATATGGCTGCAGCGTGGCTCTACCTACTTTGAAACTATTTTGTTTTAATAAATTCTAACTGAAATAAATATATTTCATATTTTTTTATTTTGTGAATGCTTAACAGCCAGCAGGTTCTTGGGAAGGTTTTTGTTAAGCACTGGAATTTAAAAGGCTGACTATTACTGGTTTTTGGATTATAAGTATTAACTAATGTAATAACATTAGTTAATACTTTCATGAAAGGGGCAAGATATCGAAAAATATATTTTATAAAATGATTGTCATGAAAGCTTATTTTTATTATTGGTATTTAGTATGGTTATTGGGCGAAGACATGTCTTAGTTTTTGGGTTAATTTATCCTCAAATCGTGTGATTTTGTCATATATCGTAAAAAATATGCCGAATATTTATTTACACAATACTTATTGCAATTTACAATTCAATAGTAATATTTTTTTGTTAAAAACTTATTCATGAACTATATGTATGCCTCTTTATATTATACACGGTCAGCGAGTTCTATCGTGTGGCGTTATTGTTAATCTGCTAGGCTAAAGAAATGTGTATGTACATATGTAATAAAACACAACTTCAAGCGTATAACAATTTAATATTAACAAGTTGTACGAATTTTCAGAATTATTATGGTCAAATTTATGGAAACAAACACTATACGTTTATTTTTTGTCAGTCCTTTCTAATAGATCACTAGTACGATTTATGCGGCCGTGACGTCACATAAAACATGCCTTTCTCTGTCATTGTTTGGGAATGCAACGCATCGAATTTTTTTTTTTAATATTATTATGACAGGTTATATATATCAATATTAATTTGTTGTTATTGTATTATTGTTTAAAAAACGAAATCAAAATCGTGGTAAAGTTATGATGAAAAATTAAAGACCCAAAACCTAAAAGAAAATACTCACCCTGACGAAATATTTACTACATTAATACTCTATGCATGTTGTATCTGATATAATTTGTATTGGTGCAGATAATGTATGCAGCAATACGAATGCAGTAATAAATATTAACAGTTAACAGAAACATTTGTTGTAGAGCCATGCTGCAGCTGTAGGGTAAACAGAACAATGATTGGTGCTTTAAATTAACTTCTACTTGGAAATAAACAAAATTTGTAATATTTCTGATTATTTTGTTGGATTTTAGTTTACATAGCCATAAATAAAATGACCCATCATGTTTCAAAAGAAATGTTTAATTATTTTAAAAATCTAATTAAACTTTTTTCTACAGAATGTTAATTGGCACTTAAGCATAGTGAATGGTTCCGTAAATTAAGTATAGTCATTGGTATTATTAGCAGTCTTAAAAAGATATATATACCCAGATCTTCCTAAGCTCCATCCTTTTGTTATTATACTTATTTTTAACAAATCTTCTTCAAATAATTTTCTTTATAAGATAGGGTGACAAACGAGCATACTGTCCACCTGATCGTAAGTGGTTGCTGTGACCTGTAGAAATCTACGTCTATCCTCAATACAGTATCAAAATGCAGATGCGTTGTCACTCGTAAGGACTAAGATGGAATGCCTCGTTTCCAGTAAAAAGGGTCTCCGGTTCTCTACACTCATCATTCGAAATACAGCAGTGTTAAACTGCTATTTTCCGCTGGTATTCTGTGAGAGCATGGTCCTTCCCCGGTCGAGCCGACCCATTCGTGCTACAACTATACTACTAATATAGCTGCAGCATGGCTCCACCACGTATAAAAACTTCCTTGTGGTATTGAGTATTTGGCTGAGTGTTTCAAGAAGATGGTTCTACCATAGTGATCCAAGTGTCATTTTTTCAAAATAGTGATTTTGGTATGTTGTTACGAAAATCAAATAATTCTTCCCTACCACACTGATCCAATGGCATTTTGTATCATTTTCCTTGAACAATTCTAATCACTGACTTTAGATTTATTGGAATTTGAAAAATACTATCTTGCTATACTGATCTAAGCGACAAAAGTGCACTTGGAATCATTACGGTTCTGATTTTAATAAAATATAACAAAGTGATCTATACATAAACTAGGTATATAAATAAATGAAATTCAAGTGCCTGTTTGTAATGTTAAATAACAGCTTTTTATTGAACGCTTATGAAAGTATATACGGTACTTAGAACAAAAAAACAATTCTTACAATTTTTGTTTGTCAGTTTGTTCCGGCTAATCTCCGAAATGACTGGACCGATTTTGAAGGGACGGGGAATTTCATTGGAAGATAGGTGATGTTATAAGGAGTAACTTAGGATACTTTAATTTTAGAAAAAGAATTAGGGTTCCGCGCAAAAAAATTAAAACCCATGAAATCCATTCGTAATAAATTACACGCGGGGAACAGCTAGTTATAATATAAATCTTATATTTATATTACAACTGTGTTTGTTGTCTATATCTCTGCGTCTGTGTCTATGACGGCATTCGGCAGTGTTTAATTTTTTCGACCTTTAGTTTCTGAGTAAAAGGGTGTAAAAATAAAAATGGACAACAGAAGTAGAGCGGCCGTATAATGAATTCTTATGTTTACGGGTACAGTACACATTTAAATAAAACTAGTTTTTATAGATTTTATCGCGTATATGAACTTATTTTATATTCCCGAGGTTTCGAGTCATAGGGGAGACTGAGGTATTCAACGAATTTTTCAACGAAATTTAAGGCCAAAAGCATTAATGTATGTAATTTTAATCTGAAGGTAGCCGTTGTTAACTATGACATTAGGACATTAACACCACTGTCTACTCCGTGCCCATGGGTGCTGTAAAGTAGTTTAAAATAGTACTACAAACTAGATTTATTTAAAAGCGTCCAAATAGTCAATTATGTATGAGTATGAGGAAACTCAAGGTCGCTCAGCGAGCTATGGAGAGGGCTATGCTCGGGGTTTCTCTGCGTGATAAACTTAGAAATGAGGATATCCGCAGTAGAACCAGAGTAACCGAAATAGCCCAACGGATTAGTAAGCTGAAGTGGCAGTGAACCGACAACCGATGGGGAAGAAAGGTTCTCGAGTGGTAGCCTCGTACCGGTAGGCGAAGTGTCGGGCGACCCTCTCTAGATGGAGTCACGACCTGGTAAGACATGCAGGAAGTCGATGGATGCATGTGGCTTAGGACCGCGCTTTGTGGCATTCCTTGGGGGCCTATGTTCAGCAGTGGACTTATGAAAGGCTGTAATGATGATTATGATGAAATAGTCAATTTGTCATCACAACGACCTTTACTCAATTATTCTTTTTACCGTATTAAATAAAGTTTTCAAAAGTAATCTTTTTAAATTTGAAAACTACACTCATGGACTTTAGAGGAACGCAAATTTTGTTTTAATTTCTCCTGTTGTAATTATTTATTTATTTTATTTATTTAAGCTTTCATGTACAAAGTTGTACATATGGCGGACTTAATGCCATAGGGCATTCTCTCCCAGTCAACCATTAGGCTAAACAGAGATATACAGACAAGAGGCGGTGCAGCAGTAATCAAAATAGAAATCGCTAAAAGAAAAGAAATTGTATATACATATATACATATTATTATACATATACACACACATACAAAGACATATATACTTAAATACACACAATATATACATATATAAATACATACATACACATATACACGCATACATTACATATATACACAATACATATAAATATTATCTATGTCAGAACAAATATGAAATATACATAATATGTGTATGAAAATAAAAGCTATGTTAGTTCAAACTTGCAACAATTTTTTCACATGCTTACGGACTTGATTTTTAAAAAGAAACTTGTTGGAAGCTTTTTTAATGTCAAGAGGGATGTCGTTCCAGAGTATGATGGCCGTGAGGGCGAAAGATTGAGATAAATAACCAGTACGGTGTAAAGGAGTGAACAACTTAAGGTTAGCCGATGAACGGAGAAAGCGATTATGAGAATCTCCCAGGTATTGAAATTTGGATTTCAGATACTCGGGAGCACATGGATCGTTCAGAATCGTGAAAATGGTGCAGAACATTCTGACATATCTGCGCTGACGGATAGGCAGCCAATTTAGCTGAGCACGAAAAGAAGATACATGGTCGTATTTACGGAGACCATAAATGTATCTGATACAGTTGTTTTTTTTTTTTACTTATTATAAGCCAGTGCTTGACCACAATCCCACCTGGTGGTAAGTGGTGATGCAGCCTTAGATGGTAAATCGCACTGTCTTATCGTAACAAAAGCCTATTCACTCTTGCCTTGAAGACGTCTAGATTGTATTCGGACGGAAAGATAGACGCCGGCAAATTATTCCACTCCTTTGCTGTACGCATTACAAAAGACGAAGCAAACCGTTTGGTTCTAATGCGTGGAATATCGACAACAAAGGGATGAAGACCCGCCGACCGTCTGGTTGTCCGATGGTGGAAAGGAGAAGGAGGAATTAAGGCGTGTAATTCCTGCGCACACTCACCGAAATGCATCCTATAGAATACCGAGAGACTGGCTACTCTGCGCCTGTGCTCAAGGCTGACAAGATTGGTTTCAACCAAATCAAGGTCACCAATGAGCCTCTTAGCACGTCTCTCCACTGAGTCCAATGCTGCCAGGTGGCATTTTGCAGCACCAGCCCATATGTGACAGCAGTACAAGTAGACGTATATAAGTAGACGATCCAATGTATTAAGATAATGTTGAGACAGGTCTGAGCAACACACATCCACATAATCAATTTTCGGTAAGATAAGTAACTGGACAAGTAAAATCTTGGTATTGGTGGGAAGAAAATTTTTTAATCGATATAGAGATCGCAAAGTTCCAGTAGTTTTGCGACTCACCTCCTGTATATGTTTGTTCCATGTTAAGCAACCGTCAACGTACAGACCAAGGTTCTTTACATAAGGAGAGAATGGTATGACATTATTTTTAAACATAATTGATGGTACGGTGGGAATATCTAGTTTCGATAATAATCGTGGGCTACCTAAGATTATTGTTTGGCACTTAGATGGGTTCACGTTTATGCCATACACAGTGGACCATTCGGAGATGTATTTCAAGTCATCATTCAATAATGAGATAGCAATAGAGATGTTTGAGGGTTCCACTTGCACATATAACTGCAGATCATCAGCATACAGATAGTAAGAACATTTGAGATTTAATGTGATGAGATTGATAAAAATTGTAAACAGAAGAGGAGAGACTATACCGCCTTGAGGGACGCCAGTAGACACATTACACCAGTCAGATAGTATATTATGTCCAGTGCGCACGGCCTGTTGGCGCTCTCGAAGATATGATGAGAACTATTCCTGAGCTGAAGATGAGATATTCAAATGAGAAAGAAGGGCCAACAAGATATAATGATCAACAGAATTAAATGCGATAGAAAACTTAATTAAGATGAGGACGGTCAGTTTTGATTTTTCCATCCCCTCTCGGACATCTTCCGTCACCTTGAGAAGAGCAGTAGTAGTAGAATGACCAAGACGGAAACCCGACTCGAAGTTCGAGGCGTTTCAGTAAGCACAAAGACTATGAGAAAAAGACTGAAATCGAGCGGAATAATTTCACACTTGCCTGCCAGAGACACCTTCTTGCTACATTAAATCGAGTGGTTGAGTTTATTAAACTCGCTATCACGAAAATCGGAATGACAAAGAAAATGTTAAAAAAAGAAGAATGATGTTAAAAAAAGAAATCCTGCTCCCACCATTTTGACAGATTTTGTTTCTGCTATATTGATCCAAGTGTTCTTTTTTTGCAGCATTTGGCTACGATTAATAAAAAAAGATAAATAAAACTTGTTTTTAACTTAATTACAATATATCAGGGTTCATTTTGTTAAAAATTAACCATTAACAAGGCATTAGTTTTTCTACAAAAAGTCTAAACGCGTTTCCCTTATTTTCTCACAAATATGCAAATGTGATATGGATCACTATGGTTCTGTCATCTTTTTCTGCTTTATTCCATTTCTGCCCAATTTTTTTTTGTTTTTATAGCTCAACAGCTTCCCAATCTTTACTTGTTAGTATAAAATAACTCTGTTTTTTATCTGATTTTGCTTTTACTATCAACTACTAACCTTCGAACAGGTTTGGCACAAAGCGCTTCTTTCGAAGCTCCCTTCCTATGGGCTTCCCGAGAAATTGTGCAATTGGATCACCAGCTTTCTTGCAGATCGGAGCATCAAGGTCGTTGTAGACGGTGAATGCTCCGACTACAAGCCTATTAACGCTGGTGTTCCACAAGGCTGCGTGTTATCGCCAATGCTGTTTCTTCTGTATATCAATGATATGTTGCAAACCACTAGCATCCTTTGCTATGCGGATGACGGCACTGGTGATGCTCTATACACCGGCCGTGGCAATATTTCTCGGGAAAACGTCGCCGAGTACAGGAACAAACTTGTGTCTGAAGTCGAGTCTTTGCTGGACAAAGTCTCGGATTGGGGGCGACTAAATCTAGTCCAGTTTAATCCTCAGAAGACACAAGTTTGCGCGTTTACCGCTAAAAAGTACCCCTTTGTCGTATCTCCTCAGTTTCAAGGCACTTGTTACCTCAGCCAGTATCGGAATCCTCGGCGTCGACATATCGAGTGACGTGCAATTTCATGGCCTCTTGGAAGAGAAAGCTAAATTGGCGTCTAATAAGCTTGGCGTGCTCAGCAGAGCGGGGCAGTATTTCATCAACTTTACAAGGCGCAGGTTCGGCCTCACATGGAATACTGTTTCCATCTCTGGGCTGGGGCTCCCTAGTGCCAGCTCCTTCCACTTGACCGCATCCAGCGCAGAGCGTCTCTAATCGTTGACGACTCAGTCCTTTCCGATCGGCTCGATTCATTGGCGCTGCGAAGAGATATTGCATCACTTTGAATTTTCTTTCGCATTTACCACGGGGAGTGCTCTGAGGAATTGTTCGGATAAATCCCAGCTGCCCAATTTCACGAACGCACATCGCGGCAGAACTCCCGAACCATCCGCACCATCTGGATGATTGGCGGTCCACCACTGTGCGATTCAGAAGATGTTTTCTTCCTCGCACGACTTTCTTGTGGAATAGTTTACCAGCAGCAATTTTTCCGGATCGATACGACTTAGCGACCTTCAAGAAAAGAGCGTACTTCTTTTTAAAAGGCCAGCAATGCATCTGCAATCCCCCTGGTGTTGCGGTTGTTCATGGGCGGCGGTAGTCACTTACCATCAGGTGAGCCACATGCTCGTTTGTCCCCCTCTCCTATAAAAAAAATTATATGCTAATAACTATCAATTATTTGGCAATGGCACAAATGACATAAAATATTTTTAGTGCTTTTTCTAAAATATTTTTGAATTTTGAAGCACCCATTCACCTTCTAAATTTGTTGCCTAGTTGATGAAAAACATAATGGTTGGTTTTATTTATGATACTCAACAATAATCTGACAATATAATAACAAATATTAAGAAAATAACAAAAAAAAAAACAAATAACAAAAACCTGGTACTAATGAATATTATTAAATGAAAGGTTTTTGAATTTGAAAAATAAAATAATTGTTCATTAGAGTCTGTCGATGTAACTCACCAAAATATACCTTTCTGATAATTACGCATTAAAATGTTTCGAAACCAGACATCAGGATGTAGGTTCGCTGACCCTTGAGAGCTGATCAGATACTGATCGATGTCGGGTGTAATTTTAAATGCAAAATGTGAAAAATTGTGAGATATCTCACCATTGTGTTTTTCATTTGAAATTATCTGCATCGACGATCTAAGCCCTCGTGGATTTTTTTTATCATTTTATTTTTAACATAACAGAAAAAGGTTTTATGGCCGTGATAATAAAAATGGGAGACTTCCCGCCGGACAAGGTGATCGCCCCAAGGAGCGGTCAAAGCTCTGTGTGTTATTTTTCGGAGCTGTTCTATATAATAACGCGATTTTGATTGCGTGATTTAGGCTTCGGTAGATTTCGCTTGCAGCATGACGACAGCGCCACCACATCACCCGCTTGCTAAAACCGGATGCGAGTCTAGTTGTCGATGAATGTGCAAGTGTCATGGATTGCCTTGTAGTCTGCGGTGAGTCGAGAAGAAGGCAAGTAATCTGCGAGAGTGCTGTGAAGCAGACGCGAGCAGACGGGCTCAAAGCCGTGCTAAAGACTGTAGTGCGGAGAGTAGCTTGAAGGAACGGGAAGCATTATTCCAGTGCTGCGATAAACCTTGTAAAGCTTGATGGCTTACAGGATCTGAACACTGCAGAAGACGATTCTCGGGAGTGAATGGTAGGGGTTCTTGAGGATAGCGACGAAGGCTTGAAGTTGTAGTTTCCGAAGTTCGTTAGTTGTCAGTTACGTGTTCACATCAGAGCGTGGTCACCAATTTGGTCGTGGTAAGGATAAGGGGAGATCTCCCGCCGGCCAAAAAGATCGACCCGGGGAGCGGACAATGCTCCGTGAGTTATTTCGAAGCTGTTCTATATATAATAGCGAGTGACTTCAGAACTTTGATAGCGTGATTTAGGCTTTGGTGCGTTTCGCTTGTGGGCGCGACTACAGCGCCGCCACGGATTTATTGAGTATCCTACTCGTTACTTAATCACAAACGAACAAACGATTAATCCTCGCGTTATGCTTCGTAACAGGTTTTGATCACTGAACACAAATTATGTTTTCTAGGGTTTTATCAAGCTTTTTTTTATCAAGTTTTATCGAGCGGAAATTTTCTACAGAACTATGGGACCGTAAAAATAGAAGATAGAATTTGATTTCCATTAGAACTTAATGTATGCTGCCATGTAGTGGTGGTGTAAGAATATTCACGACAGAGAACAAATCGAAACAAATCAGGAGAAGGGCAGCAGCGTTTTCCTAATATCGACTACAAATAAAAATAAGCGGCCAAGTGCGAGTCGGTCTCGCCCATGAAGGGTTCCGTAGCAGCAAGTAACATAATTTACGATTTATGACGTTTAAAAAAAAACTACTAACTAGATCTCGTTCAAACCAATTTTCGTTGGAAGTTTACATGGTAATGTACATCATATATATTTTTTAGTTTTATCATTCTCTTATTTTAGAAGTTACAGGGGGGCGGGGACACACATTTTAGCACTTTGGAAGTGTCTCTCGCGCGAACTATTCAGTTTAGAAAAAAATTATATAAGAAACCTCAATATAATTTTTGAAGACAACATATCCATAGATACCCCACATGTATGGGTTTGATGGAAAAAAGTTATTGAGTTTCAGTTCTAAGTATGGGGAACCCCCAAAATTTATTATTTTTTTCTATTTTTGTGTGAAAATATTAATGCAGTTCACAGAATACATTTACTTACCAAGTTTCAACAGCATAATTGTTATAATTTGGGAAAAGTGGCTGTGACATACGGACGGACAGACAGACAGACAGACATGACGGATCCATAAGGGTTCCGTTTTTTGCCATTTGGCTACGGAACCCTAAAAAACTGTAGTTGCCAATGCGCTTGGCAATTACGGCAAATATCTCCCCTATGAGGCAATCTTGGCCTATGCTCAACATTTAATAGAGTGTAACGGTATGCTGCTTGCTTTATAATTACGAGTATGAAGAGAAAAATTGCTCGATATACGATCATTAACTAAATTTGATGCGATAAGAGTAAAGTGTTTTGTTCGTAGAAACGAAATCTGAAGAACGTAAAGGAAAGAAACAAAAGTAAAGAGTTTACCTTTTTAAAATATTTTATTTTTTTGTTAATTTATAAATATACATACATTCATTTGCAAAAAAACGGGCGGTTATGATTTTTTGCTACCTATAAGAATTCAGGCAGGAAAAATCAAACCGGCCGGCTCAGTGGCGTAGCGTGCCTTCGAGGGGCCCTGTATCAAAATTTGTTGGGGGGCCCCAATGAAGAGTAAAGATTTCATAAAAGGAACAAAAACGCTTGCATTGAATTCAAATTATTATATATTGATTTTAAGTTATTCATCATCATCGTTACAGCCCTTCATAAGTCCAAGGAATGAAAAAACGAATAAAGGAATAAAAAACATATACATAAAAATGGTCTTCAGTTCTCTATGTACACATAAATTATCGTCAATTATCACGACAACGGCAAAAGTACTAATTCCACTAGTTCATCATCATCATCATCATCATAACAGCCCTTCATAAGTCCATTAAAGAGCATAGGCCTCACCCAAGGAATGCCACAAAGCACGGTCCTGAACCACCTGCATCCATCGACTTCCTGCATGTCTTACCAGGTCGTCACTCCATATAGTGGGGGGACGCCCTACACTTCATCCGCCGGTACGAGGCCGCCACTCGAGAACCTTTTTCCCTATCGGTTGCCGGTTCTTCGAGCTATATGTCCGGCCCATGGCCACTTCAGCTTACTAATTCGTTGGGCCATGTCGGTGACTCTGGTTCTACTGCGCATATCCTCATTTCTAAGTTTATCACGCAGAGAAACTCCGAGCATAGCCCTCTCCATAGCTCGCTGAGCAACCTTGAGCTTCCTCATCCGGCCAGCAGTGAAGGACCACGTCTCAGTTCCGTATGTCATCACTGGCAACACGCACTGGTTGCACAATTTCGTTTTCAAGTTTTGAGGTATACCTGACTAGAAGATGTGCCGTTATTTCCCGAACGCTACCCAGTCGAGTCGAATCCCTCGATTGACCTCTCGGTCGAAGTTGGACTTACTTAGTCGGACTATTTGTCCCAGGTAAACATAAACGTCAACAACTTCGAGCTTAGAGCTACCAACAACTACCGACATAGGTGTGACATGGACATTAAACATGATCTTTGTTTTGTCCATGTTCATCTTAAGACCTATCCGTTGGGAAAAACTATTGAGGTCATTAAGCATAGTGCTTAGGTCCTCCAGCGATTCTGCCATAAGGACTATATCGTCGGCAAATCGAAGGTGAGTGATGTACTCGCCATTGATGTTAACACCGTATCCTTACCAGTCCAGAAGCTTGAAAACGTCTTCCAATGCAGCGGTGAAGAGTATCGGGGATATAACGTCACCCTGTCTTGCACCTCTCTGCAATTGGATAGGTTTCGTACTCTGGTTCTGTACTCGGATAGCCATCGTAGCCCTACTGTACAAGCACTTCAGCACTTCGATATACCGACAGTCAACTTGGCATCGCTGAAGGGACTGCAGCACCGCCCGAATTTCGACGTAATTTTGATTGAAAGTCTTTGGGCTTTCTCATAGTCCACATACGCCAGAAATAGTGGTAAATTGTACTCCTCGGACTTCTGTACAATTTGCCGAAGGGTATGTATGTGGTATATGGTGCTAAAGCCTTTTTGGAAACCGGCTTGTTCGGGAGTAATGACTCTCGAAAACAGCATGTAGACGCGGCTCAAAAGGGAACTCGGTCTGTAGTTCTTCAAGAGAGCGTTGTCACCTTTCCGGAGTAGTGCCACCATGGAGGACGGAATTAAAGAGCTTCTGAAGGACATCAAGTATCGGTTTTCCACCCGCTTTCAGAAGCTCCACTGTAATTCCATCCAGCCTGGGATCTTGCCGTTTTTAAGATGCTGGAGAGCCATTCTAATCTCGCTCAGACTGACGTCCGAGATATCATCGGAATAGTGTCGGATAAGACTCGCTCTTGGATCGTTACTCACACTTACGTGTGGCTCCAACGATGATGTGTACAGCTGCCAATAGAACCTCTCAATCTCACTCAAAACCTCAGGTGTCCCGGAAACGACGCTGCCATACTCGGTCTTCAGCTTCGACAGTTGGCTCTTTCTGGCAGACAGATCTCTTGCAAAGACTTGGGAGCCCTGGTTCTGCTCGATCTTTTCTTTAATACGAGCAGAATTAAAGTTGCACAAGTCCCGCCGCATGCATTTGGAGATCTGTATGTTCAGTTGCCTGTACGCTGTCAAATCTACTGAAGACTGCAGCTATATACCCCGTCTAAAAGCCATTGAGATTAGAGTGTGATCGGAGACTTTTTGTTTCTTCTGCGGCGGGTCTTGCAAAACTTAGCTCAGACCGCATGGACAGTTTCCACGAGCTTGTCATTCATATCGTCCATTGTATTGCAATCTTCTAGGCACTGAAAACGGTTTCGTAGCTCGAGCTGAAAGGTTTCTGGACTTTGGATTAGAGCACGAGAAGGACGGAGCGTTGACTTCATTAGACGTGACTTCTCCAACTTAACGTTTAGGTTCAGTGTGCCTCTCACCATTCGGTGATCGCTGCCGGTTTTCACCCTCGCGATCACTGAGACATCACTGAATAGTTGTCGTCTGGTCGTCATAATAAAGTTAATCTCATTTTTTGTCGAACCGTCGTGGCTCGACCAGGTCCATTTCCTGTGGGGCCGCTTCTGGAAGAAAGAGTTCATCATAAAGAGTCCTTCTTTCTCCATGAAGTTCGCCAGCTGCTGGCCCTTTGGGTTCCGTTGCCCTATTCCGAATTTCCCTACTTTCAGCTCACCGTTCTCTCTTGTGCCTAGTTTTGCGTTGAAGTCTCCCATTAACACCGTATAGTGGGTTTTGGAGGAATGCATTGTTCTAGAGATATCCTCATACATTTCTTCCACCTCCTCATCGGCGTGTACCGAGGTTGATGCGTAAACCTGTATAACCTTCAGCGATTACCGTTCGGTGATTCTGAGTATAAGGTCCGCAACCCTCGTCGACACACTCCCAATCTTTACAACGTTGTTAACGAGAGACTTGTGGACGATAAATCCGACACCTCCTTGGGACAGATGGTCGCCCTCCTGGTGATAGAACAAATTGCCGGATTCGAGGATTACCGTGACCTCCCCCTCTCTTCAGACTTCGGATAATCCTATGACATTCCAGTGCAACTTGTCTATCTCTTCTTCTAGCTCCAGGACCTTCTCGTCAGTCCTCAGGGTGCGTGCGTTATAAGTTGCCATGTCGAGTCGTCGTAGGTGGCAACAGAACCTCCACCGGAGACTCTTAGCACCCCCTGCCTCGCTGTTACCATGGTCGCCACCTTAGCCAGGAATAGCGGGGCTGCCGGGGACTGGGGGCCATCTCTTCGTTACTTTCATGGGGGTATATTGCCATAGTTGCCACGCTTGGCGAGCGGGTTGGCAAGCGCAGTTTTTTTATTGTTGTTTTGCTGTTATCAGAAAGATGCTGCTGCCCATCCTCTGCCTCAGTTTCCGTCTGTCGCCTTTTACGACACCCACGGGAAGATATGGGGTTGTGAGTATTCTTACCCGCCACTACACGGGCTTATGAGTTATTACTTACAATAAATACTCCTAGGAACTAAGCTAGCCAAACAATTTAATTTTCGTGCCTTTTGTTCGGCGAACATAGCTGAAGACGATTTCAGTTTTACTAAATTCTTTACTTCTTTAGAGAATAGTGATAGCCTTTCCTGTCCCATTAGAAGTCCTTGGAGTTTTTGCTTACACACGTTGGGGGCCCCTGTAGCCCGGGGGCCCCGTATCATTGATACGGCTGATACGGCGGTAGCTACGCCCCTGGGCCGGCTACAAACGTAATAAGAAAAAGGTTTTAATGTGACTGGCCGCTTATAAAAGTGCTTTGGTGTTTAAAAAGTATGTACGTCCCAAATTCAAATTTTGCCTGACGTTGAATTATAAAGAACACAACTTTTTACTACATTTTGTGGCGCGAAATCACGGACATTCGACTCTTAAATAACTTTTAGTCCATTTTTTGAACACTCTGTTTTCCTTAATATTTTAAAGTATTGTTATTGCTGTTTAGCGGTCTCGAAGATTGTAGATAAAGTGATAAAAGCAAGCAAAATTATTGCACTGCTTGAGGAGGGTTGCAGTCAATGTTTTGTGGCTCAGAGGCTAAGCTGTTTAGCGGTCTCGAAGATTGTAGATAAAGTGATAAAAGCAAGCAAAATTATTGCACTGCTTGAGGAGGGTTGCAGTCAATGTTTCGTGGCTCAGAGGCTAAATGTGAGTCGTTCGACAATCCAAAGGATCTGACAGCGCTATCAAGAGACCAGTTCCGTCAAGGAAAGGCCTGGTTCTGAAGAAAGCGAAACACGGGATGATCATTTTCCGGTGAGTCAAGCGTTGAGAAATCGCAAATATTCGGATGTAGACCTCAAGAACAACTTCATAGCCCCAAAAAAATTGCAAATAATAATGGACGGTCAGGAAGAAGCTTCTCGCTGCCAATATGCGCAGCCATCGCCCAGCCTGTGGCCCTAAATTAGTCCGTGATCAGCTACGAGTTGCGAGGCATAGCTTTGCTCGAGATTGTGTGTTATAGACTCAAGAAGACTGTGATAGGGTATTTGTTCTCCTATGAATACAGACGTCGGCGAGTGCTACGAAGGCAAGGAGAATGCTATGCAATCGCATGTTTTGAAGAAATCACGTATTATGGTGGGAACCGTTATATTTTGGACAGGAATATATTCACTAGATCATACGGAGTTAGGCGCAATCACTGAACACAGATATATAACGGAAGTTCTAATTCCTCATGCACAACGCGCATTGGCAACTCTTGACAAAAACTCAATTATTTTGGATGACAACGCTCGCGTTTACCGGTCTGGCGATGTGGAAGCATATGTGCCAGGAGGTCGGAGTTCGTCGTTTATATTGCTCAGCTCGGAATCCCGACCTAAATCCTGGGAAATTCTTAAGCGATCATCACAGATCTAAAGAATGTGATTACCGCAGAGTGGGAATGTCTTTCGCTAGAAATCATAAGAGATATACCCGCTACTATGCCCAGACGAATACGGAAGGGCACACTGAAATGATCGGGAATAGAATATTTCGGATTGAGTTACAGTAAAACCTTTTTTAGAATTTGAATACTGGCCTCTTAGAATCTTAATGACATTCAAACAATAAAAAAAAATTAAAAACAAATACGATGTTGGTTTAAAGTTCACACGTCGTTAACAGAAATGGAGCTCACGCGTAAACATTTCCGTGCCATAATTGATCACAATTTTCGTCCCGGCTTATCTCAAGATAAATGTCTCAGCGAACTTGTTTCGATTTAAGATGTTGAAGCACCGAGTCAAACGGTATTATACCGCTGGTATACTGAGTTCCGACGCGTTCGTGTATCGCTCAGCACTGTTTCTTCTGCAGGTCGACCAAGAACAGCGATCACGCCTGAAAACATCGCAGCTGTGCGAACTATTATATTAGATGAACGTCATGTGACATACGAGCAGATTCAGGCTGTTATCAGTATTAGAATGAATGCAATTCAGCCGATATTACATAATGAGCTGTGTGTAAGAAAGCTAGTTTCCCGCTGGGTTCCCCACAATTTGTCCGAAGAGCAAAAGGCGGCTCGTGTAGATTGTTGCCGGAATACTCTGCAACGCTTCAACGGAGGGAAGTCAAATGCCGTTTATAATATCGTCTTAGGTCACGAATCATGTATTTATTCATATGAACCAACGAAAGTGGTTCGCTCCCGCAGCGTTTCAAAGAAAATGGTCGCTAAATTTGTCTCGAAAAAGGGCATGTTGCTACAATTCCTCTACAGGAACGCAGAACCGTTACCATTGAGTGGTATATCACGGTTTGTTTGCCAGAAATGATAGCCGAACTCCGAAAAAATAACCCGAAACGTCGCATCATCTTACATCACGATAATGCAAGCTCCCATACGGCTCGGAAGACAAATGATTTTTTGAAGCAGGAAAACGTTGAGCTGATGAGCCATCTTCCATACAGTCCTGACCTGAGCCCAAACGATTTCTTTACATTCCCTAGAATCAAAGATTTATTACGCGGTCAACTGTTTGAAGACCCTGAAGCAGCTGTGGAAGCGTACAAATGAGCCATTTTGTCAACATCAACTTCAGACTGGAATTACTGTTTTAATTATTGGTTTGCACGAATGAAAACGTGCATTAATTTGAACGGAGAATACTTCGAAAAACAATAATATACAATTTAGCTATACCGTGCATGTGGTTTTTCTTATTCCCGGTCATTTCAGTGTGCCCCTCTTATACGTCGTGATTCCAGCAAGAGGTGGTCACATTCCAAACTAAAATTTTATCTGCTTTTACTTTATTAACGAAAAAACAAACAAAAAACGCGTTTAATTTTTACTTAGCGAGCAGGTACACTATTAGCGCTTTAAACTTTAACATTATTTGTCATTAATTTAATCAAAATGTTACGATAAAACTGACGAAAACTATTCCTTACTAATTTATTTATAAAATTAAGAGTAAAAGACTAGAACTAAAATTATCAAACAATCTAATATTAACAATAAAATTGGTTATTTGCTTAGGTACTTTGGTAGCTGAAAAATTAAATCCCAATGAAAGTCACGACATCCCGGGCTTAAATCCTGAATTTGGAAGTGGTAGAGCCATGCTGCAGCTACATTAGTAGTATAGTTATAGCACTAATGGGAAGGACCATGCTCTCACAGAATACCAGCGTAAAATAGCAGCTTAACGCTGCTGTGTTTCGTATGGTGAGTGTAAAGAACCGGAGACCGTTTTTACTGGAAACTAGGCATCCCATCTTAGCATTTTGATTCGTAATCGAGAATAGATGTAGATGTCTATGGGCCACAGCAACCACTTACTATCAGGTGGACTGTTGCTCGTTTGTCACCCTTATCCTGTTGAAAAAAAAAAATAGCAATCAGTTATTGAATTTTTTTGTCAAGAAATACTCAGTAGCAGCTGGAGTCAGCAATTTGGCGGTGTTTCAACCCTGTGCCTATTAAAGCACATAAAGCTGTTGGCCCTGTGTCAAATTATCGTACTGAGAATGAGGGAATAGAGTGCACCGGTACTTGCGCGTACACTCGAGAAATGTAATCCTGACCTGCGCAGACAGCTACTCTTCGTAGACTAGCCACCGTGATCAAAATTGGGTCTGGAGGACATTATTATTGTTATAATGAAACTTAAACTTTTTTGCTTTTTTTTATTTGATTTCTGTCTCCAGCAGTGGACTGCCGCAGACTGACGACGATGATATGCAAGATGGTACACCGCTGTTTTTCCCATAGCCAATTTAACGGCACCTATGGCACGAATTCATGTAATGAATTCTCTTATAACATTACACATCATCACGTACGAGTATATACAAAAACAATTTATTCAAATCTAATGGAGTTTTAAGATCAAGAGTATTGTCAATACGATAAGAGACTTGAACACTGCTAAAATTTAAAACTAAACGGCGCAAGGTAAATATTTTAACGTTATGTACTCTATTCATAAAAATATGTTAGTATGTATGTATGTTTTAAGTCTAGTGGTACACTAGGCTTAAAATATACATACACACCATATTATATATACATATATATACTAGCTGGCCAGGCAGACGTTATTCTGACCTTTTCGACGACCCTTCCTATGAAAAAATCCTTAAATTCACAATAAAAAAAATATTGAAGGTCACTTATCAGGATAAAAAGTATCATATCTCTCAAGTTGGACCAAACTGCACACAGTGTACAAAATTTCATTGAAATCAGTTCAATAGTTTAGGAGTTCATCGCGGACAAACAATGTGACACGTAATTTTTATATTTTTTTTTTATAGTATAAGGGTGACAAACGAGCACACAGTCCACCTGATGGTAAGTGGTTGCTGCGGCCCATAGACATCTACATCTATCCTCGTTTGCGAATCAAAATGCAGATGCGTTGTCACCCGTGAGGACTAAGAGGGAATGCCTCATTTAGTACAGTAAAAAGGGCCTCCGGCCACCTGCACTCACCAAGCGAAACGCAGAGGTAAATCTCTACTTCACGCTGGTATTCTGTGAGGTCGTGGTACCACCCCGGTTCGAGCCGGCCCATCCGTGCGACAGCAAAAGCTGCTGCGTGGCTCTACCACTGTTAATATATATATATATATATAGATATATATATATATATATATATATATATATGTATCCTATAACATATATATTCTATAAAGTCCAAATCTTGAGTAATTTGTTGTGATAAAGAGTTTCAAGGGTGAATTGGGCCAGGCTTTTTGAGATTCCATAAAATGGCTCGGGTCCAAGATGTGTACTCTTTGAAACCTACCGTGCGTGCTTGTCGGCAAGTTAATTTTTTTATAGAATAAGGATGACAAACGAGCACACAGTTCACCTGATGGTAGGTGCTTGTTGTAGCCCATAGACATCTACACCTATCCTCGATTATGAATTAAAATGCAGATGCGTTGGCTAAGATGGAATGCCTCTACTCCAGTAAAAAGGGTCTCCGGTTCTCTACACTCACCATACGAAACACAGCAGCGTTATGCTGCTATTTTACGTAATAATTTTTTACATAATAATGGTATTCTGTGAGAGCGTGGTTCTTCCCGGGTCGACCCGACCCGTTCGTGCTACAACTATACTACCAATAGGTATAGCTGCAGCATGGCTCTACCACGGAACAAATTAATTTCATTACCTATAATACCCTCATCTCTGAAACCATTGTGCTGATATTCATTCCGTTTTCATTATTAGACTAGCTGTTCCCTGCGACTTCGCCCCCTTGTTATTTAGGGTTGTAATTTTTGCGCGGTGCCCTTATTATTTTTCTAAAATAAAAGTAGCCTATGTTACTCCTCATAACATCAGCTATCAGCTAGTGAAGGTCCCGTCAAAATCGGTCCAGCCGTTTCGGAGATTAGCCGAAACAAATAGACACACAGACAAAATTTTTAAAAATTGTAGTTTTTTTATAAGTACTATTTCATATCCATTTAGTAACAAGCTGTAATTTTGACATTACAAACAGACACTTTAATTTCATTTATTTGTGCAGTTAGACTGATTGATGAGGAAGGTTTAGTGGTTATGGCTGGCCACTATGCGGTTGGACTCCTTTTCTGCCTTGAAATCCGTCTGGGTACCTCCGACATACTTCTGCCTGCAGTGCTATGTTACGACATGTAGTTATTGTATAGACTATAATGAGCTAGTATACAGGCGTGAGACATTACAATGTTGATAATGGATCTGTAGCCGTCTTTGTTTTAAGTCCGTTGTAGGTGTTTATGGATAAAAAAAAATCCGCGACGCTTTGTCTATCTATATGATATTTCGCAATAACAATAAAAAGAGCGTTAAAATGCACGCAGTAAAACTTGAGTTTATATGTTGTTTTTATATTTTGTTTTATACATTGTTTTGTACAATATTTCACAAATCCACTACTGAAGGCCTCCCTCAAGGAATGCCACAAAGCACGGTCTTAAGTACCACGGTCATACGGTATACATATATGTATATATGTATATATATATATATATATATATATATATATATATATATATATACAGTATTTATACAAATTACATCCATCTCTTGCCTTATCGCTTATAAATAATACTGGGGCCAACCCAGTAAATAAAGAAATAAGTATGTAACAATAAACGCAGTGGTTATATTCTCTTTGGTAACAAATAGCACGAAAAAATACATAATGCAGTTTGATGTGGATTCTGATACGCAAAAGTTTGTGATGTAAGTTGCAAAAGTGTAACAGTGGAAAGATGAACTTGCTCCGAATTATGTCCGTTTTAGCGCCAGAAGATACCTACCCTTGCGTAGTCAACTATTGCTGGGTTAAGCTGTCGTCAAAAAACTCAAAGATGTCACAATATCGTGCATCGACATTAACATTATAAATATTTTTTTGTTGACAAGTACTTAAACTTTACAGCCTATATTCGTCTCACTGCTGGGCACAGGCCTCCTCTCATTTCTGAGAGAGTTACAAATATTTAAAAAACTAAAATCGATATTTCTTTGTTACTTGACATAGAATAGAATGGAATAGAATAGAATAGAATAGAATAGAATAGAATAGAATAATTTTTTATCAATATTGATTATTACACAATTCTTATTGAAAGTCATTTTTATTTACCACTGGTTCGGAAAATACCTCTGTCCTGGGAAGAACCAGCAAGAAACCCAGCGGGACTTTTATTTTCAAACATATTTCACTTAACAATAATTTCATTTATACAATTTTTAAATCATTTTTAATAGAACCAGCATGGTGGCGATCACCTTATTCCCAGGGGTTATTTTCATTCATGTATTCCTTGATATTATAATAACCCGTTTTGTACAGTTTTTCTTTAATAAAACTTTTAAACTTGTTTATTGATAAACTTTGAATATGTTCTGGGATTTTGTTGTAAAAGCGTATACATTGCCCCATAAATGAAATACTGATTCTGTGGAGTCTAGTAACTGATATTACAAGCTTATGTTTGTTCCTAGTGCTTAAAGTATGCACATCCTTATTCTTATTAAAGCTATTTATGTTTTTATGTACATTCATTACATTTTCATAAATATATTGCGATGCCAAAGTTAATATGTTTATTTCTTTAAATTTTTGTCTAAGGGACTCTTTACAATTTAGGTTATAAATCGCCCGAACGGCTCTCTTTTGCAAAACAAATATAGCTTCAATATCAGTCGCATTACCCCATAGCAAAATTCCATAAGACATTACGCTATAAAAGTAACTAAAATACACTAATCTAGCTGTCTCAACATCTGTGAGACTTCTAATCTTTCTTACAGCATATGCTGCAGAACTAAGTCTGCTTGCTAATTTAGATATAAGGGGGCCCCATTGAAGTTTCGCGTCAATAGTAATACCGAGAAAAACAGTGGTATCCACAAGACTCAACTCCTCCCCATTTAATAGCACATTGGTATTCGAATGTTTTACATTAGGTATTGTAAATTTAACACACTTTGTCTTATTGCCGTTTAAGAGCATATTGTTGGCGTTAAACCAATGTACTAATTTCGATAGAGCATTATTTACATCGTCATAATTAATTAACTGCCGTTTGAGTTTGAAAATTAAAGAGGTATCATCAGCAAATAATACTATATCGTGATTGTCCCCTACAAGATAAGGTAAGTCATTAATATAGATTAAAATAGGAATGGGCCAAGAATCGAGCCCTGAGGAACGCCCATTGATACCACCGATCCGGAGGAACCTTTATCATTGATCACGACTTTTTGAGTTCTGTTACTTAAATATGAAGTAATAAGTCTAAGCGCCAAATTTTTTACACCGTAATGTTGTAGTTTCCTGATGAAAACACATGACACTGACAATGACAATGACACTTTCTAAGCACTGACGAATGTCGAATAATTTCCGATTATTTGATTGTGAATCGAAGGAGTCTAAAACCTAACAAGTGGTTAAATTAAAAATGTTGTACAACCGACTTCAATATAATAAAATAATTTATTGTCGGTTCTTTTAAAAACCGCTCTACCGATTTCGATAAGATTTAAATCGGACCACCTCGGATGTATACCCTTTGAAACAAAAAAGAATTTTCCAAATCAGTTCAGTCGTCTTTGAGTTATCGGTGAACATACATTTATTTATTTTATTTATTTATTTATTCACAAATTGCGTTACATGTGACTTAGAGACTAAACAAAACATGCAAGTTCTAACAATCACATGCACCTCGAAAGGCATTGCAATGAACAGGAGAGGGGCAGACACTTAAAAATTTTTTTCCTCAATGTATTCATTTATTGAATTATAACTTTTTTTAATGAGTATATCTTTTAAAGATCTTATGAATTTATTAATATTTGTTTCGGCTTTTATGTATTCCGGCAATTTATTATAAATTTTTATTGACATCGGGTAAGGACCTGAACTGTGTAATTTTAATTTAGATTTTGGTTGCAAAAGGTTATTCTTATAACGAGGTACCAACCTACGTTGTGTCGGGGCGCGTCTATGATTTTGGTGTAAAAACTTGGGTGTCTTTTTACAAACTTACAAATATTTATAGGCACGGTAATGTTAGAATTTTGAGACTTTGAAAGTGAGGTTTGCAGCTTTCTCTTTGTTTGATATTTGCAAGTACGCGTATACATTTTTTTTTTGTAAAATAAAAAGTTCGTGTGATTCTACACTGTTGCCCCACAGTATGACGCCGTAGTTTAGCCACGCTTGAGCGTAGGCGTGATAGGCTGTCACTGCCGTTTTTAAATTTGTAGATTTTTTTAATTCCCTTAAAGCATATATAAATTGTGATAATTTTAACTTATTTTTTTGAATATGTGATTTAAAATTAACATTCGAATCTATATTTATACCCAGCAAAAAAAAACTTTGAACACATTCTATTTTTGTTTGATTATATGTATAATTTATATCTAGTTCATGTTTTTGTCGTGGTCTGAATTGTATTAATTTAGTTTTTTTGAAATTGACTTCTAAATTATGATCGCTTAGCCATTGTTTTACTTTGTTTATAATTATGTCTATTCTTTCATTAAGTTTTATCGGAATTTATACGGAAAAATCGTCGGCAAACATCACACAAAGCTCATCAATAATCTTGGGGAGGTCATTGATGTAAATAAGGAAGAGGACACATCCGAGTACGGACCCCTGAGGGATAGAGTCCCGCACCGGCTGGGCGCTCGACCTGACACATGTTATGGTTTTTGAATCTTGATCCACATTTTCTATTTCGACGTAGGTACTGTGAACGATTGCTGAGAAAGGAAGCAAACCACTTAAGAGCTACACCACGGATACCAATGTCATAAAGTTTATTTAAGAGAATGTCATATTAAATTTTTCATGTGCTTTTGTCATGTCAAATAAAGAAAGGTTCTGACGAATTGAGTACCTTCTCCTTTTTTGATGTCGGCTAAAAAGGAATAAAGACATGAACGACTGGCAGTATCTTTATCGGAAAAAATCAGTTGACTGTCTGTGTGTTAGTAAATTCTTCTCTTCCTAGTGGCTTGATCGATTTTGATTAAATTTTTATAGGATATTTATGGGATCACCTGGATGGTTATTAGCTATAGTTGGACCTGGTAGGTTGTCCTGATCCAGAAATCACCAGCGAAGCCGGAGCGGAACCGAGCTGTCTTATAAATTGCGTCTTCTCAGGAAAAGTCACATTCGTTCTCTTGTATACTGTGTTCTATTCAATTCCACTAAGCCTCCTTACCTTAAACAGTGGTAATTTCTTGGTGAAACTTTTTTTTTATATAGGATAAAGGTGACAAACGAGCACACAGTCCACCTGATGGTAAGTGGTTGCTGCGGCCCATAAACATCTACATCTATCCTCGTTTGCGAATCAAAATGCAGATGCGTTGTCACCCGTGAGGACTAAGATGGAATGCCTCATTTCCAGAAAAAAGGGCCTCCGGCCACCTGCACTCACCAAGCGAAACGCAGAGGTAAACCTCTACTTCACGCTGGTATTCTGTGAGGTCGTGGTATCACCCCGGTTCGAGCCGGCCCATCCGTGCGACAGCAAAAGCTGCCGCGTGGCTCTACCACTCTACCAACTTAGTATCTCTCTCTTCGTTACGATAAAAGCATCATCTTGAAATTCTGTTTTATAATACCTACTTCTTTATACTCTAAATCTGTTGAAGCTGTTCCGCTCTGAAACTCGTTATCGCATCATATAAGACGTGTGCAATCTTGCGGAAAGATTAAAAAAACTTGTCAGAACGCACTTTTTGTCTTCCTAAATATACATTTTTATCTCTCCTTGAACTCACTTTGCTACTTATTTTATTTGCGTAAAATTCCTTTTTAATTATTTACGTATTTCTATTAATATTTTATATATTATTATTTTTATGTAGGTACTATATTTTATGTATTTATTGGTTATATTTTGTATGTATTTGTTGATTTTATATTAATATTATGTGTGTAGGTTTAGATATCGTGTATTGCATGCCGTAAGCACAAGCAAAGCGCGCGGGTATGTTCTGCTACGGCCTAAAAATTAAGATTATTTTTTTATTAATTAAATTAAGAAATTAAGTATCTAGCAATCATATTATACATATAAATTATATAAAAAGCACATTGTCAGAAAGATAAATGATTGTTGAACTTATTAATATTTTTTTTTAATAACTTGCTTTACATCTTTACGCTTTCTGAGAGGTCATTATACCAAGTATTTATTAAATCCACTGCAATGTAGTTGGCTGGTAGAGATCGCTCCAAAGCGATCCGCCGAAAGGTCTTTATATATTTTTTTAGGTTTTATAGTTTATACCTTAAGTTATTGAAAAATAAAAATACCGGGTATACGGTGCGGTGGCTGAATAGGGATTTCAAATTTCAATAAAAAAAAACTACAATACTTTAGAGTTTTGGTGGGAAATTGACCGACGGCGGTTTGCTGCTCCTGTATTATTGTTTAAATAATGGTCTGAAGTGGACTTTGATATGTAAAAGTGGTGCGATTTTGTGTATTAAGTGTCTGCGCATGTGAACTATTAGTGGAAACTGTAAAACAAGTGCTCTGATGGTCATGTGATTCTCAAAATAAGGTGTCTGTCTTCTTAGGCGCCTTGAGATACCATTGCCAACCGTCAGCCGTCTGCTGGCTCAAGTTGCCGTCAAAATCTCCCAAGGGCTGCACAATGTGATGCATCAACATATTGTGAAGCTGTATACTATGAAGGATAATTATTATAATATATTGTAACTTCAGGCTCAGAAGGGCTATATCCCAGAGCCGTAAAGCCAGTTATTAAGAAAAAGAAGACAATACTTTATTATAACCAGTATTATGCACTGACAATTTTCTTTAATTTTGACAATCTAAACATGAGTGTTTTATCATTTCACTATACAGTGGCGTTACTAAAGCGATATAAAGACGTCACTGGCATTTGATTACATTTTAGAAAAACCATTTTTAATTTTAAAATTCCGTGAAAAGTTTTTGTTGTTTCGTTTTTTTCAAAAAATATTAAAAAACATGCAACTTCTCTATTATTTCGCCCAAACGTTGATGTTACGTCGGACACACTCTTGGAATCGTACCTCAGCATTCCCAGCAACCTGCTGGAAGAGCGACGTTAGGGTACGAGTACCATTACTTTACGAACAATAAGTATTTGAAAATGCACAATAAACTGTGTCTTTGGGAATGTGAACTTTGTTTTTGTGTTTTAAACGTGGATTTCGTCTTTCAAGTTACTACTTTATTACGTGGTAGTGCCACGCTACAGCTATATTATGGTTGTAGCACGAATGGGGTGGCTCGACACTGTGTTTAGTATGTTGAGCGTAGATTTTACGACCATCTTAGTCCTCGGGGGTGACAACGCACCCGCATGTATTTTCTTAATCGAGGATAGATGTAAATATTTAATGGACCAAAGCATCCACTTACCATCAGTTGGACTATGTGCTCGTTTGTCATCCTTATTCTATTGAAAAAATTGTCACCAATAACGGCAACTCCGCTTATTTACATATTCAATTCAATTAAAGTGGGCTTCATTATTCCAAAAGATCGTGTTTACGGTACGAAATATCAATAACATGGTTCCGCAGAAGTTTTTTGCAAATTAGGATTAAACAATTTATATATATAAGGTTAGCCATAGACCGCCATAGAGCCGTGGCTTGGTCACCCGCGGTGAACAAAGAGGAACCCACGTGGCTGGTCTGAAGTGGCCATTGGGCTGGCCTCTATGCTATGCAGGCCATGTCATAGCATAGTTTAGTACGTGGCAGAGCCATGCTGCAGTTATATTAGTAGTATAGTTGTAGCACGACTCGACCGGGGAAGGACCACGCTCTCACAGAATACCAGCGTCAAATAGCAGCTTAACACTGCTGGGTTTCGTATGGTGAGTATAGAGAACCGAAGACCTTTTTACTGGAAAAGAGGCATTCCATCTTAGTCCTCACGGGTGACAACGCATCTGCATTTTGATTCGCAAACGAGGTTAAATATAGATGTCTATGGGCCACAGCAACCACTTACCATCAGGTGGACTGTGTGCTCGTTTGTCACCCTATCCTATAAAAAAAAAGTCTTGTGTCTTGGTGGGCGTCGGCGAGGGGGGGTGTCCATTCCCCCTGCCGCTGCAGCCGAGGTGGAGTTGCGGAAGAATAGGAATGTTGGTATAGCGATGCGCCACTCGCTGTATCCTACACGACTCAAACGGGGCCGCAACGTTGATGCGGTGGTGTTGGGGCTGCAAGGGGAGAAGAGTGTCGGTATTGCGAGGCACCGCTCTCTACGCCCTCCACGGCTGTATCTTGGTTGGCGGCGGAGCCACATACCAAATCCGCCACTGGGGTCGGAATGGCTAGTGCTTCTGAGTGTACCTGCAATAAAGTAACTGTGTGTGAAATGAAATATATGTAAGCCATAATATGAAATCCGCTTATATTAACTAGAGCAGAACGGCAGGCGAATTAATGCGCCAACTCTCACTAGAACACGCGGTGGATTAATTGCTCCATAAATCTCTCAGAGAGGATTACCTGTGCCCAGACAATGATGTGACTCGGGGAAATTTACAGCCTGTGTACGTTTAGGATCATCTCTAGTAGGTAAATCAGATTTGATAGACAAAAAATCCTCGCAAAATTCTATCGATTCTTACCAAGGACAACACGGAAGGGCTATTGAAATTAAATAATATATTAAATCGAGAAAATGGCTGGCTACAATCTGCTTGGCATTCAGTAATTAATATAATAAAATCCAAAACCTAACCATGTAAGGTTATAATACGAGTAGGGTCGATGCGCTGGTTTTCGGCCTTTTAGTGGAGTTGTCAACTTTAAGGTACTAGAAAAAATAATTGCCATTATGATGGCCTAGTGCTCTTAATTTTAATTTATAGCGTACATAATGTAGTTTTCATTTTTATAACTCATTGATGCTACAAGAGGAAACTGTTTTTTATAATAATTTTAGACGTGAAAAATATGTAGTGCTAGTTTTCGGCCCCAAACTTTAGATTTCGGCCCACAAAAATTTTAGTTTTCGGCCACTGCATTAGGCAGGATAAAAAAGGTAGTAAAACAAATGTTTTTGTAAAATTATAATAAAATGTAGTGTATTTCTATCTATATCTTTTATTCGCATTAACATGAATAAAATTATTATCAATCAGGTACCATCTTAAGCAAAACAAATTAACTCTTATCAACATTAACAATACTGCAATAAAATTAACAATAACTAGATTTATAACAGTTCCAAAACTATCACCGGTCCTAACGCGTCTTTTTCGGTACTCCTACTCCCAAGGCGTAGTCCCGAATTCATGGAAGACAGCTTTTGTCCACCCGATCCCTAAAAAAGGCGACCGCTCAGACCCGTCCAACTATAGGCCTATCGCGATCACCTCCTTGTTCTCCAAAATAATGGAATCCATTATCAACTGCCAGCTCATCCGGTACCTTGAGGATCACCAGCTGATTAGTGACCACCAATACGGTTTTCGTGGGGGTCGATCAGCTGGTGATCTTCTGGTCTACCTGACCCATAGATGGGCGGAGGCAGTAGAGTCCAAGGGGGAGGCGTTGGCCGTTAGTCTGGACATTGCGAAGGCCTTCAATCGGGTTTGGCACAAAGCGCTTCTCTCGAAGCTCCCTTCCTATGGGCTTCCCGAGAAATTGTGCAATTGGATCACCAGCTTCCTTGCAGATCGGAACATCAAGGTTGTTGTAGACGGTGCATGTTCTGAATACAAGCCTATTAACGCTGGTGTTCCACAAGGCTGTGTGCTATCACCAACGCTGTTTCTTCTGCATATCAATGATATGTTGCTAACTGGTAACATTCATTGCTATGCGGATGACAGCACTGGTGATGCTCTATACACCGGCCGTGCTAATATTTCTCGGGAAAACGTCTCCGAGTACCGGAACAAACTTGTGTCTGAAGTCGAGTCTTTGCTGGACAAAGTCTCGAACTGGGGGCGACTAAATCTAGTCCAGTTTAATCCTCAGAAGACACAAGTTTGCGCGTTTACCGCTAAAAAGAACCCCTTTGTCGTATCTCCTCAGTTTCAAGGCACTCCCCTGGTTGCCTCAGCCAGTATCGGAATCCTCGGCGTCGACATATCGAGTGACGTGCAGTTTCGTGGTCATTTGGAAGAGAAGGCCAAATTGGCCTCTAAAAAGCTTGGCGTGCTCAGCAGAGCGGGACAGTATTTCATGCCGGCACACCGCCTGCAACTTTACAAGGCGCAGGTTCGGCCTCACATGGAATACTGTTCCCATCTCTGGGCAGGGGCTCCCCAGTGCCAGCTCCTTCCACTTGACCGCATCCAGCGCAGAGCGGCTCGAATCGTCGACGACCGAGTTCTTTCCGATCGGCTCGACTCATTGGCGCTGCGAAGAGATGTTGCATCTCTTTGCATTTTCTTTCGCATCTACCATGGGGAGTGCTCTGAGGAATTGTTCGGATTAATCCCAGCCGCCAAATTTCACGAACGCACATCGCGGCAGAACTCCCGATACCATCCACACCATCTGGATGATTGGCGGTCCACCACTGTGCGATTTAGAAGATGTTTTCTTCCTCGCACGACTTCCTTGTGGAATCGATTACCATCAGCGATTTTTCCGGACCGATACGACTTAGGGACCTTCAAGAAAAGAGCGTACTCCTTTTTAAAAGGCCGGCAACGCATCTGCAATTCCCTCCCTGGTGTTGCAGTTGTTCATGGGCGGCGGTAGTCACTTACCATCAGGTGAGCCGCATGCTCGTTTGCCCCCTCTACTATAAAAAAAAAAATATCACAGTCACATTAACATAGATATAAGTCTTCTCTTTTTTAATAATATTACTTGAACAACACTCGTTTTCGTATTTTTTTATCAATAACTTTGTTTATCATAATCAGTCTTCTTACAGTTATTCTTATCATTAAAAAATTAAATATTTATTTGAAAATACACTATATACTATCATTTTACCCGACTTCACTAAGAAGGACCTCCTCAATTCACCTGATTTATTTTTATGTATGTTTGGGCATAACTCCGACATACATGCACCGATTTGGATGATTTATATTTATATCCATTTAAGTTTGGTGAGGAAGATATCGCGTAACACACATAAATATCATACTGTCGAATTGAGAACCTCCTCCTTTTTTGAAGTCGTCTAATAACTTATAACAAAAAGTAAACCGCCTTGAAATATATAAAAGTAATGTTAAGGCAAAACAGTTTCAGTCTTCGATAACAGTGCTTTCGATTTGGTTTAGCTTTCCATTGACTTCCATCGAGTTGGGGGTTGATACGTATTTTTACAGAAAAGTTACACTATTATAAGCACACACATAAAGTTTCAATATGCGGAAACGCGTACTTTTTGAGAAAAAACATTATTTGTAAATTAATTATTTTTCCAATGTTTATGTTACATTCCTAGCGTAAAAAACTGGCGCCATTTTGTAATGTCATTGTCGTCGTCAGTACGGATGTCGATTCTTTCCGAAAAAGATAGATTTTTAAATCGATTCGGATCGTAAGCTGTCGTGATATCACAAAAAATGGGTTACATTTTTATAAGCACACACACACAATGTTTAAATATGCGGAAACACGTAATTTTTGAGAAATAAATTAATAAAAATCACTTATTTCAATATTTTGTTGTTTTTTAATTGGCTTTACGGCTCTAGGTTCTAGCCCTTTTGAGCCTATTTTATTACGAA
Organism: Parnassius glacialis; assembly: GCA_033319125.1. NCBI lineage: Eukaryota > Metazoa > Arthropoda > Insecta > Lepidoptera > Papilionidae > Parnassius > Parnassius glacialis. The sequence goes on from JAVANC010000008.1 coordinate 22,204,366, forward strand.
TTTCCAGACATTCGTCAAATGGAGGGAGAGGGGGGGGGGGGGAGAGGAGATGTAGGAGGACTAATTCAGAGGGATTTTTATGGAAAGCTAAGCCCTTATGTCAAAGAACCAAATTTATTGACCCCATACTGATTTTTGGAGATTGATTGACATATTGATTTTTGGAGAGCCTATGATTGCCTACCTCAATATGGATACATACATAAGAAAGTAAACCACAGCGATCCTATAAATAAATTTGTGGCACCAGACGGGACACACACACCAAGAATAGAAAGTCACTGGCGAAATTTAAAAGTGATGTTCAGTAGGGACAGTTATAAAGGAAACTTCACAGAGTGGCTCATTGAATATTCTTGGCGAAGAAAAATAAAAATAGAACATAAAGATGTCTTTGAAGAATTAATTAAAGCGATACAATATGTGTATAAAATTGATTAATAAATTATTGATTATATTTGATTTGTTTTATTTTAAAAGTACCTATTAGGGCAGATAATAAATAAAATAGGTTAGGTTCTACTTATGTCAAAGAACCAAATTTATTGACCCCGACTCCACGTGGTACGAGTCTGTCCTACCCCTAGAGTGGTTATATAGAACCGGAGGCGCGTATGGGGAGCAGCCTCCGCCTGCTGTAACAAATCGTAATCGATTTGTTTCACAAATGCGTAGAGGCTGCTCTTCCTGCAGCGCCGGAGACGTTGCAGTCTCAAAATAGATACAGAAATCCCTCTGAATTAGTCCTCCTACACCTCTTCTCCCCCCCCCCCCACTCCCCCTCAATGCGACGAATGTCTATGGAAATTTGTAATAAAGTAGGCTCAAAAGGGCTAGAACCCAGAGCCGTAAAGCCAATTAAAAAAAACCAAATTGTTGTTAAAATAAGTGATTTTTATTAATTTATTTCTCAAAAAGTACGTGTTTCCGCAAATTGAAACTTTGTGTGTGTGCTTATAAAAATGTAACCTTTCTGTAAAAATACGTATCAACACCAAACTCGATGGAAGGTAATGGAAAGTCGTACCTTCGATTTCTCTAATTCTTTTTGAAGGCGGTTTTGTTTATAAAATAATAATCATAATCAATAATGTTTCTGTCAATCATAATCTAATAACAAAATCTTAAATATGGCAATCAAATCTTCTCAATCACGATTAAAAATGCAAGTATTGTATTTAAAGGGTTTGTTTTGTACTTCCTCATATTTTAGTCCAACAAAATCTATACATCTCAAATGATACCATTTGGTGCAAAAGTCACATCCAATATTTTTTTCCGAATCTTCTTCTGTATCGCTTATTAAAATATCATGACACAAGGCGCAATCTACTCTTGTTCTTTCCTTTTTCTTTTTAGAATTCTTTGATTTTGCAATTTTTCGTGTTTGTACTTTAGCACTCTTTAACTTTTCTTTTTCTATTCGTTTCTTTTTCAAAATGTCTTGCCCTTTTTTACTTAATTCTAACCTCTCTAATTTAACTTTCTCTTTATCTTCATAAAATTTTCACCACTCTGCAGAAGAAATTGCCGCAGATGAAGGTGTACGTATACGGTAAATAGATTTTTTTACGGGTTCCGTTTTAAATAAGTGTTTTTCTATTGCATTTCTATATCCTGTATGTAATAGTGTTGAAGTCGATGTTTCACTAGTTTGTGTAGTCTTTGTACTAGTGTTTGTACTAGTCTGTTTTATCGGAATATTAACCAGCACATTTTCTAAAGTTTTAGAGGCCTTGTTTGTTATGATGTGTGTTTCCGGTGGTGGTATCATTGTAATTATTGTACTTTTTTTGAGTGGTTGTTGTATTACTGGAATCTATTATCATTTCAGGCATTTTCAATATTGTTGTCGTTGGTTGGCTTATTTGATTTGGAATTACAAGTATATCCTCTAACGATCCTAAAGAACCAATATCCAAATAACTTCCTGACAAATGCAATGATGATATATTGTCATCAATTAACGATTCTGATGCATCGGTAGATGAATCCTTAGTTACCTGAACATCGTGGGTTAAAGTACTTTTGTCTTGGTCTGTGTTGCACAGATTTTCTGGAGACTTAAAGGGACTTAGCGGTCTTATATTACTTAATTGGGGGAGTATGTTTTCATTGGTCTAGCTGTGAGGAATGGTTTCAAAAGAAACCATTTTTGTCGTGTTAAAATCATCTACATGGCTGGTCATATTATTATTTTCTTTTTAAATTATTTGAGATGTCGTAATATTGACTGTTGAGTTCGTTCGGTCTTCAGAGCATGTTTCGTATAAAACGTCATGGATTTGTATCTGAGAAGACTTTCTTTTCAGTTTCCTCAACTCCTTCAATATAATTGCAACTTTTATGTTTTTTTCTGCCAGAGTTAATTTTAAATGTTTTAAAACTTTTCTTGCGGAAACTAAGTCTGCGTTAGTTATCTCTTTAGAAATATTTCTTTGTGGTGTCTTCGAATTATCACTGTTCAGTTTTTCTAGGGTATTCTGTACACATTTCGAGTAGTCCACTGCATTGGGATCAAATGGATAAAGTCCGCATTTTCTGAAGCCATTTATTATATTTCGAGGCATATTTGTACTTTCCAGGCAATCTTTAAAAATAACGCAAAAGTTTGTTTTGGTAACAGAAGAGTTTAAATTTTCTGGTTTCGTCAAATACTTCCTTACTATATTTTTCCATTCCGATTTCAAAGGCCCAAAAACACTGACATCTGCCGGTTGGAGTATGTGTGTGGTGTTAGGTGGCAGAGCGTAAAGAATTATTCCCATTTGCTCACACATCCCGCTCAACTCAAGTGACATATGGGATTTGTGTCCGTCTACCAGTAATAGAATGGGTTTTTGTATTTCATTACTCACCACCCAGTTATTAAAATCATTCGTAATATATTCAAAAAATACATCACTTCGCATCCAACCACTATCAGACCTTCCAAGGACCCAATGTGGTGGCATGCTATCTGCGATTTGTTTTGGTGGGCGAATATATGGAAAAACTATTAGTGGTGGGCATACTTGTGCCTTAGCATTAAATGTCACCAAAACAGTTAAATTATCTTTTTCACTGCCACTTTTAATTTGGTATAGATTGCGATACCCTCGAGGACCAAGAACCTTTCCTGTTTTGGGGCAAAGGGCGAATCCACTCTCATCTCCATTAAATATACGTTCCGGAGATTCCAATATATCACGATTATTTGTTTCCACTAGAAACGATTCAAGCTCTCGAAACCAGCGTCTGATTGACTCCTCTGTTATTCTTGCTCTCGCCTTATTTATTCCTTCAGCGGATCTTTGTGAAATTTCTGGATGCCTTTTCATGAAGTTTATAAACCAGGTTTGTCCAGGACGGTCATTTTTGAAAGGCGTCAGCATGCCTGAGTCTTTTATAATTTTCTGAACAGTGTCTAGCAATTCAAATTTTTTTATAGGGAAACCACACTTAGCGATGTCAATTAGCCAGTCTACGATTTTTTTTTCGACTTTACTGGTTAGTATAGGATCAGGACCTCGCGTTTTAATCGAATCACTACTTCTTCCAGATAATCGATCCTGGACAGTTGTCCTAGGGATTCCATAATTTCGGCAGACCTCTCTAATGGAATTTTTTTTCTCGCGAATATCTCTAAGTGCCTCGTTAATAGTATCTTGTGTATATGGTGCATTTTTTCTATTATTATTTATCTTTTTCTTCGGAGGAGCCATCTGAAAAAAAAGTATTATTAAATTTTCTTACTAAAACAAAACGGTAATAAAATATTTTATGAAATGGCCGTAAACCAAAACAGCGTCCCATTTTCAGCCACCCTATTCCTTCATACAATTTTAAGTTGGCCGAAAACTAAATAATAATTACTAGACTCAATCCAGTTTTCGGCCACCACCGAAATGGGTATTTTAGTTTCATCACTAACCGTTCAAATTGCAGTACTTGATGGCCGAAAACTGAAGGCTAGTGTCTTCGCAAGGACACGCTTCATTATAAATAAGAAAGAAGACAATAGCATTAAACCAAATAAATGAAAGAGACAAAGTATTTAAGCTAAACTCGGGCTACTTTCCGGCCGCACGGCCGACAACCAAATAATGGGACAATTTAATGTATCACTTTCCGGCCACCAAATTTTTTAACTTTTTCAATAATATATTTTACTAATCAATGTGAAAATACAGTATTAAGTTATTTATATAGTGAAATATAAGTACAATATTAAATAATCATAGGAAATACAGCACAAACTTACTGTTCAGTGGAGCGCGCGTCACTATTTTTTTTGCTCGATCTTACACGCGTTGACAGCTCCTGTGCCGGCGTCGAACTGAACTATTTGTTATAACTTATAAGTCGCATGTTGTGTTTAAACGATTAAATAATGTTGCCAGATATACATAGTGCAACTATTTACAAATACAATGAATTTTAGCTATATATATTTATTAAAATCGTTATTTAATAAAATTTACTGCATCACTTGGTGCCAAAGGCCGAAATCTAGACCCGGTCGGCTTACCGGTGCAACGACCCTACCTATACAATAATCGTGTTCGACGTATCCCGTTGTGTTTTTGATTAAAATTAAGTGATGATTTTTCAATCATCTCAGAAAATAAAATTAAAACAATTGTACTAATTTATTTAATACGACTGTACTTTTTTATTTGTTTATGTTGTATTTTATCCAAAGAGATTTAAATATAATAGGCTACTAGTTAAATGTCTTTGATTTTATCCTACGAATAACTTTTATCTGAGGAATAAAAAATTAGCCCTAAATTAATGAATATCGAGCCGTATAAATATAAGAATAAATATCTAGGTAATACAAATATATGTAATTATTTTAAAATAGCTATAGACCAATGAGGGCTAATAATCTTCCACTCACCAGATGTCGCTACTAGCGACTGAGGTAAAGTTTTTTGTTACACAGTGTCATTTAATTGAGAAATTAGTTTTAAATAATAGTTTATCATTGTCTAGAGTATTATATTAATATATAACACAATGCATCAGTGGTTTGATTTTTAATTTTTTGCACATTATAACTCTTTTTTTTTATAAGTCGTCTTTTAGTTATATTTATAGTTTGGTTTATTCATTTCTAATGTAATTAATATAAAATATAACTAATAACACAGAAAGAAACCTTAAAGATTACATTTTCCTAAGAAATTATCGTCCCCGCTATGAAATCTGTCAAATATTTTACCTCACCCGAAAGTGGCGCCGCCCTGGTGGTAGGAAAAATCGTGGATGCCCTCATTTTGTAGACGTGACACTACTAATAAAGGCGAGTGTCAAATTAATATTCGGACCCGCCAAGACAAAACTTATTGCTTTTACACCCAAAGCAAAATCGGCCAACATTTACATCAATGGACCTTCTCACTTTCGACCCTGAATTAAAACTTCTGGGGGTTATACTGGACGAAAAGCTGCTCTTCGGGCATCATGTCCGATATGTTATAAGCAAGGCTATGCGAATCTTTAATACGCTTTGCATGTACTCGAGGCCCACCTGGGGTTTTCACCCAGAAAACGTTAGTACAATTTATCATCAGGTGATTGTACCCACGATCACATATGCTGCGGGAATATGGGGACATATTGTACACAAAAAGTGGATCAGGAGGAGCCTCGAGAGCATGCAACGCGGGTTTGCCGTCAAGGCCATCCGAGCATTTCGCACTACATCAACGACTGCCGCCATTGCACTCGCCCAGTTTATGCCCCTAGACCTTAAAATGAAAGAGATCCATCACATTGAAAAGACTAGGCTGCTGGGGATGTCTGAATTATTCCGCGCGACATTTCCTTGGAGAAACCCACTCCTATGCATGAGTTGCTTCATCCCGCTGACCGAATCACTATACACCCATACAAAACACCCAATCACCAATATACTGACGAAAAGACAGCACATTATACATTTTACACGGATGGTAGCAAACAGGAGGATGGAGCCGTGGGAGCCGCCTTTATATGCTACAGTCAACACAACCCTCACTACATAGTGACAACCAAAAAGTTTAAGCTTCACGACAGTTGTACAGTGTTCCAGGCGGAATTGTTCGCAATTCGGGAAGCATGCAAATGGGCTACCTCACACAAATACACACGAGCAATTATATACTCCGACTCACGCTCATCCATTCATGCAATTCAGAACAGAAGAAACACACACCCCATAGTCACACACATACACAAATACTTACATGAACACAAATCTATTGGCACCATACACATCGACTGGGTTAAGGGACACTCAGGTATATCGGGTAACGAAGCCGCCGATGAGGCCGCCAGAGCGGGCTCTAGACTTAACAAGTCGCCTGATTACTCTGAGTTCCCTATTACACACATCAAACATATAATTAGAAAAAACCATCGCTCCACCTGGCAAACAAGGTACCTTAGTGCACCACAGGGCAAACGCACAAGAAACCTTCTTCCCACACTGAATGATATTGAAAGGCTACGAACACTGACTCCAACTAACTTCTACCTTACACAATTTCTCACCGGACACGGTTATCATAAAACATATCTGCACCGTTTTAAAATCACTACAAACGATAAATGTCCGTGCGACAACCGCACAGCTCAGACGTTGGAACATCTATTGGAGAACTGCCCCGCCTTCTGCCGATACAGAATACATCATGAACTACTGTGCAATAACTTAAGAGTGTCGCCATACAAACTCACAGAACTGATGAGGAAGGAATCGGCTTTGGATTCCTTCATAAAACTTAACAAAAATGTACTTAGGAATCTAAAGAACTTTAATAAGATTGTAAATAGCGGTAACAATAATTAAATTAGTAAGTAGATATAAAATAATTATAAACTAAACATAATATATAAGGTTTAGAATGTCTTTCTGTTCTTTTCTGCCGACTTCCAAAAAGGAGACGGTACTCAATTCGAGTGTATGTTTTTTTTTTTTTTTTTTTTTTTATGTGTGTTACCTCATAACTTTGTACTGGGCGAACCGATTTCGATGATTCTTTTTTATATGAAAGCTAATAGTTCTCGTGTGGTCCCATATGAATTTGATCAAGGTCAGACCAATGGTTATTGAGTTATTCTCAAATAACCTATATTGAAGTCGGCTGTACAAAATTTTTAATTTTAAATTATTCATTACTGTATTTCTTTTTGTTATTTATCTGCTAGTTTTTGTAGTTATATAGACTAAGAAGATGTAGGTACTCGTTATTTTTGTTTGTTTTATTGCCATTTTGTTATCTTTTATTACTACTCATTGTATATCTATTGTTAATCACCGATGTAAAATTTCTATATTATTACTATGTTAATTGTAGTACGCAGCTGTAACTGCTATTAGTTTTTATTTATTTATTTTTGTTTTTGTATACGCTCTACGTGTCACTAAAGTTTATAAGTAATAGAGAGTGGAAGACAAATTACGTATCAAATAGGGTAAATTGTTTCTTCACGCTCTGTGTGTAATAAATTTACGAAAATTGTGCCACCAATATAAAATGTCTGTGAAAAAAAAAGGATAAAAAAAAAAAAGTGTAGTCATGTTAAGTATTCAAGGCAAGAGAGGCTTTTGCTAACAAAGTTGCTTTAGCAAATCAGTACCTACGTTTAAACATCTACGGCTGCATCACCACTTACAATCAGGTGGGATAGGAGTAAAGTAGGTACTGGCTTATATTAGTTAAAAAAATGTCATATGAAATTCAGATGCTATGTATGCTTATGCCTTACTGTAAAGTTTTTACTTTCTGGTCAGGCATAGATAAATATTTTTTCTGAGCAGTACCTAAATAAATAGAAATAAAATGTAGGATTTTCGCTCCTTTGTCACCCGTCATCATCATCATCACAGCCTATCAAAGTCTACTGTAGAATATAAGCTTTCAGAGACAATGCTTGAAAAGGTTGGCACCTAGGTACTTCGTCTTCTTCAGACGCTTATAGTTCAATGCTGGACATATGCCTCTCCCATTGTCATGAAAATATCCCTTTTTCGCTGCGGTTGCCTTTTAAGAGCACTACATATAAATTAATAAATATATGACAGATAGGTAACTCTATTTTGTGAAAAGTATAACGGTGCTTATTTCCTTTGAGGAATATTGACATAAACACAAGCGGTGCCATCTAACGGCGACTTATAGAAGTAATAAAAACCATAACACGCATGCTTCGCTTTAGTTCTCATAATTTACACTAGATGACACTGATATTGATAACTTAGTTTTTAAATAATAATGTTACTTCCTGGTTTATCTGGGTATTATAAATAATATGTTTGTAGTTACTTTTTGCTAATTGTATATTATCTAAAAATAAATATGTTTCGAAAATTAATAAATTCTTTGCCAACAAAACAAAACTACAGTTAAACATACCTAAATCAGATTACAAATAAAATAAACCTGATTTAAATGCAAAGCCTCTCTGATAATACCTACATCCTGTTAAATATACATGAGCCTATCATTTCACTTTATTAATATATTATGTTAGTCCAAAACAGAACAAATATTTAAAATATACTCACGTACAATCTTTCATTTGTACTCTTAGACTCTCAGATAGGGTTGCCAGATGGTCGGGATTCGCCTGGATTCTCCCGACATTTTGAATGATCTCCCGACTCCCGACAAAACTAAAAATCTCCAGACAAACGGTTTCTCGGAAAGTTCTATAAAAATAATAATTTTAAAATACCACGCGCGTTCATGTTCTTCTTCGCCATGTCCCGACAAGATGGCTATCTCTTTTGCCCACTTTAGATCATTTCCTGTATTGTTAGTCTACTGTAAAGCAGTATTTTATGTTGAAAAGAGAAGATGAATGTCGAAAAGAGATATTAATATGGGAATTTCTAACAAAACGTATAAGCCATGTTGATAATATGGGAGTTTCTAACAAAAAGCATAAGCCATGTTGATAATAATATTGACTGTGCTGAAGGATACAAACAGAAAGGGGATTTCAAAAACGTATTTATACTTTGTAGGTACTTTGCAATGTAATCTTGGAGTTCCAAGTAGCAATTTTAGCATTGGAAAGTGCTGCATACTCTGTTCTAAAACTTGAAAGTATAATGAAAAAGCTCATCTCACATTATAAACATTATTAAAAATAAACAACTTAACAAAATCCCAGAAAATATAAAAAATCTACTCAAATTTTAAAAACTTTAATAAACTATTTTGTTTGTATAAAAAGGGTTGTTATAATACAGGCTGGCCCATAAGTCCCTTGAAATGTAAAAAAATAATTAAAAAAAAACTAATGACATTATGAAAAAGGTTTTTATTTTGTCATAATCCTTATAAAATGGGAATTATTTTTTGAAAATTACATCATCTAAATGTAATCCGTTACGATCGCGGCACTCCTGTAAGCGACGTTTAAAATTATCCATCACTGCGCGGCAAGTAAGCTCTGTAATGTTTGCCATTTCTCTTTGGATATTTTCTTTCAGGACGTCAATTGTCCGCGGGTTGGTTTCGTACACTTTAGTCTTAAGATAACTCCATAAGAAAAAGTCCATTGGGGTCAGAGCTGGACTACGTGGTGGCCAAGGAATATCTCCTCTTCGAGAGATCACTTTATTAGGGAAAAGTTGACGGACGACCGGCATAGCGACGTTAGAGGTATGGGCAGTTGCTCCATCTTGTTGAAACCAGGTCCGCGTATTGAAGCCTGGAAAATTTTGCAACTCTGGTGTAAAAAAGTCCTGGATCATAGCTACATACCGTTGTGAAGTAACACTAAGCACGCGGCCTCTGCCGTCCTCAAAAAAGTAAGGGCCTATAATGCCATGCGCTGACATAGCCGCCCAAACTGTCACTTTAGGGCTATGTAAGGGCTTTTGATGTTTGCGATTTGGATTTTCGCAACTCCAGTAGCGACAATTTTGCTTATTGACATGGCCGTTGATGTGAAAGTGAGCCTCATCAGAGAATAACACGTTATTAAACGAAGTAAAGCGGTTCACAAACATTTCATTTGCGAAATTTAGTCTGTGGATAGTGTCAGTATCTTTTAATTCCTGTACTAACTGAATCTTGTACGGGTGAAGATGTAAATCTTTCTTTAAAATTCGCTGTAACGATGTTCTGGATGAACGATGTATTAAGGAGTTTATGGGTGATAACCCTTGGGAATGAGGTGGTGACTACCAAACTATTTCTAATTTGTTTTGTGTTGTTAATTGTGTTACACACATGATTGTAGGAGTGGAGTAGCTAGGCGTGGGAGAAGTGGGGCCTCGCGGGGCCTCCAAAATTCGATGCCCCCAGACTTTACCACTGATGACAAATTCATTTGATCACCTTTACGCTCGAAAAAGAGAGTCACAAATTTAAGTGTGTTTGTTTGGGGCCTCGCAAGAAATCCCTCTTAAATGCGACTGTGAGGCCGTTGTAACTACCTTCAAAGACCGCGACATGTTACATTAACGGAATAAGAGATTGTCAGGAATTAATAGATATATGAGTAGGTATGTCGTGTCAAAGCATGTTTGGTAGGATATATCTATTGGGTAGATCCTTGGAACGAAAGAAAAGGGGCCTTGCTAATGCAACTTCGCCCACGTTTATATTAGTCCCCGCCACGCCTCTAATTGTAAGCTGTTATTTAAAAAAAAAGTCCCGCTGGGTTTCTTGCAGGTTCTTCCAAGGATAAAGGTTTTTTTTCGAACCAGTGGTAATTAAACAAAAAAGTGACTTTCAATAAGTACTATTTATAATCTATATTGAATAAAAAAGTTTCTGTTTTTGTATAATTATGAAATGAAATCCACAAGTCTCTCGTTAACAACGTTGTAAAAATTGAGAAAGTGTCGACGAGGGTTGCGTACCTTATGCTCAGAATCACCAAACGGTATTTGCTGAAGATCATACAGGTTTACGCACCAACCTCGGCACATCCCGATGAGGAGGTGGAGGAAATGTATGAGGGTATCTCTAGAGCCATGCATTCCTCCAAAACCCACTATACGGTGTTAATGGGAGATTTCAATGCAAAACTAGGCACAAGAGAGAACGCTGAGCTGAAAGTAGGGAAATTTGGAATAGGGCAACGGAACCCAAGAGGTCAGCAGCTGGCTGACTTTTTTTATAGGATAAGGGTGACAAACGAGCACACAGTCCACCTGATGGTAAGTGGTAGCTGCGGCCCATATACATCTACATCTATCCTCTATTACAAATCAAAATGTAGATGCGTTGTCACCCGTGAGGACTAAGATGGAATGCCTCATTTCCAGTAAAAAGGGCCTCCGGCCACCTGCACTCACCAAGCGAAACGCAGAGGTAAATCTCTTCTTCACGCTGGTTTTCTGTGAGGTCGTGGTACCACCCCGGTTCAAGCCGGCCCATCCGTGTGACAGCAAAAGCTGCCGCGTGGCTTTACCACTGTTATAATATACTCTACTATACTATATAATATACTTCATGGAGAAAGAGGACTCTTTATGATGAACTCTTTCTTCCAGAAGCGGTCCCACAGGAAGTGGACCTGGTCGAGCCCCAACGGTTCGACAAAAAATGAGATTGACTTCATTATGATGACAAGACGACAACTGTTCAGTGATGTCTCCGTGATCGCGAGGGTGAAAACTGGTAGGGATCACCGAATGGTTAGAGGCACACTGAACCTAAACGTTAAGTTGGACAGGTCTCGTCTAATGAAGTCAATGCTCCGTACCCCTCGTGCTCTAGTCCAAGGTCCTGAAATCTTTCAGCTCGAGTTACAAAACCGTTTTCAGTGCCTAGAAGACTACAATGAAGTAGACGATATAAATGATAAGCTCGTGGAAACTATCCATGCGGTCGGAGCTAAGTTCTGCAAGACCCGCCGGAGAATAACACAAAAACTCTCCGACCACACTCTTAATCTCACGGCTGTTAGACGGGAGATGAAGCTACATTCTTCAACAGATTTGACAGCATACAGGCAACTGAACAGACAGATCTGCAAATACATGATAAACTTAGAAATGAGGATATCCGCAGTAGAACCAGAGTAACCGACATAGCCCAACGGATTAGTAAGCTAAAGTGGCAGTGGGCCGGCCATATTGCTCGAAGAACCGACAACCGATGGGAAAGAAAGGTTCTCGAGTGGCAGCCTCGTTCCGGTAGGCGAAGTGTAGGGCGACCCCCTACTAGATGGAGTGACGACCTGGAGACATGCAGGAAGTCTATGGATGCAGGTGGCTAAGGACCGTGCTTTGTGGCATTCCTTGGGAGAGGCCTATGTTGGACATATGAAAGACTGTAATGATGATAATGTTGATGATAATGATGAATAATACACGAGTCACGAACTCATCCGAACGACGCACGATAATCCACGAACACTGAGTTTCGGCGCCGCCGAAGGTTCGGCAGATTTTTTGCCGAAACCGAAACTATTACCGAAACTAGATTTTTGTGCCGAAACTTGCCGAAACCGAAACCGAATCTTCGGTCGGTCAGTAGTGTTTAGTTTGCTATATAATTTATATACCAAAAAGAGAAATCGTTAGTAATTGAATTGAACTTATTTCAAGTAAATTGATTGAATTTTAAATTATTTATGAATACTACTAAAGGACCTAATGTGGGGGACTCAGTAAAGTTGAATGCCAAATACATATGACAACCTAAAATTTAAGTGTAATTAACTTGGTTACATGTCAACAATGTTAATTCTTTTTGTAGCCTGTGTAGTATTAATTTAAAAAATATATTTTTTTTAAATTTTCCGTTTTTATTTTTCATATAATTTATTTCTCCCGACAACAACCCCAAAATCCCGACATTTTCAAATTTTGTCCAGATATTTTGGCTTTCCGATCTGGCAACCCTACTCTCAGACCAAGAAATAATGATAGATGGAGCGCTACGTAGGTATGTACATTTATTTTTGAGTGAAATCAATGTCTCTCAAAAATCTTGATAAAGCTCAACATCTTGATAAGTAGTCACGCATACATCTTTCTTTTTTCTTTCTATATCATCCCGCAAAATACGCACACATAAGCACATGATATCATACTGTCGGTTTCAAAGTTGCAAATGGTTTTAGTACCTATCACTTGAAATTTTAGTTTTCTAGTTTTTAATTACTTATTCCCTAATACTGGAATGAAGGTACTGTGACATTATTTGGAGGTGGCCTATGTTCCGCAGTGGACTTGCGGTTAGCTATAATGATGATGATGGTGATGACGATGAAATGAATTAATTATTAGGTTGATAAAATTTCTTATGCAAAAACAAAACGTCCATTTTTGTTTATTATTATTTCTAGGCCTTTTAGCGCCTTTATAAATTGATTCCAATCCGCCTTAATAAATCCGAGTAGGTACATAAGGCTTCTACTTTTATTGGAAATTATCCCAAATTGAATGTGACTTATGGGCAACAACGTTTGTGCCTACCGATCAACCATACGAATGATGAATCTATATGAATTGTGCGTGCGCAATAAAATCAGTTGAAATAATACATTACACTTAGATTATTGATAGGTCTTCGCGCGCTCAGACAATCCAGTATTTGCTTGAGTACTTAAAACTGGTTTAAAACTTTTAATCATAATTTCTTTTGTTGTTTGTGTTCTTTGGAACAAAATGGACCCATATATATTGTAACTAAATGTAATAAAACTTTAAAACAAAAATGTCTTGAATTTGTATATAAAATACGAAGCAAATTTTCCCCGACCATATTAAGTAAAAGTGTAACAAAATAGTATTCAATAACTTAGGGAATGATTCTACCCGTCAACATGAATAATTTTTATTATGGGATCATCTTCGAAATTTTCAATTTATACGTGGTAGAGTCATACTTCAGCTATATTACTGGTATAGTTGTAGCACGAATGAGTCGGCTCGACCGGGGAAGGACCACGCTCTCACAGAATACCAGTGTAAAATAGCAGTTTAACGCTGCTGTTTTTCGTATGGTGAAGGTAGAGAACCGGAGACCCTTTTTACTGGAAACGAGGCATTCCATTTTAGTCCTCAGGGGTTGCAACGCATCTGCATTTTGATTCTTAACCGAACATAGATGTAGATATCAATGGGACACAGCAACCACTTACCATCAGATGGACTATGTGGTCGTTTGTCACCCTGATCCTGTAAAAAAAAAATCTCAAAATCAGTTATTCCATACAGAATTTTGTACAAACTTGTTCAAAATGTGTGGAAGATCTGATTTTTCTTGCGATTTCGGAGATTAGATCTATAGTAAAAGTTGTTCATATTGACGCGTAGAATAGAAATAGAAAGCACTATTTTGGGTACACCATATAATATATAACTATTTTTTTTAAATAATCTGTGAATATTAGTCAGATATTTAAATATAAAAATTAAAGTGATAAAAATGAGGCCTTATCATTTATATGCCATTTATTCAGAAGAAAAACCTATAAATAATATACACAAATATATTGATACATTTGCTATTAATAAATTATTCATTTTTAAGTATTTCTGGTTTACATTCATAACTATGAACTTAACTACTAAGCCATAGCATAAAATAAATTTTCCCGTTAATCGCGTAATAGTTAAACTGCTGGCATATACAATTTTTCACGCACACTAGCATCCTTGTAACTGTCTTATTCACACTATAATTATTGAGATGCCGCATTCACGGAGCTGTTATTTTCAGGTAGCGCGGTATCTAGTCAGAGCGCGCGATGACATATCAATAATCTAAGGCATTACCGCTCATTTTCTGCCGACTTCCAAAAAGGAGACGGTACTCAATTCGACTGTTTATTTTTTATTTATGTGTGTTACCTCATAAATTTGTACTGGGCAAACCGATTTCGATGATTCTTTTTTATATGAAAGCTGATAGTTCTCGTGTGGTCCCATATGAATTTGATCAAGTTCAGACCAATGGTTTTTGAGTTATTCTTAAATAACCTATATTGAAGTCGCTTATGTTCAAGTCGGCTGTACAAAATTTAAAATTTTAAATTATGAATGTAAAATGATAAAAGGACAGAAAGTTTGACCCTTTTTTAAATATTTTTTCTTCATCATTCGCCTATATATTCAAAATCTTCTTTGCAAATTTGGCCGATTATTGCAAAATAACCCTGTATGTACAGCACAACATTACAAAAAACTGCAGTTGCCAACCCGCCTGCTTAGCATGACAACTATGGCAAACATCCCTCCTACGAAGTACGAAGCAATGTATGTTTAGCAGTGGACTATTGTATGATGAAGAAACAAAATAATATGTTGGTTTCATGCGGGAATAGAACCAACGGTCCGCACCACCACAAACGTTTAGTCCTGTAGCCTCCGTAGGTCACCTCTACCCAGTTGTACCCGAATTTGTATCACATTTGAGTTTTACTCTTACATATTCCTACCGCAGCAGTAATGCATCCAATAGGTACATGTTTGAAGACATCACTATTCTGTAGAGAGAGACTTAAATTGGATATTTGACAAAAACATTTCGTGAAGTGTCATTGAAGCAATGAGGGCGCCCACTTTTTCTGCCACTAGGGCGACGTCACTTACGAACGAGAAAAAATATTTGACCGATTTTATAGCGGGGTAAGTTATTTTGTTAGAAAAGTATTTATTTATTTATTTATTTACACACACACATTTAACAAGTATCCTTACAGGCTAAACAAACCCATTACGATAGTGTCGCTAATTTATTTAAATGGACGTAGTTATGCAAAAAGGATCCAACCCGGAATAAGTTAATTTGAGTTTATGATATTTGAAGTATCCATTCTTCAAATATCATAAACTCAAATTATCGGTATGGTTTCTGTCTGTTTGTAATTTTTCTTCGTATTTGTGTTAAGTTTGCTAAAATTGTTACATCACATAATAGTATAGACCACAAACATTATTTTTCAAGTCTACATTTTTTGACACAAACTCGGGTTGGATCCTTTTTGCATAACCACGTCCAAATATACTACGTATTACACTACTACTGCATAATTAACTATGTATAAAAGTACTTTAGTTAATAGTTATATTTTATACTAGCTGTTCCTCGCGACTTCGCCCTCGTGTAATTTAGGGTTTTAATAATGTTGCGGGTACCCTAACTCTTCTTCTAAAATATAAGTAGCCTAAGTTACTCCTTATGACATCAGCTATCCGCCAGTGAAAGTCCCGTCAAAATCGGTCCAGCCGTTTCGGAGATTAGCCGGAACAAACAGACAGACAGGCAAACATTTTAAAAATTGTGTTTTTGTTATAAGTACCGCATATACTTTCATATGCATTTATTAAACATTTGTTATTATGACATTACAAACAAAAACTATTAACAGTGGTAGAGCCACGCGGCAGCTTTTGCTGTCGCACGGATGGGCCGGCTCGAACCGTGGTGGTACCATGAAGCTATTTGCTTCATGGGTGGTACCACGACCTCACAGAAAACCAACGTGAAGTAGAGGTTTACCTCTGCGTTTCGCTTGGTGAGTGCAGGTGGCCGGAGGCCCTTTTTACTGGAAATGAGGCATTCTATCTTAGTCCTCACGGGTGACAACGCATCTACATTTTGATTTGGAATAGAGGATAGATGTAGATGTCTATGGGCCGCAGCAACCACTTACCATCAGGAGGACTGTGTGCTCGTTTGTCACCCTTATCCTATAAAAAAAATTTAATTAATGGAAATGGATAAACAAAACGACGGATACTACTAAAAGTAGAAAATAAAAAAGTAAAAATGGGTAAAAATAAAAGAATTACAAAAATGAAGCATTGTTTTGTATTAATTAAAAAATGATGACACTGTCTGACCATCTACATAATAATATTATAACAAATAAGTTCAACTTAGTCCCTACTAGCGACATCTAGTGAGAGTAAGATTATTAGCTCTCATTGAAATACTGAGAATTTGTACGAAAGTAGTCGTCATAGTTTTTTTTACAGTCAAAAATTCAAATATCTAATACCTATATAAAAAAATAATTTTTGTTTGTTCGTATTTTATGCACTGCCATACCGTTCATCAGACTGCGCTAAAATTTTGTTAACTTATTGCTTGCACTTGTGCGAAGGTTATAGGCATAGTACAATTAAAGGTACATCCGTAACGTGTTTTATTCGGGACGGAGCGGGACGTCAAATTTTGGAAATATCGTTCCATAAAAAATGTACGTAAAAATGCATACGATACGGATGCGCTAACGGGACGGGGACGTGGCATGAACGGAACGAGAAAAATATCGTCGGCGACGATGTTTACCCCGTCCCGCCCCGTGCGCGCCACGTCCAGTCCGTGGTTTCGCTGCGTATGCACAGTCGATCCGCCAACTCTTCAAAGAAAAAATCCATCTTTCACAACACTAGCACCTTAGTTTCGAGTCACTGTCACATTGCGTATGCATTAAACTCCGGTCCATGTGGAGATACAACCACGTTCCGTTTCCGTCCCGTGCACGTGCTGATTCCGTCCTGTATGCAGCGACCTTAACTTACCGTAGGTGGTGCGTGTATCGTATCAAAAACATTTTAAAGTTATACATCATTCAACATGTACTATGTAACATTCCTAATTAAACAAAATAATATCTCTTCCAAATTTAAAATGATATTTCGACAATTATTTATTCTGTGGCAGCAACGCTTCGGGTAGCTAGCTAGTAAATTATAATTATCTTATTTGTATATTTTTGAATACTTTTTTTATAGAATAAACGGGTGACAAACGAGCATACAGTTCATCCGATGGTAAGTGGATGCTGTGGCCCATAGATATGTACATCTACCTTCGATTAAGAATCAATATGTAGATGCGCTGTCACACCTGAGGACTAAGATGGAATGCCTTGTATCCAGTAAAAAGATTCTCCGGTTCTCTACACTCATCAGTCACCATACGAAACACAGCAGCATTAAGCTGCTATAGCTGTTTGGCTCTACAACTTCCGAGGCACTCAATTTTAACTTTTAATAGTGACGACGTACCTGTCGTCATACTATATTACATGGACATCAATAAAGAAAGCATACATAGTCCATCTGATGGAAAGTGGATGCTGTGGCCTAATTATTAGTACAACAGCGTTGGATTCTCGTGACTATCTATACAAAAGAACAGGATTATGTTGTCATTTTATTCTTGTATATTACGTGGTCCTTTCCCGGTCGAGAAAATCTAATCAGTATTGTTACGAGCTTGGGGTTCCAGACAATTAAAAACTGCCGATTGAATTACCAAATTTGACACTTTAATTACACAACACTAATTACAATCTAAAACCACACTAATAATAAAACACAATCACTTTGGTTCGCAGTTATTTCGCTTCGAAGTATTCTCTTGTATCGCCAATTCAATACTGCCTTTATCATGGTCTGTACCGGCCTTATATAGGGCCTCAGATAGTTCCCAGAACCTTCTACTGTAGCGACATCTAGAATTTTCGAGTACATATCGGTCCCGAAATTTCTGGAAGGATCTTGACTCTCCTAGTTCTGCTACTCGACACTAGAGGGCGCTAATGTAACTAGTGTTGCCATGTACAAGACATTAATAGTGGCGCGCAACAGTATTAATATATGTGATTTTTTACGTACTACATGTGTTTATGTGCTTAAAAAAGTTTATAACGAGACGGAATGAGGTGAGAAAGTCCTTTACGCTACATGAAGCAGCTAAACTATTAAAAGTCGTAAGTTATTTGATTTACTTTGAATCAAAGTTCATTTCATACT
The DNA here is from genome assembly GCA_033319125.1 of Parnassius glacialis. Taxonomy (NCBI): domain Eukaryota; kingdom Metazoa; phylum Arthropoda; class Insecta; order Lepidoptera; family Papilionidae; genus Parnassius; species Parnassius glacialis. The sequence goes on from JAVANC010000008.1 coordinate 22,223,084, forward strand.
TGAGGGTATGTTACAGTGTCCGAAATTTCTATAGTTAGAGACTTCTAAGAATTTATACACAAGTTTGAAACTTATATAAAACTTGTATACATTATCAATCGACCGTCATTAGTATCTTGCGACAGTTCACTGCTGCACATAGATATGTTATATGGGCCCCACATGAAACTAAATATAGTGTCATGCTGGAGAGAATTCAAAACATGTTTGTTAGATTTCTATATTTCAAACAGTATGGCGTATATCCTTTTTACCCACTTAAATATCCAATCTTATTCGTTTTAATTCTTAATCGAGGTATGGTGGGGATATAATGAACTCCGTGTTAGGCGGGACCTCGCATTAGTATCATATATTCTCCAAGTAATAAGAGGAAAGATAGACAATCCTTATTTCTTGGAGGTTATATATTTGAATATCCGGAGAAATACGCACCAACTTGCTGAGAGAGGCGCCGCGCTCTCGCGCCATCAGACTACTTAACCTTATCCATGAGCAAGTTGACATATTTGTATGTTCTGTGAGTGAATTCACAAAGGCTGCATTATTTATAATATATTACAATAATTAAATTAATTTACCACGGGGAGTGCTTTGAGGAATTGTTCGGATTAATCCCAGCCGCCAAATTTCACGAACGCACATCGCGGCAGAACTCCCGATACCATCCACACCATCCACCCCATCTGGATGATTGGCGGTCCACCATTGTGCGATTTAGAAGATGTTTTCTTTCCCGCATGACTTCCTTGTGGAATCGATTACCATCAGCGATTTTTCCGGACCGATACGACTTAGGGACCTTCAAGAAAAGAGCGTACTCCTTTTTAAAAGGTCGGCAACGCATCTGCAATCTGCAATTCCCCTGGTTCCCCTGGTGTTGCAGTTGTTCATGGGCGGCGGTAGTCACTTACCATCAGGTGAGCCGCATGCTCGTTTGCCCCCTCTCCTATAAAAAAATTAAAATGTTTATTGTCATCACTAGCGCATTAGGTCATTAGATCATGTAATGTTAGTGATAATGATTTCTTATATTTACGCGAACACTACACATTTAAATAAAACAAATTTTACGGATTTTATCGCGTATATTAACTTATGTTACATTCCCGACGTTTCAAGCACTTTACAGCACCCATGGTCACGGGGGGGACTGAGGTGTATGACGTCCCAATGTCATAGTTAACCACGGCTACCTCCAGATTAAAAATTATTAATTTTTGTTCCGATCTACGCAATATGAACTTACAGTATCATGAAGTCTTGCAGTTGTATGCTTGGGTTGGGATTTAATTTTATTAGTTATGGGATCCTAAGCAGATGGTAGCACCCAGCCATCTTCTCTATTGAAATTAGGATGTTTCTTGATTTCAATAGCCTCGTGAATCATCCTTGGAAGGAATCGGTGTTCTTTAGCGAGGATTGTGGTCTATCAAATCTAATGTAGTGACGGAGGCGATCCTGTACGTGTTCACAGACTGCAGACTTCTCGGAGGGTCTATTCTTCACATCAGCTATGTGTTCTTTAACACGGGTTTTTATAGATCTTTTAGTTTGTCCTATATAAGAGAGACCACACTCACAATCAAGCTTGTACACTCCTGCATCTTGCAGAGGAATATTACACTTGACTGATGGTAAAAACTGACTAATCTTCTTCGGCGGCTTGAAATATGTTTTAATGGAAGCACGCTTCAAGATGTAGCCAATCTTGTCAGTGACACCTCTGAAACAGAAACGGAAACCTTTATTCAATATAGATTATAAATAATGCTTATTGAAAGTCACTCTTTTGTATAATTACCACTGGTTCGAAAAAAAAACCTCTGTCCTGGGAAGAACCAGCAAGAAACCCAGCGGGACTTTTTTTTTAAAATAACAGCTTACAATCATGTATGTTACACAAATTAACAACACAACAAATTAGAAATAGCTTGGTAGCGATCACCTCATTTCCAGGGGTTATTATCATCTATAAATTCTTTAATACTATAATAACTCTTTTTATACAAACTTCTGGAATTTTGTTGTAAAAGCGTATACATCGCCCCAAGAATGAATTACTGACTCGATGGAGTCGAGTAACCGGTACTACTAGCTTGTGTCTGTTCCTAGTATTTACAGAATGAATATCACTTATTGTGATATTCATTATACTACTTATACTTATTATCTGACATATGGCAGTACAGCAGGCACTCGCTCGACTGTGGCTGGCTTCACTCGTTCACTGTGACGTAGGCGCGGGACCCGAAGCTTATTGTCGTGCAAAACTTGCTTGACGTGTTGGAGCTCGGCGGCCAGGTGTTTACTGTCACAGATCCCTCGTGCTCTCTGAAACAAAGATTTACCCACGGTAGCTAACTGTGAAGGATGGTGGTGAGAATCACCGTTTAAATATCTATCTGTATGGGTCTTTTTTCTATACACAGTGTGGCTCAAGGTGTTATCAGGATTCCGAATTACTAACACATCTAGAAAAGCTAAAGAATTGTTTGCCTCTAACTCCATTGTGAACTGAATTTTAGAATTTAAGGAGTTAAGATGGTCTAGAAATGCAGTTACTTTATCTAAAGGGAGAATTGTGAAAGTGTCGTCTACGTACCGCTTGTAGAATCTTGGGTTTACGGGAGAAGTACGCAGGGCTTTCTCCTCAAAGTCCTCCATGAATATATCGGCAACAATGGGAGATACAGGTGAGCCCATCGCCATTCCATCTACTTGCTTGTAGAACTCCTCCTTCCACAATAGGTAGCCAGATGTAAGGCAGTGTCTAAGTAATACTGCATATTCTACGGGCATGTTGATTTGCTCTAGCCTTCTAGTAACAATCGAGATGCAGTCTTCAACAGGTAAGCATGTGAACAGAGACTGCACATCAAAACTGACCATAGTTTAATTGTCTGCCAGATGTAGGTCTTTAATCTCGCTGACAAAATGGTAGGAATCCTTTGTGTGGGTTCTTGTATGTCCCCTGAGCGGTGAGAGTATATTCGCTAAGTGTTGAGCCAATTTGTAAGTTGGTGAATCGATTTGGCTCACTATAGGACGTAGTGGAGCATTGGGCTTGTGTATTTTTGGTAACCCATACAATTTCGGTGGTTTGGCACACGTAGGTATTATCGATTTTACGTCTAGATTTAATCTTTCGGAGTGTTTCTTTATGAGATCACTAGTTGTTTTGAGTTTGTCCAAGGATGATTCGCGAGGCTATTGAAATCAAGAAACATCCTAATTTCAATAGAGAAGATGGCTGGGTGCTACCATCTGCTTGGGATCCCATAATTAATAAAATTAAATCCCAACCCAAGCATACAACTGCAAGACTTCATGATACTGTAAGTTCATATTGCGTAGATCGAAACAAAAATTAATAATTTTTAATCTGGAGGTAGCCGTGGTTTTAACTATGACATTGGGACTTCATACACCTCAGTCCACCCCGTGACAATGGGTGCTGTAAAGTGCTTGAAACGTCGGGAATGTAACATAAATTAATATACGCGATAAAATCCGTAAAATTAGTTTTATTTAAATGTTAGTGATAAGTTTGGCTGAATAAACAAATAAATAAAATCTTAACAGCTGCTTCCAATTTCTGTCAGCCACTTTGAAGAGTTCTATGTTTCAGTGCGTCAAATAGCCAGGGGGTGCCCCACATAGGGTTGCCACCTTTTTATGAATAAATATAGTATTTTTTCCAAAAAAAAAGATTATAGTGTTTTCGGGAAATTTAGAAAATAAAAAGTACACATTTATTTTTAATCTTTATGTATTTATCCACATATTATATTTGTTATTGCTCTTCGCTTTGGCCATCAATAATCTATTACCTTTAAAATAATTATAGGAATCTAAGCAACTTACATTCATATTAAAATAAATTAACAATTAATTTTTAATTAAATGAATACATCATTCTCTATTTATTTCTCCTTTCCATTTTACATACATGACAGACAAAAATCTTTCCGTAAAACTCAATTGTTCCAGACTTCCAGTCATAGTTAATAAAAAAAAGTAGTATTTTTAGTTCTCATTTTTCTATAATAGTGACTGAAATATACTTCAATACTATATATTATTGTGCGGGTGACAACCATACTCCCACATACGTTTACATTCTATCATACATCTGTTTGGTTTGACTATTTACAATCTATAACCGAGAGAGTCTCTTAGAGATAAATTTAAAGAAATAAATATATTAACTTTGGCCTCTCGGTATATTTACGAAAATTTAATGCATGTTCATAAAAACAAAGGTAGTTTTTGTAAAAAAAGTGATATACATTCTGTAAACACTAGGAACAAACACAAGCTAGTGATACCAGTTTCTCGACTCCACTGAGTCAGTAATTCATTCTTGGGGCAATGTATACGCTATTACAACAAGGCCCCGGAAAGTGTACAGAGTGTCTCTATTATCAATTTTAAATGTTTTGTTAAGCTGAAACTGTATAAAAAGGGTTATTATTGTATAAATGAATACATGGTTGATAATAACCCCTGGAAATGAGGTGGTTTCCTAGCAGTTTCTAAAATAAATTTTGTAAATAGTTTGTAATCAAAATTTATTTAAAAAAAGTCCCGCTCGGTTTCTTGCTGGTTCTTCCCAGGACAGAGGGTTTTTTTCGAACCAGTGGTAAAGTAAAAAATGACTTTCAATAAGAATTACACATGTAGATAATCCATATTGAATAAAAAATATTCTATTCTATTCTATTGTTGTCACTTATATAACGTAGAAACTGTATCTGTCTCGTTGGACTACGAGTTATAATACTGAAGTGACACGCGAACTTGCAATCCACCTGATGGTAAGTGGCTGGTGCAGTCCATGCCCATTTGCAGCCAACTTCAAACTAAGAAGGCTAACGATGCATTGTCACCTTTGAAGACTAAGATGGAAGGCTCTATTCTTTAATTAAACTGGCTCTCTGTTCCTTTTAGAGCTGCTGTTCGGCGGCAGAAAGTGGTACCCAGATGGACTCCTAAGCACAAAAAGGAGTCCTACCACCCAGTAAACGCGACAGCTCAACATGCGGTCCCGGGTTCAAATTCCGAGACATGCCAAAATTTGTTGGTTTTTTCCTGTCAAGACAAATGTGAATGTATGTATGAATGTGTTTCACCTACCGTGCCGTCCCATCGAATTTAATTAGAGTGAGGGAATAGAGATTACCGTGTAGTGGCGGTGTAAGAATATCGACAAAGAATGGCGACAGAGGGAAACAAATCAGGAGATGGGCAGCAGCGTCTTCCTAATAATCACTAAAAATAAAAGAAACTGCGGTGACAACCGCCACCTGCTTGCTACGCGTGGCAACTATGGCAAACATCCCCCCTATGAGGCAATCTATGGAGGAGACCTATGTTTAGCGGCTGCAACGGTAACGGAGGGAATGCCTTGCGCACACACTCGTACACTATAATCCTGCGCAAAAGTCTAGTCTCTTGTTCGTGAGAACATTATTATACGACATTACATTACGTTCAACTTTTTTCAGCTAGCAAATAATGCATATATGTCGGTGACTTTCGGTCTCCGAGTAAACAAAATATTAAATTGCACAAATCAACGGCATATTCGTACTCATAGATTAAACAATTTTGATGTCTGGCACTGCACTGATCAATTCGCAAATCAAGTGTGCTACGAGTGCTCGTATTTACGGCAAATGCGAGGCCCATGGTCCCATCAAGAACCAAACAGATATTATGCGGTTGCTCTCAAGTTTTAATATAAAGAAACATTTAAAAGTAATGGTTGATTAACTATAATGTTTACTGATGTTTACACAGCAAAATAATTTATCGGCGATTATACAAAAGAAATCTGATCTCATATTTGCAACCTATTTAAAATAGTAACTTTTTTATTGATTTAAAATTATTCTATTCTATTCTTTAATTTAAAAATAATACTATATACTTTCTGCAATTTCCCAAAGTTGGCTTTCATGACACCAAAGGGGTGGAATCGGTTGATAATTTCTCTCACCTGGCGTATTTTTTAATGTGTAATTATTAGTTTTTATAGTGTAATCATTTGTAATACAAATTCACATTACGCGATACACAATAAAACGATTACAGATTCACATTACGCGGCCGCATAAAATTTCAGTTTTTTTTTTAAATAAAATTGAAGTGACAGACTTACAGTCCACCACATGACTATCGATTATATATATATATATATATATATATCTATCGACTATCGATTATATATATATATATATATATATATATATATATATATATATATATATATATATATATATATATATATATATCGATTGCAGTAGCCACTTATCGCTATTGCAGTATATAGACGTCTACAGAAGCCAACTTTAAACAAGGAAGTCTACAAATGCGTTGTCACCTAGGACTAAAATGCTTCTTACACCACGTTCTTGTACCGGCTCTATACTCTTCCGACCCGAACAAAGCATGAAAGCATTTTATACGTGGTAGAGCCATGCTGTAACTTTTGTTCTTTTTGTTTTATTTTAAATACGTTACCCCCACACTAGGATTTTCTCCTGTATCGTGGAGGCAGTTTACAAACACAAATTGCACAAGGACAAACATCCAGACGCGGAACAATTATTTGTAGGCCATACAAATACTTGTTCCGTGCGGCATTCAAACCCGCGCCCCCCAGCGCAGCAACTCATTGCTAAACCACTGCGCCACGGAGCCGTTACTCTATATATTAATAGTATAGTTGTAGCACGAATGGGTCGGCTCGACCGGGGAAGGACCACACTCTCACAAAATACCAGCGTAAAATAGCAGCTTAATGCTACTGTGTTTCGTATGGTGAGTGCAGAGGACCTGATACCTTTTTTACTGGAAAAGAGGCATTCTATCGTAGATGACAACGCATGTGCATTTTAATTCGAAAACGAAGATATATGTAGATGTATGTGGGCCGCAGCAACCACTTACCATCAGGTGGACTGTGTGTTCGTTTGTCACCCCTATTCTGTAAAAAAAAGCAGCGCAGGGTGCAGGCACTGCTATTTGGCGATAGAAATTGACAATACCCAGGCGGACCTTGTAAGAGGTGAACAAATCCATCGCCAAATCCCGTCGGGTGCTGTATTGCTACGTGCTTAGCTGTGGAGGAAACAATTGAGGAAACCTGCACGGATGAGAAATTATATAGCATTTCAAGGACTCGGGAATGCAGGGCCGAGGTAGGTATCTTTCTTGCTCTGTTAAAAACCTTCTCAGATTAGAAGAGATCTGGGCTGTGCCCAGCTGTGGAATCTAAATAGACTAATGCATTTCTTTTAACTTTACGTCATGTTGAATGTAAATTCCAAAGCAGACATTGGTAGACATAAACTATTTTGAATAAGACATCTGTTGTCGTCTGCAACGACAATAATAATATTTCATAAGTTGACGCATTTGGAAAACGTGATAAAATAAACACTGACGTTGCCAGCGAGACTTCTGCACCAAAACGATTATGCATTACATCTAATTTATATTTAAAACTTGTGAGCGCTTTGACTCCGGCTGAAGTGGCGAAGTCACGTCTGAGGCATCGTGTGCGAAAAAACACGTAGCATGTACGGTGTCTAAGAATTTTGCTGTAAAATTGGGACGTAGTTAAACGTTGAATCTTCATTATTTTATACTATATACAAAGGAACGCCCTAAGTGAAAGTTTATCGACCAAATTGGCGATATATTGAAAATGGGCCGAATTAAGAGTACCCTTAACAAACGAGCGTGTATGCGTAGGCATATGGATGTGGAGGAGGCGAGAGAGGTGTGTCAGGATCGTGCCAAATGGAAGTCCATAGCCTCTGCCTACCCCTCTGGGTGACAGGCGTGAGTGTTTGTGTATGTATATGTATGTTATGCATCAGGTTTGTTTATGTGTGATAAGTATTCCATTACAGACTATAAAAGTCCAGGGCTGAATATAGGTCTGTTCTATGCACTACCTCACACGGCAACTGCAGCTTTTCGAAGTGAAAAGTTCTTTAGCCACGTTGAACGATATTTGGTAGGGAACAACTTATAGGTAAGCATCACCGATGACCTCGACGCGCTCGTGACATATCGCAATCGACATGCGCGCAATCGCAATACATCAAGAGCATGTCTACTACGCGTCGCTAGCGTGGCGCAAGTGTGACTAGCTACGCGTAGTATAGCGGCCTGTGTACATGTATATGCATATATCGTTGAGTTCTCACTTCCGACGGCAGTCCTTATGACTGCCTTTGATTTTATTTTATAACTTTGAGTTGTTATGAGAACGATGGTTTTGCCAACCTTCTGTATCAGTTTCCCTCTATTGCCTCTTACGGCATCCTCGAAGACGCAGTGTATATTCGTTCAATGGGGTTCAATTGCTTTTTTTTCTTGTTGGTGTACTATTGTATTTTGCTAGCTTAGTTTTAAGTTCTGATTTTAAAACAAATTTCTACCTACTCCTTGCTCTAAATAAGAATTACATAGAGGTTCGCAGAAAAATTGATTACAGTAAGACATCTTATGGAAATAATTGACATATTATGTTGCAGATAACATGTAATAGGATTTTTATTAAATTTAATTTAGTTTACATTAGGGACTAACGAACTTACAGATGGTAAGCGGCTACAGCAGTCTTATAGTACAGGCGTTGCAAAAATCTTCAGACTAAAAAGACTAGAGATGTATCTCCTGTGATGTCCAAGATGGAATTCTTCACAGTGTATAATTATACTGGATCTTAATACCCTTCGGACTGGAACACGGCATTACAAGCACTGCTATTTGATGGCAAAAAAAAGCTGATATAAAAGAAACTACCATCGATCGTTTCTGTTTGACACCCAGAATATCTTGGGTTTCATCTTGACTCAGCCCTTAGAGGTGACAATGCCTTATTCGTTTGAAGTTGGCCGCAATTGTACACAGACTGCAGTAGCTACTTGATATTTGACGGACTGTAAGTATGTCTGTCACTTCAGTTTTATAAAAATACGTCGTCACATCACGGCAATATTAGTTTATACAAGAAAAAAACTATCGAAACCATAAACCGTAAGTTTCTTGTTAATTCCTCAATATGCGCACCCTATTAGGGTATGCTACCGCTCTGATTTCTAATGTAAATGTATGAATGAGCAAAATGAGATGTGTAAATTTGAAAAAAGATTGAGTCATAATAATACCATAGATATATTTTGCCGAAAATGGAAGCGATTGAAAAACGCCGTGATCGAAATTAGGTCTGAAATGATGAACCATTATAGGAATTTCGGTCACGGCGCGGCGGCGAGACTCAACGGAGACTAGCTATCTGGGCAGCACAGTATTATAGTACTCAATGAGGGGTGCATCCTGTTCCCTCCTAATTCGACCCGAGCGGAGAAGGATCAGGCGTAGGAACAACGGTTTCACGTGTTTTAGGCCCCCCCGTAAGGCATCCCCGTATGAAACACCACTAATTTCCTGACCCCATTCTTTGCATAAAAATCCAATAACTGTTTTTGCCCCAAACCCTGGACCACATAAGCAGCAGTCGCACTTACGACCACTAGATAAAGGATGGAACCATTTAAAAATGAAATAGTAACTGGCACGCGCAATATTAATCTTCTACGTCACCCATAAAAGTAGTAGAAAAAAAATCCTGTCAAATAAAAAGAAATATCTTTATTACTTCGACAAAAGAAATTAAATTTTTTCTATTTTTTCATACTTACTGAATATGAAGAAATGTACTCTCTAATTGTCCTCCTTTTTGTTAACGTTTTAAAAATATCACAGGAAGTTATATGTATTTAAAAAACACAACGCTAACTGCAGTATGTTCATAAATAAAAAAAAACATTTTGAACTTTATTTCTGCATAGCTAACTTGAGCAGAGCAGCCGCAACAAGCAGCACCTATTCACAAGTATGATGCATGCAGCTTGTCATTAGAAAGACTGCCGATCTATTGGTTTATTTCTCTCTGTCACTTCTTACGACACTGACAGGATGATATGGTGTAGTCGATATTCTTACCTACCGTATGCTACCGTATTACCTAATTTTATCATCTGACGGATAAATTATGGAAGGATTGACGATACTCACCACATAGAACAGATAGTGAACAGAGAGCAGACACCCTTATGTATATTTCCGTATATTTATTTATTGATTTATTTAAACTTCATATACACATGTGGTATATAGACGGACTTAATGCTTAAGGCGTTCTCTACCAGTCTACCTTGGGATGATGGAGAGATAGAATGGAGTAGGTGTAATAAAAGTTAATATGCGAATACTAAACTAAAATAACAAAAAAAATTGGAATACATGGAAATAAAATACATAAGATATGAGTTATATATCACAAAAATTAAAAATAGTATATACTTATATATACATATATATATATATATATATATATATATATATATATATACATACACACATAATACAGAAAATAAAATACATAATGTACATTATCAGAATATACATATATATTCATTGTACGAGCTGGTGTGCTGTACAATCTTAGAAGTTGATAAAAATGATAAGGACTTGAACTGATTATGTAATTTATTCTGATATTATTGATAGTGAGTACAATGCGCGACGGCGAATGATTGCGTACTGAATGGATGAGAATGAAAAATGATACAATATGGTAAAAATGCTTAAGTGCAAAAATGTGCGGTTTGTAAAGACCGTACATGCTGCGGGGAGAGAGAGAGAGAACAGATGATGATTGATAGGCGATTACAAATTGATACTAATTGATAACGATGATTATACTATAAAAATTAGCTTATAAATTTCAATTAAAAAACTTATAAATTTCACACTTCACTACACTGCACTAAGATCACAAAAACGTTTGCAAACTGTAGGCGACGTCGACTTATCCAGTGCGCGTGCACTCAGTTCACCCGATGACGTAACTGCGATACCGCGGGGCTCGACCGATGTTGCTTGCTCTGTGTTTCGGTTCGTGCCAGTGAACTGTACATTCAAGCCAGCTGATCTTTCGCTTTGAGAGGGACCTTGTATACGTGCGGCGCATCTGCGGCGTAGACTCCGCAAGGCGATTAATGTTGATGCTAGTATAGCTGCTCCCAGCAGAAGATAAATAAGCACATATTGATGTAGGTCGTGGTTTGATAACTGATTTACCATCTCTGTATCAGCGTTGCTTGTCTTCAGCTGCTCTATTTGGTGTCCAATACTTGACAAGTGTTTTCGATTCTCCTCATTTTCTGACTCGTCGAATTTCTCGAGCCTTTGGAGAGGAATAGATAGGTTGATGACATCATTGATTGGAGGTATGTCTATCTTTGCAAGGTCGGGCTTGATATTATAATTAGTGACCTGCTTTCTGTGTGAAAATATTGTCAATGTTTCACTTTTAATGAAACAGCCGTCCTCGAGAATGATAATACCGGCCTTGCTAAGTCGTTGCGCTGTAACATGATGCTCGCATATTATTCTTATCATCCTTTGATAACAGCAAAAGTACAGGTACGTATTTAGTTTGTTAAGTTCAACCCATATATCCTTGCAGGGCGAAGTTTTGATTTCACACTGACCTGTGTCTTCATTTTTGATGCAGAGAATATCGTCCGAATTCATATGGAAAATAGGTTTCTGTAGCGGGCAAAGGTGAGTCTCAGCGTTGAACTGTGTACATCTTCGAACTTCTTCTTCTGATAATGGTACGTACGAGTCCTTTTGGATGTTGATCGCGATATGATCTGCGATAGGAGTGATGCGGACCATCTGTTTTTGTACTTGCTGCGGGATAGATATAAGCCTGTAAATCTCGTAGGTATCCCTGCTTACCAACGGGATTTTGATCTCGAAAATAAAGTATTGGCTTGTCATCCTTGCTTTTACTTCCAGTAAATGATAGAGTCTGGATAAGTTGTTTTGGATGTTGTTTATAGGCAGAGCTAATTCCTTTGATAATTGGCCAGAGATAATATTTAACTCTTCATTCAGTTGTTCAGGCGTTAATAAATAAACATTAAACTGCCCATAGTGGATGTCTGTGATGGTCTCCACCAACGTTTCTTGAATGTTTTTAAGATTGGCCAAAATGTTGTTTGCTATCATGGATGAGAGAATAAATTCATTGATGATTTTTTCGGTCTGAATTTCCTTTGTTATGATGTTGGCTTCTTTTTCTAGCTCTATGATGTGGGCATTGAAGATCTTGTACTGCTTGTTAATAGACTCTTCGATTCGACTCAAAAGGTTATATTCAGCTTCAACCACGGATGTTTGATTTTTCCATAAAAGAGCAAGATGTTTCTGATTCATCCTGATTATATTGATGTCTCTCTCGTATTTTTGAGCAAACTCTTCGTCTAACACACCGAACAAGCTGTGCGCTAGGTATCCGACACCGTTGATAAGCCCGCGCCGGCGTCTCGAGCGCGTGTATTGCTGACCGAGCAACATATGATGATAGTAGTCCAGTTCAGTGGCCTCATGACGATGATTTGTTTGTTTGGATATCTTGGAGCATATGTTATCCAAATAATCGAAGTACTTGCGATACAATTCAATGCCTTGCCAGTACGGATTCATTTCGTAGTAGACAATGAGTTTCCACTGATCTCTGACAAGGTGCATGTTGGAAATTTTGTCCAAATAAATGCTCTGATTATTGCTTAGACTAAGTAGGTTGAAGGCACACTGAACGGGTGAAATGATGGTAAGTAAAGTCAACATTGCTAAAGCTATGAAGTTGCATGATTTTTTGCTTCGCGTTCTTTTTGCTTTGGTGCTTTTTGCTGTAGACTCCTTATTGCTTGATTCCGAATTTTGCTCGCTACCAACGTAATCATCTGATAGAAGTGGTGATATTTTTGTAATAGGCCTCTTGATAATGTTGTTTTTAGTTTTCAGGGACACCACTCGGACCAGATCGTCCTTTCCAGGGTGAAGTTCAACAACTCTAGCGAGCGCCCACTTGCCGGGAGGTAAGTTGACGTCATGTATGACGACAACGTCACCAATTTCCATGTTTCTTTGCTTCTGTTGCCACTTGCTTCTAGCTGATAATTGGCACAGGAACTCGGACTGCCATCTCTTCCATATGTCGTAGAAGATTTTCTGTACCAGTTGCCAACGTGTGCGCTCGTCCCTTTCGGTTTCGATGATGGTGAGGGTGGGGCCACTCGCCAGAAAATGTGACGGGGTGAGGAAGTTGATGTCCTCGGGATCTTCGCTCAGGGCGCACAGTGGCCTTGAGTTCAGGCACGCTTCCAGCTGTGACAACAATGTTGATAGCTCCTCAAATGTAAGCTTTTGTGCTCCGATGACTCTTCGTAAGTGGAATTTTAGGCTTTTCACCGCCGCTTCCCATAGACCTCCTGCACTAGGCCACGAGGGGGCGTTGAAGTGCCATTCGATCTCCATGTCTGATATTGCTGCGAAGAAATCATCGTCCAAGGCTTGTCGAAGATTGATGAATTCCTGCTGTAAGTGTTTGTAGGCGCCGACGAAGTTGGTCCCGTTGTCGCTGTACAGGTGACGCGGTGCTCCACGGCGCGCTGCCATTCGTCGGAGTGCTGCGAGGAATGCTGATGAGGAGAGGTCTGATACCATTTCCAGGTGTACGGCCTTAGTGACCATACACACAAAAACTGCGACGTATCCTTTCGTCGTTTTTATGCCTCGTCCTTTGTTTGCTTTCACGTCGATGAAACCGGTGTAATCGGTACCAACGTGGTAAAATGGCCTGGTTGGGTTACATCTTGCTGACGGTAGGTCTCCCATGATTTGAGTCTGTTTGATTGGGTTGTGTCTTCTGCAGACAACACATTCACGGATGCGTTTTTTGACAGCCCTGTTGCCGCCAATAATCCAGTAATGCTGTCTCAGATGCGATAGAGTCAGGCGGGCTCCACCGTGGAAGGTGGCCTTGTGTGCCTGATCGATTATGAGCTCAGTGAAGTGTCCGCTGTGTGGCACGATGAGAGGATGCTTCATGTTTTCATCGATGCTTGCATTATTGATCCTGCCACCAACTCTTAGAAGATCGTTTTTATCCAAGAATGGATTAAGGGACAGCAGTTTGTTGTTACGCTTCACTTTCCCCTGCTTCTTGATGGTAAGTATTTCTTCATAAAAATACTTTTCTTGTATGTGCTTTATAATAATGTATTTTGCTTGTTTGATTTCAGGTGCAGTTAGATACGGCGTCTTCGGTTTGGAATTCGACACCGCCCGCAATACCCAGGTAAGTATACGCGTCACTCGCGTCATACAGCTATGTTTGTTTATCAACGCTTCGATTACGTCAGAGCTGTGACGTTGAATAGTGACGTTGGTTTGCATTGCTTTCTTCACTTCTTGATTCGTAGTGTATGTTTTTGTGGTGGTTTCTTTTTGATATGTTTTCAGCCATGATGGGCCTTGCCACCACAAGGGATGATTTTTGAGGATTGCTGTTGATACCCCACGGCTGGCGCAGTCTGCTGGATTATCAGTCGACTTGACATACTGCCAACAGTCCGCAGGTATGATTTCTTTGATTTGTTGTACACGGTTGGCGACGAATGGCTTCCAGCGATTGATGTCGCCTTGGATCCAGCCGAGCACAGCTGTTGAGTCTGACCAGCCGAAGGTCTTGATGTTTTGCTCTGATAGACTGTGTTTGACTGTCTGCATGAGTCTTGATAATAAGTGAGCGGCACACAGTTCTAATTTCGGCAATGATATGATTTTTGATGTCGGAACTAGTTTTGATTTTGCTGCTATCAGAACTACTGCTTGTTCACCTTGTTTCTTGCTCTTGATTTTGCTGTAGATAACACAAGCGTAGGCACGTTCTGAGGAATCGCAGAACCCGTGTAGCTCAATGTCGTCGTTCTCATAACTTTGAAGCCATCTTGGTACTTGGATTTGATTGATGCCTTCGAGGTCATGTTTGATCTTAGACCACTCTTCTTCAATGCTTAGTGGAAGTTGGTCATCCCACTTCAAATCTTCTTTCCAGACTGATTGGAATAAGAGTTTCAATCTTGTTGTTACAGGACAGAGCCACCCGGCCGGGTCGAAAACCTTTGAGATGTCTGAAAGTAGTGACCTTTTTGAGGCTGGTTTGTCTGTTGATGTGTTGATTTTGAGCTCAAAGGTGAAGACGTCCTTCTGAGGGTTCCAGCGCAGTCCCAGGGTCTTTGTTGATTCTTTCTGCTTGAAATCAAACCCAATTTGATGATTGCTATCTGTGTCTGATCCTGCTGCTTGTAGTAACTCATTGCTGTTTGAGCACCACCTTCGTAGATTAAACCCCCCTGATCTGAGTAGGTTGATCAGATCTGTTTTTAATTTTAGAGCAGCTGGGATGCTGTGCTGACCGCTTAAGACATCGTCCATGAAAAAGTCTCTCTTCAACACCTTAGCTGCTTCAGGGAAATGCTGTCCTTCGTCGCGTGCTAATTGCTTTAGTGTGTTCATTGCCAGGAACGGCGCTGCTTTCGTCCCGTACGTCACAGTTAATAGTTCGTATTCTTGAAGTGGCTGATTTGATGATTCACGCCATATGATTTTTTGTAGATGTTTGTCGTTATTATTGCAGAGGATCGCTCGAAACATTTTTTCGATGTCTGCAGTGAAGGCGACCTTATACTGTCTCCAACTTATGATCAATGATAGTAAGTCTGCTTGCAGATTGGGTCCGTTGTACATCAAGTCGTTTAGGCTGTAGCCTGATGACGTCTTTGATGACGCGTTAAATACGACGCGTAATGCAGTTGTAAGCGATTCGGCGCGCTGTACACAATGATGTGGCAGGTAGCAACTCGTTGCCGGGATCGTGTTTCTGTTACGAGTACATTGCTGCATATGTTCTAATTCAATGTATTCGCGCATAAAGTTTTTATACATTGCTGCGAGGTCTTCGTTTTTGGCGAATTTCTTTTCCAGCTGATAAAGTTGTGCCACGGCCTTCTGCTTTGAATCACCCAGCTTTTCTTCGAAGCCTGGTTTCATGGGCAGACGTACAACATATCGACCGTCTTCTCGTCGTGTTGTTGTGTTGTTATAATGCTCCAAGCAGTATTGATCCTCGGATGATATTGTTATTTTGTTGTCTGCTATGTCTTCGATTGTCCAAAACCTCTGAATATTTTGTAAATCGTGCAGAACAACATTACACTGATAAGACTTCAGGTTGCCGCAGATGATCCAACCGAGTCGTGATTGCTGAACAATCGGTTGATTTTCATCTTTTCTGATGATTCCACTCATGATGATGTTCGAGTAGATGTTCGCACCCAGTAATATGTCTATGGGACGGCTGATATTGAAGTCTGGATCAGCAAGCCGTATGCCTTCAAGACGTTTCCATGACGGTTTGTCAAAGGATCTGTTCGGTAGATTGTTTACCAAACTTTTCATGATGATGACGTCAGTATTGAATGTGTATTCTGAATTCATAGATGATGCTGTTATAGTGATGATACCTTTGCAGTTATTTTCCTTTGTGCCAATCCCGAAAATAATACCCTTGCAACGTTGTCGTGGAAGGCCAAGTCTTTGAGCGGCATTTTCGCTTATAAGTGATGTTTGTGACCCTTGATCAATCAGCGCTCGCATCGTCAGATAGCTTCCATCAGCTGATAGCACCTTGATTTGGGCTGTTGCCAGGAGGATTTCGGCGACGTTTTCTTGTGAAACATGTGTCACGTTTCTTTGCTGTGTAACTCTTTTGTTGCTGTCTCGCTCGCTCGCGTTGATATTTGATGCGTATGCTTCGTGCAATAAAGTATTGTGACCGCATTTGCAATGCGCGCATCTTTTGTCGGAAAAACAGTCCTTGCCTTTATGATCAAAAAGACAGTTTTCGCATAAATTCAATTTTGCCACTGTTTTTCGTTTTAATTCTGGTGTCTGACCTAGAAACGATTTACAGTGGAAAATTCCATGTTGTTCATTGCACAATGGACACGTGTATTTATTCCTTGCTAACGATTTCAATGACTTCACATTTGTATGATTGATAAATGCCTTAGTTGATGCACCCGGGTATGCCTTGGAATATTGAGCTTTTTTGGAATCTTGATAGGTAGCTTGCTGATTGCTCCGCGGCGCTTCTTGCTTGCGTCGAGACGATTCTAATGCTGTGAATCGCATTTCCAAAAAAGTTAGAAATCCTGATAGCGTAGGCAATTCCCTCGGATCTTCAAGATATTCGAAGTAGTCATTGTGTGTATCAGTGTCCAATTTCTGCATCAACAAATGTACCACCAAAGGATCCCAACTTGATGTATTCACGCCTAAGTTTTTTACGGCACTTAGACACTCTTTTGTGGTGTCGTGCAATTTTTTCAGGGCAAATGATGATTGGTGTTGTATTGTTGGCAAGCCAAAAAGCGTGTTCATGTGAGAACTAAAAATCAATCGTTTGTTGTTATACCGATGATTCAGAATTTCCCAGCATGTTTCATAGTTTTCTGAACTAATATTTAGATGTTGTATTAGTTTCTCGGCTTCTCCCTTGACCTTGCTTTTTAAATGTTGCATTTTTTGCACATTTGAAATGAATTTATTCTTGTGGATCATTTCCATGAAGAGATCTTTGAAAGATGACCACTGCTGATAGTTGCCGCTGAACGTAGGGATTTCCATTTTTGGCGTAGAATGCTTTTGATGAGATACGGACCACATCTTGCTGTTGATTGATTTTTTGATCTTTTTGTAGCTGTCTTCGAACATGTAGTATGTTTTTTCGTACTGCACATCTTCTGTGGTAAGCTCGCTGTCGATCTCCCAGTGTAAGGAGTCCACGGCATTCCAGCGAAGTTGTAAGTCACGTAAGCTGTCCTCGAGCTCCCACTTTTCGGTAAGTAACTCGAGATTAGTGGCATTGATTGCTCGTTCTAGTGCTTTAAAATTGCTTTTTTGTTTCCGGTACATCTCGTCAAGTTTGCTGTGGTTACCTCTGTCTACTCGGCTGGTGCTGGCCTGACCTGATGGGGACGCTGTTGCAGCCGTTGATGGTGGACGCCAATCTGTAGTCACGCCGGCTAAAGGAGTAGCAGGTCTCAGAACTGACTTCTTTTCTTGATCAGTAGATAGGTGTTGCTGAATAATTCTCCGACAGTCGGTGTAATATGACTTTGCTTTTTCGAAGTGATTTTCCAAGAAATAAGTGTAGTCTTGGTCCTCGTACTCACACAACTTGACATGATTGGCTTGGAACTCTCTCCAGTACTGATCCAGAGTCTCTAGTCGCCTTGATATGTAAGATGGGGTTTTTCTTTCAGCTCCATCTTTCTTGAAGTTGGTGAATAACTGCTCCATTGCTTGAAGAAGTTGTTGCTGAGTTGATAGTAAATCTTCCATTTTTATTTGATTAATGGACGATTTGATTGATAATCCGGTGACGGATGCTTCCGAGTCACGGAGGTGATGCTGTTGCTAAGTGCTCCGGTATCCTAATGCAATATATGCGCCTTCTCAATCTCGTCGGTGAGACCCGCTTGTGGGAGGCCGACTCGACCGATTCGCTATTGCACTTCAGACACAGAAACACAAGACAAAAAATGTTTTTCGTGAGTGATGGCGTGATGTTTACCAATCACTGCTGCTGGTGATGATGTATGCGGTAGCAGAAAATTGTTCACTGCGCAATAGCTTTTAAAAATAACTTGTAGCGTTTTTGCTAAGTAGGCGGTAATACGTGGGCAGCACTAAACGGCGAAACGAAGTCACGTTGTCGAACCGCGTGGTCCCGCTTTTCTCTTACCGGCACTAGATCAATGCTCGAAGGACCATTAAGATGTACGAGCTGGTGTGCTGTACAATCTTAGAAGTTGATAAAAATGATAAGGACTTGAACTGATTATGTAATTTATTCTGATATTATTGATAGTGAGTACAATGCGCGACGGCGAATGATTGCGTACTGAATGGATGAGAATGAAAAATGATACAATATGGTAAAAATGCTTAAGTGCAAAAATGTGCGGTTTGTAAAGACCGTACATTCATAAATATATATATACAAATGCATATATATATAAATCAACTGTTACTATGATGGTTCTGCCAATTTATTAAGTAAGTGGTCCCGAACCTTCATCTTGAACGCGTAACGATTCCTAGCCATCCTGATTTCAAGAGGGAGTGCGTTCCAAAGGAGAATGGACTGAATGTGGAAAGAAGAATGAACAAGTCCAGAGCTATGGGAGGGACATAGGAGAAGAAGATTGTTCGTAGAGCGGAGGTTTCTCACATGGCTAGCACTAAGCAACTGAAAGCAAGGAGATAAGTAGGAAGGGGAAGTTGGAGACATCAGGATAGAATAAAGGGTGATGAGTGCACGCAAACTGCGGCGTTGACGAACAGGTAACCATTTTAATTGAGAACGATACGTGGGTATATGGTCATACTTTCGAAGATTGAAAATGAATCGAATGCAGTTATTTAGAAGACGGTCATATTTGTTGAGATCTGCATTCAGGTCGAAATAACACACATCGCCATAGTCGATTAGGGGAAAAATTAAATTCTGCACAAGCATTGTCTTAATTGCAGATGGTAGAAAAATTTTTAGGCGATACAGAGAACGTAGGTTACCGGTGACTTTCTGGCTAACGGTCGTTGCTTGATCTTTCCAACTCAAAGTGGAACCAATTAATAAACCTAGATTATAGTGGCAGCGAAAAAGAATCCACCACCCATATCGCCACGAGGATGTCGTTTCCTCAATAGAGGAAGACTAAAAAAAGGAGATGGGCATCAGCATCTTCATAATAACAACTAAATCATAATAATAATGGCGTAGGGAAGTGACGACCCCACCGCCCGCTTACGTAACAGTTATTAACTGAATGTGTGTGTGTATGTCACTACAACACTGCTACGTCAGCGCAGTCAGTCAGCGCCTTGCCAAGAGGTGTGTGCGACGTGCCTCGGCAGAATTGAGGGTGCAAAGGTCCGTCTGTGCTTATAGCCGTACCATGAAACGGTGCCAAGCCTGGGCATCTCCCGTTAATTGACGCCCATAATATGGATGATGGACATTAAAAGAGTGCGAAAAGGGCCGCTGCTTGGAGGTCGCCAGGGCGCGTCTGGAGCTGGCACTGGACGCGACAGCATGCGGGTTGCCAGCCAAACGCGGGGGGCTGCAATATCACCTAGAAGCCACCCGCATCCATCATTCCCACCAGAGGGCTTGGTGTAGGTTGGATCTTATCGGACTCAGCAAGTGGTACCCGCCGCTGGTGGAACACGTCGCATGCGTTGAACGAAAATTATGAACGCAAACGCATTGCGAGCGTATTTTGGGCAAAAGGGGAAGAAACTGGAATGTTAACGTATCGGGCTCGAATGCATCGCTTTTTCGCATAGCTGGAGCCATCTGTTCATGAACAGAGCAAAACCTGGCAGATCGAGTTCGGTACATCCTGCGCTCCAACATATTTGGTGACGCTGAACTCGAACGACTACGGCGTGAGGCTGTTCCCTCATCGGATGAAAATGCTACAGCTGGTAATGCGACGCCACTAATTGCAGAGCAATCTGCACACGTGGATACCGCCGCGGATATTCCAGTTATAGTAGATTCAGACGATGATGAAATAGTCCCCTACAAACTAGAGCAAATGAGGAACATATTGGAAGAGGCTATTTTGGAAACGCGCAGTACGTCTCTTGAGTGTCGACCGCGACTTCCCCGTATACCCTTAAGCAAGGGGAACCGGGCTTTAGTGGGGGCTCTCAACCCAATGCTGGTGACCTATTTGGAAGCCAGCCGGGATCTTTGCGAGACGGACTCAATTCTTTTTGGCGCTGCACTGGCAGTTTGCCGTATTATTGTCGCCGAATTTTCCACGGCTGGACGCGATACTAGGCAAAGTAGCACTATTCCAGCCTGTAGAAGAAGAATTGAGGACCGCATCGCAAAGGCAAGGGCTCTCATCGGCAGACTGATAAGCTTCAGGTCGGACAATAATAGGCCGAGAATTGTGCGCACCGTCAGGATGGCGTTTGCTGGGACGAATATCAGCTTGTCCCAGCCGGATATAACGCAAAAACTGACGGAGCGCATAGACGACCTGAAGCAGAAAATCGCTGCTTGGGGGATGCAGATTCGGCAATATACTGAGAGGACGACACGGTTCAACCAAAATCGTCTCTTCCAGAGTGATCAGAAGAGGCTCTATGAAGCATTGGAGCGGCCAATGTACGTGTAACGGGCCTAGCACCGTATCAGGCCGACACTGTCGCATTCTGACGCGGCCTGTGGTCAGAGCCCGTAAACCACAGCGAGGGCCCTTGAATGGAAGTTGTGGCGAGTCAGTGTTTTTTTTATAGGATAGTGTGACGAACGAGTACACAGTCCATCTGGTGGTAAGTGGTTGCTGTGACCCATAGACAACTACATTTATCCTCAATAAAGAATCAAAATGCAGATGCGTCGTCACCTGTGAGGACTAAGATAGAATGCTTCTTTTCCAGTAAAATGGGTCTCTGGTTCTCTACACTCACCACACTAAACATAGCAGTGTCAAGCTGCTACTTTACGCTGGTATTCTATCAGAGTGTGGTCCTTTCCCGGTCCAGCAAACCCAACTATACTACTAATATAGCTGTAGCGTGGCTCTACCACGTAAAAGAAGTGTGTGAAGAGTGTTACGCCAATGGACCCCGTCATCATTACGCCGGATGACGTAGCTGAGGCTGTTCGTAGGGTCTCGAGCAGGAAAAGTCCGGGACTCGACGGACTGCATCACTACTGGCTGGTGTGTCACGCTGTGCTTGACCGACAGTTTCAAGAGGCTCTCGACCAAAAGTCGCTCCCGAGCCTCTTCACTACTGGGATCACTCATTTGGTTTCTAAAGACCAGGATTCCACAGACTCGAGCAACTACCGTCCTATAACGTGTCTATCAACCATATACAAGACACTAACATCCATTTTGAGCGCGAGAATCACTCGTCACCTGAACTCAAATCGGGTGATGACGTGCGCTCAAAATGGATGTCGGGGCGATGGTCGTGGAACCAAGGAACCACTCCTTATTGACGTGGTCATTGGCAAGGTAGTTAAACGCAACCGTCGAAACCTCTCTGCTGCCAGGATAGACTACAAAAGGCATTCGATTCGGTGTCTCATACGTGGCTTAAGAAGGTCCTCGAGCTGTACAAGGTTGACTGTACAGTTCGAGACTTCCTCGGACAGTGTATGGGATAGTGGAGTACGATACTTTGTCATCTAGGCGAGCGGATGACGGCTGCGGAGAACCACATAAGGATAAGAAGGGGTATCTTCCAGGGCGATTGTTTGAGTCCAATCTGGTTCTGCCTCTCTCTGAACCCTCTCAGTATCTTACTGGAGGGTTTCGGGAGAGGATTTCATCTTCGGAAAGGAGGTACAAAAGTGACCCACCTTTTCTATATGGACGATCTCAAGTTATTCGCCTCCAGTCGCGCTCATATTATGGAATTGCTAAACATCACTTGTGATTTTAGCAATTCTATTAGTTTGCCGGCCGGGGATGGATAAGTGTGCGGTCCTCCATGTCAAAAGGGGTACGGTTGCTAACTCAGAGAGCATAGACTCAGCTATGCCCATGAACATAAAGACCCTATACGAGGCTGAAACATACCGATACCTGGGTATGTCACAGAATATAGGCATCGATGAGGCGGACATGAAACAGGCAGTTTACGATGTGTTTTATGCACGCTTGACAAAAGTGCTTAACAGTCTTTTGTCGGGCGTTAATAAGACACATTCATATAACGGTCGGATCATGCCTGTTCTCATGTATACATTTGGCATACTCAGGTGGACTCAGACCGAACTGAACACTCTGGATAGAAAAGTCCACACTATTATGACGTCCCACAGGATGCATCATCCCAGGTCGTCAGTAATGAGGCTGTACTTGCCGCGGAAGCATGATGGACGCGGCTTTTTAAGCGCGCTTACCATGCATAATCGAAGTGTGCAGCCTCCGTAATTACTTTCTGACGAGAGCGGATGATCCATCCTATAGGGACGTTATTTCTTGTGATAATGGACTTACCCATCTATCCTTAGCCAAAGAGCAATGGCAAGACCCGGCAGTACAGAGCATTTCCGACCGGGAGACCGTATGGAAGGAGATGGAGCTCCACGGAAGGTTCTACAAGGTTCTACATGAGCCTTTCGTAGACACAGTCGCCTCCCTCCACTGGCTACGTTTCGGTGACCTCTTTGGGGAAACCGAGGGTTTTGTCTGTGCGATACAAGATCAGGTTATTAAGACCAACAATTATCGGAGATACATCCTAAAGGATGGCACCGTTGGCGTCTGTCGAGCTTGTCGCCATCCCGGTGAGTCACTTAGGTATATCGTTTCCGGTTGTTCGGCGCTTTCTAACTCTGAGTATTTGCACAGACACAACCTATTAGCCAGGATACTACACCAGGAGCTCGCTCTGAAATACGGTCTTGTGGATCGGAAACTGCCAAATTATAAGTACTTGCCTGAAGATGTGCTCGAAAATGACTACGCCAGGCTCTACTGGGACTGGGCCATCATCACAGACAGGACTATTCTTGCGAATAATCCTGATATTGTGCTGATGGACCGGGCATAGTCAAGGATATTTTTGGTCGACATTACCATTCCTTATGACGAGAATCTCGTGAAAGCCGAAACAACTAAGCTGACGAAATATCTGGACCTGGCTCACGAGGTGACCGATATGTGGGGTGGTCTGCCCACCAAAATTATTCTTGTGGTCGTTTTTGCGAACGGGTTAATCCCAGTCAGCCTCTCGGGTCATCTGAGGCGACTGGGTCTCCGTGACGGACCGCTCCAAGCTCAAATGCAAAA
Organism: Parnassius glacialis; assembly: GCA_033319125.1. Taxonomy (NCBI): domain Eukaryota; kingdom Metazoa; phylum Arthropoda; class Insecta; order Lepidoptera; family Papilionidae; genus Parnassius; species Parnassius glacialis. Next base: position 22,246,924 of record JAVANC010000008.1, read on the forward strand.
GGCGGTGCTCCTCGATACCGCCCGCATCGTCCGCCGGTTTCTTTCCCTTTCCCCCTAACCCTCGGCCGTTTGATCTCCTCTACCGAGGGCTTCCATCTGGTTGGGTTTTTATTTATTTATGTATTTTTATGTATTTATTTAATTCTATTGATATTTATGTGTGTTTATCAGTTTCATTTACAATAATATATTTATACACCCAACCAGATGAGAAAACTTTACAGATACCCCACATAATAATAATATATTATATCGTATTCTTTTCCATCGAGTCAAAAAGGACTCAATTCGACTGTTTTTTTTATTTGTGTTACCTTATCACTTTTTTTGGGTGGACCGATTTCGACGATTTTTTTTTATTTGAAAGCTCGTGCTTCTCATGTGGTCCCCATATAAATTTGATCAAGGTCTGACCAATAGTTTTTTAAGTTATTCTTAATAATTTATATTGAAGTTGGTTGTACAAATTTTTTAATTTTTTAATTTTTAATTATACATATTTTTGCAGCCTAATTAATAAATTAATGATATGCATTATCATTGTGCTGTAATCATCACTAATTTATGAAATTTGGTGATGAGAGCCAACACAGCTACCTATTTTTTTATTATTGAGATATAATATTATGTAGAATAGATGCATTTAGGTACACTGAAATAAGAAAGTGCTGCACTAAATAATTTAAAATCTATTGTACATATTGCATACCTTAAGCGAAAGCGCAAGGTAATGTTCTACTATCGCCTAAAAATTAAAATACCAACATTTTATCGAATAAAATCGTATCTAGCAATCATATTATACATATAAATGATATAAAAAGCACATTGTTAGAAAGACAAATGATTGTTGAACTTATTAATAATTTTTTTAAATCGATTAATTGCTATTTTTAAATAAAAAAAGGGTTTTAGTGGCTTATGGTGTGGATTTATCATGTCCCTGTGGCTTGTAAACACTATAACTTTTGAAAATATCAATTGTTTAACTCAATCTATTTTTTAATCTCTTCATCTATCATGTGGGAAGCCACTGAATGTAAATGGCAGTGTAATTTTGTTTTGTTTAGCTATAATTAATTTTTTTCGGCTCCAAAATGGCGAAATTTTCGTTGATTTGCTTGCCACGTATATAAATTGTTTCTGTAAATGGGGATCTACATCCACAGAGTAGTTTAGTTCACAGAGTACCTTTGTATTAAGTTTAGTTCGGCTCACAGAACACATTTGGCTTCAGTCGCCGTCGTGAGTGGACATTGTTTCGGTTGTTTTCAACGGCTCAAAAAGATTGCTGTACAAATACACAATATTCGAATAACCAAATTTCTTAAATACTTGATTATAATAATAATAAGAGATTTTTTTATTATAATATTTAAAAGCACAGAATAAATAATAGTAGTACGTACTAAAAGTAAGTAGTATAATTTTTTTTGTCATGGGTGACATTTTAATGCTTTTCGAGGGTGTCGAAACCGATAGGGTTGTCGAAATGTAAATCCAAGATGGCGGCCGCAATAGGTATCAATTTTTTCATCATGGGTGTCATTTTCATGGTTTTCGAGGGTGCTGAAGCCGATAGTGCTGTAGAAATGTAAATCCAAGGTGGAGGCTGCAATAGGTATAAAATTTTTCATCATAGGTGTCATTTTCATGGTTTTCGAGGGTGTTGAACCTGATAGTGCTGTCGAAATGTAAATCCAAGATGGCGGCTGAATTAGGTACCAATTTATTCATCATGGGTGTCATTTTCATGGTTTTCGAGGGTGTTGAAGCCGATAGTGCTGTCAAAATGTAAATCCAAGATGGCGGCTGCAAAATATATCAATTTTTTCATCTTGGGTGTCATTTTCATGGTTTTCGAGGGTGTTGAAACCGATAGTGCTGTCGAAATGTAAATCCAAGATGGCGGCTGCAATAGATATCAAGTTTTTCATCTTGGTTGTCATTTTCATGGTTTTCGAGGGTGTTGAATCCGATAGTGCAGTCGAAATGTAAATCCAAGATGGCGGCTGAAGTTGGTACCAAGTTTTTCATCTCGGGTGTCATTTTCATGGTTTTCAAGAGTGTTGAAGCCGATAGTGCTGTCGAAATGTAAATCCAAGATGGCGGCTGAAGTTGGTACCAAGTTTTTCATCATGGGTGTCATTTTCATGGTTTTCGAGGGTATTGAAGCCGATAGTGCTGTCGAAATGTATTTAAACTACTTTAATAATTCCGTATAATCATGTTATACGTAATTTTTTTAATGCGCTTAAGGTATGCCCAATTGGATTTACTAATATATTTATATATTTTAACTAAGTGTAATACATTTTAATGGAAAGTCGCCTGTCAGGGAAAATTATCTATGTTACATAGTTATTATAAATGTTATTATTTTAGTAGGCGTTTTTAAGATACGTTGTTTTCACAAAGGGGCACAGAGAAGAAAGACTTATACTTAGTTAAAATGTATAAATATGTACAATAGATTTTAAATTATTTAGTGCAGCACTTTCTTATTTCAGTGTACCTAAATGCATCTATTCTACATAATATTATATCTCAATAATAAAAAAATAGGTAGCTGTGTTGGCTCTAATCACCAAATTTCATAAATTAGTGATGATTACAGCACAATGATAATGCATATCATTAATTTATTAATTAGGCTGCAAAAATATGTATAATTAAAAATTAAAAAATTTGTACAACCAACTTCAATATAAATTATTAAGAATTACCTAAAAAACTATTGGTCAGACCTTAATCAAATTTATATGGGGACCACGTGAGAAGCACGAGATTTGAAATAAAAAAAAAATCATCGAAATCGGTCCACCCAAAAAGAAGTGATAAGGTAACACAAATAAAAAAAAACACACAGTCGAATTGAGTACTTTTTGACTCGATGGAAAAGAATACGATATATATTATTATTATGTGGGGTATCTGTAAAGTTTTCTCATCTGGTTGGGCTGTATAAATATATTATTGTAAATAAAACTGATAAACACAGATAAATATCAATAAAATTAAATAAATACATAAATAAATAAAAATCCAACCAGATGGAAGCCCTCGGTAGAGGAGATCAAACGGCCGAGGGTTAGGGGGAAAAGGAATAAACCGGCGGACGATGCGGGCGGTATCGAGGAGCACCGCCTTTTGCATTTGAGCTTGGAGCGGTCCGTTACGGAGTCCCAGTCGCCTCAGATGACCCGAGAGGCTGACTGGGATTAACCCGTTCGCAAAAACGACCACAAGAATAATTTTGGTGGGCAGACCACCCCACATATCGGTCACCTCGTGAGCCAGGTCCAGATATTTTGTCAGCTTAGCTGTTTCGGCTTTCACAAGGTTCTCGTCATAAGGAATGGTAATATCGACCAAAAATATCCTTGACTGAGCCCGGTCCATCAGCACAATATCAGGATTATTCGCAAGAATAGTCCTGGCAGTGATGATGGCCCAGTCCCAGTAGAGCCTGGCGTAGTCATTTTCGAGCACATCTTCAGGCAAGTACTTATAATATGGCAGTTTCCGATCCACAAGACCGTATTTCAGAGCGAGCTCCTGGTGTAGTATCCTGGCTAATAGGTTGTGTCTGTGCAAATACTCAGAGTTAGAAAGCGCCGAACAACCGGAAACGATATACCTAAGTGACTCACCGGGATGGCGACAAGCTCGACATCTGTCGAGCTTGTCGCCATCTGCTTGTCATCATTGCTTTAGGATATATTTCTGATAATTGTTGGTCTTAATAACCTGATCCTGTATCGCACAGACAAAACCCTAGGTTTACCCAAAAAGGTTCCCGAAACGTAGCCAGTGGAGGGAGGCGACTGTGTCTACGAAAGGCTCATGTAGAGCCTTGTAGAACCTCCCGTGGGGCTCCTTCTCCTTCCACACGGTCTCCCGGTCGGAAATGCTCTGTACTGCCGGGTCTTGCCATTGCTCTTTGGCTAAAGATAGATGGGTAAGTCCATTATCACAAGAAATAACGTCCCTATATAATGGATCATCCGCTCTCGTCAGAAAGTAATTACGGAGTCTGCACACTTCGATTATGCATGGTAAGCGCGCTTAAAAAGCCGCGTCCACCATGCTTCCGCGGCAAGTACAGCCTCATTACTAACGACCTCGGATGATGCATCCTGTGGGACGTCATAATAGTGCGGACATAGAATACTAGTACGCGCACCGAAAGTGATGCAAGTTAAACTAACGCGAAACCGCGTAAGTTGACTCAGAGACGCGTCAGTGCGCAACGTCACGTCCATAGAGTAGAGTAATATATACGTGTTACGGAGAAGAGCTCGCGAAAAAATGTAAAAATTACCGTTTGTGTTGTAAAATATTGTCACAACGGTGATGATAAACATAAAAGAAGTGATGGTATTACATTTCACATATAAGTTTAGACATTTAATTCACTATAAGTACGTAAAACTAAAAAAATACTTACCTAAGCTCTCATAATACAAATGTTGCTAGTTGTGGGGAAAAAATCACAATTTTCTTTTAAAAATATTTATTTTCTATTTGTGTTTAAAACGTTTAATCGCAACGCTCTGTGTAAAACTCAAATGTTTATATATAGATACCTACTTCTCTAAGTGTTAACATTATAATATTAACAATGGGTGCCTATTTAAAACTAATACGGAGTGATCACCTAATCGCGATTCGTCAACGCCATTTTAACACAACTATTTTATTTTAATTGCTTTTTTTTTATTGACTAAGGTTACGTTTTAGAGTATAGAATAAAAACTTTTTTATTTACAACATCATGAGATTATTAATAAGAACGCCTTTACTAACCAGATGTCACTTTACACCCAAACATTAACCAGATGCTACGTTAGACTCAAACAGCCTATTTTAACCGACTTCCAAAAAGAAAGGTTATCAATATGTATGTACACTGATTTCTAAGCTTGATCAATTCGTATATACATGCTGAAATTTTAGTGGTTGTTGTCCCGCAGCCAAATTATACTGTCTCGATAGTAGAATCAATTTATTAAATTGATTCTACTATCGAGACAGATTTACAATAGTAATACCTCACAAGCTATTCGGGCGTCCAAACTAGTTTATGTCGTATCACTACGCTTGAGAATTCATGTTATGAACATTTATTAGTGGCCCTTCACTGCGTAGGAAGCGCGCGGTAGCACGTGCGATAGACGTAACACTACATTACGTCCAGCGAATTTTTTTTCAGACTTTATTATAGTAATTCGGTATAAGCTAGTCTGCACGCCCGACCTACTTGCGAGATATTGCTATTGGTTTGAGATCGCATTCGAGTTTTCTTTTTCTCGATTGTAAATCTGCCATTTTTACATCCTAATAATTTTATTTTAATAAATCTATTGTACGACTAAGGCAAAATCATTTTTCTTCGGGAAAACAACCATTAAATTTCAGCGTGTGTATTGGATCAATCTGTGTGTATATCCTTTCTAATAAAAAATCTAAATCGGTTTAGAAATTGTAAAATTCTGAGGTAAAAATCATTAATAAATACACGGAAATGATAACCTCCTCCCTTTTTGAAGTCGGTTAAAAATTAAACATTACACGATGTGCTTATTGTATTCGAGCAAATTAATTGTGTTTAATAATATTCGTAAATTTTATTACGTCTGCATTTTTTACCATTAATATATGTATAATAAAGTTATATTAGTAACATCATTATCGTGTTTATTTTATTCCATTTTATATTCTCATAAAATAATACATCGTCGTACGTAATACGTAATCTTTATTATATCGATTTTTTTTAGATTAATCAAAAAATAGTGATTTGCACAATTTGATTACAAACGCCAGAAACTGGTATCACTGAATGGCGTGTATGTGTGCGTGTGACGAGCGTAGGCACATTCGACTCGCGCCCACTAACATAATGACTTTGCATCATTTTAACGCTGGTGTTTTGTATTGGACTGCGTTTCTATGCGTAATAATTCTATGAGTGCGGACTTTTCTATCCAGAGCGTTCAGTTCGGTCTGAGTCCACCTGAGTATGCCAAATGTATACATGAGAACAGGCATGATCCAACCTTTATATGAATGTGTCTTATTAACGCCCGACAAAAGACTGTTAAGCACTTTTGTCAAGCGTGCATAAAACACATCGCAAACTGACTGTTTCATGACCGCCTCATCGATGCCTATGTTCTGTGACATACCCAGGTATCGGTATGATTCAGCCTCGTATAGGGTCTTTATGTTCATGGGCATAGCTGAGTCTATGCTCTCTGAGTTAGCAACCCTACCCCTTTCGACATGGAGGACCGCACACTTATCCATCCCCGGCCGGCAAACTAATAGAATTGCTAAAATCACAAGTGATGTTTAGCAATTCCATAATATGAGCGCGACTGGAGGCGAATAACTTGAGATCGTCCATATAGAAAAGGTGGGTCACTTTTGTACCTCCTTTCCGAAGATGAAATCCTCTCCCGGAACCCTCCAGTAAGGTACTGAGAGCGTTCAGAGAGAGGCAGAACCAGATTGGACTCAAACAATCGCCCTGGAAGATACCCCTTCTTATCCTTATGTGGTTCTGCGCAGCCGTCATCCGCTCGCCTAGATGACAAAGTATCGTACTCCACTGTCCCATACACTGTCCGAGGAAGTCTCGAACTGTACAGTCAACCTTGTACAGCTCGAGGACCTCTTAAGCCATGTATGAGACACCGAATCGAATGCCTTTTTGTAGTCTATCCAGGCGGCGGAGAGGTTCCGACGGTTGCGTTTAACTACCTTGCCAATGACCACGTCAATAAGGAGTGGTTCCTTGGTTCCACGACCATCGCCCCGACATCCATTTTGAGCGCACGTCATCACCTGATTTGAGTTCAGGTGACGAGTGATTCTCGCGCTCAAAATGGATGTTAGTGTCTTGTATATGGTTGATACACACGTTATGGGACGGTAGTTGCTCAGGTCTGTGGAATCCTGGTCTTTAGAAACCAAATGAGTGATCCCAGTAGTGAAGAGGCTCGGGAGCGACTTTTGTTCGAGAGCCACTTGAAACTGTCGGGCGAGCACAGCGTGACACACCACGAACCCCTTCAGCCAGTAGTGATGCAGTCCGTCGAGTCCCGGACTTTTCCAGTTCGAGGCCCTACGAACTGCCTCAGCTACGTCATCCGGCGTAATGATGACGGGGTCTATGGGCATAACACTCTTCACACATTTCTTTTACGTGGTAGAGCCACGCTGCAGCTATATTAGTAGTATAGTTCTGTTGGCTGGACCGGGAAAGGACCACGCTCTGATAGAATACCAGCGTAAAGTAGCAGCTTGACACTGCTGTGTTTCATGTGGTGAGTGTAGAGAACCAGAAACCCATTTTACTGGAAAAGAGGCATTCTATCTTAGTCCTCACGGGTGACGACGCATCTGCATTTTGATTCTTTATTGAGGATAAATGTAGTTGTCTATGGGTCACAGCAACCACTTACCACCAGATGGACTGTGTGCTCATTCGTCACACTATCCTATAAAAAAAAACACTGACTCGCCACAACTTCCATTCAAGGGCCCCCGCTGTGGTTTACGGGCTCTGACCACAGGCCGCGTCAGAATGCGACAGTGTCGGCCTGATTACACATACATTGGCCGCTCCAATGCTTCATAGAGCCTCTTCTGATCACTCTGGAAGAGACGATTTTGGTTGAAAACCGTGTCGTCCTCTCAGTATATTGCCGAATCTGCATCCCCCAAGCAGCGATTTTCTGCTTCGGGTCGTCTATGCACTCCGTCAGTTTTTGCGTTATATCCGGCTGGGACAAGCTGATATTCGTCCCAGCAAACACCATCCTGACGGTGCGCACAATTCTCGGCCTATTATTGTCCGACCTGAAGCTTATCAGTCTGCCGATAAGAGCCCTTGCCTTTGCGATGCGGTCCTCAATTCTTCTTCTACAGGCTGGAATAGTGCTACTTTGCCTAATATCGCGTCCAGCAGTGGAAAATTCGGCGCCAATAATATATTTAATGAATAAAAATAATGTAGGACACTAGATATTTAAATAATTAAACTATATTATATAATAAATAAAATAACTAAATAACAATTATTGTTACGTACAATTAATGCAAACTATTTTAGAATTTCTAACAACTTCTCTGTGTCTTCGTAATTTAATTTATTTAGAAATTCCCTTACACTTATATTACAGTTCTTATAACTTAGACTATATACCTTTAGTGACTTGTTGAGCTTGTTATATAGAAAGGGTCCTAAAAATACGTAAAATTTGTTCACAAATGCGTGTTTGGTTTGAGGGTTTACACAAACTAAGTCCATTCTTCTCCTGTCTATGGATTTAAATGGAAGTTCGGTATGCTGTTTTAATATGATGTTGAGGATAAACAACTGACGGACAGTTAGTACACTACATGCCAAGAACAGTTGATGTGTAGGAAACATGAATGGACGGAAAGTGGCTACCTTCATCATTACCTTCTATCTATGTTACATAGTTATTATAAATGTTATTATTTTAGTAGGCGTTTTTAAGAGACGTTGTTTTTACAAAGGGGCACAGAGAAGAAAGACACCTCTGTCCATCTCTGTCGTTCACCTATCTTCATCTGATAGCTGATACTGTGGTGCATAGACCTACAACCTAGATCTAAAGAAAATGAAAATGTAAATGCCTTATTACCGGTTAAAAGGGCCTCAGTTTCTCTACATCCAGCATATGAAACGCAGCTGCTATATTACGCTATTATTCTGTGAGAGCATGGATCCGATCGAGTGGAATGGATCGACCATACGTGTTGAAACCTCAATATAGCAGCTGCAGCGTGATTATCTCGTGTATATAAACATTTGTAAAGCAACACTAATATTCTATAGCTTCATTAACATTAACAGTGAAGTTAGAACATAAAATTAGTTTATACTTTTTTATTGGAAAACTATCTGATACCCGGTGCGATGCTGCCGGCTGCCGCAGACGAAATAATTGCGGAAACATTGTTTAAAATTTTGTAATTTTAATTAATTGAAATTGAACGATATAGAATTTTGAAATAAATTTGTCGGTACGATACGCGCGCCACCTGCAGTAAGTTAATTGTACTATGCCTATAACCTTCGCGCAAGTGCGAGGAACAACTTGACAAAGTTGTACCACAATCTGATAAACGGTATGGTAGCGCATAAAATACGAACAAACAAACGTTATTTTTTATATATTACATAAATGATTTATAATATTTTTTCTAAGCTAATGAATTATATTGTCTTCTTTTTGCATGTATAATACTAGAGCCCAATGACTTCGTCAATCTTACTTAGCGGTACCATGTAGCGACATCTATGGAAATGTATTAAATAAAGAACGATGTATTTAGCGCGTCAAATTTTCGTATCGATATACATCGCAACCGCTTCCGTAGATAGATAATAGATGGCGCTAGAGTAGTCAAGTGAGCTCGGCCACGGTCCTTATTGCTTTGTAAGAGAGATAATTGTTCTAAGCTGCCTTTCAATGACAATGAGTCGAAAATCTATTTCTGAACCATGCTTTTACAACAATAAAATAATAACACTCTAACTAACTTTAGTTTCCCCCCCTGAATGAATCATCAAGTTAAAAATTATAATTTCCGTATGCTGGAATAAGAGGATCACCCTAATTCATCCCGGGTGTGTGTAGGAGTCGACTGTAGAAAACGCCGAAAATAGTGAAGGACTCTCATAGTGACAGTATTCATTCATTAATTACAGCTTATTGCCCGCTGCTGGACGTAGGCCTTAAAGATTGCTTCATAGGGTTTAGTTGCCATAGTTGATAGATGTTGGCACGCTTGTCGTGCATGTTAGAAACTGAAGTTCTTTTATTATTTTAGCTATTATCAGAAAGATGCTGCTGTAAATCCAACGGTGGATCCAGGGAGGAAGGTCATGTGGTCATGATCCCTTCATCCGCTACCTTCAGAACGTGCTCAGAGAGCAGTTCTGAAGGTAGCCACTTTCCGTCCATTCATGTTTCCTACACATCAACTGTTCTTGGCATGTAGTGTACTAACTGTCCGTCAGTTGTTTATCCTCAACATCATATTAAAACAGCATACCGAACTTCCATTTAAATCCACAGACAGGAGAAGAATGGACTTAGTTTGTGTAAACCCTCAAATCAAACACGCATTTGTGAACAAATTTTACGTATTTTTAGGACCCTTTCTATATAACAAGCTCAACAAGTCACTAAAGGTATATAGTCTAAGTTATAAGAACTGTAATATAAGTGTAAGGGAATTTCTAAATAAATTAAATTACGAAGACACAGAGAAGTTGTTAGAAATTCTAAAATAGTTTGCATTAATTGAACGTAACAATAATTGTTATTAAGTTATTTTATTTATTATCGCGTTTAACTAACTTATTTTTTATTAACTCCCGACGTTTCGGATACTTTACAGCACCCTTGGTCACTGTGGACTGAGGTGATTGATGTTTTTTTTATAGGATAGGGTGACAAACGAGCACACAGTCTACCTGATGGTAAGTGGTTACTGTGGCCCATAGACATCTACATTTATCCTCGTTTGCGAATCAAAATGCAGATACGTTGTCACTCGTGAGGAATGCCTATTTTCCAGTAAAAAGGGTCCCCGGTTCTCTACACATCATATGAAATACAGTAGCATGAAGCTGCTATTTGACGCTGGTATTCTGTGAGAACGTGGTCCTTCCCCGGTCTAGCCGATCAATTTGTGCTACTACTAATATAGTACTAATATACTATAGTACTAATATACTATAGTACTAATATACTATAGTACTAATATACTATAGTACTAATATAGCTGCAGCATGGCTCTACCGATGTTCCGATGTCAGAGTTAACCCGGAGTACATTCAGCTTTTTTTAATTATTAATTTTGGTCCGATCTACGCAGAATGACCTTACTGTGTCTTGAAGTCTTGCAGCGGTATGCTTTTGTTTAGTTTTAATTTTATTAATTACAGGATCCCAAACAGATGGTATTACTCTGCATCCATCTGTATTGAAATTAGGATGTTTTTTTAATTTAATAGCCTCACGTATCATCCTTGGCAGGAATCGATGTTCTTTCGCGAGAATTTGTGGTTTATCAAATCTAATGTAGTGGCGGAGGCCGTCTAGGATATGATCACAAATTGCATACTTCCTGGAACGTTGGTGTTTCACGTCAGAACGTAGAATTCGATAATTTTTATTCAATATAGATTACAAAAATAATTATTGAAAGTATTTATACTTTTGCGATTGGTTCAGAACAAAACCGCCGTCCTGGGAAGAAACAGAAAAAAACCCAGCGCGACTATTTTTAAACAATAATTTACTATTTAAAATGTGTACAATAATAAAAACATTTCAACTTAAAATCGAACTCAAACATTTAATTAAACCATAATGTACATAAGATGTTATAAAATAATGTGAGACCAGTGTTATGAAAACATTTAGAAACAGCATGGTAGCGATCAGCTCATTCCCAGGGGTTATTATCAATCATGTACTCTTTAGAAGTATAACTCTTTTTGAATAATTTTCGCTTAAGAAAATTTTACACTTTTTGATAGATATTTTCTTTGTTGTAAGAGCGTATACATTGCCCCATGAAGAACGTGTCTGGAGTCGAGTAACTAGTATAACAAACTAGTGCTTGTTCTTAGTATTTATAGAATGTACATCACTATTTATCATAAAACTGTCTATGAGACATCGTTATAGGAAATGTGGCTAACAATCTAGACGATAATGGAAAAACATTCGTAGAATACGAGAGTCATTCTCCACCTGTGGACTGCAACAGGCCGATAATGAAGGATATTTCATTTATATTCTAAACTAAACGACGCTGAAAAGAGGTATTATTTAATTTCAATGATGGTTCTTACGTTCATGGCTGTATGGAATATAATCTTGAACTTTAACTTATTTTAAAAATTCAACGAAATGGCTTCCGTAATGACAAAATACCAATTGTGATTGTTTAAGACTTAACGTGAATATTGCGTGGTTCCTTAGACGACAAAAAAGTGTGGAGTTATTTATTAAAATAACAATGATGATGATAAAAGTTAATTTTAAATTGCGGCCATGGTTACTCCAATAAACGCTAAAAGATTTATGAGCATTGTATTTTTTTAATATAAGATGTGATTGTACCATGGTATTAAGAATACCCCCTGATTTTTTTCCCGGTTCTTTTTTATATAGTTTTTACAGAATAAGGGTGACAAGCGTGGACACACTACACCTGCTGGTACTTGGTACCAGGAGGTGCAGGTGCAGCACCTGATGGTAATTGGTTGCTGTGGCCTATAGACACCTACATCTATCCTCGATTAAGTATTAAAATGCAAACATTGATGAATAATGTACTTACGTATTAGAACAGCTATTTCAAACAAAAACTGTGCGCTATTCTATGTCGTTGCATGCGCCGTAAACAGTCTTACTGCGCATGCGCGGTTTTTTTATCATAATAGATTATGCGTAGGTAGAATGATTAGTAGGTATTTAATTATTGTTTATTGAGAGTACATATATTGTTAATTAATTTATTAAAACGAGTTCAATTTTTAATAATTTTTCATTTATTTTGCATGATATGTGGTAAATTAATATGATAATATATAATATTATCACAATAGTATTTTAATTACATTTTTATTTAAATATTTTATAATAATAAATAATAAATGTTTTTATTGACATATAGATTTAACAAATGTAAGAACAGTGACTTAAACATCTAAAGAATGTTCAAGATGAGATAAACAAATATTTTCCATTGGACCCCAAACTAGGATAATCCTGTATTTTGGGGTCCGGGAGCGCAAGTTATCTAAAGAATTGTACACAGTCTAACGAAAAAGAATAACATATTTTCCTAGTGTAAATATAATAGTGCAGTATAATTTTACTGTGTGTGTGTGTGTGTGTGTGTGTGTTTGTGTGTGCGCTTCTAATGGCGTTTGACTATATCTTCAGTTTCCTCATATGTTAACGTCATTAGCCAATTTCTAATATGGTGACAGACCTGTGAACAGCTCACAGGTCTGTCACCATATTAGAAATCCTGAGGTTTCTGATGTTATGGTATCGAGATATTTTGTTATAAGTGCGTGGATGTAGAAAACGTGGTAGGTGACTAGCAAAAGTCGTTTTAATGTTAGGGACGGGTATTTTGTATACCTTTTTTTAAAAAGATGTTGGTAGTTAGGCAGGTTTGGAGCGTTTTTATGACATCTCCTTATTACTATTAGGATGAACAATTTACGAACAGATAATAATACAGTTTGCACAATGGACTGGCACATTGCATAGTATAACATTTTGAGAATATTTATGTTAGCACTGTTACGTATAAGTTTGAAAGCATAAATTAGTTTTCGAACTCGAGCAGCCTAATCGGTGATATGGGGACTGAACGATAGATTATGGTCAACAACTACCTCTAAATATTTTATTGTTTCCGCAGCACCTATCGTTTGGCAATTGCACGTTGGGAATGTATAGGATAGGACACCACAAGTAGAATTATTTGGTGTTGTGCATCTGTGAACTTTTAAATTGACTGAAGAAGAAGGTCCAGAAGCTCGAGTCTTATGAAGCGCTATGTATTTGAACTTTAAGGTATTCAAGGTGAGGAGGTTTTTGTCCAGCCATTGAGCTATACGAGCGTGACCGTGATCAGCCAATTTATACAATTCTTTCCACCTGTGATCATGAAAAAGCACCACATATTAATATTTAAATTTAGGATATCATTCATGTAGATAGCGAAAAGGCTCGGTCCCAAAATACTTCCCTGTGGGACGCCATACAGAACAGGAAGATTGTCACTTTTGAAATCTAGTACTTAGACGCATTGTTTCCTGTTCGCTTAGTAACTATGGAACGAATTTAAAAAAAAAGAAAAGAAAAGAAAAAATCCAGACCGTACCCCTGATCCCCATGACCTCCAATTTCTTCAATAGGATAGGCACAGACACGGTATCAAAGGCTTTAGCGAGATCCAAGAAGATGCCGATACATGCTTCACCTTTATCTAAATAATCCGTGATCAGCTCTGTTAGCAAAACTACCGCATCCTCCGTAGATTTACCTCGCCTAAATCCGAACTGTCTTTGAGAAAGAATATTGTGTTTTCAATGTAGTTAACAAGACGTTTGTTAACTACTTTTTCCAGTATTTTTGAGAAAATACACAAAAGAGATATTGGGCAACATTCATCCGGGTTGTCTTTTGGACCAGTTTTGTGAATTGGACTGACAATAGCTAATTTCCATTTTTCAGGAAAGGTCCCACATGCTAAACTTAAATTAATAATGTGCGTCAAAGGTTTTAGAATAACATTATTAATAATTTTTACTAATAAAGGGGTACTACTATCAAAATCGGGAACGCATAAGATAACTATATTAATTGGAAGGAATCGAATCTAATGAAATATTTTATTTAAATCTATTAATAATCTATAAAATAATTATTTATTTAAATCTAGAACTGGGTCCCCAAAAGCCCTAACCTAAGTTCGCGTGAGGCATGGACACAGAGCTGATCCTTTTTATATTATGCCTTATGAATTACTGTGAGAAAACATAGTAAAACTTTAAAAACTTCTACCATTTCTGTTTACACATGAATTATACGTATATACACTTATTTGTTGTTTTTTGCTGAATATTAATGTCAATTAATAAAATGTATAAATGTTACTGTAAAAATATGTATTAGGAATTTAATTAAGTGCCTTTAAACAATATAACTTTTGTTAATTTTTGCCTTCATCGTACTATATTTATCCTCTTCCTTAAAATGCAAGGAACAAATGTATGTATGATTTGTTGGTAACCACATCTCTTCTCTACGATTATTTTGGACGAATTCAATCCACTTTTCTCGGTTTTCGTGGTTTGGACGTGGAAACCTAAAAATGAAATAAAAGAATAATCAGCAAATATAAACGTAAGAAATTTAGCCTAATTATAAATACTTCTATTTATTTCTACAAAAAAATTCTGCCTAATATAATCGTCCTACAATTGCTTACAGAAATGTCATATCTGAACAAATTAATTTCATAATCTATATTCCATGACACAAGTTGGCGCCAAAACAATAACATTTTAATTATTGATCTATAATGTTTTTTAAGTATCTTACTTACCGATGAAAATAGATTCCTTGGTTTTTACAAACATTTCGTGAATTTTTTGTGCAATATCTAAGAACACACCCCGGTATATTTTATTAAGATATTTTTTTTAAAATCAACACAACACGTGACATCTCTACAAGCGCCTAGCGAGCGACTGATTAAAGTGCGGTGACATTGCCGCAGTTGAATGAAACAGCGCAACTTAGTGCAGTGTCGCCTCTAGTACGTAGTACATAATAACTCAATGGATGCAAATGCGTTGTCATCCCTGAGGACTATTATTGAATGTTTTGTTTTCAGTAAAAAGGGCAGTCTGATTCTCTATATTCACTATACAAAATACAGCAGCATTCAGCTGTAATTTTACACTGGTATTTTGTGAGGGCGTAGTCCTTCCCCGGTCGAGCCGACCCATTCGTACTACAAATATACTACTAATATAGCTGCAGCATTGCTCTTCCACGTAAAAAGTTGTGTTGACAAATAGTAGTGTTTCCACTGCCGTGTTCCGCTGTGAAGGGTATAGAGAGTCAGTTTAATTACACACTGTGAGGCATTCCATCTTGGTCTTGGTCCATGTTTGAAAAGTTATAATAATATACTTAAAGGCTATTGATGTTTTGAGTAATAAAGAGGAGACTAAAAAGAAATTATTTTATTGATCCATTTTATTTTAAAATCCTTATTGCATTCCCTTAGGCCAAAAAGGATATAAAAGGCGGATTTAACGCCTTGAGGCATTCTCACAAGTCAACCCATGGTGTGGTGAGAATTTGACGTGGGTTTAGTAATTGAAAAAAAAATTGACGCGACTTCCATTGGCAGATAGCTGATTTCATAAGGAGTAACTTAGGCTACTTTATTTTAGAAAAGAAATTAGAGTTCCGCGGAACAACATAAAAACCCTAACACGCGAGCGAAGTCGCGGGGAACAGCTAGCTATGATATAATAATGAAAGTAAATACATATATAATATTCGTATATTTACGTATATTAACACATATTCGTAATACATAATGTAAAAGTTTGTATACATATATATGGCTCGCGAACCAACTTTTTAATACAATTCAATGAAAACAGAACCCTTGAAAGATTGCGTAAGGGACATAGAGCATTTTTGCCTACAATGAGGTTGTATGTCACAAACATCACTAGCAGTATCTGCGGTGTTGACCTCCCTCAGCGTGACATTTGACCTCGTCAATGTGGCTTGTGGAGAATACATTGTTAACTGCTATTGTGTTATTTGTTTTACCTCCGTAGTATTTTATCTAGCTATTTAAAAGCTTTTATATATGTACATTGTTTGTACTATTAAAATTAAAGGAGAAGGAGACATCTCCATACATTTTTGGGCCCAGATATTAACAAGATGAAAGTCGGACCATTTGAAAGCTTATATATAAAAAATTCATACCTGAAAATCTGGCTAGATTTGTCAATCTAGGAGCTGAGTAATTGAAGAAAAATAAAAGTGATTTTATGTATTACCTACACTGTAACAGGCGATTTTTCACTGTAATAACATTGTAACAGGTTATTTTTTACTATAATTACTTAAAGATATAAAAGGCGAATCAGTATAAAATCATCAAAGAAAAGCTGAGGTTATCTAGGAAATAAAATATTGAAACGAAAATTAAAACAACAACAACTAATTGAAATGAATATTAGAAATATCGATCTGAGATCGATAACTTGAATTATTGTTGTTAGTGTTATTTGTTGACATGTTGATACTTTCTATTTTTTCATATTATTTTGTAGATATGTTTTTTTATCTGCCTAGTTAACACAGATAAATAATTAAAAATAGATATTAAAACGCTGGATTTAATCGAGAATCGATTATATTGCACTCGTTTCAAATCAAATCGAAAATTGGTCTTTTTTTAAGTGAATAGTTTTGAAGTTTGAACTGTCAAACAAACTAATAGAAACAAGGAGGTTATAATATAATAAATAGAAATTACTAGTGGTAGGTAGTGTACAGAAAAGAGAATTTCACTAGTGTATTCTTTATGGTAATCGATTTATTTCCATAAAATTTTTATTTCTTTTTTCCTTATGCGAATAATAATATACTTTATTTCCAAATGAATATATTATATCAATATATCAACTTTATCATTTAATTTTTTTGGATCCGAATAAATATCGATTGCATCAATACAATCGAGTTTCTAACTTATTTATTATTTTATTGTTTTTTCGAAATCTAGATTGTAAAATGAGCTAGTTTTTTGTATTTAACTTTAGAAAAATATAGCCAATTTTTAAAGTATAAACCAATTAGTTAACTTCAGGCCCAAAAATCCCATTCTCCTTTAATACTATTAGGAGAACGCAGATAATGTATGAGATTTACGTATGTACTATACCTACTTTGCTATACTTGAAAACAAGCGTGTACATCCAGTTTGTGTACATATGGATCTTACTTTGTGCATGATGAATATTGCGTTCTTTCATACTGCGAAAAATTGTGCCAACTTTTGAATTTGAGTTTTAATTTAGGTTTCATTTGAATTTTTGCCTTGACTGTCTTGTTTATCGTGTTAAGTGTGAATTGTTACTGCAAATAAACTGAGAATGCCAATCTAAATACCACTCAAGTTGCTAGAGCTGCTACTTTAATTGAAACTGGACACAACTACAAATATGTGGCCCATACATTAGGAGTATCAAAATCTGTCGTACACCGAGTTGTCAAGAGGTATCGGCAGACCGGACAGTATACGACACTCGCAGGACAGGAACATAAACAGAAAACTGTGGCCAGAGATGACAGGATCATCGTTACCAGCGTGCTTAGAAACCGGACCTCAACTTTCGTGTGAAACACAGAGGCCCCCTTCTTGCCACAGGCCATCGAGTAGCATTAGTTTATTTTGTTCGCAATAACGAAGTTTGAAGTTAAGATTTATTCACAGATGAGTCCAGATTTTACCTGAAGCCAATGAAGCAAATGATGGAAGGATTAAAGTGTGAAGCCTACCGGGAAAGAGTTACGCTCAGTGTAACATCATTAGACAAAAGGCATATGGTGGAGAGTTTGTTATGGTATTGGGAGTTATTTGAATGGGGACATGTACGGAACCCTGCGTCATTGAGAATGGGTCGCTAACAGCGGTACGATATGTGACTGAGATTTTGGAAGAAATTGTAGTGAAATTTGCCCCGTTTATAGGAGAAAGATTTGTTTTTATGCATGGTAATGCACGCCTTCATACTGCGCATATAGATGCCGGATATCTTCGATGGTTAAAATAAATTTTTTGGAGTACCCAGCGAGCTCGTGCGACTTAAACCCCATAAAGCTTTATCCCATAGATAAGTTTGGAAGACAAATTAAGAAAAAAAAATCCTGCAGCCGCTAATTTGAAATACCTTAAAAACGTATTACAGGAAGAACGCAACGCATCTCTCTAGATTTTATTGATAACATGATAAGGAATATGCCAAGAAGACTGAAAGCAGTCCGAAGAGCTGGAGGGAGTAACACTAAGTACTGATTATAGCCCACGTTATTATAGCATTTCCTAAGCGTTTATGAAAAAAAAATATAAAATGTTAAGTACAAAAAGGTTTCTCTATAGTGATTTTTTTTCTTAAATTTGTTATTATCATTTGATCGTTTGCTTTTCCATAATAATTAACTTTTTTTATTTGGTACGACTTTCCATTGACGTCAGTGGAGTTTGGTGTTGATACGTATTTTTACAGAAAGATTACACTATTATAAGCACACACACAAAGTCTCAATATACGGAAACGCGTAATTTTTGAGAAAAGAATAATTGAAAATCAATTATTCTTGCAATGTTTATGTCTAATCTGCTAATAAACTGGCGCCATTTTGTAATGTCATTGTCGACGTCAATAGGGATGTCGATTCTTTCCGAAAAAGGTCGTTTTTTAAATCGATTCAAATCGTAAGCTGATGTATCGATTCCTAAAAAATCGATTTCTAAAATATCTATATTTTTTTCATGTTTGCATTTATAATGTAAATATATATCCATTTTATGAGAAAAAAATCCCCTTCATCATAAAATATAGGCGGACTGATTCAGAAGGATTTCTGTATCTATTTTGAGACTGCTACCTCTCCGGCGCTGCGGGAAGAGCAGCCTCTACGCCTTAGCGTAACAAATCGCAGGCATCCCTCCTCGCCTCCGCAGCTTCGGCTTGTTGGTCGCCTTCGGCGACCAGCCTCAGCCGCTCCGGCTCGTCCGATGCCTACGATTTGTTACGGCAGGCGGAGGCTGCTCCCCCTACGCGCCTCCGGCTCTATAAAACCACTCTAGGGGTAGGACAGACTCGTACCAGGTGGAGTCGGGGTCAATCAATTCGGTTCTTTGACATAAGTTGAACCTAACCTATTTTATTTATCTGCCCTAATAGGTACTGTTAAATAAAACAAATTTCAATAAGAGATCATTTATCATGGTATCTTTCTTGTTTTTCATAAAATGGGTTTATATTTACATTATAAATAGAAACATTAAAAAAATATAGACATTTTAGAAATCGATTTTTTGTGAACCGATACATCAGCTTACGATTTGAATCGATTTAAAAATCGACCTTTTTCGGAAAGAATCGACATCCCTATTGACGTCGACAATGACATTACAAAATGGCGCCAGTTTATTAGCAAATTAGACGTAAACATTGCAAGAATAATTGATTTTCAATTATTCTTTTCTCAAAAATTACGCGTTTCCGTATATTGGGACATTGTGTGTGTGCTTATAATAGTGTAATCTTTCTGTAAAAATACGTATCAACACCAAACTCCACTGACGTCAATGGAAAGCTAAGCCTTTTATTTCAATAATTTTTGATATTTCGTTGTATACACACTTTATTTTTGGGTTACTCTAAATTTGTCCATGAGTATAGTTAGAAGAACCCTTTACCGATGATAAGCTAAGTGACGTGGAAATAGCGGCCATGACCTGAAAACGTGGTAGGAGATGCAAGAAATCGATGGATGTAGGTGACTCAGGACCTTTAGTGGTGTTACTTGGGAGAGACCTAGGTTCAATAGTGGACTTGTGATGGGCTGCAATTATTGAGTCAGAAGAGACATCACAGTTTCTTTATTAGCCCAAAATACTTCACTTGATCTGGTCTGAACTGTTCAGTTATATTGATAATCGGTAACTAGCTAGTTTAGTAGGAGGAATTGCAATCGCAGTACTCAGTGCTTACCTTCCTCGGCCTAGGTATTTGATAAAGTTTACCGCCTTTTACCAGAAGCCATAATATTTTTCTGGCATTTTTATAGTCGTCTCTTAAGACACCCTCGGTAAAAAAATGAGTTTAGAAATTCTCTTGTACAGACACTATACGGCAACAGTTTGGTCTTCTTAATTAGCTCATAAATTTCTTTGCTGAACGTGGGCTTGTCTCTCCCGTAGTACTTCGCAGCCTTGGCAGTTGAATTACTCTTACAACTTCTCATTCCCTTTGACGCTGCTCTATGTCACCGGCCTGGGTATTTTACACTTGGCATAAACGGGATTGTTACACCGCCACCTATCGAAAGCCACATCTTTCTGGCGTAACCTTTAGTTGCCTCATATGACACGCGGGACAAAATGTGGATTCTGGACTAATGGATTCTCTTTTTCTGCCATTACACTTCAGCAGTTTGATCGCTACGTCTTAAGACATTAAATTTTAAATCTTACGTTTACAACTGAATAGGCCAAGGATGCACCAGCTGACATACATTATTGTACAAAAAAGCAAAAGCGCTAACGGATCACTGGATGGTAAGTGGCATGCCAAATAACTACATGATAATCGCAGGTTTTTTCTTGTCAAATTTATAATAAATCCTTCTGAAGTATATATATCTGTTTAAAAATAATCATGTAAATTGCTATAGCCGTTTTTTAGGAATCGGTGAACATAAGAAAAAAAAATACGCGTCGAATAGCGGGACTCCTCGTGTTTTAGAGTCGGTTAAAAAAGGCCAAAAGAGTATACGGTTTGCTTAATATTAAATAGCTATCACTGCCCAATAACTACACCAAAAGAATTGCAGGTGAGTTGGCGACCTTTCAGAATTGAGTAGATTTGTTTCGTGAAGGTTCTTTAGTCATATCCGTCTGGAAAAACCAACAGGCGACAGCAAACACAAAATAGTAGACAATGCGGTCAAGTATAGCAGAAAGTTTCTTGGAAGATTCACTCATACTCATGTGGGCATGTCAGTTGGCGAGTGTAGAGTCGAGGACCTCACACTGGTAATATCGTTCCACATCAGCATCTGTGAAAGAACGTTGGTTCTTAATCTTGTGGTATAGAACTTCCAACGTTTTGCCAATTTTACAGTGTCGTGATGCGTGAGCTGTCAATATGTTTCATGTTTGAGTGGATTATTCACTACATTTGTATCATCCATGTATTTGAATATCAAATAAATGTACAGTCAACAGCCTTTAAACACCTTTTTAGGGTTCCGTACCTCAAAAAGAAAAAACGGAACCCTTATAGGCTCACTTTGTTGTCCGTCTATCTGTCTGTCAAAACACTTTTTCTCAGGAACGCGTAAAGGTACCAAGCTGAAATTCATATCAAATACTCAAGTCTACTGTCCCTTGAAGCTGTGAAAATCAAATCAAAATCAAAATTCTAAGCCAACGCAGTTAAAAGATACAGTCATTTTTGTCGCAAATTTTCGACATTCGCAAGGGAATCAAAACCTACGGGGTACTTCCCGTGAACTCAGGATCGTGAAATTTGGTACGAAGCAATGTTTTATAGCACAGATAAAGGGAAAATTTAAAAAAAGCATACATTTTTAGTTACATTATATAATAAAAATATTTTTAATAATTTTAAACGTATATACCTACAGATTTGTTCGGAACCCTCGGTGCGCGAGTCCGACTCGCACTTGGCCGGTTTTTTTTTTCACGGGGAAACGTCTCTTGGGGGCAAGGATGTGTCGGTGCGAGTTCAACATAACCCGCACGGTGTTTCACCTTCGCCGCAAATTGGCAGGGCCACGGGTACGCTTTCGCTTACATCCGCGGACCCACCAGCGCCGGCCTCCCCATGGCAGGCCCTCCTCGGGCAGGACTTATCCTCCCCCTACCTTTCCTTCTCAGGTAGGGTGCACCAGGAACACAAGTCGCGCCTTCCTCCACGGACTCGAACTCCAACTGCGAAACAGACTCCCCCGAGTCTGATACGCGGAGGACATGGGGCCAGGAAAACGAGCACTGGGAAGCACTAGCTTTCACGACCCCAGCGGCCGACACTTCTCTCCCTCTGCAGCCCCACCACCACCGGATCAACGGTGCGTAAGAGTCGCGGAGAATAGAGCGCGTGGCGCATCGCCATACCAAAACTCCTCTTCTCCCGTGACTCCACCTCGGCTGCAGCAGTAAGGGTAGAGGGCATCCCTCTCGCCACAGCCCATCGACACACATTCGAAGTGGGCTCGCCAAGCCCACTTGAAGTGGGCACCTCGGGCCAGCCCTACACAACGAGCTAGCCAAGTGGGTTACTCTTTGTTCACCACGGGTGACCAAGCCGCGGCTACTAAGCTCCCCGCCACGACAAGGCGGAAACCCGTTCGTGGGGGTGGGGGAAGCCTTTAAACACTTGCAGGCTACTTCCAATAAAGCAGGCTACAGATGCGTTGTCACCTCTGAGGTCTAAGATGGAATGGCTTAGAATAGAATAGAATGATTTTTATTCAATATTGATTATTACATAATACTTATTGAAAGTCAATTTTTATTTACCACTGGTTCGGAAAATACCTCAGTCCTGGAAAGAGCCGGCAAGAAACCCAGCGGGACTTTTTTTAAACATAATTTCACTTAACAATAATTTTGTTTATACAATTTTAAATGAATTTTCATAGAACCAGCATGGTGGCGATCACCTTATTCCCAGGGGTTATTTTCATTCATGTATTCAACAATCTATAATTATACTTGCTCCCTAAATCCTTTAGATTGTAACACAGTAGTGCTATTTGGGGGTAGAAATACGAAAGATGAGTCTTACCACCTGGTATTTAACAGAAGGCATCAAGTTTTTGCAATTTGCGCTTCTTATTTATTTTGGAGACCTGGAGGCTGTATGTGCGACTTAAGGGTAACTTAGATCTTTCCCAAATCTTAGTAATCAGTAAAATCTTTTGTCTGTTAACGTAGTCCGCACTTATAAAGGCAGCGATGTGTATTATCATTATCATTATCATCATCATTATCAGAACCATTTTTTTATAGAATAAGGGTGACAAACGAGCACACAGTCCACCTGATGGTAAGTGGTTGTTGTGGCCCATAGACATCGACATCTATCTTTGTTTGCGAATTAAAATGCAGATGCGTTGTCAGCCGTGAGGACTAAGATAGAATTCCTCTTTCCCAGTAAAATGGGTCTCCGGTTCTCCACACTCACCATACGAAACACAGCAGCATTAAGCTGCTATTTTACACTGGTATTCTGTGAGAGCGTGGTTCTTCCCCGGTCGAGTCGACCCACTCGTGCTACAACTGTATTATTAATATAATATGTAACTGCAGCATGGCTCTACCACGTATAACGTATATTTACAAATGCATTGCTCAACATAGGCCTCTTCCAAGGAATATCACAAAGCATGCTTCTGAGTATTCTACATCTATCAATTTCCTGCATCTCCTACCAGATTGTCACACCATATACTGGGGTGCTTGCCCTACACTACGTTTTCCGATATTAAGCTGCCACTTGAGAAGCTTTCTTCCTTCATACAATTTTCAGACATAAATTATACTAAAGTTTATTTCTATTACTAATATTAATTTCTTTTTTAAGTCTATATTTATGTCTTCTTCTGGTCGGTTCCTGGGGCTCCCCGCTTTCGACCGATTGTTAATGACAACTGCAATTCTGGCACCTGGAAACAATTTCGATCGTAGAAAGTCAGAGATGCTTTCTCACCTGTGATGACTAAGATGAAATGAGTCACAGCCTCTAAGTTTACTGACTATCTTGTCCTTTAAACTAGAACACTGCAGTGGTATTATGACGATAATGTGGTTTCTTCTTTGTCTGATCGTCTTGTAAGTCAAACTATTTACAAGATTGGACACACACACACACACACACACACACACACCCACGCACGCACGCACGCTCTCACGCACGTACGCACACGCATTCACGCACGCCCGCACGCACGCACGCACACACACTCGCACGCACGCACGCACCCACGCACGCACGCTCGCACACACACACACACACACACACACACACACACACACACACATACACACACACACACACACACACACACAGAGAGAGAGAGAGAGAGAGAGAGACAAACACACACAAACACAGACACACACACACACATACACACACACACGCGCGCGCGTGCACTCACGCTCGCACACATGCACGCACGCACGCACGCACGAACGCTCGTACGCACGCACGCACGTTATTTTTAAAAGAGTAGCCAAATTTTAAACTTAAGTTCAAATATATAAAAAACGATATACGTAGTACGAGTAAATAAGGCATTTTCTTTAATTTGAAATAATCCCAAATTGAATGTGATTTATGGGTAATAACTATGCGTACGCGCGCTCCTCTGTGTGCGATTCAATTCTCAATGTTTTTGCCGACTGAGCGACCCTTACAAATATGTGCGTGCGTAGTAAAATAACGCATTTTGAATTTAAAAGGTAAAAAGGACAGAATGTTTGAGAATTTTTTGATTAATTTTTCTTCATCATTTGCCTGTATTGCTTATTTTAAACCTTCTCTGCAAATTTGGCCGGTTATTGCAAAATAACCCTGTGTATACTGTACCCCCTATATATGATCCCCTTTAGTAGGGTAAGGTTCCCCGAAGCACTTAGCCAAATTCGGCTCCATTACGACTTACATGGGATATTATTCAAGCATTGGCTTATTATTGTTAAAAATAGTTTTATTCTCAGAGGTGACAACACATCTTCATTTTGTTTCTTAATCGAGGAGAGATGTAGGTGTGTATGGGACTTATTTTTATTAAAAAAAACTATAAATATTTTATATTATGATTGTGCACGAATGGGTCGGCTCAGCTGGGAAGAACCACGTTCACACAGAATAACAACAGTAAAATAGCAGCTCAATTCTGCTGTGCTTCGTACGGTGAGTATAGAGAACCGGAGACTCGTTTTACTGGAAACGATACATTATATCTTATTCCTCAGGAGCGACAACACATCTCCATTTTTATTCTTAATCAAGGATAGATATAGATGTCTTCCCACAATATCCAGTTACCATTACGTGGACAGTGTGCTCGTTTGTTACCCTTCGTTAAGCCTTCTATGGATAAAAAAAACAAAATTTTAAACAACTTAGAGAGTTATTACTCATCTTCGCGTCATTAAGTAACAGTTGCGTGGAAATTTTCCGCGCTATTCAACCGAGGCCAATGGTTTTCCCTCTTTTTTGTAATTTTACACAACAACCAGCTCACCTTAAGAAAACTTTTAACAATCAACATATCCTGTAGCAATAATTTGAGCTTCGAGTGATTTTAACTATATAGCGAGTAAAGAAATTCTTTAACCACTTACACACCACATTACCAATGATAACACGAATACGTCAGTTTTTGAGAAGTGGGAACTTGCGTGAATTGAGGACTTAGAAAGGATGTAACTACTTTTTAAAAATTGTGGTGATTTCGGGATGTCAAAAACAGCGTCTACCGGGTCCAATCGTGAATCTAAACCATTATCGTATCAACTTAATCACACACAAAATTTCATCAAAATCGGTCCAGCCGTTTAGGAGGAGTTCAGTCATGTACATACGGGCAGAATAATTATATAATATATAACAAATATGTATTATATCATACGTATAAACTTTTCATTTTTATCATTTTGTTAGCTGATGAAATCGGCATTAAAATTTGTTGCATAATTCAAAAGATCTAAGCGTACAGACGGCGAGAAGCGACTGTTTGATCGTATGTAGAGAAGAGGTAAGAATAGAATAGAATATTTTTTATTCAATATATATTACAAGAATACTTATTTAAAGTAAATTATGCTTTTGCTTTTGTCCTGGGAACAATCAGTAAGAAACCAAGTGGGACTCTTTTTTTTTAACATACATTAAATATAAACATTTAGAAACAGCATTGTAGCGATCACTTTATTTCCCACTTGAGCACCTTTCTTCCCCATCGATTGTCGTTTCTTCGAGCTATATGGCCGGCCCAATACCACTTCAGCTTGCTAATCCTTTGGGCTATGCCGGTTACACTGGTTCTACTGCGGATATCTTCATTTCTAAGTTTATCACGCAGAGAAACCCCGAGCATAACCCTCTCCATAGCTCGCTGAGCGATCTTGAGCTTCCTCATACGACCAGCAGTGAAGGACCACGTCTCAGATCCGTAAGTCATCACTGGCAACACGCACTGGTTGTACAATTTACGTTATATTTTATTTATATTTTATTTTGTACGTTTTCAGGTTTTGAGGTATATCTAACGAGAAGATGTGTCGTAGTTTCCCGAACGCTGCCCAACCGAGTTGAATCCGTCGATTGACCTCTCGGTCGAAGTTGGACTTACCTAGTCGGACTATTTGTCCCAGGTAAACATACTCGTCAACAACTTTGAGCTTATTGCTCCCAACAACTACCGGTATAGGTGTGACATGGACATTAAACATGATCTTTGTTTTGTCCATGTTCATCTTAAGACCTATCCGTTCGGAAACACTATTGAGGTCATTGAGCATAGTGCTTAGGTCCTCCAGCAATTCTGCCATAAGGACTATATCGTCGGCAAATCGAAGATGAGTGATGTACTCGCCATTGATGTTAATGCCGTATCCTTTCCAGTCCAGAAGCTTGAAAACGTCTTCCAATGCAACGGTGAAGAGTTTCGGGGATATACCGTCACCCTGTCTTACATCTCTCAGCAATTAGTTAAATAGGTTTCGTACTCTAAATTCTGTACTCGGATAGCCATCGTAGCCCTACTGTACAAGCACTTCAGCTCTCCGATATACCGACAGTCAACTTGACACCGCTGAAGGGACTGAAGCACCGCCCAAATTTCGACGGAATCAAAGGCTTTCTCATAATCCACATACGCCAGATATAGTGGCAAGTTGTACTCCTCGGACTTCTGTACAATTTGTCGAAAAGTGTGTATGTGGTCCATGGTACTAAAGCCTTTTCTGAAACCGGCTTGTTCGGGAGGCTGACAGTCGTTAATTCTGCGTGCGAGACGATTCGTAATGACTCTCGAAAACAGTACGTAGGCGCAGCTCAGAAAGGAAATTGGTCTGTATTTCTTTAAGAAAGCTTTGTCGCCTTTCTTGAAGAATATGACCACCGCACGTCTGCTCCATACCTTCGGAGTAGTGCCACCAAGGAGGACGGAATTAAAGAGCTTCTGAAGGACTTCAAGTACCGGTTTTCCACCCGCTTTCAAAAGCTCCGCTATGATTCGATCCTCACCTGGGTCCCTGTCGTTTTAAGGTGGTGGAGAGCCATTCTAATCTTGCTCAGACTGACATCCGGGATATCTGCGGAATAGTGTCGGATAAGACTCGCTCTTTGATCGTTACTCACACTTACGTGTGGCTCCAACGATGATGTGTTCAGCTACCCATAGAACCTCTCAATCTCACTCAAAATCGCAGGTATCCCGGAAACGACGCTGCCGTTGGTGACAGTTGGTTCTTTCTTGCAGACAGATCTCTAGCAAAGACTTTGGAGCCCTGGTTCCCCTAGATCGCTTCTTCAATACGAACAGTATTAAAGTTGCGTAAGTCTCGTCGCATGCATTTGGAGATGTCTGTTCAGTTGCCTGTATGATGTCAAATCTAATAAAGACTACAGCTTCATATCCCATCAGCCATGAGATTAAGAGTCTTATCAGAGAGTTTTTGTGTTCTTTTGCGGCGGGACTTGCAAAACTTATCTCCAACCGCATGAACAGTTTCCACGAGATTGTCATTCATATCGTCCACTTCATTGCAGTCTTCTAGGCTGAAAACGGTTTCGTAGCTCGATCTGAAAGGTTTCGGGACTTTGGATTAGAGCACGAGGGGGACGGAGCGTTGATTTCATTAGACGTGACCTCCCCTACTTAACGTTCAGGTTCAGTGTACCTCTCACCATACGATGATTGCTGCCGGTTTTCACCCTCGCGATCATTGAAACATCACTGAACAGTTGTAGTATGGTTGCCTAATGAAGTCAATCTCACTTTTTGTCGAACCACCAGGTCCACTTCCTGTGGGGCCGCTTCTGGAAGAAAGAGTTCATCAGCTACTAGCCCCTTTGGTTCCGTTGCCCTATTCCGAATTTCCCTACTTTTAGCTCACCGTTCTCTCTTGTGCCTAGTTTTGCATTGAAGTCTCCCATTAACACCATATAGTGGATGTTGGAGGAATGCATGGCTCTAGAGATATCCTCATACATTTCCTCCACCTCTTCATTGGGGTGTGCCGAAGTTGGTGCGTAAACCTGTATGACCTTCAACGAATACCGTTTGGTGATTCTGAGTATAAGGTACGCAACTCTCGTCGACACACTCCCAATCTTTACAACGTTGTTAACGAGAGACTTGTGGACGATAAATCGGACACCACCTTGCGACAGATGGTCGCCCTCCCGGTGGTAAAACAAGTTGCCGGATTCGAGGATTACCGTATCCTCCCCCTCTCTTCCGACCTCGGATAATCCTATGATATTCCAGCGCAACTTGTCTATCTCTTCTTCCAGCTTCAGGATCTTCTCGTCAGTCCTCAGGGTGCGTGCGTTATAAGTTGCCTGGTCGAGTCGTCGTCGGTGGCAACCAAACGTCCACCGGAGATTCTTAGCACCCCCTGCACCGTCGTTACCATGGTCGCCACCTTACCGAGGAATAGCGGGGCCGCCGGGGACTATGGGCCGTCTCTTCGCTTCTATCATGGGGGTATATTGCCATAGTTGCCACGCTTGGCGAGCGGTTTGGCAACCGCAGTTTTTTTATTGTATTTTTGCAGTTATCAGAAAGATGCTGCTGCCCATCCTCTGCCCAGTTTCCCTCTGTCGCCTCTTACGACTCCCATGCGGAGATATGGGGTGGTGAGTATTCTTACCCGCCACAACCCGGGGATACACACACCGCCACATACACTATACTACCCTCTATTCTATAATAAATCTGTGTGTTCTAGTTTTGGGTAAGACTACTAAGCTAGCTCGTTGCGTGCTACGTTGGCTGATTTGTTTATATTCGGTGATTGTTATTTTTGTGTGAATACTTTTAATAAAAAAAAATTCTCATGATAACACATGTGTGGTAAATATATAGTTGTTTGATATTCGTTATTTTTGTAGCTATATAAATTTTACAGGTCGATGTTATATATGGATAGTTGAATAGCATTTTTATTGGTTTAGTTTGGCACAAACCCAGCACAATTAATCTGCTATTTCACGATTGTATTCTGTAAGAACGTGTTCGTTTCACTGTTGGTCTCACGAACACGAATGTAGCGAATGTAGAGCCACCTGTAAATAAAAAAAAAAATTATTTGCCACTATTATTTTTCAAAGTTAAAATTTGCTTACAGTTTTAGTTATTTGATGATATATAATATTTATTTTTTACAGTATCGTCACGAATGCGGTGCACCGACAGCGCGGCGCACAAATACAACTACGAGATTTTTAACCACAACAATTTTAATATACGCTATTGGAGCTGGAGTTACCGCAGCTGCTGGCACCAGACTTGCTCTCCAATTGTTCCTCGTTAAAATATTTAAAGTGTACTCATTCCGATTACGAGGCCTCGTACTTATGACCCCTCTACACTACTCGCGAAGTTGATCGAAGTTGAGCGAGGAGAAAATTGTAGAGAGGTACTTCGATTCACTTCTTACAACCTCGCTTCGCCTCGAGCGACTTCCGACCGCTGTCAGTTTTTGCGTTCGAGTAAAAAAACTTCGCGAAGTGCCCCGAAGTTACATGAAGCGTCTCACTACACTACTCGGTGTATGCCAGTTAGCGCACTGACGATTACCTGCAGCAGCTGCCTCTTGAACGTTATTAATGTTATTAGGGTACGGGCGAGCTCTTCGCGAAGTTATTCGAGTGTGTAGTACGTTCTTTCGACTGCGATTGACTTTGACGAGCACTTCAATGGGGTAACTTTGTGAATAGTGTAGAGGAGGCATTATTATAAAAATAAAGAATTTCTCTTGTAAAACAGGCTGCAGCCTACTATGGTTGCTCGAATATACAAAATTTGACCTGCTCAAAGTTCAAAAACTTTATTAAACTAAGTTTGTATAAAAAGGGTTATTATAATATTAAAGAATTTATAGATGATAATAACCCCTGGAAGTGAGGTGATCGCTCCCAAGCTATTTCTAATTTGTTGTGTTGTTAATTTGTGTAACATACATGATTGTAAGCTGTTATTTAAAAAAAAAGTCCCGCTGGGTTTCTTGCTGGTTCTTCCCAGGACAGAGGTTTTTTTTCGAACCAGTGGTAATTATACAAAAGAGTGACTTTCAATAAGTATTATTTATAATCTATATTGAATAAAAAAGTTTCTGTTTCTGTTTCTGTTTCTGTTTCAAAAATGAGTCGCTACGATAGCGGAATAACCGAGTTCAGATAGAATTTTGGCGTGAAATAGAAGCAGCATTATGCTGCTGTGTTTCGTATGATGAATGATGAAAACAGAAGATTACTTTTACTTGTAACGAGGTATTCATAACTACATAACTTAATTGATTCCTCTCATGGTGAAAACCATTGGGTAACACGACGAACAGCGGGTCTTCACTCTTTTGTTTTGATAGAGTAATAATAATATAAACTGGACCGAATTTCGATCACGACGGCCAGTCTTAACGAGACTAGCCATCTTATTTTATAGGATAGGGTGACAAAGGAGCAAAAGAGAACCGGAGACCCTTTTTGTCTCCGGTTTTCTACACTCACCACACGAAACACAGCAGCATTAAGCTGCTATTTACGCTGATATTCTGTGAGAGCGTGGTGTTCCCAGGTCGATCCGACCCATTCGCACTACAACTATAGTACTAATATAGCTGCAGCATGCCTCTACCACGTAAAAAAAATCATCTGCGCAGGTCAGGATTATAGTACACGAATGTATGCGCAAGCACAGTTGCACACTCTATTGCCCCACTCTTATAATCCGATGGGAGGGCATTCGAATACGAACAAAGAGATCAATAGCAGGAATGTCGACTTTACAGTGCGAGGATGGGACACCGCCAACTTCCCGGCTTTGGGCTGCTACCGAAAATTTATTGGCAGAAAAACTCAACAACTGTTTTTTTGGTTCAACCCGGTTAGACCTCTTGATTAACAGTAGCGTTCACGATCACAAGATCAAGGAGACCGTCAAATATTAATGATATACTACGCAATCGTACCAAACTGCTTGCTTTGTCTTTTGTAATGCATTCCATGCAATGCAATACAATGCAGGGATAAAAAAAATTGACGGCGTCTGTCTATCTGACCGATTGCAATCTGGATAGAATGAAAAGGCTTTTGTTAATTAAGATGGTGAGATTTAATTTCTATGGCTTCGTATTACCTCCAGGTCATATTGTGGACAAGCAAGCCATATTGCCACACTTCAGTTATATTATGGTTGTAGCACGAATGGGTCGGCTCGACCGGGCAAGGACCACGCTCTCACAGCATACCAGCGTAAAATAGCAGCTTAACACAGTGTTTCGCATGATGAGTGTAGAGAACCGGAGACCCTTTTTACTGGAAACGAGGCATTCCATCTTAGTCCTCACGGGTGACAACGCATCTGCACTTTGATTCGCGAACGAGGATAGATGTAGATGTCTACGGGTCACAGAAACCACTTACCATCAGGTGGACTGTGTGCTCGTTTGTCATCCTATCCTATAAAAAAAAAAACTGCGGTTACCAAACAGCCTACCAAGGGTGGAAGCTATGATAAAATCCCTACTATGAGGCAATTTATGGAGTAAAACTATAATCAACAATGGAGTTTTATAGTCCGTAATGGATGTACGGAAGATTGCAATCTAAGACATTAAATTTAACTACTAGCACGTAGAATTTAATGGAATGTCGCAATATGCAAAATATTTTAATACTGTTAAACTGCAATATAACGTAAAATCAGAAGTTATCATTGTGGGTCTGTGGGTGGGAAAAAATCGTATTGCATGAGACGCGTGCAGAGATTATATAAATTCTTCAAAATGTTTCGTTTGTTATTAAATATATTGTTATGTTCTACACATTGTACGTGAAAGATTAGTGAAGTACATGGACTCACCGCTAGGTGGCGTCATCCGATGTTAGTCTTTTTTTTTGCTCAAACGTCAAGTTTTTGCTCATAGTTCAAAAACATTATTAAACTAAGTTGCCACTAACTAGCTACCTAGGTTGCCAGACGTTTTTTATTTCAGATCCAATAAACCGCATCAACAAAATCGGTCGAGTTGAACTAATATATTGCTTAATAATGGATCCATGCGGACGATGTCACGGGGTATCGATTTGTTGTACATCAAAACCTTCTGAGGAATGTAACAAATACTTTTCTGATAACTGCATCAAAATCGATTCGGCCAAACGCGAGATAATCGCGGACAAACATACGGGTCAAACTGAAAACCTCGTTTTTTGAAGTCGGTTTAGAACGGGGCCTATTTGAATGGATCTGCAGTAATACGAAAGACTACAATGCACACAGATACAAAAACGAAAATTTTGGTAAAAAACCCGTGAGTAACTCTAAGGCCACTTCAAGTTGTAAACTTCTGCAATACCTCATTAAGGCAAAGACTACGACGCACACAGATACAAAAACAAAACAATAAACTTGAGTAAAAATTTAGGAAGGAACTCTAAGGCCACTTCCATAACATGTAAACTTCTATGTAAGTTATTGGTTAATTAGCATTTTATTGAGGTCGTGTTTGTCTCGATTGGATCGCGTCGTTGTCACGTATGAAATCAAATTATATGCATCTGCACGACCTTGATTTTGTTTTGTAATATTTGTTGTGAAAGAGAGAGGTGAGTGACAGAGGAATTATTACTTACTATTTTAGTTATTATTTAAAGGCAGGGAAACTTTTTTTAATAAAATAAGTGTGAAAGGGTGAAAAAATTTTGATTCTTAATCAACGATATTCGTAGATGTAGATGTCTATGGGCCACAGAACCGAGTGTCGAGTTCACAGCCCACCTGATAGTAAGTGGACGCCTATAGACATCTATTTTTCCTCAATAAAGAATCAAAGTGCAGATGCGTTGTCCTTTATGACGACTAAAGATGAAATGCTTCTTTTCCAGTCTCCGGTTCTCTAAACTCACCCTAAGAAACATAACAGTTTTAAGCAGCTATTTTACACTGGTATTCTGTGAGAGCGGAGTCCTTCCTCAGTCGAGCCGACCCATTCGTGCTACAACCGTAATATAGCGACAGCGTGACTCTACTACGTGTTTAGGTTGTTACAACAAAATTTTTATTTGCTTCATTTCACACATCACTATAATCAATCAAAAGTCCACTTCTGAATTTTTTCTTATAATTCCCATAGATTACGTTATAGAGGGAATATCTGCCATATTTGCCACGATCGGCGGAAGAGTTGTAATCGCAGTTTGTTAGTTATTTTGAGCTGTCTATTTATCAGGAAGATGCTTCTGTCCATCTCCTGTTCCAGTTTGGCAATGTGGCGTTGCAACAAGATGGTGAATTTTCAGTGCTTTGACAATTTCTTATTATATTTTTATAAATGGTTTTTAAATTCATCGTATGTTGAGAAACATTTTAGTGAGATGTGATCGCTTGTCACACGTGAGTGATTTATTGTTCTTCTTCATGAACCCGTAGAAGTCCACAGATGGACTTGAACCTTCTCCTTAGTAGGGAAGATATGTTCAATCGTCACTATTGGTAAGCTAATTGCACTAGCAGTACCAGAAGTCTCGCACTTTTAACAGAGCTGCTCGTAGTCGGTCTAGGTATAAGGGAAGTGTCATAATCATTACAGCCTTTCACAAGTCCACTGCTGAACATAGGTCTCCCCCAAGGAATGCCACAAAGCACGGTCCTGAGCCACCTGTATCCATCGAGTTCCTGCATGTCTTACCAGGTCGTCACTCCATCTAGTGGGGGGACGCCCTCAACTTGACCTACCGGTACAAGGCTGCCACTCGAGAACCATTCTTCCCCATCGGTTGTCGGTTCTTCAAGCTATATGGCCGGCCCATTGCTACTTCAGCTTACTAATCCGTTAGGCTTTGTCAGTTACTCTGGTTCTACTGCGGATAACCTCATTTCTAAGTTTATCACGCAGAGCAACTCCGAACATAGCCGTCTCCATAGCTCGCTGAGCGACCTTGAGCTTCCTCATAAGGCCAGCGGTGAACTACGTCTCAGATCCATAAGTCATCACTGACAACACGTACCGGTTGTACAATCTTGTTTTCAGGTTTTGAGGTATACCTGAAATAAGGGAGGTGTAAATGAGTTTATTTAGAAGTAAGAGTGATATATGAGCATAAGGTTCAGTTGATGGGCTCTCAATTAAAAATCAAATGCAAATACGTCGTCACTCCTAAGGACTAATATTGAATGCTTTAATGGTAGGACTCTTTTTGTGTCTAGTCTGTCTGGGTCTGTATATGGTATGAACTACCCTCTTACCTATGTTTGCCAACATACTTAGCAGTGCTTGGACTTCTGTTTTTTTATAGGATAAGGGTGACAAAAGAGCACACAGTCCACCTGATGGTAAGTGGTTGCTGTGACCCGTAGACATCTACATCTATCCTCGTTCGCAAATCAAAATGCAGATGCGTTGTCACCCGTGAGGACTAAGATGGAATGCCTCGTTTCCAGTAAAAATGGTCTGCGGTTCTTTACACTCATCATGCGAAACACTGTGTTAAGCTGTTATTTTACGCTGGTATTCTGTGAGAGCGTGGTCCTTCCCCGGTCGAGCCGACCCATTCGTGCTACAACTATACTACTATCAGCTGCAGCATGGCTCTACCACGTATAGTCTGTGTTCTGCTCTGGAGGATATAGAGAGTCAGTATCATTGCAGGCTGTGAGGCCTTTCATTTTAGTCCTCAAAGGTGACAATGCTCTTGTAGTCTTCTTTCTTTGAAGCTGTCTGTAGGTGTCCAGGAACCATAGTAGTCACTTATTATTCGGTGACTGATTGCTAGTTTGGCACGTTTGGCACAAAATATGCAGCCGATCTAGTAATGTGCACAGTATAGCAGTGTGGCTCCGCACGTATAAAATTGAATTGGTTATTCTTGAATTGGAAACCAAACCAGTGCAGTTTTCGTAACTTGTGTGCAATCAAATAATGAGACTATCGCAATACGAAAGTTCTTGTCGGTTTTACGGAGTTTGTTAATGAACTATCCAATAGTTAGTTTAATTAGGCGTCACCAATCAACTTGATCCCTTACTTGACAATGACGTTCATTCAAGTCACTATAAACTTGTTCTTCATATAGTTAAAGATTATTTTTGCTTATGGTGCGTGAAGGCAAGCAGGCTTGGTACTGCGCAAGAGCATTCCTCAAGTTCAGTGTTAAGCAAGCCTGCGCTGTCTTCGCACGCGCGGCTCCGCCATTTTCATCATTCGAAATACAAATCGGTGTTTTTATAAAGTGCTGTGTTTTGTGCCATTATTTTTTTTAATTTTAGTGCTTGCAAAGGAGCTGTGAATTTTTGATAGGTAAGTTAGTGTAATTAAAAAAACATGTGCTTATTACTCTTGCCAAATAATTTATATCTTATTAAAATATATTTATTTGTGAGTAAATCATTAAAATACTTTCCTATAATTAGCGCTGATCGTGTTAAGGCCAGAAAGACCTTCGTTGGATGGCATTGGAAATGTTTTGTAATATTTTCTCATAAAATGCCTTGTTATCATCCGATTCTATAATTTTTTAATTCTATAATTGATCTTTGGACATGATTCATAATTGTGACATTAAGGTAAATTGCTATTCACTAATTAACAAAAACTGTTTCATATTATATCTGAACAACAATAGCGAACAACAATAACGATAGATTTAGTCAGAGATTTTATAAATTATTTTTCGCAATGCGATAAATTCCACAGATTATTCTTATAAGATAATTGTTCTTTTAGCCGCCAACTTAGGAATAAATATTTTTGCAACTTTAATCTGTCACAGTAATAAAAATTATTATGATAAGCCAAAGCCACGGAAAGCCGAGTCAGATGCTTTGTTGCAGTCTTTGAGGAAGACTTGTGTAAAGCAATGAATGTCAGACTGCTAAAGTAGACAGACAGATAGATAGATTACACTTTATGAACAACAAAAAATAAACATGATAGATCAAAAACACGCTTGATTTATTTCTACTACAGTTTGTGTTTGCGTCTGAATTAAAGGTTATTGATGGTAAGCGATGATGTAGCCAAAGATGGTACAGCGCACTGACTAAAATATATTTCTTTCTTGACTATATTTTATTTTGTACGAGGCGAAAGAGGAAAGTTGAAATATATGGGCAGTAGTATTTTCCTGATATTTTTTTATAGGATAAGGTAACAAACGAGCACCTAGTCTACCTAATGGTAAGTGGTTGCTGTGGCCCATAGACATCTACATTTATTCTCGATTACAAATCAAAATGCAGGTGCGTTTTCAAGATATCTAGTTTCTGTAAAAAGGGTCCCTGGTTCTCTACACTCACCATACGAAACATAGCAGCGTTAAGCTGCTATTTTACGCTGGTATTTTGTGAGAGCGTGGTCTTTCCACGGTCGAACCGACCCATTCGTATTTTACAACTATATCAGTATATAGCTGCAACATGGCTCTACCACGTAAAAAAGTCATTAAATTGATAACAGGAGAAACAATAAGAATCTCTAATTACGTGAAAATAAAAATAAATATACTATCTATCAAAAGTCTACTTCTGAACATAGGCCACCTGCGTTGATTGCCAGATTTTGCCATAGTTGCCGCACTTGCCAGGCAGGTCAACAACCGCAGTTTTTTCTAGTCGTTATTTCATTATTTTTTAGTTGTTATTTCTTTATTTTTTTAGTTATTTTTTCATTTTTTTAGTTGTTATTTCATTATTTTTTAGTTGTTATTTCATTATTTTTTAGTTGTTATTTCATTATATTTAGTTGTTATTTCTTTATTTTTTAGTTGTTATTAGGAAGATGTCACCTTTTATGACACCCCTGAGATGATATGAGGTAGTTAATATTCTTACACCGCCAATGTACAGTTTAACAAAACTAAATTCAAAGGCTAAATTCAACTACAATTAATAGCACCGTGTAGTGACTCAATTCAAACAGAATGATTCACAACAAGAATCCAAGATATTGTGGTTTCTTCTAGTGTAGATCGCATTAAAATTTTTAAATAAATTATCAAAGAGGATTGATATATTAGTATATTAAATTTTTAATATTTAAAATCACCAAATTAAATTTGAATTAGGACGTCAAACACCTCAGTCTCCATGATCATGTGTTAATTTTGGCAAGGCATTATGTAAATTTTGAATTGTAAAATCAGTCAATTTTAAACATCATAAAATCAATATAATTTACGTTCTTCTTACTATATTTTATGTCATGGATATTTTACTATATGTCAATAATTTGGCAGTGTTAATAACGTATATAATATATATCTAATTCAATCGTATAGGTTCTATGAAAATGAGCAGTTATTGGATTCGAGCTTTTCTTGCTTCGCTTGAAGAATTCTACTATGTAAGGGGAATCCCCTGAGAATACGTATTTTATTATTTTTGTATTGCTAATATATTCCAAGGGATAGATAGGTCTACGATCTGTATTTGTTTATAAGGTATAAGTAAAAGAAAATTACTACCTATATTGACAAAGTAGAATTAGTGAGTTAGTGTAGTGTTCATTACATATTGACAACCTTCACATGTTCTCGAAATACTTATGTTTTAATTTCTCAGACATTTAGATTTCTACAAGATGTTTGTTTTTTACCACGTGTTATACAAAAAATAAGTAAAAATGTTATATTTCATACTTCAAATTTTTGAGACATTCTATAATTGGACGTAGTTATGTAAAAAGGATCCAACCCGAATTTTTGTCAAAAATGTTGACTTGAAGAATAATGTTTGTGGTCTATACTATTATGTGATGTAACAATTTTAGCAAGCGTAACACAAATAAGAAGAAAAATTACAAACAGATAGAAACCATTCCGATAATTTGAGTTTATAATATTTGAAGTATGGGTACTTCAAATATCATAAACTCAAATTAACTTATCGCGGGTTGGATCCTTTTTGCATAACTACGTCCAATTGTTAATGCTGCTCATATTTATAAGTTTAGTCCCGCATCCCAGTGATTTAAGAGTCTTTACACGTAACTCAAAAAGTCACATGATTTCTTAAAATGCAGAACATCTTATACATCTTACGTAGATCCTTTACTTTTAGTTTGGTATAAATTCCCTTTTTTCAGTCGATTTTAAAGAACTCTTTTTGATTACACGATTCGACTGTTTTTTTTGTGTGTATGCTTTACGATATCTTCATCAATAGTGAATCAATTTTAAATGATTGCAATCATACGAGAGGGATTAAACCCAAGATAAAAATCTTTGACATGCATAACTTTAAAATGGACAAACATCCAGAACGGGAGCAATTATTTGTGGACCATACAAGCAATTGTGGATTCAAACTTACGGCCCCAGAGTGCCGTAGACAAGCGCTAAGCTACTGCGCTGTCGAGTGGATCCGCCGAAACGTCGTTGAAATGATGTTAACGAACTGCACAATAAGATACATAATAATATACAATGGTCGAAAAAAACGTGTTAGTTGTAATTTTGCGCTTCTAAATCTGTTTTTTAAGCCACCAACACGCTTAGTGCGCCTTCCGCAGTTTTTTAATTTGTCTAGTACAAATAACAATGCATCTCAAAACAACACTAATTTTTTTAATAGAATAAGAAGGACAAACGAGCATGCAGTCCACCTGATAAAATAGAAATCGTATTTTTTATTTAATATAGATTATAAATAACAGTTATTCAAAGTTATTCTTATGTTAAATTTACGACTGGTTCGGAAAATACCTCTGCCCTGGGAGGAGTCGTCAAGAAATCTGGCGGTAAATTTTTTGAAAAAAGATTAATTTACAATCATGTATTACTTACACAATTACTACAAAAATCATATTAGAAATAGTTTCGTAGTGATCACCTCATTCCCGGGTGTATCTTTGTTTAAAAAAAGGTATTGAATTTCGCCAGTAGACATATTGGTATATTTATTGGGATTTTGTTGTAAAAGTGTATACACTACGTGGAGTCGAGTAGCTGGCTATACCACGAGTAGCTTGTGTCTGTTCCTAGTATTTACAGAATGAATATTGCTTTTTTTTAAAACTACTTATATTTTTGTGTACGTTTTCGTAAATAACTAAAAAACTTGGGGAGTGTTTTTAGCCGGGATGGAAGATGTGATTTAGATGTGGACAGGCGTGTCGCTGCCGGGAACAAAGTCAATGGTGCCCTGACTGCGTTAGTCAAAAGGCAAGGCGTAGTGAAGAGTGCACGCCTTGCAATACATAACGCAGTGTTGGCACCGACTTTGTTATATGGCAGCGAAACCTGGGTATGCCAGAAGAAGCATAAAAGCAAGTTGAATGCAGTGGAGATGCGATCTCTTCGTAAAATGTGCGGCGTTACCATGGCCGACCGAAAGCGTAACGAAGAGATTCGCAATATGGCAGGTTTGAAAGATGACCTTATCACAAAAATTGATAAGGGCGTGCTTCGATGGTTTGGGCACGTTGAGCGAATGAGTGAAGACCGAATGGTGAAGAAAATATATAGCGCGAAAGTTAATATTAAAAGGTGTCGAGGTAGACCGAGACTAACTTTCGAAGACCATGTGAGCAAACTGCTCGAAGAGGGGAGGGTCAAGAGTACTCGGATACCTAGACGTGCATGTATGAAGAAGATAATGAATCTGAAAGAAGCGAAAGAGGTATGTAAGGATCGTGACACTTGGCGATCTGTTCTCTCTGGCTACCCCGTCAGGGATTGTGCGTGAAGATAAGTAAGTAAGTAAGTAAGTTTTCGTAAATATATTGATAGCCCAAAGTTAATATATTAATTTGTCTTAAATACTCTTTAGTTTTTAAATCGTAGATTGCTCTTATGAGCCTATCCTGTAAAACAAATATATTTTCAATGTCACTCGCGTTTCTCTATATTTTTTTGTTTAGCTATTTCCATTGCTAGTTGCTATGGAAATAGCTAAACGAAATCTTATCATAGTCAGTGCTAACTGGAAACTGATCCATAGACTATATATATCTATCCTCGATTAGAAGAAAATGTATTCCTAGGTCACTCCTGAGGACTAATAAAGAATGCCTCTTGACCAGTACAACGTGTGTTCTCTACACTCACAATACGATGATTGAAATAGCAGCTTAACTCTTACTACGTCAAACTGCTATTGTAATCGGTATTTTGTGCAAGCGAGGTCCTTTTTCGGTCGAGGCGTGCTATTTTATGTTGCTGATAGGATTTAGGATTATTGATAGAATTTTCTATGCGGTAGAGCCACGGCTCTAGCGCGTAGAAAATTCTATCAATATGCGTGAAAAATCTCTTTTTTCTTTCGGGTTTGGCTGTTTATCCTTGCGCAATTTATGAAAGTAAAACGTCGCTATAATACACGAGAATTTTTTAGTGTAAACTTGTTAATTATTTAAATTATTTAGATCGATTTCACAAAGTACTTAAAACCGAAAATAAAAACGAAATATAATATATTCAATTATAAAAATCCGTCATTGACTTTTTTGAAGTGGACGGATTTTAAATTGCATTTTATAATTCGTTTAATGCCTACATTAGTACGAGAGAAGCCGCACACAAACGATTTAATAATATCATCTACTCAGTTCGTAACAATAATTTAGATCCAAACGGGCTCTGCAGATGTCATGTAGAGGTCAGTGACGAGTATGCAAAAAAAAAAAATACATCGATGTGGGTTATTCAGCGTGCATGAAAATACTACTGCTTTTATTTTTAAACCAAAATATCAAATGAATGATTTTTTAGTCCATCTGATAAGTAAATGGAACCTGCAGTCCATTGACACCTTTTTACATAGGATAGGGTGACAAACGAGCACACAGGCCACCTGATGGTAAGTGGCTCCTGTAATCCATAGTCATCTACATCTATCCTCGTTTGCGAATCAAAATACAGATGCGTTGTTACCCGTGAGTACTAAGTTGGAATGCCTCTTTTTCAGTAAAAAGGGGTCTCCGGTTCTCTATACTCACCATACGAAACATAGCAGTATTAAACTGCTATTTTACGCTGGTATTCTGTGAGAGCGTGGTCCTTCCCCGGTCGAGCCGACCCATTCGTGCTACAACCATAATATAGCTACAGCATGGCCCTACCACGTATAAAACTTGCCACTTCAAATAAAGGAGGCTAATGCGTTGTCACCTCTAAGGACTAATGCTGAGAAAGAATGCCTCATAGTTTGTAATTATACTGATTCTCTTTACTCGGCTATCCTGTTTGGTGGCAGAAATAGGTAGAAGGGTAGTATTTACTCAAACGGACTCCTAGGCAAATATAGTATCTCGGATAAAGCTGGAATGGTCATTGTGTATTATGGAAGAGAAAAGCAGTGCGTTTCATTTTGAGTTTAGTTTCTAAAACATATGAGACTTCGTAACTTAGGAGGATAATAGCTCGCCGTACATTTCATAGTTCGTGAGCAGCACCGGTATCGCTAATATTAAAAATTTAATTGCTGATATTTTAACCATTAAGTCAGTTTATCTACTATACCTGATTGTAAGTGATGATGCAGTGTAGGTAAAGCGTCACGACTTAGCTTAATGAGAACCTATTCAACTTGTTTTGAAGATACCCACATTGTAATCATATGGAATTATTGATGCTGAGAATTAATTCAACTACTTTCCTATTTTTGATTTTCTGCAAGCTCAGTAGTGAAGATTACTATAATGTCTAAGACATCAAATACCTGTGAAGTTCGCCAATACGTTGTTCCAGGGTTCCAGTTCCAGTTCCGTACTTAACATGAATTTTTCTCGGGGTACTCCTGCTTACTGACTTACTGCTCCATAACCCTCTTAGAAATTGAAGGAACCTGTTTCTCGGGATACATCGGACTTACTGCTCCATAACCCTCTTACAAATTGGAGGAAGCTGTGCATTTAAAGTATAAGTTGTAACTTTGATTCCAATCGAAACCAGTATGACTAAGGTACCTTCAACATCATGTGTCTATTCCATTTTGTAATGGCCGGCAACGCACTGTGATTTTTCCGATATTGCATATGCTTATTTATCTATTTATTTGACAGCACTTGTAACAAAATAAAAAATACAAAATAATGTGTATTTAATATATATATATATATATATATATATATTTGTTATATTTAATAACATGACAAATTGCATGGTTTTTATGGGCGATACATACTAAATTAGTAAAAGAGCCTCCTAAGCTGCAAAGGACCCCAAGCGGATGGCAGCAACCATCCATCTTCTCTATTAAAATTAAGATGTTTTATTTAATTTCAATTTGGTTAGAATCGGTATTCTTTTGCGAATATGTGTGTTCCATCAAATCTAATGTGATGGCGGGGACGATCTTGAACATGTTCACACACTGCAAATTTTCCAGAACGTCGGTGATTCAGTTACTTGAAATTAAAAAAACATCCTAATTTCAATAGAGAAGATGGATAGGTGCTGTCATCTGTTTCGGATCCTATAATTAATAAAATTAAATGCAAACCCAAGTATACCACTGCAAGACTTCAAGACACTGTAAGCTCATTCTGCGTATATCGGAACACAAATTAATATTCAAAAACTGAAGGTAGCCGGACTAACTATGACATCGGAACGTCAAACACCTCAGTCTCCCCCGTAACCACGGGTGCTGTAAAGTACCCGAAACGTCCGGAATTAAAAAGTAAATTAAACGCGATAAAATCCGTAAAAATTAGTTTCATTTAATGTGTAGTCTTCGCGTAAATATAAGAATATAATAGAACATAATAGAAATAAGACAATAGATTGTTATTGCGATGATGTCGTTGCCAAAATGGTTCCATTCAGCATAAATGATAGGTAGTTTATGGGCAGCGATGATCACTTACTATTAGATGAACTTCATGCTCGGTATCATGTTCTATAAAAACATCGAAACGTACACAATGTGTTTAATATCTCGTATACAACACAAATATATCGAGTGAGTTGCAAACTCGTTTTGCTCGTCGGTTACAATGGGTATTATTTGCTGCTATATTTAGAGTATTTATAAGCAAGCTTATTTATATTCTAAGGTGCTATTAAAACATGCTCTGGTTTATTTTGTTGGATGTTTTACTGTGGAGGAGAACGTCTTTTTTATATCTTACGAGTATAATACCCTCCAGACGGGATTTCGGGCACGGCGGTCAGTCTTGAAGGACACTAGCCATTTACGCAGGGCAAGATTTTAGTGCACAAGTGTGTGTGCACGCGCAGATGCATTTTATATTCTTTCATTTTTATCTGCTAGGTCGACAATCTGATACGAATGACGAGAGATCAGGTGCGGGATAAACGGATTTGCTTGCTGGAACACCTCAAGCTTCCTGACTTCGAATATCTTGGCAGAAAAACCCGATAGCTAATTTCGGGCCGACCTGGGATTTGAACCTGGGACCTCAAAAACAGCAATTACGCTTTCAACTACTAGATTTACTGCGCAATCAACTTGTACTTCGATAATGTGCATCTAGTAACAGTTTGAGTATTGAGTCGCCAGTCCTGAAAATGTATCCTAATTAGTGTTAACATTCGCGTTAAAGCAACAAACTGTTGTTAAAATAATTATAATTAAGAGTTACATGTGTTGTCAGTGTAAAATATTCCATACCCTCATTTTTGCCCGTAAATGTAGGAAGAGGCGATTGTAGGAGAAGCAAGAGCTTTGGAAGAGAGTTGGAATGGGGCATGTGATAAATGGCAGTATACTTTTACTCTCTCTTATCAAATCCTTTCCACAGTGAGACTCATTTTTAGAGCGAGAAAAGAACCAGCCTTCTTATCACCAGTAGCAATGACTAGCCGCGGATGGAGTTCCTT
Source organism: Parnassius glacialis (assembly GCA_033319125.1). Lineage (NCBI taxonomy): Eukaryota > Metazoa > Arthropoda > Insecta > Lepidoptera > Papilionidae > Parnassius > Parnassius glacialis. Next base: position 22,291,385 of record JAVANC010000008.1, read on the forward strand.
TATGAAACTCACCGCACGTGGACGCCACGAACCGATAGTCTCTACAGCAAATGGCACAAATATGTAGTTACTCATATTTGCGCCACTTACTTAGTTCAGCTGTCTCTGATGCCGCCGCGGTTCTAAACGAGTTACCCCTGAAATAAGAGGAAGCCAGAGTGTCTACGTAAGTAGCATCCCACACTAAGGCTTCACCTGTCTCCCAAGAGACCAATGTCATACCGTCGGGTCTCTTGCTATCGTCTCTAAATATTCCACAAGGCTCTAAAACCGAGGGAACATTTATAGAGACAAGAGCCCTTCGGATGACATCGCTCAAAGAACCGTGCCATGAAAATCTGCCAGCACTTTTCTTATATGTAAGTCCGTGGAGCCCAAGCTTGTCGACGCTGCTACCATAGGGGCTCTGATGGGGTTGACAAATCGCCGCTCCTAGTCGGATTTCCACGGCGATGTGCAAGCTTACCCCATCAAGTAATGTGCCGAGATTACTGGATGGTAAAGCGTGTAACCAGTGACTAGATTCCTTAGTCGAAACAGTTAGAAGGCGTGACTTATATTGGTTACTATGGAAGTTATGAAACAAATCTTTCTGCACGCTCTGTATCAACGGAATATCCCACTGTTTTTGTTGGTTAACTTCCAGTGGAACATTTTCACCGGGACAGAGCGTTAGCCTTGTCTGCCTTGCCTCCGCAGCAAAGCACAGGTCCACTTTATTATTTAAAATTATGTTACATAAGTGACACTATGCACGGAAGCAAGGAAAGCTGGTAACGCAACGCTTGACAGATTTCTCCCACCAATACCACCAAATTTTATAGGTAAAGTAGCTTGAGTCCAGGTAGGTAAATTTAGAATTTTTTCTATGCTATTTTAAGATTATTATCAATATCTTTTAAAATATCCGAATATTTCACACTGGACTTGTGCGGAGTAAGTATGTAAATCTAGGTACAAGAAGGCAATGTTTTAAAATAGTAGGAGCAATGTGGGGGTTTAATTTTATTAATTATTCAACGTGGTTTAAAAATGGATGAAATTTTGTTTCTAAAACAGGTTTCATAATATGGAAAATAACGGGGCACCAAGCAGGTATAGTGATTTTATTGAATTTTGTTTACATGATTTTAATGAACTTTGATCTGTTTTCCTACAACAGATTGCACGAGGTTTCGCGATTTATGTCGATTTCTCTCAATCGGACATTGGTTCCGCGACTAATTTTGATATTGCTAATGAATATGAAGATGATACGCATTTTAAGGAAAACGTAGTAAAAAAATATGTAATTTTGACTGAACCATAAGAATCAAAGTCACCTTTGTCATTTAAAGAGAGACAATTGCTTGAGTTAATTGCAGATGCGCTTTGAAATTACTAAAAGTATTTGACGTATCTTTATTATGAGTATATTGGAATTGAGTGGTACTTCACCATCATCCATAATTTCAATATCAAATAGAAATAATAATTTGGTGATTTATATACTCTCGCTCGATTGAGTAAACCAGTTACATACAATTTTGTTAATATTAAAATTATAGATATTGTTTTCATTATGAGCCATTTGAAAACTATTACGTACCGTGACTACTACTAAATTACAACCGTGAGATCAAATCAACATCGATTTGAGACCTGCACTCTATTTCATATATTGATCAGGTCTACATATTGCAATTAATAAAAGGCGAGGATAGAAGTCAATGTAAATGAGCTAAAGCATCCACTTACCAACAGCTGGACTGTGTGCTCGTTTGTCACACTTATTCTAATAAAAAGGCATGCATTAGCAAATCATTACCAAGATACTGATTCTTTTATATATATATATATATATATATATATATATATATATATATATATATATATATATATACACACGTGGATTCGGGGTGGCCCAAGGACCTACCTAAGATTGTTTTAATGTGGCTAAAACAGAATCACCATTTCACAGAATACCAGAAATGTAGAATTCAACACACGTGGTTCGTAAGGTAAATAAGTAGAACCGGAAGCCCTATTTACTGGTAAAGAAGCATTCAATCCTGTTCCTCTGGTGGAATGAAGCATCTGCTTTTTATTCCTTATTTCATGATAGATGAAAGATGTCTTAGTGCAACAGCATCCACTTACTCCTTGTGTTGAACCATAAACCTCTATATTGAAAGAAATGTTGTATGACTATTGTCTCAAATAAAATCAAGAACCTATTGGATGAATTTTCTACCGACTTCAGAAAGGAGACGGTACTCAATTCGAATGTATGCTTTTTTCTTTTTTTATGTGTTTTACAGCATAACTTTTTTCTGAGTGAACCGATTTCGATGTTTTTTTTTATTTAGAGCTGATGCTTTTCACGTAGTCACATAAAAATTTGATCAAGGTCTGACCAATAGTTTGAGTTATTCTTAATAATTTATATTGAAGTCGATTGTACAAAATTTTTAATTTTTAATTATGTTATTTTAAATTGATATACTAAGTAATTAATTTGTTAAGTTTAATATACAGTTTCTTATGGCGTTCATTGATTACTCGTATATGTTTGAGAACAAAGTGCATCTATTTCTATATCCTATACTTTAACTAAGTAATTCTTGTATACATGTAATTTGTTTCTCGGAAACGGTCTTAATGATTTGGATCATCATCATCATTATAATTATAGCCTGTTACAAGTCCATGAATATGAATTGATCAATTTATTCAAGGTCTAATATATTTTGATTTTGAAATTCATGCAATATTCCTTTGATGCCTTTACGTTCATAAATGAATTATGAATGCCATTAAAATAATATTAAAAATTGCTGTATTCTTGCTTGTAAAATAGTTTGGATGTAAAACGAATAACTTTTACTTATGAACGAGTAACTTATTTGTCTTTCCTAAGGCACGCATTCGGAACGACCTTCGAAGTTCGCATCTTTGCGCCCACTCACTTGTTGCGTGGAATAATTATTACTTCAAATAGCGGACTCGAAATTTAGGTATTTAATATGTAGTAACATATACATGGTAGAGCCATGCTGCAGCTATATTATGGTTGTAGCAAGAATGGGTCGGCTCGACCGGGGAAGGACCACGCTCTCACAGAATACCAGCGTAAAATAGCAGCTCATTGCTGCTGTGTTTCGTATGGTGAGTGTAGAGAACCGGAGACCCGTTTTTCTGGAAAAGAGTCATTCCATCTTAGTCCTCAGGGGTGAGGGGTGACACATTCGCATTTTGATTCTTAATCAAGGATAGATGTAGATGTGTATGGGCCACAGTATCCACTTACCATCAGGTGGACTGTATGCTCGTTTATCACCCTTATTCTATATAAAAAAAAAACAAAAAAGTCAATTTATGTTTATTATTTAACGTATTTTTATTGTTATATTGTTGTTATTTTAATACTGCCTGGTAAATTATCAGACGTGGTAGAGCCATGCTGCAGTTATAATATGGTTGTAGCACGAAACACAGTTCGTACTGCGGAAGAGCCACTCTTATAGAATACCAGCCAAAAATTGTTGAATGCTGCTGTTTCGCCGGAGACGCTTTTTATAGGAACTAGACATTTCATCTTAGTTTTTAGAGGTGATATAGCATCTGAATTTTGGTTCTTAATCGAGGATAGATGTTGATTTCTATGGGCCACAACATTCACTTACCTGTCTGTCACGGATTGTGTGCTCATATGTGACCCTTATTTCAAAAAAAATGATCCACAATTTAAAAATCATGTTTTTGTTATACCAAAGCAAACGCGGAAATAGTTCAACATTTATTAAAAAGGCCAGTTGTTTTGGTATTTTGATATGTACTGCTTCTTTTGTGATTTTTTTATAAATTGAACAAAGCTAATAAATTGAAACACAGTCTACAAACACGTCCAGATTTATAATTTTAGCACGTTAAATATGCTAATTTTTATCAGGCGTAAACAGATCGAAAAGATAATTCACTTTTGTAAGAATAAATGTATGATTGTTGATTGTTAGTTTTTTTGTTATTTTTAACAGTATAAGATAGATTGTTAGTTTTATTAATTGATAAATCATTACTTAACACTTTATTGACACAAAAAATTAAAAGATAAAGTGTAGAAGAAACCAAAGTAATCGAAAAAGTCCCGACTCCAGCAACTGTTGTGTGAAAATTACTTATTTTATCAATCTTCGTTCTTTGAATTATATTATAATATGAAAAATTGTATCCCAAAATCGAATCTACCAATGAAAAATATAAGCATTTTAAAGTAGCAGAAGGAACTTTAAAGCTTAAGTGATAAAATTTGCTTAGAACTAATCTTAACTTATTACAAATATAATCTACATGGCTGGACCACGAGAAGTTAGTATCAACTTTAACACTGAGGTAGGTTACACAATCAACTTTTTTGATAGGCTTACATTGACAACTATTCAGACCATTATGGAGGCATTCAAAGTTATGACTTTACATTTTTGTTTACTTTTGTTAAAAAGTACATTTTAATTTTCATTCATTTCTCATGTACATTGTCTTTAATTTAAAATTAAAAGAAGTTTAGAATAGAATTTTATGAAAGCATTAACACATAAAAGCTTAGTTTATATATAATTTCGTATTAAGTTTAATTCCTATGTTCAGAATAGTACGAGGGAGATAAAATAAAGCTCTTTAGAATTGTTACAATGTTACAGTACAATTTAGTAGCGTGCCAGTTAAGATATTTAATTTTTTGAACTCGTTGTAATGAACGTACAGTAATTATATATATATTATGTATAACGCAGATAATGTAATGTATTCATATAAATGAAAGTTTATAACTATTTATTTATTTATTTTATTTATTTAACAATATAATATGTAGACACAAAGTTATGTTACATTGAAAAATAAAAAGATATGTTTGTGGCGCAGACACCTATGTTAAGTTATTGAGCAAAAATATGGGAAATACCACATAGAAAATAACAAATTTTTGAGAAAAAAAAGGTCAAAATTTTTCATAGACTATTTTTTTCTAATAAAAAGTGGTTTACTCGTATATTCATTTGCCTTACACTAATTATGAATATTAAGAAAAACTTAATGAATTATGATGTAATATTTTCGAAAAAAAAAACAGGTTTCTAAATTGTTTATAAATACTTTGTATAGTGTTTCTAAAAAGTGGTTCTTTTGCGTATATTCATATGGCTGACACTAATTATGCAGATTAAGTAAAACTTCTCTGTAAGAATTGCGTCGTGATGTCTTAACCAAATGCTAATATGATGTTTTAAAATAATTATCGTTATATTCGTAAAATCGGCAGTATGCGAGAAACAATGATCTTTTTTTTTATAGCACAGGGTGACCAACGAGCACACAGTCCATCTGATGGTAAGTAGTGGCTGTGGCCCATAGACATCTACATTTATCTTCGTTAGCGTATCGAAATGCAGATGCGTTGCCATCCGTGAGGACTAAGATGGAATGCCTCGTTTCCAGTAAAAAGGGTCTCCGGTTCTCTACACTCACCATACGAAACACAGCAGTGTTAAGCTGCTATTTGACGCTGGTATTCTGTGAGAGCGTGGTGCTTCCCCGGTCGAGCAGACCCATTCGTGCTACAACTATACTACTAAGATAGCTGCAGCATGGCTCTACCACGTACACATCTTTGTATCAGGTCTTGTAAAAAGGGGTATATAGAAATAAGTTAGATATAATTTCAAAGAAGGATCAATGTAATATATATATATATATATATATATATATACATATATATATAAGATATTAGCTAGCCAGGCGGAAGTTGCCGTTTCCGATGACCCTTGGTCCTATAAACAATCCTTAAATTCACAATAAAATAAAATTGAGGTTATCGAGATAAAAACTATCCTATCTCTCAAGTTCATCGATCAAATTCCAAAAGAGGCTCCACTACTTACAATTTTTTCTGAATATTCTCGTGCCTCATATAATACAATGTCCTCTATCGAATACGCGTCGGGAGACTTGCTTACGTTATCTCAGTGCATTAAGAGAGTACATTACTCGAATGCGAGTGCTTTGGTAGTTTAGTTTTGGTTCTTTTCCAGCAGTCGTTTACTTCTGTACTGCTATTTCATCGTAGACACAAGCAACGTCAGGAAATATGCACGATCCTACGCCAAATAACGCCTATTGTGTTGAAACAAATGGAGAAAATATGAAATTTTTTATGAATTAAACAAACCAATGAATGAAAATTTGAAATAACCGCGGGTTCGAAATTCAAATCCCGCACGAAATCAGTGTATCTAACGGTAACGTTTTATTTAATAACATTTTTTATTAAGACCCCTTATTTTATTAGAGCTGATTTGGGATTTCCAAGTGCCGATGAGATCATTTTTATTGGCTAACTTAATTTCAAAAGCACTATTTATGATTTAATATAAATTTATGTTTTATTGATTTAATAATAAAAAACGCATTTTATCATCATTTCATGAAAAGTGTTATGGTGATTTGAACCTTATTTATTTATTCTTATAAACCAATGTGTAGTAAGTGTTAGTCCTGATATTAGCAAAAAGCTCTTTACGACGAAACGTTTCCATAAAATTTACATTTGCATACAACTAAAATTTTAATATTCTTCAGTTCATATTATGAACTAAAAATATACAATATTAAAAAGCTATAATAGAAAATAAATAAAACTAAAAACTTAAATTATCATGCAGTTCTATTCCCCGTGGCATCGTGCCAAGACCGCCGGCAGCGTTTCCTCTTTGAATCGCTTAAATACTTAGCCTTTCATATTCTTCTATTTTATCTTCTCAAGTCGCTTTATAAGTATGTATTTTTTGTCTTTATAGTATAAAATAGGTATCTAAACGAATACGAAAACGAAAAGTACAATCAAATATAACAAAAATTAGTATATGTGACAATCCTATATTAAATAAAGTGTCTATAATATACTAAATTAAATATTTTTAAAATGAAGTGACAAGCGCACTAACAGTCCATCAGATAGTAACAGCAGCCAATGAGCATTTTCATCATCTTTCAACTAAGAAGACTATAGAAATGCTATGTCTACATCTACACTATACTATTATAAAGAGGAAAGATTTGTTTCTTTGTTTGAATTGAATAGGCTCCGAAACTACTGGACCGATTTGAAAAATTCTTTCACCACTAGAATCCTAGATTATCCCTGATGAACATAGGCTATATAATATTATCAAAAAGTTAGGGATCCGTATGAAAACTTCGTTAATGTAAGCCAAGGTGTGAAAAAATACCAAAAAGAATCCTTATATCGCAGACGCTGCGGAAACTATTGATAATAGAGCAAAGTAATGTACTTCAGTTTTATAGAGGGTATCAATATCTACAAAAAAAGTCTGCGATACCATATGTTTAACTATTACAGTTATGTCACAATAACTACTTTTCATGTTAAAATGTGAAATAGTAACGCCGGTACAAAGTAGGCCACATTATTCGTATTAGTACCTGTATCATGCATAACCACCAATTACGTTGACCATGTAATTTTAGTAACATATTTCACTTTTGAAATCTTTGTTAATTCAGCAACCGTCCGCCGTGATGTTCCTCTCGAAGTTCGCATATCGCAAGGCGAAGACGCGTGATATACGCGGGTGAAACCGCGGGGCACAGCTAGTAGTGTATATAGTATGTGGTAGAGCCAAGCTCTACTAGCTATATATTATCGTTGTAGCACGAATGGATCGGGTCGACCGGGGTAGAACGACGCTCTCACAGAATACCAGCGGAAAATAGCAGCTCAACACTGCTGTGTTTCGTATGGTGAATGTAGAGAAACGGAGACCCCTTTTACTGGAAAAGAGGCATTTCATCTTAGTTCTCTGGGGTGGCAAAGAATCTGCATTTTGGTTCTTAATCGAGGATAGATGTAGAGGGTCACAGCATCCACTCAGGTGGGCTGTTTGCCTGTTTGTCACCCTTATTCTACAAAAAAGAAACAATTATACATAGGTACTGACTCTCTATACCCTTCAGCTCGAAACAAAGAAGTGCACGCATTACTGGCGAGCGATAGATATAGGTAAGACGGGACTATTTATTCTTCATCGTCATCATCATCATTACAGCCTTTCATAAGTCCACTGCTCAACATAGGCCTCCCCCAAGGAATGCTACAAAGCACGATCCTGAGCTGCCTGCATCCATTGACTTCCTGCATGTCTTACCAGGTCGTCACTCCATCTCGTGGAGGGTCGCCCTACACTTCGCCTACCGGTACGAGGCTGCCACTCAAGAATTTATTCTTACAACATAAGAAATTAACCACCACGACCAACAGATTGAATAGATTTGACGGCTCCATGGCGCAGTGGTTTAGTAATGTGTTGCAGCGCTTGTGTTCGCGGATTTGGATCCCGCACGAAACGAGTATATGTATGGTCTGCAAATAAGCTTGTGCAATTTATATTTGTTTAAAAAAATATTGCACGCTGCAGTTATGTTATTGCTGTAGCCATCCATATTCTATAAAAATTTACAATGGGAATATCACGAATAAAAAATCTATAAGAGGGTGATACCTAACCAGACAGTCGCCTAGGCAGAACAGTAGTCCTACCACATATCAAGAGTGTGTCCAAGAGGCTACATTTTACCCAAAAATTGCTAAGATAATTTCGACAACGCCTGGAGTATGAGTTTGTACGAGATTAAAATAGCAAAGGATGGACCGATTAAAATTGATTTAACTCCAAGCAAATAACTGCTGTTATTGGAAAAAAGTTCCTTATCGGACGGTACGAATTTGGCGGATGAAGACTAGGCGAGAAAAAGTGTAAGATTTTTCCGTCACGACTGACGGTAGACGGCCTTGGCTAAGGAAGCGAGATAGAATAATATCCATCTCCCTCGAACTGTTACTTATCTTGCCACGAAAGAAATATTATTTTATTTTAAATGATGCCTCATTTTAATAGACGCTAGTAATTCATTTATTTGTATTTGTTAATCCATATTATAATACGTTAATCAATAATAACGTACTACGAAAGGAACTATGTTCCAAACGAGTGTTCCACAACCCTCACGCATGTTTTTGTTTGTCAGTAATGTTGGTAATATAACATAAGATGTACTAAGACTTATGTTTAATGAGGGCTAATAATCTGCCACACACCAGATGTCGCTAGTTGTGACTGAGGTAAAGTTTTTTGTTACACAATGTCAGTTAGTTGAGAAATCAGTTTTAAATAATAGTTTATCATTATCTAAAATATTATATTAATACACAACACAATGCGTCAGTGGTGTGATTTTAAATTTTTTGCACTTTATAACTGTTTTTAATAAAACGGCTTTTAGTTATATTTTATAGTTCGGTTTATTCATTTCTAATGTAATTAATATAAAATATACCTAATAATACAGAAAGAAATCTTAAAGATTACATTTTCCTAAGAAATTATCATCCCCGCTATGAAATCTGTCAAATATTTTACCTCACTGTAAAGTGGCGCTGCACTGGTGGCAGAAAAAGTCTTGGATGCCCTCATTCGATCACGTTTGACCACAGATTTATAATTGTTGGAGTGGTAGAAGTTAATAAATTAGGCCAGTAGACATACGTTTATTACTTACAAAATAACTTTAACAAAAAAGCAAGATAACGGAGTACATAAAAGCAAGCTACTCGATCAGATATGACTTTTTAGTAGCGAATAGAGGGTGCTAATGTTGCCACAAAACAAAACAAGACTTATTTTTAAAAATGAGATTAAAACATTGTATATACACTGATTACAACAATAATAACTTCGTGTTTGACAGCTTTTTAAATGTATCGGTCTGACAGCTCCGTTAAGTGATGAGAGATTCAATTAATCTTTCAGGCATTGGGGCAATCCATAAATATTACGAATTTAAATAAAACATATTTATAAGTGAAATAATAATGCGTTATATTTGTTTATCGACTGTTTATTTGCAAACCATGTTTGAAAAAATTTCGACGTTCTTAACATGTTTATTTGCTGTACTTAGGGTTCGTTTTGGAGAGGTTCGGCTAATAACCTTATAAATAAACGATTAACAAGATGCGTCGTGACTATGTTTTCCAAACATGTTAAAGAAATACAGACTTAATTTTAGACCGAAAATGTGTAAAGCACCCTAAATCCAAAAAATTTACACATATTTTTATATACACTTTTAATAATGTGATGTTTTATTCAAAGTGTTATTGTAATCCATATTGAGTAAAAATTATTCTACTCTATTCTAATCGGGGCCAGTATGTAGCGCAAAACAAACGAAATTGTAGGACCTAGGATGTTTCACATGTTTTGAGTGTAACATTATGTCCGTGTATTTTAACGCCCCAGTTTCTAAAGTTATTTTTCATTAACTAAGCTGTCGCTAATAATTATATCCCTTTTTCGGTCGGCTCACAACCGACCGTTTTGCAGTTTACGTGCTTAAATTGCATAAGGACAAATATTCAGACCCGAAAAGAATATTTGTAGGTCATACAAATAATTGTTCCGTGCGGAATTCAACCCGCTGCCGTCAGCGCTGCAACTTAATGCTAAACCACTGCGCCGCCGGGGAGCCGTCGAATATTAAATATGTATGTATCATCCGTATAAATAAGTAAACTTCCGTCGAGCCTTGACTGGTTCAGTTCTAAGTTATACGAAGGGAAGTAAACACGGCCTGTGTAGTCCTTATTTGCTCTTGAACAATAATAAATACACGTAAAAAATATTTTAAACTAACGACCCGCTTCGGAATCGCCGGAGTTGTATCAATCAGGTCATCCACGTAAAAATGAGGTGTATGTAACATTTGACAGATTTCATAGCGGGGAAGTTAATTTGTGTAAAATGTAAATTTTAATGTTTCTTTCTGTACTATTAGTTCTATTTTATATTAATTAGATTACAAATTAACATACTAAACCATAGATATACATAAAAGTAGAAAAATGAAAAAAAAAAGAGTTAAAAATGTGCAATAAATTAAAAAGCAAACCACTGAGGCATCCGTACGTATAAGTATGTAAAGGTAATATGGTCATCTAGTTAATATGGTTTCTTTCTTATAACTCAAAACTACAGCCTTGTTTGCATAGATGCCTTTGTGATACAATAGCTCTTCATCAGTCAACCAAATAATAAAGGGTATAAAGGGCGCCGCTTTAGCGACGCCATTTTGAAAGTTGACTATAATAGTAAATATTTTAGTCGATTTTAGTATTGTGTAGTGTTATTAATTTTTTTATGTTAATTTTTCGAAGTATTCCTAATGAATGCCAAAGCTTGTTTGCTCGTTTTTCATAATATATTACTTTTATTATACGACTTTGTGTTTTTGTCTCTGTTCTCCTCATGGTTTTGGTTTTATAGGGCGGCAAGGCTTAGGATGACCATATTACCCTCACGTACCTCAATATAGAAACTGATAAACATTAATTAAACCTAACTTCTTTATTAAATGGCATTGTGTTACAAAAATGACACCTCAGTGTCAACTAGCGACATCTGGTGAGCGGAAGATTATTAACCCATATTGATGTGGCATTATACAGGTTTAAGATAATCATCAAAGACCATTTAAATTATCAATTATATGATTTTATAAAAAATCTCCATCTTTTCTTAGCTAAAATACAACCTAGATCACTCCTGCCATTGCTCTATCTGTTCGTCAAGTTTCATCACAATCGCTTAAGCCTTTCCGAAGATTAACCCAGAAAGACAGACAGACAAACAAAATTTCTAATAATTAAAAACTTTGTACAAACGAATTTAATATAAATTATTAAGGATAACTCAAAAACTATTTATTGGTCAGACCTTGATCCAATTTATATGAGGCCACATATGAAGCACCAGCTTTTAAATAAAATTGGTTCACCCAGAAAAAGTAATTAGTTAACACACATAAAAACATACAGTCGAATGGAGTAACTCTTCCTGATTTTCGTCGGTAGAAAATTGTTATTAATGTCATAATGACATGCAAATAATCCCCTAAGCTTAATAAGAGGCAGTTATTTCGATAATACACACAGCCACTTTAATTTTATTTGTATGTAAAAATCATAATGTTTTAGTATTACTTTTAGCTTTTTTATTGGGTTGGCGGTGAGGGGAACCCATTGCTTTATCCATTTTCGTTGCCTAAACGTTTCTAAGAGCAGACTATATCGACTATGTTGTGCCGTCAAAAACAGAACTCAGACTTTTATAAAAGTTAGAATAAAAAAATAGCACGTAGCCTACCTCTATTTTAAGTGGATGCTGTTGCACTAAGACATCTTTCGTCTATCATGAATAAGGATTAAAAAGCAGATGCTTCATTCCACCAGAGGACCAAGATTGAATGCTTCTTTACCGGTAAATAGGGTTTCCGTTTCTAACAATTTACCGTACGAACCGCGTGTGCTGAATTCTATATCTCTGGTATTCTGTGAGATGGTGATTCTGTTCGTAAGAGGCGACAGAGGAAAACAAAGCAGGAGATGAGCACCAGTGTCTTCCTAATAACAACTAAAATAAAAAAATACGGTTGCCAACCCGCCTGCGAAGCGTGGCAACTATGGCAAATATTCATATATAACTATGAGGCAATCTATGGGCACATGAGTAAAAAAATCTTTATTCTGTGCAATGGGGGAGGCCTATGTTCAGCTGTGGACAAATATACTGTAAATGTAACTGTAACATGTCATCGTATTTGAAATCGATCTGGTGGACATAAAACACATTATAAAAAGGACACTTATCACCATATGAGAGTAGTATTTCCAGGCCGTAAACATTAAATACCTATGAAAAAAAAAAACAATATATTTTTTTTTTGGGAACCTGAACGCGGAAATTGGAGATAGAGCCTGTGCTCAGTTTATAAATATAATGAGTAAACAACATAAATAAAATATCAAAGTTCATTAGTAAGGAAATAATTTGATCTATAAAGGAGTATTATATGGGTTATTGACATTGCATTATCGTAGTAACTGTAATAAAAGTTCTTTTTTAAATTTTGTTAAAAAGTCAAGTGACATTCTATAAAGGTCTAAAGGTGTTTGGGCTGTATCAGAGCCGTAAATACGCATGCATACATGATTTCAAAACAAAACTTGAAATTGTTTTCATAAGTCAAATTAAATTATACTTGTGTTGTCGTAAAATATTAATTTAATATATGTATGTGTTACATATATGTTATGGACCAAGTAATTAATCAGAGCATTGTGGTGCCCGGGCAACATAAATAATGAGAACTCAAATACGGGCTACGTAATTAACCAATGTAAGTAATTAAATAACCGATGGAGAAAAAGGTTCTCGAGACGAAGTGTAGGGTGCTCCCCCACTAGATGGAGTGACGACTTGTTAAGACATGCAGGAAGTCGATGGATGTATGTGGCTCAGGGCCGTGCTTTGTGGCATTCCTAGGGTGACGCCTATGTTCAACAGTGAACTTGTGAAGCGCTGTAATTACTATGATGATAATGATGAATTAATACTGATTTATTTCATTATTTATCACATTATGAATATTGCTACATAACTTTTTCGTCATTTGATGTAACCCAACATAAACATGTTAATCATTTTTAAGACAATAAGTGAATAATGTATCAAACCTAAAATTAACAAGTGTAAAAATGTGAAAAGGGAAAATAACTTTGCAGTATCAAATAGCAGCAGGGTATTCCTTCCTTTGTTTTACAAAGAAAATTCATAAAATTATGTCGAGCTTGTCGCCATTCCAGTGAGTAACTTAGGCATGTCATACCCGTTTGTTCTTTCTAAATCTGAGTATTTACAACTGTAAGCTCATTCTGCGTAGATCGGACCAAATATTAATATTCAAAAACTAAAGGTAGCCGAGCTAACTATGACACCGGGACGTCAAAGACCTCCGCCCCCGCCCCCTCCGTGACCATGGGTGATGTAAAGCACCTGAAACGTCTGGAATTAAAAAGTTAAATTAAACGCGATAAAATCCGTAAAAACTTATTTCATTTAATGTGTAGTCTTCGCGTAAATATAAAAAATCATTATATTAATGAATCATCACCATCATCATCATTACAGCCCTTCACAAGTCCGCTGCTGAACATAGGCCTCCCCCAAAGAATGCCACAAAGCACGGTCCTGAGCCACCTGCATCCATCGACTTCCTGCATGTCTTACCAGGTCGTCACTCCATCTCGTGGGAGGACGCCCTACACTTCGCCTACCGGTACGAGGCTGCCACTCGAGAACCTTTCTTCCCCATCGGTTGTCGGTTCTTCGAGCTATATGGCCGGCCCACTGCCACTTCAGCTTACTAATCCGTTGGGCTATGTCGGTCACTCTGGTTCTACTGCGGATATCCTCATTTCTGAGTTTATCACGCAGAGAAACTCCGAGCATAGCCCTCTCCATAGCTCGCTGAGCGACCTTCAGCTTCCTCATCCGGCCAGCAGTGAAGGACCACGTCTAAGTTCCGTATGTCATCACTGGCAACACGCACTGGTTGTACAATTTCGTTTTAAGGTTTTGAGGTATGTCTGACGAGAAGATGTGTCGTAGCTTCCCGAACGCTGCCCAGCCGAGTTGAATCCGTCTATTGACCTTTCGGTCGAAGTTGGACTTACCTAGTCGGACTATTTGTCCCAGGTAAACATACTCGTCAACAACTTCGAGCTTAGTGCTCCCAACAACTACCGGCATAGGTGTGACATGGACATTAAACATAATCTTTGTTTTGTCCATGTTCATCTTAAGACCTATCCGTTGGGAGACACTATTGAGGTCATTGAGCATAGTGCTTAGATCCTCCAGCGATTCTGCCATAAGGATTATATCGTCGGCAAATCGAAGGTGAGTGATGTACTCGCCATTGATGTTAATACCGTATTCTTTCCAGTACAGAAGCTTGAAAACGTCTTCCAATGCAGCGGTGAAGAGTTTCGGGGATATAACATCACCCTGTCTTACACCTCTCTGCAATTGGATAGGTTTCGTACTCTGGTTCTGTACTCGGATAGCCATCGTAGCTCTACTGTACAAACACTTCAGTACTTCGATATACCGACAGTCAACTTGGCACCGCTGAAGGGACTGCAGCACCGCCCAAATTTCAACGGAATCAAAGGCTTTCTCATAGTCCACATACGCCAGACATAGTGGTAAATTGTACTCTTCGGACTTCTGTACAATTTGCCGTAGGGTATGTATGTGGTCTATGGTGCTAAAGCCCTTTCGGAAACCGGCTTGTTCGGGAGGCTGGAAGTCGTCAAGTCTGCGCGCGAGACGATTCGTAATGACTCTCGAAAACAGCAGGTAGACGCGGCTCAGAAGGGAAATCGGTCTATAGTTCTTCAAGAGAGCGTTGTCACCTTTTTTGAAGAACAAGACCACCGCACTTCTGCTCCACGCCTCCGGTGTAATGCCACCATGGAGGACAGAATTAATGAGCTTCTGAAGGACTTCATGTACCGGTCTTCCACCCGCTTTCAGAAGCTTCGCTGTAATTCCATCCTCGCCTGGGGCCTTGCCGTTTTTAAGATGCTGGAGAGCCATTCTAATCTCGCTCAGACTGACGTCCGGGATATCTTCGGAATAGTGTCGGATAAGACTCGCTCTCGGATCGTTACTCACACTTGCGTGTGGCTCCAACGATGACGTGTACAGCTGCCCATAGAACCTCTCAATCTCACTCAAAATCTCAGGTGTCGCGGAAACGATGCTGCCACATTCGGTCTTCAGCTTTGACAGTTGGCTCTTTCTGGCAGACAGATCTCTGGCAAAGACTTTGGAGCCTTGGTTTCGCTCGATCGCTTCTTCAATACGAGCTGTATTGAAGTTGCGTAAGTCCCGCCGCATGCATTTGGAGATCTGTCTGTTCAGTTGCCTGTATGCTGTCAAATCTGTTGAAGAATGTAGCCTCATCTCCCGTCTAACAGCCATGAGATTAAGAGTGTGATCGGAGAGTTTTTGTGTTCTTCTGCGGCGGGTCTTGCAGAACTTAGCTCCGACCGCATGGGCAGTTTCCACGAGCTTGTCATTCATATCGTCCACCTCATTGCAGTCTTCTAGGCACTGAAAACGGTTTTGTAACTCGAGCTGAAAGCTTTTGGGACTTTGGATTAGAGCAGGAGGGGGACGGAGCGTTGACTTCATCAGACGAGACCTCTCCAACTTAACATTTAGGTTCAGTGTGCCTCTCACCATTCGGTGATCGCTCCCGGTTTTCACCCTCGCGATCACTGAGACATCACTTAACAGTTGTCGTCTGGTCGTCATAATGAAGTCAATCTCATTTTTTGTCGAACCGTCTGGGCTCGACCAGGTCCACTTCCTGTGGGGCCGCTTCTTGAAGAAAGAGTTCATCATAAGGAGTCCCTCTTTCTCCATGAAGTCGGCCAGCTGCTGGCCCCTTGAGTTCCGTTGCCCTATTCCAAATTTCCCTACCTTCAGCTCACCGTTCTCTCTTGTGCCTAGTTTTGCATTGAAGTCTCCCATTAACACCGTATATTGGGTTTTGGAAGAATGCATGGCTCTAGAGATATCCTCATACATTTCCTCCACCTCCTCATCGGGGTGTGCCGAGGTTGGTGCGTAAACCTGTATGACCTTCAGCGAATACCATTTGGTGATTCTGAGTATAAGGTACGCAACCCTCGTCGACACACTCCCGATCTTTACAACGTTGTTAACGAGAGACTTGTGGACGATAAATCCGACACCTCCTTGGGACAGATGGTCACCCTCCCGGTGATAGAGCAAGTTGCCGGATTCGAATATATAAATGAATGATATATATATGAAATATAAAATATTAACGAATAAGAATATTTTATTTGTTATAAATATATAACTATAACAAGTTACAAAACATTTAGACTGGTGTATCTTTCTATTTGTAACAATTTATTCATCCATCATGCTTTACAGCCTATTAAAAATCCGCTGCTACATATAAGCCTTCCCGTAGATAGTTTCATTGTTGGATTATTTAGGATATTTGCCATAATTTTGACGCTTGGCAGGCTGGTTGGCAACTGATTTTTTCTTTTTTAGCTCCTATCGGAAAGATTCAACTGCCTAGTTTTTTTTTATAGGATAAGGATGTACAAACGAGCACACAGTCCACCTGATGGTAAGTGGTTGCTGCGGCCCATAGACATCTGTAGTATATCCCTGCTGCATCTGCCCTTTTTAATGCAAATATATAATATTTTCAGTAAAAAGGGTCTCCGGGTCTCTACACTCAACATAGGAAAAATAGCAGCGTTAAGCTGCTATTTTACGCTGGTATTCTGTGAGAGCGTGGTCCTTCTCTGGTCGAGCCGCCACATTTGTGCTACAACTATACTACTAATATAGCTGCAGCATGGCGCTACCACGTAAAAACCACGTAGTTACTGTTTTGGTTTCCCTCTGTTGCCTCATACGACACCCAAGGTTTTGTTAGTGGGTGGCTGATTCGACAACGATGCCGTTACATGGATTTTCTGCCGACTTCAAAAGGGAAGAGGTACTCAATTCGACTGTATATTTTTTAAATGTGTATTACCTCATAACTTTTTTCTAGACGTACCGATTTTGATGATTCTTGTTTTATCTGTCGACTTCCAAAAAGGAGACGGTACTTAATTCGAGTGTATGTTTTTTTTATGTGTGTTACCTCATAACTTTGTATTGGGCGAACCGATTTAGATGATTCTTTTTTTATATGAAAGCTGGTAGTTCTCGTGTGGTCCCATATGAATTTGATCATGGTCAGACCAATGGTTATTGAGTTACTCTTAAATAACCTATATTGAAGTCGCTTATATTGAAGACGGCTGTACAAAATTTTTAATTTTTAATTATTATTTGAAAGCTGGTGCTTTTCTTGTGATCTTACTAGTAGTTTTTGAGTTATGCTTAATAATGTATATCAAAGTCGGTTGTACAACATTTTTAATTTTACCACTTTTGTAAAGATACTCTCCCAATTTTTTTAGTCGAAGTTGATTTACTAGCGGTAAATAAACTTTCAACAACTGATCATATTAAAAAAATTATATCATCAAGTGATTCTAATATAAACGTGAAGGCAATATGGTTTGTTTTTGAATGACGGTTTTCTAATTAAATACTAGCGGGTATATACCCATGACGTCAAAGATACCAAAGCTCTAGTCACGTTACCGAGTCAATGAAATTATAATTATATAGCGAGCGGTATTTCCATTTTTTAATCATAAGTTGATGTAAAATGAACTTGTTTGGATATATCTGTTGTTATTTAAAAAAAAATGTTACCACACTATTTTTCATGTATCAAAACTCGTTGCGTATGGTGCGGATAGATCTTGCACTTAAACTTATAGTGTATAAGTGCCACGTAGGGCTAGTCGTTATACACGCGGTTGCTGTTCAGGGGATCCTGGTTTTCTGTCAATAAATACTCAGTCGCAGCCCGGAGTGAGGAAGTTGGCGGTGTGTTCATCCTCGTGCCTCAGATAGCACGTAAAGCCTTTGATCCTGCATCTCATCTCACAATGACGATGAGAGTGAGGAAATAAAGAATGCATGTGCTCGCACTCGTGCGTTATAATGGGGTTTGAGTCTAATACAATTGAGTTCAACGTCTCACGGGAAAATATCGCTGTTACATAATGAAAAAAGCCCATAATTTCAGAGAGACGGCGAAGTAACATCTGTGTAATATGTTACATCATTCATTCATTGCAGCTTATTTAAAGTCTACTGCTGAAAAAAGGCCTCCCCCATGCCATAGTTCCTATGCTTGGCAGGTGGGTTGGCAACCGCAGTTTTTTATTATTTTAAGCGATTTTCAGGAAGACCTCCTGTTTCAGTTTCCTCATATCGTCGCCTACGGGATGATATCAATATATGCCCAATGGTAGTGAACCATTACATAATGCTTGACTTTAAATTGCTTGTATCTAAATATCTAATATAATGACATGGGTAGAGTAGAAAAAGACGTAGTTACTGTTTTTGTTCTTAATTAGACACTTATTAAGGACTTTAGACACTTATTATATACCTAGTTTGGGCTCCTGTCTCCCACAACAACTAAAAATACTTAAACTATTTATAAAAGAAACGTAACTGTGTAAAATGTGGGAAAAATTATCTTCCACCCTCTCCTCTTAACCCAAAAAGGGCACAGTGGTATAGAATACTTTTATAAGGTTTTAACAGTTAAATATGGAAGTTTCCAACAAATGGTAATCAAATTAACCGTTTCAATGACGCATTAATATTTTGAAATGAAAATAACTTTACAAAAAAGCCTCTACCGGTTTCGAGATATTTATACCGAAAACTTGTTTACTCAGAGTAATTTTCCATCAGAGTTTATAGAGCTAGACCCCAGGGTCACCAGACGTCACTTATTTTCTGACGAACGAAATGTGTATGATTGAGTAGTGTTAGTATGTGCTATTTTTATTTGGGATTATTGATGATTTTTGACGATATTATCTAAAATTTACGTAAAAATCACTTGGAGGAATCAACGTGAGGTTAGTAATATTTTTACGAACTTCGATTACCTGATACCTTGAAAATGGCCCTCAGGCCAAGCTAGCAGGTAGGCATGCGATCACAGTACATGCTAACACTACTCAATCTTACACATTTCGTTCGTCAGAAAATAAGTGACTTCTGATGGACCTGGCATCTTGGACTAATAGAGAATGTTTTTTCAGTTACTTCGTTTTAAACTTATAGCCTATATTTATACGCGGCCGCTTAGAGACCGCTTGACGTGTAATCTGTCTTGTCATTTATTTCTCAATAAAAATTACTTTGGTGACCATGTTAGTGACTGTACTTTAGCGGATAGCCTACTTAGGGATAAAAATTGAGAAGACCCTTAAACCCGGTGTTCAAATTATATTCAAACATGCTTATTGAATTTGAATTTTAACAATTGTCTTGATATTGTTTATATTACTATCTTCTCGGTAAAGCGTTATATCAGTAACGAAATTGTGACTAGTTAAGAAATCGTGAAAAAGATTACGTGCTGTGGTGTGTTGTGTTGTTTGTTTGTGTTGTTATGTGCTGTGTGTGTGGCTGGAGCGCTCAAAATGCGAGTATGAGACGTGTGCAACACGAGTGTATTACGTGTGCGGCTCGAGTGCGTCGTGGTACTAATGGAAGAAATCCAATCGCATGAGTTCAAGTGCGTGGTACATGAAACGAAGGCGTTGTGAGGTCTCGAAAACAATTTAATTTATTATAAGATTACAAAGATACATTATAAATTACCAGAAATAATAACTTCTTCCGTAACAACAAACGTCTACGTGCTCATTTATTGTAAACTTGCCTTTACTGTATGAAAATCAGATTATAAAAACTTAGATGATTAGATGAAATTTCCGAAATTATACTTCTTTTGGTGCGTTTGAGAAAAATGATGAGAGTGATTTTTTTACGATGCGCGCGCACACCGACACCTAAAAACGACACCATGAATTTGTTACGGTGCGTGCACACACCGAAACCTAAAAGCAACAACTTCAGTTGGTAATTGTCTGTCAACTGTCAAGTTTTCGTGAGAACTGATAATGTATATTCAAGGTAGTTATTAATATATTTATGAATCTATAAAACGTGTTTTATTTTAGTTATTTTTGTTTTGTTACGCTAAAGAAGTATAACTTCTTACGTGCATATATAACTACACACACACGTTTTTTTGTTAACGTAGTGGTCAAAAAACTGAATATTTATGTGTACAAGAAGTCATCTTAGTTGTGTATTAATGTTATCACTCTAAAGTTTTGGTAGTAAGTTTATAATGCTTATAATTGAAGAATGGTAAGTTTAGTAAGGTACAACTTCGTTTTAGATTTGACAAGTCTCACATTTTTTTAAATTTATTTCTAGTACTGTTATAGAATACTCTAGAAATAAATTAAAAAAGCCTTTAAATATGAACAAATATAACAAACGTATCAAACGATTTTAGATATTATAACCAAATGGCTTGCGACGCTTCTAAACTATGTTTTGATATGTTTTCCCAAAAGACTTTTGTCTGTATCGAAAAATAATATTTCTGAACGCAGTCTATGAAAGATAACAACTATAAAATTTTATGCCAAGCGTTATAAAAAGAAATTAGAAGAAATTCTTGGTTATTTCTTAACTTTATTAAATGTTGGTTTATCTATCTACTGCTTTCTCTTTTTCGACTGTGTATGAGAGAAAGAAAGATAAAGAGAAATATTTTACAACATATGAAAAATTAATAATAACTCTTAATTTTTAACAAAAATTTTTATTACAACTTAATTCTAAAACTAAACGAAGCGATTATTACTAGGATTGTATAAGCCTTGACTGGTGGTCTTCCGCGGATGCGATGCTAAATGTAGAGAGAACATAATTTCAATACCTTATTTATATTTAAAGTTGTTATATATCATATTAGATATTTCTATGTATATATATATACGTATTATATAAAACTATAGATCGATATATATAGGCCGATAATTAATTTTAACACACTGTAATGAATACATTAATGAATTACTTGAGTCGTGATAATTTAGTAAAAAAATCGTATCTTTATTACTTATTTATTAATTTTATGAAGTGAATTGCACCTGCCACAGTTTTTTAAATCATTCAGGGTTGACTAGTAGAGAATTCCATAAGGCATTAAGTACCCTTACTTTTTTGTATTGTTTTGCTTGTTTGTATATTATCCGCCTCGGTTTCGCACGGCTGATTTCTGGACCGCGACACCAGCGCCACCTACGGGGTCTAATTGTGAATCTAAACCATCTATAAAAAAAACTCCGACGTGAATTTGTGGAGATAAGGAACAGAAACACATGTTTTTATACTCCAAATGATTAAAAACCTTTCAATTAAAAGCAATGAAGTGACGCAAAATGCACGTACATTTCCAGTGGATTTCCGCGTTCACGTAAACAATCATTTTAAATAGGCATTAATCACATACACGTTTGCTCTTAAAAATGTGCAAGAGTGGGGGAACTTGCTGACTTAGATTTTTGCATAATTGTTATCGAAGTAGATATTCGCATGCATCGTGTGATTTTTCCGTAATTACTCATTATAGTCTATGATTTTTCCGTAATTAAAAGTTAAAAAAAATGTTTAACGCATAATACTTTAGTCTTTCTTAAAAAAAAAAAGGTTACAGACTTTAGTATATATGTCTTGGAACAGGCCTCCTCTCAATTAGGATAGAGTTATGAAGCAATAAATCCACTCCGCTGCTACAATATGTGTTGGCGGATATTACATCTATGGAATAATTTTATTTCTCCAGCATTCGGTCTGACTCTGTAATTTGTGCACAAAAACCGACACCAACGCCGACTAGTGGCAAATACAAAAAAAAAAAAAAACAGGCAAACACCTATCCACACGTTCGTGTTTCTTCTCTGGTGTTCGCTGTTTGCTGTTATTAACCAAGCATGTGGAGGCGGTTTCAGCTATCACGGCTTTCCTATCCTATTTACACGCTGATAATAGTCCACTGCTAAATAATGGCTTCTTATTGTCGTAAAATTACGTTCATGAATACGTAGTAAACATCAGTTTTATAAAATAAAATATTGAGGTCTTTCTAGCGCTTTCTTTGCGTATTTCACAGATCCAGAGATAGCAAAGCGATCACCAATGTGCCTGATATGCGTGGTGATTAAGGCACATTTTTCTTATAATAGAAGACGCAGTCGGGCTTAGATCATAGTCCTTCAGTAGATTGTCAGGGACTAATAAAGAAAGAAGATGGCAAAACAGTTGAATAAATTAAGATTTTTTTTTAGCAACCCCAGGTTTTATTCAAGATGTTATTTTACTATTTTATGACAGCCTTAAGAATTTAAATAAAAAAGATAAAAAATAACATATTATTATTAGAATATTTAGGGCCAAATATTCTAAGTATAATATGTTATTTTTTTCATAAAAATCGACTACAATAATTAAGTTAAATTAATTAATAATTAATTTAAGTAATCGACAATCAGAATTTAATAATTATAGCCGGTAATTCCCATTGTTACAAATTATCAATAATCCAGTCCCATCCAAAAACATTTTGTCATTAATTTGTTTAGATGACTTCAATTAATTTACGAATTTCATTAAATCATTTTCTCTCTGTATCTCCTCCCACACCCAAACGCTAATTTTAGATTTTCGTATTTATATTATTGAATATTGTTTCTTTAATATACACGAGTAAAGAATTGATTTACTCGGAAACAATAATAAATTACCTACGTAATATCTGAATATTTAGAAGGGTTTCCGGGAAGCGCTTGTGGAAGGGACTACGTATAAATTTTCCTATAATGGACGGATTTTCCTTGTTTATTAATGCAAATAGAAATTAGATTATAAAACGCATCTTGAGGTTGCTAAATTAATTAAAAAAATTAAATGTAGGGTTTTTAACAGCTCATAATGTTTTATACGTGGCAAAGCCATGTTTCAGCTATATTATTAGTATAGTTGTAGCACGAATGGGTCTGCTCGACCGGGGAAGGACCACGCTCTCACAGAATACTAGCGTAAAATGGCATCTTGACACTGCTGTGTTTCGTATGGTGAGTGTAGGGAACCGAATACCCATTTTACTGGAAAAGAGGCATTCCATCTTAGTCCTCACGGGTGATAACGCATCTGCATTGTGATACATTGAGGATAAATGTAGATTTCTATAGGTCACAGCAACCACTTACCTTCAGGTGGACTGTGTACTCGTTCGTCAGCCTATCTAATAAAAAGTTCACTATTGGACATGGACCTCCATCCATCCATCCATTATAGTCTATAAAAGTCTACCGATGAACAGAATGCCCTATAGATTGCCTTACAGGGAGGATATCACCATAGTCGCACGCTTGGCAGGGGGGTTGTGAATAGCAGTATTTTGTTATTTGAAGTTGTTATCAGGAAAATTCTACTGCCTATCTCCTGTTTTAATTCCCCTCTGTACCCTCTTATGACACACACGGGACGATATGGCGTAAGTAGTGGATATTCTTACACCGCCATTACACGCTCAAGCCTCAAGGCGCCTATACACGATCGGCCATGATGGACAACCACAGAATGGGCCATGATTGTCCCAATCATTGCGCGGCTGCCCACACGATCGTGCATCATGTCGGCCGGATGGATCGGACAGATGGACGTTAAAACAGTTGCAGCTGCCGCTATTTATTTACCTAATTAGTTTATATGTATCATCATCATCATCATTACAGCCCTTCACAAGTCCACTGCTGAACATAGGCCTCCCCCAAAGAATGCCACAAAGCACGGTCCTGAGCCACCTGCATCCATCGACTTCCTGCATGTCTTACCAGGTCGTCACTCCATCTCGTGGGGGGACGCCCTACACTTCGCCTACCGGTACGAGGCTGCCACTCGAGAACCTTTCTTCCCCATCGGTTGTCGGTTCTTCGAGCTATATGGCTTATATGTATAACCATTATTTAAATGTACAATTTAAAAGAGTGATGAAAGAAAAGGAAGCAAAAAATGTGCATGTTAACTATACACTGAAATAAAACAAGGTTTTAAGTTTATACAGCATCGGCGATCATGTAGACGCGCGCACGATCATGGCCGAACTTTTTTTGATGATTGTCTGAAAAACCGACACAGCGGCTACGCTCGATCATAACCGATCATGGGCGATTATAGGCGATCATGCCCTCCACAAGATCGTGATCGCTAGTATTCGTCCATCATGGCCGATCGTGTATAGGGCCCATTACCCGTTTGTTATTAAATTCTCTATGATTTGCGTTAATCTTCGCACGGTCGTCGCGCGGTTCGACGATGATAAGATCAGCCATCTCGCACCTTCGACACGGCTCCCGGTCTGGTTGTAGTTACCATTATCTATCGAAAGCATTATCTTTCTGACATTTCCCACAACGTCATCTACGTGACAGGATTGGGTTTCTCTTATTATTAATTTCTTAAGTCACCAACACACAGTCATCAAATTGTAAGTATATTTAAACTACAGATCTATCTATTTATTTATTTAAACCTTTAGGTACAAAAGAAAAATCGTACACATGTCGGACTATTAGGCTATGTAGAGATAAACATATGGGAGGTAGTGCAGCTAATATATCATCATTATCATCATTACAGCCCTTCACAAGTCCACTGCTGAACATAGGCTTCCCCCAAAGAATGCCACAAAGCACGGCCCTGAGCCACCTGCATCCATCGACTTCCTGCATGCCTTACCAGGTCGTCACTCCATCTCGTGGGGGGTCGCCCTACACTTCGCCTACCGGTACGAGGCTGCCACTCGAGAACATTTCTTCCCCATCGGTTGTCGGTTCTTCGAGCTATATGGCCGGCCCACTGCCACTTCAGCTTACTAATAATATATAAAAATATTTAATTAGATATAATATATAAAAATAATTTTTGGTTTGTTTGTGTATTATGCGTTGCCACTCTGTTCATCAGATTACGCTAAAACTTTATCAACTTAATGCTTGCAGTAGCGCGAAGGTTAGTACAATTAACTTACAATAGGTGATGCGCGTAGCGCAAAGACAAATTTATTTGAAAGTTATGTTACTCAACTTTAATGAATATGTTATAATTCCTAATTAAATAATTTAACTCTTCCAAATTTAAAACGGTATTTCCACAATTATAATTTTCTATGGCAGCAACGTGCCGGTATCAGTTAGTAATAGAATAAAATTTTATAACAAATTTGTTCTTAAAAATTTAAATTGTATATGCAATTGATACAAGGGAAATTCAAAGTAGCATGTTATATGTAACCGACCCTGACCTACCAAGAACCGTACGTAATAAACGTAACATAACAAACAAACATTAAGTTGCAGTAACTTAGTTCCAGGTGCTTGCATTGAATTATTGTTCATTGGAAACTAGTTTGATCCCACTTTGAATCTCTCAAGATATTAATTGATACTTTAAGTGTTTAACTTACGATGTGTTGTAAGCTTTCATATTTGGGAAATGACATAGGAAAGAGTCGTACAGACTATTAAAAAAAATAATAAGATCAGGTTAAGACCAGCAACTAGGAGATCTTGTCGCCATACCGGTGTATCATTTAACCATGTCATCTCCCGTAGTTCACCGGTTTCTAACTCTGAGTACTTGGCACATAAACAACTGGGTAGAAAGAATAGTAGCCATTGGTAACACCAGGTAGTACGCTCTGAAATACGTCTCGTGGATAGACAACTGCTTTAGTCTAGGTACTTGCCGGAAGCCGTGATCGAAAATAACTGCGCTAGGCTCTACTGCGCCCGTGCCATCATCACACGGATTTTTTTTGCGAATAAGTCTCATGTTGAGGTGATGACCTGAGTACAGTTATAGATATTTTTGGTCAATATTACCATTCCGTATGACGAGAACCTCGAGAAAGGCGAAATAGATAAGCGAAAGGGTTAATATCGGTCATTCTCTCGGGTCATCTGAGGAGACTGGGAACCGGTGACGGATCGCTCCGGGCCAATTTTTTTCCCTTTCCGCCTAACCGGTTTCCGTTTTGTTTCCCCTGCCAAGGGCTTTATTAACCATTTAATTGTTCCGTGAATTATACATATATGAACATTTAGATTGGTTAACTATTGTATGTTTTTCGCGATCAGGGAAGTTGTTAATTTATATTATTTTATGTATATACGTTATGTTATACTATTTATCCAAATAGTAGCTTATATTAGTAACTTATACATTTTATATTTATCAATCCAACCAGAAGGAATACTATTTTTTTTTTATAGGATAAGGGTGACAAACGAGCACACAGTCCACCTGATGGTAAGTGGTTGCTGCGGCCCATAGACATCTACATCTATCCTCTATTATAATTCAAAATGTAGATGCGTTGTCACCCGTGAGGACTAAGATGGAATGCCTCATTTCCAGTAAAAAGGGCCTCCGGCCACCTGCACTCACCAAGCGAAACGCAGAGGTAAACCTCTACTTCACGCTGGTATTCTGTGAGGTCGTGGTACCACCCCGGTTCGAGCCGGCCCATCCGTGCGACAGCAAAAGCTGCCGCGTGGCTCTACCACTGTTAAAACTATAGAAATGCTGCAGAAATAATAATAATAATAATGTCCTCCAACCCGAATTGCGGTCGCGGAGGCGGCCCTTAATGGAGACTAGCCATCTGCGTAGGGCAGGATTATATTGTTCGAGTTAATGCGCAAGCACAGGTGCACTCTCTATTCCCTCACTCCTTACTCCGGGCTGCTACTGGGAATTTATTGACACAAACACTCAATAACTGATTATTGTTGCCTCAATCCCCGGGTCTTTGCCGTCTGGGATTCGAAACAGGGACCTTAAGATCAGCATTTTTATATAACATTGAAGTGACGAACAAGCTTACAGCCCACCTGATGGTAAGTGTCTACTACAACCTATGGAGATCTGCAGCCAACTTATAAAAAAGACTACACTCCAACTACACTCCAACTACGACCCAACTCCCGGGTCTTCGTTGTTGGGCATTCCTACCCGGGATCTTATGATTAGCAGTCGCGTTTACGAACATTACGATTACTAACGAGACGATTTGTCGTACATACTAATTAGGTAATGACATTAAATCTGGTCTCTGTGGCTTTGTCTATGGCTTAAGTCTTCAACAGAATAGTACTTACTTGTCTATAAGCCCGTGACTCAGTCTGGTATAAACATTAACTAATACAAAGAAAATTGTGAAACAGCCGTGCGTCATTTCGTTTCGCAAATCTTGAAATTTCATTGCAATCGCTTTGAGACGAAATATTTCGAGGATTTAATATAAGCGTAGCCAAATATCTGGTACATTTTAGCTATTATAAAATTGTATTTATAATTTAAGTTTGGAAGTACTCATCCATCAAATAAAACGTACGTGGTAGAGCCATGCTGCAGCTATATTAGTAGTATAGTTGTAGCACGAATTGGTCGGCTTGACCGGGGAAGGACCACGCTCTCACAGAATACCAGCGTAAAATAGCAGCTTAACACTGCTGAGATTTGTATGGTGAGTGTAGAGAACCGGATACCCTTTTCCTGTAAAAGAGGCATTCCATCTTAGTCCTCACGGGTGACAACGCTTCTGCATTTTGATTATTTATGAGGATAAATGTAGCTGTCTATGGGTCACAGCAACCACTTACCATTAAGTGGTCTGTGTGCTCGTTTGTCACATTATCCTATAAAAAAAAAGTTGTTTCGGAATACGTATAAAGTAAAGTTTTCTTTAACAAATATCCTCCAAACCGAATTTCGGGTACTGCGGCCAGTTTAAACGGAGATTAGTCATCTGCACAGGACTACAGTGCCCGAGTATATGTTTAAGCATATGCACCCTCTATTTCATCATTCTTACACTCCGATGGATCGGCAATCCAACACGACCGGAAAGAGATTAGACGCAGGACGAATGGCTTTACGTGCTTTCCGAGGCTCAGGGATGGAATACTGCCAACGTCGTGACTCCGGGCTGCTACTGAGAATTTATAGGGATGCAATACTGCCAACGTCTTGTCTCCGGGCTGATAATGAGTGTTTCTTAACATAAATACTCAATAGCTGATGTTTTTGTTGGATCCGTCCCGGGATTCAAACCTGCGACTTCATGATTAGCAGTTCCGACCACTAGATCAACGAGGCGATCAGTCAGTTTTCTTTAATACCACATTTGAGGCGGTAAGACTGCTTTATTGCCTAGGATTCTATCTGTATAGATTTAAATCTGTCAAAGTAAATCTTGATCTTGTTGATATCTATAGGCAAAGGTCGATGATCATACAGCCACTTCATATTAAGTTTTACATTAACTTATTTACGGAGTAGAAGAGTTGAATCAATTTAATTTGTTTACTTTTAAGACCTACTGTTAATTATTTTCTTTATGTTTGTAATATTATTAAGCTTATAATATGTTTTTGCTACGTATTGCTGTAAATTGCTTAAATTTCTATTAAGCGAGAAGACTCACCGACACACAGATCAATAGACGGCAGTCCATATATTTTTTCAATTACATTTATTGTTATGTAATCTATAGTGAATCAATTAGAAAATAACCTAATCTTATAATTAAATGTCTGTAATTATTGTAACGTTAATAATAATATGGATTTGATGTATAGCTAAAAGTATAAGAACGATATTATGTAGCGAAATTGAGGTATGGCCACATATCGAGAATAGAACACTCCCTCACGTTGTGAGGCGTGCAAAAGAAGCATATTTAATTCATTTAAATAAATACAACAAAATAATATATATAACTTAGTTCTTTGTATCATTCAAAATGGGGCGTCTAACTAACCAAAGACCTTGTGCTCCGTTGTGTGCTAACTGTTAGCTACTTTTGGCTACGTAACATGCGTCAGGCCAATCTACATAACCGGATGGTTTCACTGCGAAAGAATACATTCTCGGTTAGCATCAAGGTCAATTACTCAACTTATTTTCGGAGTTTACCTACATTTACTACGTTTGACCTTTGTACAATCGACTTCAATATAAATTATTAAGAATAATTCAAAAGCTAAAATATACGGGACTTTATGAGAAGCGCCAGCTTTCTAATAAAAAAAAGAATTGTGGAAATCAGTTTACAAATAGTTATGCACTCACATAAAAAATATACAGTCGAATTGAGTACCTCCTTCTTTTTGAAGTCGGTTAAATATGATTCATATGAACACAAATACTGATAAAATCTTACATAATTCATAAATGAATGTCAAATGATGTTACTTAGAAGGGTAGCGATTAACTCTGCTTGAGCAGCAAAACAATAAGAATAACAAAGCTTTGAACTGAAAATGATTCATAATATAAAGTAATTAGCACACGATTTTCAAATAGAAAGATTTAATTTAAAAAAAAAAAACGATGATTTCATATATTTACACGAACACTAGTTCACATTTAAATGAAAGAAGTTTTTATAGATTTTGGGTGCAGGAATCAGGTGGACTGTGGGTTCGTTAGTCACTATTTATGGTTTGAAATAAAAGAGCAAAAATAAAACAGTGAATTCGTGACTATGACATAATATTCTGACTAGAATCATCACAGCTATAATGCATATTATTTGAGTTGTTTTTACTCTAGTTATATTGAAAACAATTTCTCTGGGCGTTGTTAAAGTTTGGACAAGAAGTATCCACAGGAGTCACTAACATCTTTCAAAATGCTGAAAATAATGCTGTCATAAGGCCGTGATGAAGGGATTTTACTTTAATCATTCATCAAATACGGGTTAATTTCAGGCAAAGGTCCCTAGGGATAGGGTGACAAACGAGCACACAGTCCACCTGATGGTAAGTGGTTGCTGTGGCCCATAGACATCTATATCTATCCTCGTTTCCGAATCAAAATGCAGATGCGTTGTCACCCGTGAGAACTAAGATGGACTGCCTCTTTTCCAGTAAAAATGGTCTCCGGTTCTCTATACTCACCATACGAAACACAGCAACGTTAAGCTGCTATTTTACGCTGGTATTCTGTGACAGCGTGGTCCTTTCCCGGTCGGGCCAACCCATTCGTGCCACAACTATACTACTAATATAGCTGCAGCATGACTCTACCACATGTTTGTGTGCACTTGTCACAATATAATATTTCCTGCATAACTATATGATATTACGGGTGTCTTAAGAGGCGAGTGTAAAGTACCGGTGGTTTTTACTAGAAACGAGGCATTCCATCTTAGTCCTCAGGGGTGACATATCATCTATATTTTGGTTCTGAACCGAGGATAAATGTAGAGGTCTATGCGTCACAGCATCCACTTACTATCAGGTGAACTGTGTACGCTTTTGTCACCGTTATTCTATATTTAAAAAAAACATGATGTTGATGTTGATTTATAACGTACTCGGCAGCGAAGGGATCGCTGCCAAGTACGTTATAAATCAACACTTAAAATAGCAAGTAACTATTTTATTGTTGCTGCCCCTAACCCATTACATGTACTGCCGTGGTAGCCCTTGAGTTATCGCTGAGGTACATTTAATTGGTCATAAATAAATAAAATATGTTTATTTACGAGGTTAAGAAGAAAAGTGGGGCTTTAGTAATTTCAGTCGTAATAAGTTGGTTTTTAGTTTTATTAAAACCCTTTAGCCTTTTTGAACTTTATGAAACCTTGTTCTTGAGATTAATACTTAACGATAAAATCTATTTGCTGTTATTTTTATAACTTCAAGTGGCATAATGTGGGTTGGTTAGTTACATAAGGATATTTTTGGATTTACCAAAAAATTAAAATATGACTAAATAAAGTTATGCGATTTTTTTGTACGAGTCACTGGCCTGTGTAAATTTATTTTGGAATAAATAAATAAATACTTAATAATAGGAATATTTACAAGTACGATTTCAAATTTCCATCCACATTATTGTTTTTTTTTTGTAAAATGCATCTACGTCGGGAATATATTCGCGCGATAATTTTTTGGCATTTTTGGCATTTAATGTGATCGAACTGTGAAATATTTTACTTGAATCTAGCTCAGAATAGCACAGAATACTGCACAAAACAGCAGCATAATGCTGCTGTGTTTCATGTGATCAGTGCCGAGAACCGCATACCATTTAACTGGTGGAACCACTCCATCTTAAACCTCAGGAGTGACAACGCAATGTAAACTGTTATCTTCTTTAACATTATAAAAAAATAACACTTCATTTAATAGATGAATGTTACATACATACGACTATGTAGTTGCGGTGTAGGAATGTCCACTACCCCATATCGTCGCGTGGGTATCGTAAGAGGCCACAGCGGAAACAAACTAGGAGATTGGCGGCAACGTCATCCTATTAACAACTAGAAAATAAGAACTGCGGTTACCAACCCGCCCACCAACCGTGGCAACTTGGCAAATTTCTCCGTTACAAAGCAATCTACGAGGAGGTCTATGCTTAACAGTGAACTTTTAATAGTCTGTAATGATGATGATAACTTTATATGAGAACGTATAATGTAAAGAGTGATCGAAGTAAATTCATAAGCAAACATTTCACAGATGATGTTATTGTACATATGTAGGGCTTGCGGCTGCCATTAAGTAACATTTCATTTTTAACGTTTTTTTTTTATAGAATAAGGGTGACAAACGTGCACACAATCCACATCTATATTTACCTTCAATTAAGAATCAAAATGCAAATGCGTTGTCCCGACCAAGGACTGAGATAGAACGTCTCATTTTCAGACAAAAAGATCTCTCTTCTCCGGTTCTCTACTGTCACTATACGAAACACAGTAGCATTGAGCTGCTATTTTACGCTGGTATTCTGTGAGAGCTTGGCCTATCCCGGCCGAGCCAACCCATTTGTGCTGCAATCATAACACAGCTGCAGCATGGCTCTACCACGTTTAAGCAATCTCTTCTTTCTAGTGTTCATGCCCTTGCTTTATTAAATGTTATTTAGTGGTCGTAATTGAGTTTTTACATAAAAATATATTGTCATTACGTAAAACTGTTAGAAAATAATTTATTCCGCAATCGGGGTGAGATTCATTGTTAGTGTCTCGTACTTCCTTGTTTAAAATTCACGGTTAAATGTACGCAATATAAATGGCACTGTCTAAGCATGTCAAGTTCGTTAATCATACGGCAGAGGTGGTTAGATTCTAAAAGGAAAATTCTTTTAACCTTACTGGTTTGTGGTTCGAGAATTTTTATCAATTTGACAAAAAAGTTAAGGCTCTATGATATGGACTATGACTAGCCACTACAAATGCCATATATTATTGTTCTCTTTTTATTTAAAATAAACCAACTGTAATGAGGGCATCCACGACTTTTTCTGCCACCAGGGCGGCGCCACTTAAAAGTGAGGTATAATATTTGACAGATTTCATAGCGGGGAAGTTAATTTGTTCGGAAAATGTAGAGGTTAATGTTTCTTTCTGTGTTATTAGCTATATTTTATATTATTAAGATTAAAAATAAATAAACCAAACCACAGATATCCATAAAAGTAGAAATTACTTAAAAAAGTTGAAAATGTGCAAAAAATTAAAGAGCAAACCACTGAGGCATTGCTTTGTGAATTAATATTATACTTTTGAAACTGATAAACTTTTATTAAAAACTAACTTCTCAATTAAATGACATTGTGTAACAAAAAACTTTACCCTCAGTGTCACCTAGCGACATCTGGTGAGCAGAAAATTATTAACCCTCATTGGAAACGATGGAAAATTTTGCGGTTTGTTCTATGTGGTTTATAAATTATTAAGGAGAAAATGGAAATACATAAAACTAATAACAATGACCGACCTCCATAATAATATATATCAGCTCCATAGCAGTTTATAAATATGGATGTTTTAATGCTCTCTCATATTGCCGCTACAGGTATTCAGTGCATCCTCAGCCCATGCGTAATAAATAGGCATGCGTAATACCACTCTTACCCTATATCAAATGGTATATGCAATATCTATATATCGGTTAATATCTACATGATTCTGTAAATCTGTTAGGAAGTCAGTATTCAGTACCACACGGTGATATACGATTTTCGATAGTTTTGGTTTGCTTAGTTAAACAATTATATAATATATAAAAGTAATGTTTGTTTATTCGTATTTTTTTTATAGAATAAGGGTGATAAACGAGCACACAGTCCACCTGATGGTGCTGTGGACCATAGACATCTACATCTATCTTTGTTTGCGAATTAAAATGCAGATGCGTCGTCAGCCGTGAGGAATAATATGGAATGCCTCGTTTCCAGTAAAAACGGTATCCGGTTCTCTACACTCACCATACAAAACACAGCATTAAGCTGCTATTTTACTAATGCTGATTTTACGCTGGTATTCTGTGAGAGCGTGATCCTTCCCCAGTCGAGCCGACCCATTCGTGCTACAACTATACTATTAATATAGCTGCAGCATGGCTCTACCACGTCAGAAAATTTTATGTGCTGCCATATTGTTTATCATATTGCAGTAAAACTATATACGCTGCTGTTGCTGCTGTGTTTCGTAGTGTAAGTAAAGAATCGTAACCTGGTAATGGGATATTTGATCTTAGTCCTTAGGAGTGACAACGAGTGTAGGTATGGGCCGCAGAATTCACTTCTTATTTTTCACCCTTAAAATAAAACATATGGTGCTATAAGCCATGATTCAAGGCAGAATGATCTCATGGCACCCAAATAGGCGATTGATTAACCATTTCGTATAAATATTGATTCGCCTGTCATATCGATCTTTCGCCTTTTACGACAGCCTGTAGACAGAATAGGGTGAAGGATTCCCGTAATCGGGCAATTATATGTTAAGTAAGTTCATAAACATACATCTTTACAGAATGAACTTATTTTTATCGTCGTTAAAAACGTGGTTCGATAATAATCTACAGCTTCATGGTTATGAAACCGGTAAAAAATTATAAACAGTCTTCACAGGTATCGATAATATGCGCATCTTGCCATCTAGATGAAGTAACTTGTCCATTAACGAGCATGGGACTTTATATGGCGAATTTCGTGATCGTAAACAAATTTAATTGAAGACGATATGATGTATCGTAAATGAATACATCGATTGCCTTGGCACGATTGACTCGCCAACCTTGATAATACCGATTCAGATCCGCTAAAATTAATTGAATCGAAAAAATTACCAAACTAACATTGTAGCGTCCGGAAATAATCTGTTTGTTAGAACTATTTGTGAATTCTAAGAAAGAATTTTGTTAATTATGTGGTTTTGTGTTCAAACGTGCTTCGTTTTGTAGTAGTGATGAATTATTTATTATCAGTTTTATTATTTCTGTTTTTATACTTAATTTTTATATAAAAGTCATGCAAACAGTAATGTAAGTGCTATGGAAGTTATTATCATTAATAAGAGACCTCATACCCGGTTGTATTGTATGTATGATCATTTACCCAATCAACTATTTTCTGCCGACTTCCAAAAAGGAGACGGTACTCAATTCGAGTGTATGTTTTTTTTTTTGCTTTTTTTTATGTGTGTTACCTCATAACTTTGTACTGGGCAAACCGATTTCGATGATTCTTTTTTTGTATGAAAGCTGTTCTCGTGTGGTTGAATTTGATCAAGGTCAGACCAATGGTTATTGAGTTATTCTTAAATAACCTGTATTGAAGTCGCTTATATTGAAGTCGGCTGTACAAAATTTTTAATTTTAAATTATTTATTTATTTATTTAATTTTTATGTAGTACGTCGATGGTCGTGTTAAATAGCTTTATAGCGTGACAAATACTCATTCGTTGACTACATGACTTTCAAAATAAATATAACGTTTACAAAAAAATATATAAACGTGCTTCGTTAAATAAACAACGCCTATTTCTTTTTGAAAATTAACTATTGTTTGGTGATAAATTTGAGTACACTTTAACATCTTGCATATTATAATGTTTTGTGTAGTTCCCGTAACAATTGATTAGATAGGGGATGTGAACAGATGATGTGATATATCTTTGGATTATTTTTAGTCATTATACAAATAGAAATGGATATCTGCAGAGTTATTTCATTCTTGCCGATCAGATAAACCTTATCTGTTGATTTAATTTTAATTTAATTTATAAATAATGTTTTTGTTTTCCGTAATAAATTATTTCAATAGATTTAAGAGTTTCAAAAAAGTTAATAAATACTGCAACGTAGCCTTGATACGAAAGAATAAAATAAATGTCCGAAATATATATTTACGTTATTGTTAAAAATAACAAATGCTGATCTCTATCAAGTTGTTTTATTGGTTACACAATTGATCTTTATCAGCTAAGCAGCGTAGCCCACTATACATTCTGTGTAGCACAGTTACAATTTGACCATACCGTTACCGTAACAATGTTACAACAACGTTAGGGGCATAATGGCACTATAATGATGGACGTAATTCTTTACACGATAACAACAAAATAGATTAAGTGTGCAACCAACAGCATATTAAACCAATGTTGCTGTTTGAATGCTATGTAACTGGTTGGTTTCATCGCAGTATTCCTTTATTTTCATTCTTCTGCTTCTTCTGGATGTATAATTACAATGGATGGAATCACGACAAACGAGATAATCGAATGAATGACTTCGAAATCCTCGAGAACATCGCTTCACCGAACTTCATACTGTTAAAATGAGTGAGCGTTTCCAGTTCTATTCTTCTTTTATTTATTTTCTCTTCTCTTGTTTTCTACCCTCTATCTTCAATATTTACGGGATGAAATTGAAGTTACTGGTTTTCATTAAGCCTACTGTTGTTTAATTTGTCATTCAATTTTTACTAATTATTTCATATTTGCAAGACGGTGTTGCAACTAGAATTGATAAAGAAATGATTCGGTGGTTTGGACACGCATAAATAAATAATAAGGAATGAGTGACAAAGCAAATTGATTGATCGTCCAGAAATGAGTCACAGAGTCAGCAAAGGGCGCCAAAACTGAAGTTTATGGACTAAACTGGCGTTATATTACTATTGTTTACTGTGGTTATATTAAAGCCAAATTAAGAGTACCCTTAACTGACGAGAACGTACTTATGGGTGCGTGTGTTTATCTGTACGATATTACGTTAAGTATCAAAAAATCTTACGCTGCTTTAAAACTGTATCAATTTATGGTTTATATTATATTTTATGTGTACAGATATATAAACCACTTTCATAGTGATACATTTACCTACTGTTTAGCTTCCTCACCAAACTGTCTGTAGCGGCTGTAATCTTTTCTGATACAAATTTCTTAGCAAAATTGAAAAACGGTCGTCTTCGTATAGGTCAAGCTAAATTATGTCGTTTGTCGTTTACGTAGAGTTGTATCTAGTATGCACAGCGATATAACTTGCTGAAGACTAATATTTCCTATATGCTAAACATTGCCACTTCTTGTATGTGCCTCATAAATCAAGAGGCATCGGATCAAAGCAAGCAAAGTGCTGCCGCCATATTGAAAAATGGAAATGATGTCTAATATAAATGATTAGCATTAGCTTATGTAGATTAATACTGTGAATTAAAAAAAAAATTAATTATAAAAAAAATAAAAATCGACTTAAAGAACTAAAAAAAATAATGATTTTCAC
This sequence comes from Parnassius glacialis, assembly GCA_033319125.1. Lineage (NCBI taxonomy): Eukaryota > Metazoa > Arthropoda > Insecta > Lepidoptera > Papilionidae > Parnassius > Parnassius glacialis. The sequence continues at coordinate 22,328,506 of JAVANC010000008.1, forward strand.
TGAAGTCGGGGTTTTACAATTCTTTGATTTCCTATATATGCCAAATTCAGAAGTTATAATGTAGAATTATTTCATTCTTTTTAATTTTTAAAATATATTTTTATTAAGTTATTTTTTGTAGACAAACTAGCTTGCAAACCAATTGGTGGCGAGTGGCCATTTTAGTATTAACATCAAAAGCCGACTCTGAATGAAAAAGGTACAGGGGATGTGTACTGTGAGGATTAAAATGGAACGCTTCGTTGCTGAAATCGGTCGAAATCGGGAACTCGCGTCATTGTAAAAGAAACAAATGTCAAAGACAGGAATAAAATCGGTAGGAAAATTTACGAGAGTCATTTGAGAAGCTGAAACCGGTTTTTTTGTCGCTCGACCCAGTAGCCATGTTGCATTTATTTACGTCAGAATTACGTCAATCTCACCCAGCTGTTATTAAAAACAGGTGGTTTGTAATATCCAAAGTGTGTGTAATCACTACGTTTAAGTAATACCATTCTGTTACACTTTTTACTGTGAAGGTACGGTGGCTTAGCAATGAGTTGCAGCGCTAAAAGTCGCTAGTTCGAATCCCACACGGAACAAGTATTTGTATCACCTAATTATTCCTGATCTAGGTGTTTGTGCTTAAACATCCTAGTGTGGGTAACGTTTAAAAAAATACAAATATAAAAACTTCTTATTGTACGAAACAACTGGAAACTGGCCGAGACGATTTTAAACCAAAGTGTACAACACACAGTCTTGTAAACATAAGTGCCCACTTTAGGGAATGCTTGCCCTGCTTTCATACAGTACTTACCTTTCATACAGTAGCTTTCATACTGTATGAAAGGTATGGAGAACCAGTATAATCACAGGTTATTTTATATATAGGATAATGTGACAAACGAGCACACAGACCACTTAATGGTAAGTGGTTGCTGTGACCCATAGACAGCTACATTTATCCTCATAAATAATCAAAATGCAGAAACGTTGTCACCCGTGAGGACTAAGATGGAATGCCTCTTGTCCAGTAAAAGGAGCTCCGGTGCTCTACACTCACCATACCAAACACAGCAGTGTTGTGTCGCTATTTTACACTGGTATTCTGTGAGAGCGTGGTCCTTCCCTGGTTGAGCCGACCCATTCCTGCTACAACTGTTCTACTAATATAGCTGCTGCATGGCTCTACCACATATAAAAGGTTAGGTTATATAGAATAGGTTGGGTCCCATTTTGGACCTCAGAGATGGTAGCTCATCTGCAGCGTTCTTTGTTTGAGGTTGGCTGGAGGTGTCCATGAACTGCAGTAGCTGATTGTCATCGAGTGGGCAGTATGTTCGCTTATCACTTCAGTTTTATATAAAATGCACCAGAAAGAGTTTACGGCCTCCAAAAGAATAGCAAAAGAGAGTACAGGGTAAGAAGTGCGTTTAGGATTTTGATCGCTATTCCCGCTGCCAAATTGAACGATTACGTAAACTCTACCTTTTGCAATGTAATGTTTAAAAAAAGATGTGTGAAGTCTTAGGAACGGCTGCAATAAGAAGAAGGTAGCAACATTGGAGGCGATAACGGCAGATTATTACTCGGTACAGAGTACTCGGTATAGAGCACATTTCACAGACAAATCGATTTCAATTTACCCAAATAGGTGAACGTTCTGTGTTTGTCTAAATTTAACCGTAGATTTGTTGTTACTAACGACTAATTTATCTGAGATAAAAGTTATCCATCAATTAAATTATATCCTAACGGAATAAAAAAGTGAAAAAATTAACTATTTTATTCATGCAGTTGTACTACTTATTTTATTAATTATTCATTATTTAAAAAAAAACTTATTTTAATTTGTTTATATTGTATCTGATGAATATCTTATATCTGATGATTGAAAAGTCGGCACTTAAGATGTTGGTCTTTTTTCTCTCATGGCAAAATGTAATGTTTTATTTAGGTGTGCTCTTTGTGTGCTCTGACTCTCAACACTCTCAAGGCTTACTTGACTGAGGGTTGATCAAAAGGATGAATTTAAATTTCGAATATAAACTTAAAGCTGTCGTGAATCGCCGACGCTCTGGGATGTTCGTGGTCTGTATTTTTTTAGGATCATTCCCTACTATTACATTAAATTTAATTGCTAATATAACTTATATTGAAAATTTTAAAACCCGCAAAATAATAAGTGCTGATGATCTTCAAACGGCTGAAAAGATTTTCTTGAATCATAGCTAAGAAGACTCTCGGTCATGTTAACTTTCAAACAAAAAAAACTAAATCTAAATCGATTCATCTGCCTGGGAGCTATAATAACACAGGCAGACACACACACACACACACACACACACACACACACAGAGAGATACACAAATACACACGTTAAACATATAACACCCCCCTCTTCCCGTCGGGGCTTAAAACCGTACAAAATTCTCTGATTTATATGAAGATGTATACTGTTCGATGGTACAAATGTGCAGAGTTTATCATCCCACAGAAACTAAATAATTATAAGGCATAAAAATATTCGTTTGAAACAAATTACGGATCTGAATGTCGTCCACATGTATTTACGACCACTCCAAAATCAATTTTACACTATTACTTTTTAATATATTAAGAATATCACAGACTTTTTGTGAAGAACATGAATTGAGGTTGGAGACAGTTGTGGCAGCAACTCAGCCGTCTGACATTGATGTAACCCAAATAGCATACAATATTAATGGTTAATATCCCAACCTAAGCAATAGCCGGGATCAATGGCCGAGACGGCATAACGCGCTCAAGAATAAAGGCCAGCCAGTGCAAAGAGTTGCTTAACAATCGTTTCGGACACTCCAAATAATTTTAGGAGCGCCTGGTACCTTGATATATTATTCGTAACAAATTCTTCTTTAATAACCGTTATTTATAGAACCATGTTTAGATAATTTTTTTCTAAAATAGTTGAAATCATTCCGTTATCTATTTACTATCTCAAGATTTATCTGAAATTTGTCTTTTTTGGTTTTCTATACAATTTGGGACGGTTTCCGAGCGGCTAAGGGTCGCCCGGGAACTATCCACTTTATAACAAATAGACAGACAGACAGACAAAAAGTTAAAAAATCGTTTTTTTTATAAGTACCGTTTATACTTTCATATGCATTTAGTAAAAAGCAGTTATTTTGTTAGTTGTACATTACAAACAGACACTTTAATTTTATTTATTTGTATAGATATTGATGTATATTGCTAATTTATTGAATGCTGTTAACCCATGGTCTTTGATCATGTAGTAAGAATATCAATTACTATATCATATCCTAAAGAGTGATAATGAGGATATAATTGTGATATAATATGATAATGGCAGAAAAGTCATGGGTGCGTTTTTCTACCACCAGGGCGGCGCAATTTAAAAATGAGGATCGAAATTTGTTCGAAAATGTAAAGTTTCTTTACTAAAAAGAAATCATAGAAGTTTTTATGATTCATGCAAATATTTATAAGAAGAAGCTACTAATTTGTTTCAATATCAGATTTAATGATTTGAATCAATGAGTTAGGTTAGGTTCATTTCTTTCCATACTGTTAGTTATGTCTTATATTAATTATTTTATATTAGTTGAATGCTGTTAAGCTACGGTCTTTGACCATATAGGATATTGCATTATAATAAATTCGTTCAAGGCCGTATGTTCATTATGTAACGATGGCTCGAAGTTGCGTCCCACTTTTAAATTGTTTTGTCTTGCTTTAATGTTGCATTTGATCTCTTTGAGACATTGAATATAATTTCATTGTGTGTACCAAGCCTGAGTGGTTCGCGTACTGTCATTACAGATCAACTAACTAGGCAAGTTTTTTTAACATTCAATAAATTACGTTTCCAGTTATGATTTCATACTGATATTCAACTTTCGAAGTTATACTTCTTTTGGGGCGTTTGGAAAAAATTATGACAGTGAATTTTTTACGATGCGCACGCACACCGACAGCTAAAACGACACCATGAAGTTGTTACGATGCGCGCGCACATTGACACCCCAAAGCGACAATTTCATTGGGTAACTGTCTCTCAAGTTTTCGTGGGAAATGATAACTATATTTAAGGTAGTTATTTTTGTTTTGTTACGCTAAAGAAGTGTAACTTCCTACGTGCATACATAAGTACACACTATCGATCACTAATAAAAAGTTTTTTATTAGTGATCGATGGTACACACACGTTTTTTTTTCATTGTCTTTTTTATAGGATAGGGTGACAAGCGAGCACACAGTCCACCTGATGTTAAGTGGTTACTGTTGCCCATAGACATCTACATCTATCTTCGATTACGAATCAAAATGCAGATGCGTTGTCACCCGTGAGGACTAAGATGGAATGCCTCGTTTCCAGTAAAAAGGGTCTCCGGTTCTCTACACTCACTATACGAAAGACAGCAGCGTTCAGCTATTTTACATTGATAGTCTGTGAGAGCGTGGTCCTTCCCCGGTCGAGCCGACCCATTCGTGCTACAACTATATTAGTAATAGCTGCAGCATGGCTCTACTACGTATAAAAATCCTTTCATATAATACAACTTAATGCGATATAAAACTTGATAAGTCACAAATTTAATCTCATAGAACGTAACAAATTTTCTTTTAAATAAATTGAAGAACGTTGTAAGTCCTAATCGGAATGTACAATAAGTCACTATTGTGCAAACGTCATTATGTACGTCAATATAATGGGGCCTTTAAGTAGCGAGAACTATTCCGATTTATTAAAAACATAATACGAAGTTAATAACTAAGAATTATTCGAGCTTGTTATAAGGTCAATTAAGGCAGTTAACTATATCAATTAATTGACTTAACCTTATGCAAACATGCAAGTAATGGATGCAGGTACCTCAACCTTACCTACTTTGAGGAAATCTATGGGAGACGCCGATGTTCACCTGAAGACTTGTGGTGGGCTGTACTAATGAACGTTGATGACAACGAACTTAGTTCAAATCCGAGTAATATATTTTGTTACTAGTACAGTGTTTTATATATAACATATTTTGTTATTACAATTGTTAAAAAAAAAACGTGTGTGTGTGTATTTATGTACGCACGTAGGAAGTTAAACTTCTTTAGCGTAACCTAACATAGTTATCAGTTCCCATGAAAACTTGAGAGACAGTTACCCAATGAACTTGTAACATTGAGGTGTCAGTGTGTGCGCCCATCGTAGCAACTTAATGGTGTCGTTTTTATCTGTTAGCGTGCGCGCATAGTAAAAAATTCACTCCCATAATTTTTCCCAAAAGCCCCAAAAGAAGAATAACTTAAAAACCTGTTCTGATTCTTCTTTCGTCTAGGTGGGATGGTTATCCGCGTCCATGGGAAGTTTCAGAAAGTTGTAATTGCTTCCGATATATGGCGGTATGATTATGTCGTTTACGCTAGTCGTCAAATACCCAGATCAGCGATTGGAAACAGCGTCAATGGTGCCATACGTACTAGTGCCACATTTTCAGCAGAATATGTTACAGTTTCCAATCTTTTTTATGTGGTAGAGCCATGATGTAGCTATATTAGTAGTATAGTTGTAGCAGGAATGGGTCGGCTTGACCAGGGAAGGACCACGCTCTCACAGAATACCAGCGCAAAATAGCAGCTTAACACTGCTGTGTTTCTTATGGTGAGTGTAGAGAACCGGAGACCCTTTTTACTGGAAAAGAAGCATTCTATCTTTAGTCTTCACGGGTCACGCATCTGCATTTTGATTCTTTATTGAGGAAAGATTAGAAATTTATGGGCGTCTACTTACCATGTACTGTGAACTCGACAGTCGGTTCTGTGGCCCGTAGAAATCTACATCTAGGAATATCGTTGATTAGAATCAATTTTTTTTCACCCATTGTCACACTTATTTTATTAAAAAAAAACTTCCCCTGCCTTTAATATAATAACTAAAATTCTCAGTAATATTTCTTCTATCACTCACCTTTCTCTTTCACAACAAATATTACAAAACAAAATCAAGGTCGTGCAGATGCATATAATTTGATTTCATACGTGACAACGACTCGATCCAATCGAGACAAACGCAACCTCAATAAAATGCTAATTAACCAATAACTGACATAGAATTTTACATGTTATGGAAGTGGCCTTAGAGTTATTTCCTAAATTTTTACCCGTGTAATTTTTGTTTTGATTTTTTGTATATGTGGGCGTCGTAGTCTTTGCCTTACTGAGGTATTGCAGACGTTTACAACTTATTGAAGTGGCCTTAGAGTTACTCACGGGTTTTTTTACCCAAATTTTTGTTTTTGTATTTGTATGCATTGCAGTCTTTCGTATTACTGCATCTAGATGCAAATAGCCACCGTTTTATAGACTAGAAACGGATGACGCCACCTAGCGGCGAGTTCCAATATATTTTTATAGAATAAGTGTGACAAACGAGCCCATAGACTTTTATATCTATCTTCGTTTGCGAATTAAAATGCAGAAGTGTTGTCAGCCGTGAGGACTAAGATAGAATTCTTCTTTACCAGTAAAAAGGGTCTCCGGTTCTCTACACTCACCATACGAAACACAGCAGCATTACGCTGCTATTTTACGCTGGTATTCTGTGAGAGCTTGGTCCTTTCCCGGTCGAGCCGTCCTATTCGTGCTACATATATACTATTAATATAGCTGTAATATGGCTCTACCACGTGTAAAAAAACTTGCAAAACGATCGCTTATATCTCTACTTTACTAATTTTGCATATACAATGAGTTGAACATTAACAATATATTTAATAACAAACGAAACATTTTAAGGAATTTGAATAGCTTTTCATGCAATGTAAATTTTTTTCCCACTCACAATATAATTACTTCAGATTTCACATTATATTACAGTTTAACAGTTTTAAAACATTTTGTGTATTGTGTGTGATATACCATTAAATTCTACTTGTTGGTAGTTAAATTTAATGTTTTAGATTGCAATCATCCATACATTCATTGCGGAGTATAAATAGTCCATTGTTGAATATAGGCCTACTTCATAAATTGCCTCATAGTAGGGGTTTTAACATAGTTTCCACGCTTGGTAAGCTTGTCGGCAACCGCAGCTTCTATTATTTTCCGTTATCAGGAAGATGCTGCCACCTATCCCTATTTAATTTCCCTCTGTCGCCTCTAACTTACCATCAGGTGGACTGTGTGCTCGTTTGTCACGCTATCCTATATAAAAATAATTTCAATATCTTTGATGGGGGTATGTCAGACGATTTGAATTATCATACTCTAATTAGCCTTGGATACTTTAAATTGGTTTTTGTGCACACCCAATCCGAATGGTTAAACAGAATCGCTTTGTAACTTTCTTCTTTTTTGGCCAATAGGCAGAAAAGTAGTGTGAAATATTCAATGGAGAATATTTATGTGGAGTTCAATATTTTGTTTATTTAACATCCGCAATCAGTTTTCTCTAATCTCCTGATTTATAGGGAATCTGAAAATAATATGTAGTACTACGATCATCTATCGGCCTGCCAAGCGTGATGATTAATTCAAATTTCCCCCAAAGAGAAGATTATAGAAATCATAAAACCATGCCCAAATGCGGGTTTAAACAAGTTGATAAAAATAAATAATAAAAAGTGTCAACAAGGAAACTACATTTAAGCTCTTACAGGCGTTAGGATAAACGATATTAAAAAGCGTTATTATAACTTTTTATTAGACTAGTAATTTGACGTTAATGCGCTAAACGAACCCTAGGTCTATGATATATTTGCTCTCTAAGAATAATCTCACAATTTATAAGATATCTTAAAGTACTTCCATAAGATCCTGGAGAGTAAGTTATTGCTCTAGCGTTGATAAAATGCAGAATTTTTCATTGAAAATCTAGACTCCAACTTTATTTATAGTCTTACATAAGAGGGGTTGGTTGCAATTTAAGTTGTATACACACTGGTGTGGAGACTATCATACGGGCAATTTTTAAGTTTGCATAAACTTCCAACACGTTTTGTTGCTCTGGTATTTTTGTTTCCTATTGCAGTATTTAAAAATCGAACACCCGGCTCCCGAAAGTATACGTGGCCGGCGGCGCCGCTATTCCGTGCTCTGTGGTCGAATATACTCGTACATATCAAATATCAAAATGTAGATGCGTTGTCACCCCTGAGGACTAAGATGAATTGCCTCGTTACTCGTTATATGGGTCAACACGGGAGGGACAACAAAACACAGCAGAATTATGCTGCTATTTTACGTTTGTATTCTAATAAAAAATATAGTCTCTTTTTGGTCGAGGAACTTAAATTTTTTTTTTTAATTTGGTGAATGATATATTCATATTTACCTTAAGAGTTAAGCAGGTTTTTTTATAGAATAAGGGTGACAAACGAGCAAACAGTCCACCTGATGGTAAGTGGATGCTGTGGCCCATGGACATCCACATTTATCCTCAATTAAGAATCAAAATGCAGATGCGTTATCACCCCTGAAGACTGAGATGGAATGCCTCGTTTTCAATAAAAAAGGTCTTCGGTTCTCTACACTCACCATACTAAACATAACAGCATTAAGCTGCTATTTTACGCTGGTATTCCGTGAGAGCGTGGTCTTACCCCGGATGAGCCGATCCATTCGTGCTGCAACCACAATATAGTGTACCATCCACGTAAAAGGTTTGAAAGAGTACAACAGACATTCGGTTTAATGGTGAGAAGTAGCCTTATCAACGGATACAACATACTTACAAAATAAATATATTTCTAGTTTATGAACTTATGAAAGGAAAAACCTACATCCTTTAGTACTGGGCTAATATTGCTTTAAGTGCGGGCAAGTGGATATGTAGCTTAACCCGGCGCTGATGGCTTTACTGTGAAGAAGTTCTTAGAGCTATAAGTCTTGCAATCTGTTAGGAAAATCTTGCTGAAAAACTGTAATTGTTAGTGGCAGTATATAAATAAACACACTATAAACTCTTGATTTTTATGGTCTTTTCTACCGACTTCAAAAAGGAGTCGGTACTCAATTCGACTGAATGCTTTTTTTATGTGTCTCATAACCTTTTTCTTGGTGAACGGATTTCGATGATTCTTTTTTTATTTGAAAGCTGGTGCTTCACATGTGGTCTCATATAAATTTGATCAAGGTCTGTTTTTAAGTTATTCTTAATAAGAAAGAAGAGAGAAGAGAAGTCGGTTGTACGAAATTTTTAATTTAAAAATTTAATTTAAAGCGTTTTATTTTGGTTTTCTCGCAACATGTTTTGCATTTCGTAATTGAATAAATATACTGGCTAGCCACCAGACGTTGCTCTGGAGTTTACGGAAGGTACACGATTAGTTTGGGAGGCGTATGTTCTGCAGTGGACTTTTTATAGGCTGTAGTGAATGAATGGATGGAGATTATGAACCTTCAAGTAACGAGTTTACTCCTTTTTATAAGGCCGGCAACGCACCTGCAATTCCCTCACCTGCTGTTGTTTATGAGCGATGCTCGACACTTACAATCAGGTGAGCTGCATGCTCGTTTTACGCTTTGTCAGGTTGTCAGTGGTTTACTTTCAGTTTTCGGTTAAGCCAACGTAACTGTGGCCCTTTTTGTTTTAAGGGAAAGGTGTTATATTTTTTGGCTACCACTCTCTTACGATCAGGAGGACTGTTAGTCACTCTAATATTATAACGAAACGTTAATAAAAAACATAAATATTGAATTGCAGATTTAATAATTATAATATTTTAAGCCAAACTAGAAAATTTTGCGGGCAGATAAGCTAAATTGACAATTATTGTTAGAAATGTTAACCTTAATTAACATACAACTGAAGCCTATGTTGAACAATAGTTTTTCGAACATAAACTTGAACTTTACTTGACTTGTAACAAAATACACATTTTCAATGTTACGTAAGCATTTTGCTTGGTTAAACAATTTGAATATTAAAATTTTAACATAACTACGCTTTGTTATTTTTTCTTAAATGGCGTCAATACTGTTTCGTTAATTTTGCGAAACTCAAGGTTGCCAATACTTAGAGTTATAACGTATTTTTACGAATAGAATTGTTTTATCTTACCCTAAGAAATAAATGATTGATAAATACGCGATTTTTATTCATGGTAGAACCACGCTGCAACTATATTATAGTTGTAGCACGAATGGTGGTGAGTGAAGATGTTCGGAGATTCTTTTTACTGGAAACGAGCCATTCTATCTTAGTTCTCAGGGGTAATAGATAATATATCTACATTTTGATTCTTAATTGAGGATAAATGTTGATGTCTACGGGCCACAGCATCTATTTACCATCAGGTGGACTGTGTGCTCATTTGTCAATCTTATTCTATAAAAAAATGTAGACTGTTTTAATTTCAATATTTAAAGATTGTTGTGAATATTTTAAAAGATTATTGTAAATAAAAGGAGGTTTATGAAGAATATGCAATTTTTTTTCAATCGCCTACCTGACCACCTTGCGGTGCATATTTGTGATTCACAACTAAGTAGCGCAGTGGTTAAGCGTTTGGTCGCCGCTCTGCAAAGCCGCGGGTTCGGGTCCCGTATGGAACAAGTGTTTGTATGGCCTACAAGTTATTGTTCCGAATCCGGATGTCTCTCCTTTTGCAATTTATGTATACAGCGCCTTCAAAATACAGGAGAAATCCTACGGTGGAAAAAAAGTTTATAAATAAAAATAAAACTAATGACAAGCGGTTTTTTTATTGAAATTTGGATTATTTTTAATTTCAATAGCTTTATGAGTCATTTGTTAATATATTCGCAGATTACATACTTCCGGGCGCGTCGATGTTTTACTCAAGTTTTTACTTTAGTCTCTTTTTTGCTCTATGTACAAAAAAACCACATTCATACATTTATTAATACTAATGAAACGTCGGGTATTAAAAATTTGTTGAAATGCAACTCGATAAAATCTGTAAAATTGGTTACATTCAACGTAATATTCACGTAAACATAAGAAATCATTAATAGAAATCCATTTTTAAATGCTGGTCACAGTTGCAGGCCTAAGGCAGATGGCATTCATTACATTCAGTTACAGTCACATCATTATGAGTTTTCATTGTTTTGCGTGGAACCCTAATTCTTTTTCTAAAATAAAAGTAGCCTAAGTTACTCCTTGTGATAGCAGCTATCTGCCAGTGAAAATCCCGTCAAAATCGGTCCAGCCGTTTCGGAGATTAGCCGGAATAAACAGACAGACAGACAGACAGACAAACACTTTAAAAATTGTATTTTTGTTATTAGTACCGTATATATTTCCAAATGTATTTAATATAAAGCTGTAATTTTGACATTACAATCAGACACTTCAATTTTATTTATTTGTATAGATTGCCATTTCATTTATCTCCTGTTTCAGTTTCCCTCTGTCGCCTCTTACGATACCCAACGGACAATATTATGTAGTTACAGATATACAGACATTTTTACACTGCTACGGTTTATTATCATCATTTAAAAAAAAAATATTAAAAAAAAAATTAATGTCTTGTTTTTAATGTTGCGCGTTAGACATAGTTGCCGGATTGGGTTATTTAAGCTGGTAAGAAATGCAGGAAGTATTGACTTCCATTCATCCAGTCGCATGCTGGTGGCTCAGGACCGTGCCTCACGGCAATTCTGCAACTATGGGTCTATTCAAACCCAGAGAGATCTCATTGGTCTGATAGATAGATGGCTTAATAATCATCTCGTGTACGTCAACTGTAAATTATCCAGATCGGTAAAGGCCGCATAGGACCCATATCCAGCAGTAGACTTTTGCGGGCTTATAGGGAAGAATATTGAAAAGAAGAGCCGTGATAACTCAGATAGTTAGCACTCGCTGTAAATTTCACAGTACGCGAGCAACCCGGGTTCGATATGCATCGGCACCTATGAAATTGTTTGCTGCAATTTTAAGTGCTGATTTACCACGTGTTCGGTGAAGGGAAACATCGTGAGGATACCTGCATGTTTGAGAAATAAGAAAAAAATGTTTCGAAGGTATGTGAAGTTGGCCAACACTCATTGGGGCAGCGCGGCAGACATTTCCTTGCCCTAAAACCCTCTCAGAAATGAGAGGAGGCGTGTGCCCAGAAGTGGGACGTATATAGGCTGTAACTTTTAAGAAAGAATACATGCTCGGTTAAGTGCCTTTAATTTGTCCCACCTTTCATATTATATAATATCGGTAAGCAAATATACTTATACAAGAAAAACATGTTTAAATAAAGTCATGATAAAATTAAAATTCTTTGCAGGATTATTAAATTAATAAATTATTAATAAACCATCCTTCAGTAAATAGAATGAGTAAACTAGGGAATTCCATCTCTGAGAGCCGGTATGACGTCAAAGCTCACATTTGATAGCAAACATTATTATGAAGTTTGTTCTTTGGAATGTAGAAGGTATTTCGAGTTTATTTTAGAGAATTAAATAACAAGACATCTTAATTAAAAGTGATAAAAAAAGTTACAATCGACTTCAAAAAATAAAAAAAAATATTTCCAGATAATACCCTCTGAAGTTGGGGCTTTAATATTTTTAAACACTATGTCTGAACACCGACTTCTGAAGCTGTTGTGTGGGAATTCATTTATTCTTTTTACTTTTTAATGTAAAGTTGGCTTTTACTTAATGTTTTACTTTAAAGTTATATTTCTTCCTAAAAAATTAGTTCTGGGTTTTATTGTGATGTGATTTTCATTCATACGTTCCGGAAAATTCTTCTACTAAAAAACACTCATTTTTATGGAAGTGAGGGTGACAAACAAGCAAATAATACACTTGAGGGTAAGTGGATGCTTCGTTTCAGAACCAAAATGTTAATGTACTGTCACCGTTGAGGACTAAGATGAAATGCTTCGCTACCAGTAATATTTGTTTAGAAATAAGAACAGTATAATTAACAAGGATAAATATTATTGTAAAAGAGCAGGGGATGCTCGAGGACATTGTGAAAAAAGCACCTCACGCTTTTTTACAATAATATTTATCCTCGTTAATTATACTTAACTTATTTAAAAAATACATTTATAGTTCGGTTTAACATTAAAGCGTGTTTTTTTTAATTTTTTTTAAAACTATAATTTATTTTTCACTTTTTAGTAATTCTGGCAATCCTGTGCAGGATAATGGGACAAGCCTATCAAAATATTGTCTTGATAAGTATTCAAAGTTTCAATTTAATCTGCCGTTTGAAATTTGGTGAAAATCATATTTAGAATAGTTGGTTACAAACAAACTTACACATGGAGCTAATGTAAAGCTTGTTTAAAAGGGTATTCGGTTATATATACTCACAATACGAAACACAGCATTATGCTGCTATTTTACGCTGGTATTCTGTGAGAGCGCGGTCATTTCCTGATCGAGCTGGCTCATAATGCAGCTGCAGAGTGGCTCTACCACATATAAATGTTTTTCTGTTATCGGGTTAACATTCGTGAAAATCGGGATATTGTTGTTAACACATCGTTGTAATATGCTGCAACTGCAACTTTGGTTCTCTAGTTATATAACAACACCAGATAAAATACCAAGAGAGACTACTTTTTTACGTGGTAGAGCCATGCTGCAGCTATATTAGTAGTATAGTAGTAGCACGAATGGGTCGGCTCGACCGGGGAAGGACCACGCTCTCACAGAATACCAGCGTCAAATATCAGCTTCATACTGCTGTGTTTCGTATGGTGAGTGTAGAGAACCGGAGACCCTTTCACTGGAAAAGAGGCATTCTATCTTAGTCCTCACGGGTGACAACGCATCTGCATTTTGATTCGCAAATGAGGATAAATGTAGATGTCTATGGGTCACAGCAACCACTTACCATCAGGTGGACTGTGTGCTAGTTTGTCAACCTATCCTATAAAAAAAAAGAAACATAAAGACCATTTATTTTGGAATAAGCCACTTACGAATACAATAATATTATACAGATACAGTAGAACCTCGGTACGCGGAACCTCAAGGGAAACGCGAAAAATTTCGAGTTATAGAGGTTTCAACTTAAAAAGGTTGTGTTTGTTTGTTAAAATTCTATCCCGCCTAACTTTGAAATACGAAGGTCGAATAAAAACAAATGGGTAACACAGGTGATGTTTGTTCATATCTCTTTGAATTTGTTGGTATATGCGTAAATATAAAACAAACACGGGATAAAGTATCGTGTGTAAATTATGTGATTTTCTTATAATACGGATTTTAAATATAGTTCGGAAAATCCAAAAGCGCATGCCTCACGACCGTTTCATTTAATTTTGATGAAAAAAATTAATCGTATTCTTGACTTTTAAAGTAAAATTATTTACGTGTATTAAATTAAGCGCTCTATTATTTAAACACTAACTGTGTTTACCTACAGGGAAAACTAATAATGTTTACCAAAATAAATCGATTACACAAAGTATAATATCGATATAAGTTGTATGGCACATTTGTCTTTTGTCTATCAAATGCTAAAAAAATGTATGACAGCGCCTTTAAATTTTTAATAGCAATACAGCTTCTAAAAGTGAAAACTTACTTTATTAATAAACTGCGCATACTAGGCTATTGAAATGAAATAGTAAACCAGTTGATGTAATTCTGAAGCTAATAAAAAACCCCAGTTTTGATTTTTTAGAAATTATGAGATGGATTAATTAGAATGTTTTTGATAACTATACGGCATTTTAAGAACACAAAATTGCTTGACCTTGACGTGTCGAAAGTAGAACAACCTATAACACATTGCGTTATGAAGCGTGCAATAATATACGTAGAATATACGATATATTGCAAAAACAGAAATATTGTCGATAATATTCTTAAAGTCGCTTATTAAGTGGCGAAGCTTGCGAAGACACTTATTGATTTCACGATGTCTGTCCGTCTGTCCGTCTGTTCCACGAATATCTCGAGAACGGTTTCGAATTTTTAAATTCTGTTTTCAGCAATCGATTACTGATCACCCAGGCATCTGAACCTCCTATTTTGAAACTGATTGCTCAACGGCAACCGTTAGAAACCGCTACAAAGCTGATTGCTTCGCCACTTTGCTATGCTGTTAGCTTGCTAGGTTTATTGATTTCACGATGTCTATCCGTCTGTCTGTCTCACGATTATCTCGAGAACGATTTCGAATTTTCCAATTCTGTTTTCAGCAATCGATTACTGATCACCCAGGCATCTGAACCTACTATTTTGAAACTGATTGCTCAACGGCAAAAAAAAAGCTGATTGCTTCGCCACTTTGCTATGCTGTTAGTTTGCTAGGTTTATTTCCCTTCGAGCTATAGAGTTCAATGATTTTGATCATTGAGTTGTAGAGATCAAAGATATTAAATATGTTAGAGATATAGAGGTCAAATATATTTCTTTAAGTAATGGAAGTATTGAGGTTGAAAAGAAGGGAACAAGAGTTTATTTTCGAGTTAAAGAGGATTTTGATTTAAGGAAGTTGTACTAACGGGAGGATTTTGATTTAAGGAGGTTTTACTAAATATATATTTATATAATATATTTCATAATTTACCGTTACAGCCTATGAAAGTTCTGAACATAGGCCTCCTTCGTAGATTGCCTAATAGGGTTTTTTTTTCATTTGCCATAGTAGACACACTTGGCTAGCGGGTTGACAACCGCAGTTTCCTTTATTTTTAGTCGTTTTAAGAAGACGCTGCTGTGCATTTTCTGGTCTGTTTCCCTCTGTCGCCTGTCTCTGTCTGATATTAGGTAGTGAATAGTCTCACTCCGTCACTAAACGGTAAATAATTTAATTTTAAATAAGAATCACTATTCGACTTCATAAGGTAACAACGAAAATGTCGTCCAAATACTTACGATAAAATTTTCGTCTACTAGACGGATTTTTTATTCAATTTATACGGGACTTCCCTTGTTATCTGTTTCCAAGAAATTGGTGTATGTACATAAAAAACATACTCTTCAATTACTTCTAATCTACTTTTTTTATTACAAATGACTTTGTGCGTTGTTAGTACTGCTAAAAAAGTTCATCACTCAGCATGAGTTGCGGTAAACCACAACCCTGCTTTTCGGCAATGACCAGCGTCTTGAAGAAACAATCCCAAGACCAATAATATAAAGGGAAAAAGGTATTATAAAACTTTTTCAAACTGAGTAACAGACATCATTTTATGTTATTACGAGGATATAAGCAAATTAATTTTTAAAACTTAAATTTATTCTATTAATTACCTTCAAATCAAGTGATATTTTCTATATCGACATACTGTTTTTGTTTCAATATTTTTTTTATAGGATAGGGTGAGAAACGAGCATACAGTCCACCTGATGGTAAGTGGTTGCTGTGGCCCATAGACATCTAAATTTATCCTCGTTTGCGAATCAAAATGCAGATGCGTTGTCACCTGTGAGGACTAAGATGGAATGCCTCTTTTCCAGTAAAAAGAGTCTCCGGTTCTCTACACTCACCATACGAAACACAGCACAGCTGCTATTTGACGCTGGTATGCTGTGCGAGCGTGGTCCTCCCCGGTCGAGCCGACCCATTCGTGCTACAAATATACTACTAATATAGCTGGAGCATGGCTCTACCACGTATAAAATAAAATAAAATAAAATAAAATAAAATATTGTGAACGGAAGTCAGAATTTGTGGTAATAGGTTTTCTAGATTTGTCCTACGATATCAAAGTTATAGCCAATTAGGTGTCTATAATATGTCATGTTTTTATGTATGATTAATAAATAAAATGAAGATACTATGATATTTTCATTAAAATATCGCTTCTAAAGACATAAGTTGTCTTTTCTACCGACTTCAAAAAGAAGGAAGTACTCAATTCGAATGTATGTTTTTTTAAGTGTGTTACCTCATAATTTTTTTCTGGGTGAACCGATTTCGATGATTTTTTATTTGAAATCTGGTGCTTCTCATGTGATCCAATATAAATTTGAACAAGGTCTGACCAATAGTTTTTGAGTTATTCTTAATAATCTATATTGAAGTCAGTTGTACAAAATTTTGAATTATCAAGTCTAAATTTATTACGGTACGCTAAAGAGTTCGACCCTCGCTTAAACCACTGAAATTGTTAGCTCCACTTTGTGAGGAAATGTTCATGTCTGAGAAATAAATTATTTTAAAGATATCTGAAGTCTCCACACACAATGGAGCAGCGCGGCGAAATCGCTACTCAATAATCCTCTGAGAAATGAGAGGAGACCTACGCTCGCAATAGAATGTAGATTGTCATTAATTAGCGTAACAAATTTCTAACACATGGAGGTAATTTATTTAAAAACAAATCCATGATATAGTTCGGGTTACAGTTTGTCATTTTGTCTTTTTCTTTTTTTATAGGATAAGCGTGACAAACGAGCACACAGTCCACCTGATGGTAAGTGGTTGCTGTGAAATGCAGATACATTGTCATCCGTGAGGACTAAGATGGAATGTCTCGTTTTCTGTAATTATGTTCCCCGGTTCTCTACACTGACCATACGAAACACAGCAGCGTTAAGCTGCTATCTTACGCTGGTATTTTGTGAGAGCGTGGTCTTTCCCCGGTCGAGCTGATTCATTCGTGCTACAACTATACTACTAATATAGCTGCAGCATGGCTCTACCACGTAAGAAGTAGTCTGGATGGAGTAATTTTTTTAAAAGTGAAAATTTCTTTTGGCATGTTGGGCACTTTTGGGATGGGGAAAACGCACTGAACGTGCGTGATAATTGAGAATATCCTCCATTTTTGAATTTGGTTAAAAGTCACACACCATTCGTAATTATCAATGCAATTTAACGTGTTCCGATCGTAGGCGCGATACGATTCGGGGTTTTTGTTTTGTAGTGCTTGTGACGTAATATCTTAATTTAAAGTTCACGCTTATTAATCTGAGTATGCTTCAAGATTGAATTATAGAGGAAATAACAAAAGCATGTGTATGAAGGCTGTGAAGGTTATTTATTATGGTGTTTATGATTTAAAATTAAACATTTTGTAAAACCGACTTCAATATAAATTATTAAGAATAACTCAAAAATTATTGGTAAGCACCAGCTTTCAAAAAAAAAGAATCATCGAAATCGATTCACACATTAAAAAGTTATGAGGTACCTAACACATATAAAAAAACATACAGTCAAATTGAGATTCGTCTCCTTTTTGAAGTCGGTAGAAAATATAATTCTGCTACTTCACTTACGTAAATTGAAAGAGTTTTAGTTTCCGATCAACTAACAACACATAACAAAGAGGAAATTTGTTTTTAATATATAGTGTTATTTTGCAATAATCGGCCAAATTTACAGAGAATATAGACAAATAGTGACGAAAAGTTAATAAAAAAAATCTTAAACATTCATTCTATCCTTTTTATCTTTCAAAGGGATGCCCATCGTTCATAAACACTTCGGCCATGGGTTCCCACATATAAAAGCATATGGAAATGATAATATGCAATTAAAAGAATGAAATCGTTAAGGAATTGGTTTAAAAAAAAGTCCGGATTTTTAAGATATAAAGGTTTTTCTTTTCACAAGAACAGTTTTTTAACAACAATATACATAAATAACATACATAAACACTCACGCCTGTCACCCAGAGGTGTAGGCAGAGACTATGGACTTCCATTTGGCACGATCCTGACAGACCTCTCTCGCTTCCTCCACATCCATATACCTACGCATACACGCTCGTCGGTTAAAGGTACTCTTGATTTGGCCCATTTTCAATATATCGCCAATTTGGTCGATAAACTTTCGCCTAGGGCGACCCTTCCCGACTCTGCCGTTCACATCTGCAACATAAATTTTCTTTGTCACTATTTCCTCATTCATTCTTTCTACATGACCAAACCACCAAAGCATTCCTTTCTTAATCCTGGTCACAACATCATCTTGCAAACCACACTCTTCTCTTATTAAACAATTTCTCACTCTGTCATTCAGATTCATCCCTAACATACTCCTTAATGACCGCATTTCTACAGCATTTATCCTACTCTCGTACTTCTTCTGCCACACCCAACTTTCACTACCATACATTAAAGTAGGCACTAACACAGCATTGTGAATTGCCATTTGTGCCTTTTTGGACACATTCTGACTTTTCACAATATAGGGTAGAGCCCCATTCACTCTATTTCCTGCATTCACTCGTCGTTCTATATCCTTATCATATCTACCATCCCTGCTAAACACACATCCCAAATACACAAACTCATCTACTTGCTCTACCAACTCCCCTTCTATTCTTATTTCACATATCGTTTTACTTTCTTCTCTTTCAAAAACCATAACTATCGTCTTACTTGCGTTCACTTTCATTCCCTTTTCTTTTAATGTCCTGTTCATTAATGTAACCATCATTTGCAACTCGGCTGCCGACGACGCAAGTATGACTTGATCATCGGCGTACAAAAGGCATTTGACGGTTAACTCACCCATTCTTAACCCGCATTCTTCTACTTTCAAATTTTCCAAACAAATGTCCATAAATAGGTTGAACAGCCACGGGGAAGCCACACAGCCCTGTCTGACACCTTTATGGATGCCAAACCAGTCCGAGTAGGCCCTGTTGATCCTGACACAGGCACTAGAGTCCCTATATAGAGACTTCAATGCCTGTATCAAGCCAGCGCTCAACCCAAATGAGTTCAGTGTTTGCCATAACACATCCCTATCCACTCTGTCATAAGCCTTCTCCAAGTCTATGAACGCACAAAAAACTTTTTGGTTTTTGGCCAAAAACATCTCCGCGATCATGCGCATGGAAAAGACCTGATCCGTACATCCCATTCCCTTTCGAAATCCCGCTTGCACATCCCAAATTTTTCATTTCCATCAGTTTCTTTCATAACTCTTTCAATTAGTACCTTAGCATACAGTTTCCCCACAATGCTAAGAAGGCTGATACCACGGCAGTTTTCACAGTCCTGCTGTGATCCTTTTCCTTTATATATTGGGACTATCACGGCTTTGCACTAGTCTCCCGGTACCCGCTTAAGTTCCCAACATAAATGAAACAAGGTGTACAGCAGGTCTGCTACCACTCCTTCTCCAGCCCTTAGAATTTCGAGAGATACTCTATCATAACCAGCTGCCTTACCTGCTTTTATACTTTTCATTGCTTTCATTATTTCATCTATACTTACATCTCTATCTATTTCGTCTTCTTTCGGAATTTCTATTTCATTTAATTTAAACGTCTCATCAATCATAAACACGCTTTCAAAGTATTCCTTCCATCTCCTTAAACTCAAAACTTCGTCATTCAGAATACAGCCATTCTGGTCTCGTATAGCATTCATTCTAGGCTGTTTTGAATGTCCCCTGGTAGTTCTTACGAGTTTCCAGAACATTTTAATGTTTGCCTGGAAATTATCCGATATTCTTCTATCATTCTTATCCGTTCCTTCTTGCTTTTTCCTTTCAACTACTTCGTTTACTCTCTTATTTAGGTGTCTAAAGACTGCCTTTTTTCTTTCAATATCACCATTCATACTGCTAGAATTACTAGCCTTGGTTGCTAGTAAATCTAGCCATGCTTTCTTCTTTGCTTCAACTTCCATCCGTACCTCATCATCCCACCATAACGTGTTATGTTTCCTTTCATTCTTTCTCTTACTTACACCACATACTTCGGTAGCTGCATCCACTAAACCTTTCTTGATATTATACCACACAGTCTCCAAGTCTAAATCATTCATACACAATTCAGCCACACCACTTATATTTTCTCTCAATCTATATTTGAACTTCTCTTTCACACCTTCATTTTGTAACCTCTCTGTTCTTATACGCTGTAACGCAGTGGTAGACACAGATGTCCGATGCCTCCAACGTCTGAAAAGACCATTAATTTGGCATAAGACCAAGTAATGATCCGTCCCTACGTTAGAGCCCCGGTAAACCCTTGTATCTACCACCGCGCTCCTCATTCTTTCGTCAACAATTATGAAATCTATCATACTTCTATCATCACCTCTTTCCCATGTATACGTGTGAATCTTCTTATGACGAAAGAAAGTGTTCGTCACAAAAATACTCTTTTCCACGCATACGGCGAGAAGGCTTTCACCATTCTCATTTATACTTTTATCACCAAACGTTCCCAATATCCTTTCATAACCAAGCCTCCTCACCCCAACCCTTCCATTAAAATCGCCTAATATCACAATATTTTCATTAACCTTGCATTTCATTAGCACTATCCTTACCAACTCCCAAAACTGCTCTCGGATATAAGTGGGCTTAGACATGTCTGGGGCGTAGACCCCTAAAACAAACAACTTCTTTAAGCCCACTTTCATTCGTATCCATAGCAGTCTCAGGCTTACACATTCATACTCTTTCACACAATGACCCATTCTTTCTGAAAGGATGATACCGACTCCCTGGCATGCCCGCTCGGTCTCGTCTACACCAGACCAGTACGCGGTATGCATGCCATGTGTAGTGACATCCTTTCCCTTCCGTTTCGTCTCATTTACACATAACACGTCTATTCCTCTATCATGCATCATATCGCATACTTCATCCATCTTATCATTCATTCCTTCACATACATTCAATGTAGCCAGATGGGCTTCCGCAATCCACTTTTCGCCCCTCCGGGGGACAGAACGTGACGGGTGGCGAACCTCGTCGCCGGTTTTCCTCCCGGAGATTCTTCGCACCCCTGCCCCATTAAAGGGGCGCCGGGAACTCGGGGCCATTTCCTTAATTTTGTGCCTCATGGTGCGAAAATAGGGTGTGGTATTTTTTTTTCCGCCGCTACCACACGGCGAGGAGCCGAGTCAGTTCTTTCGGCTTTGTCGCTTGTTTAGCACCACCCGGGGGACACGTGTAGGGTGGGCCTAGGATTAGGTGGTCGAAGCCTACGGACGCGAGTGACTCATCCCCCAACAAATGACTTCGTATTTTCGTGATATTTAAACCACAATTGACACGGCCTTAATATCTTGCTTTACTGAGAGCTGGGTAGAACTCTGGCCGGTGTGAAAGCTAGAGCCATCGGTCCAAGTTCGTGCAGAGGTTATCGTAAGAAGCGGGATCGGGATCCATTTTCAGGCCGTGGTCAATAGGGTGAGAAATAATATCGGAGTTCATTTAGAAAGCTTATTCGTTGCTTAAATAACAAATCCGTGAGAAAACAAACAAAATAACACAAATGCAAAGTAAATCGACTTGTGACTATTTACTTTCGATAATTATGACATGGGCCTAGCTGACAGATTCGATATTGCCAATTAACAGACACAAAAATAAAAAAAATAAAGATAGCGATTTCTTTATTCGATTTATAATTTCATAAAAAAGAATAATCTTTGATTCCATTTAAGTTATGCAAGCCTTTTAGTAGTGGCGGTGTTAGAATATCCACTACCCCATATCGTCCCATGGGCATCCTAAGAGGCGACAGATGGAAACTGAAACAGGAGATGGGTAGCTTCTTCATAACAACTGGGAACAATAGAAAACTGCCGTTGCCAACCCGCCCGCCAAGCGTAGCAACTATGGAAAAATCGCCCTTGTGAGGCAATCTATGGGCGAGGCCTGTGTTGAGCAGTACACTTAAAATGTAATGGATGGATGGATGTGTAATTTAGGTCCATAAATATATAGTTTGTTTATCCCGCACGGAACAAGTAGCCGTACAATGGCCTACAAATAATTGTTCCGGGTCCGGATGTTTGTCCTTGTGCAATTTGTGTTTGAAAACTGCCTCTGCGATACAGGAGAAAATCCTAGTATAGGGGTAACGTTTAAAAAAAAACTTGACTTCAGCACCATCTATGGGATCCTAGCATAGTTATGAACCATATTAGTCACGACATTAAATATTACTTTATTTTATTTTATAATTAGAACTCAAATAAGTGTTACATTTGTTCCGATTGAGCCCTAGCTCCTGAACTAGGAATCCTGTATGGCAGGAGCTAGTCCCTTGCATACATTATGCACAAACAATATTAACATTAATATTACGTGAATATGACCGCAATAGGTTTAGTAGCTCAGAAATTACATGATCACTAACTACGGAATACCCCGTGGACAGATAGTCCGTAGTTACAGCTAACTCCAAATAAAGAAAGCTGCTTTGTCTCCTCAGAAGTTACATTATCGCTAACTACGGACTGTCTGTCCACGGACACCCGCAGCTATCTCAAAACAGAGAAAGCTGCGTTCTCTCTCTATACTCTTCAGACTGGATCATAGAAGTGCAAACACTATTATGTGGCGGCAGAAATCAAAGCAATAGTATGAGGGTACCTACACAGAACCGAAGTCATGTAAGACTGTCTATATTTACTACTAGCGCCTGAATAGGATCTAGTAATTATTAAAATGCGTTACCTTCACACTAAGATTTTCTATTATATCGTGGCGGCAGTTTACAAACATAAATTGCACAAGGAAGAACATCCGGACCCAAAACAATTATTTGTAGAACCCGCAGCACCGAGCGCTCCAACTCATTGCTAAGCCACTGCGCCATAGAGAATGTTGCGTTATTTAGGTTTTAAATAATCAAAAGCCATTTATTTTTTCAATTATTTTCCAAAAAAATCCTTTAGGTTTTTGTATAATGAAAAAAAAATAGGCTATAGTTGCTAAAATCCTCCTAGGATTGATCTACATCTGTTGGTAGAGTTTCATCAAAATCGAGTCAGCCATTCCGAAGGTTAGCCCGGACAGACAGACAAACTTTTTAAAATGATTGTTTATTGCTAAACAGAAACCCCTTGTTAAAGTTACCTTGCGTGCATCCGCTCGATAAAATAAAATGATGTGTCTTACCTAGTTTGAAGAGTTAATTTTTACTAACATTAATATAATGGATTTCCGCAAAGTAACGTTAATACAAGGTAGAGCCATGCTGCAATATTAAAATAATAATATGATAGTTATTATACATTTTACTTCCAACTTGTAGAATAAAAATTCTTTCTTTATATTAAATTTACAGTCCATATTATCTTATATTCCGAAATTGCACATACTTATACAGTATCATTTGCAAATGAGAAACATTATAAAGCGAGAACCTAATTTTAACCTAGTTTTGTTGTACAGTTTTATTATTTTTATTATAAAATTTAATTTTGTTTGTTTGTTTTTGTATTTTTTATGGATTTCTACAATATAGTTAATTAGGTAGAGCCATGGTGCAGCTATATTTTAATTTCAGCACGAATGGGTCGGCTCGACCGGGGTAGGAGCACGCTCTCACAGATCATCAGCGTAAAATAGCAGCTTAACGCTGCTGTTTCTCGTATGATGAGTGTAGAGAACCGGAAACACTTTTTACTTGAAACGAGATATTCCATCTCACTCCTCAGTGGTGACGAGGCATCTGCATTTTGATTCTTAATTAGGGATAAATGTACATATAGCTCGAAGAACCGACAACCGATAGGGAAGAAAGGTTCTTGAGTGGCAGCCTCGTACCGGTAGGCGAAGTGTAGGGCGGCCCCCCACGAGATGGAGTGACGACCTGGTAAGGCATGCAGGAAGTCGATGGATGCAGGTGGCTCAGGACCGTGCTTTGTGGCATTCCTTGGGGGAGGCCAATGTTCAACAGTGGACTTATGAAAGGCTGTAATGATGATGATGATGGTGATGTACCTAATGTAATGGATCCATTTACCATCAGGTGGACTGTTTGCTCGTTTGTCATTCTTATTCTATTTAAAAAAATAAAGAATTGATATAAAATTACTGAAATTTAATCTCGTTTATTATTTTCAATGCGCACTAATACGCGAAGAAAAGGACATTAACATTGAGAGGAAACGCTAATGAATTTATTAATTTATTACGCGTATTAAAGTTGTGTCACTCATTTGATCAAAGGTATTAAAATAGCTTTAACATAAAAATAATACTAACACGTATGTACAAACTGGGAAGTGGTCTGATATTGTATTATGACATGAATGCATGTTATCTGTAATGTAAATGCCGATCCGCAGGATCTATAAATTTCCATAGGATAACCCTTTGTTGAAAAGCTAAAATAAACCAGCCTTGATGTAACAGTATCAGGTATCAGCTTCATTTTTAACCGCAGACACGACGAAGCTATGTCTCCTTGACAGGGCCTCAATATCAGGTCTCCTTTGTAGGCGAGTCTATAGTTAACCATGTTACTGGAATAATAAAAACATTGTTATGGAGCCAGCTTGGCGGTGAATTCTTAATTAATTTTCAATAATCATTATCATCATCATTTTTGCATATCAAAAGTCTATCCTGAGCATAGGACTCCACTATGGGTATTTACCATATTTGCAACACTTGATAAGCGAGTGGTAATCGTGGTTTTTTATTAATAAGTTGTTATCAGGAAGATGGTGCTGTATATATCATGGTTATGATGTTTCCTTCTGTCGCCTCTTCCGACACATACAGGGCTATATGGTGTAGTTATTTCTACGGCGCCATTACACGGCAATTTTCAAATATACATTTTACATCCAACAGAATTACAACACATTTTTTTTTTGTTACAGGAAGAATGCCGGCGTACGACAATGAAGGCGCCACCATATCTATGGAAGATGTACGGGATGCAGAGGAGACCATTGCTGTCAACACGATAGAAGAACAGTTAAATTCCAGAAGAATGAGGCAGTTGAGGTCGCAGAAGTCAACAGTCGCTTCTAGAAGGCAACAGGCCGTGTGCGTCAGACGTGCGCATAAAAATTATGGACCTAAGAAGAATCCAAATGTGATACTTGACGGGTTGAATATGACTGTACCAAAAGGAGCTATGTAAGTATCGTTCAATATCATTTTTAATCCCCGACACAAAAAGAGGGGTGTCATAAGTTTGACCGGTACGTGCGTCTGTCTGTTTATGGCACCCTAACGAAGATCTTAAAAGGGTGAACGATTTGGGTGCTGTTTTTTTTTATTTAAAAGCAGGTTTTCTAGTGATAGTTCTTAGATAAGGTTTATCGAAATATGTTCGGCCGTTTCAAGGTCATCAGCTGTTTTTTTAGCTGCGGTAGCATTCTTTTCGAGGTTTTGTAAACATTTTCAATTTAAGTTATTTTCAATTATAATATTTATTTTTTTGTGCGCTTATAGTCCGTTGCAGTTCAAATCAGTATATCATATTAAAGATGTTTTACATGTATTTAATTGTTATTACCAATTGACTTGAATCCCTAGACGTATTGTGTAAAATAATAAATAGGATGATGACAGCGAAAAAAAAATGCTGCTGTGTTTTGTATGGTGAGTGTCGGGAGCTAAAGTCCTCGTCTTACTGTAACTTACTGACTTAGTTCTCAGAGGCGATAATGCATCTGAATATTGATTCCTAATCGAGGATAGATCTAAAGTTTAGTCTAGTGAGTATAGAGAACTAGATTATTTATACTTAATCGAGGATATTTGTAGATGTCTATGTGCCACAGTATCCACTTACCAACACTGGACTGTGTACTTGTTTGTCACCATTATTCTGTAAAAAATTACGAAAAGTTGAACTGCGTATAACACTAATGAGCTGTTTGGTTAGCCATGGGTCGCGTAAAGAGGTCATTACAACCTTTAATTGTACATAAATGTGTTTTTAATGTTGTAGCAGAAGATTTTAACATTCAGTTTTTATAAATATTACTTACTCACATTATAAGAATTTATCTAGTAATATTTAAACAAAAAATTCTTACCGACAGTAACCTTTTTTTATTATTTATCGCTTATGTGGTTGATGTCTTATATATACAAGTTTTTTTGTTTGTTTTTTTTTTGGTTGCTGTGGCCCATAGACATCTACATTTATCCTCAATAAAGAATAAAAATGTAGATGCGTTGTCATCCATGAGGACTAAAATGGAATGCCCCTTTTCCAGTAAAAAGGGTCTCCGGTTCCCTACACTCACCATACGAAACACAGCAGTGTTAAACTGCTATTTTACGCTGGTATTCGGTGACAGCGTGGGCTTTCCCCGGTCGAACCGACTCATTCGTGCTACAACTATACTACTAATATAGCTGCAGCATACATGGCCCTACCATGTTTTATAAAAATTCAGCGACAAACGGACTTACAGTCCACTTACCACAGTATGTATAGAATAATGGGGACAAAAGAGCACACAGTCCACTGATGGTGAGTGGATGCTGTGGCACATTGACATCTACATATTATATCCCCGATTAAGTATCAAAGTCTACAGTTCTCTATACTCACTTTATGAAAAACACCAGCGTTAAGTTGCTGTTCCACGCTCGTATAGCGGCAGAAATAAGAGAAAGGGTGTACCTATTCGGGGAGACCCTTTTTATGGGAAACGAGGCATTCTCACTTAGTCCTCAGGGGTGACAACACACCTTCTGCGAAGCAGTGATGCTAGCGAAGGAGGTGGCGGAGCGGGAGAAGGAAAGAGCAACAGCTTTCCTTCCCGGCCGCCGCGGGAGACGCCCCGGGCGTCGGGGGCTACGTCGTGGCCCCCGACCACCGTAGGCGCGGGCCTGTGGACGGCGAGCAATGGGTAGCTCGCCGTCCGTCCGTCTAACGACGACAGGCCGTGTCGACGGCGCGTTTTGTTCCACACGCGCGCCTCAAAGAGCTGTCAGCAGCGTGAAGGGGCCCGCAAGGGCCGACGCCTGCCGGGGCTGCGGGCTGTTCGAAAGAGATACCGCGGCTCCGGAACGTAAGGGCACTGAAGGAACACGGATGGTTTTTAGTCAGTAAAAGTCTGACACTCCCTTCCGCTCCACCCACAGCGAAAGGCGTCATTAGATGATTTTCCATCCGCAAAAAAAAAAAAAAGGGGTGACAACACAGCTGCATTTTGATTCTTAATTGATGTAGCTGGCTATGGGCCACAGAGTTCAATAACCATTAGGTAGACTGTGCTCGTTTGTCACACTTATTCTATAAAAATGCACTTATAATTTAATTATGTAGAGTGTAAGTTCGTTTGTCACTTTAGTTTTATAAAAAAAGAATACCTAACAGTGTTCTCTTTGTTTAAAGTTAGTTGACAGTGTCGATGGAATGCAGTAGTAATCTATCACTACATGGTAGCTTATTTTTCATTATAATATTATGTAAAAATCACTTCACTTGACATTTCCAAGATTTACTTGACGTTCTAAAGTTCTAAGTTGTTCATTTCCTCACAATTTTATAATTTTTTTCAACAGTTATGGCCTTCTTGGTGCATCAGGTTGTGGAAAGACGACACTACTCTCTTGCATCGTGGGCAGACGTAGATTGAACAGTGGAGAAATTTGGGTGCTTGGTGGCAGACCGGGGGGACCTGGAAGTGGTGTGCCTGGCCCCAGGATAGGATATATGCCTCAGGTAAGATAATCCATTGGTTTTAAAATTGCGAAACTTTGGCCGTCTAGTTTCATGTGGAGATGGATTATTGCCTATCCCTGTTTTATTTAGATGAGACTGACGGGATTAAGTGGTGAGTAAATATTATAATCATATTCTTATAATCCGTAACGTATATCAATGCTGAAAGTACACTAAAGAAACTAGTTACAAACAAAGGCGTACGAATGGAAAATGGCGCTTAAGGTACGCATTCAAGTTGCGCCCCTTCGTTAATTATCTAAAAATAAAGTAGCAACACTGATTAAAATAGTCATAATTCTTATAAAACTTATTTATTTTCCATTTCAAAACAAAAGTAAGTCTGTAAGACCGTTTCAATTACAATTGCGCCTTCCTGGTCATGGAGATTCATGTGATACCAAATCGGTTAATTTATTCAGTTCCTACTTAAGGGTCCTTCTGTCTTAAGTTATTACGTAATTAGCTAACCTAACAACATCTTATAGTGACCACATCAATACTAAAAATCTTTTATATTTTAAATAAATAGACTGACTTGGCCATCGCATGAAAACACAATGTATCTCTCAAGTAATACATATTATACTCGTATTAGATTGTTTAGTGCGATTGCCAAGTCAATTTATAAAAGATTTTTAATATTGATATGGTCACTATAAGATGTTGTTAGGTAAATTCAAGCTTCTAGTTTTATTCACAACGAAGTTATAGGGTTTTGAAAATGGCCTGAATTGCTTCGAGAAAAGGATGGTACGACCGTGCCGCTTTTTTCCTCGACTTGGCAGGGGCACTGCCGTGCCCCCAGATTCCCTATTTAACACCTCATTTACTCACCTCTCATTCATTTGAATAATAGTATCGGAGTACTTTTATGCCCAAGGGAGTATTATAAAAATTCATACTATGATCCTGCAGCTCCGTGGCGCAGTGGCTTAGCAAGGAATTGCAACGCTAATGACCGCGAGTTCGAATCCCGTACGGAAGAAATATTTTTATTGCCTACAAATAATTGTTCTGCGTCTGGATGTTTGTCCTCGTAAAATATGTGTATGTTAACTGCCCCCGCGATGCAGGAGAAAATCCTAGTGTGGAGGTACTGTTTTTATGAAAGAAAAAAAAAAGAAATCTACTTTTGGATACGGCATCGTTCTGGCAATTCTAACAACGTTAAAAATCATAGGACAACATGCAATTATAAAGGAGTTTGGCCTCACTTCTTGTCTCAGTTGTTTGATCACTATTGTCTGTCATATCTTAGACATATTTCAATATATCTTCCAGATATTTGTGAACTGGCTTTATTCTTTCAAACCTTGCATTCTGATTTTACAATTTGTTCGGACTCTATTTTTTATACACGGTAGAGCCATGCTGCAGTTATATTGTGGTTGTAGCACGAATGGGTCGGCTCAACCGTAGAAGGACCAGGCTCTCACAAAATACCAACGTAACATAGCACCTAAATACTGCTGTTTCGTTGGTAAGTGTAAAGAACCGGAGACTTATGTATTATCTAATTTAAACATTTTTATATTTGTGGAAGTTTGTTTTTGGTCGTTAAAAAGTTATGATCATATCTAAACGCTAAATCACACCGGTTGATAACATAAAAACTTTTAATATAAAAACTAACTCAATGTGGTAGAGGCCATGGATTTCACACTAAGATGAGTTAATTTTTTATTTATCAGACGAGAATATTTTAAAAAAGTTAAACCTTCTCATACATACAACACACATACTACTTCTGCAGGCCACCAGAAGTCCTCTCCTGGACATTGGCCTCTTCCATAGACTGTCACAAATTACTGTCCTGAGCCACTGGCATCCATCGAATGCCTGCGTGTTTCATTCAATTTCATTTTTCTTAAATAAATAAAATTGAAATTATTATTTCAATTGTATTTATTTTAAAATATAATAAAATAATTAAAAAAAGTTTTACAAATCTGTTTACTATAAACCTACCTCAAAGTAAATAAAGCCTTGTTTACTTTGAGGTACTTGAAGCGTGGAATATTTCATCGGATCACTGATCACGCCTCCTGTACATCATTATAATATTAATGATTTATTACATTAATGTCAATACTACATCTATACATATAAATTAAATTAAAGTGTTTGCCTGTAATATCGAAATAATTGGCTTTTATTGAGCTGCGGGGTTATTTGCGTTAAGTTATAACCATTTTTAGTTTTTGTCTGTCTTAAGCAGCCGGGATGATTGTCGGAATGTCTGTGCCGATTGTAATGAAGGTTCACTATCAGATAGAACTGTGCCAGGAGTGATCTAAGTTGTAGGTGGTTTTACCTAAATAACCATTTTTGAGCATCGAAATATTTATTTAAAAAAAAAACATGCGTGAGTGTCGTGGAACACTCGGTCGGAACGAAGTTCATTTCGTAGTATATTATTATTGATAAACACTATATTATTGATTAACAAATAAAAATAAATTAATTACTAGCGTCTATTAAAGTGAAGAACAACCAACAAAAACATCACTTGCTGACAGTCAAATTAAAACTGAAACTCCCTAAACAAGCCTTCGGAGGCACTTAGTAACTTTTTGGAAACATAAGTGAATTATCAAATAGTAGGAAACAAAGTCGCTTATCCGCGTATCTGTGTTTACTCTTAAAGCTGCTTGGTAGACTTTAATTACTACCCTTGAAAGAGTTTCTTGAGGAAGAAATAAACAAAGAAAGAATTATTTATTATACTATAACGAAGGGGCCAAAATATGCACTCATTAGTCTTAGACTGCTTACGCATTAATAATTATTTATATCTTAAAATCATGCAAATAACCCCCTGAGCTCAACAAAAGCCTGTTATTTCAATATTATAGACAGACACTTCAATTTAATTTATATGTAGAGATAAATTAAATATACCGATAATAACAAAACTGACTTTAAATGCAAATGTACGTATTTATTTAACTACAACGCATTTAACAAATAGAATAGAATAGAATAGAATAGAATAGAATAATTTTTTATGCAATATAGATCACATGTGTAATTCTTATTGATAGACATTTTTCACTTTACCACTGGTTCGAAAAAAAAAACATCTGTCCTGGGAAGAACCAGAAATAAACCCAGCGGGACTTTTTTTTAAAGCATATTTTACGTTAATGGTTGGTACAAAATTTATTTTAGAAACAGCTTGGAAACGACCACCTCATTCCCAGGCGTTATTATCTACCATATATTCATTTATACTATAATAACCCTTTTTATACAGCTTCAACTTAACAAAACATTTAAATTTGGTAATAGAGAGAGCCTGTACACTTTCCGGGACCTAGTTGTAACACAGAGTCAGTAATTCATTCTTGGGGTAATGTATACATTGCCCCAAGAATGAATTACTGACTCTGTGGAGTCGAGAAACTGGTATCACTAGCTTGTGTTTGATTCTAGTGTTTACAGAATGTATATCACTTTTTTACTAAAACTACCTTTGTTTTTGTGAACATACATTAAATTTTCGTGAATATACTGAGAGGCCAAAGTTAATATATTTATTTCATTAAATTTATCTCTAAGAGACTTTCTCGGTTTTAGGTTGTAAATAGCTCTAATGGCCCTCTTCTGTAAAACAAAAATAGTTTCTGAATCAGCCGCATTTCCCCATAGCAAAATCACATAAAACATTATGCTATGGAAATAACTGAAATAAACTAATTTAGCTGTCTCGACACTAGTGAGACTTCTAATCTTTTTTACAGCATAGGCTGCAGAACTTTGCTTGCTAGTTTGGACATATGGGGCCCCACTGAAGCTTTGCGTCGAGAGTGATGCCAAGAAAAACAGTGGATTCAACAGGGCTCAGTTCTTTCCCATTTAAAAACACATTGGTAATCAGATTTTTAACAATCGTTGTTAAAAATTTAATACATTTAGTTTTATTTATATAGATATAGGTAATAAAAAACATTATGACCTAAAGTTCGCTTAGGTCAGTAATTAAAAACAAAAGAAAACATATTACTTTCAGATTGAAATTTACATGGTTCTGCGACCAAAGCTAGACTATTATTCAATATAGTAGAAAATAAGATAATAATAGAATAGAATAGAATAGAAAAAACATTTATTCAGCACAAGCAGTTCATACACATGAAAGTATAAGTAAAATATAAAAAGGTCGCATTGTGCCGAAAAGGGGTTGGCTCAGCATGTGTTGTGTGAGTATGGCCTCACACAGCGCTGATTTTCAGCCAAGAAACCTATTCATTGGCGTCACGAACGTAGCACAGCTGTTACGTGTAGTCTAGTCCTTCGATAAAACGAAAAAAGCCTAAACCTTCTATATAATTATAACACAAAAATTAAAACAAAGCAAAAAGCAGCAAAAAAAATATAATATAAGACATTAAATATAACCTTATACATAATTGTGTGTGGTAACAACAACTATCAATTATCAATTAAAATGGATTAGCAATAATAATAATAAACAAAAAACGAAAAAAAAAAGGAAAATGAAAATATCAATGCGATACTAATATGTAATGATACTAATATGTATGTATACGGTTTATATTGATAAACATACCGACACAACAGAAACATACAAACAATTTTGTAAATAACAGACTGTTCAATGCTTTAATAATAATAATAATAATCCTTTATTTCCGATCACAACGGTACAGAATATAAAAACATGCCAAGTTAAATAACACTACTAATAAACTATTTCGTATTATAACACAAGCACAATATTGCTGCGTTTCGTTTGGTTACTGACGATAATTGGAAGGTCATGTTTGATAGAATCAGGCGTTATTTTGCGGGAATCCATTATATTAAAGTTTGTAAAAATGTGTCTTACCTTGTTTGAAGAGCACCTCCCGTCATCCCTCAATTGCGTGCACTATCCCCGTCACCACTAATACCAGCGTGGTGCTGGATATTATTATTAAGGTCATGTTTACTCTTACGAGAATTGCGATCAAATTAAGGTCACATTAAAATAAGTGAAGACGAATCATGTTTCCTCGGCGTATTATATTACAAACGGCATTATTACTTAGATATGACACGCGCGATACATCTGAAAAGATACAGGAAGTAGCATTGGTAATCGATTATGCAAATAATAATAATACCTAAGACCCGACGAAATGATATTCATAAATAAGCGTATAGATATACAATTTTCCGAGGTCTATAATAAGACTGTTTTATATGCGAATGAAACAGGTATATCAAATTTATTTAGAATTAAACAGCATGTTATTTCATACCTATTACTTTGTGTTGTCATTGTAAAAATATATTCCTCTTTTATGTTACTAAACGGCAATATACACAATGGCATCTGCTCTCTGCTCACAATCTGTTCTGTGTGGTAAGCATAGGCAATCCCTCCACATATTCGTCAGAAGGTGAAACGTAGTGATACGATAAGACAGCATACGGTAGGTAAGAATATCCTCTACCCTAAATTGTCCGGTAGGTGTCATAAGAGACGACAGAGGAAAATAAAACCGGAGATGGGCAGTGTGTCTTCCTAGTACCACCTAAAATATTTAAGAAAAAACTGTGGTTGCCAACCTGCCTTCCAAGTGTAGCAATGAAACAATGGGCGAAGCCTATGTACGGCAGTAGACTATTATATAACTATAACGGTACCTATTGCTGTTAATCAGATTGACCTGTTAGAGATTTAAGGAAGACGACTGCCACGTCAAATATATGAAGAAGTGAAATCACATTCTTGCGATGTAAGTGCATAATATATGAGACGATATGAGTGCACGATGTGCTAAAATTTCAACTCCAATTCGATTTTGCTTTTGACTTGACATACTTATTATACGTGGTAGAGCCATGCTGCAGCTATATTAATATTATAGTTGTAGCACGAATGGGTCGGCTCGACCGGGGAAGGACCACGCTCTCACAGAATACCAGCGTAAAATAGCAGCTTAATGCTGCTGTGTTTCGTATGGTGAGTGTAGAGAACCAGAGACCCTTTTTACTGGAAAAGAGGCATTCTATAGTCCTCACGGCTGACAACGCAATTGCATTTTAATTCGCAAACAAAGATAGATGTAGATGTTTATGGGTCGCAGCAACCACTTACCATCAGGTGGACTGTGTGCTCGTTTGTCATACTTATTCTATAAAAAAAATACTTGAGTCACTTGATTTTATCCTAAGGAAAATAGGAGTGATTTAAATATACAAAATAAGTATATTGTGGTAATTCTGATGTGGTGGTTGATTATTAAATAGAAGGCAATGAGATTATAACACACATAGTGTTGTATTACTAAGCTTTGACAATTTACGGCAAGACCTTGTCAACATAATGTGTTTGTGAATATTGAATTATTCATCCATTACTGCTATGTTATTAGCAAGATGATGCGATTTTTTTGTTTTAACTTAATGGAGTTTGAAGGTTGCTTAACAAGAAATCGTCAGAATTTTATAACTACTGTATTTATAACAATACTAATACTATACTATA
Source organism: Parnassius glacialis (assembly GCA_033319125.1). Taxonomy (NCBI): domain Eukaryota; kingdom Metazoa; phylum Arthropoda; class Insecta; order Lepidoptera; family Papilionidae; genus Parnassius; species Parnassius glacialis. Next base: position 22,363,288 of record JAVANC010000008.1, read on the forward strand.
TATAATTTAAAATTAAAAATTTTGTACAGCCGACTTCAATATAAGTTATTTAAGAATAACTCAAAAACTATTGGTCTGACCTTGATCAAATTCATATGGGACCACAAGAGAACTATCAACTTTCATATAAAAAGAATTATCGAAATCGGTTCACCCAGTCCAAAGTTATGAGGTAACACACATAAAAAAAACACAGTCGAATTGAGTACCGTCTCCTTTTTGGAAGTCGGCAGAAAATAGTAAATGACATAGCCGAACGGATTGGGAAGCTGATGTGGCAATGGGCTGTATAACTCGAAGAACCGACAACCGATGGGGAAAAAAGGTTCTCGAGTGGCAGCCTCATATCGGTAGGCAAAGTGTAGGGCAGCCCCCTTCTAGATGGAGTGACGACCAGGTAAGATATGCAGGAAGTCGATATATGCAGGTGGCTCAGGACCGTGCTTTGTGGCATTCCTTGGTTCAGCAGTGGTTATTTAAAGGACTGTAATGATGATGATGATGGTGATGAATACTATACTACTACTGCTGTATCTATAATAACACTAATACTATATATTAAGTCTCTATTAGCTTACCATGAGATGACGGCGTAAGATATCTGATCATTTCGTCACGTAACAGTTGTAGGAGGCGACTGTAGGAGATATTAGATATATATGTTTTAGATGTTGTTAACTTGATAGAGCTACGCTGCAGCTATATTATGGTTGTAGCACGAATGTATCCGCTCGTGTACTTACAATTTGATTTTCACTTGTTTTTTTTTAATAAAAAACATGTGAGTATTGAAACGGCGTAAGCATGTAGGATGTCAAACGCAAGCTCATTCCATTAGCTCAGCGTTACATAACACCGTAATTTGTTTCGTGACGTTAATAAATGTCATTTGTGTGAGTACTTGACGTATTTTCCTGTAAGTTACAACCTTGCTTCTTAGAGTATTAGTTGGACTTCAGACTGTTCGAGTAGATCGACTATAATGCCATTAATTATTATCTGTAAATCGCCCCCACCCCCACATTTTCTCACAAAACGTTGTTCACGCCTCAAATATTATTTGGCACCATTTGTTCCCCCTTTCCCATTCAGTCAGGTATTCATAAAATCAAATAATAATATAATATTCTCATTGTGTTGTTCGTGGCCGCTTCGAGGTTTTTATTAAATCCAAGTCTGGTCGTCCTGTTATTATTCTTATATATAAATTCTGGTGTGCGTGTGTTCGTAACACTTATCCTACTTGCTTGAGTCTACCGCTTGACCGATATTAATGGCATTTTTATGAGGTACTAATACGATCTTCTGGAAGGTACTTAGCTACAGTTAGGTACAGTCGATGGCGTTGTTGCCGAGATCTAGAGATTATCCGTGTGAAGCCTTGGCGGACCGCTAGTGCAATTATACAGGATTGTTTTTCAAAGAGCAGCCAAATTGTAAACTTAAGTTCAAATATATAAATAACGATAGGTATACCGTTATTACAGTTTTTGAAAATACGACTAAATGAGGTATACTATATACTTTTATTTGAAATTATCCCTAATTGAATGTGTTTGATGGGCTACAACTACGAGTACGCGCGCCCCTCTATGTGCGATTCAATGCACAATGTTTTTGCTGACCGATCGACCCTTACGTACGTAGTAAAATAGTTGGCGTTAGATATTTATGAATGAAAATCAGTTAAAGTTATTTTTTTACTGATTGTCATTCATAAATATGTAACGCATTATCACGCATTTTGAATTTCAAAGATAAAAAGGAGTTAATATTAATTATCTCAAATTTTTAAACGATTTTTTTTGAAAATTTATTTCCATATTAAAGTTGGGAAAATTAATTTGCTAAACTAATATGTCCAATATCTATCTCCTTTCCATCTTAAATTGGTCAGGGTTCTGTGGTGGCTGTGATAGTGTTCGCAATTATGGAAGGCGGGGAGTGTACGTGGTAGAGCCATGCTGCAGCTATATTAGTAGTATAGTTGTAGCACGAATGGGTCGGCTCGACCGGTGAAGGACCACGCTATCACAGAATACCAGCGTAAAATGGTAGCTTGACACTGCTGTGTTTCTTATGGTGAGTAGAGAACCGGAGACCCAATTTACTAGAAAAGAGGCATTCCATCTTAGTCCTCACGGGTGACGACGCATCTGCATTTTGATTCTTTATTGAGGATAGATGTGTCTATAGGCCACAGCAACCACTTACCATCAGGTGGACTGTGTGCTCGTTTGTCACCCTATCCTATAAAAAAAAATGTGCGTGGGACTTAACTTTTGAACTAAATGTTAGTGACTATGTGTTGTCTCAAAATTTTCATATAGGTTCTATATCCGCGTTTGCATCGAAAAGTCCAACTCGTAATGCTTCAAAACTTTTCGTATAGATACAAGTCGCCTAATATGTATTGTTGATTGATGCTTACGCTTGAACTTTAGGGAACTTTGTAAATAGAATAAATTATAAGACTTACTTTTTGCGTTCGCTCTGACTAAACATAAACAGCAGGCCACGCAGAAAGTTTTGCGATACTAAAAAAGTTCAATGATTAATTTTTTGTGAGTCTTTTCGAATAATTCTCCACCAGCTGTGTATAAAAAGTTACATAAGTCTGAACCGATTTTCTAAAAACTTTTTCCAGTCCACCTCAGACACTTTTCCTACGGTCTGTTCGAACGTTGAAATCTCTGTACCTTTTAACTGATTTTTTCATCAGATTTTTAAGAAAGGTGACTTAACGCCTTAGCCAGCGTGATGTTAAAGAAGTCCCTCATTTCATTACTTAATTATAATAATATTTTTTTATGTCAGTAATTATATTTATCTTTCTTTTTTCGTTCTTGCATAGCATTGTCTTGGTCTTGAACTGTTATGATACTGGTAACTGTTTTTTTAAACGGGAGTCCGAAGATCACTCCGAAGGCATTATTATATCGAAATGATAATAATTATATAGTATGTGGATATATAAAAGGTTAATCTGAATTCTTACACAAACAGAATATTATAATGACGGTAATAAACATAAAGATGAATAAAAACAAAAGGTAATATTAATTCTACACAGACAAAATAGTGTGACGGCACAATAATCATAAAGTAAATAGAAACAAAAGGTGATCTTAATTCTAGCACATACAATATAACATAATGGCACAATCAACGTTAAGGAAACAAAACACAATAGGTAACCTGAGTTCTAAGCGAAATTGTGGTGCAATTACATTGGTGTAATCAAACGATATAATATAGATGAAATAGTACATGCAGATTTCCTTGCGTTGTTTTTCTTCACCACTCAGCACATGGTAAATCAGCACTTAAAATTGCAATTAACAATTTCATTGGTGCCGGCGGGTTCGAACCCGGGTTGCTCGCGTACTATGAAATTTATAGCGAGCGCTTAACCCTTAAGCTACCACGGCTATCAACTATTGACAATTTTTTTTAATAAAATTTAAAAATATAATTAATAAAAAAATGAAATGGCAACCGTGGTGGTTTTGTTTTTTAAATTCTATAAAATATTTTTATTTTATAAAAAAACTCGACGAGGGCAAAGAAAATATACACTACGAAACGAGGGATAGTCAATCTAAGGCGGGATATTAGACTATGAATATTTTATCAGTGCAAGCTCAGGGTAATACGAATCTAGTTATTTTAAAAATAGTTTTTAAAAATTTACGTGGTAGAGCCATGCTGCAGCTATATTAATAGTATAGTTGTAGCACGAATGGGTCGGCTCGACCGGGGAAGGACCACGCTCTCACAGAATACCAGCGTAAAATAGCAGCTTAATGCTGCTGTGTTTCGTATGGTGAGTGTAGAGAACCGGAGACCCATTTTACTGGAAAAGACGCATTTTATCTTATTCCTCATGGCTGACAACGCATCTGCATTTTAATTCGGAAACAAAGATAGATTTAGATGTCTATGGGCCACAACAACCACTTACCTTCAGGTGGACTGTGTGCTTGTTTGTCACCCTTATTCTATAAAAAAGAACACATATTTGGTACACTAAAAGTGTTGAGAATACCGCCATATAAGGTTCTCACTAAAGTCAATTTTATTTCTTAACTATTAATAATAAATAATAATAACCTATGCCGGTAGTTTGAAGGTAAGTAGGTAGAAGTTGTAGACGACTGTTTTTACCTAGAAGAAATTGTCGAGGTATTGGTAAGTCCAAATTTAACCGGGAGGTCAATTCGACGGATCCAACTCAGTTGGGCAGCGACTTGCACATCTTCTGGCCCCGCCTTCCTCTTAACATGAAAACAAGAGTGTACAATCAAAGCAAGTTTCCAGCAATGATATATGGATCTGAAGCGTGGTCCTTCACTGCTTGTCGTATGAGCTCAAGGTAGCTCTCATTTAGTTTGTTTTATAGGATAAGGGTGACAAACGAGCACACAGTCCACCTGATGGTAAGTGGTTGCTGCGGCCCATAGACATCTACATCTATCCTCTATTACAAATCAAAATGTAGATGCGTTGTCACCCGTGAGGACTAGGATGGAATGCCTCATTTCCAATAAAAAGGGCCTCCGGCCACCTGCACTCACCAAGCGAAACGCAGAGGTAAACCTCTACTTCACGCTGGTTTTCTGTGAGGTCGTGGTACCACCCCGGTTCGAGCCGGCCCATCCGTGCGACAGCAAAAGCTGCCGCGTGGCTCTACCACTGTTAGTGTAATAATATGTTTAAAATATATATAATACTTTAAACTTCACTCAGATTATCTTTTTTTACTTATTAGTCCTTGACTAAGGCAGACAGTACGTCAGCCTATAGTTTCTATTACAAGTCCCTCCCACTTAATATATCTCTTTTAAGCTTGTTTAAATTATTCTCCGTTTATTTTTTGCAGGAAGTAGCGCTCTTTGGAGAGTTTTCCATACGTGAAACCATGACTTACTTTGGTTGGATCGCCGGCATGGAGTCTAGGGAGGTGGACGAGAGAACGGACTTTTTAATAGGCCTACTACAGTTACCAAATCCTACCAAGTAAGTCGAGCTTTCGTAGGGTAGTAGAATAATTATAATAATGAGTTTCTGGCCTTCGACTTGTAAGAGAAAAATAAATAGGGTTTTTGTGTATGTGTAGTGCAATTATATAATATTGGACTAAAAATAATATTCAAAATCTGAAGGTAGGACGGGCTAATTATGACATCAGTACATCAAACACCTCAGTCCCACCAGTGACCATGGGTTCGATTCACGCTCTGATGAAGTATTTCTTAGGCCTGCAAACAAATTTGCTTGGATGCTGGATTTTTTTTTGCGTTCAATTTATGTATCTGTGGAAAAAACCTTCACGATACAGAAGAAAATCTTACTGTGCTTAGGACTTAAGAATAGTACATTTAACTTACAGTAGGTGACGCGCGTATTCTACCGACAAATTTATGTAAAGGTTATAATTTATCATTCAATTTCAATGAATGTATTATTATTCTAATTAAATAATATAAATCTTCCAAATTTAAAACGATATTTCCACAATTATTTCTTCTGCAGCAGCATTAAACTGCTATTTTACGCTATCCTTATTGTCTTCGCAAAACCTTTTGTTTTAATACCTTACATTTATTACTCATGAGTTATTTATATTGCGCTGACCACAACCACACGGCAGCCGCCTTCTTAATGGTCATCATGGAAACAAAGAAACAATTTCCTATCAAACAGGAATTAAAAAAAAATTCTTTTAAGAATCAGAGGTGCTAATTATGAATCTAATACACAAATAAAACCATTAAAATTATTCCTTACAAAATTACTAAGAAATAAAATAACATGTAGAATATTTCCTTTATTCCACTCATTATTATATTTCCTTTTTTAATTCATTCTACGTATTAATATATTAAACAAATACGACCATTAAAATAATTCCTTATAATAATTATGCTGAAATTAAATAAATAATTAGAATATATAATATCATTTATTAAACCTGTTATTTTAAGAAACAAATAAGTCTTCGAAAATTATTTCTTACAATAATTATTTTAAAATTAAGTTAGAATACGTTATGAAAGTAACTAAAATTAATATTTATTATTGTTTGTGAATAGACAAGTGAAGAATTTATCCGGAGGCCAAATGCGACGAGTGTCGCTTGCGGCTGCGCTGTTGCATGAACCAGAGCTATTGATATTGGATGAACCAACTGTGGGAGTTGACCCTGTATTAAGACAAAGGTAAGGTCGTAACACAAATGAGTTTCATCACCGTCTAATGTCTAACTCGACAATATTAATGATGAATCTCCAAGGTTACTTGTTGAGACAAAGAAATGAGCATTAATATTGGAAAAAATGTGACGCAAATAAAAACGTATTTTTTTAAAGTTCGTTTTTATTTGCGTCACATTTTCTTAAAATTCATTTTTATTTGCGTCACATTTTTTTGCGTCATGTTACCAATGCCAACTTTATATGTGCGTAAAGAATTATTACCAAAACTGGTGATTAGATAGCAGAAAATACGTCCGAAAATACTGCTAATATTTCACAGACTGGTAGAGGGCAACGGCTTAACTTACCAATTTGGGCTTCAGCCACAATACAGCTATCACGTTTTTCTACCGCGACTAAAAACATTGATTTCACAACTTACTTGTAATAATGCTTTAAGATATCGTTTAATAACATTTTGAATAGCTTAAAAGTATACTAGTTGGTCAGGCAAACGTCGTTATGCTTGTTCCGACAACCCTTTATCCTATTAAAAATCCTTAAATTCACAATAAACAATATTGAGGGAAACTTATCGGGATAAACCATGTTATCTCTCAAATTGGAGCAAACAGTAAAAATTTGAAAAAGTTTCATTAAAATCAGTTATATTATATCAAAGGCATAAATTAATGGCTTGGGTAACTTAAGGAAAAAATATAATTTTGCAGTATCTGGGATCACCTCGTCGATATCTGCAAAGGAGGAAAGACGACTGTTATTATCACAACGCATTACATCGACGAAACTAAGCAGGCTAATATTGTAAGTATATTTTTCTAATTGGTGCGGCATGTCGTGACTAATTTTTTTTTTTTATAGAATAAAGATAACAAGCGAACACACAGTGGTAGAGCCACACGGCAGCTTTTGCTGTTGAACGTATGGGCTGGCTCGAACCGGGGTGGTACCACGACTTCTCAGAATACTAGCATGAAGTAGAAGCTCTGCTTCTGCATTTTGCCTGTTGAGTGCAGGTGGTCGGAGGCCCAATTCCTTCCCCCCCACATCAACATGGTAGCGGAACTAAAGGAGATATTTTACCCCAGGAGGGTACCAGCACACCTGGTAATAGAGAATCTCTCGCTGAGCATCCACGACCAAGCTACTACACTCCGGAGCGTGGGTGCTCAGGCTGCTCCGTGTATTCTTGGGCACAAAATTCCGCTCCAGACTAAAACTACTCGGGGTAACGAGTTTGACGCCGAACCATGCCGAATGGCTTAATTCAAGTTTAACAGATCATGCGGGGAGATCTGTTTATGAATTTTTATTGCCATATGGTCTGACATAACTGGTTATTTCGCCCACGGTAATTTCAGATGTGGAGGATCATGCAACTTCCCTGTTGGACTCTTCGCTGACCTTTTATCCAGACGGACATCAGGTCTACGTCCCCAAAACACGAGAGTAATACACCGTCACTGCGGCGCAACTACTGCATCGATCATTAATAAAAACTAGATACACAATCCCACGCAAAAGTTCTCTAAAAACTGTCTCTATCTAATTATATTGTTTTTATGTAATTCTAGTTGAAATAAAATACATTAATGTAAATTCAACCTTAAATGCATTGCCTAAATTTGTATTCACAAAGCTACGTACAAATTAAATGCCCACACTAGTGTTCGAGTGGACGCTCATTCGGTAAGGACATTTTTTATCACTGATGGTGTATCTAGTTTTTTATTAGTGATCGATGAACTACTGTGAATGTCTTGAGAGAATTACCCTCTAACTGATTTTGATTCAATCCAGGATTCGAACCCGGGATCACATGATCAGCAGTCGCACTTTCGACCACTAGACCAACAAGACAGTCAGTTTGGAAAAGTTACAAACACTTCATTTCTTTTCTTTTTTTTAATACGTTACCCCCACACTAGGATTTTCTCCTGTATCGTGGAGGCAGTTTACAAACACAAATTGCACAAGGACAAACATCCAGACTTGGAACAATTATTTGTAGGCCATACAAATACTTGTTCCGTGCGGGATTCAAACCCGCGGCCCCCAGCGCCATTGCTAAGCCACTGCGCCACGGAGCCGTTAAACACAACGCCGTCAACACTTGGACCCAAAATATTTACCATTATAATTTAAAATTTAAAATTTTGTACAGCCGACTTCAATATAGGTTATTTGAGAATAACTCAATAACCATTGGTCTGACCTTGATCAAATTCATATGGGACCACACGAGAACTATCAGCTTTCATATAAAAAAAGAATCATCGAAATCGGTTCGCCCAGTACAAAGTTATGAGGTAACACACATAAAAAAAAAAAAAAAAAAAACATACACTCGAATTGAGTACCGTCTCCTTTTTGGAAGTCGGCAGAAAATACATTTAAATGGTTTTTCCTCCGAGCCTTAGTTGTATTTTTTAATAGTGGAAGGGTGACAAACGAGTACACAGTCCACTTGATGGTAAGTGGAAGCTGTTTCCCATGTCTATGGGCTAATATTGCTAATATAGGATCTTAATTGAGGATAAATTACCCATTCGTGCTACAATCATAATATAGATGCAGCGTGGCCTTACCACGTAAACAATGCTTACTGCTTGCTAAAAATGTATGCTTAAGTATTTAAACAAATAAATAATACGTTTATTACGGTAATCTTGTTAACAACAAAATACTGAGACTTCCCAGTGAGTAATCAGAGGGTATTGTGTTTAGACTTCAATTGTTACAATAATTAAAATGACAAAGACCCCTTTCTTATAGCAGACTTAAATGAAACTATATCATACGTTTTTCTAAAGTATAATTAAATATAACATAAACAACATAAAAAAAATTAACGTGGTAGAGCCATGCTGCAGCTGTATTAGTAGTATAGCTGTAGCACGAATGGGTCGGCTCGACTGGGGAAGAACCACGCTCTCACAGAATACTAGCGTAAAATAGCAGCTTAAAACTGCTGTTTCGTATGGTGAGTGTAGAGAACCGGAGACCCTTTTTACTGGAAAAGATAATTTCCATCTTAGTCCTCACGGGTGACAACGCATCTGCATTTTGATTCGCAAACGAGGATAAATGTAGATGTCTACGGGCCACAGCAACCACTTACCATCAGGTGGACTGTGTGCTCGTTTGTCACCCAATCCTATAAAAAAATATTATTTGTGTATTAAGCGTAACTTACGTTAACAACTTCTTCCAGATTGGATTGATGCGTGGTGGCAGATTTCTTGCTGAAGAATCTCCAACTGAACTGATCCGACGTTACCAGGCCGACAGTCTCGAGGATGTGTTCCTGAAGCTAGCAGTTCTGCAGAATAAGGGCAAACGTCGCCGCTCCAGTATTCTTGCTAACGTTGTGGAGAAGGTGGAACTGCCACCGATACCTGTGAGTATATACATAATAATGTATATCAGTAAGAGGAGCATCCACTAACTCATCATCCCGTCGGTATCGTAGAGATTGAAATAGGAGGTTTAAACTGGGCAGCAGCGTATTCCTGTTAATGACTCAATAAAACTGCTGTTGCCAATCAGTCCGTCATGCGTGGCAGCTATGGTAAATATCGTCTCTATGATCTGATCTACGGAGAAGACCTATGTTCATCATTGCGCTTTTGATTGGCTGTTATACACGAATGCAAATAAGAAAAACTTTCATTTTACTATATTCGACTACAATACCATTTACTATCCACTGGCATAGTAGTCGAGCAATGGTTTGTAATGAAATGAAATGTTTTTTTTAATAGAATAGGGTGACAAACGAGCACACAGTCCACCTGATGGTAATTGGTTGCTGTGACCCATGGATATCTAAATCTACCGTCGTTTGCGAATCAAAATGCAGATGCGTTGTTACCCGTGAGCACTAAGATGGAATGCCTCTTTTCCAGTAAAAAAGGTCTCCGGTGCTCTACAGTCACAATACGAAACACAGCAGTGTTAAGCTGCTATTTTATGCTGGTATTCTGTGAGAGCGTGGTCCTTCCCCGGTTGAGCCGACCCATTCCTGCTACAACTATACTACTAATATAGCTGCAGCATGGCTCTACCACGTATAGTTGCGTAAGTTTTGTTGACACTCCATTACAGATGTTAATAAAAGACAAGTTTAATGGGGGTGTTAAAATTTTAATATTCTCATAATCATTATGACCACTCTTTTTAAGTCAGTTGGTGGACATTAGCTTTTCTAAGAATGTCTCAGCTGATAAACGACGCTCGGTGGTAGGACTCCTTCATTGTTAATCTCTTACTTATTTCTGCCTCCCAGCGTGTGCACTGCAGTATCCCGGTAAAGACCATAGAGAGCTTGTGTAATCACAGGCTGTAAGGCGTCACACCTAAATCCACAGAGGTGTTGCCAGTAGTCTTCTTCGTTAGAAGCTGGCTGCAGATTCCATGACAATAATGGCCACTTATCATGTCAACTGTAATTTTTTTAAAGGATAAGGGTAACAAATGAGTCCACCTGATGGCAAGTTTCGACGTTATCGACGCGGTAGAGCCATTCTGCAGCTATATTAGTGGTATAGTTGTAACCACGCTCTCCCAGAATACCAGCGTAAAATAGCAGCTGAACGCCACTGTGTTCCGTATGGTGAGTGTAGAGACCCGGAGACGCTTTTTACTGAAAACGAGGCATTCCATTTTAGTACTCACAGGTTACATCACATCATGACAATGTGGGAATATGAAAATAAAAACGTGGCACATTATATTTTTTAGTACATAATTAAAAAAAATCAATTTTAATAACTATTGACATTAAAAACATCCTAACTTCAATAGAGAGGATGTCTGAGTGCTACCGTCTGCTTGGGATCCTATAAATAAAATTAATCCCGACCCAAGCATACAACTGCAAGACTTCAAGATACTATAAGTTCATACTGCGTAGATCGGAAAAAAAAATAATAAATTTTAATCTGGAGGTAGCCGTGGTTTTAACTATGGTATTGGGATGTCGAACACCTCACTTCCCTCCGTGACCATAGGTGCTGTAGTGCTCGGAACGTCGGGAATATAAAATAAGTTAATATACGCGATAGAATCCGTAAAAAATATTTTTATTTAAATGTATAGTGCTCGCGTAAATATAATAAATCATTATAAAGGTCACTTGTTTACGTCGTTTATTTATTAATCAAAATGTACGTTGGGCTGTGCAACACTTAACTTTTAACTATCCAAAAATCGGCCAACGCGCCTAAAATGGTTTTCAATTCAAATACGTAACTGGATTTTTTTCTACCAGGATCCAGCAATAGACTTAGAAGATGCAGAGATCGGTGAGATATCTGGTGAATTTGGTGACAATGTTTCCATGAGCAGCAAGAGTCGGGTCGTGGTGGCGACAGAACTTAACGCTCCCGTGGAGGCCCTGCCTCCAGAAGAGGACCCACCAAACGGCTGTCTCGAACGCATTAAACCAATGAAATGGCACCATATGAAAGCACTAGTCTGGAAGAACTTCCTTAGTTTATTTAGAAATTTCGGGTGAGTACATTTCTATAGTCTATTAACGTTCTTTTTTATAGAGTGGTAACAAACGAGCATACATACCACATTATGGTAAATGTATGCTCATACCTAGAGATGTGTCGTCAAAGGTGAGGCTGTCGTCAATATCTCCCAAGAACTTCTGAATGTGACTTAAGCGCGTATTGTAAAGAAGTGTTTGAATCAAAATATTATTATTAATTATTTCTTATAACAGTAATAACTGGCAAAAAAATTACCGTATGAGTCCATACCCACACAAAAAAGTATTTCGGTAATTTGGGTTTCGTAGTAAGTGATTACTGTTTTAGATAATTTATTATAATACATTTTTTTATTACAGATTAATTGCATTTATCCTTGGCCTGCCAGTATCGCAAATGGTACTGTTCTGTCTGGCCATTGGCCATAAACCAATCGGTTTGCCCATCGCCGTAGTGAACTATGAGATGGGCCCCAACAACACGTCACCAGTCTGCGATTACGACAAGGAACATTGCCCTCAAAACCCAGAAACATACGAGTGGAATTTGACAAGATTTAGCTGTCGATATTTAGATTATTTGTCGCGACGCCAAAGTAATTTGGTAAGTTTATATTTTTTAAGAAGGCTATGCTTGGAGTTTCACTATTTGATTTCGACTTTAAAATGAGGATATCAGAGTAACTGACATAGCTTAACGGATCAGTAAGTTGAAGTAGCAAACGGTGACAATGTATAAGTCGGCCCCCGCTAGTTGTAATGCAGGAACCTAGTAAAAGATGCAGGAAGTCGATGGGTGCAGGTGGCTTGTGATCGTGCTTTGTGGCACTTTTACGGGAGGCCTATGTTCAGCAGCGGACTTGTGAAAAGCAGGAATGATGATGATTACGATGATGTTCTTTTCATATTTTATTCTTGTTAAAGATTACAAAAATAATTAGCCAAGATATGTGTGCAAAATTAAAATGAGTATTTTTAGATTTTTGAGATTCTTCAGGATATTTTTTTATAGGATAAGGGTGACAAACGGGGATACAGTCCACTTGATGGCAAGTAGTTGCTGTAGCCTATATACATCGACATAAAATATAGATGCGTCGTCACCCGTGAGGCCTAAGATTGAATGCCTCGGTTCCAGTTAAAAGGGTCTCCAGTTGTCTACACTCACCATACGAAACACAGCAGCGTTAAGCTGCTATTTGACGCTGGTATTCTGTGAGAGAGTGGTACTTCTACTATACCACAAATATAGCTGCAGCATGACTCTACCGCGTCCAAAAATTTAAAATCCATTCTTTCATTTTTCGTTAATCCAAGTAGATAATTCCAATTTCTGCAGCTAACTATCAATACATGAACTGCATAGTTTCGGTCTGTAGGGTATAGTGAGCCAGTTTAATTCCAGACTGTGAGGCACTCCATCTTAGTGCTCAGAGGTGACAACGCGACTGTATCCTTTTTGTTTGAATTTGGCTGCAGATCTCCAAGACCTCTAGTAGCCACTTACCATCAGGTTGACTGTGAGTTCGTTTGTCTGCAATGAGGGCTAATAATCTTCCACTTCTTCTTCTTCTTCTTCTTCTTCCTTTATGGCGGTTACGATGAATTCGCCAATGACATGTTATATGCGAAAAGGTTTAATGGGGACACAAACTCTGCTTAAAAGGGGAAATTGATAATACAAGAGATGGTAACAACGAATATTATGTGAATGATTTTGGTCAACTTATCTGTTGAATTACCTAAAACAAAAGACAGACAATGTTGTTAAAACAATACTAATGTGTTATTATATGACAAACAAATTACAGTTTAAGATTGTTAGAATTAATAAAATCACATAAAATATATACAAAAGAGGTATTTGTGAAGATTAGAAGGGAGTTAAAGTCTATGGGACGAGGGATGTCAGGGGGCAGATAATCGTAAAGAGATGTTGACAATTTGGTGGAGTTAAAAAAAATATGGTTAGTGTTTCCCTCATCTAAACCACATTCGCACAGAGAACTATCCCTAATCCTGAGTTTGTCTAGGTGCACATAGGTACAGGCGTGTCCAATTCTCAACCGGCAGACAATAGAAGTAGCACGTTTGTTTGCTTTATTAAATAAGAAAAACCAAGGCCTTGATGGAATATTATCTTGTATAGCAGCATAGTGCTTGCCTTTTAGTATTTGTGATGCTTTCCATATCTCATTCCATGTGTTAACAAGCTTTTTCATAGCAAGGGGAAGTAAGTCATGGGAATAGGCAATATTTAGTGGGAATCTTCCACTCACCAGATGTCGGTAGTTGTCACTGAGGTAAAGTGTTTTGTTACACAATGTCAGTTAATTGAGAAATTAGTTTTAAATAATAGTTTATCATTATCTAGAGTATTATATTAATAAACAACACAATGATTAATTTTTTGCACTTTATAACTCTTTTTAAAAAAATCTCCTTTTAGTTATATTTATAGTTTGGTTTATTCATTTCTAATGTAATTAATACAAAATATATTTAATAATACAGAAAAATCCCCGCTATGAAATCTGTCAAATTTTTACCTCACTATACAGTGGCGTCGCCCTGGTGGCAGAAAAAGTCGTGGATGCCCTCACTTTATAGAAATGAAAATAAATAAATCACATGTATTGTATAAACTTGTTTTTTATTTTTTTTTATAGGAGAGGGGGCAAACGAGCATGCGGCTCATCTGATGGTAAGTGACTACCGTACCGCCGCCCATGAACAACTGCAACACCAGGGGAATCGCAGATGCGTTGCCGGCCTTTTAAAAAGGAGTAGGCTCTTTTCTTGAAGGTCCCTAAGTCGTATCGGTCCGGAAAAATCGCTCGTGGTAATCGATTCCACAAGGAAGTTGTGCGAGGGAGAAAACTTCTTCTGAATCGCACAATGGTGGACCGCAAATCATCTAGATGATATGGATGGTATCGCAAGTTCTGTCGCGATGTGCGATGGTGAAATTGAGCGGCTGACATTAGTCCGAACAATTCCTCAGAGCACTCCCCGTGATATATGCGATAAAATACGCAAAGAGATGCAACCTCTCTACGCAGTGCCAGTGAGTCAAGCCGATCGGAAAGAATTCGGTCGTCGATGATTCGAACCGCTCTGCGCTGGATGCGGTCAAGTGGAAGGAGCTGGCACTGGGGGGCCCCTGCCCAGAGATGGGAACAACCCACCACCTCCCATGGCCCCACCAACCTTGCGGTTATATGGGCCGAATCACGAGAGATGCACGCGGTACTTGCTCAGGGCTCTTTCCCGCATGCACTTTCTTGACTCTCTACAAGTTATTTAATCTACTCCTTGTCCCAGTTTGTCATTCTCCCCCTTCTGGGGCTGACGGCACTATTACGCCTACGTCGTCAGGCCTTTCTTCCATCAGTCTGTCTTGTCTTATTCTAATGTCATGCCACCTGTGCGCAAATTCGCGCAACAGCCCGTAGTTCACCCCATCGCTGACGAGATCCGAGTAGTAAATCGGTCCTTGAACCGTACGAACTAATCCATCCATCATTTTCGCTCTTAGGTCGTCATACAGAGGACATTCCCATAGAACATGGTGAACGTCCTCCTCTAACACACCACACTCACACATACTTGTTTCACACAGTCGCATTTCACTCAGTCTCTTCCGAAAGCATCCATGCCCGGTGAGAATCTGAGAGGTTTGATAGTCCGGTGCGACCCAGGTATACCTGAGTCGCAACGCCACTTCCGGGAAGAACCGATAGAGCTCGCGTCCTTTCGATTCATTCGTCCATCGATCCTGCCAAACACCGATCACCTCAGTCCAAATTTCGCGCTTCCGTCTGCTCAACTCCTCTTTAGGCGCGGTCAAACGTGCTATACCCATCCTACCAGCACGGATGACCTCCAGGTCAGAAGGGAGAACGCCAGCCAGCACCGGTAAGGCCGCCGTACTGGTGGATCGATACGCCTTAGTCAGTAATATAAGGGCTGATCGCTGCGATCTCAGCAGTACGCTGCGAACTGTGTACATGTTCGCACGCTCGTACCAGCACTCCGCCGCGTACGTGAGCGTGGATACAAACACTCCTCTGTATATTATTTTTAGGCTCGGGTATCGGACACCCCATGATGATGTCGATATGCGAGTCATCTTGCCGAATCCCTTGGTCGCTCTTTCAGAAATATCGGACGCATGATGCACAAACGATAGTCCTGAGTCCAATACCACACCTAGTACCTTAGCATAAGTTACAGTCTTTACAGACTCCCCACCCAGTCTGATAACGGGGGGGCGCTGAAGTTTCCCTCTAATAGTCATGGTGGTCGACTTTGATGAGGAAAACTCCAGTCGATTCCTTAGCCCCCACTCCCGTACAAGGTCCAGAGTAACTCTGGCCCTGGATTCGATACCCGCTCTGGTATCAGATTCAATCAAGATTGTAACATCATCAGCATAGGCAGTCATGGCTACTCCCTCAGGTAGAGGGAGTCGGAGTAGGTCGTCCATCAATACGTTCCACAGTTTAGGGCCCAGCACAGAGCCTTGAGGACATCCCATAGTCGACGTCTTCCACTCTACCCGGTCCCCGATGTAGAGGCCCACACGTCTGGAGGTAAAGTAGTCCACCAGCATTTTGTAAATGTTTGGTGGACAACCACCTCGTTTCGCTTTGACCATCATCATCGGCCACCAAGCATTGTCAAAGGCGCCGGAGATGTCCAGAAAGATTGTCTGCACGTAGCATGCTCGAGAATACCTAGCCGTGCTGAGCAAGACACGCAGCGCTGTTACCGTAGATCGCCCCGGAGAAAATCCATGCTGGTATTCGGATATCCCACGACTAATCGCAGGAGCACATTTCAGCATTACGCGTTCCAACAATTTTCCCAGAACAGGGAGGAGCGTAATTGGACGGTATGCCTTGGCGTCGGTGAGCGGCTTGTCATTACCCTTTGGAATGACAATCAATCTTCCGTCCTTCCATACCTTGGGGAAGACCCCCTCCACCACACACTTGGCGTACACCGAGTGAAATTCCCTCGGTGCAGCCGTCCAAACATTCCTCACAATTCGCGCACTCACTCCATCGAGTCCCGGAGCTGTGTTAGGCAAGGCCTTGACTATTCCTTCCAAATCCCCAACCGCAGGCGGAGACGCAGCTCTACCAGACGGCATGAAAGCCGCCAGTAGGCGAACCTGCTGATGGTAAGGCATGTCGTGATCGGGTCTGTCATCCGGACAGAGCGCAGTCATTAGGTTGACCATCGCTGCCTCGATATTGTCCGGGTGCCCACCCGCAAAAGCGATCCCATTGATCACGTTTGCAGGCGGTCGTACCCTCCCGCTGGCCACCCTGTACGCCATACCCCATGGGTCCTCGTTACCAGAGTTGGCAACCCTCATATGATGCGACTGCTGCGCCTCCACCATCATCCTCCTGTATCTCGCACGCACGCTGTGGAAGGCCATCCTGGCTATCTCCTCTGACCTACCTCCTAGACGCCTTTTACGCTGCCATGCATTCCTGAGTTTACATTGTAACCTTCTAGTCTTATCGAGTTCAGTCGTCCACCACTCGTACCCCCCCGACCCCCTGGGGCGACGCTCCCCTAGGCCCTCCTCCGCGGAGCGGACGATGACCTCTGAGAACTCCTCCGCCAGGAGGGCTGCGGGTTTTTCCACATGCAGCCATCCCATTCGCAGTTTGATTATCGCCCGGAACCTGTCCCAATCCACCCCTCGGTCGCGAAAACGAGGGGGCTCCCTAACGGGTGCAGCGCGCGTGGTCGGCCTGTTGGTAGTGGCCGTGAAAGTGATCAGATTGTGATCGCTGGCGCAGATCCCCTCGCGCACCCGCCAATCGTCAAGGTAAACGTCCCCAGTGGTTAGGGTCAAATCCACATTGGACTCCCCACCAGGCCCAGAGAAGGTGTAGGGCTGGCCGGGCATATTAGCCAGAATGAGGGCATGTGAAATAATGAATGCTTCCATTTGATGTCTTCGGTAATCCACTGTTTGCCCTCTTCCCACGTAATGCCGGCGATCACAATGCCAGAGTGGCGAGTGCGCGTTGGCGTCGAGGCCCACGATAACCCTTCTGCCCTTTAGACAGCTCAGGGCGATCTCTAAGTGGTGCAGGTGATCATCGATGGTGTCGCTATACTTAAAATACGCTGACACCACGTAGAGGTCCCATCGGTGCACGTGGCACACCACACAGAATTCATTGCTGAGGTGGCTCAGCACAGCTGCTCCAATAGTTGGGTCGGCAAGGTAGACGCCCGCCCACGGATGATCGCCCACCTGAACGATCCCCGCAGCCTGGGAGTACTGTTCTTGTACAAGAACAATGTCCAGGTGCAGTTCACGCGCCAGGATAGGCAACTCAGCCGCGGCGAGCTCCCCCCGACCCAGGTTAATCTGTCCTATTCTTAGTTCGAGTTTTTCTATTGTTCCTGTAGGGCTGCCCTTACCGGCAATACTGTGTGGTGGCCACGGAGCGCTGCTCTGCATATATCCTTGCTGGGCAGTTCCTCGCCATGGTCACGTGCGAGCCAGAGTCCGATCTTCCAAAGCGCTTGCACGTGGCGCACTTTTCGTCCATTGACTTGCAGGCGCCACGTTCGTGTCCAGTCTCTCCACATTTTCCGCAAACCACTTCCTTCGTTCGGCAGTACTTTGCCGGATGCCCATATTGCTGGCACCTCTGGCAGCACGTGACATCCACATAGTCACACGGCTCAACCACGTCCCAGCCGACGTATAGCCGATTGTGCCCAATCAGGACATCCCTCAAGGCAGGCGAACATTGCAGTATGACTGTTGTCCGCCTGCTACCTCTCCATGATTTTTTGAAAGCAATTTTGCAGTTTTGCTTTAACATTTCTTCACTCCATCCACAAGCAGCCAAGTTTTGCTCATAGAGGCTGCTCAGTAATTCCTCGTTCTTTGGGTCCTCTTCAAAACCCCTAAAAGCAACCAGGGGTTGGCGCTGCCTGGGCTCAGACACTCTTAATGATGGAGGAGCCGCAGTCTTTAGCTTCTCCGCAGCTTCTTGGGACGTGGTCTGGACCACGACACCTGCATTTCCTACCTTTCTCAACCTATCTATTTGTAGGCCGCTAGTTTTCGGATTCACCGCCTTCTTCAGCTCCATTTTAGTGTCCTCCGCTGTTTTAATTGGTCCTTCCATTTCAGCCGGGTAGAAGGCAACTACTGGACCTTTGCTAACTGGCATTAAAACCTGATCTGCCCCCTTTGGCAACCTCAGCGCTGACGAGTATGTCCTTTGCGGTGCCGGGTCCGTCGCGTGACTAGGAACCGCTCCAGCTTCGACCTGCGCCAGTCTAGCTTCCGCTATGGTCTTCCCCTGTTCTGCTCTTACAGCAGCCAACTCTAGTTCGGAGGTATGCACCTCCATCGCCGCTACCATGGTAATAAGGTCGTGCCCGTATGCAGCAACCCTGTTCACTTCCGCCTTGTTGAGCTTCGACCCTGGTCCAGTGATGACGCTCATGATATTCTTCACTGTTTCTCGAACGTAATCAATTACCTCCAGCTTGGATGCTTTCGAAGCCTTGAAAGTCCCACTCGCTCCCCGGGAACTCTCCCTTTGGCAGTCCTCTTCTTCGGTTTCAGCAGCAGACTCTTCTATATCTCTGGTCAGCAGACCTGCCACCGGGGCCACACTCCGGCGAGGCTCGGTGCGCTTGCCCACCCTTGCTCGCTGGTAAGGCGGCTGCACCTCTTCCGGTGACGGAAGAGGCCGCTTCTCTGGAGCTGCTGGTGGTGGGGCTGCTGGTGGTGGGGGGGGGCAACACGACCGGCCGGCCAGGAGGGCCCGGTGGAGTCCTGGTCAGTGATTTGCGCGGCGTGAATACATCATTATCGTCCGCCATAGTCCACAAAATACAATAGTTCAAAAAAAGAAAAAAAAAATATATTAAAGAGTCAGGTCATTACACATGTATATAAACAAAAACGGAACGCAAGTTATCAAAGTCACACGCAATGACAGGTAACAGCCGTCAACTTCACTGTCAGTGTCAGTGTCACTTACAATGACAGCTGTCAATGTCAAAGTAACACAACGCACGTGCTAGGACACAATAACCTTAATAAATAAGAAATGTTTTTATAATTAAATTAAATCTATATGTAATAAAAGTACTTGCCAATATTATCCAAAAACAATAACAGAACAATAACCACAACACATCAGTAATTAACCTTTAAATACCACGCGGTAACCGCGTGGTCTTAACCTAAAAACACGTGCAATTACTGCATAAAAATGTTTAAAAAGAGTACACACAAATCACAGTTTTTCTGTCCAACACAATAAAGTTTAAATAGTTCAGGAACGTAACAATTAACACTAAATTATTAAAGACACCAAAAATAACTAATTATTAGTAACACGTGGTCACGCGAGAGCGCACTAATACGTCCGCTCAGTACGAGTACCGACGACGTAGACGTAGAGATGGGAACAGTATTCCATGTGAGGCTGAACCTGCGCCTTGTAAATTTGCAAGCGGTGTGCCCGCATGAAATACTGTCCCGCTCTGCTGAGCACGCCAAGCTTTTTAGAGGCCAATTTGCCCTTCTCTTCGAAGTGACCACGAAACTGCACGTCACTCGATATGTCGACACCAAGGATACCGATACTGGCAGAGGCAACAAGGGAAGTGCCTTGAAACTGAGGAGATATGATAAAGGGAATCTTTTTAGCGGTAAACGCGCAAACTTATCTCTTCTGGGGATTGAACTGGACTAGATTTAGTCGCCCCCAGTCTGAGACTTTGTTCAACAAAGTGTCGATTTCAGACACAAGTTTGTTCCGGTACTCGGCGACGTTTTCCCGAGAAATATTGGCACGGCCGGTGTATAAAGCATCACCAGTGCTGTCGTCTGCATGGCAATGAATGTTACTGGTTTGCAACATATTATTGATATGCAGAAGAAACAGCGTTGGTGATAGCACGCAGCCTTGTGGAACACCAGCGTTAATGAGCTTGTAATCGGAGCATGCACCGTCTACTACGACCTTGATGCTCCGATCTGCAAGAAAGCTGGTGATCCAATTGCACAAATTCTCGGGAAGCCCATAGGAAGGCAGCTTCGAAAGAAGCGCTTTATGCCAAACCCGATCGAAAGCCTTCGCTATGTCCAAACTAACGGCCAACGCCTCCCCCTTGGACTCCACTGCCTCCGCCCATCTATGGGTCAGGTAGACCAGAAGATCACCAGCTGAGCGACCTCGACGGAAACCGTACTGGCGGTCACTAATCAGCTGGTGATCCTCAAGGTACCGTATGAGCTGGCTGTTAATGATCGTTTCCATTAGTTTGGAGAACAAGGAGGTGATAGCGATAGGCCTGTAGTTGGACGGATCTGAGCGGTCGCCTTTTTTAGGGATCGGGTGCACCAAAGCTGTCTTCCATGAGTCCGGGACTACGCCTAGGGAGTAGGAGTACCGAAAAAGACGCGTTAAAACCGGTGCCAACTCCGGAGCACACGTCTTCAGCACAATAGGTGGGACTCCATCAGGCCCACTCGACTTGTTGACGTCCAGAGAGAGGAGTGCTTTACGCACCAAGCGCTGTGTAAACAGCACTTCCCGCATGGAGCACTCACACTGCGGGATGTTCGGCGGTGTGTTCTCCCCGTCATCTAGAGTCGGGTTGGAAGCAAAAAGAGAGCCTAGCAGATCGGCTTTCTCCTTTGCGTCATGGGCCAGTGAGTCGTCCACTCTGTGCAGAGATGGCAGAGATGGCTGACAGAAGTTCCCTTGGACAGCCTTGGCGAGAGACCAGAATGCACGTGTTCCCGAAGGGAGGCGAACTAGTTTCTCGCCAATTCTGCCGATGTGCTCTAACTTTGCCTTGGCAATGACACTTTTGAAGGACCTGGAGGCGGAATTGTACTTCTTTTTAAGAGCTTGTGTTTACATCCCGGGACGTTGATGCGTCAGCCCAGGCCTGGTAGCACTCCTGCTTATAGCGTGATGCTAGTTTACAGGAGCGACCAAACCATGGCTGGGATCTGCCTCCGATGGGCACCACAGAGGATGGAATAATAAGTTCCATACCCTGAAGTACCACATCAGCAACAGAATCGGCAACAACGGTGGGATCTTCCGGCGAGAAGCAAAACCGCCCCCAAGGGTAGGATGCAAAAAAAGACCGCATCCCGTCCCAATAGGCCGACCTATAGCGCCACATACGGCGGCAAGCTGCAGATCGCAACTGCGATGGGAGCGTGAGTGGCACCGTACTCCGGATCAGACAATGGTCCGAAGAGCCCAGAGGGGCATCGACGGAGACCTGATATCCGTCCGGATGAGAGGTCAGCAGAAGGTCCAACAGGGAAGGTACATGATCCTCCACATCTGGGATCCGCGTAGGCGAAGTAACCAGTTGTGTTAGACCATATGCCAAAGCAAAGTCATAGACAGATCTACCCGCATGATAGGTTAAACGAGAACCAAGCCATTCAGCGTGGTGGGCGGTAAAATCACCGAGTATCACGATCTCTGCGGATGGGACCTGTTTTAGCACAGAGTCTGCAGCCATTTGGACGTGGTCGATGAGTCGGTCTGTGTCGGCATTACCGCTATGGGACCTATAGAGGCACCCGTAGACGCGGGGATGGTCGTCGCTGTCTACGCGCAGCCATAGGATGGATAGGTCCGTACCTTCAAGACTGCCGAGGCGTCGAAAACAGATGTCCTCCCTGACGTATACACAAACTCCAGCCCGGGGCACAAAGGAGTGTTCAAATTTGTAGCCCGGGTAAAAGAGATATGAAGTATCAGCCGGATAGTACACCTGAGTCTCGGTTAAAAAGAGCAAGGCCGGCTTCGCCGTCTCTAGATGGTAATGAACAGCGTTAAGGTTGGAATGAAGTCCCCTGATATTGCAAAAATTCACGGATAGCGTGAAAAAGGTCGCCTTGGTCTTATTGCTCAGCTTACCCCGAGCAGTATTAGTCGCGAGCGGAATTTTGCCCACCCCCCCAGAATACGCGGGGCAGTCTGAGCACCCACGCCCAGGAGTGGAGTGGTTTGGTCGTGGATGCTCAGCGAGGGATTCTCCAAGGGTGCTGGTACCCTCCTGGGGTAGTCTTCTGTTCAATTCCACTACCATGTTGACGGGAGGGGGGGGAATTGGGCCTCCGGCCACCTGCACTCACCAAGCGGAACGCAGAGGTAAACCTCTACTTCACGCCGGTATTCTGTGAGGTCGTAGTACCACCCCGGTTCGAGCCGGCCCATCCGTGCGACAGCAAAAGCTGCCGCTTGGCTCTACCACTGTTAAAACTATGGGAGGCGTATATTATATACTCGTGATTGTGATGCTCTTAATTTTTAAGAACGAAGTTCCTTATCGGACGGTACGGGTTCGGCGGATGGGAGCTAGGCGACAAAAATTATAAGATTTTTTCGTCACTACCCCTTTGTGTCATAGTGTAGACGGCCTTGGCGGCGAAATAAGGAAGTGAGATGGAATAATATCCATCTCCCTCGCACGTTTTTTCTTATCTTGCCATGAAAGAAATATTATTTTATTTCAAATGACACTTCATTTTAAGGCGCGGGTTGAGCAAAATGTCGCGCTAGTCGTTATTTGTGCGGTTTTTAGGAGCTATCTACTTTTTATTTAAAAGATATATCAACAAATAAAAAACACATTATATTTCTACATAATCTCGATTTCATAATAGCTGTATCCAATTTTTTTTAAAGGAATAAATGTTAATATAATCTCCTTACAACGAAACCACATAAATGTGAAATTATTATTGATAACACGCATCTCCTCGTAAAGTAAGTATTATTTTATTTTGCGATTTACACCAATGGATAGGCAATTTATTAATGAACATTTCTATTGTAAATTTTTTTTGAAAAGACCAAAATTTGATTTTATTAAGAAATTATTTTAAAATCTGGGCGTATTTACTGCCCACGGGCTTGCTGGATCATTGAGCGTTGAGCTCTTGAACGTGGAGCTCGTGTCGTTCGTCAGAGCATCGGCCTGCGCACACGCTCACGTCTTATCAGTCGATAATATTATTACTTATTAGGTTATTTATAGGTAGTATTATTTGTTTGTTTTGGGTATAATTTTTCGTATTAGTTATACATATATTTGTTGTGTTTTTACTGCGCGATGAAGTTTTTTGCGTGTATTTTCTTTGAAGTAAATGCAAATAAAAAAATGAAGCACCATTAGCATGTAAGGTTCGAATCCATAATTAACATTTCGACAAATATTATAATTTACACTATAAAAGGCTAATTCAATATTATCAGTATAGTACACAATTAAAAATAATCGTAATAACCAACTACAATATCTTATCAGGTGTAGCACTGCCTCGTTGGTCTAGTGGTTGTAGTAGTGCGACTGCTGCTCATGAGGTCCCGGGTTCGAATCCTGGGTCGGGCATAAAAGTCAGTTATGAGTTTTTCGTTTATGTTCTAAGTTATAATTAGTATTACTAAGTTAAAGTTTTTTGCTAAAATATAGTATATTATTTATTGCTTGTTTTTTCTTCTTTTTCAAAAAATAATTGAGTACATAAGGTGTTCTATACTTATAATTCGGTAAAAAGTATCTAAGTAGGTACTAATATACCTACTTTTTACTATAAACTAAAAATTGTTAAAACTAAATTTAACTAAAAATACTAAACTGACCATTTATTTTTTAACTCAAAACAGGACATGGGTTTATTTATACTCTAAAAACTATAACTTCATACAATTAGTTTTTTTCATTCATTCACTATAAAATTATATTCGGTATAGACGGTTATTATTAAATGCAACATATTTTTTTTTAATTAGTAATTACATTTGTCAGTGGATTAAATTTGCTTTAATAAGGTTGGTGATGATTTTAAATAAGAATAAAATTCTGCTCAAGTTTTTTTTATTGTTATCTTTGTCAACAACATCGCCTTTAGAACTGGAACCGCAAGTGTTTCTTTCAGACGTCCACAATTTATTCAAAATAAAAAAAATACTCTTTCTACCGGAGCATTTGTACCAGGTAGACATAAAATACATTCGATTAAAAAAATTATGTCGAAGATTGTTGGCTTTGAATACTTCCATCCCACGAGTTACGGGACAATTTTGTGTCCCGGAGCTTTATTTGGGGACAATGGGACAGGTGACCGAGAAAAGGGACAGTCCCGTTCAAAACGGGACGTATGGTCACTTTACCTATAACCCGGCGACGGCTCCGTAGCGCAGTGGCTTAGCAATCAGTTGTCGCGCTGGGGGCCTCGGGTTCGAATCCCGCACGGAACAAATATTTGTAAGGCCTACAAATAATTGTTCCGGGTCTGGATGTTTGTCCTTGTGCAATTTATGTTTGTAAACTGCCTCCACGACTCTCATTCTATATTACTCTCACTCTGCGAAACATCCTATTTATTTGTTTATTCTTTTTTGCACCAAATATTTGTACAAAAGGCGAGCTATCTATCTATTTACCTATAGTGAGTAGGTATCTTTTAAACTCACACTTAAGGGGCTACTCCATGCGAACGACCTTGAGCATTTTGTGTGCCTGGGCGCGCCTTTTATAGTGTAAATTATAATATTTGTCGAAATGTTAATTATGGATTCGAACCTTACATGCTAATGGTGCTTCATTTTTTTATTTGCATTTACTTCAAAGAAAATACACGCAAAAATCTTCATCGCGCAGTAAAAACACAACAAATATATGTATAACTAATACGAAAAATTTTACTCAAAACAAACAAATAATACTACCTATAAATAACCTAATAATTAATAATATTATCGACTGATAAGACGTGAGCGTGTGCGCAGGCCGATGCTCTGACGAACGACACGGGCTCCACGTTCAAGAGCTCAACGCTCAATGATCCAGCAAGCCCGTGGGCAGTGAATACGCCCAGATTTTAAAATAATTTCTTAATAAAATCAAATTTTGGTCTTTTCAAAAAAAATTTACAATAGAAATGTTCATTAATAAATTGCCTATCCATTGGTGTAAATCGCAAAATAAAATAATACTTACTTTACGAGGAGATGCATGTTATCAATAATAATTTCACATTTATGTGGTTTCGTTGTAAGGAGATTAAATTAATATTTATTCCTTTAAATAAAATTGGATACAGCTCTTATGAAATCAAGATTATGTAGAAATATAATGTGTTTTTTATTTGTTGATATATCTTTTAAATAAACAGTAGATAGCTCCTAAAAACCGCACAAATAACGACTAGCGCGACATTTTGCTCAACCCGCGCCTTAATAGACGCTAGTAA
Source organism: Parnassius glacialis (assembly GCA_033319125.1). NCBI lineage: Eukaryota > Metazoa > Arthropoda > Insecta > Lepidoptera > Papilionidae > Parnassius > Parnassius glacialis. The sequence continues at coordinate 22,389,308 of JAVANC010000008.1, forward strand.
TTCATTTATTTGTATTTGTTAATCAATTATATAATACGTTTATCAATAATAACATACTACGCAAGGAACTTCGTTCCAACCGAGTGTTTTACGACACTTACACATTTTTTTTATAGAATAAGGGTGACAAACGAGCACACAGTCCACCTGCTGGTAAGTGGTTGCTGTGGCCCCTAAACATCTGATTCTAATCAAAATGCAGATGCGTTGCCACCCGTGAGGATTAAGATGGAATGCCTCGTTCCAGTAAAAAGGGGTCTTCGGTTCTCTACACTCACGATACGAAACACAGCAGCGATATGCTGCTATTTTACGCTGGTATTATGTGAGAGCGTGGTCCTTCCCCGGTCGAGCCGACCCATTCAAGATACAACTATATTATTAATATAGCTGCAGCATGGTTCTACTACGTATAAATGATAAAGATGATGACGGTCCCTTAACGGTTCCTTTAAGGTAAAAAAGTGATTAAAATAACTTCAAATAGGTTTTAATAAAATTCCATTTTTAGGTATATTACCCAACTAAAGAGCAAGCGATGCGGGACGCGGGGAGAGGTAAAGCTCGCCTTGTTCTGGTATTCCCGGCTAACTTCTCCGAATGTCTCCAATTTCGAGTGACAGATCCTAGACATGCTGACGAATTCACTATTATGAATTCAGCGATGGAAGCGCATATGGATGACACAGGTAAATCATTACGAAAGATCCTTATCTATACTATTACTATATTAATATAATATTAAAAAGAGAGAGAAGGAGAGCGAATTTTGTGTTTATACACATATCTCGAGAGTAATCTTTGGAACCACTGCACCTATTTAAAAAAAAATCTTCCACTACATTATTCCCGATGGACATGGGCTATTTATTATATATATATATATATAGTTCTTCTATAATCTTTATATATAAAAATTACGTGTCACGTTGTTTGTCCGCGATGGACTCCTAAACTACTGAGCTGATTTCAATGAAATTCTTTTTTTTTTGAAATTATTTTCAATGAAATCACCTTGACTTGAGAGATAGGATAATTTTTATCCCGATAAATGACCCTCAAATTTTTTTATTGCGAATTTAAGGATTTTTATAGGAAGGGTCGTTAGAAAGGGCAGAACAACGTCTGCCTGGCGAGCTTGTTATATATATATATATAGTCTAGCTTTCTAAGGATAACTGACATTAACCATTTTTATTTAGAAACTCACGCGACGTTATAATTATGGTTGTGGTCAGCGCGGCGTCGGCATGTTGGTCTCTCTAGCTCAGGAAATCCAAAGAACAAAGAATCTATTTAGTTCAAACCATTCAATCATGGAACAAAATGTGGTATACCATGAAGTTATAAAATTGATTATACTTACCTAACATTTAAGATAGATTTGTTCAACCCAGGCAAAGCCAGGTCGGCCCGCTAGTTAAATATAAATTTGTCATTATGTTATGAAATTGTATGGTGGAGCCCTAGCTCAGGGGCTAGGAGGTCACCGACAATTTCATGGTGCGCGAGTAACTCAGTACGGTACCAACTTTTTAACCCTCTCAGAAATGAGAGGAGGCCTGTGGTCAGCTGTGGGTTGTGCTGCAAGTTTGTATAACGTGGAGCAGTAATACTTTTGCGACACCTTTTTTGACTTTTTCGTGTAAATGTAATTAATGGAATAATTTATTATTTAGACAAACAAGTGGAATGGATGTTGGTGCGAGAACTCCAAGTGGCTTTCTTAGATGCAACGGAACATCTTTCGGATGTTTGTAACTTGCCAAAAAGGATCATGGCATTTCCTGTGAACGTGAGTGTTTTTTTTTAATTATAATTCCAATCAGCCTTTTAATTTTTTCTTTATTATGAATCCGTAATATTAGCCAGTCCCAACGAATTTTAAACGAAAATGCGACATTGCGCACTAGTGAGTGCGAAAGTACAAACGCATTCTCTATTCTCTCATTCTCATAGTCCATTGAGATGGCAAGCCAATACTACTGCCTCTTGCTTGCAAGCAAGAGATCAAGTCCGGACTGCTAAGAAATGATTGACAGAAAAACCTAATAAATGATTTAGCTTCAGCTGTTAATTTAGTCAGCAGTCGTACACGGTTCTATGTCATGTGCCTTCATTGTGTGAAATATTTGTCATATTCGCCATGCTTGCTCCGAATTGATAAACACGGTACCAAATATCACAAACTTTTGACACTTACGCCCGTATTAATAAACGCTACTCAGCTCAAGTACACGCACTTGAGTACCATATTGAGATTATGATCTTATTAATAAACATATCTCAAGATCCGGTTTAGGTTTACGATATCAGCTGAGTGCCACGCTGATTAATAAACGACACTCGACTCTCAAGTGTGTGTACTTGAGTGCAAGTCACAGAACAGTATTCCTATGTACAGTGTTTTGAGATACTGTTTTAATGTGTTTATTAATTAGCAACGATCTTGAGATGCTGATATCGTAATGAGGGCGTATCAAATTATTACGCTCTTGAGTTCGTCGTTGAGTAACGTTTATTAATACGGGCCTTAGACTGCCACTCGAGAAATCTATTTTTCCTTATCAACTATTAGTTTTTCAAGTTATATGGCCGGCCCATTCCACTTTATCATTCTGATTTGCTGGGCCATATCAGTTATCCTCGCGCTATTATGGATATCCTTGCTACGGATTTTTGAAGGAGCATTATAGAGTTTGAGTGGATTGTTCAGCAAGGGACCTGTGAAGGGTTAAGGATTATATTATCAAGCAATCTCAAATATCTACGCTTTCCTGGTTATTAAGATAGTGCAAAAGAGCATCGCGCTTTGGAATCTAAAAGAAAATCTTATTGAAATAGAAGGGTAGATTCTATTTAAAGCTTTATTCAACTGATAAAGATTTTTTTAAATAAAATTTAAGTGATAAATGAAATTAAAGTCTACAAGATGGTGATTGGGTTCTGTATTCTGTGTATTGGATAGCTGCAGCCAATTTCAAACAGAGAAGACAAAGATGCCGAGAATCAGGTGCAGTACCATCGCATTCCGATAACTGAGATGGAATACCTCATGACCCTTAATTATATTAGTTCTCTATAACCCTCAGATTGAACACATCAGTGTAGGTTTTTTTATAGGATACGGTGACAAACGAGCACATAGTCCACCTGATGGTAAGTGGTTGCTGTGACCCATAGACATCTACAATTATCCTCAGTAAATAATCAAAATGCAGATGCGTCGTCACCCGTGAGTACTAAGATGCCTCTTTTCCAGTAAAATGGGTCTCCGGTTCTCTACACTCACCATACGAAACACAGCAGTGTTAAGCTGCTGTATAACGCTGGTATTTTGTGAGGTGGTGTTCCCCGGTCGAGCCGACCCATTCGTGCTACAATTATACTACTAATATAGCTGCAGCATGGCACTACTACGTATAAAAGGTACAGATAGTTGGCAACAGAATTACATAAGAGGGTCGTAACCTACCTAGACGGTCTTCTAAACAGAACGGGAGTCTTATCACCTAGTATAAAACATGTAGGTTTTCAAAGGAGTTTGCCAAAGTACCATTACAACCTATTCTTCATTTGCTAACTAGCTTTATGCTGTTGATAGTGTTTTGATTGAAAACTTTCCGTTATTTTACTTTTTAAATAAATTGATTAGAAATAACATGTTAACATTAATTTCGTTTTTGAATACAGTTTCATGCACCAATCTACGGCCTTGAGGATCCCGATTTCACCGATTTTGCTGGACCAGGAGTTATCCTTACGTAAGTATGCTTATGTGTTATTATTTTTTATTATGTTTACTTCGTTTTAATGCCATTTAGCTTTGATATGTGGAGATTTTACCTTCTAATAAGGCAAAATATATGTTTTAGCATGCTTTTACGAATGATTTTACGCAGTATGACATGCAAATGTTATAAGATAACAAACTTTCTTCGTCTGTTATTATAAGTTTACTCTTCGTTTTATAATTCTCAGATAGACATACATTATGTTTTCTTATGTTGCTGTAACAACTGCTCCCAATGATATGGTTGTACCATCATTTGTATAAAGTCATAAGATCCACCTGATATAATCTAAAATTCCTAAAGTTGCTTCTTATGAAACCACGAGACGAAATAGGGCGATTGTTTTTCTATGTCATTATCACACGGCACGGCTGTAGGCTACACGATAGTCATGGTATGATCTATAAAATCTATATACAAATAAATAAAAATGTAGTGTCCGTTTGTGATGTCAAAATAACAGCTTTTTACTAAATCCATGGTATGAAAATATATACCGTAAAATATATATACATATACTTAAAACAAAACAATTTTGCCTGTCTGTCTGTTTGTTCCGGATCTCCGAAATGTCTGGACCGATTTTGACGGGAATTTCACTGGCGGATAACTGATATTATAAGGAGTAACTTAGGCTAAGTTTGTGTAAAAAGGGTTACTATAATATTAAAGAATTTATGGATGATAATTACCCCTGGAAATGAGGTGATCGCTACCAAGCTATTTCTAATTTGTTGTGTTGTTAATTTGTGTGACATACATGATTGTAAAGTAAAGTCCCGCTGGGTTTCTTGCTGGTTCTTCCCAGGACAGAGGTTTTATTTCTCGAACCAGTGGTAATTAAATAAAAGAGCGACTTACAATAAGTATTATTTATTATCTAAATTGAATAAAAAAGTTTCTGTTTCTGTTCTGCTACTTATAATATTTTAGAAAAAGCCCAGAAAAATTTGAATCCAAAAAATCCAATCGTAATAAATTCCACGTGGACGAAGTCGCGAGGAACAGTTAGTGTATACATAAAAATACTGTTATCATTATCGAATCGAATGTATTATGTATACATACTGAATGAAGATGTATATGTATATACTGACGTGTTTATGAAATAAGTAATAACACTTGAATGTCTTCCTACAGGATTATCTTCTTTTTGGCAGTCGCTTTAACTTCTGGTTCAATGTTGGCTGAACGAAATGAAGGAATATTGGAAAGATCCCTCGTATCTGGAATTACTGGTAAGTGAAGTGTTGAAAGTTCACTATGTTTCACCCAAAAAAGATTTCTAATTTTAAAATAACATCCAAAATATATTTCTCGGTTATAAAAAAAAACTAAAACTGAAACTCAAATTATCAACCAGTCCTACTCCCCGCGGTACAGTATCAAGAATGCTAGCTACGTTTAACATTAAACGTAAAAACGAAACGTAAGTCTTATAAATCAAATTATAGATGATGCATGTCCAGCGAGATTTTACGGGCTGCAGAAGAAAAACAAGATATTTTTTAGAATAACGTTGGTTTTATGTGTCTTTAAGAAATGATATCTGTATCAAAAACCCAAATTTATAAATTAAAAATAAGTATTTTAATAATCAAAAGGTGTAATATACTTTTTAATTTGTCATTAGAATACCCGGAAATTTAGATATCTTAAATTTTATGCTGAATTTCTTTTTATCTAGTATAGTAAAACTTGGTTAAGTGGGATCTGTAGAAGTGAGAAACCTCCATGGCTGGAATTCATGCTTAGGTCCCGACTCTATAGCACTGAATTACCTCTGTTTGTGGGACAAAACAAACCTCTATATCTGGGATTAGTTCTTTCGATTTTATCGTCATAATTACATCTATAATTGAGATAGCGAGTGTATTTTACCTCTTTTACTAAGACTATTATTTTAGAGATGAGTTCTTTCGATTTTATTCGTCATAATTACCTATGTAATTGAGACAGCGAGTATATATTACCTCTTTTACTGAGCCAATTTGGGTACCGTTTTGTTTACTAATTCTTTTTCTACCCTCAAATTTCCTATGCTAAAATGCTCCAAAATTCCAAAAAATCACTTGGCTAATTGTGTAAAAGTGACCCTCAGTTTTAGTTTGGTAATTTGGTTTTTCTATCGTCCGGATGTTTATGTATTATATTTACAAAATACGTTATTTTATTTAGTAATCGCACATCTATAACTGAAATAGCCTCTATTCTCACCTCTATTAATGGAACCCTCTGTAAATGAGACAGATATTTATTTATACCTGGATATCTGAGACACTGGGTAAGTGGAATACCTCTTTAAGTGAAACAAATTTGCAGGTCCCTTAAGGTCCCAGTTATCCAGGTTTCACTGTATCATATCCTGGTAATTATTTTATGTCATCTTAACAAATTGTATTTAAACTATTATATACAATTATATATATAAATAATAATAATTATATATATAAATTTGTCAGAATCTTTTTTATGTATGTTCACTAATTACTCGAAAATTCTTTTTTGTTTCAAAGGCTATAATATACTACCTAGATGGTCCCATTGAAATTTTATAGAAATCGGTCGAGGGGTTTTAAAAAAAAAATCAACAATAAATTATATTCATATTGACGTCGTTTATACAAAATTTTCAATTTACCACTTGTTGATGAGTTGCTTCAAGTAATGAAAGTATTTGCCGACGCAAATTTTTCATTCAATATTGAAAGTTGTACCGAAAAATGGGTTTCCTTATATGCTGTTTGCATTTTATTTTATAGAAAAAGTGTGGCACGCGAGCACATAGTCCACCTGATATTAAATGAAAATGCAGATGTGTTGTCCAGTCCACTTTTCCAGTAAACAGGGCCTCCGGTTCAAATAAAACAGCATTAAATAGCTATTCAACGATGCTATTCTGTGATATACATATATATATGTGAACCGATTCATTCGTTACTGAAATCATAAAGCTATAGCGTGTTTCTACCACGTACAAAACACACACGTATATTTTCACAACTTGCCCCTCCAGGACAAGAATATTACGCGGTGTTTAGATGGTGCATTTTAATTATTGATTTAACGTTATAGTATGCAACAGGTAAAAACTTGTACTTTGTAAAAGGTCTCTAACGCAAATCTTAAGCATTAATTTTACTTGTGATGAAACTAAAAAACATATGAATAATTTTAAAAGTGATCAATAGTGAAATAACCAAAAAAACAAAAAAATTTGAACATAGTAAATAATACGAGTATATCTACTTACTGCTAAGAGTAAACACGTCATAATTATGACGTCTTTGTTACTTTGCTTATTTATTATTTCTTTAGTTGTTATTATTTTCTACGTACTTACTTACTAATTTACTTTACTTTGATACATTCCTCATTATGAGTAGAATAATAAGTTCGTTGGATGTCGATGATTCCAATTCATTCTTTATATAAAATTCATGTTTTAAATTCAGTTAAGGGATGTTATTGCACGCCTCACAACGTGAGGGAGTACTCTACACTTGATATGTGGCCATACCTCAATTTCGCTACATAATATCGTTCTTATACTTTTAACTACACATCGAATACACAGTTACAATAACTACATACATTGAACTATAAGATTAGTTTATTTTCTAATTGATTTACTTTAGATTATGTAACAAAAAATGTAATTGAAAAAATTTATGAACTGCCGTCCGTTGGTCTGTGTGTCGGTGTCTCGCTTAAGAAAAATGTAAGCAATAGATTGAGATATATATTTTAAGCAGGATTCCAATTGATTTTTGTTATTGAACTCAACACATTATTAATGAAAGTCGATCAGATTCTCTGTTTTTATTTCTTAATTAAAATTATCGCCACTATGTTTATTTTGGTTTTCATCAAAATTAAATGAAACGCTCATGAGGCGTGTACTTTCAGGTTTTCTAAATTTTATAAAATGTTTTTTTTTATTTTATTTCAGGCACCGAAATTCTGTTCTCCCACGTGTTAGTACAGATGATTGTGATGATAATCCAGACTGTTATGGTACTTGTTCTCGGCTTCGTTGTTTTCGGTCTCACCATAAATGGTCCAGTGGGCTGGGTTACTGTGCTCACTCTCATCACTGGATTATGTGGAATGACATTTGGTAAGTTACCTCAGTTCTTGAATTTTATTATACGAAATCGGTATGATGACTTATGCTTTAAGGATAAAACTTAGGATTATCTGTCATGCAAGACTTTCATCTCTAAGAATAGCTTCAGTTTAAGATATAATAGTTAAAATAATAGGCTAATTAAGCATTAATCAACAGCCTTTATCATTCGTCTCAGGTTTCTATTACAAAAGAAAATGTCCCTTGAAATTATGCCAATTAAAAATGTAATTTATGATGACGTATTTGACATATTTGCAACGCTTGCAAAGCGGGTTGGTTACGGTTGGTTTTTGGATACGGCCTTTTTTATTTCTTAGCTATTATTAGAAAACGCTGAGGCCTATAAATGGTATGCTTATTTCTGTTGCCTGTTACGATACCCTCTGGACGATGTTGGCTAGTGCATATACTTACACCGCCACTGCGCGGTCAGTACACGGAATTCCGTATTGATTTAGCAAACAATATATATATATATATATATATATATATATATATATATATATATATATATATATATATATATATATACAAAATTGACCTGCTCAAAGTTGAAAAACTTTATTAAACTAAGTTTGTATAAAATTATTTTATATAAAAAATTTATGGATGATAATAACCCATGCTAATGAGGTGATCGCTACCAAGCTATTTCAATTTATTTTTGTGTTGTTAATTGTGTAACATACATGATTGTAAGCTGTTTTTTTTTAAAGTCCCGCTGGGTTTCTTGATAGTTCTTCCCAGGACAGAGGTTTTTCCGAACCAGTTGCAATTAAACAAATCTTTCAATAAGTATTATTTATAATCTATATTGAAAAAAAAGTTTCTGTTTCTATATTAACTATTCATAGATTGCTAATAGCTTGAATATTAATTTAATATATTTATTTTAGGTTTCGTGGTTTCGTGCCTTTGCGACACTGAAAGGACGGCGACATATTTAGCCTTAGGCTCTTTCTTGCCAATGATGTTACTTTGCGGAATTATATGGCCAGTTGAAGGTAAGAATTTATACTTTTAATATTTGATACATTTATTTAAATATTTAATATTTTTCGTACTTAATTATTTTTAAATTCATGAACCATTTTATCTAATTATATGGATGTCAATGTAACATTACATTAGCAAGAAAACTATTATTAAATTTTTAGTTAAACCAAATATGTACCAATCTAATATTAGTCAAACTTTGCCTTATGAAATAGTTTTCCTCCTAGAGAAAGAATTTAGCTAATATTTTAAAACAGATATTATTAACGTCTTAGTGAACTGTAACAAAGGTTTTTTAGTCACATAGACACCAGTCTCTCACAAGTTTGTTACCAGTACCTCCTACCTATTGAAAAGAGATAATAAAGAAATGGATTCATTCATTAATTTATTCGCAGGCATGCACGAAATCCTCCAATGGATCAGCTATGTGCTTCCACTCACTAAATCAACAGAATCGCTCCGTTCGATGCTGCAACGTGGTTGGACCCTCACTGTTCCTACAGTTTACTCCGGATTCATTTCTACTGCGCTTTGGATCGTTGTTTATCTTACAGTTAGCATTTTGCTCATCAAATTTAAGAAAGGATGATTCCACAGTAATAAAAATTTAGTTTTTTTGAAAACTTAAGTCGATTAATTTAAGGGTGAATATGATATGGAAAACTATCATCATAATATCATTGTGATATAGTGATTGCAGTATGTGATATGGACACATTCCTCATTTTATAATTTTATTCAAAGTGAAATGCCGACTAAACTTCTTAGTAGTTAAATTAACGATTCCTCAAAGAATATGCTGTTTTTATGTTAATTGTGGTTTTCGAAGATTTAGTACATAAGTTAGTTATATAATATGTAATGATGCAATAAGATGTAATGTTACTATTACATCTTATTGAAAGTAATATAATTTTATTATATAGATACTTGAAGAATATATGTCGCGTTACTTGAATAAAAAGTAAGTACCTATTCTTTGATTGCCACATTTAAATTTACTATGATACAAATTATAAATACAGATATATTATATTCATAAATGTAGAATTACGATTTGTTCTATTGCATCAGGGATTTATTTCGATGAATGTGAACAAATGATGGTGCCGTTTATTATATGGTTTTGGTTTAATATTTAAAATTTCTTTTAGAAAAGATATATTCTTTCTGGAAGTTTCTATAAAGCTGGGCTGCAGAGTTTTATCAAATCACTTAATTTGATTTTTTTACGTAGGTTTTGCTATAACGGGGATACTGAAATAATGTTTGTGGTAAATCTGTATGATAATTTCTCTGATAATAATTTTTGGTTGACTGATTCCTAGAGGATTAATTATTCTAAGTGTTTAATTTCCAATTAAAACATCTGCGAGGATAGTCATACTTTATAGAATGGGAATGAAATATTTAAACTTTAAGACTTATCGTTGATTTCATTCAATTTATAGTTTTCTATTAGAATTAATGATCATTGAAAGTCGACTTGACTCGCTGACGATAATATTCATTATTTATGAATTTCATATGTAAGCATAATAAGTAGGTTCCCTTTAAGTAAAAGTTCAAATAATTACTCGACAAGGCTACGTTAAAGTTCAGATCAAACAAAATTAAAGACTGTATTATGCGCCTTTTTAAAAAAAATGGTTTTGGTTTACAAATTTACATTTTCTTATTGTCAAATTGAAAAATTGATAACCCAATGCCAATATTATTTTATTTAAAATGCGGTCTAAACATAAAACTAATCACAGTTAAAATAAAAATTTATTAAAAGTACTTATTTATGTATTACTTTGATTTTTTACATACTGCAACTTAAAGTTTTCGGGTATTCACGACGATAGGTGCCTTCGACGTAGATATATAGATGCCAACAATAGAATGAAACAATAAAATTGTACAAAGAAGTTTTCTAAACAGGTTTATACTTTATATGTTTCGTTGCATTTGTCATATAAGTTGCACAACGTTGATTGTGCCTGTGTATTTCTGTTATTTTTTACATTATGAAAAACAATTTACATAACGTATTCTTTGTGTAATTTTATTGACGTTACATTTTTTATGTACGTAACATTTTTTTATTTAGTGTAATGTGAAATTGAATAAAAATTTAAAATGAGTAATTTTATAATAAGTAATTATATTTGTTAAGTGGTTTTGGTATAATATACCATTTGTACAAATCTAATAAACATGGTGTGCTCAAATCCTTCATTATAGATGTGATAATAATTATAAGAATAAAAAAATCTTAACAAGACTGTTGTTTTTTGTAATATTTCTCTATAATTTTCCCTCATTTATAATAATATAATTGCTGTGACACTCGGCTGGAACGGAGCTTGAATGAATGAATAAGTGAAATATACTGTAAAGAAATGCGGTTTGACAAGTTTTTTTTAATTTCAAGTGATTGCGCACGTCTAATGATAAACATAATAGAGCATTATAATATGTGTACATTACAATATAGAGCATTATAATATAACATACATCGCGTATAACCTATCACTGTTCTTACGAAAGTTCTATACTTTACACAGAATTAAATTTTTGATATGCACAGTACGGAACTTCGGAAGAACTGTAATTACTTCAGTCTGTATTTCCTAACCCATCATCATAAAAGAAAATGAAACGTTTCGAGTAAATTATTTATAACCTGGCGCAAATGACGTGAAATTTTTCTTTATAAGTGGTAAGTGGTTGCTGTGGGCCAGAGACATCTACATCTATCCTCGATTACGAATCAAAATGCAGATTCGTTGACACCCCTGAGGACTCCGATTGAATGCCTCGTTTCCAGTAAAAAGGGTCTCCGGTTCTCTACACTCACAATATGAAACACCAGCAGCATTAAGCTGCTATTTTACGCTGGTATTCTGTGGGAGTGTGGTCTTTCCCCGGTCGAGTCGACCCATTCGTGCTACAACAATACCAGTAATATGTTATGTAGCTGCAGCATGGCTCTACCACGTGTAATAAGGCTTAAGATGACACGGGGTCGTCATGATCCAAATTTTTGCAACATTATTCCCTTAAAATTAAAGGAGATGTTTCAATTTTCTTAAATAAGGTTTCTTTGAACAGGTGATAAAATAAAAGTTAATACTAATATATTCTATTAATCATACTTTTATTAGCTTTCTTAATAACACCTGCAAATTCATTATTTTGAACAAATATCTTGAATCTTATTTTATTAAAGAATTCTAAATAATAAGAATCAATAATACTTATACACCAATAAATACCATCAAGGGTTCCGTATCTCACTTGGCTGGTTTTATTTGACCTATCTAAAGCTTTCGACTTAGTCTCACACCACCTATTGCTACGAAAACTCAAAAAGCTTGAAGGAACTACTTCATACCTCAGTAACAGATAGCATTAAGTTACATTAATGTAAATGAAAATTAGGATTTCATACCGTATTCGTCGGAATATAGACTCAATAGGTATGGTGTTCCACAAGGAAGTGTGCTCGGTTTTGTTTTATTTCTAATATATATATAAATGATATTATTCATTTAACAAGTTATAAATGCATATTCCTCGCGGATTACATTTCAATAATTGTGACTTCTAATAAAAAAATATAATAGTATTAATGGCTCCGAGAGTGACATAAATAACACTATCATCATCAGCATCATTACAGTCCCTAGGAAGTCCATTGCTGAACATAGGCCTCTCTCAAGGAATGCCACAAGTACGGCCCTGAACCACCTGCATCCATCGACTTCTTGCATGTTTTACCAGGTTGTCACTCCATTTGGTGGGATGACGTCCTACACTTCGTCCGCCTGTACGAGGCCGCCACTCGAGAGCCTTTCTTCCCCATCGGTTGTCGGTTCTTCGAGCTATATGGCCGGCCCACTGCCACTTCAGCTTACTAATCCGTTGGGCTATGTCGGTTACTCTGGTTCTACTGCAGATATACTCATTTCTAAGTTATACTACATTCTTAGTTCTACTGTAGATACGAGTATCCTCATTTCTAAGTTTATCACCAGTTACGCTAGTTCAATAATAAATATATTGTTGAACTAGATTGTTACCCGCGGCTTCGCTCGCGTGAGTTTAAATATAAGAACATCATTAAATGCTGTTCCGTGCCAAATTTAGCAAAATTCGATCACATTTAGTTAATTCTAAAAGACTATTAGATGTAGATGATTGGTATTTGGCATCGATATCATATGCTATAGGAACACGTGAATATACATATGTCTAGAAACATCTACTATTTTTTATATCGGGCGTGCCTTCCGATGTATCCATAAGAAAGGTAAATTGTCTTTGAATCAAAATTTATTATTATTATTTACATTTTACTGTTTACATTCATTCATAATTATTAAAATTAATTTAGTTTTAAAAAAATAATGATGAATTTCATGGGCTTCTTTCAAATTACAGTATGTTTGTTTGTTTGAGATATTTTATTCATATCATTGATCCTTTGATTGGCACCATAAAATAGATGTAGATATTTTTATTTACGTTCGAGTAGACTTCAAAATTTCACAAATGCAGTTCTATAATGATGCGTACTACACATGGAATAAAACTAATGTTACGGATTTTATCACATATAATTTTAACTTTTTTTAACTTAATTTTAACGTGGAATTTTTTACGCATCTTTGGATGTATGTTCCATAAAAACCAGCGTAAAAGAACATATCGTTGATGTGACGCACCGATGAATCCGGGGAGTTTAAAGTATGTTATCATGTTTAGTATCGTTCCAACCATTATATCGGATCCGATATACAACAAATTCTTGCAATAGAACACTGATTCCTACCAATGATGCTCCGCGAGGATATTGAAATTTAAAAAAAATATCCTAATTTATATACGGAATATGGATAAGTGCTACCATGTGCTAAGGACCCCATAAATAATAAAATTAAATTCAAACCCAAGCATACTACTGCATTAATTCTATTCTATTCTTATTCTATTCTATTCTAATTATGACATCAGTCGTCAAACACCTCAGTACTCCCGTGACCATGGGTTCTGTTCTGTAGTTTTAACCGTGGTAGAGCCACGCGGCAGCTTTTGCTGTCGCACGGATGGGCCGACTCGAACCGGGGTGGTACCACAACCTCACAGAATACCAGCGTGAAGTAGAGGTTTAACTCTGCGTTTCGCTTGGTGAGTGAGTGGAGGTGGCCGGAGGCCCTTTTTACTGTAAATGAGGCATTCCATCTTAGTCCTCACGGGTGACAACGCATCTACATTTTGAATTGTAATAGAGGATAGATGTAGATGTCTATGGGCCGCAGCAACCACTTACCATCAGGTGGACTGTGTGCTCGTTTGTCTTCCTTATCCTATAAAAAAAAAAGTCGCAGCTAATATAACTACGTCTCACTACTGTGCACAGGGTACGTTTAGAGTTTTGTGGGCAGAAAAATAGAGTTAACAGTGGTAGAGCCACGCGGCAGCTTTTGCTGTCGCACGGATGAGCCGGCTCGAACCGGGGTGGTACCACGACCTCACAGAATACCAGCGTGAAGTAGAGGTTTCATTCTGCGTCTCGCTTGGTGAGTGCAGGTGGCCGGACACCCTTTTTACTGGAAATGAGGCATTCCATCTTAGTCCTCACGGGTGACAACGCATCTGCATTTTGATTCGCAAACGAGGATAGATGTAGATGTCTATGGGCCGCAGCAACCACTTATCATCAGGTGGACTGTGTGCTCGTTTGTCACCCTTATCCTATAAAAAAAAGAGTATGCTGCAATGCTTCAAGGCATATTAACGGTTTTCAAATCTTCATGACTATTTTAATTACTCAGACATCTAGGTTTTCCCACGAAGTTATTCTTCACCAGTTTAACGGACACGTGTTAAGTCAGCACGTATAATTTTCTATAACAGATTCATCCTCGAGGGAATCGTACACGTTTTTATCCCGTGCCATGATGAAATCTCACGGCGAGCTACACGGTCCGCGTATTTGATTAATTACAATTAATAAAATAGATGATATCCCGGACGTCAGTCTGAGCAAGATTAGAATGGCTCTCCATCGCCTTAAAAACGGCAAGGCCCCAGGCGAGTATGGAATTACAGCGGAGCTTCTGAAAGCGGATGGAAAACTGGTACTTGAAGTCCTTCAGAAGCTCTTTAATTCCGTTCTCCATGGTGGCATTACACCGGAGGCGTGGAGCAGAAATGCGGTGGTCTTATTCTTCAAGAAAAGCGACACCGCTCTCTTGAACTTCGTCTTGACTTGATGACTTCCAGCCTCCCGAACAAGCCGGTTTCCGAAAAGGCTTTAGCACCATAGACCACATACATACCCTTTGGCAAATTGTACAGAAGTCCGAGGAGTACAATTTGCCACTATGTCTGGCGTATGTGGACTATGAGAACGCCTTTGATCCCGTCGAAATTTGGGCGGTGCTGCAGTCCTTTCAGCGGTGCCAAGTTGACTGTCGGTATATCGAAGTGCTGAAGTGCTTACACAGTAGGGTTACGATGGCTGTCCGAGTACAGAACTAGAGTACGATATCAATCCAATTGCAGAGAGGTGTAAGACAGGGTGACGTTATATCCCCGACACCCTTCACCGCTGCATTGGAAGACGTTTTCAAGCTTATGGACTGGAAAGGATACGGTATTAACATCAATGGCAAGTACATTACACACCTTCGATTTGCCGACGATATAGTACTTATGGCAGAATCGCTCGAGGACCTAAGCACTATGCTCAACCTCAATAGTATCTCCTAACGGATAGGTCTTAAGATGAACATGGACAAAACAAAAATCATGTTTAACGTCCATGTCACACCTATGCCAGTAGTTGTTGGAAGCACTAAGCTCGAAGTTGTTGACGAGTATGTTTACCTGGGACAAATAGTCCAACTAGGTAAGTCCAACTTCGACCGAGAGTCAATCGACGGATTCAACTCGGCTGGGCAGCGTTCGGGAAGTTACGGCACATCTTCTCGTCAGGTATACCTCAAAACTTGAAAACGAGACTGTACAACCAGTGCGTGTTGCCAGTGATGACCTATGGAATTGAGACGTGGTCCTTCACTGCTGGCCGGTTGAGGAAGCTCAAAGTTGCTCAGCGAGCTATGGAGAGGGCTATGCTCGGAGTTTCTCTGCGTGATAAACTTAGAAATGAGGATATCCACAGTAGAACCAGAGTGACCGACATATCCCAACGGATTAGTAAGCTGAAGTGGCAACGGGCCGGCCATATAGCTCGAAGAACCGACAACCGATGGGGAAAAAAGTTAAGAAAAACAAATATATATTGTAAATATTGCAATAATTGCAAACAGACCAGTATTCATAATTTTACATATAGGTTATGAATTAAAAACTTATCAATTTTCATATTTTTGATAGACGTCTCTATTATCTATTGAAATTATTACACTTTTAAAATAAAATAACAAAAATAGTAAAAACCTAAATGTTAGAATTTTTAAATAATTTTAAAAATCTAATTATCTGAAATTAAAGCATATAAATGTAAGTTATTTATATCATTTAATTTATTAGTAACTGAAGGCATATTGTACTACTTTATCTATTTAATGATAGATGGTGCTGTATTGATAACTAAATCGGTGTAATTTCAACTACTTTACCAAGTTTATAACTATATTTTAATCTGTATTTATAAATATGCTATTTGTTTGAAAAACACCCGTTATCCCGCTTGTAACTAAGATATTGTAATAGAAAATTAACATCTAAAGAAAGGAAAATACCTAACCTTCTTTTTTAAAGTTCCTTAATCGAATAAAAAGTAGCCTATAAGTTGCCTCGGGTTACTAACTACCTACATACAAAATTTCATGTAAATTAGTCCTGTAGTTTTTGTGTGAATCCGGAATACGCAGACAGACAACCAGACAAAAATTTTAAAAACCTTCTACTAATTTGGCTTTCGAACCCTTTATATAGTTCCCTGGGTTTGATTTTCAGGAATATATTAAAATTACAGACACGACTTTTCTACAGATTTATTATATGTATAGATATAGATGCCAAATTTTTACCTACTTGTCAGGCTCATTGTGTTTATAGATTTATTCTCTTACGATCCCAACATATGGCAACATTTGATCATGATCATGAGACTATAATGTAATGCACGTTAAAACATTTTCAGTAGTCGTCTCATATTACACCCACGAAATGAGCTGACAATAATGGTTTCTCACTTTAAAATAAAGAAAGTTATAATTTAAAATGTTTGTACAACCGACTTCATTATAAGTTATTTAGAATAACTCAATAACTATTGGTCAGACCTTGATCAAATTTATATGGGACTGCATGTGAAAAACCAGCTTTCATTTAAAAAATAATTATCAAAATCGGTTCATTTAGAAAAGTTATGAGGTAACACACATAAAGAAAAACAAAAAAAACATACAATCGAATTGAGTACCTAGGTACTCCTGTTTGAAGACGGTAGAAAATAAGGAAATAATTGAAAAGTGTTTAATAACAATATTATGATTTATTTCATATGTAACAATTTATGTCGTATTGATTATTTAGTAATGTAACAATTAATGTATACTTTTTTCAATTATTTTAATCATTAGTGATTTGTTCTACGGTCTCTCAAGCTTGCAACCATAGACTGCAGCGTAAGTATCACTTAGTGTTAATAGACAGGATGCGACATTGTTATGATACTGCTGTTCTGCAACTCTTGCATGGGGGTTAACTGCTACCTGTAGTGATTAAAAGAAATATTAGCAATAATTAACATTTAGTGTTCCATTTACATATTTTTATACTAAATATTGTCCTCAAATATCTTAAGAAGTGATGGTGACGATGAATGTCTACAACATTCGGACGTCGAACATCTCAGTCACCCCGTGACAATGTGCTGTAAAGAGCTCGAAACGTCGGGAATATAAAATAAGTTAATAAACGCGATAAATTCCCTAAAAACTAGCTTTATTTAAATTGGCTGACACAGCCGTGTGTCCAGATTATTACATTATTTTTAATAATTCAAATATTTATATATTATTACCTTAAACGTATACTGTCCTGGTACAACATCTGTGACGTCCACCCACTGACAGTCAATATTGTAATGATATATGTCTGAACAATTGATTGACACACCTGGAAAAGGAATTAATTAAATAAACATAGATCTCTCCTATTGTAGGTACGTTTGCCATAATGCCTTAGTTCAATTAAAAAAAGAAGTAAGAGGACATACCAATAATAATGTGTATAGTATACAAGAACACTTATTGTGAATCATTTATGCTTTAACAATGAGGGTCAATAATCTTCCGCTCAACAGATGTCGCTAGTTGACACTGAGGTGAATTTTTTTTGGTTTGGTTTTTTTAAAAAACGCTACTCCCACACTAGGATTTTCTCCTGTGTCGTGGAGGCAGTTTACACATAAATTGCACGAGGACAAACATCCAGACCCGGAACAATTATTTGTAGGCCATACAAATACAGGTTCCGTGCGGGATTCGAACCCGCGGCCCCTAGCGCAACAACTCATTCCTAAGCCACTGTGCCACGGAGTCGTCATTAATGTTACACAATGTAATTTAATTGAGAACTTGGTTATAAGCAAAACTTAATATAAAAATAAGTTTCTAAATATTATAATAATACACAAAATAATGCCTCCGTAGTTTGCTCTTTAACTTTTTTTGCACATTATTAACTCTTTTTTAATTTTTCTGTTTTCATGATTGTCTGTGGTTTGGTGTATTTATTTTTAATCTAATTAATATAAAATGTAATTAAAAGTACAGAAAGAAACATTAATATTTAAATTTTTTGAATAATTTGAATTCCCCGCTATGAAATCTGTAAAATATTACACATAATTTTTAAGTCGCACCGCTCTGGTGGTTGCTATGTCGGTTACTCTGGTTCTACTTCGGATATCCTCATGTCTATGTTTAACACAGAGAAACCCCGAGTATCCCCGAGTCTATACTCGGGGTTTCTCTGCTATGCTAGGGCTATCCCTATCGATAGCTCGCTGAGCAAACTTGAGCTTCCTCATACGGCCAGCAGTAAAAGACCACGTCTCAGATCCATAAGGCATTACTGGCAATACGCACTGGTTGTACAATCTTGTTATCAAGTTTTGAGGACGGATTACGGATTAGGAAGCTGGAGTGCTGAAGTGGGTCGGACATAAAGTTAGAAAAACAGACAACCGATGGGGAAGAAAGGTTCTCGAATGGCAGTATCGTACCGGTAGGTGAAGTGTGGGGCGGCCCCCCACTAAATGGAATGGCAACCTGTTAAGACATGCTGGAAGTCGATGGATGCAGGTGGCTCAGGACCGTGCTTTGTGGCATTCCTTGGGAGAGGCCTATGTTCAACAGTGAACTTGTGAAGGGCTGTAATGATGATGATGAAGTGGTTTGGAAAAAAACCTCTATGTCTGTCCTGCAGCCTTAATACATTGTGACATTGTATTATCACGTAAGCAGTTTTCACGACGATACTCTCTCTCTCTCTCTCTATATATATATATATATATATATATATATATACAATAAGACAGTACCGCCACAACGAAAGTCCAATGTCAACTCGGGATAGAACGCCATTTAGGCCCGTATTAATAAACGTTACTCAACTCAAGTACACGCACTTGAGTACAATCTTGAGGTTATGATCTTATTAATAAAAATATTTCAGGGTGCGGCTTAGGTTTACGATATCAGCTGAGTGACGCACTGATTAATAAACGAAACTCTACTCTCAAGTGTGTGTATTTGAGATGCTAAAATCAGAGTGCGGGCAGTCCGTGAGTAAAGATCGTGATTTTTAACATAGAGATTCAAAATATTTTAAGAGAAATTAATTATTACAACGAAATTGAGTACAAAGACGATATTTTACAGCCTTCGGGATATCGTATACCAAAAAATTATGTAAGGGATGCCTCCGATCATTTTTAGGGTTCCGTACCTCAAAAGAAAAAAAGGGGAACCCTTATAGGATCACTTTGTTGTCCGTCTGTCTGTCTGTCAAGACCCTTTTTCTCAGGAACGCATGGAGGTATCAAGCTGAAATTCATATCAAATACTCAAATCTACTGTCCATTGGAGCTGTGAAAAAATCAAACTTCTTTAAGCCAACGCAATCAAAAGATACAGCCGTTTATGCCGCAAATTTTCGACATTCTCAAAGGAATCAAAACCTACAGGGTACTTCCCGTGAACTCAGAATCTTGAAATTTGGTACGAAGCAACGTTTTATAGCACATATAAAGGAAAAATTGCGAAAAGCATAAATTTTTAGTTACATCATATAATAAAAATATTGTTAATAATTTTAAACTTATATACCTACGGATTTGTTCGGAACCCTCAGTGCGCGAGTCCGACTCGCACTTGGCCGGTTTTTTAAGTTACAATATGAACATTTTAAAAAACGATACAGATTTGATCAAGAATCAGTAATATAATATCGAGAAAGCATTTTTTCTCAATCGGAGTAAATACATGCTTTTTCCTTTCCATTTTTGTATAAATTAAATTTCCCGCGAGATCAAAGTTACTCGTAAGTAATCAAGATGTTTTCCAGTGTCAAAAATGATAAGTCAGTTTTATATTTGACACTGGCGCTGTCGCCGCTTTAAAGCTATTTGTACATATTA
Organism: Parnassius glacialis; assembly: GCA_033319125.1. NCBI lineage: Eukaryota > Metazoa > Arthropoda > Insecta > Lepidoptera > Papilionidae > Parnassius > Parnassius glacialis. The sequence continues at coordinate 22,409,904 of JAVANC010000008.1, forward strand.
AATTAAGTATTAAACATTTAGTTCGTATTTAAAAATAAATACATAATAGTTTTAACAATTTAAGGTTTTCAAAAGTAGAAAACTACTTTATAACGTGATACAACTAAATTTATTTCAGTTTTATCAAAATAAAATATTCAATAAATCTCACGATATAGGAGATAGGAACGTGATGAATGATATTTTAAACTTCGGTCTATGTGACGTAATCGTTCACGAGATCAAATCACAGAACAGTATTCCTAAGTACAGCGTCTTGAGATACTGTTTATTAATTAGCAACGATCTTGACATGTTGACATCGTAATGGTGGCGTATCAAATGATTACGCACTTGAGTTCGTCGTTGAGTAACGTTTATTAATACGGGCCTTAATTACATAAATTGTTATTAAATAACGATTAATTTTGTACCAATAAATAATTATCTACAACGTTGATTATACGCGGATTTTCAAGTAGATTTTAGTTAATTAATTTCAATATTGGAATAGATTTCTGCAAAGTAATATCCGATTTTATTAATTAAGTAACTCGGGTTATCATTTACGTTAACTTGTAGGTTTTGGGTAATCGTGAAATTTATTCAAAAGTTTGACGTTGATTTCTGGGGCAGAATATACCGTGATGACTTCGAGGTCTGGTTCTATATCTGGTATTGCGCGTGTGAAAAATTCGAGTCGTTAAACAAAGACTTTAAAATCTACTAAATCTAAATCTGCTTAATCAGTTTCACAAAGGATATCGTCAAAGTTTTGGTTAGTTTCCTTAGCTTAAAGTTAGTTTTATACGTCAATGGATTTTAGTAAGCTCCCACAGCTATCGAAGAGGCGACAGAGGCAAAATGAAATAGAAGATAGGCAGCAGCTCCTTCCTGGCTATAGCTTAAAATGATAAAATAACCGCCGTTGCCAATTCGCTTGCTAAGCGTGGCAAGTATGGTAAATATCCCAGGGCGGCCCATCTTCAATGGTGACATTTTGACAGGCTTATTTATTTAGCAAAATATTTTATTGTCTTTAAATTGTCCTAACTTCATACGTTTTTCTCTTTCTTTTTTCGCAGTATACAAGACCCAGTTATTTCTTTAAACGATTCGTATTTAATTCGTAAAAGATTCCACAAAGTAGTCGTGCGAAGAAAAAAACTCCTAGTAAATCGTACAGTAGTGGACCGCCAAGCATCCAGATGATGTGGATGGTAATATAAGTTTTTTCGCGATGTGCTTTGATGAAATTTAATGCCTGGAACTAATCCAAACTATTCCTCAAAGTAATCCCCGTAGTAAATATGATAGAGAATGCAAAGGGGTGCAACATTTGCTCGCAGACCGGTGAATCGAGCTGATCGAAAGAACTCGGTCTTCGATGATTCGAACTGGTCTGCGCTGGATGCGTTCAAGTGGAAGGAGCTGACACTGGGGAGCCTCAGCCCAGATATGGGAACAATATTCCATGTGGGGCCGAACCTGCGCCTTGTAAATCTGCAGCGGTGTGCTGGTATGAAATATTGTCCCGCTCTGCTGAGCACGCCAAATGTTTTAGAGGCCAATTTGGCCTTCTCTTCTAAGTGACCACAAAACTGCAAATCACTCGATATGTCGACACCGAAGATTCCGATACTGGCTGAGGCAACAAGGAGAGTGCCTTGAATTTGAAGGGATACGTCAAAGGGGTACTTTTTAGCGGTAAACGTGCAAACTTGTGTCTTCTGGCGATTGAACTGAACTAGATTTAACCGCCCCCAATCGGAAACGTTTTTCAACAAAGACTTCGACTTCAGACACAAGTTTATTCCGGCACTCGACGACGTTTTCCCGAGAATTAATGGCACGGCCGGTATATAAAGCATCCCCAGTGCGGTCGTCCGAATAGCAATTAATGGAAGACGAGAATTTTATATATATATATATATATATATATATATATATATATATATATATATATATATATTAATTTGCATGTAATCGGAGCATGTACCGTCTACTACGACTCTGATGCACGAACGAAAACTAGTAATCAAATTGCACAATTTCTCGGAAAGTCCACAGGAAGAGATCTTCGAAAAAAGGACTTTATGTCAAACGCTACCGAAGGCCTTCGAAATGTCTAAACTAATGGCCAGGACCTCTTTCTTGGACTCTACGAAGATTTCCAGCTGAGCGATCCCGACAGGAACCGTACTAGCGGTCACTTATCATGCATGGAGTACTCACACCGCAGGATGGACGGCGGTGTGCTTCCCCTGTCATCATGAATCGAGTTGGACGTTAAGAGAGAGCCTAGCAGATCGATTTTCTCCTTTGCGGCATCAGCCACACAGTGAGTCATCCTCCTTGTGGAGAGATGAAAAAGATGGCTGACATAACTTTATTTGAATAGCCTTGTTGAAAGACAAGAATGCACGTGTTTCCGAAGGAAGTCGAACTAGTTTCTTGCCAATTCTGCTGAAGTGCTCTGATTTTGCCTTGGCAATGACGCTTTTGAAGGACCTGGAGAAGGAATTATACCGCTTTTTAAGAGCGCTAGTATTTGCATCCCGCGACGTCCATGCGTCAACCAAGGTTCGGTAGCACTCCTGCTTACGGCTTGATGCAATTTTGCAGGAGCGGTTCTGCCTTTGATATTTAACACAGATGATGAAATAAGAAGTTCCATTCCCTGAAGCACCACATTAGCAACAGAATCATCAACGACGTTGGGATCATGCGGCAAAAAGCAAACCCCCAAGAGTAGGATGCAAAAAAGACCTCATCCTGTTTCAATCGGCTGACCTATAGTAAGAATCACGGCGGAAACCTGCATAACGCAACCGTGATGTGAGCCTGAGTGGAATCGTACTCCGGATCAAACAATGGTCCGAAGAGCCAAGGGGGGCATCGACGGAGACCTGATATCCGTCCGGATGAGAGGTCAGCAGAAGTTCCAACAGGGAAGTTCTGTCTGGGATCTCCTTAGGCGTAGTAACCAGTTGTGTCAGACCATATGCCAAGGTAAAGTCACAAACAGATCAACACGCATGATCGTTTAAACAGGAACCAAGCCATTCTGCGAGGTAGGCGTTAATATCAATGAGGATAACGATATTTGTAGCACGGAGTCTGCAGCCATTTGGACGTGGTCGATGAGTCGGCCAGTGCCGGCATTACCGCCATTGGATCTATAGAGGCACCCGTAGACGCGGGGATGGACCTTCAAGACTGCCGAGGCGTCGAAAACAGATGTCCTTTCTGACGTATACGCAAATCGCAGCCCAAGAAACAAAGGAGTGTTCTAATTTGTATCCCGGGTAGGACATATACGAAGATTCAGCAGAAGAGGACACCTGTGTCTCGGTTAGAAAGAGCAGGACCAGCTTCGCTATCTCCAGATGGTAGTGGACGGCGTTAAGGTTCGAAAGAAGTCCCCTGATGTTAGGACAGGAAAAGAAACGCGTGGCTCTACCACTGTTTAAAGTTAGATCAAATATTTTTGTTTACGACAAAATAAGAAACCTTCTAGTATTCTAGTGGTGTTCCACAAGGCTGTGTGCTATCACCAACGATGTTTCTTCTGCATATCAATGATATGTTGCAAACTGGTAACATTCATTGCTATGCGGATGACAGCACTGGTGACGCTCTATACACCGGCCGTACCAATATTTCTCGGGAATACGTCGCCGAGTACCGGAACAAACTTGTGTCTGAAGTCGAGTCTTTGCTGAACAAATTTTCGCATTGGGGGCGACTAAATCTAGTTCAGTTTAATCCTCAGAAGACACAAGTTTGCGCGTTTGCCGCTAAAAAGAACCACTTTATCGTATCTCCGCAGTTTCAAGGCACTCCCCTAGTTGCCTCAGCCAGTATCGGAATCCTCAGCGTTGACATATGGAGTAACGTGCAGTGTCGTGGTCACTTGGCAGAGGTCAAATTGACCTCTAAAATGCTTGTTGTGCTCAGCAGAGCGGGAGAGAATTTCATGCCGGCATACCGCTTGCAACTTTACAAAGCGCAGGTTCGGCCTCACATGGAATACCGTTCCCATCTCTGGGCAGGGGCTCCCCAGTGCCAGCTCCTTCCACTTAACCGCATCCAGCGCAGAGCGGCTCGAATCGTCGACGTCTGAGTCCTTTCCGATCGGCTCGATTCATTGGCACTGCGAAGAGATGTTACACCACTTTGCATTTTCTTACACATTTACCACGGGGAGTGCTCTGAGGAATTGTTCGGATTAATCCCAGCCACTAAATTTCACAAACGCACATCGCGGTAGAAATCCTGATACCATCCACACCATCTGGATGATTGGCGGTTCACCACTGTGCGATTTAGAAGATGTTTTCTTCCTCGCACAACTTCCTTGTGGAATCGATTACCATCAGCGATTTTTCCGGACCGATACGAATTAGGGACCTTCAAGAAAAGAGCCTACTCCTTTTGAAAATTGCCTGCAATGCATCTGCAATTCTCCTGGTTCCCCTGGTGTTGTAGTTGTTAATGGGCGACGGTAGTCACTTAAGATCAAGTGGGGCGCATGCTCGTTTGCCCCCCCTCCTATAAAAAAAAATTACTTAAACTGTCTAGTTATAGTGCCGTTATTAGATAGATATTTAGCAAACAAAATGAACGCTTATAAAAAGTTAAAGAAAATATACACACATAGTTATAACAAACCTTTTATAATTGTTCTTAAAAAATGAGAACTGGTGCAGAGTTGGAGCGAGAATCAGGAGAATATGGTATGGTGATTTCGTCAATTTTTCATAGGTATCATTAGCCTGATGATTTGCAGCTGAGTTTCTCGGATTGGTGTGCCTAAAGGAACAAGACAGGTCTTGTTCCTTTAGGCACAACACGTTCGCAATTGATAGTTAAAGCTATTCCTTAAATTTATTGCACTCCAGATATCGTCATGTTATAGCGGTTACATGGATTCTCAAATAACAAGGGTTATAACAGTTATTATATGATGGCAGTACAAAACTTAGCAAATAGGCTGCCAAGTCCTGGGTTTCTTTTTATTGTTACGACAAAATACGACAAGAGGGGCAAATATACCAAAAAATATTAGAAATATAATTTACCTTGGTCTCCATAATTTTTGCAGGAATATTTTCGTTCAATTCCTGGTAAGCATGTGTTATCCTCTAAGCAAAAGGAAGCTTTGTGCCCTTCAGCTATTCTGTTTCCAGCTGCATCCAGGATGTCAAAAGTTGCAAACACTTCCATACTGTGATAATGCCTACAAAATTATAAATTTTTAAATACTTGTTTTTATTCAGAGCTGGGACGTACGGCAAGTTGTAAAGAGTTTTGTATGATGGCGACTATCCAGTTAAACTGATATTATACAGGATGCTTGTGAGAAGGTCCCGAAAACGATAACAGACAATAAGTACTAACGATACCTTTGATGATGGGTCAGAAATTAAATCGATCCCGAGGGAAAAAATCATCTTTTCACAACGTTTTAATAACTTTATTCACACTCTATCTTGGCTAAATGAAACGATCTAAACATAATTGACAATGATAGCTGAGTAGCTGAGATGCGACTTTTGGACTTTGCACTTTTTACTTATTATTTTATATCAATCTAAAGGTCTTTGACCAGTGATTTTAATGGTAACATGTCCTGAGTGGGCTTAGCCCACGTAACTGGCCTTTTACTTGTAATTTCATAAAAAAAAAACATAAAATCAGCAGTGGAATTTAAAATGAATAAATCAGCTGACAACAGGGTCAATATTCGCGTGGACGTCGAACTCTTTTATCGATTTATTTTTGATTATTTATTTTTTAACTTACATTTTTTTAGCGAATTATTGTTCAGCGCTTTCTATATATTTTTAACTAACATTTTACTCGCTGAGCGACCTTGAGCTTCCTCATCAGGCTAGCAGTTAAGGACCACGTCTCAGTTCCTTAGATCATCACTGACAACACTCACTCGTTTTAAAGTTTTGAGGTATACCTGACGAGAAGATGTGCCGTAGAATGCTGCCCAACCGAGTTGAATCCGTCGATTGAGAGGTCGAAGTTGGACTTACCTAGTCGGACTATTTGTCCCAGGTAAACATACTCGTGAACAACTTCGAGCTTAGTGCTCCCAACAACTACCGGCATAGGTGTGACATGGACATTAAACATGATCTTTGTTTTGTCCATGTTCATCTTAAGACCTATCCGTTGGGAAACACTATTGAGGTCATTGAGCATAGTGCTTAGGTCCTCCAGCGATTCTGCCATAAGGACTATATCGGCAAATCGAAGGAGAGTGTTGTACTTGCCATTGATGTTAATACCGTATCCTTTCCAGTCCAGAAGCTTGAATACGTCTTCCAATGCAGCGGTGAAGAGTTTTGGGGATATAACATCAGCCTGTCTTACACCTCTCTGTAATTGGATAGGTTTCGTACTCTGGTTCTGTACTCGAATAGCCATCGTAGCCATACTGTATAAACACTTCAGCAGTTCGATATACCGACAGTCAACTTGGCATCGCTGAAGGGACTGCAGCACCGCTCAAATTTCGACGGAATCAAAGGCTTTATCATAGTCCACATACGCCCGACATAGTGGCAAATCGTACTCCTCGAACTTCTGTACAATTTCCCGAAGAGTATGTATGTGGTCTATGGTGCTAAAGCCTTTTCGGAAATCAGCTTGTTGGGGAGGCTGGAAGTCATCAAGTCTGCGCGCAAGATGATTCGTAAGACTCTCGAAAACAGCACGTAGACGCGGCTCAGAAGGGAAATCGGTCTGTAGTCCTTCAAGAGAGCGTTGTCACTTTTCTTAAAGAACAAGACCAACGCTTTTTTGCTCCACGCCTCCGGTGTAATGCCACCATGGAGGACGGAATTAAAGAGCTTCTGAAGGACTTCAAGTATCGGTTTTTCACCCGCTTTCAGAAGCTTCGCTGTAATTCCATCCTCGCCTGGGATTTTGCCGTTTTTAAGATCCTGGAGAGCCATTCTAAACTCGCTCAGGCTGACGTGAGAGTGAGTAGTAATACCTAATGCATTGTTTCGTACCGAGCTAGATAAAAGAGTTCGGCGTCCACACGAATATTGACCCTTTTGTCAGCTGATTTATTCATTTTAAATTTAACTGCTAGTTTTATGTTTAAGTATTTGCATGATTTTTTTTAATGAAATTATCGTTTCATTTAGCTGTAATAACATGAAGGTGCGGGAATAAAGCTAATAAAACCCTGTGAAAAGAAGATTTTTTCCCTCGGGATCGATTTTCTTTCTTATCCATCATCAAAAGTATCGTTAGTAGTATCGTCTGTCTTCGTTTTAGGAAGCGCTTCACAAACACCTGGTATAAAATAGAACAACTAAGAAGTTGTTCTACTGAATGTTGTGCAATTGAGCTTGTTGAATTTGGAATAATTGTAATATGCATGTACCAAGTGCTTAAAATTCTGCTAGGGATATTAATACATTATTAAATATACTCGCATTGCAAAATATCTTACACAAGTACTGTTTTAAATCAAAAAATTGTTATTGTTGGTGATTTCAATGGTGACATACAAATAGCATAACACAAATTTTGAGTAGTTACAATTTCAAATTTAAATTTAATGAACCAATAAGTTTATGTACCTGCATAGATACCACATTTCATAATTTTACAAAAATAAATAGCAAAATACGAGATTTTGCACTCACGCATCACACAGCCCTACTGCTGAAAAATCCAGTAATAAAGCATCATGCAATAACATATTGGTATGTTTTCAAACGTGATTTTTGCAAAAAAATTTAATAAAGTTTGAAGATTGCCTAAACTCTTTTACATTCAATGAATTATTTTCTTTAGATAATCCTAATGATGCCTTTGATTATTTCTTTGACATTTATAAATTATATTATTCTTTTAAAAAAAATATTAGTAATGTTATTAAACATTACTAATATTCTATAGGGGTCATTGTAGAAGCGTGCTCGTCGCGACCCCTGCCAGCCCTTTTCAGGGCTGCAATTCTACACAGCTGCTCACCCATGCCAACGATCATGCCAACGCCCTAAGCGTCCCCCCAAGGCGACGCACACCAGCTCGTCCCTGTTGGTGTGGAATGCAGCGCGCAAAGTGGCGATGGGGACCGCCACCCGTCACGCACAGCCCAACACGGCGGAAGGTGGAGGACAGAGTGCAGAGTTGGCACGTGGAATGTTAGAGGAGGCATGAGAGATAAGACGAATGAGTTGATCGAAATAATGAAAGAAAGAGAATTAGATGTCGTGTGTATGTCGGAGACCAAACGGAAGGGCAGTGGTACTGAAGAGCTCCCTGGCGGGGCGTTAGCTCTATGGTCTGGAGTCCCGGAGAGCGAGAGCGCCTGCCAGGGAGTGGGGCTGCTGCTGTCGTCTCGGTTGGTCGATGTTATGACTGAATATAAGGTTGTGAACTCAAGACTTATCTGGGTTCGCTTTAAATTGGGACTGACGAAGTTATTCCTTTTGGCTGTTTATGCGCCGGTAGCTTCGTCGTCCAGGGCTGAGCTGGAGGAGTTTTGGGAGAATGTAAGAGAAGTTCTAGATTTGGTTAGGGGAAACGAAAGAATTGTTGTATGTGGTGATTTGAATGGATGGGTTGGTACCGCTAGACCAAGGTACGAATCGGTGCTTGGAAAGTTTGGCGATAAAAGGGTTAATGATGCTGGCAAGCTTATACTGGCGGTATGCAAGGAAAAGGGTCTTCTTGTGACAAACACTATTTTTAATCACAAGAAGATCCATATGTATACTAGAGGAAGAAAGAATGAGAGAAGAATGATCGATTTGTTCCTGGTGGATGACCGACTGCGAAAAGAGGTGATGGATACGCGAGTATTCAGGGGTGCTGACCTGGGAACGGATCACTATCTAGTGATTACTAGATTTAGGGGTCTGTTCGCGGGTTGGCGCTACCGGACGGCAGTAACAAAACCACAGTCGGTCTATCGCATCCGAAGCTGGAAGCTTCAGGAAGCGGATACTAGGGACAAATATAATGCGAGGGTAGCCGAAAAGCTTGACACCATCGATGGCAGAAAAGAATGTGTGAAAAGAACATGGCAGAACTAAGGTTCTGCCATGGGATGGAATGGCAAGTGCAGCGGAAGAAGTGTGTGGAACGATAAAAAGAGGTAGTAGTAAAAGAAGAGATGCATGATGAAATGACGAAGTGAAAAAAGCTGTAAAGAAGAAGAAGAAAGCATGGTTAGACTACTTGGCTTCTAGTACTGATAAGAATATGAGAGAGAAGATGAAAGAAAGATATAAGCTGCAGAAAGTTCACACGAAAGCATTGATTGAGGAAGTGCGTGAAAGGTGGTCCAATGGAAGCGGACGAAAGGTTGTCGCACAACTAAGGAGAACTCCAAACCCTTCTGAAAAGAGGTTGGAAGGAACTGAAGTGGTGCGACAGTCTTAAGAATGAACAAAGTGCTTTCGAGAACCAATGACGTCCTCTCAGAAAAATCGGACGTCATGCAGCGATGGAGCGAATTTTATAGAGAAATGTATGCGTGTGATGATCGTAGTGAGGGATCCGGGGGTGACGCCGTGACTGGTACGCCAGACCAGTACCTCGATGACACTGAGGTCATCAGTATGAAAGAGATTGAACGTGCGATTTGAAGTTTGAAATGTGGTAAGGCTGCGGGACTAGACAGAGTTACTGCTGAAATGGTCAAGTATGGTGGGCCTCGCGTCTGGGACAGCTTTCATTTGCTGTGCAATTTGTGCTGCCTTTATATAATGGTAAAGGTTCAAATTTTGACAGCGGGTGCTATCGGGCGATCAGCTTGACCAGTTTAGCAAGTAAAGTTTACTCGAAGGTTTTGACACGTAGGATGCAAGAGAAATGTGCTGTGCAGTCACTTTACTGTGACTGTAAAGCCTGTGTGCGGGTAAGGCATGACCTGTCACCCATGTTTGGCGTCAAAACGGGCGTAAAACAGGATTGTGTCATGTCTTCCTGGCTGTTCATACTGTATCTCGACAGCTGTTTACAGAAGCTGAAAGTTAGCTGTTTGGGTGTGAAATTGGGTGACATTAAAGTAAATTGTCTTCTGTATGCTGATGATGCAGTGCTTATTGCACCATCAGGGGCAGAACTGCAGGCATTAGTCACGTGTACGAAAGAGGAATGTGAAATTAAAGGTCTCCGTTTGAATTCATTTTGTATTTGAAAGGGACGAAGAGAGAACGAAGTGTGAAATATGGATAAATCAGGAATGTCTAGAACAGGTAAATTTTTTTTTACCGACTTTGTTATATGGCAGCAAAACCTGGGTATGCCAGAAGAAGCATAAAAGCAAGTTGAATGCAGTGGAGTTGCGATCTCTTCGTAAAATGTGCGGCGTTACCATGGCCGACCGAAAGCGAAACGAAGAGATTCGCAATATGGCAGGTTTGAAAGATGATCTTATCACAAAAATTGATAGGGGCGTTTGGGCACGTTTAGCGAATGAGTGAAGACCGAATGGTGAAGAAAATATATAGCGGGAAAGTTAATATCAAAAGGTGTCGAGGTAGACCTAGACTAACTTTCGAAGACCATGTGAGCAAATTGCTCAAAGAGGGGAGGGTCAAGAGTACTCGGATACCTAGACGTGCATGAATGAAGAAGATAATGAATCTGGAAGAAGCGAAAGAGGTATGTAAGGATCGTGAAACTTGGCGATCTGTTCTCTCTGGCTAGCCTGTTAGGGATTGTGCGTGAAGATAAGTACTAATATTCCATTTAACCACTTCTGGTAAGCTTAAAATTCTTGTGTTAGAAGTGGTACACGATAGTAGTCGAATGGCGGATTCAAACCAACGACCTTACATGTTGGCGGTCCGCGCCCTGCCATTAGGCTACTGACGCTTCGATTTATATATATATATATATATATATATATATATATATATATATATATATATTATAATTTATGCTTTCCGACCATAAAGATAAGATTTTTTTTAAAAAGAAAACCGAAATGGATTACAAAAGTAATTAAGTTGTGTAGCCGCAATAAAAGGAATCAGTTATTTAAATTTCGCCTTAATTCTAATAAAGACTCAAAAGATAAATTTAAATGGTACAATAAAAAATTAAAAAAAAATTTAACTCACAAAACGATCGCAGAATAACCATTACATAAAAATGCAAAAAATAAAAGTTTAGCTACGTGGAAGGTTATTAAGAATAACAACAAATGCCCTTATAAAACAAATATAGAAAATTATATATAATAATCGAGTAATTACAAACCGGAAAGAAATAGGTTAAAATTTTAACGTTCACTTTATAAATATGGATCATAAGAAACAGGTTAATGAAGAGAACGCAGGTAACTATTGTATACAATTTAATAAGCCTTTGTCAATGTTTATGGCTCCTGTCACACCTGTAGAAATATAAGAAACTATAAAATTACTTAAAAATACTCAAAGCACAAGGTATGACGGAATAACTACTAAAGTAGTCAAAGAGACAGTTTTTATAATAGCGGATATTTTATGTCATATAATAAACCTATGTATAGAGAGAAAATTCTCTAAGTCTTTAAAGCTGTCAATAGTAAATCATATTACTTAAAAAACCGACAGATTTGATGTTGAATGTTATCGCCCTGTTGCTTAGATTATTATTAAAAACATTATTACTCGTAATAAATAAATCTTACTATTCTACTGATGAATATCTTAATGATATAGAAATTAAATAATTGTTTTGGTATACATAATATTATAATATTTGTATTAGATTTGACATACCACATATTATACATTTGACATAATATTTTTGATGAGATCGACATTTTTAATTTGTTTTTTTTATATATATAGTTTTTTTTTACGAGACATTAGCTTAAGAAGCAGTATTTATTTTTGACTTGTATATTTAATAATAGTAATAATAATTTTAATATATGACATTTTTATTTACTTCACCTTCTTTTTATGAATATAGACGTAAATGCACGATGCTTTTCACCTATAATATTTAGCATTTTTGTGAGTATTTAATAACACCTACCCAGATGTTTATTGTATTTGTATTTTTATATATCTTTAGGTATTGAGACAAAATTATCTTCATCGTTAAACGCTACAACTTAATAATAACCGTATCCCTAACAATATTAGAGTAGCTCGGGCTCTGGCGCTGCAGGCTGAGACTTAGAACCCTTCACGAAGCAACTATTTGTATAGCGTATAAATAGTTGTAATGGATCTGAATGTTTGTTCATGAGCGATTTTTGTATCTATAATGTCACCATGTTCCACCATGATTCTTCCCTATAGTAGGTACAACAAACAAAAAACACTTAAATCATAAATGAGGAAAAAATGTTCTTGAATGACAGCTAGATGGAGTGATAACTTAATAAGACGTGTAGGAAGTTAATGGGTGCAGGTGGCTCTGGACCGTGCTTTTTGGCATTATTTAGGAGAGGCCTATGTTTAGTAGTGGACTTGTGATGGGCTGTTATGATGATGATGATGAAGATGTATGCTAATTCTATGTGTTGAGAACAGACCTTAGATCTTCAAACTACATAAGCTTTACGATGCATTTTATCCTATCAGTCCACTTGGTTGTATCTACTGCAGCATTTGGACATCTGAAACTTACTTTAGCAAATAAGACTACAGCTGCGCTGTCACTACTGAGGAATATAATGAAATTGCCTATCAATCTGTAAATATATCATTGGTTCACACTGTCGCTTAGTGACAGAAATATATGTAAAATAGATGGACTTTTAGGCAGAAAAGGAGCCTAACTACCAGCACCAAGTCTTCACAACTGAGTTGATCTTTTACCATTGTTACAAGTTCAAGATAGATGATAAAATTAAGAATATAATCTAATAGGGGACTAGAAATCACTAGATATGTCTCCTGTACTTTACCCGAAACAATTATTTGTAAACCATACGACCACTTATTCCATGTGAGAATCAAACCTGTGACCTTTACCGTTACCGCGTTGTCTTATTTACACTTACATATGACAAAGATGCCATTGCCACAGATGCTTAGGTAAGTATGGCCTGAACTCTGCATTGCCAATATTCAATGACGACGCCGTGAAGCGAAGCAAACGACGAGTTTCATATTGCCAATTTGAGTTGGTCTGTTGAATCTAATAAATAAAAAAAATATTTATTATATACAAAGTTTTACCAAGACGTTGGAATAGGTGCCCGATTAATGACCCTTTAAAAACTGGGGTAGTAATACCTACTTATGAGGGACGTCAAAATAAATCTTTTATTTACGAATCCGAAAGTGACAATTTCTTTATAATATATCAATAATAATAATTACTCTCTAAAGACGTCACAAAAATAATTTGCTAAATAATTTTGGCAAATAAAACACACTTTGCCCCACTGCTTCACGAGGCAATGTTTTTCGAGTGTATATGTATAGACCTATACACGGTTATTATTTTAAACTTAAGTACTAAAATAAAATAAAAAAACTAAAACTAATAACTTAATTATCATACAGTCCTACTTACTACCTACTCCCCGCGTTATTGTGCTAAACTTAATTTCAAATATATTAATAATGATATTCCGTTATTGTAGTTTTTGAAAATACGACTAAATAAGGCTTTTACTTTTATTTAAAATATCCCAAATTGAATTTATGCGATTCTGTGTGCGATTCAATTCGAAACGTTTTCGCTGACCGATCGAACTTTGCGAATGTGTGCGTGCGTAGTAAAATAGTAAGCGTTAGATATTTATGAATGACAACCAGTTAAAATAATGCATTACCACGAATTTTTATTTTAAAAGATGATAAGACAGAAAGTTTGATATTTTTTTTAAATTAATCTTTTTCTTTCGCACGCTCTGCAGTCTAAACGGCTTTAAAGATTTTAACATATTATGTGTCGTATCGTTAGATTCGTCTTAGTTGTAAAAGTGAAAAGGTATATAAACAAATTTTTAATTCAGTCGGGTTTTTTGTTGATTTTACTTACTTTACTTTCTTTACATATATAATTTTCTTCAACTTCTTCATCTGCCCGTTAAAGTGCACTGCATAGAGTAGAGTAATATATACCGGAATAGAGAGCCAGCTTCTAGGATTTTTGTCACCAATACAAATAGTGGCACAGTGTCGCCGTCTGGTATCATTGATGTTCGAAAGTTTATGCGGATAACGTATAAGATGGCACTAGTGTCTTTGCAGATTATTGGATCCCTACCTAAAGTATGAAAGTGTACCCCCCCTGGTGCACTGATACCTTAATAGTCAAGCTTGTGCAGGCGAATTGACGGTTGCAGTACCAGATGTCTCGCACCTTTGACACTGCTGCCCGACACCGGTCTGGATCTTTTACATCTGACGCAAATAAGGTGGTTCAACCGCCATCTATCGGAAACGATAAGAATTTTCTGGCATTTTCCATGGTCACCTCCTACTATAACCACGGGACAAATTGGCGTAATGGACTCTCTTACGACGTCACAACATACAAGTATAGGTATAGTATATGTACAATAGTGGGTGGGGATATCGTTCTTAATCTTCACTCCAGCTCGTCAACAGCCCACTACTGGAGCCTTTGTCCTTTTTATATTATGCAAAACTTTAACTTAAATAATAATTTTAATGAAAGTCACTCTAATTTTATTATTTTACCATTTTTAAATAACAAGCTTAAAGCAGTAACTATAACGTCGTCAAAATGGTAAAATAAAAAACCACGTCTATTTTCTACAGGTAAAGATTTATTTTAACTATCGAGGTTTACAATGTAGATGTAGTTTTTTAATTTGTAATTGTTTTTGAAATTAAATACTTAAAGAAATAAAGAAGATCGTAGGACTGGAGTAACAGGTAACAGATATCTCGAGTTTATTCGAATTAATGCTTGTTTGTGTTCGCTAGTTTGACTGAACTCGGTGTCACCTAAAACCCTTGGAGATTCCGGGGACGGGTGAAATTTATTCACTGACTAGTGAAATTATGTTGTCATCTGCCTGAATAAGTTATCACTACACAAACATGCTACGTATGTAAACATTCATATTTATCATAACAGGAAAGTAATATAACTTAGCAAATATAAACAAATGCTACAGCGGGGTAACAAGGCTGAGCCAGGGAGATGACGGCGGGGGAGTGGGGGGGGAGAGATAGGCCCCGAGCGGCATATTTTAAGGGGTGACATTTTGGGAATGAAAGTCAATTTCCCGACCTTTCTTCTTAAAGAATGCCAGCAGAAATTTTGAGATTACAGATATTGCATTTTTTCATGTCATTTCCTTTTAAGATAATATTAAACAAAAAATGTGGTCTTTTCCCATTTTCTATTTTTAAGATATTTTGAAAATATTGAAGGAGTGAGGGACACCATTTTTTAGTTAGTGGTTTCGGGCAGCTGCTATCCTGTCTGCCATGGAATTGCTATTGAAAAGTGGTAATAATATTATCTTACATAATCGATTACCCACATTTCGTTCCGTGACTCTCTTTGCCACAATAAGACAAATGGTAGAATAATTAAATTGTACAACTTTAGACGAACGGATAGACACAAAAAGCATTGACAAAAGAGTGAGTGATTTGATATACCGTCACAGCCAATTAAAGTCCACTGCTTAACATAGACCCATAGTTTACCTTGTAGGCGGAATATTTGCCATAGTTGCAACGCTTGGCAAGCGGGTTGGCAACCATAGTTTTTAATTTTAATCGTTATTTGGAAGATGCTGCTGGCCATCACCTGATTTGTTTCTCTTTGGCGCCTATTATGACACACACGGGACAATATGGGAAGGTAGTGGATATACTTACACCGCCACTACACGGTAAGGCCATACTAATACTGGAGTGTCCAACAGTGGACTATGTGTCGTGTTACGAGACTGAAGAAACCTTTCAATTATACGAGTGATTTTTTTTATAGGATAGGGTGACAAACGAGCACACAGTCCACCTGATGGTAAGTGGTTGCTGTGGCCTATAGACGTCTACATTTATCCACGTTTGCGAATCAAAATGCAGATGCGTTGTCAACCGTGAGGACTAAGATGGAATGTCTCTTTTTCCATTAAAAAGGGTCTCCGGTTTTCTACACTCACCATACGAAACACAACAGTGTTAAGCTGCTATTTGACGCTGGTATTCTGTGAGATAGGTTTGTGTGTTTTAGTTTAAATTTTATACCTTTTTTACACTATTTTATATTTAATTCTATTAGAATCTGGCCTAGCAGATGTTCTTTCCTTTCCAGGAGGTGGCGTGATTAGCTTCATTTCGAATTAATTTTGGACTTTTTCAGTGTAAATATAAAATATCTTAATAACTAGACCAGAACAAGTTTTTATTGGCACGAATCCATTTTATTGTAAATATTATAGCCGACACATATGGTTAGTTAAACTGATCAGTTGAACTGATGAGGTCAACTGATCAGTTCAAACGTATCTAAGTTCGACAAACACGGTCAGTTTAACTGACAGCTTGATACTGATTAGCTCGGCACAGGTCAGTTAAGTCAGTGGTGCGCTCGGAAAAATCCATGAGTTACCTGTACCATCAGTTAAAAATTTCAATTTAAAATTAACACTCACGATCACTTTTTCGATGTTTATCAGTTCGAGCGATCAGTTTTAGTGACTGTGTGTCGGCCATTAGTCATTTTGGAACATTACTATAGAATTTGTTAATAAATCAACTAGTGCGCCACCTATAGGATTCTAAAATAGGTCGAAAAAACTTATATATTGGATTACCATGGGTAGAATCGGTCAAATCGTTCAGAATTTACACGAATACTAACAGATGCACCAAAGATTATATAATAGCGATGAAAATTGTATGTATTAATTTAATCTCACACCTCATAAGCCGATTTACTGAGACAGTTTTCTTCCATAGCACATTGTAGTTGGAACATAGGAACGTCGTGTAAATGAGCGGTTCGTTCTATAGCTGTGGTATCGAGAAGCAAGTCTGGCAAGTACTGTGTACAGACAACTCCAGCTACGTATCCTGAAAAAAAAAACATTGTGTGATCTCACATATTAATATGTTTCTGCTTTGGCCTCTTAGTATATTTACAAAAATTTTATGTATGCACACAAAAACATAAAAAATATTGAAAATAGCGATGTACATTCTGTAAAGACTAAAACAAGCACAAGCTAGTTATAACAGTTATTTGAATGCAAAGAGTCAGTAATTCCTTTATAGGGCTTCTACAACAAAGTCCCAGAAAGTATGCAGGATCTATCTACCAAAAAATCTTAAATTTTTTATTTAAAAAATGTTTAAATAAAGGCTATTATACTACTAAAGATTATATGATTGATGGTAACCCCTGGGGATGATGTGATCGTTTCCGTGCTGTTTCTAAATGTTTTCATATTTTATTTTTTATTTATACTCTTTATTGCACACAAAATCCTACACAACACGGCAAACTTAAGTTTATAAACGAATGTACAATTAGGTGGCCTTATCGCTAAACAGCGATCTCTTCCAGGCAAATCTTGGTGAAGGAGATAATCTATATAATTAAATGAAAATTTTAAATATATAGAAGTGTGCATAAATAGTAGATAAACAAGTATATATTATACATACACACATACATATTATACACATATACCTACATATACATACATAGAATACATACATATTTATAAATATTTCTGTAATACATTATAACTATATATCATATACATAAACCTTATCAAGAAAAGTAGATATGATATTAAATATATTAAGTAGAACACATATTTAAATAACAATCTTTAACCATATTTTTGAAAGACTCAGTACTTTGGGCTTTCTTAATTGTTAAAGGAAGCAAGTTCCATAATTTGATTGCTTTGACACAAAAGGAGAAATGATTTTTTTTTAATTGTGAGCAGGCATACGCAATATAAGTTTATCAGCTATATGTTTTCATATTTAATTGTACAAAGAATTATATTGTAAATGAATGTTCAAAAAAGTCTCGCTGGGTTTCTTGCTAGTTATTTCCAGAAGAAAAGTTTTTTCCGAACCAGTGGTAAAAGCTTATTTGACTTTTGATAAGTATTCGTGTAATCTATGTTGAATAAAAATTATTTTATTCTAAAAATAGAGGGAAACTGAAATAGAAGTTAGACACAGTATCTTTCTGATAACAAATCAAAACAATAAATAGTGCGGATGTCAGTCCACCTGCCAATCGTGGCAACCATGGCAAATATCACTTCTATGAGGAAATCTCTGGAAGAGAACTATGTTCAGCAGTGGATTTGACTGTAATGTTGTTGATGATGATGATACGAATATTTAAAGGCAAACGTTTATGTTCCTACTGCCATGGCTCAGATTAATATTGATTCCCGGTGGCACAATAAAGATATTAATTGCTTTTTAAGTGATTATTAACCACGGCTTGCAGTTAAGGTAAATAAATAAAAGAGGCCGGATTGTTTTCGAAATGAAAAATCTAGTAAAGCTCGCCAACACACTTTCCGTTAGATTGGATACGGTTTCTTTTTGTGTTTACTTGCATCACTATGTGCGCAATGATCTAAGAATACTTCATTAATTCATAATCACGCTCTGTATGGATGGCTCTGTATAATGGATCTGTAAACATACACACCATATTAATAAAAAAAAACTCCTTACCCTTTTCTCCCGGACAAAAGACGTTACCATAGTCACCGTGTTTGCACATAAAGAGATTGGTTTCGTTTCCCTCGCACTGCAATCCGCTCAGTACGATCCGAGAAGATCCAAAGTAATCAGTTTGGAGTGCTTGTTCGGCGTAGCCCAGTGCTAAATGTTTGCATACCGCTGCAGCTTCGTAGATTGTCCAGCCGTCAGGACAAATGCTGCCCCAAAACCCTTTATGGTAAATCTGAAATATGAGTCAATGCCACTAATGCTCTGATTAAACTTGAGGAGTAGTCGAGGCGTAAGTTCTGTATAAAATAAATACACACACAGAAATAATAATATCTTCCAGACCGATATTTAGTCATCTGCGTAGTACAGGATTACAGTGCACAAGTGTGGGAGAAAGTCCGAAGACACGTCTATACGACTTTAATAGAGAGATCAATCGTACCACTAACGGCTTAAACTGCGTTTTGAGGCACGGGGGTGTAATACTGCCAACTTCTTGACACCGGGCTGCTACTGAAAATTTTTTGACAGAAAATCCCAATAAATGGTTTTGGCTCGACCCGGGATTCGATCCTAGGACCATCTGATCAGCAGTCGCACTTACGACCGCTAGACCAATAAATCAGTCGAAAAGATATAATATGTCATACACGCGTATACAGGGTATTTTTGGAAAGCGCCCGAAAACTAAGACAGGCGACAGCACCAAGTATACCTTTGATCATGGGTCACAAATAAATTTGATCCTGATGAAAAAAAATTCATATTTTACAACGTTTTATTAGCGTTATTCACGCGCCATCATGTTAGTATAGCTAAATGAAACGATAATTTCATAAAAAAAATCATGAAAATACTGAAACATAAAACCAGCAGTGAATACTGAATTGATATCACCTGACTAATGGAGGTTAATGTACGCGCGAACGGTGAAAAAAGAACGCTGGCCTTGAACTTGGGCACAGCGATTTATCACATATTGGTACGAAGGGGGCGCGACGGGGGAACAATCCGCCAGTATTACTGTGCCTGCATGCTATTGGTTCCCGCGCTTTGTACGCTCCAAAAATACAGTCGCATACACAGCTTACTTTGCGACTCGCGACGATGTTTTAAAAAGGAAGGAAAGAAAAATTATTTATATCTATTGTTTTATGACTAAACTAGTGAACGAAAAGGTAAATATGATAGGAGAAGGTGAATGGGGAAAATTGTGCAGTAAATTTAAAAGTGTTGAGGAAGAATACCGAAAAAATTACCATGTGATCGACCTGATGACGGAAGCTCAAGCGAAGATGAAAGTGATGATGAAGTAGCATCCAGTAACACCAACACACCTTCAACATCTGGCTTCCATGTGACCCAAGACGACATAATGGACGGCGTGCCACCCTTACCTTAAGTTTTCTTGTTACAAACTACTTTATATTTTACGATATAAATAACAAATAATGCTCAAGTAAACATTATCCATTTTTAATTCCAAGTAAAGCACCTATTATGATTCTACAATAAAACAATTAATTACTTACTATAATATTATAAAACAATATCCCAATACCATGTAGTACTTTAGAACGCGACTGTAACCTCCCTCCACTCGACCTGCTAGCTCGGTGCGAAATAATGTAACCCGCCCGGCTCGTGTCGCATCACGCTGTGACGCAGTAGGTTTTAGTTTAATTGTAGTTTTTGAAACAGTTCCGTGTTGATTTTGTTACTTGTTGTTACGTTTTTTGTTTTAATAATGCTTAACGCGTACGTTTATAGTGATTGTGAATACGACAACATGTTATGTATCCGAACCTAGGTACACGAAGTATCGCTAAATAAATTGTTAAGACGTCGGGATGGAACAAGTGTGTCATACTGTGCAGTGCACAAAGTGTTGAAGCGTAACCGAATGCGCCCATACAAATTGCATAAAGTGCAAGCTTTAGTTCCCGGCGATCACGACCGCCGACGAGTTTTCTGCCGTTGGTTATTATACCAGCAACAACGTGTGGCTGGTTCCATTGAGCACATTATCTGAACGGATGAGTCGACATTTACCAGAAACGGCCTGTGGAACCGAAGAAATACACACGTGTATTCAGAGGTTATCCCGCACGCTGTTCGACAAACCGGGCACTAAACCCGATGGTCGGTTAACGTATGGGCAGGTTTATTTAAGGATCGCATACTGGGACCAGTGTTTCTGCCACAGCGACTGAACGGACAGCGATACCTAAACTTTATAAAAGAACAGTTGACAGACATTTTAGACGACCTATCGTTGGCTGAATATCGCCGCACATGGTTCCAGTATAATGGTGAGCGCCTCAATGAGCTATTTGATGATCGCTGGATTTGGCGGACTAGGACCACACGCTTGGCCACCTCGCGCACCAGATCTGACCCCGTTAGACTTCTTTCTGTGGGGTATGTGAAAGAAAGGGTTTTTAATCGTGAGTGTGATAGTGCTGACGAAACTACAAAAGGATCGTGGATGTTTTCGACAAACTACGTACGGACTGTGTCGAAGATCACACGATGATGCCCCGCCTCCATGAGGAGACGCAACACCGAGCCCAAATCTGCCTTGAAATGAATGGAGCACAATTTGAGTCGCATTTCATAAGACCACGGAGGATTTAGAGCGGTAAGCTGTTTCATAACTAATTCTTTTAAATAACTTAGTACTGAACTAATCTGAATACATACATAACTGAATACATGAGAATAATAAACATACCTACACGATGAATAAAAACGCATGACTTTAACCTTGGTTACATTTCATTTATGTATTTTGTTATTAGCGGGAAATCGAACCAGTTATTTGGGTTATTTAACCTGTAAATTCGGATTAAAATGGCTACGTGGAGACAAGTACAGTGGCAAAATAGTATGTTAAGTAGATAAGTTAGGTATTTAGACAAGTGTTGTAAATTATTAGGTATTGTGGTATAGCCCGCTAGTTGCGGACCGCGCGAATTTGCGTTCGCGCGTACATTGACCTTTAATCAGCTGATATGAATTCAGTTATTCCACTGCTGGTTTTAGGTTTCAGTATTTTCATGATTTTTTTTTATGAAATTATCGTTTCATTTAGCTGTACTAACATGATGGCGCGTGAATAAATCTAATAAAACGTTGTAAAAATATGATTTTTTTTTCATCAGGATCAAATTTATTTGTGACCCATGATCAAAGGTATACTTGGTGCTGCCGCCTGTCTTAGTTTTCGGGAGCGTTCCAAAAATACCCTGTATACATATAGATTAAACAAATAAAACTCGTGAAAAAATAATTAAGTAAATTTGAACTGATTGCTAATTCATTATTTCTAGTCTCGTGGGTGTCTCTAGACGTTTCATTGGAGTCTTAGGGAATAATCGAAGGCAGGATTCCATTGTTTTGAAGGTCTTACTACTTTTTGTGTTATTCAACCCGCTTGATATTAATTAATAAGGTTATTATTATTTGTACTATGAACTCTGTAACTTAATACTTTAGTTTGCGTATTTCATTATAAAACCGTCACATTTCCATTTTGTTTAGTTTCTTTTTTGAACGATCACTGCAGAAGGTAGGCTTCTCTCAAAATTGAATGATTTACAGTAATCCCACATTCAATCATTACATCACCTACGGAATAAATTAAATTGTGTCGTAAGTAAATAATGGATTACTGCATCACTTCTTTTTAAATCCACTGCTCACATAAAAAAGAGTATATATGATGCTATCATAAACAGCTACAGCTGCAACAGGAATGGGTTGGCTCGACAGCAAGGCTCTCACAGATTAGCAGCGTAAAACAGCAGTATGCAATAGATGAAGTGTTTCGTATTACGAAGTCACACTCTTTTTTTCTAGTAATGAGACAATTAATTTTAATCACCTGAGTCTGCCTCAACCCACCTGTCTAGGGTATAGACAAAAATTCCGTTTTTGTTTTCTTTTATTGTTTCTTTTGATATGGTTAAAGAGTAGCACTAAAAACGAAAAACTATTACCTCAACTCGGCCTTCATTAGAATTTCTTCCGCCAACTAGTCGCAATCTTGTTCCACGCACGTCTAAGACTTGGTGTAAGAATGTTTTAGTTTTCTTTCTCTTTGGTTGTTTCAACGGAAGAGGACTTTCTTCAGTTTTTTCTCTACAAATAACACCAGCTGCTTCACTCCTCTCACAATCAGATGAGCCCCAGCCACCGAAATTACATTGCACTAGCAATGGCTCGTTCCCTTCACAAACCACATCGTCCATCCAAAACTTTTCTGAAATCAGATATGATTCTGATGTTCTAGTATCCGATTCAAACAGTAAAACTGCTTAAAAATTGCCAATTGTAACAGTATTTTAGATAACTATTTGAACTTCTACTTACAAAATACAATACGACAAATGTAACAATTCTTATAATAATAAAAATCAGGCAGTTCTTTAAACTTTTTTCAACTCAATAAATATTTATATAGCTGCAGACTTGAGAACAAAATCAACTCTAACAAAAAAATTTAAAAATTCTAACAAAAACAAAAATTTAAAGATTTTTGGTCATCACAATTTCAACGAATCACTTTACAGTACAAGTTCAGGTAGTACCTAATTAAGTTACGCTAAAATAATATATGTTTTAATGTTCTCCTTAATGAAATAATGTTTAAATACTACGTAGGAATTATAATTATCACTAGAAAAACAAAATCACGAATAAAATCTAACTTCCAGTCGTCTATTAATTAGGGTGCATACTTATCAAGCAATTTCTGGCATTTATTCTATTAAAATCGCTTGTAAAAAGGCGCATAGAACTGTGGTTTATTATTACTATAAATAAAACTAATTAAATCAGCTTGTTTCCTCTCACTTATTGATAGCATCAGACGATGTAAGCATGTTTTAGTCCAGGCAGAACCTCAGGATGTGTTCGCCAAAGTTTAGCTTCCGAAAATCCTTCGTCTTCATAAGAGTTCTTGTAATAAAGAACACAAGGTGTTTCTTTCATGAATTTAACACTCTGACATCTTTATTTATTTAATGCTATTAATTTAATGCTACCCATACCGAAGCGTAGTTCTGCACGTAACTTCTTCAGGGATATAAAGTCATTTAATGGAAACTCATTCACTGAGTATGGGGGTTCAGTTTTTTGAGCTGTTCTCTTAATTTGTGCATATTGAGAAGGCACGTAAATTGAGTCAAATTTCAAATGTATTCCTTGATTACTGAATATACTGAATTGCCTTTATTTTGAGCATGTCCCGTCACAGAAAATTTGTGTGTAATAGATTTCAGTTTCTCTTATCTTATTTGAGTACGCAATAAGCGTATATAGCCATTATAATCTTGTTTTTATTTTGTCCTGAATAAAAGATTATATCAATAGCAGAACCATTATTGATTTGAAACAATATTTTTTCTATAAACTGGAGGATAAAACAACTAATTTCATCAGAACTACGATTACCTGTGTTCTCATGCCAGTAACTTGCAGTTGTTTTAGTTCCAATATCGGACACTGTAAATTTAATGCTTTTTTTTTAATTTAATTTAATTCAATTTACTTGTGTATATTGTATAGATACGTCGTCTTTTGAAACTGGCAGAACAGCTTGAAGATCATAAACCCCTAGCATATTTCTTTCCGAAGCGTTATCTTCATCGCACTGTTTTTCCTGTATTGACAATTGCTTTTCCATAAGGTGTCGATCATACTTCTGTTGAAGATGTTGTTGCCCTCTGCGTATTCATGAGCAAAACACAGCTCGCAGCAATCCTTTTTTGGCACAAAAAAACCTTAAATTTAATTGTTTTCCTTTTTGAGTAATCTGGGTTTAAGTTCAATATTGGAATACACATAAGTACGTCAGCAGATGTCCCTGAAGATATAGCTGCGGGTATGGTTTTGAAGTTAACTTAGGTACTAATGTTGTCTCTCCCCCTACCACTGCAGCCAAGATGGAGTCGCGGAGGAAGAGGAGTGTTGGTATGGCGATGCGCCACTCGCCCTATCCTCCGCGACTCAGACGGGGACGCACCGTTGAGCGATGGCGGTGGGGCCGCGGGGGAGAGGAGTGTCCGTATTGCAAGGTGCCGCTCCCCTACCCTCCACGGCCGAAACTGGGTTGGCGCCGGAGCCAGAGACCAGATCCGCCGCTGGGGTCGGCAAAGCGGGTGCTACTAAGCGCTCGATTTTCCTGGCCCCATGGCCTCCGCGTATTGAACACGGGGCTTCCGATACGAAGGTGGAGTTGGAGGCCGTGGAGGGGAGCGTGCCTTGTATTCTTGGTGCGCCTTGCCTGAGGGAGAGTGGGAAGGAGAGGTCTTCCCCCGAGAAGAGGCTGCCATGGGGTGGCCGGCGCTGGTAGGGCCGCGGATGTGTGCGAAAGCGTTCCCGTGGCCCTGCCAATATGCGGCGAAGGTGGAACACCATGGGGTTTTAGTCAGTGCGAGTCCGACATAACCCGTCCTTGCCCCCGCGGGGCGGGTATGCGTAGGCATTTCCCCATGTAAAAAAGGTACCAATGTTGTGTTCAGTTTCGAAATCGTTAGAGATTTCATTGGAACGACGTTGTTCAATCTCAAAAGCGGGATATTTCACCGAATAATCACTGCCCTCATTTGAAGTTGAACTGGAAGAATCTGAGGAAAATGTACGTAATGTATTTGAAGAAGAGTCATCAATAGGCTTCCCAATTTGCTTGGAACTTTGTTCTCTAACTTCTATTGAACTTGTAGATGGTATTACTTCAGTATTGTTAGTGGCAGAATTACGTTTGTTCCTCAGTCTTTTGATGATCATCGGCGGGTATTTTTTTTATCCTTTAGAGCTAAATGCAGAATTGCATCACATTACATCGTCACGTTACATTTTATTTTAACCCTAGAATCATAAATCAGATTCACGACAAATATTTCGAAAATACCTAAACTGTTATAAAACAAGGTTACAAATCGAAATAATCAGACAAAAAATATTAATTTCTCGTCAAATACTGTTACAACGTGAAAAGTAAAACAATATTTTATTTATTAAATCAAGATTTTGGAGAAGATAGTTAATAAAATTTTAAGTATTGCTGTATCTTTAACTCAAAATTCGACTTATTCAAATTTCAATCCTATTTTATTGGAAGTGTGATATGTACGTGTCTATGAGCCACAGAATTCACTTACCATCAGGAGTATTATGAGTTCGTTTGTTAAAAAAAACTGTCAAATATGTAGGAGATTTAAAAGTGCCCTAGTGTACTCGCAAACATCATGAGGACCTTATTGCATGCCTTAAGCGCAAATCGCAAACATGCCTGTTCTACTAGCGCCTAAAAATCAAGATTCCAAAGTTTTGTTGCAAAAAATCGTATCTAACGATCATATTGAACATATAAATGATATAAAAAGCACATTGTCAGAAAGATAAATGATTGTTGAATTTTAATATTTTTTAAAATCGATTAATTGTTATCTTTACATGGAAGAGTGGTTTTAGTAACTTATGTTGTAAATTTATCAAGTCTGCGTGGAGTGGTAAACACGATAACTTTTGAGAATATCAATTGTTTAACTCAATCTATTTTTTATCTATTTATCTATCATGTAAAAATCCATGGAATATAAAAGGCAATTTAATTTAGCTATAATAATTTTTTTTCGGCGTAGAAATCTCAAAATTGTCAGTGTTTTGAGCAGCCATGTAATAATTTATTTTACTAAGTAGACTGCCTCACTCACTCACTTCGGCTTCAGCCGCCGTCGTGAGTGGACGCTGTATCGGTTGTCTGCAACGGTATAAAAAGATCGCTGTACATATACAAAACATTCGAAAAACCGAATTTGATACATACTTGATTATTATAATAATCACAGATTTTTATTACAATATTATAAAATCACAACATAAATAATAGTAGTACGTACTAAAAGTAAGTAGGATGTATATATTTAAGTATATTCATACTTAAATACGTCTTGGACTTTAGGCAGTGACCTCAATGATGATATGATGATCATATGAGCGTTATGAGTCGTGCACTTTTGGATTTTCCCAACCTTTTTTAAAATTAAAGTTTAACATAAAACTATTGGAAAATTGGAAGTATAATAATAAGTTTATTAGTGAAAACTTGTGTGTATTTAAACAACTTTAAAAAAATTACGTATAATCATGTTATACGTAATTTTTTTAAAGCGCTTAATGCATGCACAATTGGATTTACCAATAGTGTATATTTTTTCTTATTGAGATCGGAAGTAGACTAAGGTACATTGTCAGAGACATGGGCACCATTACAAGAGGACCAGACCCAAAAACAAACAACGTGCGCATTTTGGAATTTAATTTTGACTTCAGCTGGGTTATGGATTTTGCAGGAGATTTAATTATCTATAAAAATCTTATGCTAATATGGATGACAAACGGGCACACAGTCCACCTGGAAGCCAGTGAATGTTATGGCCCATAGACATCTAAATCTATCATCGATTAGAATTCAAAATACAGATGCGTTGTCACCCTCGAGAACTAAGATTCCTTCAGCCAGAGGTCTCTGGTTACACTCACCATACGAAAAACAGTATATCGGTCTGTACGGTCCTGCCCCGGTCGAGCCGACCCATTCATACTGCAGCTATGCATAGCATGTCTCTACCTTGTAAAAATGCTTCAAATGATATATGAATTTTGAAATTAACTAGGAGAGGATCATAAACATCTTCCAGATAATATTTCAAAATAATAAAAATCAGCGGATACTAACCCACTTGCATAGTATTAAAGTAACTAACTAAAGCATTATAACTATAAAATATCCCCCTCATGGTGCAATCTAATGGGCTGGCCTATGTTCTTCAGCAGTGGACTTTGTTAGTCTCTAATGAATGAATAATTAATATGATACCTGTAGCTTCTCCAAATTGTCCACCATGTGTGGCAACACCAGTCCTGTTAAAAATACTGCAAGCAACTTGAGCTGCAGCGTTGTCCCAGGAGTCATCACAAATCGCTCCCCAACGTCCAGCGTGATATATGTAGATGTTACCTATGTGTGAAATATGTATCTGGAATGGATTTTTACGCAACAAGGCATATACACAGAAAAGAGATCCTACATACGCGACTGTATGTCAGTCAAGCTTGGAAAACCGGCAGTTTGTATATTTACACGAACCATTTCAAGCAACATTCAAAACCCATATAACTCAAGAACTATTAGAGGTACACACTTGTTATTTTGTATTTCAAATTTGCTTAATATGAATACCTAGAATTCAAAATTATATGAATAAATCTATAGTAGTTCTTGAGTTATTTATTAATCCGTGAAAGGTGCCATTTTTGTAACGCATTCAACAAAACTCTAAGCCATTTCTAGGTAACTTGTTATTTGGCATTGAGGTAGGCTACTACTAGGGGTTGACAAAGGCAAAGATTTGAAAACTAGAAATATTCATAAAAATTAAAATTTCGTATGAAAATGTCAGAAAAGTTTCGAAAAAGTTAACCTAACCGCCAAACTAACCACATAGTTCCACCGAAAACCCCACACACATTCACATTTATGTGTTGGTGAGCTATTTATCTACAATTATTAAACAAACAAAATTATTAACAGTTCGAATTTGTTACCTTTTTAATAATTATTATCGATTAATTAATCTAGGATATATCCGAGATATAATTAACCGTTCAAACAGATTTTTTATTTAGAGATTAATAATAATAATACAGTTGGGAATGAAGGTATAAAAATAAAATGACTTTTCTAGTCTGTAACGGTAACGTTATATAAAAATCAAAAAAAGATTTTACCTTCGTATTTGTTAGCACCTCCGATTAACTTCAATCTTCCTTCTAAATGTTTCTTTTTATTAATTAATCTTTGAATGAAATTTGCACGCGCAGCTCTTTGATTTTCATCCAAATCTCTACTAACAACGGATTGAAATACTAAAAATATTAATAGATTTTTCTTCATTATTTTTATTTTTAGTTTTTTGGTGTATTTTTCGTTTGTAAGTAAGAATTTTTTTTAAGTTTTTTTTTAAATATTCACATTGCTTTAATATTCAAGTCATAATAATTATAATGACGGTTCGGTAATATTTAACTTTAAGCACTAACTATAGAAATCAATTTCTAATGTTCAGTTGACGGAAGCAAGTAACAACACCGTTAAAAGTTTTGACATCACCATTGCGACTGAAATGCAGATGTGTTTCTATTTCTTAATAGCGTCTAACTATTTATGATTCTAGTTCAATGTCAAGCAGTTGTGATTAAGAGATAGGTCTTTGGGGTGTTGATAGTTAAGGCTAGCTTGTCTGTGATATATTGTGTTTATATCCTTATAGTATTTATAAGTACAAAGAGTACAAATCGACCGCTTTTATATAAAATATTTATTTTTAATATCACAGTTTCTTTAATAAATAATTTTAGTAAAGACATGCAGAATAATTATTTTTCTGATCCCACATCTCCTAAATTGATTAAAAATTATCTTATTTCAAGTTAGCTTGCATAAAACATTATAGCTGCGGATAAAGCTAACAAGAAATTTGCATTTAGCTATTTAAATTTTTTTCTCTTTTTTTACTCCGTGTATTTTAAACAATATATTATAACAAAAACATATTAACAAAATAAGGAGTAAGGGTCTCGAGTATAATCGCAGGGCCTGAGTCATTCCATCTTAGTGCAATAGTAACAACGCACGTGTATATTTCCTTCATTGAAGTTGGTTACAGATGTCTACGATCTCCAGCAGCCACTTAACAACAGGTATACTGTAATTTCGTTTCTCACTTTAGTTTTAGTTATAAAAAGAACCATAAAAGATAAGTGAAATTTTGTGACACAGTAAACATGTTGACCATCGCCTTAATGAGACCAATTTACACGCAGTCCAGTGTGGAGCATTTCAATTGACCTAAATATTATCATCTCTATGAATGGACTATTTTGTTTTTGTGGCACTAGAATATTTATTTAATTTAATCAATGTTCTCCCTGAGTTTGAAGATTTAATCAAATATAATCATTTTATTTTTGATGAATTATCTCGCAAAGGTGACATCAAAGAGTTCAAATAAATCAGGTGCTGACCGGCACCAACCCACGTTTACTAGGTGGCCTCTTCTTCTTCCCAGGAGTCTGTCTGGCTTGGAACTATCCACTTACGTATCGTGTACATAATCACTAGGGTTTCTGCCACCGAGCATTTATGCATTTACTGCGTTTCCGATCTGTGAGATTAAAGAGCCAGTAAATATATAGGCTAGGAGGCATTTTATCTTAGTCCTATAGAGGGAGGACGCATTTGCGAATTCAAAAAAGAGACGGTACTTCATTCAACTGTATGTTTTTTTATATGTGTTACCTCATAACTTTTTCTGGATAAACCAATTTCAATTATTCCTTTTTCGTTTGAAAGTTGGTGTTTATCATGTGGTTTCATATAAATTTGATCAAGGTCTGACCAATTTTTTTTTTTTGATTAATTGGCAATGGCCGCTAACCCTCAGTTGAAAGTGTATTGTTGTTGGCTAGACACACAAATATTTAAAAAAAATTTATCCTATATTTTAGAAGTATTTTATCCCTAGATTTTATTACTCGTTGAAGATGCAATATAAGTTTCGATTGACGGCTTATGTTTGGCTTGCAAAGACTTAAGTAGTTTCTTGACCCAATCGTATGTCTGTAGAAAGACCAAATATCAAATTACTTAATGTCTCTTACTTTACATATTAAGCCCCAGGGGAGCTGTTATGATGTTAATGAAGACTTATATTTTTAATATGATTTACATATCTAAAATGTTAATTTTCTAAAAAGACGATACGTTTTGCCACTAAACAACAGTGTTGTATTAAATTAAGTTAAAGATAATAGTTAGCGTTAAGCCAAAATGTTATAAAAATATTTATTTTGTTTTAATTAAGGCAAGTTAATAATTATATAAATTAAAGTTGGTAAAAAGTTACTTCGCGTACATCCGCTCCATAACATAGAATGATGTGTCTTACCTAGTTTGAAGAGCAACTCCCGCCCTCCCACAATTGCGTGCACTATTCCCGTCACCACTAATCCCAGCACCACTACTCCCAACACAACTACACTAGGAATATATATATGTCATTGCCAATTTAAATGTATTCGTTTTTAGATTTCTGTCTGATCTGACTGTTGCTGCTAGATGGAATGAAAAAATTACACTTAGTCGCAAAGAAAACTATTGGAAGCCAACTAAACACACTAAAATATGCTCGATACATTTCCATGAAAAAGAAAAGTATATGACTCAAGGTGGAATATGTAAATTACGTCTGGGTGCTATACGATCAAAGCCTCTAGCACGTGGTTATGCCTGCGGAGTTCCAGTCTAGATAAAAGTGCCTGGTGAGGTGAGGTCTGCAGGTATCACCGATGACCATGTAGAAGTTGTCTATTCGCAGCGGCGATGTAGATATTGTCATCAATGTATGCGGAAAATGTGCGCCAAGCCAAGTACAATATCGGTTTATATCTAAAGTTCTAGAATATGTTACATGGTAATAAAACTCTTCTTTCTTATATATCAATAAAAATTTCTTTTATAAAACGGATGTTTTATTGCTACAGAACGTACTTATGAACTTTTTCAAGAATGCTCAGTGGCACCTGTAGGCTAAAAAAATAAGTAGTCTCTCCTATACAAATTTATAAGAGAGAATGAGATAGAATTTATACTAATATAATAAAGCTTTTATATTTGTTTAAATACGCTAATATCTGGAAGTACCAGTCCGATTTGATAAATTCTGTTTGTATATGATAGCTAAATTCACGAAAAAATAAAAAATAAATTAAGGCTGTCTAGCATTAGGCTACATCTCTCAGCTAGCCTTAAATATTGATTTTTGTTAAGCAAGTCGGAAAAAAAAGCGTCCCCGCACTACTTAATCTGCATGCGCTTGCGTAATGGTTAGTCATACAGAAATACTATGTTAATAAAAATGTCTTTTCTCCATCTAAAAAATCCACGATACGATAGTCCTTTTTGTTATACGTAAGCCACAATAAGGTATTTGTGACAAAAAATATTGAAAATTAGAAAGTGATTTATGA
This sequence comes from Parnassius glacialis, assembly GCA_033319125.1. Taxonomy (NCBI): domain Eukaryota; kingdom Metazoa; phylum Arthropoda; class Insecta; order Lepidoptera; family Papilionidae; genus Parnassius; species Parnassius glacialis. Next base: position 22,441,628 of record JAVANC010000008.1, read on the forward strand.
GCGTTATTATTAGGCATGGCATATTAATCCTTATGAACGACAGTTACTTCATCATAAAGAAACATTTATGAAGATAAACTTTACTTTTTATAGCATGCTATTTGGACGCATAATTTAAGAGATAATGAAAAATGAAAATAATTCAACAATCGGCTAGGCGCGCGAATAACGCCGGTCCACCCGATGAGAATCTAAAGAGAATTAGCGAGGTATCATGTCACGTGGCTCAGAGCGTGCTATACGCGGGTGATATCTCGGAGAACAGCTAGTTCAGTAAAAAGTGTGTTTCCAATTATCTCGACCTTCTTTGTATTGCGTTGCTTTGAAAATGCTTAATAAAACTGATATAACTTTTAAATTTTAAAATAATAATTACAAATTTATTATCAAAGAAATAAAATTAATTATATTGAATAAATTTATCATATCCAAACGATTCTTAACCATCCACGATTCCATTTCTTACCGATTTATATTAAATTAGTCTATTTTACGGACCACTTGGAGAGTCAATTAATGTTTGGTTCCTTGTGCGATAAAATGATTTTACTTAAAGAATTCACTGTTTAGGTAAAATCATTTTATCGAACAAAATTGATTGACTTCAGTAGACGTCGTTATTAAAAAGCAATTTTAGTCAAAATAAAAAAATATTATTTTGATTTAATACACTAAAATTTAGGCCCTTTTTTATAGAATAAGGGTGACAAACGAGCACACAGTCCACTTGATGTTAAGTGGTTGCTACGGCCCATAGACATCTACATCTATCCTCGTTTGCGAATCAAAATGCAGATGCGTTGCCACCCGTGAGGACTAAGATGGAATGCCTCATTTCCAGTAAAACTCTACATATACATGCCTAAAAATAAGGATTGTAATATTTACTTGCTATAAAGTTAAACTTTTATGTTATATTTTATGCCGTACTTGTAGTTGAAAGTTATCAAATTAATTAAATCATTTGTCGTAAAATGTTTTTTTTTTATATTTTATTTAATTTGAAGGTTTCACTTCTACCGCGTGTGAACTGCACATATGATTTTTTTCACAGCATATAGTTACTAGGCGATAGCACTCTTTATTGGCCTAGGAGCTCATCTGGGTAGGAACCACAATATGATCTATTTCTATTGCTAAATACCAGTGTGTGCACTGCTGTGTTCCGTATTGAAGGATCCAGTATACAGGCTATGAGGCATTCTATCTTAGTCCTCAGTAGTAACGACATATCCGTACCCTTTTTTCCCGTTGAAATCGGGCGCAGATGCCGTCAATGCTGCGGACAAATTGCTGCGTTTAGAAATGAGAGAAGGTGTTGTTTTATTTTATAAAATTGAAGTTTCAATTGGAATTCCAGTCCACTTCATGGTAAAAAGCTACTGCAGCCGATTGACACCTGAAAAAAAAAACTTTACACAAAGAAGAGACACAACACTTTACAGGTACGTGTTCACCTCTAAGGGCTAAGGTAGAATGCATCACAGCATGTAACTATATAGGCTCTCTATAGCCTTCAGTCCACAACGCAGTTGTGCACGCACTCTTTGGGGGCAGAAATAAATAAGAAGGTGGTAACTTAATAAAGATAAAGGGCCCGAGAATTGAGCCTATAGGCACGCTCATTTGTACTATCGACCCGGAAGAGCTCATACTATTATTGACAACTTTTTGCGTTCTGTTACTTAAATATGAAATAATTAATTTAAGAGCATTACTTGTTACACTGCAGTGTTGTAGTTTTCTGATTAATGTTTCATGGTGAACACAATCGAAGGCATTGGATAGGTCCTAGACGGAGTTCTAGGCAGATAACAAGTCCTATTACCAAGTAAACGTACCTCCAAATAAATTTTTATACGTGGTAGATCCGAGCTGCAGCTATATTATGATTGTAGCACGAATGGGTCGCCTCAACCGGGGATGAACCGGGGGTTCTGTGAGAAGAACACCAGCGTAAAATAGCTGCTAAATGCTATTGTATTTCGAATGGTGAGTTTACGAACCGAAGACTCTTTTTACTGCACGAACCATTCCATCTTAGTCCTCACGGGGACAACGCATCTGCATTTTGATTCGTAATCGTGGAGAGATGTAGATGTCTATGGGTCACAGCAACCACTTACCATCAGGTGGACTATGTGCTCGTTTGTTACCCTTATCCTATAAAAAAACTTTGCTGACTATAATCGACAATATTATCTACTATGTGAGTTCTGTGATCCCAACTTGTGTGACTTGTTAACTTGTAGTGAACTTGCAAGGCCATTCGTCGGGAATCGCGATGCTTGGTTCTTATAGGTAGATAGCGTAAACAACAAATAAACCCGAAATACGATTCCTAACAGAAATATGATCGTAATCTACTTAGTTGAAAATCTTGTAAACAAAGTTTTAATTTCAATATTTTGTGCTATTATAACTTAAAATATTTTAATAACAAAGACGACTATAGGCATGTAAGTAGGTACTTGGGTAGTGAAGTAAATTCCAACTAAGTTTTGTAATAAAGTACTTAGGAATTACTTCTGTAGTTAAATTATTACTTAATTATTTTTTCGCTATAAGTACGTGGGGCACACTGAAATGATCGGCAATAAGAAAAACCACATGCACGGTATAGCTAAATTGTATTTTATTGTTTTTCGAAGTATTTTCCGTTCAACTTAATGCATTTTCCCATTCGTGCAGACCAATCATTAAAACAGTAATTCCAGTCTGAATTTGATGTTGACAAAATGGCAGATTTGTACGCTTCTACAGCTGCTTCGGGGTCTTCAAACCGTTGACCGCGTAATTAATCTTTCATTCTAGGAAATGTAAAGAAATCGTTTGGGCTTAGGCCAGGACTGTACGGAGGATGGCTCATAAGCTCAACGTTTTCCTGCTTCAAAAAATAATTTGTCTTCCGAGCTCGCATTATCGTGATGTAAGATGATGCGACGTTTCAGGTTATTTTTTCGGAATTCGGCTATCATTTCTGGCAAACAAACCGTGATATACCACTCAGCGGTAACCGTTCTGCGTTCCTATGACGGATTTGTAGCAACATGCCCCTTGTTCGAGACAAACGTAGCGAGCATTTTCTATGACACGCTGCGGGAGCGAATCACTTTCTTTAGTTTGACCTCGTCGTCGAAGACCCAAACTGCTGACCGATTTTTTCTTTCAGGTTTGTATGAATAAATTCATGATACGTCACCTGAAACGATATTATAAACGGTATTTGACTTCCCTCCGTTGAAGCGTTGCAAAGTATTTCGTCAGAAATCTACACGAGCCGCCTTTTGCTCTTTGGACAAATTGTAGGGAACCTAGCTGGAAACTAGCTTTCTTACACACAGCTCATTATGTAATATCGACTGAATTGCAGTCATTCCGATACTGATAACAGCCCGAATATGCTCGTATGTCACCTGACGGTCATCTAATATAATAGTTCGCACAGCTGCGATATTTTCAGGCGTGACCGCTGTTCTTGGTCGACCTGCTGAGTGCTGAGCGATACACTACCGCGTCGGAACTCGGCATACCAGCAGTATATTGTCGTTTGACTCGGTGCTTCAACGTGATGAATCGAAACAAGTTTGCTGATACATTTATCTTGAGATAAGCCGCGACGAAAATTGTGATAAATTATGGCACGGAAATGTTTACGCGTGAGCTCCATTTTTGTTAACGACGTGTCAACTTTAAACCAATATAGTTTTTGTTATTAAACATTTTTTTTAAATTGTTTGAATGTCATTAAGAATCTAAGAGGCCAGGATTCAAATTTTAAAAAAGATTTTATTGTAATTCCATCCGAAGTATTCTATTCCCGATCATTTCAGTGTGCCCCTTCGTACCTATCTAACAAAAAAATTAAATAAATTTACCTTTCATTATCCTTCGGTTATTCAAAAAATGATATATCTGAACCCTTTTAATTGCTCATTAAGCATTAATAGAATCAGGCGTTGCTTTGCGGAAATCCATTATATAAAACCTTTTAAAAAGTTACTTCGTAAACATCTGTTCTCTAAAATAAAATAATGTGTCTTACCTAGTATGAAGAGCAATTCCCGCCCTCCCTCAATTGCATGCTTATCCTTGTCACCACTAATCCCAGCACCACTACTCCCAACACCACTACACTAGGAAGGACATACCACTGACGACAATACGACACGTGTATCGCCTCTACACGAGGCATCCTCAGGTGATGTAGACTCAACGGTGGCTGACCGTTAAGTGACGGTTTGCGAAGTAACATTTTAAAAGCTGTTTTTGCTCATTAAGCATCCATCCCCGGAACAATTATAGTAGTAACAACGTTTTGCCATTATAATTTATCAAATAGATAGGCAATATACATATATATTATTCTTAAATTACATTAAAACTTTTTCAACTATTTATCCTACAATTAATTATACTAAACACTAAACGAAAACTATTTCGATGAATATTTCAACAAGTTCCTATTTACAAAAAAATATTTACGCAAACAGCGTTAATAAAACTTTAACATTCAATCGCCTAGAGCGCGCTAGCCCCGACTGCGATCTACTCTTGGGGCAGCTCGCGATTGTAAGTAATTATTTCACGCAAGTAGCAAGAGTGACAGAGGCCTGGCTTGCTTGTTATGTTTCGATTTTTATAGAGTTACTCTCACTGTCTGTTGTTAAGAGCGTCACTCGTCATTCAGATCCCTGCACTACGTGCTAGTTAGCTTGGCATGTAAAGAAAAATCTGAAATATTCTAATTTACACATTCATTTCAAGGAATTCAGAGATTTTTTAGTATCTATTTTCATTTAAAAAGGCTGTTATCCCACATTGTAACATAACGTGTTCCTGTTACACAAATCCTAATTATTTAGAAAGGGGGAATCAATGTGATAAAAATATGGAAATTAATCATTTTGCTACCGTTAAGTGTGGCTCCACAAGTATACTCATAAACCAATCCGTTTCACACAATATAATATTAAATTTTTGCACCAGATTCTCCCTTTCCCTTTGATATTTCACACATTTTGCTAGCATATGTTGGACATCTTCTATATTGTGACAAATATCGCAATTAGACGCGTCTGCTTTTTTCATCATGAATACAAATTTTTGAATTCCGAGATTAAACCGAAACACTCATCTTACAGAAAAAGAAGAGATGTGTGCATGAGTCTGTGTCAAGAAATTAAGCACGGTTTCGGCGTTCATCATTTAATAATATGATTTTTCCTCTCCTTGATGTTATTACTACCATTATCACTTATTTACTCAATGCTTGTGTCTCTTCCTCTAAATTCCCTCAAGCCTGGAAGTGTGCTTATATTATACCCCTTCCAAAGAGATCTAATCCCGTCAACCTCTCTGATTTCCGTCCCATCTCGATCTTACTTTTCCTTTCTAAAGTCCTTGAAAAACTTATTTGCCAACAGCTGACCCTTTTCCTTAATAAGCACAATTTATTGAATTCCTTACAATCCGGTTTCCGTCCTGGTCATAGTACGGCTACTGCCTTAATCAAAGTTACTGATGACATACGGTGGGGTATGGATAATAAACAACTCACAGTCATGACCTTGCTGGATTTCAGTAATGCGTTCAATACTGTTGACTTCGATATACTGTTGAGTCTGTTGTGTTCCCTTAACATATCTCCATCAGTAATTGACTGGTTTCAAAGTTATCTCTGTGGCCGTCGGCAGTGTATTCGTGTCGATGAAACTCACTCATCTTGGTGTGATATTACTGCAGGCGTGCCGCAGGGCGGCGTGTTGTCACCTTTACTCTTTTCCATTTTCATTAATTCAATCACTCATAAAATATCTTCTCTCTGCCATATGTATGCGGATGATGTCCAGATTTACACCCAGTCAACTCTTGAGAATTTGCCGAATGCAATCGCTACATTAAATAAGGATCTAAATTTTATTCACGAGTGGAGTAAATCATATGGCCTAAATGTCAATCCTAAAAAGTCTCAGGCTATCATTATTGGTAGCCAGAGCTTTATCTCAAGAATTGACTGGTTCTCTGTACCACCTATCGTATTTGATGGAGTTGTTATCCCTTACTTTGACAATGTCAAAAATCTTGGTATTTATATTGATAATTCCTTAAATTGGATACGCCAACTGAATGAGGTAAGTAAGAAAACTTTTGTCGCTCTCTGTTCACTGCATCGCCTTCGATCATTTCTTCCCATTCCTGCAAAAATTATGCTCGCACAGTCTCTTCTCCTTCCAATTCTCGACTATGCTGACGCAAGCTATATAGACATAACTGAGGACCAGCTAAATAAGCTTGAGAGACTTCAAAATACTAGTATTCGGTTCATATTTGGATTGCGCAAATTTGACCATATTTCCCAATTTCGCTCACGTCTCAAGTGGTTACCTATCCGACTTCGCCGGAACATGCATATAATTTCTATTCTGTACTGTGTTTTATTTCACCCTACTACTCCTCCCTATCTAAAGGAGAAGTTTAATTTTGTGGGGCTTCCGGGGGAACCTTTACGCTCTTCTAGAAAATTCATTTTAAGTGTACCAACTCACAATACATCATTTTTCAATAAATCTTTTACTGTCCAGTCTATTAAGCTCTGGAATGCCCTACCTTTGCGTATACGTGAGGCACAAACTATTGTTATATTTAAGCGATTACTTAAAGAGCATTACTTGTCTCAATCGTTCGAACACCGTTAGGATAGATTGTGTGATTATGTATTTATTGTATCTATCAGCTTTATATTATTGTTTGAGGAATTTTGTATATATATGTAAATGTGTATATTTATGTATATATTTATATGTATGTATGTATGTATATATATATATATATATATATATATATATATGTATATGTGTATGTATGTATTATATGTTTTACTTTATCTTTTATTATGTGTTAGTAATTTATTTTATTTCATGTATTACGTAGTTATTTATATCTTATTTTGCATTTTTTATTTGTATATTTATATTGCACCACCTACCACCTACCTTTTCATTGTTTGTATTACTTTACACCTTTGGTTGCCTGGAAGAGATCGCTATGTAGCGATAAGGCCGCCAAATTGTACATATTATAATCTGATTTTTGTTATGACATTTTTATTTTTGTTAGTGGTGTACAATAAAAGTATATTCATTCATTCATTCATCATCATTACAGCCCTTCACAAGTCCACTACTGAACATAGGCCTCCCCCAAGGAATGCCACAAAGCACGGTCCCGAGCCACCTGCATCCATCGACTTCCTGCATGTCTTACCAGGTCGTCACTCCATCTTGTGGGGGGACGCCCTACACTTCGCCTACCGGTACGAGGCTGCCACTCGAGAACCTTTCTTCCCCATCGGTTGTCGGTTCTTCGAGCTATATGGCCGGCCCACTGCCACTTCAGCTTACTAATCCGTTGGGCTATGTCGGTTACTCTGGTACTACTGCGGATATCCTCATTCCTAAGTTTATCACGCAGAGAAACTCCGAGCATAGCCCTCTCCATAGCTCGCTGAGCGACCTTGAGCTTCCTCATTCGGCCAGCAGTGAAGGACCACGTCTCAGTTCCGTAAGTCATCACTGGCAACACGCACTGGTTGTACAATTTTGTTTTAAGGTTTTGAGGTATTTCTGACGAGAAGATGTGTCGTAGCTTCCCGAACGCTGCCCAGCCGAGTTGAATCCGTCGATTGACCTCTCGGTCGAAGTTGGACTTACCTAGTCGGACTATTTGTCCCAGGTAAACATACTCGTCAACAACTTCGAGCTTAGTGCTCCCAACAACTACCGGCATAGGTGTGACATGGACATTAAACATAATCTTTGTTTTGGCCATGTTCATCTTAAGACCTATCCGTTGGGAGACACTATTGAGGTCATTGAGCATAGTGCTTAGTTCCTCCAGCGATTCTGCTATGAGAACTATATCGTCGGCAAATCGAAGGTGAGTGATGTACTCGCCATTGATGTTAATTCCGTATCCTATTTCGTTTTCCGTATTCCGTTTCGGCGTTACTCAATTTAAATTAAGTAGTGTTCTGTCTATCTTTATTATTATGTATTTTTGTTCTGATATTATATTGTTACGATCTTGGGGTTCGAGACATTTAAAAACTGCCCAGTGAATTACCAAAATTGACACTAATTACAGAATACTAATTAGAACTAAAATCACACTAATAACACAACACAATTGTACTTCTGATAATTTTAGTTCGCAGTTCTATCGCTTCGAATTATTCGCTTGTGTCACCAATTCAACACTGCTCCGGGTCGTGATCTATACCGGCATTATATAGGGCCTCAGATAGTCCATAACCTTTTACTATAGAAACATCTGGAATGTTCGAGTACATACCGGTCCCGACTGACTAGGTATCGATATTTCTAGAAAGTTCTCCATCATCTTGACTCCTCTAGTTCTGCTACTCGATACTAGAAGGCGCTAGTGGTTTCGCCATGTACCAGGCATTAATTGTGGCGCGCAATCATATTTATACATTTGTATATACTATATTAATAAATTACTTTATAACAGAAACGGTGTCAAATGATTACACATTTCAACTAATGGTAAGTGGATGCTGAGACCCACAGGCACCTACATATTTTTTTTTATATAGGATAAGGGTGAAAAACGAGCACACAGTCCACCTGATGGTAAGTGGTTGCTGCGGCCCATAGACATCGACATCTATCCTCTGTTACAGATCAAAATGCAGATGCGTTTTCACCCGTGAGGACTAGGATGGAATGCCTCATTTCCAGTAAAAAGGGCCTCCGGCCACCTGCACTCACCGAGCGAAACGCAGAGGTAAACCTCTACTTCACGCTGGTATTCTGTGAGGTCGTGGTACCACCCCGGTTCGAGCCGGCCCATCCGTGCGACAGCAAAAGCTTCCGCCTGGCTCTACCACTGTTTAAATCCTTGTTGTCAACGCTATGCGTTGCCACTCTTCATGAGTACGATTAAAAGCCTTGTTTTTAGTAAAAAGGGTCTCCGTTTCTCGTCACTCACCATACGGAACACAATGGTACTCTGGTATTTTACGTTTTTATTCTGTGCGAGCATGATCCTGTCTTGATCGAGCTGAAAATAAATTTTTAAATTAAATTAATATTATCTTAGTATAAGCTTCCATTGAAAATATTATTCACATTCATTTAAAATTTTCAAATATCATTCTGATTTGTTTTCAATAAAAGGCACCGAAGCGGATACTAATTTAAAAGGGATGTTGAGCTTCGAATGATTTTCGTATTAAGGACAAATTTCCATTCGTATATTTTAATTTTTTTTGGATTGTATAGCCTATAGAATAGAATACAATAATTTTTATTCAATATTGATTACAAGTAATTCTTATTGAAGGGCGTTTTTTTATTTTACCACTGGTTCGAAAAAATCCTCAGTCCTGGGAAGAACCAGCAAGAAACCCAGCGGGACTTTTTTTAAAGTAAATTTTAAAATACAAATTTTAGAAACAGCTTGGAAGCGATCACCTCATTCCCAGGGGTTATTATTAACCACGTATTCATTTATATTATAATAACCCTTTTTATACAGCTTTTGTTTATTTAAATATTTAAACTTGATAATAGAGATACCTTGTATATTTTCTGTGACTTTGTTGTAATAGCGTGTACATTGCCCCAAGAATGAATTACTGACTCTGTGGAGTCGAGAGACCGGTATCACTAGCTTGTGTTTGCTCCTAGGGTTTACAGAGTGTATATCATTTTTTTTATATTCTGGCATGACATATTAAGTTTATTTATCATAAGCCTCTTCTAAGTTTGGAGGATTTAGTAATCGACAAATGTGGAATGGTGATTATTGGACCAGGCGCCTTGCTTCTTACATATCATATATTAATTCTGTTAATTTACTTTTGCTGTATTACATGTTCCTGCACTGCCTACTGTATGAGGAAGCTTAAAGTCACCCAGCAAGCTTGGAAATGGCCTGTGCTTGATGTTTCTCTGTATGGTAGAATCCGTAACGTAAAGATATTCGCAGTAAAACCAGAGTAACCGATAAAGCCCAATAAATCCATAAGCTGAAGTAGGCATGGGTCGGCCATCTACTTCCGAGAAGAGAGTCGATGGGGAAGAAAGGTTCTAGAACGGCCAGACAAAGAAAGGGAGGGATATGTCCAATGCTGATCATAGGCCTTCCACAAGAAATGCCATAAAGCGCGATTATGAGCCACCTGTATCCACAAACTTCTTGCATGTCTACATATTAGATCATCAGACCATCTAGTGGGGAGCTGTCCACATCTAAATCATACCTATATGGCCATTGCCATTTCATCTTACTAAGTAGTTAATCAAGTAGGTATTTTAAATTTTCTTTAAAAAAACTAGGTAATTTGTTATTTTATTTCCTACGTATGAAGTATTTCTGAAATTTTATACTTGTGTAGAGTTATGCTGCAGATATATTATAGTTGTAGCACCATTGGGTCGGTATGACCGGGTCTCATACAACTTACGTAAAATAACAGCTTAATGGTGCTGTATTTCGAATGGTGAATGTAGAGAACCGGAGATCCTTTTTGCTGGAAACGAGGCATTCAAGGTCCTCAGAGATGACAACGCATCTGCATTTTGATTCTAAATCGAGGATAAATATAGATGTCTTGGGCCTTAGCATTCACTCCCTATCAGGTGGATTATGTGCTCGTTTCTAACACTTATTCTATATTATTCTATTCTTATTCTATACAAAAAATCTATCTGACTTAAAGTTAGCTAGTTAGTAAACTGTTTATTTGAACAAATTACCATTTTACTTACTCAGAAGTCATAAAAAGAGTGATTAATCTTTTTGAAAATCAGTCAAATAAGTATTCAGGCAGAATTCGAAGAAACCATTCGTAAATTAAATGATAGATGCGACTTCTAATAAGTTTCTTGCTTGTTCTATAAATCACACCGTTGTTGTTGTATATAGGTATCAAACCTAATATGAAAACAGTATATAAAAGACTCATTTATTCTCAAATGGTGACATACTCAATGTAATTTTATCATTCAATAATTACCTTGCATAAATAATAATTAATGAACATAGCCTACGATAGCCTCATAAGATGTGGGAAGGTAGTTAACGAATATTCATATATTCGTCTCCTAATCTTCTTTTTTTCTTTTAAAAAAAAAACGTTACTTCCACACTAAGATTTTCTCCTGTATCGTGGAGGCAATTTACAAACACAAATCGCACAAGGACAAACATCCAGACCCGGAACAATTATTTGTAGGCCATACAAATACTTGTTCCGTGCGGGATTCGAACCCGCGGCCTCCAGCGCAGCAACTCATTGCTAAGCCACTGCGCCACGGAGCCGTCTATAATCATACCGCGTCTTATTACATAATATTAATGCGTACAGACTAATAATATGTTGTGTTGCTAACAGAGTAGGTCCTAATGGACTGTCAGAATAGAGCTGTCCAAAGTGAGAGTCTGGTATAGCGACGGGTCTTGTAGTAATTATGGTAACTACTTAGGAAAATGTCCAATACCTGACTTGTCCTACCTAAATCACTATTTGCTTGATGTCGCTTTTGCGATGAAACCGAAGGTGGGTATAATGCAATGTCAAATGGGACCAGAACAGCTAGGCTCGAAAACTGTGTTTCTCCTTTAGCAATCCATAAGTATCGAATATTGGACACGAAACTCACCCACTGTAGGGAGAATTACCTAGAATTATTACGCTATGTTGCAGTACAACACGTCTCGCAATTATGACACTACTTCCTGTTGTCGGTATATACATTTCGATCTTCATACTGGCCTACACTAGAAGGTGATAGCCAACAATCAGAGGTCATTAGTTATACCTGGAATATTTCCATAATCGCCAAATGGGTGGATGAATTCTCATAAGCCAATATCCTACGTTGATAACAATACTTATTTTTGCACAAGTGATTTTAGAACCTGCAAATCTATAATCTATTACTTTGGTCACTAAGATGTTTAATATAAATATCTTGAACCCGAACCGTATTTCTAACATGATAGTAAAAGTTACGGTCAAAAAGAATACAAATGAAATAGATATTTGTGTTCCTTTTCTAGAATCGAGATTTTTAGATTACGCTTTGTCCAGTCGTCCGAAAACAGCGAAATTGAAAATACTTTTATTTAAAATCTTGTCATGAAGCGACAATTAAAAGAGAAGGAAAACCTAACCTACGATCAGCAAAACAACCAAATAGACCAAGACAATAATATATTTAAGTTTTTAAAAGAGTATTTACAATTTTATATATCAAAAATGGAGTATGAATGTGAGGATGGATGATGTGATTTACAAATTATTTTTTAAAAAAAAGGTAATAAAAAAAAGATTTATGTCGTAGCTGAGTCCGAAGATCCCAAGTGTGCTCTCAGCGCCTGGAACGAGCACGCACGGCGTAGGTGGGTAGGCGTGGGCGTCTCTAGGCGACGACCTCAGGTGAATGCGGCGATTGCAGGATCGGCGACTTCAGCCCAGACAGGAGCTTGCAGGATCCTCAGCGACTTCAGACAGTGCAGTGGCCTGCAGGATCCGGTGACTGCAGGCGGAACAGAGGTTTGTAGGTTCCGGTGATTTCGGGCGGAACAGAGGTTTGTAGGTTCCGGCGACTCCAGGTAGAGTAGAGACTTGTGGGATCTCGGCGACTTCAGGCAGAGCAACGTTTTGTAGGATCCGGCGACTTCAGGCAGAGCAACGGATCGTAGAGTCCAGTGACTTCAGGCAGGATAGAGGCTTGCAGGATCCCGGGGCTGAGCGGCCCCGGGATAAGGCCTTTAGAAGATGCTTCCGATACGAGAACTGAAGCAAGACTGTCTTTCTTCACCGATTGTTCGGCTTTTATATCTTTCTAGAGAGAACGGAAAAATTATTTAAATTAAAAGGAAATTTATTGTAAATGACCTAGAGCAAAAGAGTATTTATGTGAAAATATCGAGATAGAAACTACAGACCGGTAACAAATTTGAATATAATTTCCATGGAGACCAAATAAACATCAGTAATAGAACATGTCAAATTTTAGTTTTAGGCTTGTTATAAGAAAATGGAAAGATTTAAGTGGAAAAGGAGATATTATTAAAATAGGAAAAAAGGTAACGCAACTACCCACACAAAGCCCGAAATTGTAGAGTTACGGAAAACTAACTAAAAGATCGAAAAAAGGTAGACTTCATTGACACCAATTTAGAAGTGCTGATAATGTGGAAATACGAAGTAGAAATGATTTGTGATTGTGTTCTTATGGTTTGAAATCGTTACAGGATCCTATGGAAATAAAGGTGATGTAAAATATCCCGATTTGAAGTGAATGCAGAGAATTGAAACAGAATGGAAAAATGGATTTAAATTAATGTAAAATGATAAGTAAGTAGCATAACACTACAATCTATTACGCCAAGTTTTCATTTAAAAAAAACTGAACAAAATTGAAATATAATAAACTAGATGACAAACTAAGACTAGAAAATTGCCCGGGCTTCGTTAAGACGTGATCGACTTGTTTTAAAAATTGAACAAAAAAACCTTATCATATCAACAATCGCTGCTTAAATACCTCTTTAGATTTTAGTATATATCTAATTGATAAACTTAGAAATGAGGATATCCGCAGTAGAACCAGAGTGACCGATATATCCCAACGGATCAGTGAGCTGACGTGGCAATGGGCATCCATATAGCTCGAAGAACCGACAAACCTATTTTTTTACCCACCATACCTAGAGCAGAATGATCTCCTCGGTGACCGCCAGTACAGGTTTCACCGAAATCGATCAACTGGAAACCTTCTAGCGTATGCCACTCACATATAGAGAGAAGCCTTCGAGAACAGTGATGAAGCACTTGCTATTTCCTTCGATGTTTCGCAGGCTTTTGACAGGGTATGGCTCGCCAGTCTATTGGGTAAGCTGTCATAGTACGGCTTATCCCCTGGCTTGATTGACTGCGTGAAGGACTTTCTGAGTAAACGATTTCTTCGAGTCGTTATCGATGGCTGCTCGTCCTGTCCTATCGCGACAAACGCCGTAGTTCCTCGGATGTCCATTCTCTCCGCAACTCTCTTCCTGTTGCATATAACTGATCTGCTTATTCCCGGAATCTATTGGTATGCAGATGATAGCACAGTTGTGGAGAGATACCAAACAAGTGCCTGGGTCAGTTGGGATCAAATCCAGTCCGAACAAGGGGGTATGGTTGAGCGTGTGAACCTTACACTACAGCCAGTCTCTGAATGGGGCGATGCCAATCTCGTTAAGATTCAACGCCTCCAAAACACAAGCGTGTCTTCTCACCGTTAAAAGGAGCCCGCTCACCCTGGCTTCCACTCAACCTCAACTATGGCTTACAGAGCAGAGCCAAAGCAACATCAAGGAAACTTTTTGTCCTTGCAAGGGTATGGCGGTACTTCACGTCGTAGCAGATTCTTGTCTTATACAAAGCGCAAGTCCGGTCCTGCATGGAGTACTGCTGTCACATATGGGCTGGTGCTGCAAAATGCCACCTGACGGCGTTGGAATTAGTGGAGGGACGTGCTGAGACGCTTATTGGTGACCTTGATTTGGTTGAAACCAGTCTTGTTAGCCTAGAGCATAGGCGCAGAAAAGCCAATCTCTAAATTACGGTGAGTGTGCGCTTGCATTAGGCGTTTTAATTCCTCCTTTTCCTTTCCACTTTTGGACAACCAGGCGGTTGGCGGGTCTTCGCCCATTTGTTTTCGATATTCCATACGTTAGAGCCAAATTTATACGTGGCATAGCCATGCTGCAGCTATATTAATAGTATAGTTGTAGCACGAATGGGGTCGGCTCGACCGGGGAAGAATTCTTTCACTCTCATAGAATACCAGCGTAAAATAGCAGCTTAACACTGCTGTGTTTCGTATGGTGCGTGTAGAGAAGCGGATACCCTTTTTTCTGGAAAGAGGCATTCCATCTTAATCCTCACGGGTGACAACGCATCTGAATTTTGATTCCCAAACCAGAATAGATGTCTATGGGCGACAGCAACCACTTACTATCAGGTGGATTGTGTGCTCGTTTGTCACTTTATTTTACATAATAATGGTTTGCTTCGTCTTTTGTAGTGCGTGCAGTAAAGAAGTGGATTAATTTGCCGGCGTCTATCTTTTCGCCCGAATACAATCTGGACGTCTTCAGGGCAAGAGTGAATAGATTTATGTTACGCTAACATAGTGCGATTTACCATCTAGGGCTGCATCACAACTTAGCACCAGGTTAAGCACTGGCTTATAATAAGTAATAAAAAAGGGATGGGGAAAAAAGGGTTTTCCAGTGGCAGCCTCGTATTGGTAGGCGATGTGTAGGCCCCCCCCCCCCCCCTAGATGGACTCACGACCTGGTTAGACATGCAGGAAGTCGATGGATGCAGATGGCTCAAAACCGTGCTTTGTGGCGTTCCTTGGGGAAGGCCTATGTTCAGCAGTGTACTTGTAAAGGGGTGTAAGGATGATGAATAATATATCTAATTTATTGCATTAAGTCTATATATAGTACTAGAGATGATTATACCGCTATCCACCGGAAGCTATAAGATCTTCCTTGCTATTTTTCTTTGTAGTCGGAATCTCTTACGCTTCCGTCACTATAATGTTTATTTTTTTTAATTTATTTATTTCAAGAAAATTAAGTACATTACCACAGAAATTATCTCGACAAATTACAATAAGTTTGTTTACGAGTACACACACTTATAATTTATATAATATAGTGCACGATTACCAACGCTACAAATACTATTAATTACAAAAGTTAAAAAATCGAAAGATTGTAAGTTTACTCTGGCAGTACGTAGAGCTACGTATTATTCGAGTACATTTCTCAAGCTTAATTGCACCTATGTATTGTGAAAAGTCTATATATTCGTATTATATCAATAAGCAATAAGAAGGAATATTTTCTAGTACCCCAAATAAAAAAAAATAATACAAACTCGTTTTACCATCATAGCACCATAACCTACTGTTGCTGATAGCATATTTAGCCGATAAAGTCAGTGTAGCCAGGAAAAACTAGTTTGTCCAAAAATGTAATCAAAACTAGGTTTGATCGAAAATTTAATCATTAATATTTTTGGTCGAAGTCTGCCGTCAAAAACACTTTTGACTGCTTCCTTTGGTTAATAGTAGTTTTGACTGGACAACAATTTTGACTGTAACACATACACTACCGTACGTATTAAGACTTTAGCCTATTATAGTATAGTTTACGAACATTTTTATTACCTGATTAGAGATATGCCCCGGGTTCACACGGGTGATATCTGGATCGACAACAGCGCCACCTACCGGCCACAATTGAAATATGTTTAAACCATGCAGGAGCCCAATTAAACAACAAACAAAAATCATCAAAATCGGTCCAGCCATTTTCGAGTTTTTCCGAGACTAACGGGCAGCAATTTTTCTAATACTATAATACATAAGACAGAAACTATACGAGTATTTTGCGCAATTATACGTGGTAGAGCCATGCAGCAGCTATATTAGTAGTATAGTTGTAGCACGACTGGGTCGGCTCGACAGGGGAAGGACTACGCTCTCACAGAATACCAGCGTAAAATAGCAGCTTAACACTGCTGTGTTTCGTATGGTGAGTGTAGAGAACCGGAGACCCTTTTTACTGGAAAAGAGGCATTCCATCTTAGTCCTCACGGGTGACAACGCATCTGTATTTTGATTCGCAAACGAGGATAAATGTAGATGTCTATGGGCCACAGCAACCACTTACCATCAGGTGGCCTGTGTGCTCGTTTGTCACCCTATCCTATAAAAAATGGAATATACTTAAAAGATATTTGCATTAAATTTTATTGTTGCTCTTGTAAGTATACTGCGCTAGTTAGTTAAGCATTTTGATCCTCTGAGGTGACAACGTACCTGCCTTTTTTGTTTGGAGTATTTTTATAGAAGCACTAAAAAGAAGTTGCAGGTGTGTATGGGCTGGATACAAGAGCCCACCAGCTACTCACCAAGAGGTTGACTATAAAACTGATTGTCACCTTAAATTGATATTAAAAGGCAAGCATTAACCCTAGTATAGAGACCTAGTACAAGTACAAATTATGAGGCATTCCATCTTAGTCCCCAGAGGTGACAACGCACCTGTAGCGTTGTTCTTCGTTTCAAATTGGATGCAGGTGTCCATAAACTACAGTAGCCACTTACCATCAGGTAGACAGTGAGTCCGCTTGTCACTTCAGTTTAATAAAAATAAGTTCATACTTACATTATAAATATTATGGAGCTGATATATCGGGCTTTCTTGTTAGATAGTTTCTTGGTAGAGCCATGCTGCAACTATGTTATGGTTGCAGCACGAATGGATCGGCGCAACCGGGGAAGGATCACTCTATCACATAATACCAGCGTAAAATTGCAGCTTAGCGCTGCTTGTTTCGTGTGGTGAGTGTAGAGAACCAGAGACCCTTTTTACTGAAAACGAGGCATTCAATCTTAGTTCTCAGTTCTCAGGTGTGACAACGCATCTACATTTTGATTCTTAATCGAGGATAGATAAGGATCAGGTGGACTATGTACTCCTTTGTCACTATTATTCTGTTAAAACACTTGTGTTTAGCATAAAGTTCACAGGTTTGTAGAGTTTTCAGTCACGATTTAAACGACGTGTACATCTTGATTTCAGAAAACGTTCAAAGTTTGTGTTAAATTATCGGAACGTGCCAGTTTGTCTGTTCGTTGCTTTACAGCAGACAAATATTATTTTAGATATTATAAGTGTCACGTGTTCCAATAAGGGAATGATAAGGAATGGTGAAAAAACATAACAATTAAAAAATACTTATTTGTATAAAGCATAAAAAGTATAAGTTATAACCTATTTACATCCTACCACTGTGTAACAGGCCTCCTCTTATCTCTGAGGAGGTTTTAGGGCAAAAAATGTTTGCCATGCTATTGAAATTCGTGTGAAGTCATCACATCTTCAAAATATTTTTTTAAATATCCATAAACATTTTTTTATACTTGGTAGAGCCATGCTGCAGCTATATTAGTAGTATAGTTGTAGCACGAACGGGTCGGCTCGACCGGGGAAGAACCACGCTCACGAGGAATACCAGCGCAAAATGGCAGCTTGACACTGCTGTGTTTCGTATGGTGAGTGTAGAGAACCGAAAACCCATTTTACTGGAAAAGAGGCATTCCATCTTAGTCCTCACTGGTGACGACGCGTCTGCATTTTGATTTGTAATCGAGGATAAATGCAGATGTCAATGGGCCACAGCAACTACTTACCATCGGGTGGGCTGTGTGCTCGTTTGTCACCCTATCCTATAAAAAAACATGAGGGTTTCACTGTCGAGGTAAATCAGCACTTCAAACTGCAATAAAAATTTCATTAGTGCCTCGGGCATTGAACCACCATTGAAACACCGTTGCTCGCGTACTGTGAAACTGAAGCGGATAGTTTAGCTCTGGAGCTAACAAGGCTATTTTTGTTTTCTTGTATATTATTCATATTATGAAAATGTTTTTACAAGCATTAATTATACAACAATTGCTTCGGTTATACAATATAAATTGTATGTAAAGGTTTTTGAACATTAATACCGCAGTGAATGAGAGTGTGGAAGCTTCATACAAGCGTCTTGCAACGCACGTACGGGGTTCGCCTACAGTAGTAGACAGGGAAAATACCGCTATATTAAGTTTTTGCGACGCGAGTATCATAACCTATTGGGACGGCTATCCGATCCGACAGGAGAGAGCAGGTGCAGAACCATTTGTGCTTTTCTAGGCTATGCCTAGAAAAGCACAAATGTAAAAATACCGCCAACTTTCTGACTCCGGGAAACTACTAGAAATTTCTTCAGAGCAAAACATCCAATAACTAAAACCGGACTGGAACGGAACCCGTGACCGCATGACTACAGTAACAGTTGCTATCTAACAACCAACGAGGCAAATAGGGCTACTAGTGTATCCAAACACAATGAAAGTGTATCCAAAAACATAATAATGTTTTGTAAACTTAATTATTTTTATTTGAGTACACAACAGGCCTCCATTATGCAAATGTTTCGTTGGTTTTAGAGCTTTTTTGGACATTTAGAGACGATGGTTGGTTACACCTGTAATGTTGTATACAATTTTGTTAATAGTTTCGTCTGGGAATGTTCCTGTAATTAAAGGATCTGTACCCGTGTGGCGCGACTGTTCGTCTTCGGTGCAAAAGAGTTGGTTAGCCAGCCAGTGTTTGCGGCACTATAACGAAAGTGTATAATTGTTTGATAATTTTAGTTTATTTTATTTTAACAAATGTTGTGTGTTATTATTAGCTGGCCTAGCAGACGTTGTTCCACCCTTTGCAATTGGTGTTTTTTTTTTAAATTTTGGGTTATTATCAGGAAGATGCTGCTGCCCATCTCCTGTTTGATTTCCCTGTTTTGTCTTTATATATTCTATAAATAGTATTATACTGTTAATTTAGCTATATTATATAATGATAAAGTCAGAGGAAAGTCCACAAGCATTTTATTAACAGTGGTAGAGCCACGCGGCAGCGTTTGCTGTCGCACGGATGGGCCGGCTCGAACCGGGGTGGTACCACGACCTCACAGAAAACCAGCGTGAAGTAGAGGTTCACCTCTGCGTTTCGCTTGGTGAGTGCAGGTGGCCGGAAGGCCCTTTTTACTGGAAATGAGGCATTCCATCTTAGTCCTCACGGGTGACAACGCATCTACATTTTGAATTGTAATAGAGGATAGATGTAGATGTCTAAGGGCCGCAGCAAACACTTACCATCAGGTGGACTGTGTGCTCGTTTGTCACACTATTCCTATAAAAAAAGCAGCGTCAAAGACACGAAAGATCATTAATTTATTGCAGTATTTGTTACTTGGGGATTTGGACTTAATTACCACGACACAGTAATTAGGAACGCTGACCTTCATACAACTTGATCTCTTAGTGATAAAGTTAAAAGGTAGAATGACTAATTAACGAAAGCTATGAAAATTTTCCTTTTTCAAAGAACCTCTAATACTTATAAAAATAATGAAGACTTGATTCAGCTCATACGTTACTAAAAGCAGGAAAATAAGGTTTAGTTAAGATTTTCATCGCTTTCAGTGTATCATACAGTAAAAAAATGTTAAAATATTTTCCGTTGAAAGCTACCAATTTTACTGCCCCAAATAACGCTGATGGTGCCGTTAGAGATGACAGAGGGAAAGTGACTCCACTGCTGATATGTTCAGCAGTGGAGTCACATTCCCTCTTCCAAGGCATTTCTCAAAGTACGCACTTGAGTCAGCTCACAGAATACCAGTGTAAAATAGCAGCTTAATCCTGCTGTCTTTCGTATGGTGAGTGTAGAGAACCGGAGACACTTTTAATGAAAATTAAATATTCTATTTTATTCCTCAGGGGTAACAACGCATCTGCATTTTGATACTTTGAGGATAGATGTCTATGGACCACAACATAAACTTACCGTCAGGTGGACTGTGTGCTCATTTTTCACCCTTATTCCATTAAAAAACTGTATCTATCGACTTTCTCGACTCTGTATCCCTTACTAGGTCGTCACTCTATCTAGTGGATGTTGCCCTCCATTTCGCTTAACGGTATAAACGAGAACCTTTCTTCCTCATCGATTCTATTCTTCGATGCCACATGACCGGCAAATTACTACTTCAGCCTACTAACACCTTAGCCTATATCGGTAGATCTGATTCTACTGCGGAGTTTTCTTTTTCATTACGAAGGCGAACTATAATAAGAGAAACTCCAAGCGTTGCTCACTTTATAGGCCGCTGAACTATTTTGAACATGCTTATATGAATATGAATATGCATCCTCGATTGATGCATCCAGACATCTGCTTGGAGTGTGTGAAAGGTACGCCATGTCTCATGGCCTCCTATATAATATAAATATATTAGAATAGTGAGGTTATGGTGGTTCGAGTGGATACTAAAAAGCCAAATATAGTTCCTGGGGTGTGCTTTTACGATGTAACACTCAATTTTAATAACTTGTCCACATAGTTAATGAAGATTTAGTTGATGACGATGATGAAGAGAGGGAGCGAAGATCGTTGTTGGTCCGGTGCAGCATGCTGGCCTGCAGGTTTACACGTTGTACGAGAGAAGTGAAAATTACTGTTTTCAAGGCGTTTGTCAATCATTCTAGACGTGTAGCCTGTGGGTTAGATATACACAACGGGCCTACAATTTCTTCGTGTGCAATATAATAATGCACTCAGGGTGCTGTTGGGGCTTCAACGATTCTGCAGTGCATCAAGCATGATTGTTGAAACGGTAACGGACAGCTTTCAAGCTACTCTGTGAAAAAGGACAGCGTACTTTATGCATAGGCGTCGGGGGAGCACCAACAGCATCATGAGAGTTATTGTGGAGAAACCAGACTGCCCGTTCCTGCAGTAGCTAAATATACATAAATATCAATAAAATAAAATAAATACATAAATAAATAAAAACCCAAACTGATGGAAGACCTCGGCAGGAGAGACCAAATGGCCGAGGGTTAGAAAGAAAGGGCAAGAACCTGATCCAGTATCGTACAGACGAAACCCACGGTTTCCCCAAAGAGGTCACCGAAACGTAGCCAGTGGAGGGAGGCGACTGGGTCTACTAAAAGCTCATGTAGAGCCTTTTAGAACCTCCCATGGAACTCCATCTCCTTCCATACGCTCTCACGGTCGGAAATACTTTTTACTGCCAGATCTTGCCATTGCTCGTTGGATAAGGATAGAGGGGTAAGCCCTTTATCACAAGAAATGAAGTCCTTATAGAATGAATCATCCGATCTCGACAGGAAGTAATTACAGAAGCTGCACACTTTGCGATTAGGCATGGTGACCGCGCTTAAAAAGCCGTGCCCACCATGCTTCCGCGTTATAATTATGTGGGGTATCTACGTAGTTTTCTCATCTGGTTGGGCTGTATAAGTATATGATTGTAAATGAAAAAATAATAAACATACACAAATCAACAAAATAAAATAAATACATAACAATACATAAATAAAGAAAAACCCAACCATTATTATTATTATACCTATATGTGATGTATTACGACTCAAATC
This sequence comes from Parnassius glacialis, assembly GCA_033319125.1. Taxonomy (NCBI): domain Eukaryota; kingdom Metazoa; phylum Arthropoda; class Insecta; order Lepidoptera; family Papilionidae; genus Parnassius; species Parnassius glacialis. The sequence goes on from JAVANC010000008.1 coordinate 22,463,743, forward strand.
CTTATGTTATCACTACTATATACGCACTTGTTTTACACTTTTTTTAAGTCTTGAGTAGTACGGGGGGTTTGCCAAAGTTGGTAGGTAGGTTGTTATCAGGGAGATACTGCTGCATTTCCCGTTTCGCTTCCCTCTAGTAACCTCTTACGACATCCATGAAATAATGTGTAAAGTAAAGTTTATGTACTAAGCGATTAATATAAAAAAATGTGTGTGTACTTATGTACGCACGTAAGAAGTTATACATCTTTATCTTTTGACGGCTCCGTGGTGCAGTGGCTTAGCAATGAGTTGCTGCGCTGGGGTTCGCGGGTTTTAATCCCGCACGGATCAAGCATTTGTATGGCCTGCAAATAATTGTTCCGGATTTGGATGTTTGTTCTTGTGCAATTTGTGTTTGTAAACTGCCCCCACGATACAGGAGAAAATCCTAGTGTAAAAAACGTTACCCCAGTAACGTTTTTTTAAAGAATAAAAAAATCGTAACAAAACAAAAATACTTGAGAGACAATTACCCAATGAACTTGTCGCTTTTAGGTGACAGTGTGCGCACGCATCGTAACAACTTCATGGTGTCGTTTTTAGCTGTCGGTGTGCGCGCTCATTGTAAATTTCACTCCCATAATTTTTCCGAAAAGCCCCAAAAGAAGTCTAACTTTAATATTTTAAATATTACGAGAAAATCCATAAATAAGTACTCGGATAATAAATAGGTTGTAGATGTTAAAATTTGTGCCCAAAGTAAAGTCATAAATCTAAATTATTTCCAAACAGCCTTAATGTGTATATTATAAATAATAATAATGGAAATATATCCTCGATCAGCCATGCTTTTTACAATATTTTTCTTTATTTTAATACACCTAGATTCGTACGCAGGTAAAAGTATTTTGAATGTCATTATTTTTCATTAAATGGTAGGGAAAATAAGTGAAAATACTTGTTAAGCAGAACGCTGTTATTAATAAAGTGAAAGAATAACGTGGATATTCACTTAGTGTAAAAAATGAATACCACTATAAAACCTGGACTAACTAGTTACAGACTTACTTACTTCTTACAGATATTTCGAATAATCCTGAAAGCAACTCCATCATAAAAAAAACCGTGCTTGCTAACCCGCCTGTTAGGCTACTATGGCAAACATGTCCCATTATCAAAATGTATTTATTTAATCAAATAATACTTGAATGTCGCGGTCTGTCGGAGAACGCGTCATTCGGCCACTTATAAATTTTAACAACAGGCTGCGTATACAAAATTTTAATAAAAACAATGAAAAATTATGTAGTACTTTATGATACTTCCCATCGGGATTACGAAAACATTAGGATTAAAAACAAAATATGGGATAATATTGCTCAATATAATAAGAGTAATAAGACTTGATTAGCCAGCCATGTTGACTGACGTCCGATCTTAGCACAGACACACACAGGCACAGACAGACAGCCAAAGCGAATGGCGTTTCAGGCCGCCACTGTGACCGCGCTGGTGTGTTGTTGAAGCGGCTGGAGCTGCGGCTCGGGGTTAGCCGCCATCGCAAGTCGCGTGTGTGTGGGAAACGATTTAATTTTTTTTCATTCATGAACAGTTTTACGGAATTCGAACCCAGAACCCTTAGCTTAGTTAGGTTCTCCCACGATGCAGTCGACTTATTCAACGTGGACGATAAAAAGGAATATTATTTGGGAAGCATCCAAACTTAATTTGGCGTTTATTGTAAGCTTCCAAATAAATAATTAGTATACTTAAGCCCGCCTTAAAACGGAAGGAATTTTCCGTTACATATTATACAATACGAGGTAGAGCCATGCTGCAGCTATATTAGTAGTATAGTTTTAGCACGAATGGGTCGGCTCGACCGGGGAAGGACCACGCTCTCACAGAATACCAGCGTAAAATAGCAGCTTAACGCTGCTGTGTTTTGTATGGTGAGTGAAGAGAACCGGAGACCCTTTTTACTGAAAAAGAGGCATTCCATCTTAGTTCTCACGGGTGACAACGCATCTGCATTTTGATTCGCAAACGAGGATAGACGTAGATGTCTATGGGCCACAGCAACCACTTACCATCAGGTGGACTGTGTGCCCGTTTGTCACCCTATCCTATAAAAAAAATACAAATTACTTACTCTGGAAATTAAGGAAGACATTTATATTATGCATTAAAAATTAAAAATTAAAAATTGTGTCAACAACCGTCTTCAATATAAATTATTGAGAATAACTCAAAAATTATTCGTCAGACCTTGATCAAATTTATATGGAACCACATGTGTAACTTCAGCTTTCAAATAAAAAGAGAATCATCGAAATCGGTTCACTCAGTAAAAAGCTATGAGAAAACACATATAAAAAGCATGCAGTCGAATTGAGTACGGTCTCCTTTTGAAGTCGATAGAAAACAACACAACTAAGGCCTATGTTTCAAGCTACAGATATACATCATTACAGCCTTTCACAAGTCCACTGCTAAACATAGGCCTCCCCCAAGAAATGCCACAAAGCACGGTCCTGAGCCACCTGCATCCATCGACTTCCTGCATGTCTTACCAGGTCGTGACTCCATTTAGTGGAGGGTCGCCCTACACTTCGCCTACCGGTACGAGACTGCCATTCGAGAACCTTTCTTCCCCATCGGTTGTCGGTTCTTCGAGCTATATAGCCGGCCCACTGCCACTTCAGCTTACTAATCCGTTGGGCTATGTGGGTTACTCTGGTTCTACTGCGGATATACTCATTTCTAAGATTATCACGCAGAGAAACCCCGAGCATAGCCCTCTCCATAGCTCGCTGAGCGACCTTGATCTTCCTCATACGGCCAGCAGTGAAGAACCATCTATTTTTTTAATAGGATAAGATCATAAACGAGCACACAGTCCACCTGATGGTATGTAAGTGGTTGCTTTGTCCCGTAGTCATCTACATCTATCCTAGTTTGCAAATCAAAATGCAGATGCGTTGTCACCCGGGAGTACTAAGACGGGATGCCTCATTTCCAGTGAAAAGGGTCTCCGGTTCTCTACACTCCCCATACGAAACACAGCAGTGTTAAGCTGCTATTTTCCGCTTGTATTTTGTCAGAGCGTGGTCCTTCCCCGGTTGAGCGCACCCATTCGTTTTTTTATAGGATAAGGGTGAGAAACGAGCACACAGTCCACCTGATGGTAAGTGGTTGCTGCGGCCCATAGACATCTACATCTATCCTCTATTACAAATCAAAATGTAGATGCGTTGTCATCCGTGAGGACTAAGATGGAATGCCTCATTTCCAGTAAAAAGGGCCTCCGGCCACCTGCACTCACCAAGCGAAACGCAGAGGTAAACCTCTACTTCACGCTGGTTTTCTGTGAGGTCGTGTTACCACCCCGGTTCGAGCCGGCCCATCCGTGCGACAGCAAAAGCTACCGCGTGGCTTTACCACATAAAAATGGTTGTATAATTTCTTAATATGTATAAGAAATTGCACGAGATATCTGCTGACTATATATATATAACAGGAGTAAATCTATAATTAGGGCCTTGGTAGTTCTAGCATGGAGGATAAGCGCAATTACGAAATCGTTGGTGCTGACGAGGTTGCCAGCACCAATGTGGTTGTTAATTACAACCTAATAAATGAAAAAAGAAATACCGTGTAGTGTCGGTATAACAATATATACGAGTACTATCTCTAAGAGTGTAAGGTGTAAGAATATCCACTACCCCATATCATCCCGTGGGTGTCGTAAGAGGTGACAAAGGGACACAAATTAGGAGATGGGCAGCAGCGTCTTCCTAATGACGACTTAAAATAAAAATAGATGCTGCCTATGAAGGAGACCTATTTTGTGTACTTTAATAGGCTGTATTGACGGTAATTGAAAAAAAAATGAAATTAAATAAAAATGGCCTCGTAAGCAATATGTGTGCGTCTTAAGATATACTAGAGCTAGAGCCATGCTGCAGCTATGGTAGAACCATATATGAGTAGTACTTCTGCCTGAGATATGTCTATTAACGCTGACTTCATGAGCCTCTGATCGAGGAAAAAAACATAGCCTCTTGGCAGTAACGGCGACGAACATTCGCGAGTTAAATTAATTAGAATAAGAAACTTCACCACGCGTAAAGCACAAATTTATATCTCAAGTAGAAAAATGGGATAAAGTAAATTCTTTTAACGGCAAATGTCTGTATAAATTAAAAGTAAATTTCGCTCTTTCTACACTTCACTAACTTAGATTTTCCTCACGTTTCACCACAACAATGCGGTATTCTCTTGAGAAATTAAAGTTCTAAAGTTAATGACGTTGAATAGAAATTAACTTTATAAAACTTTGAATAGTATTTAACAATCTTTCTTTAGGAAGAATCCCTTAATACTTTTTTAATTATCGCGTAGTGGCTGGCTAAGAATATTAGCTACCCCATTTGTCCAGTGGATGTCGTAGGAGGTGACAGAACGAAACTGGAACAGGAGTTCTTTTTGATAACAACTCAAATTTATATACAACTGCGATTGCCAACTGCTTGCCAAGCTTGGCAAATATGGTTAAGAGGAAATCTTTGGGATATGCCTAATTTCAGCAATGAACTTTATAAAACAACTTCTATCGGTATCTTAATGTATATAAACTAGTTAATATCCAATTATATTTACGGAAAAACAGTTACAAATTTAGAAGCAGATTTATGTTATAAGTAGGCATTAACTTTGTTAAAGTAATATGGAAATATAATAATCGATATATTATAAAATGTTGGTAATTATAACAGGGATTTTAGAGAAAAACTAATCGTGCTGTGGGCTGGTGTATTGACGAATACATCTTTGCTGGTATTCAAGGACTTAACATGTTCGAAATATTTTGACATCACAGACATGCAAGTTTCCTAACCATATATTACTTTTCCGCTAAACACTTGGAAAAGCGTCATATAAATTTACGACCTACAATTTTATTGAGAAATAATAAAATGAAAAAAAAATTATTAAAAACTCCATTGCAACGATCACAACAACCTATATATCAAAGCAAACCTAGCTCCTGAAAAAGGATAACTGAGTGATAGGGACCCATTCCTTCCTGTATTGACAAATTTTGTTGAATAAAAAAAATGACAAAAGAGACCGAATTTGTTTTCCCCCTGAGTCACAAACCGTCCTTTTTAAATACAATTGAATAAATTCCGTTGCAAAGATGGCTTCTCCAAAAGTTTTATCAAAGGTTAATTAATTTTAAACTTTCGTTATTTCTGTCAATCTTACAAAATAGACAAGGAAATACAAGATTTCAGTGCTAAGAACATCCCAAATTAGAAAAGTTTAAATTTGATTAATTAATGTTTATCACAAGCGCACTAACAATATTACTCCGTAATAATATTATTAACAATTATTACTTCCTTAATTAGAGGAACAGCACTATATTATCAGGGCATACAGCATGGTACACTATTTTTTTTGATTGATTTATGTTCTTATTCACATTTTTCTCTAAAGATAATAAAATATAACAAGAATTTACACGTGGTACAGCCACGCTGCAGCTATATTATGGTTGTAGCATGAATGCGTCGGCTTGACCGGGGTACGAGACGCTTTAATAGAATACCTACGTAAAATAGCAGCTTAATGCTGCGGTGTTTCGTATTGTGAGTGTAGAAAACCGGAGACCCTTTTTACTTGAAACGAGGCATTCAATGATAGTCTTCAGGGGTGAGAACGCATCTTCATTTTGATTCTTAATCGAAGATAAATGTGGTAGAGCCATGCTGCAGTTATATTATGGTTGTAGCACGAATGGGCGGCTCGACCGGAAAGGACCACGCTCTCCACAGAATACCAGCGTAAAATAGCAGCATAATGTTGCTGTGTTTCGTATGGTGAGTGTAGAGAACCGGAGACCCTTTTTACTGGAAACGAGGCATTCCATCTTAGTCCTCACGGGGACAACGCATCTGCATTTTGATACGTAATCGAAGATACATGCAGATGTCTATGGGCCACAGCAACCACTTACCATCAGGTGGACTGTGTGCTCGTTTGTCACCTTTATCCTATAAAAAAAAGATGTCTTTGGGCCACGGTACCCCTTATCATCAGGTGGGTTGTGTATTTATTTTTGTTACCCTTATTCTATTAAATAAATCAATTGTAATCACATAGGTAGCAATATACACACTACTATTTTGAAATTTGTTTTAATTTGATGTAGCTTCTTGTGTATAGCCTGAGGATCAAAGAAACGGAAACGTTTAGTTTATATAGCGTTTCCGTCGGAAGATTAGAAAGATCGCCTACATATACCGACTTCAAAATATATATATATATATATATATATATACATATATATTTAACAAATTCATCAGACAATTAATTTTAAACTTTCACGACTCCTTCAGCACTAAGTAAGGACAGTTTTAGCATTTTGAAGTGTGATAGTATTTCTAAATTAGAAAAGTTTGAAATAAATTATTCACAGATTTCGAGTAACATATGTAGGTAGGTATTTGAAAAATAAAACCTCCTTAAGTCTGCTAAAAATAATGTATTTATTAAAGAAAAGCAGTTAAAACTTGATGTTCCTTTCAGCGATAAAGACTAATATATTAAGTTGTGATAAAATAAAACATTATATTTGATTAAATGAACACAATTTTATGGCCATTAAAGATACCGGGACGTGGCGCAGTTTACCTTAGCTATTTTAAACATATGAAAACAAAGTAAACTGAAATGTATTAATCACGTTTTATTAGCGATTCTACAGAAGATTTATGAACGCTACAAATTATCTAAAGCAGTGATGCACAGACTTATTAAGACTAGGGGCCACTCGGGCAAATTATGAACTGATGGCGGCCCGCCAGAAGTATAGGTAATTAAAGACAATAAAGAATTGATAATAATGTATTAAAATTGAAAAAGAATTTATTAATTTGAAGCGTGGCACTTGCATAGTGCTTACAATCTTTTTTATATTTGGCTCAAATTTACTTGTAACAACACGTAAAACTGCTTCCAAACTTTCATTTGCAAGGCGGTTTCGATTTTTTGTTTTATTATTATTTAGTATTGAAAAGGTTTGTTCACATGTATAGGTAGAACCAAATAAGCTGGCACATTTCTGAGCGTTTATGCGCAACTCTTTGTACGTATTTTTATCAATGCAGCGGTAAAAGTTCAGCAAGTGTCCTTCGTTGAATTGTTGCGTAAATCTTTGTCGTTTGAATGTCGATAATTTCTAACTGCATTGACTCTGGCGCATTTTCAACTGAAATCGTGAAAGGATTGCTGAATATGTCCAACAGAGGTTTCACTTTTTTAACTCCGAAAATCTGTCTTGAAAAGATTGAATCAAAATATCTAGCTTTTCTACATAACTGAAATTAATCGCAGTTTTGTTGAATTTTTCAGCCATTTTCCTATAATTCGGAAAATGATTGTAATTTACAGAATTCAATTGTGATCTGAAAAGTGTCAGCTTGCATTGATAGGATGATACATGAGCGTAGAGCTGGGATATCAGTTGATTTTTGCCTTGAAGCCGTGTGTTCAAGACATTCAAATGACTTGTAATATCAACTAAAAAAAGCCAAAATGATTTGGCTTTTTTAGTTGATATTAAAAATTTGTGTGAACAACCAATCAGGATTTTTAAGTTCCGGGACATCCCTTTGCTTTTCTGCCAGAAATATTCCAATTTCTTCTATTAAATTTAGAAATCGTTCCAGTGTCAATCCGCGACTTAGCCACCTTACTTCTGTATAATACTGTAAATCTCCATAGTCGCTTTCGATGTCATCAAGGAATTGTTTGAATTGCCTGTGATTGAGTCCTCGTGATTTTATGAAATTTACAGTCGAAACTACCACTTTCATGTCATTTTGAAATTCAATTTTTTTAGAACAGAGGGCTTCTTGGTGTATAATGCAGTGAAACTGCATGACATCTTCAGCGTTATGTTTTTTTTCTTGCAGATGCTTTTTCAGCAAAGTAACTAGCCCAGAATTGACACCAATCATCGAAGGAGCACCGTCAGTCACAACTCCCGATAATTTTGATACGTCCAATCAGTTTTTGAACACTCATCCAAAAGTACATTGAGTATATCAACTCCTCTGGTTTGACCTTTCAATGAACACATTCCTAAAACTCTTGTAAGACTTAAAAATCTTGAGTAATACCTCGTATGAATAATCAGAAGTTGAGCTGTGGAACTAATATCAGTGGATTCGTCGAGTGCTAATGAAAAAAATTCAATGATCTTAGTTTTTTCATTTAATTGTTCCGCAATATTACCTGACAAAGACATAATTCGTCTTTGGATAGCCACACGATTTAGTTGAATTTTCACAAACTTTTTTGTTGCTTCTTACACATTTTCTTAGCCGGAATTTCTATGCATTCTTTTACAAAATCCCCATCATTGAAGGGGCGACTTCGCTTGGCTATCATTCGAGAAATTTCATAACTAACTTCTGTAGCTGTTTCTGAATCTTGAATGGGTTTTGTAAACATAGCTTGCTGACCAATAAGCTCCCGCTTTAAAGGCAACATTTTTTCCTTTCTTAATTCGCCTGTAAACTTGGTAAGTGTAGGATGCTGCGTTTCATAGTGCCTTTTTACATTATATTCCTTTGCAATCGCAACAGAATTCTTGCAAATTTAACAAACAACTTTGTTATGCGACCATACAAAAAAGTATTTCTCAGTCCAAATTTCTTGAAATTGCCGATTTTCATCTTTAACCTTACGTTTTTTACTAGGTCCTGGCTTGTACATGTTGCGTTCTAATCCTGGCTAGGATTAACACAGCACCTAAAAACAATTACAGTACCTTCTTAAATTACCTACCTTTTTTAAATTACCAAAAATAATCGATTAAATAGTTAGGGAAACAGTTATTAATAACAGAGTTTTACTTACGATTTCACAACACAATTATACACGGCACTTGACGGGAAATCTACGTTGAATGTGGATCAAAATATATGACACCGGCTAGTCGAGTTAAAATCTACACTAGAACTATTGATACTTCACTCAAATTAAAATCGAACTGTCGGTCGCTGCGGTTAGCGTGGCTTTTATACCGTGCGTATAGAGTTGAAACCTGTCTGGAGAAATCACGAAACCGACTTTGGAAGCTTCGTGTATATTCGGGACTATTGCTATTTCGCTTGCTCTAACAATATAACCCGTGGATATGGCGCCACCACGCTGCCGTCGTCGCCGCGCCGCCGGTCGCTGCGGTTCCCCAAGAAAACGAATTTAACCAAGATCAGCACGAACATTACCGACCGCTGTTACCGACGCATGCACGGCGCACCGATAAGCGCACTTAAGAGCGCGCGCGCGAGATTCAAATTACTTATCGAACATATTTTTTTGGTTTTATTCTGGAATATAATTCAATATTTTTCGAATGTACGAGAGTATTATTTTTGCTGTCGGCGGGCCACCAGTATTCGACCGGCGGGCCGCATGCGGCCCGCGGGCTGCGGTCTGTGCATCTACGATCTACCTACGCGAGCAATGGGGAATTCGGGACTATTGCTATTTCGCTTGCTCTAACAATATAACCCGTGGATATGCCGCCACCGCGCTGCCGTCGTCGCCGCGCCGCCGGTCGCGGCGGTTCCCCAAGAAAACGAATTTAACCAAGATCAGCACGAACATTACCGACCGCTGTTACCGACGCATGCACGGCGCACCGATAAGCGCACTTAAGAGCGCGCGCGCGAGATTCAAATTACTTATCGAACATATTTTTCTGGTTTTATTCTGGAATATAATTCAATATTTTTCGAATGTACGAGAGTATTATTTTTGCTGTCGGCGGGCCACCAGTATTCGACCAGCGGGCCGCATGCGGCCCGCGGGCTGCGGTCTGTGCATCTACGATCTAAAGCAAGCTACAAAGGAGCTTCTATTTATAACCGACTTTAAAAAAAGGGTAGGTTCTTAATTCGACTGAATGTTTTTTTTGTATTTTTTAAATATAATAAGGGTGACAAGCGAGAACACAGCCCACTTAATGTAAAGTGGATGCTGTGCCACATTTACCCTCGATAAGAATTAAAATGCAGATGCCATGAGCCACGACCCTGAGCTACCTTCAGCCATCGACTTCCTGCCTATTTTACCGAGTGATCCTTCCATGTAGTAAGGAGACGCCGTATACTTCATCTATCGGTACGAGGCTGCCACTCGAGGAGAACCTTTCTTCCCCATGGGTTGTCGGTTCTTCGAGCTAGCTCTTCGAGTCGTTTCTTCTGTTATGTTGACTTTATATTATTACAATTTGCGATTACTATATTTTTACCTTCTAAATGAAAACTTAGAATTTAACCTTGCTTAACATAGAGCTCTGCCGACATTTTTAACTTAAAGTAACGCAATATGAGAAGCATAACGACGTTGTTAAAGTCGTTAACGGAGAAACGTTCTCTGTTTATGACTTTCAGTAACGATATTTTGCAAATATACTACAAAAGAAATAAACGAATATGGCTCTTATGTCCGTACAGTATGGTACAAGGTCGCTTCGCCCGATCACAGGTGGATATTGCTATTCTACCTGCAAGAGTGGTAGTTGGCTACACGTGTAGGCAATCTTGTTATTATATAAAGCCATAGGTAAAACCTCCGACATTATTGTTTATTTTCTTTTATTCATTACAACCTAACGAAGTCCATTGCAGTGGACTTTAATAACCTGTAATGAAATGAATGAGACCTTTACGGTAACGGGAATGATATTAATTGTATACCGTTGCTACACTTATTTCTATGTATTCGCCATGTTTGTCGATGAATTGGCCAAGCACTGTATAATAGTGAGTCCACAGTTGTGATATTTCAATGCATTTTACGACGTGACTCCGCAATGGCGCCTACTGCGTTTGATAGGGACGAGAGTTATGACATTGTCTGTATAAATTAAGTATTGTCTATATTATTAATTTTGTATTAATTAAGTATATAATAATATACTGGATACTCTATGTCTATGGTATTAATTAAGAGTATAAACGTATAGTTATATAATATACAGACCCCATCGCTGGGCACAGGTTTTCTCTTAATATTGAGAGGGATATAGCAGTAATAAATGCAACGCGTTGCTCCAGTGTGGACGAACTGAATTAACAACTTAACGGTCATGTCATCAATGTCAGCAAGCAGACTTTCTCCTACCTCAAAATATTTAAGATAATTAAATTAGGAGAAAGCCTTAGATATTTTGAGGTAGGAGAGAGTATGCTCGCTAAAATGTGATTATGTTACCTAAACTTTGAAAGGTAACCAAGTAAGCAAATTGGGACTATTACGTCCAAGTTTGTAATGTTTACACGTTTCCAAACCTTCACCTAATTTATAACAATGTTCTTGACTGATTTATTATTCTGCAATTTATAGAGCTCGTTAAATCAATCTGACATTGAGTAGATTGCAATGCGCATGCAATACATTGTATTACACAGTTGTTGTTAATAAATTAGATGAAAGATTTACAGTCAATAAGCCTTATAAAATTGCCTTAAAAAGTGATGCATTGTAATGGAATCGTATTAACGAAACATCCCTGACTGTCTCAATGAAGGTTAAAAAAAGGTTTCTAAGAATTATGTTTCACTCAGTCCTTACATAAGTTTCTTTTGTTTTTCATCAGCCTTTAAAACTGCAGAAAGGTGAAAAATTTGTCCGTTGTTTTTCGCTGCACACTGCACAGACGCGGCAGTCCAGCGCGTGTTGTCGGTATCCACCTCTTTGGTATATGTTATTTCCGAGACATGCCGACTTCTTCATGTTGTTTTTTGCACCGTCAATCACGTGGAGAATCAGCATCCAAAATGAGTTCTGGTTTGAAGATCATAGAGGCCTCTATACTCTTCAAACCAAACACGGCAGTGCACTGCCATTTAGCGGCACAAATAGGACTTAACTACATGAACTCCAAGGTAGAATATGAGTCCTACCACCTCTTATCATTAGCGTAAATTAGTGGCATAATGCCAATGTGTTTCATACGATTAGTGAGAAGAACCTTAGTAATACAAAAGTATAAAAAAACGTGTGTGTGTACTTATGTACGCACGTAAGAAGTAATACTTCTTTAGCGTAACAAAACAAAAATAACAAAAATAAAACACGTATTATGGATTTATATATACACAGTCAGGTCATAAGTATTGTCACATAGTAAAAACTTTTCTTTTAGAATGCTGGCCACAAAAAAGTTTATTGAATTCGAATTTCGAATTGTTCATGAAAATAAAACTGTATACTTTTTAGAATTTTACTCATTTTTAAATATGGAGTGGACGCTTAAAGAAGACCGTGTTGCTGTTATTGCGTTGCACCGTTGCGGTTACGCGCCAATTCAAATTTTTGACATACTGAAAAATTTTAATATAACCAAAAGATTCGTTTATCGTACCATCAAACGATACAATGATGACTCTAGTGTAGATGACAGGTCAAGAAGTGGTCGCCCTCGGTCTGTTAGGACTCCAGCAGTGATAAAAGCTGTGAAGGCGCGAATTCAAAGAAATCCCAAACGTAAGCAGAAACTGTTGGCGCTTCAGATGGGGTTAAGCAGAACCACGGTGAAAAGGGTGTTAAATGAAGACGTAGGGCTTCGGGCATATCGAAGAAAAACAGGACATCGTTTAAATGCTCGTCTAATGGACCTGAGACTGAAGAGATGCCGCGCTTTGTTGAAACGGTACGCGGGAAAAAATATCGGGAAATTCTTTTTTCGGATGAAAAAATTTTTACGGTAGAAGAAAGCTACAACAAACAAAATGATAAGGTGTACGCACACAGTAGTGAAGAAGCGAGCAATCGTATTCCGCGTGTCCAAAGAGGTCATTTTCCATCCTCGCTCATGGTATGGTTGGGAGTTTCTTATTGGGGCTTAACAGAGGTACATTTTTAAATATTATATATTTGTAAAAACGAATGCAGTTGTGTATCAAAATACAGTCCTGACGAACCTCGTGGAAACTGTTTCTCGTACCATGTTCAATAACAGGCACTAGGTATTCCAACAAGATTCGACGTCAGCTCATAGAGCGAAGAGCACACAAGACTGGCTGGCGGCGCGTGAAATCGACTTCATCCAGCACGAAGACTGGCCCTCCTCTAGTCCAGATTTGAATCCGTTAGATTACAAGATATGGCAACACTTGGAGGAAAAGGCGTGCTCAAAGCCTCATCCCAATTTGGAGTCACTCAAGACATCCTTGATTAAGGCAGCCGCCGATATTGACATGGACCACGTTCGTGCTGCGATAGACGACTGGCCGCGCAGATTGAAGGCCTGTATTCAAAATCACGGAGGTCATTTTGAATAAACTTTAGTGTCATAAGAGTCTATGTTTTGTTAAGTTCATTTTGGTATATAAATAGTTACATAATGAATAAACTTGTTTCAATTATTTTATATTAAACATGTGACAGAATTTATGACCTGACTAGGTATATATATATATATATATATATATATATGAATAACTACCTTGAATATAGTTATCAGTTCTTACGAAAAAATGACAGTTGATAGACAATTACCAACTGAATTTGTCGCTTTTAGGTATCGGTGAGCGCGCACATTGTAAGAACTTCATGCTGTCGTTTTTAGGTGTCGGTTAAAGGTAGTGAATATATTCTCTTTGGTATCGGTGTGCGTGTGCATCATAAAAAATCACTCTCATCATTTTTCTCAAACGCGCCAAAAGAAGTATGATTTCAAAAAGCCGTGGTAGCTTAGAGTCTAAGCTCTCGCTGTAAATATCACTGTACGCGAGCAACCCGGATTCGATCCCCACCGGCACCTATGAAATTGTTAATTGCAATTTTAATTGCTGTGTTACCACGTTATCGGCGGTGAAAGAAAACATCGTAAGGAAACCTGCATGTCTGAGAAATAAGAAAAAAATATTTCGAAGAACATGTGAAATTCGCCAACACGCATTGGTGCAGCGCGGCGGACATTTCCTTGCCCTTAAACCCTCTCAGAAATGAGAGGAGGCCTGTGCCCAGCAGTGGGACGTATATAAGCTGTAACTCTAAAGGCCAGTATAATTACAGACTAATTCCATTTGGATCCAGGTGAAAACACATTTGTTGCCTTTTTGGCTTGAACTTAGCTGCATGTCTATTAGCTGGAGTAGCGAATTACCATCAAGTAAACTGAAAGTTCATTTATCACACTTCCGTTTAATAAAAAATATTTTTTGTGAGCGTGGTCCTTTCCTAGCCAAGCAGTTTTCTTCGTGCTGCGGCGATAATACATCTGCAGCTTGGCTCTGCCATCTAAAAATTACTATGTACATTTTCAAAAGAAATCTTTAAGAAATATTAAGAGACGATTCGATAAATCGATGAAAATTGACAACGTCCTACACTTTCAACTGCTAAGTAATCTATGAAAGTAATTTCAATAAACTGAAGAGATTTTCCAATTTCTGTAACAGTTATAATTCCAATAATTTTCAATTTTATTTAATAAGCCTCGTAAATCCCTTTGATATCATTTCTGTCAAATTTATCCAATAATAGCTTTCGTGATTTAAAAGTGAAACGCGTGAAATAGTTATGTAACACTAAAAAATTCGGTACAACCCTCTCAAGAAAAAGACTGAATTAGATAAAAGGTTTACAGTCATTAAGCCTTATAAAATAGCCTTCAAAAGTGATGCATATATATATATATATATGTCTTAAGTAAGGATGTATAATTTTATGATCATATGCTTAAAACGAATATGTAGCTAAAATAATAAATTATAACCGAAGTTTTAGATAGAAAATAGAGTAGCCTTTACAATACAGTATAAATTCATAGATAACATTTGAAATTCTATAATCGTTGTATAATACTAAAAACTATATTAATAATTAAAAAAAAAACTAAAACTATAAACTTAAATATCATATAGTCCTACTCCCCGCGGTATCGTGCCAAGAACGCTGGCTGCGTTTCCCCGCTGAATGGCTATACTTAGCCTTTGAGCAAGGAAAGAACCAGCCCTCTTATCACCAGCAGCAACGACCAGCCGCGGATGGAGTTCCTTTTGGAACTTCACCGCACGTGGACCCCACGGACCGATAGTCTCTACAGCAAATGGCACAAATATGTAGTCATCTCTCAGAGACTCATATTTGCGCCACTTACTCAGTTCAGCTGCCTCTGATGCCGCCCCGGCTCTAAACGAGGTACCCCTGAGATGAGAGACCGCCAGAGTGTCTACGCAAGTAGCATCCTACACTAGGGCTTTACCTCTCTCCCAAGGGACCAATGTCGGGTCTCCTGCCATCGTCTCTAAATATTCCACAAGGCTCTAAAACCGAGGGAACATTTATAGAGACAAGAGCCCTTCGGATGACATCGTTCAAAGAACTGTGTCGTGAAAATCTACCAGCGCTTTTCTTACATGAAAGTCCGTGGAGCCCAAACTTGTCGACGCTGCTACCACAGGGACACTGATGGGGTTGACAAATCGCCGCTCCTAGTCGGATTCCTACGGCAATGCGTAAGCTTTCCGCATCAAGTAATGTGCCGAGATTACTTATTCTTAGATATTATATTTAAGTTTTATAAATAAGTTTTAATAAAATAAATCCCTCTAATGGACGAATATCGTACTTTTCTTCATCTCTCGGTCGCATCTACAATGTCTTTCTTGAACCCGCGACTGCGACAGCAACTTCGAGAGTTCCGGTCTGATTTAGTTTGATTACTTATTTATTTCATTTTAAGATATTATTAATATGTTGAATAAATATCTTATTGTATCGTATTCATTTTGTAATTATTTAGTTGTATAATGTATTTTACGTTAACTATTTAGAAAGTTTGGCAAACTAAAAAAAAGTTCTATGGTTAAAGTTCTATTATTAAAACTTCAAAGAACTGACTACCAGCATGTAAACAAAGTGTCATACGTCTGAACCAATATTTTAAAACAATTATCCAGTCCACCTCAGAGACTTACTCCACGATCTGCTCGAACGCCGCTAGGGTATCTTTCGGCGATAAAATCTGTATAACTTTCAGCAGATTTGTCATTTAACAAAATAAAAAGAAGTTACACGGTGGCAAAGCAGGGTGGAAGGGAAGGTGACCCAAAAGCTTCACCGGTGAATATAAAGTCCCTCATTTTGAGTGCTGAATGTGCCGGTGTGATGTTATATTGAAGTAGTAGTCTGCAAATTCTGGCGTTAGGTCCCTTGTTGCTCACAGCAGTGATTTCTGGCAAGTATTTGGTATTACAACATTCGGTATTGGCGCTACTTCGATCTCGTAAAGAAGTTGACACCAAACTGTCGATAAATCCAAGATTCACTACCAGTAATAATGTGATAAACACGTCGAGACGAACCTGCTACAAATTTGGTAATCATTTCATGGCAACAGGTGCACGTGGGCCTGCTTCTGAGCATCGGTGAGATTCTGCGGCACCCAAAGCAATACTATCCTCACTAAAAGATGTTACTAGTGTTAAGTAATGAGAAATAAATATTGTAATATTTTTTAATACTTCTTCACAATAAGTTGGTGCGTCACATTGTCAAGTTTTTAAAGATTTTGACGGCAGCTTAACCAGCAGACAATCGTTTACGGCAGTATCTTAAGGCGTCATAGCAGACACAATAAATTCAGGTTGAAATCACTATCGGTGCACTTGTTTTGTTTTCAATAACAGTTCACAAAGCAGACATTTTAATGCTCTAAAACGCGCCAATTTTACGTATCAAATTGACTTTAAACTATTAATTAACCCCTAAAGTACTGGTGGACATGAATTCATGTCCACGTTTTGTGACCGTTGAGTACCGCGGACATGAATTCATGTCCGCATTACGTGCTGCTATTTTCGTCTTAATTGATATAAAAATACAGTATATTTTCAATTGAACACTATTTCATTCGATTCTGAACGAACTAAAGAGTATTCTCAATTATTAAGCTCACTCGGTTATATAGACGAAATAAAAAATAATAGGCATTCACATTCGCGTTGTTGGTGCTGTTAGTTGCGTAATTATTTTCTTTTTGTGTTTGTGATTTTTGTTGGATTTTCTTTTCAAAACTGGTTAGATATAACAAATGTTAATGATCTTTACTAGATAATGTTATGTAATGACTTAAGGTACAACAGCAGTAAATTTTTGTGTTTCAATTGATAAAAAAGGAAAAACAAAACACCTTTACGCGAACAATTTATAACGGGTAAGATTTTAAATAAGATCTACCTTCTGAGATATTTAGCCTTTTTATAGATAGTTTATTGCACGTATGTAAATTCATAAAGACATATTATTCCTAAATATTAAATCTATAATATGATTGTATAAGAAAAATTAAGGAAGACGTTATAATATTTTCACAAGAAGGTTTTGAAAATGAGGTTACAAAGCGCGCGCAAACTGTCTATTGTCGAATTTTTAGCAAATGTTTGCGAGTGAAAAGTAGAATTATTATAATGTTTTTATGCATAATTTTGGTTTATTTTAGGAAGACTATTTTGTATTGATTGTGAAGACATAAAAATAAAATAAAAACTTACGCTTTTTCATTGATAAAACCAAAATTAATTGGCAGTACATACACTTTTTCAAGATCCCTTAGAAACAAAGAGCTGTACTAAACTCATCAAACATCCAAATGTTATTGTTATTGTTTCTACTTATCGACAATCTTATCAGCTTTAAAGAACTGTAACTCAAGCCTCTTATAACATAAACGAACAGTCGTGCAAAACATAAATGTTGAAACAAGTGCCGCGCGCCGAGATGACGTCAGAAGCCCCCGGTACAAAGCCGTTTTTTGTTATAGTGGGCGCGGTACTGGAAGGGTTAAACGATTTAATAGAAGCAGCTTACTATATTGTGGCAATGTAAAAATATTCACTACTCCATATCACCCCGTGGGTGTCGTAAGAGGTGACAGAATGGAACAAGTGGGGCAGCAGCGTCTTCCAAATAACGACTAAAAATAAAAAAAAACTGCGGTTGCCAACCGCTTGCCAAACGTAGCAACTATATCAAATATCCCCCTGTGAGGCAATCTACGGAAGAGGCATTTAATCATCAGTGGACTTTGAGGCTGAGATTTATAGACCATACTTTCACTTTAATCAGATTTTACTTTCGAGCTAAGACAATGTCGTTATTTATAAAGCTAAACTTCGAAGTCGTGCTGAGTGCGCGCTTAGCAAAGCCTGAGTCAACGAAATCGACGACTTACGTAAAACTCAGGATATTATTCAAAACCACCGTATTAATATTATAATGGATGTAAGTGGACTGTATTTATTTATGACTGATTAAGTAATGACTGACTGATCTGAGGTTAGCTATACTAGGGGACTGCTCGAAGAAAAGATGGTACTTTTTACTATACTGTATTAACTATTTACAAAGGTTTGGCACTATTAAAACTATAACACTATGTACAGAGGGAGGTCTTCAGTTGTGGAGTCTTGATTTGTTGTCTTCTTTGTAGTCTTCTCGAGTGCCGCTTCCGAAGTGAAATGAACAACCCACAGACCAAAACGCCCTTCTTATATCTCGCAAGAAGGCGTCTCCGTCTGTGAGTAGTGCCGTGCGACGATGCTGCTCGCCCATTGGTCGTCACTCGGCTCCGGTGTGCGGGGTGTGAGGGGCGCAACGGGGTACGAAGGGGCGACGGGGCGGCAGGTCTCTAGCTGTCCTCAACATCCTCCCCCCGGCGTAGCTCGCGAGCCCAATCTTCTCTCGGGAGGACGGCGATCTTCCTGACCGGCCGCCGCAGCAATCCGCCCCTGGTCCGTACCTCCACATTGCGCACCACGCCATCTAGTCCGGGAAAGGTCCGTGTTACAACTCCCCGCGGCCACACGTTCCTTGGCATGCTACTATCTGCCACCATGACGAGGTCCCCTTCTTGTATCTGTCGCTGCTGCACATCCCGCGAGTCCCCGCGTGCAACCAGCGTCGGCAGGTACTCCTTCATCCAGCGCCTCCAGTACTCGTCGGCAAGTCCATGCGCCGCCCTCCACGCCCGACGATCACTGGGCGTGCACGGCGCGGTTACTGGCAGGATCGATGGTCCCAGCAGCAGGAAGTGGTTGGGTGTCAGCGCCTCTTCTACGTCGATGTCGACCGGTACGTGCGTCAACGGTCGAGAGTTCACCATGTTCTCTGCTTCTGTGAGGAGCGTCGCCAACGTCTCCTCCCGCGGGCTCTTCTGGTGTAGAGTGGCTTCGAGCGCGGTCTTCACTGAGCGCACGAGACGTTCCCATGCGCCTCTCTGGTTCGGCGCGCCCGGCGCGATGAACTTCCAGTCTGTCCGCCGAGTCAACGCGTAGTCCTTCAGCTGGGGTGCCCACTCTTCCATTGCCGTCGTAGTTCTGTGTCCGCCCTATGGAAATTTGTTCCGTTGTCAGAGTAGATGACGATATCGCCGAATCCGTCGTTAGGGAATAAACTATCTCTAAATGCACCGCGCGCGTCGTCAAACAGGTGAATAACGCTACCCACCGTTTTTCATGCCTACGTCCTATCGTAACCGTTATAGGCCCGAAATAGTCGATTCCGGTGTAGGTGAATGGTCGCGCGAACGCCCCTAACCGTTCAGGTGGTAGATCTTCGATAACCGCTGGCCGTGGTGTCGTACTTGTCGTCTTGCGTACCCTGCACCGCAGACATCTACGCTCCACTTCTCTTACGGTTGGTCGTAATCGAAGGATATGATATCTCGTGCGTAGGTCGTATACTACCCTCTCCCTGTTGGCGTGGCTTGCTTCCTGATGCGCCTTTTCCACAAGTAGCTTTACAAATTGGTGGCGTCCGTTCAGTATGATGGGCCTCTTCATTTGGCTGTCCACATTGGCTGCGTCGATTCGTCCTCTAGCTCGTAATATGCCATCTTCCAATTTGGGGTCGAGCTTCCTCAACGCGCTGCCGGCTGCCAGGTTCTTTCCTCGCTGCAGTCGACTGATGTCTTCAGCGAAGCTTTCTTGTTGACTGCGTTCTATCCACATCCGCTCTGCTCTCTGGATGTGCTGCAATGTCAGTCCGTGCGCCCTTCTTCTTATGGCATCGACGAACTGTAGTATCCGTGCAGTGGCCCTTATTGATCTCTCGTAGGAAGAGAATCTCTCTATGTCCGGCAGGTGTGGAGCGTTCTTGGTGTCGCTCTGGTGCGCCACGACTTCCTCCAGTTCCTCATCATCATCGCCTGCCTTCTCTTCCTGACGGCGAGGCCATCTGTCTTCGTCCTCGTACAGGAATGGCGGTCCCGTGAACCATCTGTCGTTCTCTTCTTTATTCATATAATTCACACGCGTCGCTTGAACCGCGATATTGTCTGCGGTCGGTATCCACCTCCATTGCTCGGGTGACGTCTTCTCTGCTATCTCCCCTAACCTATGAGCCACGTATGGAGTGTAACGCGCCGTATCGTTCTGTATCCAGTGGAGCGCCGTAGTGGAGTCTGTCCAATACACTACCTTATCGGCTACCAATCTGTGCTCGCCTTGCACGAATTCCGCGAGTCTTGCGCCTATCAAGTTCGCCTGCAACTCTAAACGCGGTATGCTTTGCGCCTTTATCGGGGCGACTTTCGCCTTGACCGCCACTAACCGTACCCTAATCGTTCCGTCGCGATATCGTATACGCCAATATGCCGCGGATGCGTACGCACGTTCGCTTCCGTCGTTGAAAACGTGAAGTTGACGCTCTACTACTCCTCCCGTAGGAGCATAGCGTCTCGGCAGTCGTAAAATCTTCCTATCCGGACTGGCGAGCGCCTGGACGTCCTCATCCGAACGTCCGCTAGCGCTTACGACGTGTAGTACGGTCTCGCCGTCTTCCCTACACGTTGACCGCGGCACGGTTCCCTGGATGGCCCACCCTAGCAACGTACGTGCAGCTACGGGCTGCCTTCGACGTCCTATCCTTAAATTACGGGTGATTATTAAATGCCAGTTCTCGGCGCCTAATAATAGTCTCGGTTTTGCGTCGTCATAACAAACCGAACTCGGTAGGTCGCGTAAGTGTTTTAAACGTAAACACTCCTTACTTACGGATTGCGAACCTATCTTTAAATTTGCTATTGTCCGCGCATTTATTCTATACATCTCACTGCGTGTCTTGCCACGTATGCCTATGTTAACTAGCCTGCTATCGGCCTCGCGCTGGCTATTATTTACGCCTCTAATATTCAGCGGCTTTACCGGTCCTTCCGCTCCTAACTCGCGCGCTAAGTCGTCGTCGATTAACGAAATAGTCGAGCCTTCGTCAAGCAACGCATACGTATCTATTTCCCTACCACGTGGTCCACGTAACGTAATGGGACACACTTTCAATAATACGGACGCATTACTACCAACGTTAGACGCGACGAGCACGGTCTCATCCGGTTTTGCCGATGTCTCAGGTGCGCGGGTCTTGCGGGTGTGAAGGAGGGCATGGTGGGGGGCGTTGCAGCCGTCGACGCCGCATTTCTTGGCTTTACATCTAAACCGTCGGTGTTTACTATTTAAACACAGAAAACACACCCCCTCTTCCTTTACCCAATTCCACCGGTCGTCCACACCCATTTGCGCTAACTTTCTACATTTGGAGATTACGTGTTCACCCCCGCAACACATACATGAGGCACTACCGGTGTCTTCCTGGGCGGTGAACGTCTTTACGTCGCGGGCCCTATCCTCTACGCGGCGTGTTAATACAACTCGTTTCGACGGCGGCGCCTCTCGTCTTACGGGCGATTCCTTAGTTGGCGCTACGGACGTATAGGCATGACTTAACGCACGGTCAGCCTCTCTCATCATGAACCTAGACAGTGTAACGATGTCTGGTTCGTCTGCACTTCCGTAGTGCTCCGCATAATCGCACCAACGCGACCGTAAGTGAGGGCTTAGTTTACTAGTTACTTCCCTAGTCAGCATTGGATTTTGCAAATATCCTTTGCCGTCGACGTTCTGCAAAATACACACTATATTTTGTAACTTAATTATATAACGAATTCAATTCCTGAGCGGTTCGACCCGGGCGCGGAAGGCGTTTCAGTTCCTCTAACGCTCGATCGATAATTACTTCCGGGCGGCCGAAACACTGCTCCAATGTTCGCATAATATCTGCTGGATCCTTCGCGGTAAACAGCAGTGCCGATACTACCTCCCTAGCTTCACCGCGTAGACAGTTTCTTAACCTTGCCATATTTTCCGTATTTGTGAATCCATATAAACGCGTGGATTCTTTCATCGCGGCTTTGAAGGCTAACCATTCCGCGGCCGAACCGTTAAAAATAGGCAAGTCCTGCGTCTGCTTCACGGCAGCGGGCCTGACTCTAATCATATTCTCTAGAGCTTCCGCTAGTCGCTCTATACCCCTCTCTTTCCCTCGCGGAGTAAGCGACCTATCTCTATCCCTATCTCCCTCTATCCTACGCTGTGGCGCTGGCGTCCTATGTACACCTACATCCCTATGACACGGCGACGATAATCTACGATCCGCGTGGCGATGTGGCGATGGCGATCTATGTAAACCTACATCCCTATACGGCGACGGTGATCTACGATTCGCGTGGCGATGTGGCGATCTATGTGTAGGCGATAGAGTGCGGCATTGGACGCGCGACGGCGACGTAACCCGTACATGACGATCCACCTGGTTCATTTCTACGGCGACTCCACTATCCCTCTGTATCGTTTCTACGCGACATGGTTGAACCTCATTCGCTACCGTCCTCCCCTGGGCATCTTCAGCGTGGTCGTAACCGGTTTCCCTATTCGGCAGTGCTTGCTCTATCTCGATGCGGGGCGCGGGCTGAGACGGGCGGTAAGGCGACTCCCCCCGCACAGTCTCTACGTTCTCTAACCACCTATCAACGCGTACCATATTTTCAACTAACTCGTCTTCCTTAATACTTTCCGTATCTGTTTCTTCTTGCAGTTGCGCGACGTCCCTAGCGTACTTCTTCTTAATAAGATCTTCTTCGAGTTGTAATTGCTTCCTCCTAATTGTAGCTAGTTCCTCCGCGGCGTTATATTCGATTTGTTTTAACTTAGCTATCGCGCTAGCTGTCGACCGGGCTGAACGAACGGAGCGGACCGACGGGGCGCGGGGTGCGGGCCTATGTACAACGTCTGTTACAGACGCGACGGTACGTACTATCGAACTAGTTTCTGTAGACGGAAGATCTTCAATAATCGCGGCGAGTGTCTCTGTGCGCGGCGCGGATGTGCTAACCTCTCCTAAACGATCGGTCGTAGACACGGACATAGCGGGGCGTGGCGGCGGGGGCGCGGGCGCGGGCGTAGATGCGGGCGCGAGCGGGGCCTGGGACGCGGCGGAGGGCGCTTGTGCCATCGCGAGATAATCGGACGGGGACGCGGGTGCTTCTTCGAATATACGCATTCCTACCGGCGTTTCGTCATCGTTCCGTGTCTTCTGGCTTCGTGTCTTCCTCATGGTCCCACGTTGCGACCTCCGGTCGTCTTCAAAAAGACGTACGTATCGTCTTCAAAAAGACGCACGTATTGGATGTCGTTCCCGCCACAAGGGCGTTACCAGATGGTCACAGTTTGTCACCGTTAGGGAGCAACCACCTGGCTGCGTAAACGCGGTTAAAGAAACAAGAAATTGTCTGGAAACAGATAATATGACGTATATGACGTAGGCGTAACAAGAAACAGGGAAGAAATTAGTACCGACGATCTTCTCTCTTCGTCGACGAACTTCTTTCTTCCTTGAAGATCTTCTTTAATGATCTTCTCTCTTCTATAATTATGTTCTTTCTTCTATAATTATGTTCTTTCTTCTATAATTGCCTTCTTTCTTGTTTCTTCTTACTTCTTTCTTCTGGCTTGAATCCGGCGACGATGGACCAAGAATATAATGGATGTAAGTGGACTGTATTTATTTATGACTGATTAAGTAATGACTGACTGATCTGAGGTTAGCTATACTAGGGGACTGCTCGAAGAAAAGATGCTACGTTTTACTATACTGTATTAACTATTTACAAAGGTTCGGCACTATTAAAACTATAACACTATGTACAGAGGGAGGTCTTCAGTTGTGGAGTCTTGATTTGTTGTCTTCTTTGTAGTCTACTCGAGTGCCGCTTCCGAAGTGAAATGAACAACCCACAGACCAAAACGCCCTTCTTATATCTCGCAAGAAGGCGTCTCAGTCTGTGAGTAGTGCCGTGCGACGATGCTGCTCGCCCATTGGTCGTCGCTCGGCTCCGGTGTGCGGGGTGTGAGGGGCGCAACGGGGTACGAAGGGGCGACGGGGCGGCGGGTCTCTAGCTGTCCTCAACAAATATTGAATCGTTGTTTTTATGTTACTCTAATTATTTATAACAATAATAGTTATAACAATAATATAAATAGTAATAATAGTATTTTAATGTATATATTTTATTTTATTGATATTTATGTGTATTTATATCATTCGTTAACAATTATATATTTAAACAACCCAACCAGATGAGAAAACTTAATACATAACCCATATAATAATAGGTGCTTTTAGGTCGTCTCCTAATTTTAAATAGCATTTATCGATTTTCTATCATTCGAATTTCCTAAAATCTTCTTTTTTCTTTTTTTCTGATTGACACACTTCTTATACGTTCCCGTTCTTATACGCTTATTTTCTATGTCATATAAAAATAAGTTATTTATTAAAAACAATTTGGACTGTTTTCAATTTTTAAATATATTTTTTTTAAATTTAATTCAGTAAAATCAAGAACATAATGTGTGGAATGAAGCATCCATTAATTTCTTAACTGTCTGGGCCTTAGCATAAATTTAGCTTAATCTTAGCCCGATACAACTATAAATTCACAATCAAAGTACTCAGGTAAGTTTTTCGTAAGCAAAGTCTGAGCAAAGTCTACGGTCTATAGTTATCAGCCTTAGATGCTGTAAAAATGACGGGAATGGTATTAGGTGCAGCAATCAACTGGCGGTCTACTTCCGCCAAAACTCCTGGAACATTTTTATTTATTACTTGAAGAATTTTTTTTTTCTTAATAAATAATGACTAAGCAGTGCCTCGTACAGAAAAAACTTTGTGAAGTTATACTTCTTTTGGGGCGTTTGGGAAAAAGTATGAGAGTGAATTTTTACGATGCGCGCGCACACCGACGCCTAAAACCGACACTATGAAGTTGTTACGATGCACGCACACACTGACACCTAAAAGCTACAATTTCAGTCAGTAATTGTCTCTCAAGTTCTATTAAATTCTAAGAAACTGAGTCTTGTAGATACCACCATTTTTCTTGGAATCACACTAGACGCGAAGCTTCAATGGAGCCCCCATATATCAAAACTAGCAAGCAGGCTTAGTTCTGCATATGCCGTAAAAAAGATTAGAAGTCTAACTAGTGTTAAAACAGCTAGACTAGTTTACTTTAGCTATTTCCATAGCATAATGTCGTATGGTATTAAGCTATGGGGACACGCAGCTGACACTGAAATTATATTTGTTTTACAGAAGAGGGCCATAAGAGCAATTTATGATTTAAAGCCTAAAGAGTCGCTGCGACAAAAATTTAAGGGAATTAATATATTAACTTTGACCTCTCAATACATTTATGAAAATGTAATGTACGTACACAAAAATAAAATAGTTTTACAAAAATAAGTGATATTCATTCCGTAAATACTAGGAACAGACACAAGCTAGTAGTACCAGTTACTCGACTCCATCGAGTCAGTAATTCATTCTTGGGGCGATGTATACGCTTTTACAACAAAATTCCAGAAAATATACAAAATTTGACCTGCTCAAAGTTCAAAAACTTTATTAAACTAAGTTTGTATAAAAAGGGTTATTATAGTATTAAAGAATTTATAGATGATAATAACCCTTGGAAATGAGGTGATCGCTACCAAGCTATTTCTAATTTGTTGTGTTGTTAATTTGTGTAACATACATGATTGTAAGCTGTTATTTAAAAAAAAAAAGTCCCGCTGGGTTTCTTGCTGGTTCTTCCCAGGACAGAGGTTTTTTTTCGAACCAGTGGTAATTATACAAAAGAGTGACTTTCAATAAGTATTATTTATAATCTATATTGAATAAAAAAAGTTTCTGTTTCTGTTTCTGTTTCTATTGTTTTGTTACGCTAAAGAAGTATAAATTCCTACATGCATAAATAAGTAAACACACACTTTTTTTAACACGTTTTATATGAGATTCACATGTATGTTTGTATGTTTGTTTGTAATCCATTCCTCTAAATTTGGTTCTCATCCACTTTCAAACGTCAGATTAAATTAAAACTCTGCATACTTATCAAGGAACGATGATGCTAAACAGGATCGCCATGATTACTAAAAAGTTAAGTTTAAATTATAGTTTAAAAAAAACTAAAAAAAAAAATACGCTTTAATGGTAAACCGAAATGAAAAGTAAAAAATATTTTTCGAAGAAATAAGAATAGTATAATTAACGATGATAAATATTATTGTGAAAAAAGTTAATTATAAGACACTTATTTTTTAAATATTTTTAACTTTTTAGTTCGGTTTATCAATAAAGTGTGTTTTTTTAGTTTTTCTAAAACTAACTACTACTATTTTTTTTGCAAAAATCCAAACAGACGAGAATGCAATGGAAATATCTTAGAAATAATAATGAATTAATAAAAAAATAATATAACCTCGATTTTTTAAACAAAGTTTGATTGGATAACAAACAATTTAGCTGAACGCCGGCATTTAATTAAAATCCCAAAGAAAGCTTAGCAAAGAAGCTTAACGTAATGTTTAACTAAAGAGCTGTTTAACGGATTTACTACAGTTTGTGCGTATGATAATGAGTTTGCTGGAAGTTTCAACTCCATATTATATAAAATTAAAATTTAATTCCATCGAAGGCAAAGTCATATTTTGGTGAAATTGTTTATTTTTCGATTTAAATAACTCATATTTACAATAGAATAGTTTGGAGGTAAAAAGAAAATAACGAAATCTGAATTCGTAAGGTGGTCAGAGTGAATTCGGAGTCGCAAAATGTGTTTCCAAAATTAGAAAGTATAATATTATGAAAAGACAAGACATTGCGTCAACGTTGGTTCATACATTTTAATGTTAAAAAAGGTTCATCGCAAATATATTACAATTCCATCGCAATTAGATGGAACGAAAGATGCTGCAAATTATTCTACTCCGTTGCTGTACACATGACGGCACATTGGGGAAAAACGAGCGTGCGTTAATGGTCACAGTCACTTGATGGTAATTGACTATCGCTACTCATTAACAACCGAAACACCAGGGGAATCGCAAATGCGTTACCGGCCTTTTAAAAAGAAGTAGGCTCTTTTCCACTCGATCAATCTCGATTTCAATCGATTCCACAAGGAATTTGTGCGAGGAAGAAAACTTCTTCTAAATCTTACAGTGGTGGACCGCCAATCATCCAGATGAATATTTATTTATTTAAGAATTAGGTAATATATATATAACATAATCTATGCTCTGTGAACCCTGTACTAGGTAAACCTGTCTTACAGGGTTCCAGACCTTCCATATTGTAATATTAGTCATTGGTACATAATACAATTACAACCAAACGTAAAAGGAATAATTAACACAGTTAGAAACAAACACAATATAGAAAATACACTCAAATCTATATAGTTCAAAATATGACAAAAACAATGGGTAAGGGATAATAAATGGATAAATAAGTTTAAAACTTATTTGTTAAACGTGAGTTATGTATGAGGGACAACGTGATTGGCAGGTGGTTAGGAGTTTTTATTTCATGTTTTGAAAGTGTAGTTATGAATGTCTAATGGGATATATTAAGTTACACAAATCGAATTACAGAATTTAAGTTTCTTAATTTGCTTATTTTACTGTCGTCAACAAATTTTCGGTCTGATCGTAATCTAGCGACAATAACCAGGCGTGTGCCTTTTTTTTACACAAGTAATAATTCAGTGGAAAAATGTCCAGTTCTCTGTGTAATTTGTTGTAGAGATGTGGGCCAAGGAAGCATTGAAAATGATGGGAGAAAGCAGTGTTAAATTTAGAAACCGGACATATATTATGAGCTCTTCTTTTTATTTTATATAGTTTTGGATCAAATAAAGTAGATTTATGTTGCCTGAGAATACTACTTAATACAAAAAGTTGACGAACTGTTAATAATTGACAGTCAGAGTAGAGATGTTTAGTAGGGAACTGAAATGATTTATAGGTCATTACCTTGATGATCGATCTTTGAGCTCTTTCTAGTGGGATAATCATACTTTTAGAGGCTCCTCCCCAGACCGAATTGCAATCAGTGAGTATAGATTGGCATAAGGAAAAGTATGCTGTTTTTAAAAGAGTTATATCTGAAATCCGTCGTAATTTATTAAAAACCCAAACTAATTTGCGAATGCGTGCTGATACAGTATTAATATGATATTGCCAGTTGAGTTTTGAGTCCAGATAAATACCTAGGTATTTACATATAGATACTTTTTCAATAGAGATACATGAACATGTGTTATTATTGTTATCTCCACATTCATGAGCCCTGATAAAATTAATACTATTGAGTATGGGGTCTCCTCTAATTGAAAAGGGAAGGAATTTAGTTTTTTGAATATTGATTGTCAAAAGATTTTGTCTAAGCAATTGTCAATAGATGGTATGGATGGTATCGCGAGTTTTGTCGCGATGTATAATTGAGCGGCTGGAATTAGTCTGAACAATTCCTCAGAGCACTCCCCGTGGTAGATGCGATAAAATACGCAAAGAGATGCAACATATCTACGCAGTGCTGGTGATTCAAGCCGATCGACAAGAACTCGGTCGTCGACGATTCGAACCAGTCTGCGGTAGATGCGGTCAAGTAGAAGGAGCTGGCACTGGGGAGCCCCTGCCCAGAGATGAGAACAGTATGCCGTGTTGGGCTGAACCTGCGCCTTGTAAAGTAGCAAGCGGTGCGCTGGCATGAAATACTGTCCCGCTTTGCTGAGCTCGCCAAGCTTTTTAGATGCCTCTTCCAAGTGATCACGAAACTGCACATCTCTCGATATGTCGACACTGAGGATTCCGATACTGGCTGAAGCAACAAGGGGAGTGCATTGAAACCGAGGAGATACGTAAAAGCGGTTATTTTTAGCGGTAAACGCGCAAACTTTTGTCTTCTGGGGATTGAACTGAACTAGATTTAGTCGCCTCCAGTCCGAGACTTTGTTCAACAATCTCAACTTCAGATACAAGTTTGTTTCATTACTCAGAGACATTTTCCCGAGAAACATTAAATATATATAAAACTGAATTATCAGAATATCTCATCATTCATGCTTATATTTATTTATTATTGACTAGCTTTTTACCTGCGGCTTCGCTCGCGTGGTCTCCTTTTTAGAAACATCATTAAATGTATTCCACGCCAAATTTAGTAAAGTTCGATTACTTTTAGAGTCAAGTTGATGTCTGTGTATCTATGTCAGTTTTTCAAAGAATTTTTTGAATTCCTAAAGACTATTGGACCTAGATGATTGAAGGACACGTGCAGAAATAAGTTTTGCAGAATTGCATTAATATCATATGTCTAGAAATGTCTACAATTTTTTTTTATATTGGACCTGTCTTCCGATGTATCTATCCATAACAAAGATAAATAGTCTTGGAATCCAAATTTCCTATTATTATTTACTCTTTACATTCATTCATAATTTATTTTTATCTAAATAATGATGAATTTATGGTTTTATAAGCGATATTTGATTCGTATCATTGTTTCCATTTAATATTGATTGGTAAAACAATGTATTGCTGATGTGAAGCACCGACGCTGCGAGAAGTCTGAAAGTGTTTCAACATGTTGAGTATCGTCCCAACCATTACATCAGATCTGATAGACAACAAATAAACCCCCGCCCCCCACTCCATGGGTTCTTTATATTGCCCGAAACGTCATCAATTATAAAAGTTAAAATTAAACACGCTAAATTCAAGCCTCTCATTCCGCCTGTGGCACCGCTAGTGTTGCCGTTTTAGCGACTTAGTCGCTAGATCTAGCGGATTTCATGACTGTTTAGCGGGAAAAAAAATCGTTTTAGCGATAAATAAATATTTAGCGACTTCTAGCGTTTTTTGAACCGTGTACGGTGGCGACTTTTTTCGGAAATAAAAATCATGACATGAATAAATAATTTAAATTAATTTTATGTCTGATTTTCAAGTCTACTGCTGGTATCACTTAAGTAGAATGAGAATAAACGGGAATTCCCCTTATATAAACGAAACATACCTAGTCAGTCAAGGTTCATTCGTTCATTTTTACCCTTCTCGTTTACTAATATCACGTATGAGTGAGACAAATATACGGATTGATGTATATAGTCATTTATTCATGCACATTTTTTATAACGAGTTAATTAGGTATCAGTGAGATTCTAATTCATTAAGTGAAAACGTGAAAAAGACTTGTTTTTTTTTATTGTTAACATGGAAGTTCCGATAAGAAAAAAGTTATACGCACAGAATTATAGAAGCGAGTGGGAAAATTATGAAGAATTTAAACATTGGTTGAAACCCGTGCCAGGTAACTCAACTAAAGCATTTTGTAGTTATTGCCACTCTGAAATGTACGCGAAACTTAACGATCTTAAGAAGCATTTGGAAACAAAAAAGCATAAAAAACAATGCGAAATAATTTCGCAAAATAAACAATTGACATTTTCTCCGACAGCACCGAAAATTTGCAAGCATACTTCAAGAGCTGAATGTACTTTAGCTTTGTTTATTGCTGAACATAATTCAATTCGCCAGATTGACCACTTGACTGACGTATGTAAAAAATGCTTCAAAGACTCGAAATCGACCATTGACATGAAATTGCATAGAACGAAATGCACAGAAATCATTAATGATATACTGGCACCTCATTTCAAGCAGGAACTCCGAAGTGATATAGGTGATCAAAAATATAGTTTACTATTAGATGAATCTACAGATGTAAGCGTCACAAAATATCTTGGGGTCGTCGTCAGGTATTTTAGTTTGAAACGGAACAGAGTAGTTTCTGCGTTTTTAGCTCTGCAATCGCTGGAGAGTTCAGATGCTATTGGAATTGTTACCGCTCTGGTAAAGTGTTTAAAAGATCATGATCTGGACCTTAATAATTTGATTGGCATTGGAACTGACAACGCAGCTGTTATGACTGGATCCAGACATAGCGTTTATATGATTCTCAAAACACAGTATAATCTTCCACATCTCATACTGATACCATGTGTCTGCCATTCATTACAATTGGCGGTAACTCGCGCATCAGAAAACACTTTACCAAGAAACATAGAGTTTTTAATTCGTGAAACATACAACTGGTTTTCACACTCAACGAAGCGCCAAATTGAGTATAAGAAGATTTATGAATTAATCAATTGTGGTGAATCCCCGTTAACAATCTTGAAGACCTGTGACACGCGGTGGCTCTCGATTGAACCTGCAATAGTTAGAATTTTATCTCAGTGGGAAGAATTAAAAGTACATTTTTTTACTACTAAAGACGGTTGCTATACAGCAGAAATGCTGCATGCCATGTATGCAGATGAACAAAATCGTCTCTATGTAACATTTTTGAGAAGTATTTTGGGTGAGGTACAAGAGACGATAAAAATTTTTGAAAGTGAGAAAGCAAATGTAGTAAAACTGTTAAATTCACTAATGGCGTTGCTACGTTCTGTCTGCCAAAGAATTATATTACCAACGGCAGCAACCACCGACAAAGACTACATAAATCTCAAAATTAAAGACCACCTCAATCCTGTGTCTTTCCTTGGATATCTTTTTGAGTCCCAAATACAGAAACTTCCAGCGTCACATAATGTCAATATTGCTGTAGTAAGATCACGATGTATTGATTTTAATGTGAAATTAGGAGAGGAACTACAAAAACGGCTTCCAACTAACTATGAAGCCCTAGAAAAAATGGCTCTTTTGAGTGAGGAAGAGACACTAAAACAATCGAAAAATACATCAATAATAGATCTTGCAAAAGAAATGGGCATTTCCGATGAAAAAATAGATAAAATTTTGCAGCAATGGCAAACTATTCACTTTGTCGATTGGGCTCCGCTAAATGGAGATCCTATTAGCTTTTGGGCTAAAGTGGCTGCATATAAAAACGCAGCAGGAATAAACACCTTTCAAGATTTATGTGATTTTGCTTTAGCCGTCTTGTCATTGCCACACTCAAATGCAGAAGTAGAACGAGTATTTAGCGCAATGAATATAGTGAAAAACAAACTTCGAAATAAAATTTCTGAAAAAACATTAAATTCTATTCTTCTGATCAAAAACCAACTCAGAATTAAAAACAAGAATTGCTCAACTTACGATCTCCCAGACGAAGTTGTTAACGAGGTTGGCAAAAAAAGACCAAAAGTTACTGAAGACCATGGAGAGGCTTCAACTTCCGCTGACATTATATTTGAACAGCAGGATGACATCATACTTGATTTTGAAATTTAGGTACAAGCATTAAAGCTAATTATCCATTTTTTCTAACGTGTTTAGTTATATATAACTGTGTAAAAATTAAGAATTACTGTCACAATAAAAATGTTACATCTACACATTATCTTCAATAAAAATGTTTTTTTTTTTACAAAAATTTTGTTGAATTATTATTTATACCTTCGATTTAGGAGAATAAAAAGATGTTTTCTATCATCAGACAACTATAAAATCATATACAGACTTATACGATAACGATATTACATATCAGATAAGATCTAGGGACATTTAGCGGATTTTCAGAAGATATTTTTTCCCATATCTGGCGGATTTTTTAAAATTATCTAGGGACTTCTAGTTTTGTAGAACGGCAACACTGGGCACCGCTCTCGTGCGGTCGTTCCAGGTAGTCCGCGCGCCTAACGTCCCAACGTTAGTGCCCCCAGTTCCGCGAATCGCGCTCCATTGTGTTGGCGCTAATTAAGCGCTGAAGCTAGGTGAGTGATTAGTCGCTAACTCTCAGTTCTTACCCCCCCGACCTCGGTCGGGGTGGTCTGACTGAACGCTTTTTATATTGTAGTACTCTAGTACTGTATATGTTTAGTAGTTTATTATAATTATATGTGTAGTATATATAACGTGTATATTGTCATACTGTTTCTTGACTTAGCCCCCGTCCTTTTGAGGACGAGGGAGAGTTTCAGAAAAAGAACGTCCCGCACTTTTCAGTGCGGTGATCCCCCACGCCCTACTAGTAGTTTTAAATAGTTTTCTTTATTTTTTAGTTAGTTAATTAATTAGTCAACATGTCCACTCAGGACTTAAAATCGTCACTTTACGACGCCATCACTAAGGTGGAAGATTCGCAGGCGCTTTCCGCCGCCCTAGCCCTTCTGGCTGGTACCGCCCGTAAGGCAACCATCCCGCCGCCGGTGTTAGCGGACCGCTTAGAGTCCCAGAACTCGTTCGCCGCGCTAGAGATAGATATGGAGTGCTCTCACTCCGAGTCCGACGCCGCGTCGTCAGTATCCGCCTCTCGGAAGAGGCCCGCGAAAAAATCCGGCACCAGGTCATCGGAGTCAGACTCGGATGACACCGGTGCATCATTAGAGTCATATATCACGGTATCGACAAAGCGCGCAGCGAAGCGCACCGCTAAAAACCGTTCGCCAACCGCCGCAGCGGCCCGTGCCGCTCCCGCCTCCCCCGCAGCCTCCGTCGCTGCCTCAGTCCCCGCAGCCCGAGCTGCCGCGAAAGATAACTCCGCGCCGACTAAACCGGCCACGCGTTGCTCGCCGCAATTGGCCAAAAAACAAGTGCCGCCCCCTATCTTCTTAAGAGATAAGGCTGAATTTACCCGGCTTCGTAAGATCTGTTACGACTCGGGAATGAAGTACGAGATTGCTACCAACTTAGGCGTAGCAATTAAAATAATGCCAACCACGATCGACGATTTCCGCCGTATAACGAAACTTTTTACGTACGAACGTGTATCGTATCACACTTACGCTCTCCCGGAAGAGCGTAAAGTCAGGGTCGTCATCCGAGGCGTCCCGTTTGAACTCTCCAACGAGGAGATACTTGCGGACCTTAAGTCACAAGGTTTCCCCGTTGAAGCGGTTCATAAGATGCATAGCAGGACCGGGTTGAGATACCCGGTAATATTAGTAATTCTAAGTAACGTCCCGGAGGCTAAAACCATCTTCCGGCAAGTACGCACTGTGTGCGGCTTGTCTGGAGTCAAGGTTGAGTCACCGCGTAGGCGCGGTTTCCCGGCGCAATGCCACCGCTGCCAATTGTATGGTCACGCGGCTGCCAATTGCTCCGCCCCACCCAGGTGCGTTAAGTGCCTAGATCCTCATATCACGAAAGAGTGTCCCCGGCCTAAAGATGCCGTATCCCCGCCCGCGTGCGTCCTGTGTCAACAGACAGGCCACCCGGCGAGCTACAGAGGATGCCCGTGCGCTCCTCGTCCGCGTATAGTAAGACAGGTACCACCGCCGGTTATTCACCGTTCATTCCCGGCTTTATATGTTAGGAAGCCCCGTCAGGGCGTATCTCAGCCGTCTCAGGGCTTTGCACGACCCCCTCAGGGTCCCCCGAGACCACCTATTAGGCCACCTCCGGGCTTCTCAAAGCCTATGCAGGCTCCAGTTTTTCCCTGGGGCCCCAAAAAGGTAGATCCACCGCCACAGGTATTTTCTGCTCCGCAGCAGAAACAGTCGACAATTGGCGATGACTTAAACACGGTTTACGCCGCGATAAGGAACATCGACATTAATGAAATCTCGGTTTTAGCGAGTAAACTGCGCGCCGCCCGGTCCCCTCAGGACCGTCTTTTGGCTCTCGCAGAGCACAGTAATTTATTGCGTTCGTTGTAAGCTAAGTTAACTTAATTAACTTAGCTTATAATGACAGAGCCTTCTGCTCTGCCTAGAAGTCACGGTCGTATCAAGCCCAAAGGGCTATCGCTTATTTCATTTAACATTCGCGGATTGCGTAATAACCTCCCAGAGCTTAAGCTCTTCCTTAAAGATCGCGAAGTTGATTTTCTCCTCTTACAGGAAACCAATCTTAAACACAAAGACACTAAAGGCTTATCCATTAAAAATTATTCTCTTCTTCGTAATGATAGGCACGACCGCCGAGGCGGTGGCACGGCCATTTATTACAAGAAGACACTACATTGCTCTCTTATAGATACTCCGCAGCTTACCAATATGGAAGCTACGTTATGCAGGCTATCTATGACGGGACATCAGTCTTTAGTCATAGCCTCCTGTTACATTCCCCCTGGAATCCTCCCCCTCAAAGATGATTTTGAGGCAATATTATCTCTAAGTAATTCAGTCATTATGTTTGGAGATTTTAACTCTAAACATACTGAATGGACATGCCGTACAATTAACCGTAGTGGTAGGATACTGCGTGATATAACGCAGTCTCTTGACATAACCGTTTACAGCCCGCTCGGTGCAACGCATTATCCCGATGCTACCGATTTTAACCCAGATGTACTAGATTTTGCGTTACTCAAAGGAGTTTCACTCAACCTTAGGTCTATTGAGACACTAGACGATATAGGATCCGATCACCGACCGGTCTCTCTTATTCTTGGCCATCAGCCACCACCTATTATAACTACGAAAACCTTCACTAACTGGAAGGGTTTCAAGGACTCCCTAGCAAAAGCTATGGACTCGCAGGACTCCCAAAATTACCTATCGCCGGATATAGATTTAGACAGTCCCTTAAAAATCGACACCGCGGTCGAATCACTTTCAACCCTAATTAAATCCTCCCTTAAGGAGAATGAAAGGGTCGTCCCGGTTGCTAATACTAATGGGCTTCCCCTATATATTAGCAACATATTAAAAGCTAAAAAAGCTGCTTTCCGGAGAGCAGCTAAATATCCCACCCCCGAATATAGGCATACGGCTAATCGTCTTCAACGAAAACTCCGTTTGCACCTTTATGAATTTCGAGAACTCCAAAGGAGTGAACTCATGGAGAATATATCTCCCTCACATACAGCGTACTATCAGATGGCTAGAGCCCTCCGTATAGACGCTACAACTCACACTCCCCCTCTCTCCCGCCCCGACGGTACGGTTGCCTTCGAGGACGACGAGAAGGCTGAGTGCTTTGCAGACAGCATTGCCGCACAATGCTCTCCTAGCTCTCAACCTGTCGACCCCTCACATATTCAGGAAGTGGAGGATGAGGTCCGCCGCCGGAACTCACCCCCCACAACCTCTGACCCTATCACTGTGTCCAATGATGAGATCTCATCCCTCATCAAAGGACTTAAGCCCAAAAAGTCTCCGGGCGCGGATGGCATATCCAACCAAGCCCTTAAACACTTTCCAGAGCAGGTGTTAACCCTCTTATCTATTATCTTTAACGCCTGCTTCAATCTAAATTATTTTCCCACTACTTGGAAAGAGGCAACTGTCATTGGTATTCCCAAGCCAGGCAAGCCTCTTAACCTCCCCTCCAATCATCGTCCCATTAGCCTCCTAAAGGCCATGGGCAATTTCTTTGAAAGAGTCATTCTCAATCGAATGAGGCGCCATCTGTTTCCCACAGACGGTGACCCCCTTGTCATCCCACACCAATTTGGTTTCCGCGCGAAATATTCATGTCCACAGCAAGTACACCGCATTGTGGAATATATCCTCAGCGGTTTTTATCCACGTCGACTAAAGACAATCGCGGTCTTTTTCGACATTGCCAAAGCCTTCGACCGAGTCTGGCATGTAGGCCTTATTTAAAAATTATATAGGATAGGACTCTCCGATCGTCTAGTACGTCTCGTAGCCTCTTACTTACAACACCGTACCTTTCGTTTTAGACACGAAGGCACGTTATCCTCTCAGCGCCCCATTAAAGCTGGTGTTCCTCAGGGATCAGTACTAGCTCCCCTCCTGTACATCTTGTACACCAACGACATCCCAATCCCGTCGAATGGTGTACAGCTCTCACTCTTCGCAGATGACACTGCTCTATACTTCAAAAGTCCTAGAATATCTTCCGCAAGGAACAAAATCCAAAAGTCAGTCGATGACCTAGGAGATTGGTTCCAAAAATGGCGTATCGATGTGAACCCGGAGAAGAGCTCTGCAGTTCAATTCGATATTAAAAGACGCCGTAATAAAAACAAGAAAAATACTCCACCCATACGAATGCTAGGGACTGCTGTCCCATGGCAAATGACAGCAAAATATTTAGGTGTCACCCTTGACTATAGGCTTACGTTTGAGCCTCATGTCAAAAGAGTGACACGTCTAGCTCGTTTCTATCTAGGTAGGCTTAACAGTATGTTAGGCAGACATAGCAAAATGTCATTAAGAAATAAGCGAACCCTTTATAAGGTTTGTATACGACCGGTAATGTCTTACGCGGCGCCTATTTTTGCACACGCTAACGATAAAATTATTAACGAACTCCAAGTAGTTCAAAACCATTTCTGTCGTCGAGCTACGAACGCACCTTGGTACGTCCGTAATGCCGACCTTCACCGGGATTTAGAAATCCCAACAATCCAGCAATTTCTTAAAAAACTCTCTGAAAACTTCTTTAAAGTATCAGAGTCGCATACTAACACACTTATTCGTGAGGCAGTTACTTATACCGCCCCACTCCCTTCCCGCTATAGCGTCCGCAGGCCGAGAAACACTCTCTCGGACCCGCCAAATAAGTTGTCAAACGACCTGAACTGCCTCCTGGCGGCTCAGGCCAATCCTAATTAAATTTAAAATTAGTTAAAATTAATAATATGCCTTCGTAGGCAGTCCCTAAACGGCACTTAGCCGTCTGCGCCCTCTTTTCCCAAAAGAGGGTCGCTTTAGATACGGCATATGAGGCTTTAATAAAGCTAGTTGCCAGTCCCCAAAGGCAGTTTTTAGGGGGTATCACTTAGGTTCCCCTTGTAGGCAGTGAGTCCCCCATAACCACTATAGACCGGCTATAGTGGTATGCGTAATGCATTTTCTGCCTCCCTCTGGGTAGCCCTTTTCCAAATTGCTTCGGGCGCAAAAAAAAAAAAAAAAAAAAAAAAAACGCTAAATTCCTAATGATTACTTTCATTGCAAATGAAGTTCTGTTCGCAGTGAACGTAGGTAGAACTACACTCATGATCGAAAACAGAAAAATATTCGCCTTGTTGTGGCGGCGAAAGAGGATTCGCCACCTCATATCGTTCCGTGTGTGTCCTAAGAGGCGATAGAGGAAAACAAACAGGAGATGGGGAACATCATGTTCCTGACAACAGTTCAAAATAATAAATGCTGCGTATGTCAACCTTCCTGCCAAGCGTGGCAACCATAGCAAATATCCAGCCTATTTGACAAGTTATGGGGGAGACCTATGTTCAGTTTAGTGGACTTTTGATAGGTTGTAATGATAACGGTGATGAGTTCTATTCTTTCGAATCTTTGCTACCGTTAATAGTTACTGTAGTGTGAAAACAAAAACGTAACATCTCCGAAAATATAAATGATATAAAAACAGCATAATTGCCCCATTAAAACTAAAAAAGTAGCGACCTACATACATGTCACTACTGGGCACATGCCACATAGCTTTTGGCCAAAAAAAGTGCCAACGCTGGACCACCTCAGCTGGGGAACTTCTGTGATATTCAGGTTTTCTTTCACCGCCGAGAACGTGGTAAATCGATACTTCAAGTTGCATTTAAGATATATGTAAAAATATATAATAATGCTTTTATACTATGAAATTTACCTTTGCCTTTGACAAGTAAAACAAAATATATCTTTGATTAAGTAAAATCTGCAATCTTCGACATTTAAAGTATTTTTTCGCAACAGCCTGTTCATTTCCATATCTAATGTGAGCTATGAAACCACTACTGACACAAAAATCTTGATTTGTCTGATAATAAGAAAACTTAAAAATACAAAAATCCAATAAACTGA
Source organism: Parnassius glacialis (assembly GCA_033319125.1). Taxonomy (NCBI): domain Eukaryota; kingdom Metazoa; phylum Arthropoda; class Insecta; order Lepidoptera; family Papilionidae; genus Parnassius; species Parnassius glacialis. Next base: position 22,502,663 of record JAVANC010000008.1, read on the forward strand.
TTTATAAGTCTCATTAAAGGTATAAAAACTAAAGTAGCAGCTTACATACGTCTCACTACTGTGCACACGGCTCTACATTACCTATAGTGTTTGTGAGCAGAAAAGAGTATGCCGCAATCCTTCAACTACTACTCCGACATTTAGGTTTGCCCACGAAGTTTTTCTTCACCACTTCACTGGGTACCTATGTAGTAAGTCAGTACGTAAAATTTCCCATAACAGATTCATTTGTCCTCAAAGGACTCGTACACGTTTTGCTCCCTTGCCATGATGAAATCTCACGGCGAGCTACATGACTCTCGTATTTGTTTAAATAAAATTCATAAAAACTGAAACAAAGCTTTTGTACCATTGTTGGCCATATCTACCGAGTAATAAGAAACCCAACGATACCACGAACTAATCCATCAAATAGAGATAAAATCACACAGTGCACTTAATTTCCAATTGTTTACATCAGATAACGTGATAACATATGAAGTAGGTAAATTGTGGTAAATAATCCCGATAATGACCACCTAGATATTTTTAAGGGTGACAATTTTTGATGTTGCACGAATAAGAATTCGGTAGCATTCTAAAACTTAATTTTATCAGTTACTTATCATTAGTTTATTTAGAGAAAGTAGAGGGTGCTATATTACATTAATACTATGAAAGTCAAAACTATACTATCTCGTAATATCGGCTATAGAAGAAAGAAGGCTCAATAGCCACCCCAAAACCGGGAACATTTATTTATTATATTATATATAAAAAAGGCAATAAGTGATGTTGATTCTGTTAAAAATCTGTTTCCGTTAAAAACACGCTATCGGCGCCGCTAGCCGTAAAAAACTATTTGACGACATGAAGATATTGTCATGAAATAGCAATATTGTGTTAAGTTAGTGATATCGTTAAACGATCTCTACTCTTTGTTTGGCTAAGCTATATTATGACATGGTCAACAAACAGTGATAAATATGATGAAATTACACCATTTCACGAAATAATGATTTCATGAGAATTTTACAATAATTGCAGGACGGACCAGTTTTAATCAGTTTACATACAGATATAGTATTAAATGTATGAAAAAATATAAACGTGATAGATGATGTCATGATGTTTTTAGATAATAGATGTCACTTTTATCTATTATTTTTTAAATTTTAATTATTGCACTTTTAAAATGAAGCAACGATTAAATTAAGACTTAGGATTTTAAAATAATTTTATTAATGTAATTATTTAAACATATAAATGTAAGTTATTATAATTTATTAGTTACTAAAGGCAAAATGTAGGCTTTTTTCATTTGATGATAGATGGCGCTGTTTTGACAATTAAAACGTATATTGTCAGCGGAGTTTAAAATTGTTATGCAAAGGTTAAAACTAATTTAAACTAAATTTACATATATAATATTTCTTTTAAAATTCCCGTCATCCCGCCTATTAACTAAAATAATCATTTATAATAGAAAATTAACTTCTAAAGGAAGAAAAATACCTAACCTTCTTTTTTAAGTTTCGTAATCGGATAAAAAGTAGCCTATAAGTTGCCCCGGGGTACTAACTATCTACATATAAAATGTTACGGAAATTGGTCCAGTAGTTTTTGCGTGAATCGGTAATACACAGACAGACAGACAGATAGACAAAAATTCTAAAAACTACTAATTTAGCTTCAGCACACTTTATTTAGTAATATGGACTTGTTTTTTCAAAAATATGTTACAGTTACAGACACGGCTTTTCTACAGATTTATTATATGTATAGATAATGGCTTTTTACGACCAAGAATGAACACATTTTCACCTCGACATTTTATCACTGAATTATTTGCGAAGCATGAAATTAAATCCATTCATGGTTAAAGAAACATTTGAGAGATCATTGACACAGAGTATTGAATGGAAAATATTTTGTATATTAAAACGTGATGCGAAACAAAAGCAATCAACCGTGCGGGAAGTTTTCTTCTTTCATCGTCTCACAACACAATGACTCACTTCTTTTGCGTAGCTCGAACAAATATTGTCATTGGTAATAGTTGTCTACTTCAGATTAAAAAAAGTTAAAGCGGGTTTAATTGTTTAATAAGACAGACCATTCGATTGTAAGTAGCTACTGTAGTTTATAGACATTTGCAACTATTTTCAAATAAAGATGGCTACAGATGCGTTGTCACCTCTGAAAACTAAGATGAAACTACACAGACTGCACTGAGACCAGCCGTAGTGACTAAGATTCGGTCTAGAGGAGATTTTTATTGGCCATGTATGTATTAATGTAATTGAATATTATAATTCAGTTTTCACCTGTTTCCAGACGTCGGAATAAGCTGAAATTTCGCAAACGTGTTAAGATCCGACGGCCATACAATTGTTTCGTGCCTATGGCCTAGTATTATCACTCATCATCACAGCTCTTGACCAATTCGTGCTGCAATTTTTTTATAAAATCTAAAATTATTTAATACACTTTTGTTATGATATTATATTATATGAGCTTAACCTGTATGGTGCGTATGAATGTAATGGAGTTGCATGATTAACTTTTTAACTACTTCTGGGCGTTTTAATGATTTTAATTTTTGCCGACGTATCGGGAACCAATGACAACATAATAATTAATTTACTGTGATCTAAGCTCGACGTTGTTGACAAGTATGTTTACCTGGGACAAATAGTCCGACTAGGTAAGTCCAACTTCGACCGAGAGGTCAATCGACGGATTCAACTCGGCTGGGTAGCGTTCGGGAAGCTACGACACATCTTCTCGTCAGAAATACCTCAAAACCTTAAAACAAAATTGTACAACCAGTGCGTGTTTCCAGTGATGACTTACGGAACTGAGACGTGGTCCTTCACTGCTGGCCGTATGAGGAAGCTCAAGGTCGCTCAGCGAGCTATGGAGAAGGCTATGCTCGGAGTTTCTCTGCGTGATAAACTTAGGAATGAGGATATCCGCAGTAGAACCAGAGTAGCCAACATAGCCCAACGGATTAGTAAGCTGAAGTGGCAGTGGGCCGGCAATATAGCTCGAAGAATCGACCCGATGGGGAAGAAAGGTTCTCGAGTGGCAGCCTCGTACCGGTAGGCGAAGTGTGGGGCGTCCTCCCACGAGATGGTGTGACGACCTCGTAAGACATGCAGGAAGTCGATGGATGCAGTTGGCTCAGGACCGTGCTTTGTGGCATTCTTTGGGGGAGGCCTATGTTCAGCTGTGGACTTGTGAGGGGCTGTAATGATGATGATGATGATGATCTAATAATAATGTTCTCGCTAAAATCATCACAGCTCATGGTTAATGCTTGTTGCTTGAAATTTTAAGCTCTAACAAAAAATATTAAAGCAAATTTATAGCGCAGAAGTGTATGACAGAGTCGGAAAAGGACGCCTTAGACGGAATTTTATCGAACAAATTGGTGATATATTGAAAAAGAGCCAAATTTTCCCGATGAATTTGTATGCCTTTGATGTGAAAGAAGCGAAATAGGTGTGTTAGGACCGTGCCAAATGGAACTACCAATCTGGATAATAAGACAGAGAGTTTATATAAGTATATGTAATCTATACAAATAATATGTAGAGTATGAATTTTGTGACTTTGTGTATATATTTTTTAAATAATTGAAATAAAAGGCTTAAGTTTATTAAAATACGGTGAAGCACAAACTTAACTGGAGAGTAATCTCTGGAACCACTGCAGCTTTTTGAAAAATTCTTCCATCATTTGAAAGGTATATTATTTTAGGTGGGTATAGGCTCTATATTATGTCTATAAGGTATGATGATATTTGTCAACTAATTCGGAAGAAGTCGTTCTAAAAGTCAAAAAAAAAGTCGTCTAGTCGTAAAAAGTTTTTGGCCAAAAACCAGAAAGTTTTTTGTGCGTTCATGGATAAGTCCATGAAAAACCTGCTTTTATGCTTTTCGTTGGTTTCATTACTTCATCTAGACTTATCTCCCTACCTCTCTCTTCTTTCGAAATTTCTATTTCACTTAATTCATACGACTCTTCACTCATAAACAAGCTTTCAAAGTATTCCTTCCATCTCTTTAAATTCGAAAATTCATCATTCAGCATGCAGCCATTCTCGTCTCGTATAGCATTAATTCTAGGCTGTTTTGAATTTCAAAGGCTTATGACAGAGTCATTTGAGTTGAGCGCTGGTTTGATATATGCATTAAGGTCTCTTTATAGGGACTCAAAGGCTTGTGTGAGGATCAACGGGGTCTTTTCGGACTGGTTTGGCATTCAAAAAGGTGTCAGACAGGGCTGTGTAGCTTCCCCGTTTCAGTTTAACCTATTTATGGACAGTTGTTTGCAAACTTTGAAAGTTGAAGAATGTGGGTTGAAAATGGGTGAGTTAACCGTCAAATGAATTTTGTACGCCGATGATCAAGTCATATTTCCATCGTCAGCGGCCGAGTTGCAAATGATGGTTACTTTAATGAACTGGTCATAAGACGGCTCCGTGGCGCAGTGGCTCAGCAATGAGTTGCTTGCGCTGGGGGGCGCGGGTTCGAATCCCGCACGGAACAAGTATTTGTATGGCCTACAAATAATTGTTCCGGGTCTGGATGTTTGTCCTTGTGCAATTTGTGTTTGTAAACTGCCTCCACGAAACAGGAGAAAATCCTAGTGTGGGGGTAACGTTTTTTAAAAATTAAAAAAAGAAAAGAAAGGGGTATGAAAGTGAACGCAAGTAAGACGATAGTAATGGTTTTTGAAACACAAGAAAGTAAAACGTTATGTGAAATAAGAATAGAAGGGGAGTTGACTGAGCAAGTGAATGAGTTTGTATATTTAGGATGTTTATTTAGCAGGGATGGTAGATATGAAAAGGATATAGAAAGGCGAGTGAACGCAGAAAATAGAATGAATGGGGCTCTACACGTTATTATAAGGAGTCAGAATGTTTCAAATAAGGCACTATGGCAAAACATAATGCTGTGTTAGTCCCTATTTTAATGTATGGCAGTGAAAGTTACGTCTGGCAGAAGAAGCATAAGAGTAGAATAAATGCTGTAGAAATGCGGTCACTAAGGAGTATGCTAGGGCTGAATCGGAATGACAGGGTGAGAAATAGTGTGATAAGAGAAAAGTGTGGTTTGCAAGATGACGTTGTGACCAGGATTAAGAAAGGAATGCTTCGGTGGTTTGCTCATGTAGAAAGAATGAACGAAGAAAGAGTGACAAAACAAATTTATGTTGCAGAAGTGAACGGCAGAGTCGGGAAGGGACGCCCTAGACGAAGGGTTATCGACCAAATCGGCGATACATTGAAACTGGGCCAGATTAGGAGTACCCTTAACCGACGAGCGTGTATGCGTAGATTTATGTACGTAAAGGAGGCGAAAGAGGTGTGGCAGGATCGCGCCAAATGGAAGTCCGTAGTCTCTGCCTACCCCTCTGGGTGACAGGCGTGACTGTTTGTGTGTTATATGATATATTTGTATTTGTTTGCAAAAATTAATTTTAATGTTAAAGTAAGTTATACACCTGTGAAACTGATACTCACAATCTTACTATATAAACTGTACCAATTTTTGTGTTTGGTGTGTTGTAAAAATAAATATATCAATTTTCTTAGTAAATAACTATGGCAAATATCTTCCCTATGAAGCAATATATTGGGAATGCCTATGTTAACAGTATACTTTGACAGGATGCAACGAATGCGTAGTAGAGCCATGCTGCAGCTATATTATGGTTGTAACATCAATGAGTCAGCTCGACCGGAAAGGACCACGCTCTCAAAGAATACCAGCATAAAATAGCAGCTCAATGCTGCTGTGTTTCGTATGGTGAGTGTAGAGAACCGGATACCCTTTTTACTAGATACTAGGTATTCCATCTTAGTCCTCGGAGAGAACATCGACTTCATCAGGTGAACTACGTGCTCGTTTTTCACCCTTATGCGATAAAAAAATTGAATAAATGAATAATCATTTCAATAGTGACTTGCCTAGCATTAGGAATGAAGCCATTTGGTTTATTAGTATTGCTCTTTCATAAGTCTCTGACTGCTTTAATCCAGCTTTACAATTAATCTTCCCGTCTCGCCTTGCTAAGACACGAACAAGAATAATGAAGTCGTAATACATACACAGACAGACCATTATTTTATCTCGCTTTCTTTATATAAATTGTATTTAGTGGTGAAATAAAATAATAAATAATGTTATCTGTTACTCGTCGTGTATCTGTATCTGACTACCTCGTCGGTCTGGGGGTTGTGAACGCTATTTATTGTTGATCATAAGGTCTGGCTTCGAAACCCGGGTCGGCATAAAATCATTTATTTTTATTCAGTTATTGCATTTTTCCGTCAAGAAATTCTTATTCCTACACACCGTGCCTCGAAACGCACATATAGCCAATGATCCTCAGTGTGATCTCTCTCCGGTCGTGTCGGATTACCGTTTCATTAGACTATGAGAGTGAGGTAATAGAGCGTGCGCCTGTGCTTGCGCAAACACTCGTTGAGACTGGCCGCCGTGACTGCAATTCGGTCTGGAGGACATTATCAATGTTATCTGTATAATCACCACCCTTATACGGTCCATCACAAGTCCACTGTTAACAATAGTCCTTCCACTCCACATGATTTGCCACAAAGCGCGTTCATATACAGTCTGAAACTGGAGTATCTACTCTTTTTACTTAACGCTTTTTTATTTATAATCATTACTTTTTGAAATAACTTATTTAAGTTAAATCATTAACTATAAACCTTTGTAAAGCTATAAATATTAATTGACGTCATAATTTTAAAGTAAGGAGGGGAATATTTAAGTTTTTCTAATTTTTAGTTGAACTGTCAATTTTTATTTAACATATGTTATTTTATTTAACATGATATTAATGTAGCAGCAAGAGGTTGATGTGTTTTATTTGGTATGATTACGAGAGTTGTAGTAAGTAACCATATTTACTGGTTACGATGCATTTCATCTTATTTCTCAGGGTTAACAACTTATCTGCATATTGATTTATAATCGAAAATGTAAATGGAGGCCTCAAAATTCACTTATTATCAGTGGATTGTGTGCTCGTCACTTAGCCTTAGTCTATAAAAATATAAGTATTGTAGATAAAACTCTTCAAAATCTATGATATCAACCTTAAGAAAAGTGTGTTTTTCGTAGCAATATCACGTCCACTAACATGATGTAACTTAGTGGGTCCAATGTTGCTTCACGGTCTAGTCTACTGGTAACTTTTAACAGCGGTAGAGCCACGCGGCAGCTTTTGCTGTCGCATGGATGGGCCGGCTCGAACCGGGGTGGTACCACGACCTCACAGAAAACCAGCGTGAAGTAGAGATTTACCTCTGCGTTTCGCTTGGTGAGTGCAGGTGGCCGGAGGCCCTTTTTACTGGAAATGAGGCATTCCATCTTAGTCCTCACGGGTGACAACGCATCTACATTTTGATTTGTAATAGAGGATAGATGTAGATGTCTATGGGCCGCAGCAACCACTTACTATCAGGTGGACTGTGTGCTCGTTTGTCACCCTTATCCTATAAAAAAAAACTTCGGTGGGAGCACTTTTCGCTCATGGTAATCAAATCATGTAGGTAATAGTCAATTTTTAACGTAGACTTGCACTTACTACATTTATTAAGGGAAAAACAAACCATTGCAAAGATACAAAAACACCCTCAAGTGCATGCTATGCACGATTAGCGTCTTTGTGCTAATAACCCTAAATTTTGCAGGATTTATTCGAAAAACAACAAATAATAAAATGTAACAAAAAAACTGGCATATTCTTGAAGTGGTGCGTCAAACATGTTTAAATCGTAACCCAGCACGACGATCTGAAATATTTTTAACTACCTGAACTCCTTAAGTAGGAATTCCAAATTTAAAATCACGTCTGCATTTTGACTAGCATTATATTATAGCTGTGCCTGGTAACGGAAATGCAACTTCTCCAAATGGTTGTTTCTTATATATCTTTGACTTGGATTATCGTGTTTCAATTCTTTCAAATCTTCAATTCAAAATTCAATTCTAATGTAATACTAATGCATAAAGAATTTTTCAAATTTGGAATTCAACAGAAATACAAATCCTAAGTAATAATAATATTTAACGTTGTTGAGTATCATTTAAGTAATTACAACGCAGCATGACGTGCTGGTTTTGAATAAGAGTAATGGAAACTTGAGATTAATAAGCTAATGGCTGACTTTCAAATAAAAATAAAGTAAAAAGTTAGTCATTAGCCTAATGGCAGGGCGCGGACCGCCAACTCGAAATGTCGTTGGTTCAAATCCGCCATTCGTCTACTGTCGTGAACCTTTTCTAACACAAGCATTTTAAGCTTACCAGAAGTGGTGTAACGGGATATTAGTAATGTTTAATAGCATTACATACATACATCCTATACGTGGTAGAGCCATGCTGCAGCTATATTAGTAGTATAATTGTAGCACGAATGGGTCAGCTCGACCGGGGAAGGACCACGCACTCACAGAATACCAGCATAAAATAGCAGCTTAACACTGCTGAGTTTCGTATTGTGAGTGTAGAGCAACGGAGACTCTTTTTACTGGAAAAGGGGCATTCCGTCCTATTCCTCACGGGTGACAACGCATCTGCATTTTGATTCGCAAACGTGGATAAATGTAGATGTCTATGGACCACAGTAACCACTTACCATCAGGTGGACTGTGTGCTCGTTTGTCACTCTATCCTATAAAAAAAATTACAAAAAACCAACTATAAAATGTTTTTTTTTAACTTCAAATTTTACAGCCATATTATTTTCGGTTTTAAAAAAAAGTTGTAGTGTTATGCTACATACATTTCATTGTACACTAATTCTCCATTTTGTTTTGATATTCTGCATTCATGTTTTGCATCACTTTATACTATTTTTTTCATTCTGTTTTTGATTTTCTGCATTTATATTTTGCATCACCTTTATTTATATAGGATCCTGTAACGTTTTTACACAATAACATATCATTTTACTGCGTATTTTCACACTATTTAGTACTTTTAAAATAGCTGTCAATGGAGTCTTACCTTTTTTGGTCTTTTATTGAATTCTCTGTAACTCTACAATTTCAGGCTTCGTGCACGCTGCCGTGCATTAGTTTTTCCTATGTGAATAATATCTCATTTCTTACTAAAATGTAATAGTTTCTTAATAATAGTCCAAAAACCAAAAATTGCTAAATATGACAACTATTATTTATGTCGTTGTTATGGTAACTTTTATTCAAATTCGTCTCTGGTATGATGTTCTTTCTACATAAATACTCTTTGGCTGTAGGTCATTTATAATAAATTTCGTTTTAATTTAAATAATTTCTCGTTCTCTCTAAAAAGGTATTAAAGCCGAGCAATTGGAGAATACAGGACAGTCTCGCTTCAGTTCTCAAACGAGAAACATCTACTAAAGGCCTTATCCCGTGGCCGCTTTGCCCCGGGATCCTGCAAGCCTCCATTTACACGTGAAGTCGTCGGCAGTCTGCTTCAAGCGCGGGGCCACACTACCTTCGGGTGCGCTACGACTGCTTGCTCCAGGCGCCGAGTGCACCTACTGCCCGCGCTACCTTCGGGCACGCTACGACTGCTTGCTCCAGGCGCCGAGTGCACCTATTGCCCGCGCTACCTCTGGGCGCGGCGACTACTTCTCCAAGTACTGAGCGCACCTACCCCAGGCGCTACGTGCGACGGCTCCGGACGCTGCGTGTGCCCAGTCCAGGCGCTGCGTGCCGTCGCCGCTGAGAAACCTCAAGCTCTGCGTGTGCCTATTTCTACAAAAGCAGCGAGGCTCCAGGCTCCACTATAAAACTATATTGTCCTATTCTCCTATCTTTATTTTTTTTAAAACCTAATTGTAATCTCATTTCATCCATCATCTTCATATTTCATTTTTTTTATAAAATTGTAAATACTCTTTTAAAAAAACTTAAATATATTATTTTCTTGGTCTACTTTTGTTGTTTTGCTGTTCTTAGTTTAGGTTCTTTCTTTTTTAATTGTCGCTTCACGACAAAGTATTGGTAAAAAAAGCATTAATTTCATCTGATAGTAAATTAATGTTGTCCATAGACACCTACAACAGTGGTAGAGCCACGAGGCAGCTTTTGCTGTCGCACGGATGGGCCGGCTCGAACCGGGGTGGTACCACGACCTCACAGAATACGAGCGTGAAGTTAGAGGTTTACCTCTGCGTTTCGCTTGGTGAGTGCCGGTGGCCGGAGGCCCTTTTTACTGGAAATGAGGCATTCCATCTTAGTCCTCATGGGTGACAATGCATCTGCATTTTGATTTGTAATAGAGGATAGATGTAGATGTCTATGGGCTGCAGCAACCACTTACTATCCGGTGGACTGTGTGCTCGTTTGTCACCCTTATCTTATAAAAAAATCTTTGATTAAACACACTACACTTACACTTTATATACATATCTATATTTAATTTATAAAATTAGATGTCGTCGTTGATCTCTCAGTTGTAGTTAGATACGAACGATGGTGTAATAATCGCCCATGAGCAAAAGTAAATGAGAAGCACATTGAAAGAACCTAGAAGCGTTATCGTCCGTTAGGATTAAAGACTAAGGTAAGAGGAATTCCTCATTACCGGTACAGTAGGTCTCAGATTCGTGGTACTTCCTTCGTCAAGCCGGCATAGTACATAGTATTAGTACTGCAGACATAATAACGTTACAATGTGACTCTATAGCTCTACTAACATAGTTAATTATTAAAGTAATAAAGTTCCCCCTTAAAGTATGTATAGCGCTGGTCGTTAGCTGTTTTTTTTTTGGGGTGACGGACGGTCATGTGAAACTTTAGAATTAACGAGAGGTGAAGTTATTTATTACACAATGTAATTAAAAAGTAAAATTTTAAAATATAAATGTTTAATAATAATAATGTTTAAAATCTAAATTATGTAAATACGTAAAACAATGCCTTAATGGTTTGCTCTTTAATTTTTTGCACAATTTTTAACTCTGTTTTTATTTTTTATTCTTTTAGGAATATCCGTAGTTGAATTTATACATTTCTAATATAATTAAGATATGCAGGAAGTCGATGGAAACAGGTGGATCAGGACTGTGCTTTGTGGCATTACTTGGGGAGGCTTATGTTCAGCAGTGGACTTGTGAAGGGCTGTAATGATAATGAAGATGAATCTAATTAATTTACGTGGGGAACACTGGAATGAGCGGGAATAAGAAAAACTACATGCACGGTATAGCTAAATTGTATTTTATTGTTTTTCGAAGTATTCTCCGTTCAACTTAATGCACTTTTCCATTCGTGCAAACCAATCATTAAAACAGTAATTCCAGTCTGAAGTTGATGTTGATAAAATGGCTGATATGAACGCTTCCACAGCTGCTTCGGGGTCTTCAAACCGTTGACCCTGTAATAAATCTTTCAGTTTTCCTGCTTCAAAAAATCATTTGTCTTCCGAGCCGTATGGGAGCTCGCATTATCGTGATGTAAGTTGATGCGACGTTTCGGGTTATTTTTTCGGAGTTTGGCTATCATTTCTGGCAATCAAACCGCGATATACCACTCAGCGGTAACCGTTCTGCGTTCCTGTAAAGGAATTGTAGCAACATGCCTCTTTTTCGAGACAAACGTAGCGACCATTTTCTTTGATACGCTGCAGGAGCGAACCACTTTCGTTGGTTTGACCTCGCTTTCGAAGACCCAAACTGCTGACTGATGTTTTCTTTCAGGTGCATATGTATAAATCCATGATTCGTCACCTGAGACGATATTATAAACGGCATTTGACTTCCCTCCATTGAAGCGTGTCAGAATATTCCGGCACCAACCTACACGAGCCGACTTTTGCTCTTCGGACAAATTGTGGGGAAACCATCGGGAAACTTTCTTACACACAGCTCATTATGTAATATCGACTGAATTGCAGTCATTCCGATACTGATAACAGCCCGAATCTGCTCGTATGTCACATGACGGTCATCTAATATAATAGTTCGCACAGCTGCGATGTTTTCAGGCGTGACCGCTGTTATTTTTTTCATTTTTTTTATGGAATAGGGGGCAAACGAGCATGCGGCTCACCTGATGGTAAGTGACTACCGCCGCCCATGAACAACCGCAACACCAGGGGAATTGCAGATGCGTTGCCGGCCTTTTAGAAAGGTGCCTTTTAAAAAGATCTTTTCTTGAAGGTTCCTAAGTCGTATCGGTCCGGAAAATTCGCTGATGGTAATCATCTCCACAAGGAAGTCGTGCGAGGAAGAAAACTTCTTCTAAATCGCACAGTGGTGGACCGCCAATCATCCAGATGGTATGGATGGTAACGCGAGTTTTGACGCGATGTGCGATGGTGAAATTGAGCGGCTGGAATTAGTCCGAACAATTCCTCAGAGCACTCCCCGTGAAAGATGCGATAAAATACGCAAAGAGATGCAACATCTCTACGCAGTGCCAGTGTATCGAGCCGATCAGAAAGAACTCGGTCGTCGACGATTCAAACCGCTCTGCGCTGGATGCGGTCAAGTGGAAGGAGCTGGCACTGGGGTGCCCCGGCCCAGAGATGAGAACAGTATTCCATGTGGGGCCGAACTTGCGCTTTGTAAAGTTGCAAGCGATGTGCCGGCATGAAATACTGTCTCGCTCTGCTGAGCACGCCAAGCTTTTTAGAGGCCAATTTGGCCTTCACTTCCAAGTGACCACGAAACTCCACACTATTCGATATGTCGACGCCAAGGATTCCGATGCTGGCTGAGGCAGCAAGGGGAGTACCTTGAAACTGAGGAGATACGACAAAAGGGTTCTTTTTTGCTGTAAACGCGCAAACTTGTGTCTTCTGGGGATTGAACTGGACCAGATTTAGTCGGCCCAAATCCGAGACTTTGTTAAGCAAAGACTCGACTTCAGACACAAGTTTGTTCCGGTACTCGGCGACGTTTTCCCGAGAAATATTGGCACGGCCGGTATATAAGGCATCACCAGTGCTGTCGTCTGCATAGCAATGAATGCTACCAGTTAGCAACATAATATCATTGATATGCAGGAGAAACAGCGTTGGTGATAGCACGCAGCCTTGTGGAACACCAGCGTTGATAGGCTTGAGAGCAGAGCATGCACCGTCTACTACGACCTTGATGCTCCGATCAGCAAGGAAACTGGTGATCCATTTGCACAATTTCTCGGGAAGCCCATAGGCAGGAAGCTTCGAAAGAAGCGCTTTGTGCCAGACCCGATCAAAGGCCTTCGCTACGTCCAAACTAACGGCTAATGCCTCCCCCTTGGACTCTACTGCCTCCGCCCATCTATGAGTTAAGTAGACTAGAAGATCACCAGCTGATCGACCCCGACGAAAACCGTACTGGCGGTCACTAATCAGCTGGTGATCCTCAAGGTACCTCATGAGCTGGCAGTTTATAACGGCTTCCATTATTTTGGAGAACAAGGAGGTGATGGCGATAGGCCTGTAGTTGGACGGGTCTGAGCGGTCGCCTTTTTTAGGGATCGGGTGCATCTTGGTCGACCTGCAGAAGAAACAGTGCTGAGCGACACACGACCGCGTCAAAACTCGGCATACCAGCGGTATATTGTCGCTTGACTCGGTGCTTCAACATCATAAATCGAAACAAGTTCGCTGAGGCCCGTATTCACAAACGACACATACATAAGTATGGTAGCAACTAGTGTTTTAGCATAGTTGCTAAGTACGTTATTTCTCACTGCGTTCGTCATGGTAGGCCGTTCATTTCATGAGCAATACTTAGTGGACTCTTTGTTGTGCGGACACATAGCACTGAATGGGGCGCCGTGATTGGTTAACGTTGTGACGCGAATTCACTCGATTTGAATGACAGATAAAAAATAATAACACGTGTTGTTTTCTTTCAGTTAAAAGACGTTACTGGTACTGTTATTATAGGGTACCTATGCATAAGTATTATTAAAATAATGTGGATTTGAAACTGTTGATAGGTAGATTAACTGAATTGTTATTACAAATCTGGAAACTCCCTGATGAATAAAATCTTAAGGCCACTAGTAACTTTCAAAAGATCTGCATTTATTAGAAGCAGAAGTATTTTTATGACGATATCTTTTGAAAACCTATAGTGACTTTAAAATTCATTGGCACTGTAATAATCAAAAGGATTTTGAAAGTCACATATCACTTTTCTTGTGCTAATCGTTCTTTGCATTTTTTTTATAGAATAAGGGTGACAAACGAGCACACAGTCCACCTGATGGTAAGTTGTTGCTGCGGCCCATAGACATCTACATCTATCCTCTATTACAAATCAAAATGTAGATGCGTTGTCACCCGTGAGGACTAAGATGGAATGCCTTATTTCCAGTAAAAAGGGCCTCCGGCCACCTACACTCACCAAGCGAAACGCAGAGGTAAACCTCTACTTCACGCTGGTTTTCTGTGAGGTCGTGGTACCACCCCGGTTCGAGCCGGCCCATCCATGCATTGCATGTTTATTCTCTCCAGGATATAATTATCAAAATCATCTTCGCTGCTGTAATCCATTGCAATTATTTAAACAAAACTAATCAGCGTATCACAAATCAACAAACAAGCTATATACCCCATACCAGTTTGCGTTGATTTGTCGCACTATGCGTAGCGTAAAGTAACTAGCGAGCTACTTTATTTGTGCGTTCATTTTGATGAGCGCATAGTGTTGTCTAACACTCAAGTGACGTTTATGAAACAAAATTTCGTCCACTGTGCGTTAAAGCCTACTGTGCGCACGCATAGTATCGTTCTTGAATACGGGTGTGAGACATTTGTCTTGAGATAAGCCGCGACGAAAATTGTGATAAATTATGGCACCGAAATTTTCACGCGGGAGCTCCATGTTAACGACGTGTCAACTTTAAACCAACATAGTTTTTGTTTTTAAACATTTTTTTAATTATTTGAATGTCATTAAGATTCTAAGAGGCCTATTCAAATTCTAAAAAAGGTTTCTTTGTAACTCAATCCGAAATATTCTATTCCCGATTATTTCAGTGTGCTCCTTCGTAAATATTACTAATATTTCAGAAAGAAATATTAACCCTAAAAATTTGCTAGCAAATTAATCCTCCGCCATGAAATCTATCAAATATTTCACCTTAGGAATGTCGAAGTGGCGCGGCCCTAATAGCAGAAAAAATGTTGTCAAAAAAGTCAAAGATATTATTCACTTAACTTATATTATTACCCTTTTTAATAAATTTGTTAGAAAAACTTTTTTAACTTTAAATCAATATTGTACCGAACAGAAAAATGGACCCAAGTGGGCGTCTTCTCAATAAAAATAACAAAACTTTAAAAAAACTAAAAACCGATTTCAAAAATCTAAAAGGAATATAATAATTTTCATACAATATAATAGGTTCTTAAGATGGTGAAAAGAAAAAAACATGTCGATTAAAGTCCTGACATCAGAAGCTAATAAGTAATGTGGAAATTACTTTAATTTACTTAGATAATTGAAAAACATACAATATGAAAATTTCGCTTTACATATTACATACAAAAAATGCAATTGTATTGAGAATCCTTTCCCTATTTTGCAGTACTTTGTAGTGTCAAACACAACTAAAACCATGGAAAAGTCCAAGAAAACCTTCGATAGATGGCAGTATACCGACCCTCATGGCACCAGATCAATAACGAAGAGCAGCAACATAGAGTGTGAAACATGCGACGAGGTATTGCGTTCGACAATTCGCCAGCCATGCTTGGTGATTTCAGAAAGTCATTCCTAACATGGGATTCAGCAGCGCACTGTTAATTATAAGAAACGAATAAGAGTTCTTTTTTTATAGGATAGGGTGACAAACGAGCACACAACGCACATGATAGTAAGTGGTTGCTGTGGCCTTTAGACATCGACATCTATCATCAATCAATAACCAAAATGCAGATGCGTTGTCTCCCGTAAGAACTAAGATGGAATGCCTCTTTTCTAGTAAAACGGGTCTCTGGTTCTGTACACTCACCATACGAAACACAGCAGTGTAAAGCTGCTATTTTACGCTGGTATTCTGTTAGAGCTTGGTCCTTCCCCGGCCGAGCCGTCCCACTCGTGCTACAAGTAGACTACTAATATAGCTGCAGCTTGATCCTACCACGTATAAATGCAGCATGGCTCTACCACGTAGAAAACGTTCCTTTCGGTTTTTAAAACGTAAAGTTAAGTTACAGCCTCTATAATTCCCACTGTCGGGAAAAGGCCTTCTCTTCCCGAATGAGTGAGTTATTAAGTAGATAGTTCGCAGCATAGCTCAAATATGTCTTGTTTGTTATTTTAATTACAACGATATTTAAATGTTAATAATTAAAAATTAAAAATTTTGTACAGCCGACTTCAATATAAGCGACTTCAATATAGGTTATTTAAGAATAACTCAATAACCATTGGTCTCACCTTGATCAAATTCATATGGGACCACACGAGAACTATAAGCTTTCATATAAAAAAAGAATCATCCAAATTGGTTCGCCCAGTAGAAAGTTATGAGGTAACACACATAAAAAAAAAAACAAAAAAAAACATACACTGGAATTGAGTACCGTCTCCTTTTTGGAAGTCGGCAGAAAATGTTTATCTCTTAGGCATGCAGGTTATTAATCAGCACTACTACAATTCTAACAGTTTTAAGCTTTAGAATAAAAATATTACATGAAATCAAAATTTATAAAATATGTATTTCAACTTCTCGTAGAAAATGTTTGTTCTAAGCCAACGGGTATTGAAATAAAAGAATGCAAATTTGAAAAAGCGTAAATGAAAAAGAAAGAGGCTCCAGAAATTTTCTTTTGAAACGTATAGAGACACACCGCGAGTTCATACATTGAAATACTTTTTATTAACATCGTGGATTCGTGAGATAAGACAAAGTTTATCTTCCCTTATTCAAATATTTTAAGCTAGCATTATTACATTACTTTGAAGTTTATGCATTACAAACTTGAAGTTTTAATTAAAACAGCCATCTGTTAACATAATCCATCACCCAATTTTATCTAGTGAGTGACGTGAGAGGCGAATATGAGAAGTGAAAAAAAAAATTATGGCTTCGAATAGATAGCGTAATAAACATATCGTTGAGGTAAGATATAATTATCCAGGCAGTGATGAAACAGCATCAAACGTGCAAGACGGTTGGCATTACAATCTTCAATACGCCTGTAATGAGTGACAATTAAAGCAGATTCTTATTGCAACAGCAGAGGTCGATAAGCAACTACGGGCTGATGATGAAATCGACTGCTGGCTACAAGCCTCTTTTAGGTGCTGCCCTCTTTAAGCCTGCGATATAAAGGTCTTATGAAAATATGGATGTCAGTGGAAGGCGTATTTCTACTACAACTAACTAAAGGCTTAGTTTTAGGCCTTGTTTCCAGTAAAAGTCTTTGGTTCTGTACGCAAACACAGGAAACACAGGAACATTAAACTGCTATTTTAAGCTGGTATTCTGTGAGAGCATGGTCCTTCCCCGCTCGGGCTGACCCGTTCGTGCCACAACTATAATATAGCTGCACCCTGGCTCTACCACGTAAAAATAAAAACATAAATACGTTTTCCAATGGCTGGTCTGTTTTGAACAAATAAATGCTCGTACCTTTATTTCAAGTCAAATGATAAGATAATCCATTATTCAATTTAAGACCAATAAGTGTCGACTTTTCTCGAAGGACAGGACAATGAAAGGACAAGGACGTTTACGGCGACCGTAACATGAAATAACGTGATTTTTTATTTTTGATGGAACTCTCATTACGTGCTAGTCGTAATTGGTAAATAAGTTACTTGATAACAGATAGAAAGCAATTTTATTTTTGATGTATTGATTTTGAAATGTAGAATGAAAATACGTTTATCACACCATAAATAAACAAAAGAGTGGACAAGACTGACTGCCGACAGAAGTGAAAACTTAAAACTATGAAATAACAGTGGCGTTTTTTGATTTTCACATAAATAGTATTATTAAAAATTGAAACTTTCATATTTTGTAAATTAAAATCTTTATGGTAAAATCGCTGGAAGACCAAAGCATTATATTCCATGATCTCAATAGTGTCTCCCAACGGATAGGTCTTAAGAAGAACATGGCCAAAACAAAAGTCATGTTGTGTAACGTCCATGTCACACATATGCCGGTTTTTGCTGGGGACACTAAGCTCGGAGTTGTTGACGAGTATGTTTACCTGGGACAAATAGTCCGACTAGGTAAGTCCAATTTCGACCGAGAAGTCAATCGACGGATTCAACTCGGCTGGGCAGCGTTCGGAAAATTACGGCATATCTTCTCGTCAGGTATATCACAAAATTTGAAAACTAGACTGTATAACCAGTGCGTGTTGCCAGTGATGACCTATGGAACTGAAACGTGGTCCTTCACTTCTGGCCGTGAGGAAGCTCAAGGTCGCTCAGCGAGCTATGAAGAGTGCTATGCTAGGTTTCTCAGCGTGATAAATAAACTTAGAAATAAGGATATCCGCAGGAGAACCAGAGTTATCGACATAGCCAAAAGGATTAGTAAGCTGAAGTGGCAATGGGCCGGCCATATAGCTCAAAGAACCGGCAACTGATGAGTAAAAAAGGTTCTCGAGTGACGGCCACGTACCGGTGGATGAAGTGTAGGGCGTCCCCCCACTGGATGGAGTAACGACCTGGTAAGACATGCAGGAAGGCGATGGATGCAGGTGACTCAGGACCGTGCTTTGTGGCATTCCTTGGGGGCGGCCTATGTTCAGCAGTGGACTTGTGAAGGGCTGCAATTGTGATGAAATTAAAATCATTGATATTAGTCTGGTTCACCATCGGCACTCCGATTAACATTGATATACATTTTTATATGGTTCATTTATTAATTTTTTACAACTTATTTCGCTAAACGTAAAGTTTATAAGTATTTGTGTTGTAAACTCGTTACTGTTACCTATTGTAATGTTGTGTGCACATGTTTTGGAATATCATCTAGATCGTATTTTTTTATTGTACTTGTTATGTTACGTTACAGGGGGTCACTGTAGAAGCGTGCTCGTCGCGACCCCTGCCAGCCCTTTTCAGGGCTGCAATTCTACGTAGCTGCGCACCCATGCCAACGAGGGTTAGGGCGTCCCCCCAAGGCGACGCACACCAGCTCGTCCCCGTTGGTGTGGAATGCAGCGCGCAAAGCGGCGATGGGGACCGCCACCCGTCACGCACAGCCCGACACGGCGGAAGGTGGAGGACAGAGTGCAGAGTTGGCACGTGGAATGTTAGAGGAGGCATGAGAGATAAGACGAATGAGTTGATCAAAATAATGAAAGAAAGAGAATTAGATGTCGTGTTTATGTCGGAGACCAAACGGAAGGGCAGTGGTACTGAAGAGCTCCCTGGCGGGGCGTTAGCTCTATGGTCCGGAGTCCCGGAGAGCGAGAGCGCCCGCCAGGGAGTGGGGGTGCTGCTGTCGTCTCGGTTGGTCGATGTTATGACTGAATATAAGGTTGTGAACTCAAGACTTCTCTGAGTTCGCTTTAAATTGGGACTGACGAAGTTATTCCTTTTGGCTGTTTATGCGCCGGTAGCTTCGTCGTCCAGGGCTGAGCTGGAGGAGTTTTGGGAGAATGTAAAAGAAGTTCTAGATTTGGCTAGGGGAAACGAAAGAATTGTTGTATGTGGTGATTTGAATGGATGGGTTGGTACCGCTCGACCAGGGTACGAGTCGGTGCTTGGAAAGTTTGGCGATAAAAGGGTTAATGATGCTGGCAAGCTTATACTGGCAGTATGCAAGGAAAAGGGTCTTCTTGTGACAAACACTATGTTTAATCACAAGAAAATCCATATGTATACATATGGATTTTCTTGTGATTGTGAAGTGTTTTCGTGAACTAATGACGTCCTCTCAGAAAAATCGGACGTCATGTAGCGATGGAGTGAATTTTATAGAGAAATGTATGCGTGTGATGATCTTAGTGAGGGATCCGGGGATAACGCCGAGACTGGTACGCCAGACCCGGACCTCGATGACACTGAGGTCATCAGTATGAAAGAGATTGAACATGCGATTCGAAGTTTGAAATGTGGTAAGGCTGCGGGACTAGACAGAGTTACTGCTGAAATGGTCAAGTATGGTGGGCCTCGCGTCTGGGACAGCTTTCATCTGATGTGCAATTTGTGCTGGCGGACGGGGGATGTCCCGGATGATTGGAGATCCGCAGTCATTGTGCCTTTATATAAAGGTAAAGGTTCACATTTTGACTGCGGGTGCTATCGGGCGATCAGCTTGACCAGTTTAGCAAGTAAAGTTTACTCGAAGGTTTTGACAAGTAGGATGCAAGAGAAATCGGAAATATTTTAATGGGAGGCACTATGCGGATTTAGACCTGGAAGAGGATGCACGGATCAAATGTTTTCTCTCCGCATGATCACGGAAAAGCTTCTGGCTGCTAAACAGAGGATTTTCTGTGCTTTTGTGGATCTTGAGAAAGCATTTGATAAGGTTGTAAGGAAGAAAATGTGGGAACTGTTGCCGGGGTATGGTGTGGATGGTCGATTGCTAAGGGCTGTGCAGTCACTTTACTGTGACTGTAAAGCCTGTGTGCGGGTAGGGCATGACCTGGCACCCATGTTTAGCGTCCAAACGGGCGTAAAACAGGGTTGTGTCATGTCTTCCTGGCTGTTCATACTGTATCTCGACAGCTGTTTACAGAAGCTGAAAGATAGCTGTTTGGGTGTGAAATTGGGTGACATTAAAGTAAATTGTATGCTGTATGCTGATGATGCAGTGCTTATTGCACCATCAAAGGCAGAACTGCAGGCATTAGTCACGTGTATGAAAGAGGAATGTGAAATTAAAGGTCTCCGCTTGAATGCTAATAAAACTAAGGTTCTGGTATTTGAAAGGGACGAAGAGAGAACGAAGTGTGAAATATGGGTAAATCAGGAATGTCTAGAACAGGTAAATGAAATTGTATACTTGGGGAGTGCTTTTAGCTGGGATGGAAGATGTGATTTAGATGTGGACAGGCGTGTCGCTGCCGGGAACAAAGTCAATGGTGCCCTGACTGCGTTAGTCAAAAGGCAAGGCGTAGTGAAGAGTGCACGCCTTGCAATACATAACGCAGTGTTGGTACCGACTTTGTTATATGGCAGCGAAACCTGGGTATGCCAGAAGAAGCATAAAAGCAAGTTGAATGCAGTGGAGATGCGATCTCTTCGTAAAATGTGCGGCGTCACCATGGCCGACCGAAAGCGAAACGAAGAGATTCGCAATATGGCAGGTTTGAAAGATGACCTTATCACAAAAATTAATAAGGGCGTGCTTCGATGGTTTGGGCACGTTGAGAGAATGAGTGAAGACCGAATGGTGAAGAAAATATATAGCGCGAAAGTTAATATTAAAAGGTGTCGATGTAGACCGAGACTAACTTTCGAAGACCATGTGAGCAAATTGCTCGAAGAGGGGAGGGTCAAGAGTACTCGGATACCTAGACGTGCATGTATGAAGAAGATAATGAATCTGAAAGAAGCGAAAGAGGTACGTAAGGATCGTGACACTTGGCGATCTGTTCTCTCTGGCTACCCCGTCAGGGGTTGTGCGTGACGATTAGTAAGTATGTAAAGTGTTATGTTCATGTTGTTCATGATTTGATGTTATTTTATGTACCTAAATAACGTGGCTGTTAACCTATTTATGGACAGTGGTTTACAAACTTTGAAAGTTGAAGAATGTGGGTTGAGAATGGGTGAGTTAACCGTCAAATGCCTTTTGTACGCCGATGACCAAGTCATATTTGCATCGTCGGTGGCCAAGTTGCAAATGATGGTTACTTTAATGAACTTGTCATTGAAAGGAAGGGGTATGAAAGTGAACGCAAGTAAGACGAAAGTGATGGTTTTTGAAAGAGAAGAGAGTAAAACGTTATGCGAAATAAGAATAGAAGGGGAGTTGATTGAGCAAGTGGATGAGTTTGTATATTTGGGATGTTTATTTAGCAGGGATGATAGATATGATAAGGATATAGAACGACGAATGAACGCAGGAAAGAGAGTGAATGGGGCTCTTCACGCTATTGTGAGGAGTCAGTATGTGTCAAATAAGGCACGTATGGCAATTCATAGTGCTGTGTTAGTCCCTACTTTAATGTATGGTAGTGAAAGTTGGGTCTGGCAGAAGAAGCATGAGAGTAGAATAAATGCTGTAGAAATGCGGTCCTTAAGGAGTATGCTAGGACTGAATCTAAATGACAGGGTGAGAAATAGTGTGATAAGAGAAAAGTGTGGTTTGCAAGATGACGTTGTGACCAGGATTAAAAAAGGAATGCCTCGGTGGTTTGGTCATGTGGAAAGAATGAAAGAGGAAAGAGTGACAAAGCAAATTTATGTTGCAGAAGTGAACGGCAGGGTCGGGAAGGGACGCCCTAGACGAAAGTTTATCGACCAAATCGGCGATATATTAAAAATGGGCCAGATTAGGAGTACCCTTAACCGACGAGCGTGTATGCGTAGGTATATGGATGTGAAGGAAGCGAGAGAGGTGTGTCAGGATCGTGCCAAATGGAAGTCCGTAGTCTCTGCCTACCCCTCTGGGTGACAGGCGTGAGTGTTTATGTATGTATTATGTATGTAAATCAATAAATAAATAAATTAATCAAAACATATGATGGGCTGCGCAAGCCCCGTACAAAATGTAAATATAACTTAATTGACGCAGTAATTAATGTCAGCACGACATATTTATAGCTATGGATATTCTGCTATCACAGCATGTTGATGTCAACATGCCTAAAGAAGTTTTACAAATCAAAAAACGTCTGTGCTACAACATGAAACTACGATATTTACCAGTCAACATTGATAGTACTGGTTTTCAGTCCATTCCCCAAGGCAACTTAAAAGGCTATTTTCACGCTTGTAACATGTCCGAAAATTAAATTAAAAATACATAACTGCATGAGTAGTTAATTAAGCATTTTTTACCTATGGAATATCTATAGTCTCCTTAAAATTGAAAAACCGATAACAAATTTACTTAATTACATCAGAATCTCGTCTATATTGGGAACATACTGCTGAATATAAATCTAACAAAAAAAAAACTAAAATATTCGAACGGGTTCTATATGAATCTATAGACTTTCTGAATTCGTATATTTTATATTATATTATAATGTACTTAACCTTGCCAGAGTGAACGAGACGAGTGGGGAAGGTTTATACAAGCATTACAAACGCTTGTTTCCGCACCTTTATTCACTCTGGTCATGCTGCATAATACAATACGCCTACTATGGATCACTAATACCTACAATTTCACATACTTCTTATATTGGAATCGGCTACGTCTCAATTTAATTCTTATGTATTATATAAGTGTAGTTATAAAAAGGAAACCGAAAATGATATAGGTCAATGACAACGGTCACGTTTCTCCCGGGTAATTACATTTATACATAAGTGTTACCAACATCACTGACGTTGAAGGACCGTGAAATATCAAGCGGTGACAAGGGTAATGACAAGTTACCGTGAACCGAATGATCTTATATCTATTTATTTACTTTTACAAATATTCTATTAAGAACTTAACACAGTAAATTTTCTCTGAATTATATTTAGAGAAATTGTACTAAGCACAGATTGCAACAAACTATCACTTATAAGTGGTAGAGCCATGCTACAGCTATGTCAATAGTACAGTTGTAGCACGACTGTGTTGGTTTGACCGGGAAAGGACCACGCTCTCACAGAATACCAGCGTAAAATAGCAGCTTAATGCTGCTGAGTTTCGTATGGTGAGTGTAGAGATCTGGAGACCCTTTTTACTGGAAAAGAGGCATTCCATATTAGTCGTCACGGCTGACAACGCATCTGCATTTTGATTCGCATACGAGGATAGATGTAGATGTCCATAGGCCACAGCAACCACTTACCATCAGGTGGACTGTGTGCTCGCTTGTCACCCTTATCCTATAAAAAAAATAAGTTTTCAGATAATAAGCTTATATGATCTTGTAAATTTTCTTATAGAATAGGGGGCAAATAAGCATGCATCTCACCCGCAACCCCAGGATAATTGCATGTGCTTTGTCGGCCTTTTAAAAAGGAGTAAGTTTGTTTCTTAAAGGTCTTGAACTAATTAATAGTGATAAATAATTTACCGCAGTGTATGGGTGACGTATGAGAAGCAATCACACTATTATTAAGGCGGGAGGGGTTGCCTTGGGAGGGTTTACACAACGAGATAGTTCCATCTACAGCAGTGGACTCTTACGGTTGGTGAAAAGAAGAAGTAACACGAACTTGTAATAAACAATTCATCATCATCATTACAGCCCTTCACAAGTTCACTGCTGAACATAGGCCTCCCCCAAGGAATGCCACAAAGCACGGTCCTGAGCCACCTGCATCCATCGACTTCCTGCATATCTTACCAGGTCATCACTCCATTTAGTGGGGGATGCCCAACACTTCACCTGCCGGTACGAGGCTGCCACTCGAGAACCTTTTTTCCCCATCGGTTGTCGGTTCTTCGAGCTATATGGCCGGCCGATTGCGACTTCAGCTTACTAATCCGTTGGGCTATGTCGGTCACTCTGGTTCTACTGCGGATATCCTCATTTCTGAGTTTATCACGCAGAGCAACTCCGAGCATAGCCCTCTCCATAGCTCGCTGAGCGACCTTGTGCTTCCTCATACGGCCAGCAGTGAAGAACCACGTCTCAGTTCCGTATGTCATCACTGGCAACACACACTGATTGTACAGTCTCGTTTTCAAGTTATAAGGTATAACTGACGAGAAGATGTGCCGTAATTTCTCGAACGCTGCCCAACCGAGTTGAATCCGTCGATTGACCTCTCGGTCAAAGTTGGACTTACCTAGTCGGACTATTTGTCCCAGGTATATTACACTCCGTTATAAACCGTGTAGTGGCGGTCAAGAATATCTACTATCCCATATCCTCTCGTGGGTGTCGTAAAAGGCGACAAAGGGAAACAGGCAGGAGATGGGCAGCAGCATCTTTCTGATATTATCCAAAATTTCAATAAAAAAAACTGCGGTTGCCAACTCGCTCGCCATGCGTGGCAACTATGGCAAAGCAACAAACAGACGGCCCCAGTCCCCGGCGGCCCCGCTATTCCTGGCTACGGTGGCGACCATGGTAAAGGCGGGGCAGGGGGTACTAAGAATCTCCGGTGGAGGTTCGGTTGACACCTTAGACGACTTGACCCAACAACGTACAACGCACGCACCCTGAGGACTGACGAGAAGATCGTGGAGCTGGAAGAAGAGATAGACAATTTGCGCTGGCATATTATAGGATTATCCGAAGTCCGAAGAGAGGGGGAGGACACGGTAATCCTCGAATCCAGCAACTTGCTCTATCACCGGGAGGGCGACCATCTGTCCTAAGAATGTGTCGGATTTATCGTCCACAAGTCTCTCGTTAACAACGTTGTAAATATCGGGAGTGTGTCGACGAGGGTTGCGTACCTTATACTCAGAATCACCAAACGGTATTCGCTGAAAGTCATACAGGTTTACGCACCAACCTCGGCACACCCCGATGAGGAGGTGGAGGAAATGTATAAGGATATCTCTAGAGCCATGCATTCCTCCAAAACCCAATATACGGTGTTAATGGGAGACTTCAGTGCAAAACTAGGCACAAGAGAGAACGTTGAGCTGAAAGTAGGAGAATTTGGAATAGGGCAACGGAACCCAAGGGGCCAGCAGCTGGCCGACTTCATGGAGAAAGAGGGACTCTTTATGATGAACTCTTTCTTCCAGAAGCGGCCCCATAGGAAGTGGACCTGGTCGAGCCCCGACGGTTCGCCAAAAAATGAGATTGACTTCATTATGATGACCACACGACAACTGTTCAGTGATGTCTCAGTGATCGCGAAGGTGAAAACTGGTAGCGATCACCGAATGGTTAGAGGCACACGGTCACACTCTTACTCTTATGGCTGTTAGACGAGAGATGAAGCTACATTCTTCAACAGACTTGACAGCATACAGGCAACTGAACAGACAGATCTCCAAATGTATGCGGCGGGAGTTACGCAACTTCAATACAGCTCGTATTGAAGAAGCAATCCAGTGGAACCAAGGCTACAAAGTCTTTGCCAGAGATCTGTCTGCCAGAAAGAGCCAACTGTCAAAGCTGAAGACAGAGTGTGGCAGCATCGTTTCCGGGGCACCTGAGATTTTGAGTGAGATTAAGAGGTTCTATGGGCAGCTGTAAACGTCATCGTTAGAGCCACACGCAAGTGTGAGTAACGATCCAAGAGCGAGTCTCATCCGACACTATTCCGAAGATATCCCGGACGTCAGTCTGAGCGAGATTAGAATGGCTCTCCAGCTCCTTAAAAACGGTAAGGCCCCAGGCGAGAATGGAATTACAGCGGAGCTTCTGAAAGCAGGTGGAAGACCGGTACATGAAGTCCTTCAGAAGCTCTTTAATTCCGTCCTCCATGGTGGCATTACACCGGAGGCGTGGAGCAGAAGTGCGGTGTTCTTGTTCTTCAAGAAAGGTGACAACGCTCTCTTGAAGAACTACAGACCGATTTCCCTTCTGAGCCGCGTCTATGTGCTGTTTTCGAGAGTCATTACGAATCGTCTCGCGCACAGACTTGACGACTTCTAGCCTCCCGAACAAGCCGATTTCCGAAAGGGCTTTAGCACCATAGACCACATACATACCCTTCGGCAAATTGTACAGAAGTCCGAAGAGTACAATTTGCCACTATGTTTGGCGTATGTGGACTATGAGAAAGCCTTTGATTCCGTCGAAATTTGGGCGGTGCTGCATTCCCTTCAGCGGTGCCAAGTTGACTGTCGGTATATCGAAGTGCTGAAGTGTTTGCACAGTAGAGCTACGAAGGCTATCCGAGTACAGAACCAGAGTACGAAACCTATCCAACTGCAGAGAGGTGTAAGACAGGGTGACGTCATTTCGCCGAAACTATCCACTGCTGCATGGGAAGACGTTTTTAAACTTCTGGACTGGGAAGGATACAGTATCAACATCAATGGCGAGTACATCACTCACCTTCGATTTGCCGACGATATAGTCCTTATGGAAGAATCGCTGGAGGACCTAAGCACTATGCTCAATGACCTCAATAGTGTCCCTCAACGGATAGGTCTTAAGATGAACATGGACAAAACAAAGATTATGTTTAATGTCCATGTCACATCTATGCCGGTAGTTGTTGGGAGCACTAAGCTCGGAGATATTGTCGCCCCCAATCCGAGACTTTGTTCAGCAAAGACTCGACTTCAGGCAGAAGTTTGTTCCGGTACTCGGCGAAGTTTTCCTGAGAAATATTGGCACAGCCAGTGTATAAAGCATTACCAGTGCTGTCATCCGCATAGCAATGAATGTTACCAGTTAGCAACATATCATTGATATGCAGAAGAAACAGCGTTGGTGATAGCACACAGCGTAAATAGGCTTACAGTCAGAGCATGCACCATCTAGAACGACCTTGATGCTCCGATCTGCAAGGAAGCTGGTGTCCAATTGCACTATTTCTCGGGAAACCCAAAGGAAGGGAGCTTCAAAAGAAGCGCTTTGTGCCAAAGCCGACCGAAGACCTTCGCAATGTCCTAACTAACGGCTAAGCCTTTGGACTCTACTGCCTCCGCCCATCTATGAATCAGGTAGACTAGAAGATCACCAGTCGATCAACCCTGACGTACAGAAAGAACAGAAGGATTGTTCGGTACTACGCATAGGGAGTAGGAGTATCGGAAAAGATGCGTTAGGACCGGTGCCAACTCCGGAGTGCACGTCCTCAGCACAATTAAGGGGATTCCATCAGGCCCACTCGACTTCTGGATGTCCAGGGAGAGGAGTACTTTGTGAACCGAGCGCTGTGAGAACCGCACATCCGGCATGGAGTACTCACACCGCGGGATGGTTGGCGGTGTTTTCCCTCGTCATCAATAGTCGAGTTGGACGCAAAAAGGGAGCCTAAAAGGTCGGCTTTGTCTTTTGCGGCATGGGCCAGTGAGTCGTCCTCCCTGTGAAGAGATGGTAGTGATGGCTTACAGAAATTCCCTTGGACAGCCTTGCCGAGAGACCAGAATGCACGGGTTCCCAAAGGAAGGCGAACTAATTTCTCGCCAATTCTGCCTATGTGCTCTGACTTTACCTTGGCAATAACTCTTTTGAAGGACCTTGAGACGAAGTTATACTTCTTTTTAAGTATGCTGGTGTTTACATGCCGAGTCGCCGAAGCCGCAACCCAGGCTTGATAACTTTCCTGCTTACTGTGTAATGCAGTCTTACAGGAGCGACCAAACCAAGGCTGAGATCTGCCTCCGATGGGTAACACAGATGATGGAATAAATAGTTCTAATCTCTGTAGCACCACATTAGTGACAGAGTCAGCAACAGCGCTGGGATCATCCGGCGAGAAGCAAACCCGCCACCATGGGTAGGATGCAAAGAAAGACCGCATTCCGTCCCAATCCGCCGACCTGTAATGTTTAGTACAGAAATAGGTCTAAAATTGGCGAAGTCTAATGTATTAGCAGATTTAAATAAATATATTACTTAACTATGCTTCATTAAATCAGGAAACACACCAGATTCGATACTAGTATTAAAAATAATAGCTAAATAAGGCGCGATTGTATCTATTATAGACGCAATAACTTTAACGGAAATCCCCCACAGATCCGCAGATTTCTTAAAATCAATAGTTTTAAAATATTTTACAAAATCTTTTTATGATACTTTATGAAATGTCAAATTCTTTGCGCATGCATTTACATTTTGTTTAACATGTTCACTGTCCGGTTTTAAAACACAATAGTAAGACAATAGCAATGACCTATATGTAGTGCACGGGACAGCGAAAGGGTCCAAAAAAGACCATATGATTTAAACAATGATCTAAATTTAATATTGATGGAGGAAGCTTCTAAGAGATTGATATTAAAGTCTCCACATATTAAAACAGATTTATTCTGTTTATTAAGCTTAGCAAAAACTTCCTCCATAATGTTTTCAAAAGTATCATAGAACATGGGAGTCTGTAGACGCTCACAACAATGAGGTGCTCAAACTCAACACATGCCATTTCTACAGTTCGTTCAACAGAGAGGCTCACAATATCTTTAAGTTCTTTTCATGATAATAATTTACTAGCTAATATTAAGGAGCCACCTCTTAAAACCGTATCTTTATTGAAAGAACTGACCACCTGGTGATTACTGAAGTTAATCATTAAGTTATAAGCTTTTAACCAATGTAAGTAATACATAAAATATGAATATTGTTGCTATTTAAGAACAACTCAATTTCTAGCTCTTTGCCTATCATGCCTTGTATATTTAGATGCACCAGGTATAAACAATTTTCATTATCTTTCTGTGGAGTCATACAATTAAATATTTGTAAGCCACATTCTTAATTATTTAAATTATTATAACTGCTAGAGATTACCTCTATTGTCTCATTTTCTAATTTAAATTACTAGGAACTGATTCCAAATTGCATATTAAGTCATTATACTGCTCAAAAGAAGCAGATGTCTGTGTAGCCAAGTCCCAAGCTGAGTTAATATCTATACAATAAGATAGCACATTTGCTTTCTGTCTTAAATTATATTTAGATAGGTAATATCTATCTCTAGTCAAAAATTTCTAAATAAATTATTTATATCTATTAAATTAATTCTATTATTATAATTGTAACCATTAAATGTCAAGTTTAAATTATTATTACATAATAAGTTATTCATTAATAAATTTAAATCATATCTTATTTTATTTTCCTGTGGCCAACCCTGTATGTAAGGCAAGGTAAGCAAGATAATTTTATGTATATTTAAAAATCCTCTTGAGATTGTGATATTCCCTTGTCCACGCAAAAGAAGGCAGTTTTATTTATTTCCGTTCAGTACCTATGTAAATTTCTTTTGTTCTTTTTAGTTATTTGAAGTAGGCTTTAACGTATTATTTAAAGTTTAATTTTAGTTTTTCATAAATACTCAATGATATAATGATACTCTCTTCAGCTTTCTATAAAATATAGGGTAAGTTTGTAAATATATTTTTATATGAGAACCGTGAAGTTAATAACGTTTCTAGGCCAGAATCTCTCACCGCGTTTGCTATTATAGATATAAGCTCCTCTTGACATATTTTTGTACATTTAATTAACTATTGCCATTCACTCTTTTTATCGTTAACACACATATCTGTATATTATGAAGTCGGTAGAAAAACCTCTACAAAAACCTGACTGTTTTATGCAGCTTTTACTGAAAAAAGAAAAATTTTATAACCTATGTCACTCCCACAATTAACACGAATCTAACGACACCTCGTAATATGTGAAAATCCATCAAGCCGTTTAAGCTACAGAGCGTGCCAAAGAAATAGACACAGAATACATACACACATACATACATACACACATATTCTCAAAAACATTACTCTGTTTTGTGACAGTCGGGTTAAAAAAAATAATTCTCTTTTATACAGGAAAGTTTTCATACGACTGGGCAACGCCTTTGTCGGTACAAGGCGCAAATGCAATAATATGCAATTAAGCGGCAGATTAACTTTTCATCCATTTATTAGGATAAAAGAAAATCAGTGCATGCACATGCAATTGCAAATATTAAAAATATCACAGCATGTGAATAGTAATACAAGTGAAATGCAATAAATGCTAAAGATCAACACGATTTGTATCCAAATAAAGCAGCTGGAGATATAGAGGGAGAGATATTTGTCTTTTCAGTCTAAAATATAAATAAAAATTGAAATGTCCGCCATTTATTGAGATGGGGCTATATTTGCATGTCATTAAAATATTTTTTGAAAAAAAACAATGGACCATTTGCAATGAAAGTTGACGAACAGAGACTGGTGCTGCAGTTGATCATGGGCGGCGGTAGTCACTTACCATCTGGTGGGCCGCATGCTCGTTTGCCCCGTCTCCTATAAACAAACAGAGAGCAATACCTACCAGGAGTAATATAAGTTATAACCGAAAACATGGAGATTTTCTTTATGAAAAAGGAAAAAAAATCGTCTTTGATGATTATCTTATATCTTAATAACGCCATAATATTAGAACCTACTCGAGCAAAGCCGTGGTGGATCGCTAAATTTCTGATGAAATCCTCCTTTCCATACTGTCTTGGAATGGTTTGCATTTTATCTGCGCGGTCGACAGCAGTTAGTCTGTTTGGGACAAATGACCTCAGCTCGGCTTGGTGTGCCGCAAGGCGGTAATTCTTTCTACTATAATTTTTTCAGTTTTTATAAACTTTATTACTTTACCTTATATTGCGCGTACCATTTGTATGCTGATGACCTTCAGCCATACAAGCTAGCTGAAGTTGGAGATATCCATGAAATCGATTCAAAAATAACCGACAATTAATCAGCTATCAAAGATTGGTATACTCGTTATGGTGTTTTGGTCAATCCCTTGAAATACCAAGCTAGACTAGTGGGTAGCTCAAAGATGCTAGCTAAGATTAATCTTGCAGCCTAACCTCGGATTAATAACAATGATATTTTAATTTCGTTCAATAATTCTGTAAAAAGTCTTGGTCTACACATCGACAGTACGCTGAATTGGAGAACTCGGGTTTCAGAATTGAGTCGTAAAGTCATTGCCACGTTATGTTCTCTGTACCGCTTGTCCAATCGCTCATATTACCCATAATTGATTATGCGGATGTGTGTTTCCCAGATCTGTTCCAAGATGTTCTGATCAAGCTGGAACGCCTTCTCAATAACTGTATAAGATTTATTTTTGGGCTACGTAAGTATAACCCGTCTTCTCTTTCTTACCTTAAGAGTAAATTTCACTATATCTCCTCATCTCACGATAGGGTTCAACGTACTTCTCCTAACAACAAAGTCTGTATTCCTGATCATTTCATCGAGCTATATGGTAACTGCTTTATAGTTAAGGTTACGTCTTTGGAACTCCAAGCACGATAACATCAGAAAAGCCCCCAATAAGTATGGTTTTAAAACAGCGTTGTCTTTCGTAATAATTTACTAAAGACAACGCTATTTACATGAATCATCCATGTCATATACAAAGTGACGATGAAGTTATCACGTTAAATGAAATGACGTATCCTACACAAAGTTCTTTAAACATACACAACTAAAAATATATATCTATTAACATTCTAGTCGCGGTGGGTTTTATCGTTTTAATATTAAACAACATCATGTAAATGCATCAGATATCACCTGATGAATACTAAAAGTTCAAAGACCCATAGCCCGTGAAGGCGAATATCGAGGTAGTCAAATAAAGTAATAAATTAAGCAAAAAATTTACTTCTGCCTAACAATATAAGGCATAATTCTTATGCGCGAAATTATAAACAAAGAGACCGCGCGCTGCGGGTGTGTGAAAACTTATTCAAGCGAAAAATTTGCTTAAAATGGACGACTTAAGGCAAGGCGTAGTGAAGAGTGCACGCCTTGCAATACATAACGCAGCGTTGGTACCGACTTTGTTATATGGCAGCGAAACCTGGGTATGCAAGAAGAAGCATAAAAGCAAGTTGAATGCAGTGGAGATGCGACTTCTTCGTAAAATGTGCGGCGTTACCATGGCCGACCGAAAGCGAAACGAAGAGATTTGCAATATGGCAAGTTTGAAAGATGACCTTATCACAAAAATTGATAAGGGCGTGCTTCGGTGGTTTGGGCACGTTGAGCGAATGAGTGAAGACCGAATGGTGAATATTATATATAGCGCAAAAGTTAATATTAAAAGGTGTCGAGGTAAACCGAGACTAACTTTCGAAGACCATGTGAGCAAACTGCTCGAAGAGGGGAGGGTCAAGAGTACTCGGATACCTAGACGTGCATGTATGAAGAAGATAATGAATCTGAAAGAAGCGAAAGAGGTATGTAAGGATCGTGACACTTGGCGATCTGTTCTCTCTGGCTACCCCGTCAGGGATTGTGCGTGATGATAAGTTAGTACTTAAGGCATAATTCTCTATGCGCGATGTGACAAGAATTTGGACGGGCTGTCGGGAGCGTGCGTGTTGTCGACTGGCGTGTGCGACTATAAAGTAAGACAGTAAATCACTTAGTCCGACGCCGGCGTCCTTGGGGATGGATCATGAGTCGCTTGACCTAATTTTAGTTTTTCGCGTACACGTCCTTTTATTTTAAAGTTTTAATTGTTGGTTTTTTATTTTGTGGATATATTCATAAGTTTCTTGATTTTTTTGTGATAGGACACGTTAATACTATAATAATAATTGTTTTAAAAAGGTGGTGTGACAGTTTGTGCGAAATTGGACGCTTTCTTTTACTGTATTTTATTTTTTATATGTGAAAGGACTCGTTAATAATAGATAGTTATATTTAATAACTTAGTGGTGTGTCAGCCCGTGCGCAATTGGACGCTTTTATTTTTTTTAACGTATAACTTTTTTTAAGTTTTAAAATGCCTCGTATCAGTTTTACGTCATTGGAATACACCAATATGGTTTTGATTTACGGAGAATGTCACCAACGTCCCTGGCATTACGAACATACCGAAAGAGGTATAATACCACACGTAAATATCCTAAAGATTCACGGATTTTTATACGGGCAGTCCAAAGATTACGTGACGGCGAACATTTGATCCCGCGTCAGGTTGAAATTCCTCCGCGAGTTGCCGTGTCTCAGCAAGAACAAACATTAAATTATTTCGCTTGTAATCCAACGTCAAGCCTCCGTAGAGCAGCTCGCCAATTCTGTGTACTCCACAAGTCTTTTCACAGAATATTAAAAAAAAAACAAGCAAAGGCCGTTCAAATACGTAAAGGAACAGGATTTATTAGATAGAGATAAGCCAGTCAGGGAAGCCTACTGTGAATGGCTACTGAGCAAAGTAGCTAATGACTAACTTTTTAGCAAACGTTATGTGGACTGGCGAGAGCATATTCATGCGCAACGGAATATGGAATCGGCAGAACTTACGATACTGGAGTCAAGAAAATCCGCAACTGTGTCGAGAGTCTGTGCACCAATATAGATTTGCCGTTAATGTTTGGGCTGGAATACACGGAGTTCAAATAATTGGTCCCGTGTTTATCGAAGGCAACCTTAATGGGCCTAAAGTTTTGGAACTGCTTGACTGCGCAGTGGCGGATTACGTTGATGGACTATCGTTGGGGGCCAATAGCTGGTTATGGTATCAGCTTGATGGAGCACCTGCTCATTCAGTGGTGTCTGCCAGGCACCGCCTCACTGAGATGTTCGGAGAGAATCGGATTGGCCGATACGGTCCTTCTCGATGGCCAGCACGATCTCCGGATCTAACACCGTTAGATTTCTTTTAATGAGGTTACATGAAAAATGAGGAGTACTCTACTGAAGTAACGACTGTGGAGGACTTAAAAATAAGAATAATGCGGGCTTTCGACAAAATAAAAAAAAATTGCAGCCAATGGTGAACTACTTCGAAAAGTCCGAAATAATATCATGCGACGATGTCAATTATGCATTCGGGTACACGGCGGTCATTTTGAAAATTTAAAAATTTGATTTGTTTAATAAACTTGAGTGATTTCAAGATTAAAGTAATTCTTTTGATAAAAAAAATACCATGAAATTTATGACTTCTTGATAACATCAGATTAGCATCACGCTACGCGTGCCTATGTGTAGAATAGAATAGAATAATTTTTATTCAATAAACATTACATGTGTAATTCTTATTGAAAGTCATTTTTTACTTTACCACTGATTCGAAAAAAAGCCCTCTGTCCTGGGAAGAACCAGCAAGAAACCCAGCGGGACTTTTTTTAAAAATAAATTTTACAATATAAATGATTACGAACTATTTACAAAATTTATTTTAGAAACTGCTTGGAAGCGACCACCTCATTCCCAGGGGTTATTATCAACCATGTATTCATTTATACTATAATAACCCTTTTTATACAGTTTCAGCTTAATAAAACATTTAAACTTGGTAATAGAGAGAACATGTACACTTTCCGGGACCTTGTTGTAATAGCGTGTACATTGCCCCAAGAATGAATTACTGACTCTGTGGAGTCGAGACACTGGCATCACTAGCTTGTGTTTGTTCCTAGTGTTTACAGAATGTATATCACTTTTTTTTATTAAATCTATCTTTGTTTTTGTGAACATACATAAAATTTTCGTAAATATACTGTGTTACGACTACAAACGCCACCTACGAAAGCGAACGCCCTCTGATGTCGTATCGTATAAAACGCGAGTAGGAAGCTGTTGAAAGAAGCCTCAGGAGAAGCGTTCATTAATATTCTAAACGTCTAGCAAGCAACACAAATTTTGTCAACCACATATTATAATATTATTTCAAATTGTAATTTTAAATAAATATTTTTATTTAAAGACAAAATAAACGATTCATTTGAACCGGAACCTGAAACTCGCACCATATTTTGGACCATCATCGCCGGATTTCAAGAACTGAGCCAGCGTCGCACAACTAAGCGTAGTAGTAGCGAAACGGTCAGGTTTTTATTCCCTTTTACTCCTAATCCTTTTCAAATTGTGCTAAACCGTGTTCTTTTCACATCTACAGTGCTCGAGATTTCTGTCTGGTTGCAGCGCTTCAGCCGTAAATACTTACACGTGAGTACCTACTTTTACCACATTATTTCTTCATAGGCCGCCAAAATGAGTGAAAGTTCTAGTGTAAAATTAATTGTTCCATCTCTTTCGCCTTCAAAAAAGAAATCAGTAGACGAATATCTTTCGGATCTCAAGAAAAAAGAGGCCACTCGAAGGGCAAACTAACGCAGTTTAAAAAATACGTTACAAGTTTAGAAGGTGCTAGCCTCAACAAAATTCTAATTGCAGAATTAAAGTTAAGGAAGCAATCGGCTAGTGAAGTTTTCATAATTTTAATTGTATAGAAAGCGAAATAGAACTTAATTCTTCAGATAGTGAAATTTGTATCAATTTAGAATATGTAGAATCATTAGAATCATTGTATTTTAGCACAATGGCCGTTGCCAATTGTCTGAGTGATGGAATGGATGATGGATCTCAAGTGACACAGTGCGCTTCATTGCAATCTAACGTTAAATTACCTCAAATTAAACTGCCTACATTCGACGGCTCTTACGATAACTGGTTAGAATTCAAAAACTCGTACATTACAATGATACATAAACGTTCTGACTTGGATGAAATTCAAAAATTTCATTATCTGAAATCATCATTGACTGGTACTGCCTTTCAAGTGATAAGTTCTCTAGAATTTACAGCTATATCCAAGCATGGGAGCTACTTGAAAATCGTTATAATAACATTCGGTTGTTAATTAATAATCACGTCAAATCATTATTTAATATTCCAACCATTAAACAGGAATCACCATCACAAATTCGTAAATTAATACACAGTTTCTAGAAATTTACGCGCTCTAAAAACATTTAACGAGCCCACCGAGTATTGGGATACTTTGATAATCCATTTAATAATTTCAAAACTGGATACTATTACGGAACGTGAATGGGAAACGCGGAGAGTTGATATTGGTAGTCGATTTAAAGATGATTCTTCCGAGAAAATATGTTTAGAAGATTTATTTTCATTTCTACGCAATAAAGCAAACATGTTGGATATGATAAGCACTGTTCAGGCACACAAATCGCAAAATAAATCACTTCCTAACAATAATAAGCTAAACGAGTCGGTATCAGGTAATATTCATAGTTACGTTTCAACTAATAATGGCAATAGCAAACCTAAATGGAACACTAAAAAAAGTTTCCTAAATGCTTATTATGTAGCCAGAATCATGCCCTACACACTTGCGTTATTTTTTAAAATTTATTAGTTAAAGATAGGCTTAAATTCGTACAAGACAAAAATTTGTGTCGTAATTGCTTGCGTGCGGGGCATTCAGTAAACGACTGCTTATTCGGCCCCTGCAAACAGTGTCAACGCAAACATAATACTTTGTTACATTTTAATGTAGATGCGCGTGTGATAGACGAGCCGACTCCAGTCGACACACACACAACAGTGTCTACAGCTGCGTTGCACTCATTATCAGCTGAGACAACCGTGCAGCAAAAAAGTTTACTACAACCGGTTTTGCTGTCCACCGCTTTAGTCGAAATAGTAGATAGTAATAATTGTTTTCACACAATACGTGCTCTTCTCGATAATGGAAGCCAGCATAGTTTTGTTTCGGATAAGTTGTGAAAACGGTTAAATGCGCCTCTAATACAGTCCACTGTTCAAATCTCGGGTGTTGGAAAATTAATTTCACAATCGAGACATTCATGCGATGTATCTATCCGTTCAAAAATAAACGACTATAAAGTAAATTTAAATTGTTTCGTCTTGCCGTGTATTACGTCTAGTTTACCCTCGATGAACATTAAATTCGATATTAAACGATATATTCCCAATAACATTCAACTTGCGGATCCTAATTTAAATGTACCCTCAGAGATAGATTTATTATTAGGGGCCAATATTTTTTGGGATGTTTTAGATAATAATAAAATTCGTTTACCATGCGGGCCATATTTACAAGGTTCTAAATTCGGGTGGTTGATATCTGGTCCCATTTACACCAAGAACTTGCGCATTAATCAGGTTCAGTGTAATTTTAGTCAGAGCATTGATACACAGCTCAAAAAATTTTGGAAGTTAAGAGGATATACCCACAGCTTCTCGCAACATTCTAAGTAATGACGAACATGTGTGCGAGGAGTTATTTACAAAAACTACTAAACGTGAAAATAATGGTAGGTTTTCGGTTCGAATACCGCTAAGAGAATCAGCTGATACGCTCGGGGATTCTTATACGTCAGCGAAGAAACGATTTCTATCACTAAAACGTAAACTCGAACGTATACCTGATTATAAACGAATGTAAAATGATTTCATGCGTGAATATATAAATATGGGTCATATGAATAGAATTTATTCGAGTAGTTCTCCTAATTTTTATCTTCCTCATCACGGAGTTTTTAAGGATAATAGTTCTACAACAAAATTACGCGTAGTATTCGATGGAAGTGCTGTGACCAGCTCAAAAAAATCGTTGAATGATATTCAGTTTCCTGGTCCAGCATTACAAAATGACATATTTTCTATCTTGTTGCGATTTAGACAATATAAATACGTAGCATGTGCAGATGTAGAAAAGATGTTTCGTCAAGTACTTGTTCAAGCAGACCAAGGGTCTTTGCAACTTATACTCTGGCGAGAAAATCTTACGGAACCCTTAGCTACATACCAACTCAACACGGTGACGTACGGCACCGCCTCAGCGCCGTTCCTTAGTATGCGCTGCATTCAACAACTAGCAATAGAATGCAATGATGACGACATAACGCACGTTATCATGCAAGATTTTTTTGTCGATGATTTAATAACAGGTGACGACAATTGTCAAAGTTTATTACAAACTTGTAACAAAATTTCAAAGGTATTACAGTCTGGTTGTTTTCCGTTGCGTAAATGGACCTTTAACTTTGGTGTAAAAGATAATGATAATACGGAAGAACATTTTATTGATAAATATACACAAAATAAAACGCTAGGCTTAGGCTGGCAAAATAATAGCGATAAAATCTTTTTTGACACCAAATTTAATAATGATTTAAGTGAACTTATTTTGAGTAAAAGGAAAATGTTATCCATAGCTTCTCAAGTATACGATCCGTTAGGCCTGTTATCTCCAACAATTATTATATGCAAAAAAATTTTACAAAAATTGTGGCTAAGTAAAATCGATTGGGATACTCCTGTGCCTTCGGATATAATCTTAACGTGGAATAAGTTTATTAACTCATTAAAACTATTGAATGATTTGAATATACCACCACGAGTAACAAGCGATAACAATCAATATACGGAACTCCACATTTTTACCGACGCATCCCAAATAGCGTACGGTGCTTGTGCTTACATACGCACATATGATGATAAGTCATCCATATGTGTGCACTTATTATGTGCCAAGAGTAAAGTCGCGCCTTTGAAAACGATTAGTTTACCCCGTCTCAAACTTTCCGGAGCATTAATAGGGGCAAAATTATATAAAAAAATTGTTGAGTCGCTTAGATTAAAATTTACGAGTGTTTTCTTCTGGACAGACTCAACTATTATTATGGGTTGGATTTGAACGTCTCCTCATCTACTTAAAACATTTGTACAAAACAGGTAGTTACAGAAATAAATGAACTAACGGGTGACCTAATATGGTTACATGTTAATGGTAAACATAATCCAGCTGACTTATTATCTAGAGGTCAGTATCTAGATTCATTAGAAATCTGCGATTTATGGTGGCACGGCCCATCATATCTACATTCTCATAATTCTGATTGGACGATTTATAATAATAAGGACATTTCGGATTTATATAATTTAATAGAAATAAAATCAAAAACAATAAATCTCGTTTGTGTGGAAAACAATTGCATTATTAATTTTGAACGATATTCTTCTTTTATTAAGTTAAAACGAATAGGTGCGTACATACTTCGTTTTATAAAAAACGCACAGATTAAGTCAGAGCGTAAACAACATCGCCATACCGGTTCCTTGAGTATTAGTGAATTGAATGCGTCACAACATATGTTAGTTAGGTTCGCACAAACAGGGATTGAAAACGGTTCCAAAATACTGGTATAGAACCGGTATTTAAGGGTTCCGGTACCTATACCGGAACAGGAACCAGAACCTAAATTAGAATCTTTACGAACCTTTATTTTACCGGTTCCTAAGCAAAGCGAAAGCGAGTCCAAACTTGTTTGAGGTGCGGTTGGGTGGACGGCGCGATGCGCCAGGCGGCTGAGTGTGAGGAGAGGGGAATTTGTAAAATATCACATTTGTATTTGTGGATCTTCTATTGCATATCAACGCAGTGGTGTTGCGAACTCTACGGATTTTTCTAAAGATATACGGAAAGTCATCACCTACGGAACTACGAAATTTGACTTTGCAATCTACGGAATTTTTATAAACTTAACAAGATTTTTTTAGCACGAGTGTGAACATGCCGACAATGTAATTCTCTCTCTTCTTCTTCTAATGTTGTCTTTTTATAATTATATTTAATAATTAATTCTATACTATCTATATTAAAATAACACCATTTTTAACTCATAAATATCAAGTTTTTGTGACATTAATCCTGAGAGGGTTAGCTTTTATATTTTGAATTAAATTACGTTTGTTTCGAATTTAGAACACTTCTCGGAAAATAGGCAGTTAATATAAGCGCTTATAACCTTTTTTTTATAGATGATTGAATTGTCACTTATGTCTCAAAATTTTCTAATCCATGCTATCCCATTTGCTTTTACAATTATTAAAAAAAATCTGCCCGATTAATCTTCACTTTTCCTCGATCTTTTTTTTCGAATTTTTCAAAGTTCTTAGTTGTATAGTTTTTCATCATCATCATTATCATCATTACAGCCCTTCACAGGTCCACTGCTGAACATAGGCCTCCCCCAAGGAATGCCACAAAGGGCCTGAGCCACCTGCATCCATCGACTTTCTGCATGTCTTACCAGGTCATCACTCCATCTAGTGGGGGGACGCCCTACACTTCGTCGTACGAGGCCGCCACTCGAGGATCTTTTTCCCCATCGGTTGTCGGTTCTTTAAACTATATGGCCAGCCCATTACCACTTCAGCTTACTAATCCGTTGGGCTATGTCGGTCACTCTAGTTCTACTGCGGATATCCTCATTTTTAGGTTTATCACGCAGAGAAACTCCGAGCATTGCCCTCTCCATAGCTCGATGACCGACTGTGAGCTTCCTCATCCGGCCAGCAGTGAAAGACCATGTCTCAGTTCCATAGGTCATCACTGGCAACACGCACTGGTTGTACAGTCTCGTTTTTAAGTTTTGTGGTATACCTGACGAGAAGATGTGTCGTAATTTCTCGAACGCTGCCCAGACGAGTTGAATCCGTCGCCTGACCTCTCGGTCGAAGTTGGCCTTATCTAGTTGGACTATTCGTCCCATGTTAACATACTCGTCAACAACTTCGAGCTTAGTGCTCCTATCTTAAGACCTATCCGCTGGAAGACACTATTGAGGTCATTGAGCATAGTGCTTAGGTCTTCCAGCGATTCTGCCATAAGGACGACATCGACGGCAAATCAAAGGTGAGTGATGTACTCGCCATTGGCCTGAACATAGGCCTCCACCAAGGAATGCCACAAAGCGCGGTCCTGAGCCACCTGCTTAGATGTTAATACCGTATCCTTTCCAGGCGTGAAGCTTGAAAACGTTTTCCAATGCAGCGGTGAAGAGTTTCGGGGATATATCGTCACCCTGTCTTAAACCTCTCTGCTATAGTTCATACTCTGGTTCTTTACTCGGATAGCCATCGCAGCCCTACTGTACAAGCACTTCAGCAAGCTTCGATATACCGACAGTCACCTTGGCACCGTTGAAGGGACTGCAGCACCACCCAAATTTCTATGAAATTATTTTTATTTTGCTTCTCATGCTTTCTCATAGTCCACATACACCAGACATAGAGGCAAATTGTACTCCATGGACTTCTGTACAATTTGCCGAAGGATATGTATGTGGTCTATGGTGCTAAAGCCCCTTTGGAAACCGGCTTGTTCGGGAGGGTGGAAGTCGTCAAGTCTGCGCGCGAGACGATTCGTAATAACTTTCGAAAACAGGAACAGACGCGGCTGAGAAGGGAAATCGGCCTGTAGTTCTTCAAGAGAGCGTTGTCACCTTTCTTGAAGAACAAGACCACCGCACATCTGCTTCACGCCTCCGATGTAATGCCACCATGGAGGACGGAATTAAAGAGCTTCTGAGGGAGTTCAAGTACTGGTTTTCCACCCGCTTTCAGAAGCTCCGCTGTAATTCCATCCTCGCCTGGGGCCTTGCCGTTCTCAAGGTGCTGGAGAGCCATTCTAATCTCGCGTTTAGACTTACGTCCGGGATATCATCAGAATAATGTCGGATAAGACTCGCTCTTGGATCGTTACTCACACTTGCGTGTGGCTCCAACGATGACGTGTACAGCTGCCCATAGAACCTCTCAATCTCACTCACAATCTCAGGTGTCCAGGAAACGACGCTGCCACACTCGGTCTTCAGCTTCGACAGTGAGCTCTTTCCGGCAGACAGATCTCCAGCAAAGACTTTGGAGCCCTGGTTCCGCTCGATCGCTTCTTCAATAAGAGCGGTATTAAAGTTGCGTAAGTCCCGCCACATGCATTTGGAGATCTGTCTGTTCAATTGCCTGTATGCTGTCAAATTTGCTGAAGGCTGCAGCTTCATATCCCCGTCTAACAGCCATGAGATTAAGTGTGTGATCGGAGAGTTTTTGTGTTCTTCTGCGGCGGGTCTTGCAGAACTTAGCTCCGACCGCATGGACAGTTATCACGAGCTTGTCATTCATATCGTCCACTTTATTGCAATCTTCTAGGAACTGAAAACGGTTTCGTAGCTCGAGCTGATAGTTTTTGGGACTGTGGATTAGAGTACGAAGGGGACGGAGCGTTGACTTCATTAGACGTGTCCTCTACAACTTAAAGTTTAGGTTCAGTGTGCCTCTAACCATTTGGTGATCGCTGCCGGTTTTCACCCACGCGATTACTGAGACATCACTGAACAGTTGTCGTCTGGTCGTCATAATGAAGTCAATCTCATTTTTGTTCGAACCGTCGTGCCTCGACGGTCCACTTTCTGTGGGGCCGCTTCTGGAAGAAAGAGTTCATCATAAAGAGTCCCTCTTTCTCCATGAAGTCGGCCAGCTGCTGGCCCCTTTGGTTCCGTTGCTCTATTCCAAATTTCCCTACTTTCAGCTCACTGTTCTCTCTTGTGCCTAGTTTTGCGTTAAAGTCTCCCATTAACACTGTATAATGAGTTTTGGAGGAATGCATGGCTCTAGAGATATCCTCATACATTTCCTCCACCTCCTCATCGGGGTGTGCCGAGTTTGGTGCGTAAACCTGTATGGCCTTTAGCGAATACCGTTTAGTGATTCTGTGTATAAGGTACGCAACCCTCGTTGACACACTCCCAATCTTTACAACGTTGTTAACGATAGACTTGTGGACGATAAATCCGACATATCCTTGGGACAGATGGTCGCCCTCCCGGTGATAGAACAAGTTGCCGGATTCGAGGATTACCGTGTCCTTCCCCTCTCTTCGGACCTCGAATAGTCCTATAATATTACAGCGCAACTTGTCTATCTCTTCTTTCAGCTCCAGGATCTTCTCGTCAGTCCTCAGGGTGCGTGCGTTATAA
The DNA here is from genome assembly GCA_033319125.1 of Parnassius glacialis. Taxonomy (NCBI): domain Eukaryota; kingdom Metazoa; phylum Arthropoda; class Insecta; order Lepidoptera; family Papilionidae; genus Parnassius; species Parnassius glacialis. The sequence continues at coordinate 22,545,908 of JAVANC010000008.1, forward strand.
GTTGCCAGGTCGAGTCGTCGTAGGTGGCAACCGAACCACCACTTGAGTTTCTTAGCACCCCCTACCCCGCCGTTACCATGGTTGCCACCATAGCCAGGTATAGCGGGACCCCCGGGGACTGGGGGCCGTCTCTTAGTAACTTTATTCATTTTGGGTGGTATATTGCCATAGTTGCAACGCTTGGCGATCGGGTGGGCAACCACAGTTTTTTATTGTGATATTGCTGTTATCGGGAAGATGCTGCTACTCATCTCCCACCTGTTTCCCTTTGTCGCCTCTTACGACACCCACGGGAAGATATGGGGTAGTGGATATTCTTAACCGCCACTACACGGCTATAGTTTTTCATTGTTACATAAATCACCTGAGTCTGAAACACCGATATATATCAAAAAATAAACTAACAAAAACCAGAAAATAAAATCCATGTTAATAAGTCGTTATAATCAAGTTTGTAACATATTTTTTTAGTATAACTATCCACAAATATTAAAGTGTGTATAGTTACTTTATTTGTTTTTTACTAAATATTATTTAATTAAAAGAAAAGAATTAATTATAATCATTGAATAAAACTGTTTTTTACGGATTTTATCGCGTTTATTTTATTATTTTTATTCCCGACGTTTCGAGTGCTTTTCAGCAACCCATGGTCACGGGGGGGACTGAGATGATTGACGTCCCGACGTCACAGTTAGCCCGGCTACCTTCAGTTTTTTAATATTAATATTTGGTTCGATTTACGCAGAATGAACTTACAGTATTCTGAAGTCTTGCAGTGTTATGCTTGGGTTTGGATTTAATTTTGTTAATTATAGGATCCCAAGCAGATGGCAGCACCCATCCATCTTCTCTATTGAAATTAGGATGTTTTTTAATTTCAATAGCCTCGCGTATCATCCTTGGTAGGAATCGGTGTTCTTTTGCAAGGATTTGTGGTCTATCAAATCTGATGTAATGGCGGGGACGATCTTGAACATGTTCACAGACTGCAGACTTCCCAGAGCGTCGGTGCTTCACGTCAGCTATATGTTCTTTCACGCGGGTTTTAATGGATCTTTTTGTTTGTCCTATGTAAGAGAGACCACATTCGCAATCAAGCTTGTACACTCCTGCATCTTGTAGAGGGATATTACACTTGACGGATGGTAAAAATTGACTAATCTTCTTCGGCGGCTTGAAGTATGTTTTAATAGAAGCTCGCTTCAAGATGTAGCCAACCTTGTCTGTGACTCCTCTGACATAGGGTAGTACAGCAGGCACACGCTCGACTGTGGTCGGCTTCACTCGGTCACTGTGACGTAGGCGCGGGACCCGAAGCTTGTTGTCTTGCAATACTTGCTCGACGTACTGAAGCTCGGCGGCGAGATGTTTTCTGTCACAGATCCCTCGTGCTCTCTGAAACAAAGATTTTCCCACGGTAGCTAACTGTGATGCGATTCACCATTTAAATATCGGTTAGTATGGCCATCTGCTTGGGATCCTATAATTAACAAAATTAAATCCAAACCCAAGCATAACACTGCAAGACTTCAGGATACTGTTAGTTCATTCTGCGTAAATCGAACCAAATATTAATATTAAAAAACTGAAGGTAGCCGGGCTAACTGTGACATCGGGACGTCAAACATCTCAGTCCCCCCCGTGACCATGGGTTGCTGAAAAGCACTCGAAACGTCGGGAATAAAAATAATAAAATAAACGCGATAAAATCCGTAAAAAACAGTTTTATTCAATGTGTAGTGTTCGCGTAAATATAAGAAATCATTAATTATAATCAATTTTTTTTGTACTTTTTTCTTACATGTGCAGCTTGATTCGATGTTATACTACAATTAAACTTACAACAAGAATTTTCCATGACAGAATGAATTTATCAACTCAATTTATCAAGTCCAAAAACAAATATTGTCGATCCTCAACGGAACGGATATTTTGAAATAGCATTTACGGAATTGTACAGAATTTTTTATACCAATCTACGGATTTGGAGAAATTTGATTATAGGTTCTCGGAACCGGTATTTAGAACCGGTACATCGGAACCCGACCCGGAACCGATACCGGAACTGGAACCGTACCGAAAAAAGGAACCTTTATAAGAACCTAAATGAAGAACCAGAACCGAAATTGGTACCGGTATTCAATCCCTGCGCACAAATGCAATCGTTTCCGGACGTGTATAATAATTTAGTGAATAACATTAAGTTCAAAACAAATAGTAAACAGTATAATCGTATATCCGGATTAAATGTATTTTAAGACGATAATAAAATAATTAGAGTTGGTGGAAGACTGTGTAATTCTACTTTTTTCAATTTTGATAAAAAACATCCTATTTAATATGCAGTAAGCATATCTATACAGTGTTATTGTGTAGGTACGAACACATGATGCTGCTTCACGCGGATCCACAGCTACTTTTAGCGACCATACGTGAGAGCTGGTGGCCATTAGGAGGTAAAAACCTCGTTCGAAAGATAGTGCGCGACTCTGTTGTGTGTACTCGTATAAGAGGTAAGACTTTGTGTCCTATTATGGGTAATTTGCCATCAGAACGTTTAGAACCTGGGTTCCCATTCATAAGAACAGGCGTTGATTATGCCGGACCAGTTTTCATATTAAATCGTAAGGGCCGGGGATCTAGACTTATTAAAGCGTATATTTGTTTGTTTATATGTTTTACTACACGAGCTATGCACTTGGAACTTGTCACTGGTCTCTAAACTAATGATTATATTTTAGCTTTAAAACGTTTTATGAGTCGAAGAGGTAAACCAGAAATTATATTTTCCGATAACGGGAAAAATTTTGTAGGTGCCGAAAAGGAAATTTCTTCATTTTTAACTAGTAATTCAAAACAAATTATCGAATTTGCTGCTAATGATAGCATTAATTTTAAATGTTTTCCCCCATACTCACCACACTTTGGAGGCCTATGGGAAAGTGGGGTACGATCGTGTAAGTACCACCTTAGACGTATAGTAGGTAATGCTAGATTGACTTATGAGGAGTTTAGCACGGCTTTAACACAAATTGAAGCAGTCCTGAATTCCCGTCCTATGTCACCTTTGTCCGCAGACCCTACAGACCTTACACCTCTCACGCCTGCACATTTCCTGATTGGAAAGCCGTTAACTGCTACTGCATGCGAGGATCTTACAACGAAGCCAATACCCGCGTTGACACGCTTTAATAGAATTGAACAATTACGTCAACATTTCTGGCAACTTTGGTCTAAGGAATATGTTGCAGAACTCCAACTGAGAAGGAAATGGAAAAAGCAAAAGGATGACATCCCATTACATTCTTTGGTACTGATCAAAGATGATAATTTACCACCGCTCAAGTGGAAATTGGGACGAGTCATACAAATCTTCCCTGGTAAAGATGGCGTGTCTCGAGTCGCTGATATTCGCACCTCCAGCGGAATCGTTCGTCGTGCCTTCTCGAAAATCTGCACCTTGCCGTAGCAACCATCGAATCAGGAAGCGAAACATCAAGTTGGAAGCTGAAGCTTCCAAGGCCGGGAGCATGTTACGACTACTAACGCCACCTACGAAAGCGAACGCCCTCTGATGTCGTATCGTATAAAACGCGAGTAGGAAGCTCTTGAAAGAAGCCTCAGGAGAAGCGTTCATTAATATTCTAAACGTCTAGCAAGCAACACAAATTTTGTCAACCACATATTATAATATTATTTCAAATTGTAATTTTAAATAAATATTTATATTTAAAGACAAAATAAACGATTCATTTGAACCGGCAACCTGAAACTCGCACCAACTGAGAGGCCAAAGTTAATATATTAATTTCTTTAAATTTATCTCTAAGAGACTCTCTCGGTTTTAGATTATAAATAGCTCTAATGGCCCTCTTCTGTAAAACAAAAATAGTTTCTGAATCAGCCGCATTTCCCCATAGCAAAATCCCATAAGATATTATGCTATGGAAATAACTAAAATAAACTAATCTAGCTGTCTCGACACTAGTGAGACCTCTAATCTTTTTTACAGCATAGGCTGCAGAACTTAGTCTGCTTGCGAATTTGGATATATGGGGGCCCCACTGAAGCTTTGCGTCAAGAGTGATGCCAAGAAAAACAGTGGATACAACAGGGCTCAATTCCTCCCCATTTAAAAACACATTGGTATTCAGATTTTTAACATTTGTTGTTGTAAATTTAACACAATTAGTTTTATTTCCGTTCAAATGCAGATTATTAACGTTAAACCAATGCACTAATTTTGATATAGCATTATTCACTTCGTCACATTTAAATGATTGACGTTTAAGTTTAAAAATCGAGGAAGTATCATCAGCAAAAAATACTATATCATGACTATCCCCTACAAGGTGAGGTAAGTCATTAATATACATCAGAAACAGAAATGGGCCGAGAATCGAGCCCTGAGGAACACCCATTAGTACAGGTGACCCGGAAGAACTTTTACCATTGATAATAACCTTCTGCTTTCTATTACTTAAATATGAAATAATAAGTTTAAGCGCTGTGTTCTTGACACCATAGTACTGTAGCTTCCTGATTAATGTCTCATGGTGAACACAGTCGAAGGCCTTGGAAAGGTCACAAAATATACACAAAGCATCCTCTGAATTCTCCCATCCACAAAAAATATGTTTAATAAGCTCAACTCGAGGGTCAGTTGTCGAGCGACCCCTTGTAAAACCGAATTGATTTTTATGTAGCAATTTATTAATATTAAAGAAACTTAACATCTGATCTAAAATATTTTTTTCAAAAACTTTACTTAATGTTGGTAGTACAGAAATTGTTCTAAAATTGGCGGGGTCTAATGTACTACCAGATTTAAATATAGGTATGACTTTACTATGTTTCATTAAATCAGGAAACACACCAGATTCGACGCTTGCATTAAATATAGTGGTTAGATAAGGTGCTAATATATCTATTATATATAAAATAACTTTAACGGAAATCCCTCATAAGTCTGCTGTTTTCTTAACATCAATAGTTTTAAAATATTTAACGATATCTTTTGGCAGTACTCTATGGAATTTAAAAGTATTTGAACAAGCCTTTACATTTTGTTTGAGCAATGATTCGGCGACAGTAGGAGAAGAATTTAATGATTTTGTTGTCAAAAAAGGAACATCATTAAAATGTTTCTCAAAAGCCATAGCAACTTCTTGATCAGATTGCGTTAAATTATTGTTAATATTCAATTGAAAATCCGAGTTGCGTGGTTCGACCTTGCCCGTTTCACTATTTATTATTCTCCAGGTCATTTTAATTTTGTCGGATGCAGTTTTAATTTTGTTGCTTAAATGTAAAGCCTTAGCAGTGGAGCACACTTTTTTTTAAATATTTTAGAATATGTTTTTACATAATCTCTAAATATCACACTACTATTATATGATCTTTCATTATAAAGCTCGTATAGCTTTCGCCTACTTTTATAAATTCCTACTGTCGCGCATTCATTAAATGATTTGCGACTGTTAAAAGAGGAAGTTTTAGAAGTAAATATTCTACTAAATTCACAACTTATAATTTTAAATAATGTAGCATACAAATAATTAGCACTATTTTTAAACGAAAGTGATGCAAGTCTTTTTATTATATTACTTCTTAACCTCTCCAAGCGATGTTCATTTATTGGAACAAACACAACTTTCTTATTTTTCTATTTTTTGTGTATGTAAGGTAGTGATACCAACTATCCACAGTGATCTGAACTTAAATTTTGAATAACTAATTTATGCAAGGGCTTAACATCTGTAAAAATGTTATCTATACAGATCGCACTAGGCCCAGCAATACGTGTCGGATCTAAGAATAAATTTACAAGATCATACGATTTAAACAATGAGCTAAACTTAATACTAATGGAAGAAGTTTCAAGGAGATTGATATTAAATTCTCCACATATTACAACAGGCTTGTTCTGTTTACTAAGTTTGAATAAAACTTCTTCCACAATCCTTTCAAAATTGTCATAAGTAGCACATGGGGGTCTGTAAACACTTACAACAATGAGGTGCTCGAGCTCGACACAAGCCATTTCTACAGTTCGCTCAACAGAGAGGCTCACAATATCCTTACGTTCTTCATATAATAATTACTTATCTGCTAATATCAAGGAGCCACCACGTAAACTTTTTTCTCTATTGAAGGAACTGACCACCTGGTGATTTCTGAAATTAAACATGAAATTATAATCTTTTAGCCAATTTTCAGTAATAACAAAGGATGGGAATATTGTTACTATTTAAAAACAACTCAACTTCCAATTCGTTGCCCAACATGCCTTGTATATTTTGATGCACCAGGTGTAAAAAAAAATATTACTTATTTGTGGGCTGTATTAAAATTAATTAAATTCCGCTCAAGACGAAACCTGCTCGGGGCAAGCGGAGCAAGAAAACAAAGGCAACCCCTGCCACGCTCACCGTGGATTTCTGCAATATCAGGGGACTTCATTCAAACCTTAACGCCGTCCACTACCATCTGGAGATAGCTAAGCCGGCCTTGCTCTTTCTAACCGAGACACAGGTGTCCTCTCCGGCTGATACTTCGTATCTCTCCTACCCGGGGTACAAATTAGAACACTCGTTTGTGCCCCGTGCTGGAGTTTGCGTGTATGTCAGAGAGGACATCTGTTTTCGACGCCTCGGCAGTCTTGAAGGTACGGACCTCTCCATCCTATGGCTGCGCGTAGACAGCGACGACCATCCCCGCGTCTACGGGTGCCTATATAGGTCCCATAGCGGTAATGCCGACACAGACCGACTCATAGACCACGTCCAAATGGCTGCAGACTCTGTGCTACAACAGGTCCCATCCGCAGAGATCGTGATACTCGGTGATTTCAACGCCCACCACGCTGAATGGCTTGGTTCTCGTTTAACCGATCATGCGGATAGATCTGTCTATGACTTTGCTTTGGCATATGGTCTAACACAACTGGTTACTTCGCCTACACGGATCCCAGATGTGGAAGACCATGTACCTTCCCTGTTGGACCTTCTGCTGTCCTCTCATCCGGACGGATATCAGGTCTCCGTCGATGCCCCTCTGGGCTCTTCGGACCATTGTCTGATCCGGAGTACGGTGCCACTCACGCTCCAATCGCAGTTGCGATCTACAGCTTGCCGCCGTGTTTGGCACTATAGGTCAGCTGATTGGGACGGGATGCGGTCTTTTTTTGCATCCTACCCTTGGGGGCGGGTTTGCTTCTCGCCGGAAGATCCCAGCGTTGTTGCCGATTCTGTTGCTGATGTGGTACTTCAGGGTATGGAACTTTTTATTCCATCCTCTGTGGTGCCTATCGGAGGCAGATCCCAGCCATGGTTTGGTCGCTCCTGTAAAATAGCATCATGCTATAAGCAGGAGTGCTACCAGGCCTGGGCTAACGCATCAACGTCTCGGGATGTAAACACCAGCGCACTTAAAAAGAAGTATAATTCCGCCTCCAGGTCCTTCAAAAGCGTCATTGCCAAGGCAAGGTCTGAGCACATCGGCAGAATTGGCGAGAAGCTAGTTCGCCTTCCTTCGGGAACCCGTGCATTCTGGTCTCTCGCCAAGGCTGTCCAAGGGAACTTCTGTCAGCCATCTCTTCCATCTCTGCACAGAGAGGACGACTCACTGGCCCATGCCGCAAAGGAGAAAGCCGATCTGTTGAGCTCTCTTTTTGCGTCCAACTCGACTCTAGATGACGGGGGGAACACACCGCCGACCATCCCGCGATGTGAGTGCTCCATGCCGGATGTGCGATTTACACAGCGCTCGGTCCGCAAAGCACTCTTCTCCCTGGACGTCAGCAAGTCGAGTGGGCCCGATGGAGTCCCTCCCATTGTGCTGAAGACGTGTGCTCCGGAGTTGGCACCGGTTTTAACGCGTCTTTTCCGGTACTCCTACTCCCAAGGCGTAGTACCGAACTCATGGAAGACAGCTATGGTGCACCCGATCCCTAAAAAAGGCGACCGCTCAGACCCGTCCAACTACAGGCCTATCGCCATCACCTCCTTGTTCTCCAAAATAATGGAAGCCGTTATAAACTGCCAGCTCATGAGGTACCTTGAGGATCACCAGCTGATTAGTGACCGCCAGTACGGTTTTCGTCGGGGTCGATCAGCTGGTGATCTTCTAGTCTACTTAACTCATAGATGGGCGGAGGCAGTAGAGTCCAAGGGGGAGGCGTTGGCCGTTAGTTTGGACGTAGCGAAGGCCTTTGATCGGGTCTGGCACAAAGCGCTTCTTTCGAAGCTTCCTTCCTATGGGCTTCCCGAGAAATTGTGCAAATGGATCACCAGTTTCCTTGCTGATCGGAGCATCAAGGTCGTAGTAGACGGTGCATGCTCTGATCTCAAGCCTATCAACGCTGGTATTCCACAAGGCTGCGTGCTATCACCAACGCTGTTTCTCCTGCATATCAATGATATGTTGCTAACTGGTAGCATTCATTGCTATGCAGACGACAGCACTGGTGATGCCTTATATACCGGCCGTGCCAATATTTCTCGGGAAAATGTCGCCGAGTACCGGGACAAACTTGTGTCTGAAGTCGAGTCTTTGCTTAACAAAGTCTCGGATTGGGGCCGACTAAATCTAGTCCAGTTCAATCCCCAGAAGACACAAGTTTGCGCGTTTACCGCTAAAAAGAACCCCTTTGTCGTATCTCCTCAGTTTCAAGGCACTCCCCTTGCTGCCTCAGCTAGTATCGGAATCCTTGGCGTCGACATATCGAATAGTGTGCAGTTTCGTGGTCACTTGGAAGGGAAGGCCAAATTGGCCTCTAAAAAGCTTGGCGTGCTCAGCAGAGCGAGACAGTATTTCATGCCGGCACATCGCTTGCAACTTTACAAAGCGCAAGTTCGGCCCCACATGGAATACTGTTCTCATCTCTGGGCAGGGGCACCCCAGTGCCAGCTCCTTCCACTTGACCGCATCCAGCGCAGAGCGGTTCGAATCGTCGACGACCGAGTTCTTTCTGATCGGCTCGATACACTGGCACTGCGTAGAGATGTTGCATCTCTTTGCGTATTTTATCGCATTTATCACGGGGAGTGCTCTGAGGAATTGTTCGGACTAATTCCAGCCGCTCAATTTCACCATCGCACATCGCGACAAAACTCGCGTTACCATCCATACCATCTGGATGATTGGCGGTCCACAACAGTGCGATTTAGAAGAAGTTTTCTCCCTCGCACGACTTCTTTGTGGAATCAATTACCACCAGCGAATTTTCCGGACCGATATGACTTAGGAACCTTCAAGAAAAGAGCTTACACCTTTCTAAAAGGTCGGCAACGCATCTGCGATTCCCCTTGTGTTGCGGTTGTTCATGGGCGGCGGTAGTCACTTACCATCAGGTGAGCCGCATGCTCGTTTGCCCCCTATTCCATAAAAAAAAACTCCTCTTATTGCTAGAGATTGCCTCTATTGTCAAATTCACTAATTTAAATTAGTTGGAACTGATTCCAAATTAAATGTCAAATGATTATGCTCAATAAAAGCAGTCTTGGTAGCCAAAAACTTGGCTGAGTTAAAAGTAAATAATAAGATAGCACATTTGCTATCAGTCTTAAATTATATTTGGATAGGTAATACCTATCTTTTGTCCAAAACTTTTTTATTAAATTATTTATGTCAATTACATGAAATTTATGATTATTATCATTACAATTATATGTCAAATCTAAATTATTATTACATATTAAATTATGCATTTGTATATTTAAATTATGTCTTTAATTACTTTTCTGTGGCAGTCCCTGTATATAAGGCAGTGTGAACAAGACAATTTTGTGTACATTTAAGTTATTAAGTTGTTCAATATATCTTAATAACTGTTTGTTGTTTACACTGCCTCTTCTACCAACAAAAAATATTATTGTACTATTTGGGCAAAATTTAGTAAAAATAATTTTATTTAGGATGTCACTAAAAGATGCTCCAGGCATGCAGCAATTTGTAACTTTTAGTCTCTTTAAAGAGTTATTTAAAGTTATGCCTAGATTTTTTCCCATGTCATCGCTATAAACAATTATATTACTTTTAGTAATATTTGAGTTATTTATTATTTTAATATCCTCTGCTATGGCACTGTCATAGAGTTCTGGTGGTGGTATAATATTATCAGCACACAGTGACTTTGAAGAATCTGGCATTGAGCGCTGACACTCACATTGATATTTAACTAAGGAGTCAAACCGCTCCTCATTATATTAACAAGTCTTTACCAGATTATCCATAGCCAATATGTGTTCTTTTATTTCATTTTGGGCTGATTTATATTTATTGGACGCAGTTTGAAGGGAGATCATAAGTGATAATATTTCTGATTTAAGGCACTCTACTTCAGTCTCAGAACATTTTTTTATGTTATCCACCTCAATTGAATACAACTTAAGTTCATATAACAATACTTGCTTTTCTTTACATATATTAACATAATTTTTGGTATTAATCTTATTTCTTATTAATTTTTGTACTTTCCTTATGTATTTATTATTTTTTATATACTTCTCTAATTTGGTTTTACTGCAATTAATCCTTACTATGTTTCCTGAAGTGGAAGAGTCATCACCAGTCAAGTCTATTGTTGCAGATTGCTGTAACATTCTTGAAGTATCACATTGCACAAGCTCAGAGAACAGGCAACTATGGGCAAGTGTAGGTATTATAATTACCTGTGTCGATGTCGCGTGAGCACTGAACCGCTGGCCGCGACGTTGCCGCTTTTACAAGTCACTTCAGGTCAGTAACCTAATATTATCAAGGATGATTTATTTCGTGTAATGTTTTACGCTATTTATTTTGTTTGAAAGATGCATTTTTTAATTGTTTTTATTAATATATATTTTATTATTTTAACAGACATATATCAGCTTATATTAAATGCTGTGCTGTTTAACGTGATAACCTATGCGCCACCCAGTATATTGCTAAATCGATGAATTTATTTATAGTTGTTTGGTTTCAATTATATATGTTTTTATACGTGAGAGAGCCCTGCTGCAGCTATATTAGTAGTATAGTTGTCGCACGAAAGGGTCGGCTCGACCGGGGAAGGACCACGCTCTCACAGAATACCAGCGTAAAATAGCAGCTTAACTCTGCTGTGTTTCGCATGGTGAGTCTAGAGCACCGGATACCTTTTTAACTGGGAATAATGCATCCATCTAAGTCCTCACAACTGACAACGCATCTGCATTTTTATTCGTAATAGAGGATAGATGTAGATGTCTATGGGTCGCAGTAACCACTTACCATCAGGTGGACTGTGTGCTCGTTTGTCACCCATATCCAATATATATATATATATATATATATATATATATATATATATATATATATATATATATAGATATAGATTTTTGAAAAAAATATTCTTGATCAAATGTTAAATTTCTTTATTATAAATAATTTACTTCATAAAAATCAATTTGGTTTCCCTTGTGAAACACACAAAGGGTCGCTCGACAACTGATGCCGGTGTTGAGCTGATTAAATATATATTTAATGCATGGGAGAATTCACAGGATGCTTTGGGTATATTTCATGACCTATCCAAAGCCTTCGATTGTGTTTACCATGAAACATTAATCAGGAAACTTCAACACTACGGTGGAAGAAGTGATGCTTTTAAATTAATTATTTCATGTTTAAGTAAGAGAACGCAAAAAGTTGTCATTAACAGTATGAGTTCTTCCGGGTCGATGATACACATCTGTACCATATAGGCGTGCCTCAAGGCTCAATTCTCGGCCCCTTTCTGTTTCTTGTATACATGAATGACTTACCTTACTTAGTAGGAGATAACCATGATATGGTATTATTTCCAGATGACACTTCTTTAATTTTCAAATGAAGTCGACAATTGCTAAAATATGACGAAGAATAATGCTATATCTAAATTAGTAAATTGGTTCAATGTTAATAATTTGCATTTAAATGGTACTAAAACGAAATGTATGAAATTTATGACTCCAAATGTCAAACAATTATATACTAATGTAATTTTAAATGGGGAGAAACTAAGTCTTGTAGATACCACCATTTTTCTTGGAATCACACTACACGCGAAGCCTTAATGGAGCCCCCATATATCAAAACTAGCAAACTAGCAAGCAGACTTAGTTCTGCAGCATATGCCGTAAAAAAGTTTAAAAGTCTAACTAGTGTTGAAACAGCTACACTAGTTTACTTTAATATTTCCATAGCATAATGTCGTATGGTATTTTGCTATGGGGACACGCAGCTGACACTGAAATTATATTTGTTTTATAGAAGAGGGCCATAAGAACAATATATAATTTAAAGCCTAAAGAGTCGCTGCGACAAAAATTTAAGTAAATTAATATATTAACTTTGGCTTCTTTATACATTTATGAAAATGTAATGTACGTACACAAAAATAAAAGTAGTTTTACAAAAATAAGTGATATTCATTCTGCAAATACTAGGAACAGACACAAGCTAGTAGTACCAGTTACTCGACTCCATCGAGTCAGTAATTTATTCTTGGGGCGATGTATACGCTTTTACAACAAAATTCCAGAAAATATACAAAATTTGACCTGCTCAAAGTTCAACAACTTTATTAAACTAAGTTTGTATAAAAAGGGTTATTATAATATTAAAGAATTTATGAATGATAATAACCCTGGAAATGAGGTGATCGCTACCAAGCTATTTCTAATTTGTTGTGCTGTTAATTTGTGTAACATACATGATTGTAAGCTGTTATTTAAACAAAAGTCCCGCTGGGTTTCTTGCTGGTTCTTCCCAGGACAGAGGTTTTTTTTAGAACCAGGGGTAATTATACAAAAGAGTGACTTTCAATAAGTATTATTTATAATCTATATTGAATAAAAATGTTTCTTTTTCTGTTCACATATATATATATATATATATATATATATATATATATATATATATATATGTGTGTGTGTGTAGGTATGTATATATTAGTATTTAAACAGTAACACTGGGCTCCACACTAGGATTCCCTGTGTCGTGGTGACCAGTCTTATTATTTATATAGAACTTAATGATTAGTCGATATTATGTTATTCAAGTTTTTATATAATTGCAATTCTTTAAAAAAAATTAATGATAATTATGATAACTTATATTTATCTATGCAAATATATTGCCAAAATACGGACAAATAAACAAAACGTGTAAGCAAATAAATTACATTAAAAAATAAACTATTCTTAAGACGCCCATTACACGGTAGGTTTTGCTGTCAGTTTTACAACAATCACGGTTGTGATTGACGAATAACCTACCTTGTAATGCGGTGATTGACGGTTGCATGAAATTGCTTGACAAATATCTGGATATTTTGATTTTTACGTCAATCAACTATCAGTCACGAATTTTGATTGAACGTGTAATGGCATTTCGTCAATCACGCGTCAGTCAACGCTCAGACAGCAATGGAGGTGGACGTAAAATATATTCAAGAGGCGGCTTCCACACGCTCTCGGAGTCCGTCACCACTCCCGCCAAACGTGCTTCAGCCAGAAAAAGATTTTATTTAAAATTTTGAGGCTCTCCTCGAGTTGTGGGACACGAAAAACCCCCTTGTAGGGTGGATGCCCCTAATACTAGCCACGCCCCTAATTCCAGCCTTTCCGACTTTTTACTTCGTAAATAAGATTTCTAGTACAAATATTGTCGGCTACAAAATTCTTCGTAACGAGAGGAAAGTATATTTTAAATATTACCTCACGGTTTTAAGCCTAAAAGTGTTAAATTAAAAATCAAAACACGTACGCAACGAAATACGCTCATTTTCCTAATTTTTTGACAAGTTATGGTCCTGATACAATTAAGCATATTTTACATTAGCTCATCTTTAGGCTTTTCGATTTGTATGAATGTGACTATAGACATAGTAATGCAGCTATTTTTGTTTAAATCTATAATATAACAGTTGTAGAGCCAGGCGGCAGCTTTTGCTATCGCATGGATGGGCCAGCTCGAACCGGGGTGGTACCACGACCTCACAGAATACCAGCATGAAGTAGAGGTTTACCTCTGCGTTTCGCTTGGTGAGTGCAGGTGGCCGGAGGCCCTTTTTACTGAAGATGAGGCATTCCATCCTACTTCTCACGGGTGAAAACGCATCTGCATTTTGATCTGTAACAGAGGATAGATGTAGATTTCTATGGGCCGCAGCAACCACTTACCATCAGGTGGACTGTGTGCTCGTTTTTCACCATTGTTCTATAAAAAAATAAGTTTTTTATTTTATTTTACTGGAAATTAATGGAGCTGTAGATAGACATACGAAATGTAAGGAGTGCTTAATGACAGCCTACTTCAGTAGTCTTGTAGTCAGTACCCTAATTTCAGCCACGTTATATAAATCAAGGCTGTCATAAACTGGAATAAATACCTTTAACTAGAACATGTTGGTTCATTTAACATTGGTACATAACACATCATTGGTAACATTATGGTTAAGGAAGTTATGATCAATCCGTCTATATTTTAAAATTGGTTTTTGATTTAAAAGTTTAGCAAATTATACGTACTTGCTTTTTAGACATTTGGTGTATGTTAAGACCACCATACAATATTTAATTTGAGAAAGACAAAATCAAACAATAAATGTAAATAACTACAACTTAGTAATACTAATTTTACTATAACTTAAGAACATAAATGAAAAGTCATAACAAGGAAAGTAGTTCAGGACCATGCTTTGCGGCAGTCTATGGAGGAAGATGTTCTGTAGTGTGGACCTGTGAAGGGCTGAAATGATGATGAAGATTCAAAAACTTGGATGATTAAAATATAAGAAATCGATGTACTATAATACATATTTTTTATTATAATTTTGTTTTAAATAATTGTTTAGTGTTAAAAGAAAAATGGAACTGCTTAAAGCTAAACCACAGTAAGGTAGAAGTAAAACATTAAAATAAAATAACTGTTATCGTCATGGAATATCTTAATACATATTCCATGCTTGTGATATGCATGATTTAAAATTATAAGTTGTAATGAAATTATTTCAGTGCCACTAAAAGTTACCTACAATAGGTACCTACCAAAATCTCAAAAGGCATAGCCCCATGTTATGCTGGCATTAGAAAAGAATAGAAATTGAAATTGACACTAGAAGGCTGGTAATAGGGGCATCCACCCTATACGAATAAATATAAAAGGTAAGCTTATTTTTCGTCCATAAATGCATTTCAAATAAAGCCGCGTATCGATTTTGCGCTCCAAGAGGTAAATAGTAAAAAAAAAAAAAAGGCGCGCGTTAAATTAAAATGGGTAAAATGATATTAAATATTACAATTTTTCCTATTTGTTTTTTTTTTCTTTTTCCTTTCAAGATATTAAATTACATTAAATGGTGAATTGAAAATGAACTTAGTTTATAGGTAGGTCCTTTCTCTCCGAAAATTTGGGTTTGACTGATATCAGTCAGCAATCAGCATGAGCGAAATTATTCTATCATTCAAACGTCAATCATGACTGATCGAACTGATTGACGCTTGCCTAGGCGTGTAATGGGCGTCTTAAAAATGCATTGCGTGTGTACGCGCGTAATTAATTTACAGTGTAGTGTATAGGCGAGTCGAACAATCGAAGACAATAATGCCTTCTCTACACTACTCGCGAAGTAGATCGAAGTAGGACGAGGCGAATAGTGTAGAGAGTTACTTCGATTCACTTCGTCCAACCTCGCTTCGCCTCGGGCGACTTCCGATTGCTGTCGGTTTTTTGCGCCAGAGTCAAAGGACTTCACGAAGTACCCCGAAGTTACACGAAGCGTCTCACTACACTACTCGGCGTACGCCAGTTATAAATATTTTTTTTATATATAAAAATTAAATATGTAACTTTCTACATAATTATTTATTTAGTTAACGCATTGACGTCATACCGTTCACACAATTAGGTACATATTGCAGCTGCCTCTTGAACGTCATTCATGTTAACGGTGCGGGAGACTCAAGACGACTGAGCTCTTCGCGAAGTAGCACGAGTGTGTGGTTACGTTGTTCGGACTGCGATCGACTTCGACGAGCATTTCGTCGAAGTTACTTCGCGAGTAGTGTAGAGGAAGCATTACAATCATATTTTTGCTTCACTATTTCTTGTAAAAAAATATCAAAAACTACCTTCTTTCTAAAAAAAATTATAGTTTAAGAAATATCTACTATAAAGTTTATATAAAATAATGTAAACACAAAAAATGTTTAATATTCTTTCACACAATTTTAAAATGGCTATATGTTTAGTTTAAGTAAAGGTTAATTTTAATATTATGTACTTAAATAAAAGTATAATGTAAAATAATATATTAGAGCAAACTGTGCAATGCCAAGACAAACACAATTGTGTAATGGCATGAAGAAATTATATTGTAATTAAAATCTGTTACTTTGTTGAATTAAATGAAAAATAAAAAATGAAACGTCCAAGTGGATTCATCACATACATAGTTTACAACACAGAAAAAAGAAGGAAAATAAAATAAAATAAAATTAAACATAATAAAAACTAACTTATTTTTATGTGTTTGGTGCAAACTTTTTAGTTATATTTAACATTGGTCGCATTTGAATTGCGAATATTTCTGCAATATTATACTTTTATAGTACAAATTCAGACCCTTTGAACGATGGATTATTCTCAATATTCATTTAGATTATCAGATTTATTTATTTATTTAAGATATTAAATTCCATTTAAGGCACAGTACACACCTATAGGCTTAATAACAATACAACATCTAGTGTGTCTGGTATACTGTCCGCAAATGTGTTAAGCTTTATTAGCTCAGATAAGATTTTTTAATAATGCCTCGGTTTCTTGATATTTTTTATTTTGTAACCATTTATGTACCAATAATCTACAAACTGATCTGGTCATATTCAAGACTTTATTATTCGCTTTGTATATTTTACTGTATAGATAAGGACCCATGTAATCGTTTGATCTACGGCCAAAAGCGGTTTTGGTCTTGGGCCGGTCCCATTTAAGTGTTCTGTAAGAAGTGCGTGCCACCTGTTTGGCTTGTCGGTGAAATAGTAATATTGCTGAAGCTATGTACAGTTGACGAACACTAAGTAATTGGCATTCAGTATAAAGTTTGTCAGTTATATTTGTATATATGTACGTATAGATTATTATTGTATAGTCTATCTATTAGTTAAATGTGTATATGACGTAGTTAGTTATCATTTTTATTTTTTTATTTTACACTTTTTTTTTATTTACCACACTGTGGGATGATCGGACATTCGGCCTCATGTGGAATACTGTTCTCATCTTTGGGTCGGGACACCTCAGTGACAGCTTCCACTTCAGCATATCCAGGTAAGAGCAGCCCGAATCGTCGATGACCGATATCTTTCTGGTTGATTCAATTCACTGGAATTGCAATGAGGTAAAGAAGCTTTTGCATTTCCTGGCGCATTTACCACAGGGAGTGCTCAGAGGAATTGTTCGGACTTCCAACCTCCATATTTCAGCTTCGGACAAAATCCGCGATAGATGAATGCTTAGCGGTCCACAACTGTAACTTACCAATAGTTTTCTTCATCTAACGATTTTTTGTGACAACTTGGGGACAGTCAAGAAAAGGGCCTACTCTTTAAAAAGCCGGCAATGCACCTGCTACGCCGCTGGTGTTACAGTTGTTCATGGGCGGCGGTAGTTACCGCTTCCCACTTACCATCGGATTAGCCATATGCTCGTTTGTACCCCTTTCCTGTAAAATATGCCAGATAGATCTGTGACTACCGATAGATGGTGGTATAACAACCTCTTTACGCTAAGCGTAAAATACCTAGATCATCGTCAAAGTTGTGAGACGTGGCTGGGAGCACCGTAGCAGTTGTGAGACGTTTGATACCTTGATCATCAACACACCGTCTGTCAAGCGAGGGTACTATGGCAAATATCCATCCTTTGAAGTCTATTGGAGAGGCCTCCGTACAGCAGTTGACTTTTGTTGTAATGATGAAAGTCATGATGGTGAAATAGACAAAACTACGAGTATTCGCTTTTCCTATTTGAAAATATCGACTAAAATGGGCATAGCACAAAAGAATTGTATAATCTTTACTATATTATTATTTTCATTACACTTGAGTACCTCCTTCTCAGCAAAACCCACCTGCGCTTACAGTATTAACCAATTTAAAAAAAATTGATATCAATAAAGTGAAATTTTTGATATATTATATTCTATTATAGGTACTGAATATTCCCTATATTATTTCTATATTGTTCCGAATATTTAAGCCCTTATTTTTTATGGTAATCAAAAATTGTGATGTTTACACGCACAACTTGAAATAAATCGAATCCAATAGAATTTTACTTCGTGTTATTGTGGAGTTAATTTTACGGCACATTTATTTCCCAATTTCACGCTTTACCTAAAGAAATATCCTATGATTGTGTGGCCACCTCCTATAAACAACTTTTGTTAAATTTATATCAATTTTTTAGTTATACATTTTAGGTTTGATAAATGATAAGGTGAACAAAATAACTATTTTCATTGGAGGTGACAAAAAAAACATTTATAAATGCATAAACGTTGACTATGTTATACAACCGTTGTGTCGAGACAGAGTAAAATATCTCACTTTGGCTCGAGTCGTAAGTGGCAACTATGGGATTTTTTATGGAAGAGGGAGCACACGGGCATGCGGCTCATCTGATAAGTGTCGACCGCCGCCCATAACTTATAACACCAGAGGAATTACAGGTGTGTTGCCGGTCTTTTAAGAAGTAAACAATAAAAGAAATACCACAAAGTTTTATTACAATGGGATCTAATAGAGAGCGGTAAATTATATCGTTAGAGTCAGAAACAGAAACAGAAACAAACACTTTATTATTCAATATAGATTATAAATAATACTTATTGAACGTCACTATTTTGTTTAATTACCACTGGTTCGAAAAAAAACCTCTGTCCTGGGAAATAAATCTTGTTGTGGCAAATACGTTCTTTCATTATTATAAGATTCATAGGCGCCGTCGATCATCTGTTATTATTCAAAGTAAAAGAGGTTTGGTGAAAGCAGCAACCGAAGTATGTGGTAAAAGCAAGAGAAGGAACAACAAATATATAATGATAATACGTTGTGTAGGGATTATGAGTTACGAATAGAAGTTGAAGCAAACAAGAGAATAATTAATTCGTAATATCGTAATTGCCGTGTAGTGGTGGTCAAGAATATCCACTACTTCATATCTTCCCGTGGGTGTCGTAAAAGGCGACAAAGGGAAACAGGCAGGAGATGGGCAGCAGCATCTTCCTGATAATAGCCACAAAAACAATAAAAAAGTGCAATTGCCAACCCGCTCGTTAAGCGTGGCAACTATGGCAAATACCCCCCTATGAAGAGAGTAACAAGGAGACGGTCCCCAGTCCCCGGCGGCCCTGCTATTCCTGGCTATGGTGGCGACCGTACGGCGGGGCAGGGGGCGCTAAGAATCTCCGGTGGAGGTTCGGTTGCCACCTTAGACGACTCGACCTGGCAACGTACAACGCACGCACCCTGAGGACTGACGAGAAGATCGTGGAGCTGGATGAAGAGATAGACAAGTTACGCTGGCATATTATAGGATTATCCGAAGTCCGAAGAGAGGGGGAGGGCATTGTTATCCTCGAATCCGGCAACTTGCTCTATCACCGGGAGGGCGACCATCTGTCCCAAGGAGGTGTCGGATTTATCGTCCACAAGTCTCTCGTTAACAACGTTGTAAAGATCGGGAGTGTGTCGACGAGGGTTACCTTATACTCAGAATGACCAAACGGTATTCACTTAGGGTCATACAGATTTACGCACCAACCTCGGCACACCCTGATGAGGAGGTGGAGGAAATGTATGAGGATATCTCTAGAGCCATGCATTCCTCCACAACCCAATATACGGTGTTAATGGGAGACTTCAATGCAAAACTAGGTACAAGAGAGAATGGTGAGCTGAAAGAAGGGAAATTTGGAATAGAGCAACGGAACCCAAGGGGCCAGCAGCTAGCCGACTTCATGGAGAAAGAGGGACTCTTTATGATGAACTCTTTCTTTCAGAAGCGGCCCCACAGGAAGTGTACAAAAAATGAGATTGACTTCATTATGACGACCAGACGACAACTGTTCAGTGATGTCTCCGTGATCGCGAGGGTGAAAACTGGTAGCAATCACCGAATGGTTAGAGGCACACTGAACCTAAACGTTTAGTTGGAGAGGTGTCGTCTAATGACGTCAACGCTCCGTCCCCCTCGTGCTCTGTTCCAAAGTCCTGAAACCTTTCAGCTTACGTTACAAAACCGTTTTTAGTACCTAGAAGACTGCAATGAAGTGGACGATATGAATGACAAGCTCGTGGGAACTGTCCATACGGTCGGAGCTAAGTTCTGCAAGATCCGCCGCAGAAGAACACACAAACTCTCTCACGCTGTTAGACGGGTCATGAAGCTCCATTCTTCAACAGATTTGACAGAATACAGGCAACTGAACAGACAGATCTCTAAATGTATGCGGCGGGACTTACGCAACTTCAATACAGCTTGTATTGAAGAAGCGATCGAGCAAAACCAAGACTCCAAAGTCTTTGCCAGAGATCTGTCTGCCAGAAAGAGCCAAGTGTCAATGCTGAAGACCGAGTGCGGCAGCATCGTTTTCGGGACACCTGAGATTTTGAGTGAGATTGAGAGGTTCTATGGACAGGTGTACACGTCATCGTTGGAGCCACACGCAAGTGTGAGTAACGATCCAAGAGCGAGTCTCATCCGACACTATTCCGAAGATATCCCGGACGTCAGTCTGAACGAGATTAGAATAGCTCTCCAGCATCTTAAAAACGGCAAGGCCCCAGGTGAGGATGGAATTACAGCGGAGCTTCTGAAAGCGGGTAGAAAACCGGTACTGGAAGTCCTTCAGAGGCTCTTTAACTTCGTCCTCCATGGTGGCATTACACCGGAGGCGTGGGCAGTACAAAAAATCTTGTTCTTCAAGAAAGGTGACAATGCTCTCTTGAAGAACTACAGACCGATTTCCCTTCTGAGCCGTGTCTACGTGCTGTTTTCGAGAGTCATTACCAATCGTCTCGCACGCAGACTTGACGACTTACAGCCTCCCGAACAAGCCGGTTTCCGAAATGGCTTTAGCACCATATACATACCCTTCGGCAAATTGTACAGAAGTCCGAGGAGTACAATTTGCCACTATGCCTGGCACTATGAGAAAGCGTTTGATTCCGTCGAAATTTGGGCAGTGCTGCAGTCCCTTCAGCGGTGCCAAGTTGGCTGTCGGTATATCGAAGTGCTGAAGTGCTTGTACGGTAGGGCTACGATGGATATCCCACTACATTACCAAAGTACGAAACCTATCCAATTGCAGAGAGGTGTAAGACAGGGTGACGTTATATCCCCGAAATTCTTCACCGCTGCATTGGAAGACGTTTTCAAGCTTCTGGACTGAAAAGGATACGGTATTAACATCAATGGCTAGTACATCACTCACCTTCTATTTGCCGACGATATAGTCCTTATGGAAGAATCGCTGGAGGACCTAAGCACTATGTTTAATGACCTCAATAGTGTCTCCCAACGGATAGGTCTTAAGATGAACATGGACAAAACAAAGATTATGTTTAATGTCCATGTCACACCTTTGCCGGTAGTTGTTGGGAGCACTTAGCTCGAAGTTGTTAACGAGTATGTTTACCTGGGACAAATAGTCCGACTAGGTAAGTCCAACTTCAACCGAGCCGTCAATCGACGGATTCAACTCGGCTGGGCAGCGTTCGGGAAGCTACGACACATCTTCTGGTCAGACATACCTCAAAACCTTAAAACGAAATTGTACAACCAGTGCGTGTTGCCAGTGATGACTTACAGATCTGAGACCTAGTGCGTCAATGCTGGCCGTATGAGGAAACTCAAGGTCGCTCAGCGAGCTATGGAGAGGGCTATGCTCGGGGTTTCTCTGTGTGATAAACTTAGAAATGAGTATATCCGCAGTAGAACGGAATGGAGTAGAGTAACCGACATAGCCCAACGGATTAGTAAGCTGAAGTGGCAGTGGGCCGGCCATATAGCTCGAAGAACCGACGACCGATGGGGAGGAAAGGTTCTTGAGTGGCAGAAAGGATGTAATGATGATGATGAATATCGTAATGGATAATGAATTGCGAGTAAAGGCAAGGAAAAACGAAAATATCGCACATTTTCGTTTTATTAGATCCTTACAAACATTTCATTTTTCCTTAAAACTTGTCAGAATGTCAGAAATGCTTAGAATTAATGCTGTGTAAAACGAGATAGACCGTATTTTTAATGACGAAGTCTCGAATTTAAAGAGATATAAATAATACTTTGAGATGTGAGAAGGCACCTAATGTATATGAACCAGAAACTCTGAACGAAAAGTAATTAAGTAGCATAATAATTAGGGATGAAATACTAAGAATCATAAGCAATGAGAACGCATGTGTAGTCTTTTTCTATGACGTTGGTTGGTGTACAAAAGGCTCTTAACATCGGGTGGACCTATTGCTCCTTATATATTAAAAAGCTACCTTAATATTAAAAAGAAAAGGAGTTAGTTTTTCACCTGTGCTACATGTTGAATGGTTTCCGCCATTTGCCTATTCCGTCTTTACAACACTTAAGGTACCCTATACGTTCATTACACGGCACCATCAATCATCTACAAAGGTGATGTATCACATTTAGCATATATGTAATTTGTTTCAGTTCGAAGGGAAATAAAATTATAAGTAAAGACTATGAGGCGGCATATCCTCAAGAATGACAACGCTTATGTGGACTTTCTTCGTTGCAATTAGTTACAGGTAGCACTTACGATCAAACGAAACGGTAACTATTTCTTTTATAGGATGAAGGTGACAATCGAGCACACAGTTCACCTGGTAAGTGGTTGGTGTGGCCCATAGATATCTACATCTATTTCAAAATGCATTACGTTGTCACCCGTGAGGACTAAGATGGAATGCTCCGTTTCCAGTTTAAAGGGTCTCCGGTTCTCTACACTTACCATACGAAACATAGCAGCGTTAAGAATATCAGCGTAAAATTACGCTAATATTCTGTGAGAGCGTGGTCATTCCTCGGTCGATCCGACGCATTCGTGCTACATCTATACCAGTAATATAGCTGCAGCATAGCTCTACCACGTAAACATTTGTTTTTTTTATTATTATGGCTTTTAATGAGTAAGGTTTTTTACCTGTTTTAAACGTCAAAGAGTTATCCGCCATTTGCCTTTTCCGTCTCTTACAATACTTACGGAACCAGAAACAGCTACACATCAATCATTCGAAATGGATATTAATCTTTCCTGAAAACTCTACAGAAAGATCATTTTGTGTTATGTGGTGCGTCTACTTACCTTGGAATAATACTTCCGTGTTTTTTGCGTTCAATAATCACTATCTGAAATGTGAAGTATAAATAAACTAATTGAAAATAATAACCATGTGAGCCTATTGATAGTAGAGATGTAACTGCTCTATGTCTTCGCAGTCTGCATTGAAACTACTATCTAAACTAGTTACTAGTTTACTCCTAACACAAAATTTTACGTTCTTTATACGAACCGTGATTTATGGTCCAAAAGAATGCGCACAGAAGAAAATAAGTTCCAAATTAACGATAACATAAATTTAGTTTCTAGCACTATATTAAATCCGCATATAATTTTAAAGCTGCAAAGTACGGCGTAAGTTCTGTCATAAAAAATTGTATGAAAAACAAATATAAGCATGCATAATTCAGAAGACTGCAAAACAAACATTAATTCTCTTTATGTACCTTTTAACATATTAATAAATATTAAGTCTGTTGTTATATAACGTCTAAGTAGAAAAAAATACATGTTACAGTTTTTTTTTATAAAACTGAAGCGACAAACGACCTTACAGTCTACCTGATAGTACATACGTAACTACAAATAGAGAATGCTGCAGATGCGTCATCTCTGGGGAAAAAGATGGATTTTTTTTAATTAAACTGGCTCTTTACTCATCAGACTGGAATAGAGCAGTACAAGCACTTTGGATCGAGCAATAGCTAAAGGGATGGAACGTACCCACACGAACTCCCAGACTGAATAATGAATTACTCCTTGTACGAACTTCTCTAAATATATGAGTAATTTTTAAATATTATGTTAGAATCACAAAGTTGTTCGCAGTCTACCTGTGGAATTTACTATTAAAGCTTAATGAACAATGAAAAATGTCAATTGTTCCAAACAAAGCATGTTATAGGTGCTTTACATCGAAAACTGAAGGGAACATGGATGCAATGGCCATAGACATGTGTATTTTTTACCTATTAACATAAAGTGTAGAGATTCTGTCACCTCTGAGGACTAAGACATAACTGCAGCGTGTATCTACCACGTAAAAGTTAAGAAGAAAAGTGTTCGAAAGTTCTCCGTTTGGTTAAACCGTCGTAGTTTTTTGAATTCCGTTTTTTGGATTCGGCTTTTCATTAAAAGTCAATTTTTTTTGGAAAAAAGATAGCTTTCCTCTACGTGTATAATTCCATATCGTAAGTAAAGCAACAACCTATAATCATCTCACTGCTTGGCAGGGAACTCTTTTTATTTATGGGACGGTTATGGTGTATTAAGTGCAACGTGCTGTTATAGTGCGTGTTGGTGGAGTTCTAATGTCTTCGA
The DNA here is from genome assembly GCA_033319125.1 of Parnassius glacialis. Classification (NCBI taxonomy): domain Eukaryota; kingdom Metazoa; phylum Arthropoda; class Insecta; order Lepidoptera; family Papilionidae; genus Parnassius; species Parnassius glacialis. The sequence goes on from JAVANC010000008.1 coordinate 22,570,602, forward strand.
AATTAACATTTTTATTCTTCAAAAATGTTTTCTCACAATGTTTACCTTGAACGACGCGCACGTACATTTGCACTTAAAATTACACATACATACACACACATAACAATTTCTTTAATGCCGTTGGAGATCGATATCGCTCGCGTACTGTAAATTTTACCGTTGTTAGCTCCTTAACTATTATGACAACTTGGATAAATGTATATGATATTAAATATGAGAAAACGAACAGAGTCATTATTTTAATGGTATTTTCTTGTTTCGATATTAAACTTTGGTTTTGTATATCAAGTTCTTAAGAATAAAGCTAAGTACTGAAGTTTGGAACAAAGTTAACGTGTAGGTGTTCAGGCGTAAGTTAATACTCGTAGGTATATTCCATATTGTAACATTCCATATATTGACTTTTACACGTAGTAGACCAGTGTTGTAGCTTTATTATAGTTGCAGCACGAATTTGCCGGGAAGGATCACGCTCTCACAAAACACCAGCGTGGGATAGCAGCTTGATGCTGATGTGTTTCTTATGGTGAGTGTAGAGAACCGGAGACCCTTTTTACTGGACACGAGGCATTCCATCTTAAACATCATTTTGATTCATAATCAAGGATAGATGTAGACGGCAATGGGTCTCGGCATCCACTTACTGTCAGGTGGACTGTTACCTTTATTTAAAAAAAAACATATTTGTCTCTCTGTTTCATAAGCAAGTTAGTACATTAAAGCTGCAGCCTATTTACATCATAGTGCTAGGTACACACCACCCTTTTATTTTGTTTTAGATTATAGAGCAAATAGCTGCCACGCTCAGTGATTGTTGGCAGATTTAACATGAAATCGAAATATTTTTATTCCTTAAACAAAGAGGTTTTCCTTCATCGCCGAGCACGTGGTAAATCATCGCTTAAATTTTTAATTAGTAAATTAAGCGCTGCAGGCGGGAATCTAACTCTGTTTGCTCGCGTATTGAAATTTAAGAGTACAGCGAGCGCTTAGTAGCTATGAGCAAGCTAACATGGCTCTACCCTAACATATTAATATTCTATTTTTTATTAAAGCCTATAAAGGGCCACTGTTGCAGATGGGCGTCCCCCATAGATTACCTCATCGGAAGGATATTTATTATTTTGTATTTATCGTTTAAAAACTTTGTACGGTCTGCAAATAAATGAAAAATGAAAATAATGTTTATTTATAGCTAAGGTGGTACAGATTATAATATACAATATAAGATAATAAAATGGAAGTACAGTAGTCTTAATTCTCCAGTATACAATTATAATCTATGATCTTAACACACCAACTAAGCTGGAGTGTATAAACAAGGGTGTATAGTTTTGTGGTCCTCACACTAGGCATTTCTGTGTCGTGAGGTATATATATTAGGTATTAGTAGTTGAGTATATACATTATTATTTAAAAAAAATTGTCACGCTTGTTAGACGGTAAATCTGTCATCTATCAAATAATGTATATTATATAGAAAAATGTCCTTCTACGGTCGAGCCAACTCAGTGGTACAGCAACCATTATATACTGGTTTTCAGCCGATTAGGTAAATAAACTTTTCTTTAATTTTCAACGTCACCTCTACACAATGCTCTCTGTGCTTTAATGAGGCTCTTTCGACTGAATAATGTGGTTAATCTATCACAGTCTGACGGTTCGGCTTCAATCAACAAATTGGACTTCTAACCTATTATTTAAACATCAACATTTTACTAAATGTCTAGGCTTTTAGACGAAGTACAATGGATCGTAATAAAATAACGTTTGAACTAATCGAAAGCTAATACTTTACAAACGACTGTATCAGAAGCCTTCGAAACAAAACCTAAAATGGGTTAAGTTCTTTCTAACAATTTGTTACAGGATTTGTAACCAGACAATCTTGCCAAATTCAAATCCTAGGATAAATAGGAACATGTTTATTTTAACCTCAGAATACCCTTCGCTGTAGAGAACATGGAAATTGGCAGCATTATATCTATCAAATATTTTAGTGTAGAAAATATTTTTGTTTTATTGTTTCTGTTGTTTTCTTTTTTATTCAGTATAAACATTCCACTGTTTAAAATAGTTTATACTGTTACATAGTTAATATTTTTATAAAATAAATAGTTTCTTTAAGTCATCACTTCATCTGGTGGGAGGTCGTCCAGAAGTGGAATAGTTTCTTGTTTAAATTTTTACTTGCCATATACAAGCCCACGTATTTGCCCCAGGTACACATACTCATCAAAAACTTCAAGCAAAGTGTTCCCAACAACTATAGGTATAATAAGGACCCTATGCATTATTTTGTGTGCTGAAAAGTACAACTTAAAAACGGAGAGGCTGTTCGGCATTGAGTATGTTGAGCAAAGTGATAAGGTCCGTCAAACCTTGGCCAGTCTATTTAAATCAACCTACCTTTCGCTAAGCCAACGTAAAATAATGTGAACTGTTTCATTATGTGACCAGACTAATAAATATTTTTAAGGTAAGGTAAAAAAAAGGTAAGATAAAGTAAGGTATGTAACTATAAAATGAATTGAAATATGTTTGCTTTTACTCGGAGTTAGTTAAATGGTTTGTATTTTACAATACATTTGATTTAAAGTACCTTAAAAGTTGGTGATCATTAAACATAATATTTCAAAGATTAGATTTAAATAAGTACTATAAATGTCAAGAATATCGTAGATTTATTAATTACGCAGTGACAATAATCATTTTAATAACATTTACATTTACATTCACATAGTAAAGCTTGGAGAGAGAGCGACAACAAAAAGTTGGAAATTGGAAATATTATGATTTTAATTTACATGAAATGTTTCATGGGAAAACACTTCTTTGTAGAGCAGTTTATTATTTACACATGAATAAAGCATGTGTAAATTAAGTACTCTAAGTGTATGTTTAATAATATAAGTTTAATATTCTAAGTTTAAGTTTAATAATATAAGTTTAATATTCTAAGTTTAAGTTTAATAATGTAAGTTTAATATTCTAAGTTTAAGTTTAATAATATAAGTTTAATATTCTAAGTTTAAGTTTAATAATGTAAGTTTAATATTCTAAGTTTAAGTTTAATAATATAAGTTTAATATTCTAAGTTTAAGTTTAATAATGTAAGTTTAATATTCTAAGTTTAATAAGGTACATTAAGTGTTCTCAATAAAATTCAATTCTACGTTTTTGCAGATTGCATTCAGCCTTATCATTGGGAATAGAGCTAAGTATAGCTGGCCTATTTTCTTCTTATTTTACTTTTAGCTACCGTAGATTTTAACTCTATATTTGAAATTAGGTGACTTGACTTACAACTCATCAGAATAGAACTGAACTAAATATCGTTTGGGAGATTACGACACATCTTCTCGTGAGGTATACCTCGAAACTTGAAAACAAGATTGTACAACCAGTGCGTATTGCCAGTGATGACTTATGGATCTGAGACGTTGTCCTTCACTACTGGCCATATGAGGAAGCTCAAGGTCGCTCATCGAGCTATGGAGAGGACTATGTTCGGGTTTTCTCAGACTTAGAAATGAGGATAACCACAGTAGAACTAGAGTGACTGACATAGCCCAACGGATTAGTAAGCTGAAGTGGCAATGGACTGGCCATATATCTCTAAAAACCGAAAACCAATGGGGAAAACTATTCTCGAGTAGCAGCCTCGTACAGGTAGGCGAAGTGATGATGATGCCATTCCTTGGGGGAGGCCTATGTTCAGCAGTGGACTTGTGAAGGGCTGTAATGATGACGGTGATGATGATTCTGTCGCCAAACCACACATATATTTTATTATTTTCTTGCAATCCTGTCCATCCAAAGGTTGTCTCGAAGAGATCACTTTTAGCGAGTTTTAATTTTTTTTGTTATATGTATCGTATATATTTTTATATGCAGTTTGTAAAAAAAAACTGCTATTTTGAAACTACAAACAGACACTTATATATGATCTACATGTGCGTTTGCGCGCGTTTGTGTGTGTGTGTGTGTGTGTGTGTGTGTGTGTGTGTGTGTGTGTGTGTGTGTGTGTGCGTGCTGCGTGCGTGCGTGCGTGCGAGTGTGCGTGCGTGCGTGTGTTCGTGCGTGCGTGCGTGCGTGCGTGCGTGCGTGTGTGTGTGTGTGTGTGTGTATGTGTGTGGTTTTCCACTCTAGCCCACTGCAGTACACACTTCTGCTACTAACTTTCTGCTTGGCTGGTAGAAAATGCCATATAGCATTAAGTCCGGCGTTTGTACTTTTAGTACAATAAAGTGAATAAATAAATAAAAAAATAACCATGAATACAGCATTTAAACAACGTAAGCAGAATAATTAAGGCGGTATTTTACCTTATATTTAAAGAATATAATCTGGTAGACTAGGTTTACGAGCATTCGCGGCATTTGTTATGAAACTACACTTAACAAATGTCGTGTTTACAGCGAACAATAATTCTGAAGTTAAACCGACACCACAAACAGTACAAGAAATACCTATGTGTATTATTTTTTATATTAATTTAAGTACCATCAACAGAAATAATAGTTAATTTCTTTAATGAAAATAATTTTTACTTTATTTAGATTGAATTTCTAAAAACAAACGTCTTCAAGACTCTTGTCCTGAATAGAATAAGCTTTTGTTACGATACGACAATGCGAATTATGATCTAGGGCGTCACCCTAAGTTAATTGCAAGTGGGATTATAGTCAGACACTGACTTATAATAAGTAAAAAAAAAACAGATGGCCACCACATGATCAATTTAAAAACACGAAAAAATTGTAAAAACCATACAACATCTAAAAAGTTAAAAAACTAAGAGTATTAATAATAACCATTTACACATTTACTCGATTATCTGTAAAGTTTTGAGGAATTCATGGGGGCTATTAGTTAATAAGTCATAATCCCTTATTTTATGTGTATATTACGTAAGTATGGTTTAACTTTAGCTCGTCACAATACGTGGGCTTTATTGATAATGAGCATAATAAGTGCGTTCGCGGTTTGACCGCTACGTAGGACACTCAATAAGTTTTTAGATATACGAAAAGTATTCTAGATACTGTTAATATTTATTTCACATCTTTGAAAAACATTCTCCATCATGCTCTATACAAAGTTCCATTCGCGTAAACCAACTATAAAAACACTTTTGCCAGTCTTGATCTGACAGTTCGGGAATCTCTTATTCGTAGGCAGCCACGGTTTCTTCGCCGCTTGAAAAAAACTTGCCTTTTATTTTTTCTTTGACTCCTGGGAACAAAAATAAATCTCAAGGAGCTAAGTCAGGGTTGTAGGGTGGGTGACTTAGAGTTTCAACACCAGATTCCTCCATAAATAATTTTGTTCTAAGGGACGTATGTGAAATGGCGTTATCTGATGTAGCATGATTCCTCGAAGCCCGGTCTTTGGTCTTCTCTCCCGCACAGCTTGAAAAGCTTTGGATAATTCAACTGAAGTATACCATTAGTATACCATGTAGTGGCGGTTAAGATCCACTACCCCTTATCTTTCCGTGGGTGTCGTAAGAGGCAACAGTGTGAAACAGAAAGAAGATGGGCAGCAGCATCTTCCTGGTAACGGCAAAAATACAATAAAAACTGCGGTTGCTAACCCGTTCACCAAGCGTGGCAACTATGGCAAATACCCCCCCCCCCCCCATGATGAAAGTAACAAAGAGACGGCCCCTAGTCCCCGGCGGCCCCGCTTTTCCTGGCCACGGTGGCGACTATGGTAACGGCGGGGCAGAGGTTCTAAGAATCTTCGGTGGAGGTTCGGTTTGGTTCGACCTGGCAACATACAACGCACGCACCCTGAGGACTGACGAGAAGATCGTGGAGCTGGAAGAAGAGATAGACAAGTTACGCTGGCATATTATAGGATTATCTGAAGTACGAAGAGAGGGGGAGGACACGGTAATCCTCGAATCCGGCAACTTGCTCTATCCCGGGAGGGCGACCATCTGTCCTACAGAAGCTCTTTAATTCCGTCTTCCATGGTGGCAATACTCCGCAGGCATGGAGCAGAAGTGCGGTGGTCTTGTTCTTCTAGAAAGACAACAACGCGCTCTTGAACAACTACAGACCGATTTCCCTTCTGAGTCGCGTCTAGGTGCTGTTTTCGAGAGTCATTACGAATCGTCTCGCACATAGACTTGACAGCCTCCCGAACAAGCCGATTTCCGAAAAGGGTTTACTAACATAGACCACATACACACCCTTCGGCAAATTTTACAGAAGACAGAGGAGTATAATCTGCCTATTTGCCTTGCGTATGTGGACTATGAAAAAGTCTTTAATTCTGTCGAAATTTGGGCGATGCTGCAGTCCCTTCAGCAGTGCCAAGTTGACTGTCAGTATATCGAAGTGCTGCAGTGCATGTACAGTAGATCTACGATGGCTATCCGAGTACAGAATCAGAGTACGAAACCTATCCAACACAGAGAGGTGTAAGACAGGGTGACGTTATATCCCCGTAACTCTTCACCGCTGCATTGGAAGTTGTTTTTAAGGTACTGGACTGGAAAGGATGCGGTATTAACATCAATGGTGAGTACATCCTTCACCTTCGATTTTCCGAGGATATAGTCCGTATGGCAGAATCGCTGGAGGACCTAAGTACTATGCTCAATGACCTTAATAGTGTCTCCCAATGAATAGATCTTAAGAATGAACATGGACAAAACAAAAATCATGTTTAACGTCCATGTCACACCTATGCCGATAGATGTTTGGAGCAGTAAGCTCGAAGTTGTTGACGAGTATGTTTACCTAGGACAAATAGTCCGACTAGGTAAGTAATCCTTGTCGTGTCGGTGGGGCTTAGTAGCCGTGGCTTGGTCAACCGCGGTGAACAAAGAGGAACCCCTTGGCTGGCCCAAGGTGTAGGGCCGGCCCGAGTTGGCCACTCCGACTGGGCTTGGGAAGTCTACTCCGGATGTGTGTTGGTGGGCTGCGGTTAGAGGGGTGAGTGCTCCCTCTACCGCTGCAGCCGAGGTGGAGTCGCGGAGGAAGAGGAGTGTTGGTATGGCGATGCGCCACTCGCCCTATCCTCCGCGACTCAAACGGGGCCGCACCGTTGATGCGGTGGTGGTGGGGCTGCGGGGAGAGAGGAGTGTCGGTATTGCGAGGCGCCGCTCTCCTTACCCTCCGCAGCCGAATCTTGGTTGGCGGCGGAGCCATAGACCAGATCCGCCGCTGGGGTCAGGAAGGCTGGTGCTTCTGAGTGCTAGTTTTTCCTGGCCCCATGGCCTTCGCGCATCGGACACGGGGGCGTCCGTTACGCACATAAAATTGGAGGCCGAGGAGGAGGGCGCGCCATGTGTCCTGGTGCGCCTTACCTGAGAGGGAGATGGAGGAGGAGTAGTCCTCTCCCGAGGAGGGGCCGCCATGGGGTGGCCAGCGCAGGTGGAGCCGCGGAAGTGTGCGAAAGCGTTCCCGTGGACCTGCCAATATGCGACGAGGGTGGAACACCATGGGGTTTTAGTCGGTGCGAGTCCGACATAACCTGTCCATGCCCCCGCGAGGCGGGTATGCGTAGGCATTTCCCCATGTAAAAAAAAAAGGTAAGTAAAACTTAGACCGAGAGGTCAATCGGCGGATTCAACTCGGCTGGGCAGCGGTCGGGAAAATACGACACATTTTCTCGTTGGACATACCTCAAAACCTGAAAACGAAATTGTACAACCAGTGCGTATTGCCAGTGATGACATACGGATCTGAAACGTGGTTCTTCACTGGTGGCCGTATGAGCAAGCTCAAGGTCGCTCAGCGACCTATGGAGAGGACTAGGCTCGGATTTTCTCTGCGTGATAAACTTACAAACTTACTAAACCAACGGATTAGTAAGCTGAAGTGGGCCAGCTATATAGCTCGAAGAACCGACAACCGATGGGGAAGAAAAGTTCTCGAGTGGCAGCGTCGTACCGGTAGGCGAAGGGTAGGGCGACCCCTCACTAGATGGAGTGACGACCTGGTAAGACATGCAGGCAGTCGATGGATGCAAGTGGCTCAGGACCATGTTTTGTGACATTCTTTGGGGATGGCCTATGTTCAGCGGTGTTATGAAAGGTTGTAATGATGATGATACTATTCAGAGTTGACTGACCTACAACTTTCCAGCATTGACGTCGACAAATATCCGCTCCGCGAAAAAAAACTAGCCACCATTTATTTGCCGACGTTGCGAGGACTTTATTTATTTATTTCACAATTTATGTACACACAAACAGTGGAAAGGACACAATATGATGAAGAGTTTGTACAAGGGCGCTACTTATCTCATTATGAAATTTCTTCCAGTAGGCCAGTTAAAAAGATATGTGATAAATAAAAGATAATAAGGTGTGCACTTTGTTATTATATACACAAACATACATATATCCATACAAGATAAAATAAATACATATATATATATATATATATATATATATATATATATATATATATATATATATATAGATAGATAGATAGATACATACATACACACATATATATATATCGCTCGCTGGAGCCAGGGGGTGTTTTAAATTCGCCGCTGCTAAAATCTGGAATGATTTGCCACCACCAGTCCGGTCTACCCTATCTCCACATACCTTCCGGCAGAGATGCCGCAAGTGGCTGATGCAACAACAGTCCCTGGCTCTGAGTGGTTCGGCTATCCCGTCAAATTGGTGAACATTCTTGTATTTTTGTATTTTGTATTTCATATTTTAGTAACTATTATTTATTGTTTGAATTTTTATTTATTTATTTTTTGCTGATACGTGTGTTTCATCACTTGCCTAAGAAACTGTATATATACTGCGCAAAGGCTGTGGCAGAATAGCAGGAGTAATGGGTTTCCCGTTACAACTGAGTCACAGACCGTTTTGTCACAATTTATTATTAAGCTGTCTATTTAAATTTTAACATTGTATAGTTTTGTGGCAAATAAATACTTTTATTATTATTATTACTTTTATTATTATTATATACATATATATATATATATATATATATATATAAATAATAAAAAGTATAGTAAATATCAAAGATATGGAAACTTACATAGAAGACAGTGATAAATAATGTTCTTTTACACGTTTTTTGAATAATGTGACTGTTTTGATAGGAGGAAGTGAATTCCAGAGTCTTACTGCATGTACAGAGAATGAACGGGAATATGAATGAGCTTTAAAGGATGGGAATTTTAAGACGGTCTTAAGGTGAGATCTACAAGCTACATCTGGAGATTTAAAAAAGGTAAATCGATCACGAAGGTATGAAGGGAAACTTCGGACTATGTAAGATGTTAAAAAGAAGACAAAGGATACGAGTGTTCCTACGAAATTGGATCGGGAGCCACTTGAGCTGCTTTCTGTATTTAGAGACGTGCTCAAACTTCTTGAGTCCATAAATATACCGAATGCAAAGGTTTTGCAATCGCTCAAGTTTATTTAATTGCTCCTCTGTAGCATCCAAAAAACAGACATCAGCGTAATCTAAGATTGGCAAAATGAGAGTTTGAACAAGAGAGATTTTAGTTGATAAGGGTAAATAACTTTGAAATCGTTTTAACGAGTGAAAAGCATAATGAACTTTTCTGCTTAAGTCCGTTATATGAGCACCCCATGATAACCTATTGTCAATAATTAGGCCCAAGTTCTTCGCAGATTCCGAATAAGCAATTGATGTGCCATTGATAACCACATTTGGCAAGGTGCAGTTATCAAATAATGCTACTATTATATCTGCTACTTACTATTAACGCTTGTGACTTACTTGGATTTATAGTTAAGCCATGGGATCTGGACCAACGACTAATTCTATCCAAATCGTCATTCAGTGCATCTATCGCCAATTTAGCTTCACATGCCTCAAAGAGACGGTAAAGCTGCAAATCGTCTGCATAAAGATGGAAGTTGGAGGATATTATTTTCGTTATAGAATGAATAAAAACGGTGAAGAGTAAAGGAGACAAGACGCCACCTTGGGGTACACCTGCAATAAGATTACACCACTTGGAATAAGTGTCATTGGAGCGGATACATTGCGAGCGTTCCCGAAGATAGGAATCAAACCAAAGAATGGCCGAAGATGAAACATTGATAGCCTGAAGAATTTTAAGGAGGATATCAAAGTCAACAGAATTGAAGGCACTACTAAAATCTAATAAAACGAGGACTGTTGATTGTTTTTGATCTATGGCTCGACGGATATCATCAGTTACCTGAAGAAGAGCAGTTGTTGTACTGTGACTGGGCCGGAATCCAGATTGAAATGTACTTAAAATATTGTTGGAGTTAAGATAAGAAGAAAATTGATTGTGAACAATATGTTCCAATACTTTAGAGAGGAATGGTAATATAGATATAGGTCGAAATTCAGAAGGTAATGTAGGGTTAGCAACCTTGGCTACAGGAATAATGTGTGCTAACTTCCACGAATATGGAAAGCAGGAGAAAGACAATGAAAAATTAAATATGTAAGTAAGAACTGGGAGAATACAAGGTAAAATCATAGTAATCATTGTGGAAGACATTTTATCGTTTCCTGACGCAGTAGAAGATATAGATAGCACTGATCGCTTTACTTCATCTTCTGACACTGATACAAATTCAAACTGGGGGAAATGTTGTAAAGGGCATCTAGATAATTCTAACAAGGTCTTAGCCTTTATAAATGAAGATAAGGAAACAGGTGGGAGAGAAAAATGTTGATTGAGAGTATCTATATCAAGATTTCCAATCGCAGGCGCAGGATGTTTGCCAATGCCGACTGTTTTGAGAAAACTCCAGGCTTTTCCTGAATCGCAATTTAAAAGTGAGTCATGAAAGTAGCGCCTTTTAGCATCTCTACACAGACGATTGCAGCGGTTACGCAAAATCTTAAACTTGATTAAATTTCTTTCCAAGGGACAATGTTTATATCTACTTCTGGCTTTATCCCTACGTGCCATAAGCTCTTTTATCTCTGTTGTAATCCAGGGCGCAGGACAATGTTTTATTTTTATACGTTTGAGAGGTGCATGGCAATCATACAATCTAAGAATTAAAGCAGTAAAGTTATTCACCATATTATCAATATTTTGACAATCCATTACGGAAGACCAATCCATTATACTTGCATCTCGTCTTATGGCCTCCAAGTCAATGCCCTTATAGCTACGAAGAAATCTAAAATGTGATTTACGCTTTGGTGGACGAACACGGTACGAAATGAAAATGAGGTCATGGTACGAAAAAGAAGCTGTTATTTGTCCATGATTCGCAATGTTATTTAAAGATGAAACTATTATAAGGTCAAGTAAAGACGGAGCACAGTTTGGAAAATGATGGGTAGCAGAGAGGGGTAAAATATGTAGATTATGTGAGGACACAATAGACTTCAGCTTATATGCACGTGAATCGTTTTTGAGTAAGCCCGTGTTGAAACTTTGAAGTTTTTTCGGTAACTGTCCTTCTGAGTAGACCCATACCGATGATTGCCCTTTATTTTCCGGATCATATTGATATATCCATGTTTCGTCAGCAGTAGTGATTTCTGAAACATGCCTAGATGCCCCGTTTTCAAAACGTAGATGCATTTCATGGCACCAATCCACACGATTTTGTTTGTCGCTTTCGGAGAGCAATCCATCGACAACAAAGCTTCCTCACTCCAAGATGTTGATGTGGGATGGTATGCATGCTCCCTAAACTAATGCCTACAATCCTTTCAATGTCAGTATAAATGATTCGTGGGTCTTCTTGCACCAACATTTCAGTAGTCCATACATTTTCTGCCGTTATTGCTGTTCCCTGGTTCTTTGGTCAGCTTCAAGATTAATTTTACCCGTTTTGAATTCATAAAACCACCTAAAAATTGTTGCGTGTGGTGGAGCTGAGTCTCCTAATGCTAATTGTAACCGTTGTAAACTCAATTGTTCGGTTAAACTAAATTTAATATAATATATCATTGCGCGCAAATGTTCACGGTTAAGATCCATCGTTTTAAATGAAAAGCGGGGGAAGCGTTGCAGGAAAAGAATATATTTTTTTTAATAATAAGCAATTGGCTTATGGAGTTCTATTTTTAATTAAATTTGCTTTTTTTAAACCAATAACATGGGTGCGTTCCATTTTTAAATTTCGAGCATCTTAAAACTTATTTATTGACCTACGTATAACAACTAAAAATGGGCCCAAATAGAAAGATCGTAACTGACGGACTTATTTTCAAATCAGAATTATAGGGAGTGATATTCAAAAAAGATTAAAAAACTTTTCGGTTTTGAAAATAATACAATTTACATCAAATCATACATATGCCAAGGTACAAAGATGATCATATTTATATTAGGCAGTGCAACCATAAGATATACGTTTATGTATTACCGTAACGAACTTTTACGTAAATCATCACTAAATAATCCTGAGGTGACCCGCGTAAACCAAGAGTTTGACGAATGAAACTGTGTGACACAATATTATAGTATGAATACTTTGAATGAGGCCTACAATAACTAACAACTAAAAAATATGTGAAAGTAGTAAGTAAGTATGGACGATCCTCTCTGCCTATTCCGCAAAATAAAAAGTAGAGCTATAGTAGAGATTCATATAAATAGTTTTCTTCATAAAATGTTTATTTTAAACAGTTTATAATAACATTACAAAGTTATAATGCAGCTGGATTTTAGTAATTTTACTATGGAGTTGTACCGAAATTGTTGTTAATCCAAGTACATTTTATAAGTTGGTCAACTATTACTCGTTAACTTGTTAATTCTACTTAGCTGTGATAGTTTTCCTTTTAACTTCATTATAGATACTATTATCCTGTATACTTTTCACATTCCTTAAAACAGCGATTTAGTTGGTCCAGTATTTTTGAAAGACTTATCCAACGATACCCAACATAATGGAGTAGACGGATAAAAAGATCATCCTCCATTTACTTGTATGGGTAGTACCCAAAATAAAAATGTTTTTTAGGATTTTATTTCGGAGTTTTTAAGCGTATTTTATATCTAAAACTTTACCCAATTATAGATTTATAGCACTTAGGGTGACTGAGAAAAACCGCGGAGGGACGAACGGACGGACGGACATTGAAAAACTATAAGGGTTCCTTGTTGTGTAAGGACGGAATCCTAAAAACTGTGGTTACCATCTCGCCAGCCAAGCTTGGTAACTCTGACAAATATCTAATTATTTATTAACTAAGCAGACTGTATGCTCGTTTGTCTTATAAGAAAAGAACTACATTCGAGATATAGCTCCGTCGCCTATCGAAGGCAATGAGATCTTTGTGGCATTCTCTATAAAATGCCTCTTCTGATACCCACTGGACGAAATAAAGCTGTCACACGGATCAAAATGCTTACAGCGCTGTAATACATCAAACTAATATTGCCATGTCAGGAACCGGCCAGGAAAACCTTATGCTATAAAATTGTGTATTTTTGCCTATTGGCGTTTAATTTTATTTTAGCACATTGATAATTCCAGCATTCATTCATTGTGCAAAACTTCACAAAGTATGACATATTTAAGTGAAAACTATAGCACGCATGTCTATTTTTTGTATAATACTATAGTCATAAACGAAATTACATGGCAAGTAGTTTGCAGTTCATTGACATCTGGAGACATCTACAAAGAAAGAACTACAGATGCTTTGTGACTTGTAAGGACTACGATGGAATGCCACACGGCCTGCAAATAATGTGTGCTCTCCATAACTCACCCTCAAACTGGAATACAGTAGTGCACGCACTGCTCTTCGGCGACAGTTATAGGATGTACGTATACAGACAGAATCCTAGGAATAAAAATAGTACTACTACCTAAAGTAAAAAGTGTTCATTAACACAGTGCACGCTTTTATGTCTTCTACTTGTTGAAATTCGTAAGGGAAGTAATATCGAGGACAAAATTTATATTCAGAAGAACTTACGCTAATGGCTCTTGAGTAAATTAAGTTAATAATAAAGTGGTTATTTCAGTAAAGTTAAATTAGCTTTGTCCGTGTGGCCTAGATTACTTGATTGCTGTGGTTGTTGTAATTGTGTAAAACATGATAATCTTAACAAACCTGTGTGAACTATAGCATTATATTATTCATTGTACTTAAAATTTATAACGAAATAAAATGGTTAAGAGAAATGTCTCTAAATAAAAACAAAAATAAATTAAGCAAACTAATCTTTAAATTCCATGTAGTTTATTCCCGTGTTGTGGCGGGTAAGAATACTAAATACCCCTTATCTTCCCGTGGGTATCGTAAGAGTCGACACAGAGAAACTGAGGCAGAAGATGGCCAGCAGCATCTTTCTGATAACAACAAAACAACAATAAAAAACTGCGGTTACGAACCCGCTCGCTATGCGTGGCAACTATGGCAATATACCCCCATGATTAAAGTTACGAAGAGACGCCCCCAGTCCCCGGCGGCCCCTATATTCTTGGCTATGGTGGCAACCATGGAAACGGCGGAGCAGGGGGTGCTAAGAACCTCCGGTGGAGGTTCAGTCGCCACCTAAGACGACTCGACCTGGCAACATATAATGCACGCACCCTGAGGACTGACGAGAAGATCCTCGAGCCGGAAGAAGAGATAGACAAGTTGCGCTGGAATATTATAGGATTATCTGAGGTCCGAAGAGAAAGGGAGGACATGGTAATCCTTGAATCCGGGAACCTGTTCTATCACCGGGAGGGCGACCATATGTCCCAAGGAGGTGTCGGATTTATCGTCCACGAGTCTCTCGTTAACAACGTTGTAAAGATTGAGAGTGTGTCGACGAGGGTTGCGTACCTTATACTCAGACTCACCAAATGGTATTCGCTAAAGGTCATACAGGTTTACGCACCAACCTCGGCACACCCCGATGAGGAGGTGGAGGAAATGTATGAGGATATCACTAAAGCCATGCATTCCTCCAAAACCCAATATACGGTGTTAATGCGAGACTTCAATGCAAAACTAGGCACAAGAGAGACCGGTGAGATGAAGATAGGGAAATTTGGAATAGGGCAACGGAACCCAAGGAGCCAGCAGCTGGCCGTCTTCACGGAGAAAAAGGGACTCTTTATGATAAACTCTTTCTTCCAGAAGCGGCCCCACAAGAAGTGGACCTGGTCGAGCCCCGACGGTTCGCCAAAAAATGAGATTGATTTCATTATGACGACCAGACGACAATTGTTTAGTAATGTCTCAGTGATCGCGAGGGTGAAAACCGGCAGCGATCACCGAATGGTGAGAAGAACACTGAAGACTTAAGTTGGAGCTCACGTCCAATGAAGTTAACGCTCCGGTCTCATCGTGTTCTAATCTAAATTCCCGAAACCTTTCAGCTCAAGCTACAAAACCATTTTTAGTGCTTAGAAGGTTGCAATACAGTGCGGTATGAATGACAAGCTCGTGAAAACTGCCTATGTGGTCAGAGCTAAGTTTTGCAAGACCCGCCGCAGAAGAAAACGAAAATTCTCCGATCACACTCTTGATCTCAACGCTGTTAGACGGGAAATGGAGCTACAGTTTTCATAATATTTGACAGAATACAGGCAACTGAACAATCAGATCTCCAAATGCATATGGCGGGACTTACGCATCTTTAATACTGCTCGTATGGAAGAAGCGATCGAGTGGAACCGGGGTTCCAAAGTCTTTGCTAGAGATCTGTCTGAGAGAAATAGCCAACTGTCGAAGCTGAAAACCGACTGTGGCAGCGTCGTTTCTGCGACATCTGAGATTTTGAGTGAGATTAAGAGGTTCTATGGATAGATGTACACGTCATCGTTGGAGCCTCACGCAGGTATGAGTAACGATACAAGAGCAAGTCTTATCCAAGACTGTTCCGATGATATTCTGGACATCAGTCTGAGCCAGATTGGAATGGCTCTCCAGCACCTTAAAACGGAAAGGCCCCAGACGAGGATAGAATTATAGCGGAGCTTCTGAAAGCGGATGGAAAACCGGTACTTGAAGTCCTTCAGAAGCTCTTTAGTTCTATCCTCCGTGGTGGCACTACACCGGAGGAGTGGAGCAGAAATTGTCTTGTTCTTCAAGAAAGGCAACAACACTCTCTTGAAGAACCGATTTCCCTTCTACGTGCTGTTTTCGAGAGTCATTACGAATCGTCTCGCATGCAGACTCGATGACTTCCAGCCTGCCAGCCAGTTTCCGAAAAGGCTTTAGCACCATAGAACATATATACCCCTCGGCAAATTAAACAGAAGTCCGAGGAGAAGTGCTTTGTGGCATTCGTTGGGGGTGGCGATTTTTCTTTTGTGCATAAAATCTAAATAAATAAATAAAATATCGAGTATTTGCTGGACAAAGTCTCGGATTGGGGGCGACTAAATCTAGTCCAATTTAATCCTCAGAAGACACAAGTTTGCGCGTTTACCGCTAAAAAGAACCCCTTTGTCGTATCTCCTCAGTTTCAAGGCGATCCCCTTCTTGCCTCAGCCAGTATCGGAATCCTCGGAGTCGACATATCGAGTGATGTGCAGTTTCGTGGTCACTTGGAATAAAAGGCTAAATTGGCCTCTAAAAAGCTTGGCGTAATCAGCAAAGCGGGCCAGTATTTCATGTCGGCACACCGCCTGCAACTTTACATGGCGCAGGTTCGGCCTCACATGGAATACTGTTCCCATCTCTGGGCAGGGGCTCCCCAGTGCCAGCTCCTTCCACTTGACCGCATCCAGCGCAGAGCGGCTCGAATCGTCGACGACCGAGTCCTTTCCGATCGGCTCGACTCATTGGCGCTGCGAAGAGATGTTGTATCTCTTTGCATTTTCTTTCGCATCTACCATGGGGAGTGCTCTGAGGAATTGTTCGGATTAATCCCAGCCGCCAAATTTCACTAACGCACATCGCGGCAGAACTCCCGATACCATCCACACCATCTGGATGGTTGGCGGTCCACCACTGTGCGATTTAGAAGATGTTTTCTTCCTCGCACGACTTCCTTGTGGAATTGATTACCAACAGCGATTTTTCCGGACCGATACGACTTAGGGACCTTCAAGAAAAGAGCGTACTCCTTTTTAAAAGGCCGGCAACGCATCTGCAATTCCCTCCCTGGTGTTGCAGTTGTTCATGGGCGGCGGTAGTCACTTACCATCAGGTGAGCCGCATGCTCGTTTGCTCCCTCTCCTATAAAAAAAAACCGTGTAGTGGCGGTGTAATAATATACACACCCCATATCATCCCGTGTTTTTCTTATGATGCGAGGAGAACAAATCAGGATATGGGCAGCAGCGTCTTCCTAATAACGACTAACAATAAAAAGTGCGGATGTCAACCCGCTTGCCGAGCGTCGCAACTATGGCAAATATCCCCCCTATGAGACAATCTATGGGGGTTCTATGATCAGCAGTAGACTTTAATAGGCTGTAACGGTAATGGTAACATAGTAAATGTTAAAAATAATTAATGCCTACTACAAAATTTCAATATGTTTGTGTAAAAGAAAAGCAACCAATAGGTGGAAGGATTTCTTTTTTGCCTAGGAGCTCGTCTAGATAGGTACCATTCTCTTGCAACTATAATGACGGCTCCGTGGCGCAGTGACTTAGCAATAAGTTGTTGTGCTGAGGGCCGCGGGTTCGAATCTCGCACGAATCAAGTATTTGTATGGCCTACAAATAATTGTTCCGGGTCTGGATGTTTGTCTTCGTGCAATTTATGTTTGTAAACTGTCTCCGCGACACAGGAGAAAATCCTAGTGTGGGGGTAACGTTTTTTTAAAAAAAAGTAATAATATTAGCTGTATTAATATGGAATTTTGCTATGGGGTAACGCGACTGACATCGAAGACACATTTTTTTTGCAAAAGATAGCCGTACGGCTCTTTCACGTTTTTTTTTATTTTTAACTTTTTTTATAGAATAAGGGTGACAAACGAGCACACAGTCCACCTGATGATAAGGGGTTTCTGTGGCCCATAGACATCTACATCTATCTTTTTAAATCTTTTTAAAATGCAGATAAGTTGTCAGCCGTAAAGACTAAGATAGATAGCCTCTTTTTCCAGTAAAATGGGTCTCCGGTTCTCTACACTCACCATACGAAACACAGCAGTATTAAGCTGCTATTTTACGCTGGTATTCGAACTTAAATTGTAATGAGTCCCATAGAGGAAAAATTTAAGAAATAAACATATTAACTTTGAAATCGCAATATATTTATGAAAATGTAATGTATGTATATAAAAACATAAATAGCTTTGATAAGAATAAATATGTTCATACTTTAAACACTAAGAATAAACATTAGCTTGTAATACCAGTTACTAGACTCCACAGAATAAGTAATTCATATAATATGTAGCAATGTATGCGCTTTTACAACAAACTCCCAGAAAATGTACAAAGGAGATGTATGAAATTGGGTTGTTGACATCGTTCGTAACAGTTATACAAAAATATGTAGGTAATATAACGATAAATTATAAGCATAAAGAAATGGTTTTTATTTCTGTAGTCCCTGGGACAATCATAAAAACATTTTTTTTAAAACTGAAATAGAAAACTCACTGTAGAAGCGTGCTCGTCGCGACCCCTGCCAGCCCTTTTCAGGGCTGCAATTCTACTTAGCTGCGCACCCATGTCAACGAGGGTTAGGGCGTCCCCCCAAGGCGACGCACACCAGCTCGTCCCCGTTGGTGTGGAATGCAGCGCGCAAAGCGGCGATGGGGACCGCCACCCGTCACGCACAGCCCGACACGGCGGAAGGTGGAGGACAGAGTGCAGAGTTGGCACGTGGAATGTTAGAGGAGGCATGAGAGATAAGACGAATGAGTTGATCGAAATAATGAAAGAAAGAGAATTAGATGTCGTGTGTATGTCGGAGACCAAACGGAAGGGCAGTGGTACTGAAGAGCTCCCTGGCGGGGCGTTAGCTCTATGGTCCGGAGTCCCGGAGAGCGAGAGCGCCCGCCAGGGAGTAGGGGTGCTGCTGTCGTCTCGGTTGGTCGATGTTATGACTGAATATAAGGTTGTGAACTCAAGACTTCTCTGGGTTCGCTTTAAATTGGGACTGACGAAGTTATTCCTTTTGGCTGTTTATGCGCCGGTAGCTTTGTCGTCCAGGGCTGAGCTGGAGGAGTTTTGGGAGAATGTAAGAGAAGTTCTAGATTTGGCTAGGGGAAACGAAAGAATTGTTGTATGTGGTGATTTGAATGGATGGGTTGGTACCGCTCGACCAGGGTACGAGTCGGTGCTTGGAAAGTTTGGCGATAAAAGGGTAAATGATGCTGGCAAGCTTATACTGGCGGTATGCAAGGAAAAGGGTCTTCTTGTGACAAACACTCTGTTTAATCACAAGAAGATCCATATGTATACTAGAGAAAGTAAGAATGAGAAAAGTATGATCGATTTGTTCCTGGTGGATGACCGACTGCGAAAACAGGTGATGGATACGCGAGTGTTCAGGGGTGCTGACCTGGGAACAGATCACTATCTAGTGATTACTAGATTTAGGGGTCTGTTCGCGGGTTGGCGCTACCGGACGGCAGTAACAGAACCACAGTCGGTCTGTCGCATCCGAAGCTGGAAGCTTCAGGAAGCGGATACTAGGGACAAATATCATGCGAGGGTAGCCGAAAAGCTTGACAACATCGATGGCAGAAAATAATGTGTTGAAAGAACATGGCAGAACCTTAGGGATGGAATGGTAAGTGCAGCGGAAGAAGTGTTGGAACGATTAAAAGAGGCAGTAGTAAAAGAAGAGGTGCATGGTGGAATGATGAAGTGAAAGAAGCTGTAAAGAAGAAGAAGAAAGCATGGTTAGACTACTTGGCCTCTAGTAATGATAAGGATATGAGAGAGAAGATGAAAGAAAGATATAAGCTGCAGAAAGTTCACACGAAAGCATTGATTGAGGAAGTGCGTGAAAGGTGTAGAATGGAAGCGGACGAAAGGTTGTCGCACAACTTTAAGGAGAACTCCAAACTCTTCTGGAAAGAGGTTGGAAGGACCCGAAGTGGTGCGACGGCCTTAAGAATGAACAAAGTGCTTTCGAGAACTAATGACGTCCTCTCAGAAAAATCGGACGTCATGCAGCGATGGAGCGAATTTTATAGAGAAATGTATGCGTGTGATGATCTTAGTGAGGGATCCGGGGATGACGTCGAGACTGGTACGCCAGACCCGGACCTCGATGACACTGAGGTCATCAGTATGAAAGAGATTGAACATGCGATTCGAAGTTTGAAATGTGGTAAGGCTGCGGGACTAGACAGAGTTACTGCTGAAATGGTCAAGTATGGTGGGCCTCGCGTCTGGGACAGCTTTCATCTGCTGTGCAATTTGTGCTGGCGGACGGGGGATGTCCCGGATGATTGGCGATCCGCAGTCATTGTGCCTTTATATAAAGGTAAAGGTTCACATTTTGACTGCGGGTGCTATCGGGCGATCAGCTTGACCAGTTTAGCAAGTAAAGTTTATTCGAAGGTTTTGACACGTAGGATGCAAGAGAAATCGGAAAGATTTCTATGGGAGGCACAATGCGGATTTAGACCTGGAAGAGGATGCACGGATCAAATGTTTTCTCTCCGCATGATCACGGAAAAGCTTCTGGCTGCTAACCAGAGGATTTTCTGTGCTTTTGTGGATCTTGAGAAAGCATTTGATAAGGTTGAAAGGAAGAAAATGTGGGAACTGTTGCCGGGGTATGGTGTGGATGGTCGATTGCTAAGGGCTGTGCAGTCACTTTACTGTGACTGTAAAGCCTGTGTGCGGGTAAGACATGACCTGTCACCCATGTTTAGCGTCCAAACGGGCGTAAAACAGGGTTGTGTCATGTCTTCCTGGCTGTTCATACTGTATCTCGACAGCTGTTTACAGAAACTGAAAGATAGCTGTTTGGGTGTGAAATTGGGTGACATTAAAGTAAATTGTCTGCTGTATGCTGATGATGCAGTGCTTATTGCACCATCAGAGGCAGAACTGCAGGCATTAGTCACGTGTATGAAAGAGGAATGTGAAATTAAAGGTCTCCGCTTGAATGCTAATAAAACTAAGGTTCTGGTATTTGAAAGGGACGAAGAGAGAACGAAGTGTGAAATATAGGTAAATCAGGAATGTCTAGAACAGGTAAATGAAATTGTATACTTGGAGAGTGCTTTTAGCCGGGATGGAAGATGTGATTTAGATGTGGACAGGCGTGTCGCTGCCGGGAACAAAGTCAATGGTGCCCTGACTGCGTTAGTCAAAAGGCAAGGCGTAGTGAAGAGTGCACGCCTTGCAATACATAACGCAGTGTTGGTACCGACTTTGTTATATGGCAGCGAAACCTGGGTATGCCAGAAGAAGCATAAAAGCAAGTTGAATGCAGTGGAGATGCGATCTCTTCGTAAAATGTGCGGCGTCACCATGGCTGACCGAAAGCGAAACGAAGAGATTCGCAATATGGCAGGTTTGAAAGATGACCTTATCACAAAAATTGATAAAGGCGTGCTTCGATGGTTTGGGCACGTTGAGCGAATGAGTGAAGACCGAATGGTGAAGAAAATATATAGCGCGAAAGTTAATATTAAAAGGTGTCGAGGTAGACCGAGACTAACTTTCGAAGACCATGTGAGCAAATTGCTCGAAGAGGGGAGGGTCAAGAGTACTCGGATACCTAGACGTGCATGTATGAAGAAGATGATGAATCTGAAAGAAGCGAAAGAGGTATGTAAGGATCGTGACACTTGGCGATCTGTTCTCTCTGGCTACCCCGTCAGGGATTGTGCGTGACGATAAGTAAGTAAGTAAGTAAGAAATAGAATACTAATGCTTTTGCTTTAGCAAAAACGAAACGTTTTTAAATAACAGTCTGTTCTGTCTATGGCAATAGATAATGAAGGCTATTTTTATAATAAAATACCAAATACATTCCTTGCCAAAAAAATCATAATATTAAACATTGACGCGAATCTGTAGTTATTAAAATTGAATAAAATAGTATATTTAGAAAACGATTGAATAGGCTATGTCATTGAATAAAAAAAAAACATTTGAGTATTATCCTACACGATTGAATAGGCTGTATGGTTATTGATCATTGCATATTCCGAAGGAGACTTAACGTGATAACTTCAAGTTTCAGCTTGTCATGCGGAATGCGAATTTGGCATTGTAGCTGTTTTTTTTAATAGATTTCGTGTTTTTACTTTCGTGGATTTATTTCACTTGACTCTTGGATTTTCTCTCGGATCATAGGACAGTAGTGTGTTGCGCCCATATAATGAAAATAATGAGATACTTAAGTTTTGAGAGGAATAGAACAGACAATGTACAGCCTCCAGCTGTTTTTTTAGATTACATTTTATTAATAATTGCAGAAAATAGTTAAACAATTAAAAAAGGTTGAGTTTTATTTTACTTTATATAATAATAACTACAAAACTGCATTCTTTTGTGTTCTTTCAATTTATTCAAACAACCCATCACGAGAACGAGTGATTTTACTACATAACCTAAAAATCATAAAACAAAATAAAAACAAAAAACCCCAGGCCCGGCAAAAATATGATTTTTGGATATAAGGGCAAATATTTAAATCTTCAAACTAATACATATTTTAGGTTTGTTCACGCCGAGCCCAAGTTTGTATGGAATCAAGTTGATCTCCTTTGTCAATAAACAAGTTTAAATGTATTATTAAAGAAAAATTGTACAAAAAAGGTTATAATAATATCAAAGAATACGTAAATGAAAAAAACCCCTGGGAATTAGGTGATCGTCACCATGCTGGTTCTATTAAAATTCATTTAAGATATGTACATACAAAATTATTGTAAAGTGAAATATGTTTAAATAAAAGTCCCGCTGGGTTTTTTGCTGGTTCTACCCAGGACAGAGGTATCTTTAGTACTAGTGGTAATTAAAAAAATGACTTTCAATAAGTATTACGTAATAATCTGTATTGAACAAAAATTATTCTATTATATTATGGTTATAACACGAATGGATAGGCTCGACCGAGGTCCGAAAAGCTCTCACAGAATACTCGCGTAAAATAGCAGCTTTGTGCTGTTTTATTTCGTACGGTTAGTGTAGAGCACCGGAAATCCTTTTTTACTGGAAACGAGCCATTACATGTTAGTCCTCGAGGTTGACAGATGCATCTACATTTCTTAATCGACGAAAAATGTTTGTCTCTGGGCTACAGCATCCACTTACCATCATGAGGATTGTGTCCTCGTTTGTTAGCATTATTCTATTAAAAAAAGGAGTTCACTTTGTGAACACCTTTATCATGCAGCAAGAAAGTTCGTTTGTTGCTTCATCTGTTTTATATAAAATAAGAGTTCATAAAAGTTTTTAAATATAATAATAATTGTTACGGTTTACATGAAATTTAATGGAAAATAACTTAAAAAGAAAAAAATCAGGTTTGAGTATAAACATATTTAAGTTTGGGAAATATTACAATTATTAATAAAGATTTTAGGAATTACGAAGTGACTTCAAGCTACTTAAGAGTTTCTTTTACTTTTGTGAATTTTAATGACCCTTTGAATATTTTTTTATAAGTTCGGGGTCTTTTATTAAAAGACAAAGGTTTTTACAATAAAAGAAGGTAGACGTTTGTAGCGACAGTAACTAATGGTGAGATGCCCATCGTGAAGTCAAAAAGTCATGGTTTCGGCATGCAACGGTATCGGCATCGATGAAGCTGTGCGGTCGCTGCGTTTACATTGCGCGGTCGCCGTTTTTTTTTTTATTCTACAATCATTTAAGGGACATTTACCGCTTAGCGTATGTCAGTCCCATCATATCCTAACATACATCACTTACTCATATAACGTTAGTTATTACTTATTATATTACGTGGGCCATGGATTCGAACAGAATTTTCGCATCGTCGCCATTTGGTTGAGATAAAATATTATGAAATGGGCCTACATCAGTTCTGTTTAAATTCAAGACCCTTATTAAATTACTTCTTACAGGCTCAAATAGAACACATTCCATCAATAAATGGTGTAGGTATTCTATAACTATACAGTTTGAAGCCGTGTTTTTGATGAATGGAGACATTGTTGGCAACAAAAGGGAATTGTTTTTTAATTATTACAGTATGTGATATCTAACAGTATTTAGTTCTTTTCGCGTTTCGTATTGTCCGAGTTTAAAGAAACAAACATGAAGTATTTACCTAAAATTTGGAATTATAAGTACTCCACTTTTTTACATGTTTGCTTTTATTATCATGTATATGTTTTAATATTTATAGAACATCATCAACATCATCTTTACAGCCTAACAATAGTCCACATGTGAATATAGATCAGTTTTTATTTTTGTTCTAAGTTGTTATCAAGAAGATGCTGCCTACGGAACGATATGGGTAGTGAAATCCCTAACGCCGTCATTTCACGGTGAACATTTATTAAACATAAAGCCAACTTATAGTAATGAAATTTTTAATAACTATTTAATATAATTATATAATAAAAAAAATAATTAAAATCGGTAGTCACCATCAGGTGAGCCGCATGATCGTTTGCCCGCTCTCCTATAAAAAAGTGCTTATTTACGATGTGCTCAGCGGTGAAGGATAACATCGTCAGAAAACTAGAACGTTCGAGGAATTATACTATTTCGAAAACATTCTTTTTTTATAGGATAAGGTGACAAACGAGCACACAATCCACCTGATGGTAAGTGGTTGCTGTGACCCATAGACATCTACATTTATCCTCAATAAAAAATCAAAATGCAGATGCGTCATCACCTGTAAGGACTAAGATGTAATGCCTCGTTTCCAGTGAAAAGGGTCTCCGGTTCTCTACACTCACCATACGAAACACAGCAGCGTTAAGCTGCTATTTTACGTTGGTATTCTGTGAGAGAGTGATCCTTCCCCGGTCGAGCCGACCCATTCGTGCTACAACTATACCACTAATATAGCTGCAGTATGGCTCTACCACGTCCATTCTTACGTGAGAGAGTCATGTTGCAACTATATTATGGTAGTAGCACGAGGTCGACTTGACCAAATAGGACCACGCTCTCACAGAATACCAGAGTGTAATTGCAGCTTAACGTTACTGTATTCCGTATGGTGAGTGTAGAGAGTCCAGAGTCCAGAGATACGGAGACCCTTTTAACTGGAAACGTATAGTCATTAGGGGTGACAAACGCCTCTGTGTTTTGATTCTTAATCGCGGGTAATCTATGGTTCACAGCATCTACTTACTGTCAAGTGGACTGTGTATTCGTTTTCGCTAACATGCATTGGGGCTACGCAGCGGACGAATAACTCCATAACTCTCTCAAAATGAATAACGATGTGTATTGGTAGTAATTTTACTTACTACCCTCAGTAATCATATGGATGTTGTGTGTGTGGCAACACAGGGAAACTGAAACAGGAGACAGGCAACATCAAAAGTCCACAGTTGAACATAGTCCCCCCAATAAATTGCCTCATACGGATGGAATCTTTGTCTCCCTTTCTAATAACGACTAAATATTAATGAAAAGCTGCAATTACCAAGCAACATGGCAAGCGTGGCAAGTAATGCAAGTGAGATGCTATGAGGCATTCTATGATGAAGTTCTGGGTTCAGCAGTGGACGTTTGATAGACTGAAATTAATGAATGAATAATGCCTAGAATCGACTTGGGGACCTCAAAGAAACGAGCTTACTCCTTTTTAAAAAGCCGGCAACGCACCTGCAAATCCCCCAGTGTTGCATTTGTTCGTGGGTGGCGGTCGATACTTACCATCAAGTGAGTCGTATGCTCCTTTGTCCCCACTGCCATAAAAATCGAACTCTGATCACTTACGTACTATCAACATTTATGGTGAGTGCAACGGATTTTCTTTTGCATTTTTCTAAAATTTTATATTCACAGGTTTATCTGTTATTTGTCTTCATAAATAAATCAAAATGTGATAAAGTGTTGTCACATATTTTATCTCCTAGTTGAAATACAGAGAATCATAAATCAATTTATGTTTATTTGCTATTTTCGGCATTTCAATTTCCTTCACTTACTCTTTTCATTTCGTACAGGAAAAACGGGACTAAATTATTTCCTGTTTAACTATTTTTGAAATATTTGCCTATAATCACCAGTGGAAATAAAAAGTGAAATACGTCAGTATTACACTCATATGTGTATTTTTGTTTTATTACTACTTTTTTATTAAATCACTTTCTTCTCTGTTTCGCTATTTGTAGCATATTTAACAATCGTTTTTAAATTAACTTCCCGATGAGTAAGAAAATTGATACGTTAAATATATCTCAGAACTAGATAAGAATATAATTGTGTGGCAACATTGGTTTCAACCCACTTTTATATACAAAGAATATTTACGTAGTAGAGCCATGCTGCAACTATATTAGTAGTATAGTTGTAGCGCGAAGCGTTGGCTCGACCGGGGAAGGACCACGCTCTCACAGAATACCAGCGTAAACTAGTAGCTTTTCACTGCTATTTCGTATGGTGCGTGTAGAGAACTGGAGACCCTTTTTACTGGAAAAGAGGCATTCCATCTTAGTGATAGCATTTTGATTCTTTATTAAGGATAGATGTAGATGTCTATGGGCCACAGCAACCACTTACCATCAGGTGAACTGTGTGCTCGTTGGGGTGACACCCATCATATAAAAAAAAATATGGAATTATATCTTTAGAGAAGGCAATAAATTAATAACGCACATATTAAGTAACTTGATGGTTCGGTAGCTGTAGCACGGGGGTTGTAATCCCGCACAAAATATATATGTATGGCCGACAAATAATTGAATGTTTGTGTGTGTGATACTTACGTACTTTAAACGCCTCCACTGTAATTGAGAAAATCCTAGTGAAGGGTTAATGCTTTTTTTCAAGAAATATCAGATAAGCTTAATACCTTATTATTCTTCATCCATAGAGTCCATTGTTGTGCCATTAAGTAGAGTTTGTCAGTTTAAATATTTGGAACACATTGTTAATGAATATTTGACAAGCAACAATGACATATGTCGTGAAGCGACAATTAAAAGAAGAAAGAACCTAACCTACGATCAGCAAAACAACCAAATAGACCAAGACAAAAATTATATTTAAGTTTTTAAAAGATTATTTACAATTTTATAAAAAAAATGAAATATGAAGATGATGGATGATGTGATTTACAAATTATATTTAAAAAAAAAAGGTAATAAAAAAAAGATTTATGTCGTAGCTGAGTCCGAAGATCCCAAGCGTGCTCTCAGCGCCTGGAACGAGCACGCACGGCGTAGGTGGGTAGGCGTGGGCGTCTCTAGGCGACGACCTCAGGTGAATGCGGCGATTGCAGGATCGGCGACTTCAGCCCAGACAGGAGCTTGCAGGATCCTCAGCGACTTCAGACAGCGCAGTGGCCTGCAGGATCCGGTGACTGCAGGCGGGACAGAGGTTTGTAGGTTCCGGTGATTTCGGGCGGAACAGAGGTTTGTAGGTTCCGGCGACTCCAGGTAGAGTAGAGACTTGTGGGATCTCGGCGACTTCAGGCAGAGCAACGTTTTGTAGGATCCGGCGACTTCAGGCAGAGCAACGGATCGTAGAGTCCAGTGGCTTCAGGCAGGATAGAGGCTTGCAGGATCCCGGGGCTGAGCGGCCCCGGGATAAGGCCTTTAGAAGATGCTTCCGATACGAGAACTGAAGCAAGACTCAATTTCTTCACCGATTGTTCGGCTTTTATATCTTTCTAGAGAGAACGGAAAAATTATTTAAATTAAAAGGAAATTTATTGTAAATGACCTAGAGCAAAAGAGTATTTATGTGAAAATATCGAGATAAAACATTATATCGGTAACGAATTTGAATAAAAATTGCCATGACAACGGTATAAATAGTAGTTGTCATAAAAACCAATTTTTGGTTTTTGGACTTTTATTAAGAAATTATTACATTTAAGTATGAATTGAGATATGATTCACATAGGAAAAACTTATGCACGGCTGCGTGCATGAAGCCTGAAATTGTAGAGTTACAGAGAATTCAATAAAATACCATAAAAGGTAAGACTTCATTGACAGCTATTTTAAAAGTGATAAATAGTGTGAAAATACGAAGTAAAATGATATGTTATTGTGTAAAAACGTTACAGGATCCTATAGAAATAAAGGTGATGCAAAATATAAATGCAGAAAATCAAAAACAGAATGAAAAATTAGTGTACAATGAAATGTAAGTAGTATAACACTACACATAGAGAGAGAGAGAGAGAGAGAGAGAGAGAGAGAGAGAGAGAGAGACGTTGGCGGTTCGATGTAAGATACTTGCCCACAGGTTTGCTAGGTGTACAAATGACGTCTAAATTACCCTCTTCAAAGCGTACTGTCAAAGTTTTTACACATGTATGGTATGGCTGTACGCAGAGGACCTACAATTCACGTCGAATTTAGTAAGATAATGCCTTCAGAATACTTATGGGCCTTGCTAGATACCGTAGTGTTTCAAGCATGTTCGCTGAAGCAGGTGTTGATGATTTTTATGTCATCATAAGGAAGCGAACTGCGTCAATCTTATGGAGACTTCCGGAGAGCTTAAATAATGTCTAGAGGGTATTCACGATAGGCTTGACTGTCTCCCATTCAGAGGTATTAGATGCGTACGGCTGGGACGTTCAAGCTCCATAACAGATTACTCTCATCCTTGCACATAATACTGATATAATTTAAATTATCCTTTTTTTACACACATAGTATAAGTAAATTACTAACAAATGTGGATCTTTATCTGAAATAAATATTATTATTATCAGGCCTCTCCCATCGTAGATATTTAATCGTTATGATTGCAGTATCCAACGTTTTGCACACTTGGTGTTGTTTCACACCGCCATTTTAAATATTTTAGGCATAAAAAAATGGTAATACCCTATCGGAAGCCACAAGGTCTTTTCGGCTGTAAAATGGTTTGGTGGATTATCCTACGCCGCCACCTTGTATATCTCATCAGGAGATCATCAGGAGTTATTACGGTGTAACAAATGTATATCATCAGCTATCGATAACTTTTCGACATAATTATTAATAACGGGCAGCGAGCACATTTCACTTTGTCTGTTGCCCATAGACAGCTACAAAAATCACACAGCAACATCCAGTAAATTGCTTTCTGATTTTTTAAATTATGTTATGTTATTTGTGAATGAATTCATTGTAAGAGCGAAAAAATAAAAAAAAGATATCTATTTTAGATAGCAAAGAACCACATTATTTACAGTTTTATTTCAAAATAATAATAGTTCGTTATTTCTATGACGAGCACACCGTCTACCCGATGGTAAACGAATGTTGTGGACCATTTTAACTACCTACTAATTAAATTAAAATAAATAAAAGTACACAGTGACTACCATGATATACGTACGTCATAATAATAATCTACAGTAGCAAAGTTACAGAGTCATGTTTAAGTTTAAGTTAAAGCATCGTATACGTGTTTTTAGTTTTGTCAAACTAATAAGTCACGTATATGAATCTATCATTCGATATACGTATCAAGAAACAGTATAATACTACTAAGTAATACTAGGCGATAAATTATACAAACGTATATTAAAAATAAGTTGAAATGGAACGCGAAAAAATGCTTAAAATTGGATTAACTGAGAAAAAATAAGTGCAAGTGAACCCTTATAACCTCTATGTTGTTGCTCCCAGATACGAACATCGAAATGAAATACTAAGGACGCTGAACCCTAACAACAAATTAGAAATCCACTACGGATGCCACAAAGTAGAAAATTTCAAATAACGTTCGAGAGCGGGTTCAACGTTACACAAAATGTCAAATCACGAACATTACATTCTTTGGAACTTTTTCTTGATAGGAAATAAGTACCGTATACATAAATTTTCTTTCTTTTTACGCGTTCCACATGATGGTAATTATATGCGGTGGCCCCAATGTATCTAGATCTTTTCTGCCAAAGAGTTCACCTGTGTAGGTACTACTCTTTTACCTATCTTTCCCGGCAAATAGCAGCGCTTGCATTACTGTTCCAATCTGAAGAGTATATAGAACTAGTATACTCTTCAGATTGGACAACCCATCTGTAGTAACCTACTTTGTTAAAAGTTAGTTGCCATGTGTCCATTGGTTGCAGTAGCTGCTTACCATCACGTCTACTGTTTGACTGACTATAGTATTTGCGTTATAGCATGTTGCGGGTGACATCTTACACTTTTGGCGTATCTAGAGATGGAACAATGTCAAATCGATTTAAAAAAGGCGATTATCGATACACAAAACAAAGCAAAAATTATCGAATAGCTATCGATATAAAAAATAAAATTAAACATATATTTCTTTATAAACTACAATGCATGTAAAGTTAAGTTAAAGTTTAATATAAATTATGACATAATAGTTACAGGATAGCTGTTTCCGGACCTCGCCCGCTTGGTATCTATTACGATTGGATTTCATGGGTTTTAATTTTTTTGCGCGGAATCCTAATGGTTTTTCTAAAATATAATTAACCTGTGTTACTCCTTATAACATCAGCTATCTGCTAGTGCCAGCTATAAGCCGGAACAAACAGAGAGATAGACAAACATTTTAAAAATTGTTTTTGTCTTTTTGTTATAAATACCGTAAATACTTTCATATGTTTTTAGTAAAAGGCTGTTATTTTGATATTACAAACAGACGCTTCAATGTATGGTTTATACTATGTATTAATTTGAAAATAAAAATCATCTTCTATTTCACGTTGACTACAAAATTCATATTGACATTTAAACAAATAAAATGGCTGCCAGCATCTGCAATTTTCAGTACGGCGTTGACTGCACCGGCAGCTTTTCAAGGTACGAGTGTTAGCGCCTTTCGTTATATGTGTATTAGTGTTGCCAGTTCCAATGGGCCAAATATCAGGACGGAAGGTAAAAATAATCGAGAATTGGATTTACAAATGTAATGAAATAAAATAAAAAAAATATTTTTTTTGTAGCCATTATGATCGCCATGACTTATGATAGTCTTTTTGAAATAATGCAAAATTTACTTTATAATTATTTTTTGTTTTGCCTGAGCTGACCAACTAATAATTTATCGTCCATGCATCGGAAACACTGCTTATTCGTCTATGTGGGTTTTTCCCGTAAATTAGAATTTGTTAACGATTAGTTCCAATTCCAATACATATTGACGTGATTTTTATATAGGTAATCGATTTATTTCAAAACAGATTTTTGATAGTCTGTGGTTGATCGTTATGGCTTGGCATAGTTTAGCGTACAACAACACTATCATAAGTGTGCGTTACCAATCCATGAAGTACAACAATAGCTGTATCCGATCCACGAGACCATATTTCAGAGCGAGCTCCTGGTGTAGAATTCTGGGTACTAGGTTGTGTCTGTGTAAATACTCAGAGCAGGGCTCGGAATCGGTTTAAAAAGAGCGGTTAATTTCGATTAATTACCGGTAAATTTATCGCTCCTTCAATTACTGGTTAAAAAATTAACCGGTTTTTATTAAACAAAAACGATAAAGGTTACCGGTTACTTAACGGTTTTGACACCCAAATTTACCGGTTAATTCCGTAAAACGTAAAGGCAGTTGTGAATAGAACAGGTAGATTCACGTTGGGAGGAGCTTATGCGGCATCGCCGCATGCGGGCATGCTTGTCATCAATTATCTGCCTTTAAGCTATACCTTTTTTCAGTCGCGATCAGGGTGTGTAGTGGGAGTTTGACATTTACGAAAAACCTGAAAGTATTAGAGATGTTTTGAAAAAAGGAAGGCAGTTGTTGTGTTTGGTTTATTTTAGAGTTGTCTTATAACGAAGAAATCAATTTATTCTTGTGTATCGGTTGTTTATTAATGATGGGCAGAAAAAAAATGAATTTTTCCATGTTTACGTTTTAACAATGGTAGAGCCACGTGGCAGCTTTTGCTATCGCATGCATGGGCCACCTCGAACCAAATTAGCACGACCTCACAGAATACCAGCGTGAAGGAGAAGTTTACTTCTGCGTTTCGATTGGTAAGTATAGGTGGTCGGAGGCTCCATTCCCCCCCCCCCCCCTTTAAGTTTGGTAGCGGAATCAAATAAAAAAACTACCCCAGGAGGGTACCAGTATCCTGGTGACGGAGAATCCTTCGCTGAGCACCCACGTCCAAGCTACCCTACTGTTCCTGAGCGTGTGTGCTCAAGCTGCCCCGCGTATTCTGGTATACTAGGGGGTATCCGCAGAAATCGTGACCCTTGGCGATTTTAACGACCATCACGCCGAATGACTCGGTTCACATTTAACCGATCATGTGGGGAAATTTGTTTATGACTTTACCTTGGCATATGGTTGCACAGCTGGTTACTTTACCTACGCGGATTCCAGATGTGGAGGATCATGCACTTTCCCTGTTGGGACATCTGCTGACCTCTTATTCGGATGGATATCAGGTTTCCGTCGACACCCCTCACGGCCTCTAGGGCCATTGTCTTGTCCAGAGGGTGGTGTCATTCACACTATCTTCGCGGTTGAATTCTGCAGGCTGCCACCGTGTTTGGCACTTTAGGTCGGACGTTTGGGATAGGATGCGATCTTTTTTTTTGCATTCTACCGTTGAGGGTGGATTTGCTTCTCGCTGGACAATCCCAGCAATGTTGCTGATTCTGTCTCTGATATGGTACTTCAGGATATGGAACTTTTTATTCCATCTTCTGTGGTGACCATCGGAGGCAGATTCAAGACATGGTTTGGTCGCTCATGTAAAATAGCATCAAACTATAAGCAGGAGTACTATCAGGCCTGGGCTGACGACATCAACGTCTCGAGATGTAAACACCAGCGCTCTTCAAAATAAGTATAATTCCGCCTCCAGGTTCTTCAAAATTCATTGCCTAGGCAAGGTCAGAGCACATCGCCGCAGTTGGTGAGAGGCTAGTTCGCCTTCTTTCGGTAACCCGTGCATTCTGGACTCTTGCTAAGGCTGTCCAAGGGAACTTCTATCAGCCATCTCTGCAAAGAGAGGGGACTCACTGAGTCCATGCCGCAAAGGAGAAAGCCGATCTGTTACTCTCTCTTTTTGCGTCCAACTCGACTCTCGATGACGGAGGAACACACCGCCGACCATCCCGCGGTTTGAGTGCTCCATTCCAGATGTGCAACAACAGCACTCGGTTCACAAAGACTCCTCTCCCTGGTCGTCAACAAGTCGAGTGGGCTTGATGGAGTCCCTTCCATTGTGCTGAAGACGTGTGCTCCGAAGTTGGCACCGGTTTTACCGCGTCTTTTCCGGTACTTCTACTCCTAAGGCGTTATCCCAAATTCATGGAAGACAGCTTTGGTTCACACGATCCCTAAAAAAGTAGACCGCTGAGATTGACAGGTCTATCGCCATCACCTCCTTATTTTCCAAAATAATGGAATCTATTATAAACAGTTTTCGTCGCGGTGGATCAGCTGGTGATCTTCTGGTCTATCTAACTCATAGATGAGCGGAGGCAGTAGAACCCAAGGGGTAGACATTGGCCGTTAGTTTGGTCGTAACGAAGGCCTTCGATCGGGTCTGGTACAAAGCGCTTCTTTCGACGCTCCCTTTCTATAGGATTCCCGAGAAATTGTGCAATTGCATCACCAGTTTCCTTATTGATCGGAGCATCAAGGTCGTAGTAGGCAGTGCATGCTCTGATTACAAGCCTATTAACGCTTGTGTTCCACAAGGCTGCGTGCTATCACCAACGCTTTCTACTGCAACATATCAATGATATGTTGCAAACTGGTAACAACGACAGCACTGGTGATGCAATATACACCGGCCGTACCAATATTTCTCGGGAAAACGTCTCCGAGTACCGGAACAAACTTGTGTCCGATGTCGATTCTTTGCTAAGCAAAGTCTTGGATTGAGAGCGGCTAAATCTAGTCCAGTTCAATCCCCAGAAGACACAAATTTGCACGTATACCGCTAAAAAGAACCCCTTTGTCGTATCTCCTCAGTTTTAAGGCACTCCCCTTGCTGCCTTAGCTAGCATTGGAATCCTCGGCGTCAACATATCGAATAGTGTGCAGTTTTGTGGTCACTTGGAAGGGAAGGCCAAATTGGTCTCTAAAAAGCTTGGTGTGCGCAGCAGAGCAGGGTAGTATTTCATGTCGGCACATCGCTTGCAGCTTTACAAAGCGCAAATTCGGCCTCTCATTTCTGGGCCGGGGCACGCCAGTGTCAGCTCCTTCCACTTGACCGCATCCAGCGCAGAGCGGTTCGAGTCGTCGACATCCGAATCCTTTCTGATCGGCTCGATACACTGGCACTGCGTAGGTATGTTGCATCCCTTTGCATTTTCTATTGCATCTACCTCGTGGAGAGCTCTGAGGTTCGGTTTAATCTCAGCCGCCATATTTCATGAACCCAAATCACGTCAAAATTCACGATACCATCCTCACCATCTGGATGCTTGACGGGCCACCACTGTGAGTTTTACTAGGAGTTTTCTTCCTCGTACAACTTCTCTGTGGAATTGTTTACCACCGGCGATTTTTCCGGACCGATATGACTTAGAGACCTTCAAAGAAAGAGCTTACTGCTTTCTAAAAGGCCGGCAACGCACCTACTATTCCCCTGGTGTTGCGATTGTTCAAGGGCGGCAGTAGTCACTTACCATCACGTAACTCGCATGCTCGTTTGCCCCCTTTTCTATAAGAAAACGTACGACAAGAAAACCCAATAATCTAAGTCCTTGATTGAGGGCTGTAATACAACTATCAGGGTGGTTTCTAGAACACTCATTATACCCAAATTCATCCAATAACTGTACTTGGCACGATCCAGGATTCAAACCCACGACTAAATCATGATCCACAGTCGCGCTAGTAACCACATACAAACAGATGATTTTTTTAATATTATATACACTTTCATGATATGTATTTAGTAAAAATCTGTTATTTTGACGTTACGAACAGACACTTCAAATTTATTTATTTGAATAGTTTCAAATTCGTAAAGTATGAAAGTTTGTGAAAAATTCGAAAGTGATTACTATATTATTTTGATCTTGAGGCGTCAGAAAACTGCTGCACTTTTAATTATTCTCTTTTATAATTCAATACAAGATCGTAGATATCAGTGTGATTTATACTGATGATCTAGTTAATTGGGAGTTATTAATAATTACTTTAAATAAAAGACATGATTTTTAGTGTATGTATTTGGTTACAGTAGACAGCAAAGTATAGCCGAATTTAATCATAATGATTTGTTAGATTCAAATTATTTTTCTTTATTATTTTCAGTATCAGTAAATTTAATTTCGTCTATGTGGTTACCTTGCACTCTATTTAGGAAAGCTAATATTTTTTAGTAGCATCTTGAACGTATACAGCATGATAAGTTTTGCTCCAATTCCTTATTAATGAGATGTGAAAAATGTTAATTTCTTTTATTAGAATTTTCTGAATATAAAAAACTATTTTTTATCGTGTTTAGACATGACTTCTAGTTAAACTTTACACCTCAGAAGTGGTTATTATTGATTTTTACAAAGACGGAGATAGAGGTTGGTCCTAATCACGAGCTTCTGAATTTAAAAAAATCTGGTAATCTGCCTCACTTTAGTCCTAAAAAGAACAAAAATACTATTACATATAATTTCATAAACTTTTAAAAATATCGTGTTTTGTTAAGAAAGTTCATCATTTATTGCGATATTTTACTAAAAGTAATGACATTGAAATAAATATGCATAGCGTAATTTTAATAGAAAACGTTAAATATAATTAAAGTTAACTTAAATATATAACTTCAAATTAAACTTTATATCGATACTTAATTTTAAAGTAATGATAACGCATAATCAATTGAAAAAGATCTTACATCTGTTATTTATAATACGATCGTTGCAAAGAAGAAAAAATATGAGGGAATACGTTACAAGGCAGTCGCGTTGACGCAATGAATATATCGTTCATGTGTCTAAAAACCTCGTGAATTAAACAGAGGGCAGCCGTACAAAGTTGGGTGCAAGCGGGGTAAGAGAGAGGGGCAACAATACAAATCTTGGTTTTAACCGGTTTATTCTTACTACCTAAACCTAAATTTGTGAAAAACCGGTATTCCGCAGAAACCGGTTTTGGGGACAAAGACTGAAACCGGTTTAGAATTTGAACCGGTATCCGAGCCCTGACTCAGAGTTAGAAAGCGCCGAACAACCGGAGATGACATGCCTAAGTGACTCACCGGGATGGCGACAAGCTTGACAGATGTCGACGGCGCCATCATTTAAGATGTATTTCCGATAATTGTTGGTCTTAATAACCTGATCCTGTATTGCCCAGACAAAACCCTCGGTTTCCCCAAAGAGGTCACCGAAACGTAGCCAGTGGAGGAAAGCGACTGTGTCTACGAAAGGATCATATGTAGAACCTTGTAGAACCTCCCGTGGAGCTCCTTCTTCTTCCATACGGTCTCACGGTCGGAAAGGCTCTGTACTGACGGGTCTTGCCATTGATCGTTGGCTAAGGATAGAGGGGTTAGCCCTTTATTACAATTTATACAATAACGTGCCTATAGCATGGATCATCCGCTCTCGTCATAAAGTAATTACGGAGGCTGTACACTTCGCGATAATGCATGGTAAGCGCGCTTAAAAAGCCACGCCCACCATGCTTCCGCGGCAAGTACAGCCTCATTACTGACGATCTCGGATAATGCATCTTCTGGAACGTCACAACAGTGTGGACTTTTCTGTCCAGAGCGTTCAGTTCGGTCTGAGTCCACCTGAGTATGCCAAAGGTAAACATGAGAATAGGAATAATCCAAACGTTATATACGTGTGTCTTATTCACACCGGGCAAAAAGCTGTAAATAAGTATGAACCAAAACCAGTCCTTGAAAATAGAAGTGTAACGCTGTACTGAGATCGGTCAATGATCATAGACAGGTGTATAGTGGCAAATAAACCTGACATTGTGGTGATAGACCGAACTACACGCAAGGCAATAAAAGTGGATATCAGTGTTCTTCATGACGAGTATCTCGTGAAAGCAGAGAATGATAAAAAAATAAAATATATCGACTTGGCTCATGAGATTATCGCTATGTGGGACATTGATTCTACTATTATTGTACCAATAGTTGTATCAGTCAATGGGCTTTTTGGTAAACATATGAACGATTATCTGTCCAAGTTAGGGTTGGGCAAATGGCTGAAGGGATTAATTCGAAAATCGGCCTTATTAAATACGGCTCGAATAGTAAGAAGGCTTCCTATCTTTGGATGCCTAACTTCACCGATGGCTTAGGATTCCTCGTCGCGATGGATAATAGCCGAAATACTAATATTAGATATATAGATCGTGTTTATATTTATAATATTATAGTTTTGTGACCATACATGTAATAATGTAATAATAATAATAAAGCCTCTTTATTTTTCTTAACTTACAGAGTTTTAAACTAAATTAAATATTGGATTATACTAATAATAGACATAGTAATATATTAGGCACTTTTATATAGTTAAGGCCCCTAGCGTGTATGGTCTACCTCAGTCTTAGCCTACAACAGTTTCCAGGTTTTTCTCGAATTTGCTTTCTTTCTCCAGTCGTTTCCAGCATATTTTTTGATCTCATCTACCCAGCTCTCCTTAGGTCGGCCTCTGACTCTCTTGCCACTTGGCCCTGCCCAAATTGTAGCCAAATGCATACATCTTTCATCTGACAGTCATGCTATGTGGCCAAAAAAACAATACAAGTTCCAATATCTCGTTAACCTTAAACGTGAGTTTCAATTTTCATAGTTCTATATTAAACATTCTATAGCGCATAAATTACACAATAATCGTTTTATACTGGCTGACTAAGCAATTTTGTGCTAACAAATACAATACAAATTGAAATTGGGAAAGTTCATAAAAGCTTATTTAATGTAATTACAAATTATACAATATTTTGTTGTTACAAATAAATATATATGTGGTAGAGCCACGCTACCACTATATTTTATGGTTTTTTGTATAGGTTAACGGTGACAAACGAGCACACAGTCCACTCGATGGTAA
The DNA here is from genome assembly GCA_033319125.1 of Parnassius glacialis. Lineage (NCBI taxonomy): Eukaryota > Metazoa > Arthropoda > Insecta > Lepidoptera > Papilionidae > Parnassius > Parnassius glacialis. The sequence goes on from JAVANC010000008.1 coordinate 22,608,552, forward strand.
GTGGATGCTGTGGCCTCCTATCCTCTATTTCAAATCAAAATGCAGATGCGTTGTCACCCGTGAGGACTAAGATAGAATGCCTTTTTTCCAGTAAAAAGGGTCTCCGATACTCTACACTCACCATACAAAACACAACAGCATTAAGCTGCTATTTTACGCTGGTATTCTGTGAGAGCGTAGTCCTTCCCCAGTCGAGCTGACCCAATCGTGCTGCAACTATACTATAAATTTAGCTGCAGCTTGACTCTACCACGTAAAAAAACTTACTTGTTGGTAAGACTCCTTTTCTGTCTTGTCTACGTAGTTACTGCCCTCTTACCAATTCACCATTACAGCCCTTCACAAGTCCACTGCTGCACATAGGCCTCCCCCAAGGAATGCCACAAATCACGGTCCTGAGCCACCTGCATCTATCGACTTCCTGCATGTCTTACCAGGTCGTCACTCCATCTAGTGGGGGGTCTCCCTAGATTTCGCCTACCGATACGAGGCTGCCACTCGAGATCCTTTCCTCCTCATCGGTTGTCGGTTCTTCGAGCTATATGGCCGGCCCACTGCCACTTTAGCTTACTAATCCGTTGGGCTATGTCAGTTACTCTGGTTAGATAATAGGTACTCTTACCTATTTCTGCCGCCAAATAGAATTGCTTTCACTTCTATGTTCCGTCTGAAGGGTATAAAGAGATTTAAAAATTTTACTAAGCAACGTCTGTATGAAAAGAGTTTGTATTATAATATTAAGAAATTTATTAATGATAATAACCCCTGGGAATAAGGTGAGCGTTACGTAGGTTCACTCAATAAGTTTTGAGATATACAAAAGTATTCTAGATACTATTAATATTTATTTTACATCTTTTCAAAATATTCTCCATCATTCTCTATACAAAGTTCCATTCGCCTAAACCAACTCTGAAATTACTTTTGCCAGTCTTGATTTGACATGTCGGAAATCGCTTCTTCGTAGGCAGCTACGACTTCTTCGGCGCTTGAAAAAAAACTGCCTTCTATTATTTCTTTGACTTTTGGGAACAAAAAGAAATCATAAGGGGCTAATTCAGGGCTGTAGGGTGGGTGAATTAAAGTTTCAATATCAGATTCCTTGATAAATTATTTTGTACTAAGGGAGGTATGTAAAGAGGCGTTATCGTGATGCAACATGATTCCCCGAAGCTCGGTCTTTGGCCTTCTCTCTCACACAGCTTGAAAAGCGTTGGGTAATGAAACTGTAGTATACCATTCAGAGTTGAGTGACCTTCAATTTTCCAATATTGACGCCAACAAATGTCCGCTCCGCGAAACAAACTAGCCACCATTTTTTATGCTGATGTTGCGAGGTCTTTGCAGTTATGTCGGTAACTGTCTTCCTGAGTGGATACCGATGATTGCCTTTTATTTTCCGGATCATATTGACAAATCCATGTCTCGTCACCAGTAATGATTTCTAAAACACGCCTAGATGCCGCGTTTTCAAAACGTAGACGCATTTCATGGCACCAATCCACACGAGTCTGTTTTTCGCTTTCGGAGAGCAAACGAACGATCCATCGACAACAAAGCTTCCTTACTCCGAGATGTTGACGTAGGATGGTATGAATGCTCCCCGAACTAATGCCTACAATCTTTTCGATGTCCGTATATGTAATTCGTGGGTCTTCTCGCAGCAACATATCAGTAGTCCATACATTTTCTGTCTTTACTGCTGTTTGCGAGGCCCCAGTTCTTTGGTCATTTTTAAGATTAATTTTACTCCTTTTGAATTCAGCAAACCACCTAAAAATAGTTGCGTGTGATGGAGCTGAGTACCCTAATGCTAATTGTAACCATTGTAAACTAAATTGTTCGGATTTTTCTTTTTTTTATAGGAGAGGGGTAAACGAGCATGCGGTTCACTTGATGGTAAGTGACTACCGCCGCCCATGAACAACTGCAACACCAGGGGTACCAGGTGAATTGCAGATGCGTTGCCGGCCTTTTAAAAAGGAGAAGGCTCTTTTATTGAAGCTCCCTAAGTCATATCGGTCCGGAAAAATCGTTTATGGTAATCGATTCCACAAGGTGTAACACGAAAATTTTCGTGTACATTATTTTAGCATATTTATATTATTACAGTCGATGAATAGACATCAGTGCGCCATCTAACGCCATTAGTCCGAAGTAGCTAGAAACGTATATTGACGAATCGAGCTAGCTAATTGCATGCAATTGACCTTTCGTGTTAGTTCAAAATCCTACCACGGATCGACGGTGGCACGTAGCCCAAGGGAGGCCTAGTCTTTTTGAGCGAGCCGTTGTAATGATCGGACACGCACATATATAATTTTTGAATCGAAACGCCGGAACATGAATTTAAAGTGACGAGTACTTGGGCGTACGGCCCCTTAAACACAATGTCTACAGGCAGTTTAATGTGTTGAAACACATCATCCCATAAATTGGGTCCTTAGTCATTACTTTGAGTATGGTCCAATATCAAGTTTAACTATGTGAATGAGGCGAGGCAGCTTCAACTGGTGGCTATATTGGGACTGGGCGGTCTGGAGACCGCGACCGGAGTACACCTGGAGGACATCTGTTACCTCACTGCTTCGCGGGATTGACCATAAACAGTGTAATATTGTGTAATTCACCAGGTTAGTCAAAAACTCAGTTCCCAGTGTATTGTACAGTGACAACTTGATATTTGGGGCTATCCGTATGAACTTTAGAAGGAAATAAACTACTTTTTGTCTGTATATGTAACTTTGAATTTTCATTTACTAATCATCCAACAACAGGCGCCCTGGGATACTTTTATTTTGATACTCGAGTCTCTTAACACTCCGATGTCCGTAGCCGGTGAGTAACGCCCTAAAAAGTGTTATAAAGGAAGTTGTGAAACATGAAGAAAACATCTTCTGAATCGCACAGTAGTGGACCGCCAATCATCCAGATGGTGTGGATAGTATCGGGAGTGCTGCCGAGATGTGCGTTCATGAAATTTGGCGGCTGGGATAAATCCGAAAAATTCCTCAAAGCACTCCCCGTAGTAAATGCGAAAGAAAATGCAAAGAGATGCAACATCTCTTTGCAGTCGTCAACGATTTGAGCCGCTCTGCGCAGGATGCAGTTAAGTGGAAGGAGCTGGCGCTGGAGAGCCCCGGCCCAGAGATGAGAACAGTATTCCATGTGAGGCCAAACCATCGCCTTGTAAAGTTGCAGGCGGTGTGCTGGCATGAAATGCTGTCCCGCTCTGCTGAGCACGCCAAGCTTTTTAGAGGCCAATTTGGCCTTCTCTTTCAAGTGACCACGAAACTGCACATCACTCGATATGTCGACTCCGAGGGTTCCGATACTGACTGAGACAACAAAGGGAGTGCCTTGAAACTGAGGAGATACGACAAAGGGGATGTTTTTAGCGGTAAACGCGTAAACTTGTTTCTTCTGAGGATTAAACTGGACTAGATTTAGTCGCCCCCAATCCGAGACTTGTTTAGCAAAGATTCGACTTCAGACACAAGTTTGTTCCGGTACTCGGCGACGTTTTCCCGAGAAATATTAGCACGGCCGGTGTATAGAACATCACCAGTGCTGTCATTCGCATAGCAATGAATGTTACCAGTTTGCAACATATTGATATGCAGAAGAAACAGCTTTGGTGATAGCACACAGCCTTGTGGAACACCAGCGTTAATAGGCTTGTAGTTGGAGCAAACACCATCTTCAACAACCTTGATATTCCGATCTGCAAGGAAGCTGGTGATCCAATTACACAATTTCTCGGGAAACCCATAGGAAAGAAACTTCGAAAGAAGCGCTTTGTGCCAAACCCGATTGAAGGCCTTCACAATGTCCAAACTAACGGCCAACACCTCCCCCTTGGATTTTAATGCCTCCGCCCATCTATGAGTCAAGTACACCAGAAGATCACCAGCTGATCGATCCCAATGAAAACCTATTGACGGTCACTAATCAGCTGGTGATCCTCTAGGTACCGCATAAGCTGACAGTTCATAATGTATTCCATTATTTTGGAGAACAAGGAGGTGATGGCGATAGGCCTGTAGTTGGACGAGTCTGAGCGGTCGCCTTTTTTAGGGTTCGGGTGGACAAAAGCTGTTTTCCATGATTTTGGGACTACGCCTAGGGAATGGGAGTACCGGAAAAGACGCGTTAGAACCGGTGCCAACTTCGGAGCACACGTCCTCAGCACAATTGGGGGGATTCCGTCAGGTCCACTCGACTTGTGTCCAGGGAGAGGAGTGCTTTGCGAACTGAGCGCTGTGAGAACCGCACATCCGGCATGGAGCACTCTCACCGCGAGATGGTCTGAAAAGATTATAACTATTTTTTGGCACAGCTGCCAAAAAATAGTTATAATCTTTATCGATAAACATATTACATGCACAGAAATTTACAGTGGTCAGCCTCGAAACTAGGATATTATACCTGTATTTCAGGTATATTAGATACATCATATTAGATTACAGGTAATGACAGATTTCATTCATCACGTTGTGATAATGCTCATACAATATGCAAATTGGTCTAACGACTGATCAGATTCTGTATTCGAGTTGTCGCTATCACCGAGCGATACTATAATAACGTATCTATGTGAATGTGAAATTATTAGTTTATTATTATAATTGATAGTAGTGACAGACGATTGTTTTGTGTGCACATCTGCATACACAAAACTATCAGGGAAAATCTTTCCCCCTGCAAAAAATGAATGGCAGTTTTGAAAAAAACGGAGGAAAATCTCTATGGCTACTTCCCTCTGGTCCGCCAGTGACCCGTGTTAATTTATGTAAAATGCCTTTCCTGAGTAGATCTGTTTTGATGAAATATAATGGAATTAATTTTATGTCAGTTGTTCTTTTATTAAATGATCTTAAAATATTTCAAAATTACTTTGCTAAATGTCATAACTTCGTAAATATGTAACGCGAGAAATTTCATTGTTCTTTTATTGTTCAATAAGCAAATATTTGGATTTTATGTAGTAGTGGCTCGACCAGGGTGGGACCAAACTGTCACTGATTACCAGCATAAAATAGCAATATAATGTTACTGTATTTCGTATGGTGAGTAACGGAAACCGGACCTGCTGTTTCGGTCCGAGTATAGAGAGCTTGTATACATGTGAGCTAGGTATAGTGTACAGGTCAGTAGCGTTCATTACTTAAATTGGTTGCAGGTTTTCATGGGCTGGAATAGTCATTTACCATCAAGTGAACTGTAAATTTGTTTGCTACTTCAATTTTATGTAAAGAAAAACCATTTTAATGGTAAAAAGACATTCCGTTTGAGACTTCAAAGGTGACAGCCTTTTTTGCGTATTGCTTTTAGTCGAAGATAGTAGTAGGAGTGTGTTTCCTACAGCATCCACTAACCATCAGGTATGATCCATCTGAGAGTAGTTTTTCCTTTTGGGCTGATTTTTTAATCGGCAGATAAACAAAAAAAAAACAAAAATAATAAAGTAAAATTATTGAACTATTTTATTCATTCAAAATCGGTCCAGCTATTCCAGAGATTAGCCGGAACAAACAGACAGATAGGCAGACAGATAGAAAAAATTTTTAAATATTTTTTGTTAATAGTACTGTATATACTTTCATATACATTTAGTATAAAGCTATTATTTTGATATGAAACTTCAATTTTATTTATATTTGTTTAGATTTAGATTAAGAATCACAATGTAGTTGCGTTGTCACCCCTGAGAGCTACTCGTAAGATGGAATGCCTCGTTTCCAGTAACAAAGAACTCCGGTTTTCTATACTCACCATACGAAACACATCAGCATTAAGTTGCTATTTTACGCTGGTATTCTGGGAGAACGTAGTCCTACCCTGGTTGAGCCGACCTATTCGTGCTACAACCATAATATAGAAGCAGCGTGGCTCCACTACGTGGAGTTGTATGTCTAACAAAATTTAATATTTCGGGGAAATATTATCAGAAAAAAAATGGACGGTTTGATTCGTCGTTCATAATGCGTACATATAAGGAATGGAATAATTTGCCAGCATCTGTATTTCTATCCCATTACAATACGTGTATCGCCAGGGCAAGAGTATAAGACATTGTTAAGCTATGATTAGTGCGCTTTATCATTTCAGGCAGTATCAGTTTCAGAGCGTTTAAGCAGGAACTGCATGCGTTAATTCCTCTCTCCCCATTCTATAATCGAACCACCAGATGCCCGGCTGGTCTCCACTTCTTTGTTATTATCCTTCCCCTTATTCTGACATTACAGACAAACACTTCAATTTTATTTAAATTTATAGATTATTATTTTATTTGAGTATTGAAAAATCGTTTGCTAGTATAAAAATCCTGTTATAATTGCCATTTTATAACACTACTTTGTGCCATTTACGTGCCTTTCTTTGTAAAAAAAAAAATTACAAAATATAAAATTTTCCTTCCTAACGCTTGTAAGATAACTAACACCTAGCTTAGTGATCTTTGATAGCTCAAAGAATCAGCGCTTGTTATAAATCTAATATTAAGTATCGTGGTCCTCCGCTTCCGCCTTAACGATTTGAGCCCCACCGACACTAATGGAATTTTCAGTTGCAATTTTAAGTGCGCGGCGGTTAAAAACGTGAGAAATCCTGCATGTCTGGAAAATAAAACATTTCGAAGACATTTGAACTCCGCTTAAAGGCAAAGAAGCATCACAGCGTGCTTTTAGTTCCATAACCCTCTAATAAATTAAGCATGTGCTTAGCAGTGCGACGTTCCTTGTTCGCTTTAGTTTTTGCTTTAGTGTCTAATCTAAAATAACGTAATATAAAGTATTTGATACTCAAATACACATCTTGGGACATTAAAGTTATTCAGCATATTAGCTCTCCTTGCGGTTTTGCTCGCATTCATTTAATTAGAGGTACCATCAACCGATTAGAAACAAGGGTTCTCGAGTGGTAGCCCCGTATCGGTTTATGAAGTGAAGGAGGACCCATTAGATGATGTACAGACCTGTTAAGATATTAAGAAGTCAATGGATACAGGTGGCTCAAGATTTATATAAGAAACTATTTTAATACCTTAGATAAAATGGGCGTTGTCTATACTTTTAACTCACGTAATAAATCTAAACTTACTGTTCCAAAGTACAGATTTCGTAAAACTGGCGGCTCATTTCTAGGTAGATTTATAATAATTTATAACAAGATTCCCTGCAATATTACTAATTTTCCTATAAATAAGTTCAAGGCACATATAAAAATATTCTTATGAATTAAGTAATATTTTAACTACACAGATAATACTTAAGTACTTTATTACAAAAGTTAGTTGAAATTTACTTCACAATCTAAGTACCTACTTAGATACCTATACTATATACTTGTCTTTTTAGTTAAAATATTTTAAGTTATAATAACACAAAATATTTAAAACTTTGTTTAGAAGATTTTAAACTAAGGAGAATACGATCAAATTACTGTGACGAACCATATACCTATCGGGTTTATTTGTTGTTTACACTGTCTACCTATTTCTTCCGAGCCAAAAATCGCGATTCCCGACGAATAACCTTGCAAGTTTCATACGTTGGGCATCACAGAACTCACATAGTAGCGGAAATACGGTCGATCATAGTCAGAAAGGTACCTAAGTAACTTGCCATTTCACAATGTATTTTTTACTCTTTATTGACAGTCCTTACTAACCACGGAATGCCTGTCGTGACGTAGGAAGGGGAAAAGTGCAAAGTAATACGGACACTCGCGCGCAACGATAAAGTTTTATTTTGTTTGCGTGCGTGATTTATCTGATTAATAATAATTATGTAGGCTATTAATACGTCGGCAAGCAGTCAACATCAAAGGAGTACAACTTCTGTACGTAGTACTATTATAATATATTCTGTGATATGGGCGAAAACATAATTTTAAAGTTGAACATGTATCAGTACGTATCACATACATTTAAAGCAAGCTTATAAAAGCGTTAAATACGAATTACATATTAGTATAAAAATAAAATTAATTGTCTCAGATGGACATATGAAAAAGTCTTTATTATAGTTGAATAGTTTATTGCGATTATTTTATAACACACTTTTTAGAGAGATGTTGTCTTTCACTAGAACAAAGAGAATATTGTACAGCGATATGACGGTAGTGACACAATTATTTACAAACAAAAAAAATAATAAGCTCCTGTGGAATTTTAATAGCAACGAACTGCAGTGCTGAGCGTTAACATCTTCCCCCCCATTGAAAGACCTGGGCTTTCAATCTTGAAGATCTTCTTGGTTTGGAAGGGGACATAGGCGCACGAAAGGTCGGCGAATGCATCCTCTTGTTGTATTGATGTCTGCTACTCTCGAAATGCCATCTGAACCTGGAAAAAGTCTTGCTACACGTCCCAGACGCCAGCATAAAGGTGGTAGCGAATCTTCTTTGATAATAACCAGGTCTCCAACCTTTAGTTTGTCTTTAGTCATTTTCCACTTTGTTCTTAGCTGCAATTCCGATATATATTCGTTTTGCCACCTCTGCCAAAAATGCTGCCGAATTTGTTCTAATCTTGCGTGTCTTTGTAGAGCATTTTCCTTTGCATTGAGAAGATTTGGAGACGGTAAAGCAGTTAGCTGTCTTCCTATGAGAAAGTGCCCTGGGGAGAGGCAAAGGTAATCGTTCGGGGAAGAGGATAGCGGACAAAGGGGACGACTGTTAAGTATAGCCTCAACCTGCGTAAATAACGTTGAAAGCTCTTCGAAAGTTAAATGAGAATTGCCCATAACGCGCTTAATATGAAATTTGGCTGATTTTACACCTGCTTCCCAAATACCGCCGAAGTGAGGAGCGTAAGATGGTATAAATACAAATTTGAAACCTTCTTGAGTTGCAAAATCAGAGATAGTGCCAGTATGATTGCTTATAAAGGAGGCGATTTCCTTTGATGCTGCCGTGAAATTTCGACCATTATCGCAAAATACCTCCGCTGGCCGGCCGCGTCGTGAAACGAACCTACGCAATGTCATAATGAAACAATCTTTAGTAAGGTCACTTACAACTTCTAGGTGTATACATTTGTAGCGTAAGCAAACAAATAAGCACATATAACATTTCATAAGCCTTGCACCACGACCTCTACGATTGAGTATGTAGAAAGGACCTGCGAAATCCAATCCTACAGAAATAAAAGGAAAGCCGATGTTCACTCGCTGAGGGGGTAAGCCTCCCATTTTTGGTGTTAAAGTTTTACCTTGAGCACGTCGACAACGTACACACTTATAAACAGTACGCCGTGCAAGATGTCTGCCGTTAATAGGCCAGATAGTATCTCTTACAATAGCGAGTAATGATTGGGGGCCTGCATGCATGCCGCGTAAGTGCTCATGTGCAAAAATAAGTTTACAGAAATGATGAGATGAGTCTAATAATATCGGATGCCTTCTCTCATATGAACAATTAGCAGCATCGATGCGACCACCGACTCGGATTAAATTTTCACTTGATAAAAATGGAGATAATGCTAAAATTTTTGATTTAGGACTGATTGGGTTTTGTTTAATTAGGTCAATAAAATCTTTAGGGAAGCTTTCTTGTTGCGAAAATTTACATAATAAAAGAAATGATTTATTTAATTCATCAAGAGTCAATTTGCCATCTTGCTTAGATTTTGCATTTTTAATATTGTAAATAAAACGCAGAACATAGGCCATAGTTCGACTAATTCTTGTAAATTTTGAAAATCTCTGCCATTCGATTATAGAAGTCTGTAATATTGTTGATAAAACAACTTTGTTTTCAGTCAAATCCACATGTTTATTGGGTTTTAAAACAGGCCATAAAGAATCATCAAAATAGAGGAAGCTGGGCCCTGACCACCACAGATTTGAATTTATGAGCTGTGTAGCACTAACACCTCTGGATATAAGATCTGCCGGGTTGCTAGCAGTGGGTACATAATGCCAGGATGAAGGTCCTGTTTTTTTCTAATATTGAACCAACTCTGTTAGCAACAAAGGTCTTAAGTTTATTTGAACTGCCACCCAGCCAACCCAACACCACGCTCGAATCAGACCAGTATATTATACGGTCTGGTTTATATCTTATTGAATTGACGACACTATTGCATAATCGCGCTGAAAGCAACGCAGCGCACAGTTCTAGTCGCGGTATTGTTGTTGGCTTCAGCGGAGCCACCTTCGATTTAGCACATAGAAGTTTGACAAAAACCTTGTTATTGGCGTTTGTGGACTTAACATATACACAAGACCCATAAGCTGCCTGTGATGCATCACTGAATACATGAATTTCAACGGAAGTTGGTGCATCACAAACAACTGTTCTTGGAATCTCTAATCGTGATAAGATGGGTAGCGAATCTACAAAGCCTTGCCAACTCGAATTGATGTTTGATGGAACTGGCTCATCCCAGTCTAGTTTAAGCTGCCAAATTTTTTGTAATAGAATTTTAGGTACAATGACACATGGACTTAGAAGACCCAAGGGGTCAAATATCTTAAATGCATTGGACATGATAGACCTCTTAGTTGCGTGTAAGTTTGTTGGGGGGATGGTTATAGGAAAGTGCAATATATCATTATCGGGATTCCATCCCAATCCTAGCATGCTTGAAGATTCACTAAAAGTTAAATTTTCATTGCTTTTAAGTACGGAATTGTTGAATATAGAAGGCAAATTTGTTTTGTATTTTCTCAAATGAAAACATGCCTTATTGAGCTCGCTTGAGACTGATTCTTGTATATATTTTAATTGTTTTTCACTGTTGGAACCAGTTATTAAGTCATCAATGTAAAAATCCTTCTGTATAATAGTCTTTATAGCCTCGTCTTTGCATTCTTCACCCACCTGCCAAACACATCGAGTGCTCAAATAACTTGCACTTGCAGTACCGTAAGTAATGGTATTTAAGCGCAATGTTTTTATTGGTTGAGACTCATCTTCCCTCCATAAAATAAGTTGAAGGTCGCGATCTTCCTCAGCAACATATATCTGACGGTACATTTTTTCGATATCAGCTGTCAGGAGATATTTGTATTGACGAGCTCTTACAAGAATGGAAAAGAGAGAGTCCTGAACGTTAGGACCTACCCTAAGAATGTCGTTTAATGAGAAGCCTGAGGAAGTCGGAGCTGATCCATCAAACACTATTCTAATTTTTGTCGATTCGCTACCTGCTTTAAAAACTGCATGATGACAAAGAAAGTAGTTAATAATAGGCCTTGAGACTGTCGATATGGCAAGATGATTTAAATCTGCATACTCTTGTATAAATTGTGAATATTGTAGTTTGAAATTTGTATCTTTTCTAAATCGTTTCTCTAAGTTATACAATCGTTTTTTGGCTAAATTGTACGAGTTTCCAAGACAATCTGCCGAGTCAATAAGAGGCAATTTTACACAAAACCTACCGTCAGAGAGTCTTGTTGTATTTTTTTTAAAGTGTTGTTCACATTCAAATTCTGATTTACTACAGTTAGGCACTGGAGGCAGCTCTTCAAGTTCCCAGAATTTTCTGAGTAGTTCATCGTTGATTTCTTGCAAAAGAGTTAAGTCTTTATTTTGATTTGTACGTATATGATTGCAGTGAGATTTATTGATTTGTTGCCTTTGCTCAATAGAATTTAATGGTATAGGACCAGCAATCAGCCAGCCAAGGTGAGAACTTATTAACTTAGGCCTATTAAGACCTAAGGATCTTTGCTCACTCTTTAAAATGTCCCAAAAGATGTCAGCTCCGATCAGCATGTGAATAGAAGAGGGCTGATCAAAGGACGGGTCTGCCAATTCAATATATGTTGGCAGGTTTAATTGTTTTCTATCAATAGGACACCTTGGTAGATCACCTGTTATTTCATTAATAACATAACATGAAAGTTGAACATTATAGTTGTTATGCATTGATTGTATTTTTGCAACACATGATTCCTTAACAGTACTTTTAGAGCTGTTTCCAATACCAATGACATTTAACTGAATAGAATTAGAGTGTAATGATAGCTTATTTTGTAATTGCTTTGTAATAAAGGATGACTGACTGCCACAGTCTAACAGAGCACGAATCGTCTCAAATTTATTCGTCAATGGATTAATTACCGTGATCAACGCTGTTGACAAAAGTATATGATTAGTGTTAGGATTGCAAACATAGACCATAGATTCATTACGTGTATTGTCGTTATCGTCGTTCTGTGTATTATTGATACAAGTGTTGTTGGTATTGTTTTTGCTTGTTGAAGCATAGTGGTTATTTATTGATTTTGGAGTATGTAGAAGAGTATTATGTTTCTTCTTACATAGGCGACAGGGACCCATCCTACACTCGCTCGAATTATGACCCTTCCTTAAACAATTTGCACATAAGTTATGTTTCGCAACATCCGAAATTCTTCCCTGAACACCTTTTGCCTTAAATACATTGCAATCATAAATTCTATGTTGTTCGTTACAAATGATACATGGATAAAAAATGTTACTGTGCGTTGGGGCCCTTTCTTCACTAGAAGATGTAAATGCCTTAATTATTGTATTTGTATTTTGTTTATTGTACGAGTTTGATGGATTTTGTGTTGTCTTATTGCTGTTGTCTGATTTGTTACGATAGATTGATTCAAGTACATCAGCGCGATCGATTAAAAATTTGTTGAATTGTTGCAAAGTTGGAATTTCGTCACTGTCAATGTTGCTACGTTGTTCCTCCCATTTAGTAAGTGTACGGTTATCCAACTTCGTTGTCAACATGTATATTATAAGACTATCCCAATTATGTGTGGGTTGTCCTAAGTTGGACAACGCACGTAAATTTTTGGATACGTGATCAACCATGAACCTTAAAGCATGCTCAGACTCTCGGGTAATAGTGTTGATATTAAATAATGACTTTAGATGATGGTTTATTAAGAGTCTTTTGTTATTGTAACGATTGCATACCAACTTCCAGGCATCTTCGTAATTGGCTGAGCATACTTCAAGGTTGGATATGATTCGCGCTGCGTTGCCTTCTAAGTAAGATAATAGATATTGAAATTTACGAATTGGTGATAAACGATTATTGTTATGAATAGAATTGTTAAACGAATCACGGAATTCAAGCCAGCGGAAAAATGAGCCGTCAAATTTTGCAATATTTAACTGTGGTAAATTAATGGGTAAATCAGAATGATCAGAAGCGTACTGAGAACAATGACCAACGGACTGTCGTTTATCCTTTTCAATTGAGGGCATTTGTTGATCAAGAAATTCCTTGGCAGTAGCCAAGCATAGTATCAAATCTTGTTCAATAATCTCCCTCTCATCCATTTCCTCATCTAAAGAATCACCCGCTAACACCTCAATTTGATCTTGCAACTCATCAAATTTGCCTGACAATGCTTCAAATTTATTTATTTTTATAGTTAATTCAGCAACTTCAATATTTGTTATTTTAAATGATCTTGTAATCTTATCTAAATAGTTTTTAAACTTGGTTATTTGTCCCTTAATTGAACTACGCTTAGCTATCAATTCTCTAAATTGCTTTGACTCACTCATGATTATTAACAATAAATATCCTTACAGATATGTATTAAAGAGTATAAATATTAAAGTTGAAAAGTTAACAAAATATATCTCACGCTCCTCGCCGCGAAGGCACTGGCCGAACTGGAAGCAGGTGATGGGTGAAGAGGCTGACCTCCAAATGAACTTGAAAACTGGATATACTCGACCCTGAAACCGTTCGGCAAAGCTATTTAATATAATATAAATATATTGTTTTCGATGAAAAGTATTTATTAGTTTAAAATAGAACTGAAATCTACTAAAATAGTTTTAATATCGTTGAAATTGTTGTAGCGTATTCAAATAACGTTAATTAATTATTGTTTTATTTTGTGATGCCGTTATTGCGAAGTTAAGGCGAATACTTATTGGGATTAAATAATGGAAAAGAAGGACACTTATCTCAATTTCACGTATCTCAAACTCCAATTCTTACACGGCGAATTTGTATTTTCAGCTTCCGTGGGTTATCCTTTGAGTCGTCTTGCAATTATAATTAATTCCAACTTCTTACATGAAATGGTGATAGTTTATATTTCCGCTGAACTTTAATTTCCGTGATCACGTCGGGGCCACCAAATTATGTCTCAGATGGACATATGAAAAAGTCTTTATTATAGTTGAATAGTTTATTGCGATTATTTTATAACACACTTTTTAGAGAGATGTTGTCTTTCACTAGAACAAAGAGAATATTGTACAGCGATATGACGGTAGTGACACAATTATTTACAAACAAAAAAAATAATAAGCTCCTGTGGAATTTTAATAGCAACGAACTGCAGTGCTGAGCGTTAACATTAATATTTTGAGCCGAAACTTTAATTTCTAACAATTTGATATAATAATAGAACTCTAACAAAGGGTACGTTCATTTTAAATACCAAACTTAACAATGGAATCATGGTTTGAAAAGAAAGATTGCCAATTCAATATTCAAAATTTCACAATGTCTAACTCCGATGAATTTTGTTTCAATGCAAATTATTCAATCGAATACTTTCCAACTACTTCGTCGGGGTGGAAGATTAAGGTTACGTCTTTGAGTTGAACCCTTAATTAATTATATGTTTTTTTTTAATACTAGTAATGCTATTAAACATTACTAATATACCCTTTAACCACTCCTGGTAAACTTAATATGCTTGTGTTAGAAGTGGATCACGACAGTCGAATGGCGGATTTGTACCCACGACCTTAGAGTTTGCGGTCCGCGCCCCGCCATTAGGCGACTGTCGCTTTTTAATTACTTGATATAAGTACTTTTCTCTAGGAATTGACTAAAATAAAAGTAATTCTCATTAAAACATCGCGTTTTTAGCTTAAAAAAGACAGAGGTTTACAATACGGCTGCTAGTTCTTTTTGTATGTGTGATAAGCAATATCTTCGTATGCTGTGAACCGATTTTGATCAGTAGTTTTTGTTAAATTATATAAATATACATTTTTAAAAAATCGCTCCTAATATGGGCAAAAAAAAGATAAAGTTTTTAATGTAATTATTTAGACGGCATTAACATTGCGACATTCCTTGGTCCACCCAAAAGGGTAAAAAAAATAACTTTTAATAAAAAAGTTATGGCTGTGCGTAGACAGCGACGACCATCCCCGCGTCTACGGGTGCCTCTATAGGTCTCATAACGGTATTGCCGACACAGACCGACTCATCGACCACGTCGAAATGGCTGCAGACTCCGTGCTACAACAGTTCACATCCGCAGAGATCGTAATACTCGGTGATTTTAACGCCTACCATACTGAATGGCTTGGTTCCCGTTTAACCGGTCATGCGGGTAGATCTGTCTATGACTTTGCCTTGGCATATGGTCTAACACAACTGATTACTTCGCCTACGCGGATGCCAGATGTGGAGGATCATGTACCTTCCCTGTGGACCTTCTGTTGACCTCTCATCCGGATGGATATCAAGTTTCCGTCAATGCCCCTCTGGGCTCTTTGGACCATTGTCTGATCCGGAGTACGGTGCCACTCACGCTCCCATCGCAGTTGCGATCTGCAGCTTGCCGTCATATTTGGCACTATAGGTCGGCCGATTGGGACGGGATGCGGTCCATTTTTGCATCCTACACTTGGCACACACTTGGGCGGGTTTGCTTCTCGCCAGAAGATCCCAGCGTTGTTACCTATTCTGTTGCTGATGTGGTACTTCAGGGTATGAAACTTTTTATTCCATCCTCTGTGGTAACCATCGGAGGCAGATCCCAGCCATGGTTTGGTCGTTCCTGTAAAATAGCATCACGCTATAAGCAGGAGTGCTACCGGGCCTGGGCTGATGCATCAACGTCTCGGGATGTAAACACCAGTGCACTTAAAAAGAAGTATAATTCCACCTCCAGGTCCTTCAAAAGCGTCATTGCCAAGGCAAGGTCTGAGCACATCGGCAGAATTGGCGAGAAGCTAGTTCGCCTTTCTTCGGGAACCCGTGCATTCTGGTCTCTCGCCAAGGCTGTCCAAGGGAACTTCTGTCAGCCATCTCTTCCATCTCTGCACAGAGAAGACGACTCACTGGCCCATGCCGCAAAGGAGAAAGCTGATTTTTTAAGCTCTCTCTTTGCATCCAACTCGACTCTAGATGACGGAGGGAATACACCGCCGACCATCCCGCAGTGTGAGTGCTCCATGCCGGATGTGCGATTTACACAGCGCTCTTCTCCCTGGACGTCAGCAAGTCGTGTGGGCCTGATGGAGTCCCTCCCATTGTGCTGAAGACGTGTGCTTCGGAGTTGGCACCGGTTTTAACGCGTCTTTTCCGGTACTCCAACTCCCAAGGCGTAGTCCCGAATTCATGGAAGACAGCTTTGGTCCACCCGACTCCCTAAAAAAGGCGACCGCTCAGACCCGTCCAACTACAGGCCTATCGCCATCATCTCCTTGTTCTTCTAAAATAATGGAATACATTATGAACTGCCGGCTTATGTGGTACCTTGAGAATCACCAGCTGATTAGTGACCGCCTATACGGTTTTCATTGGGGTCGATCAGCTGGTGATCTTATGGTGTACTTGACTCATAGATAGGCGGAGGCAGTAGAGTCCAAGGGAGAGGCATTAGCCGTTAGTTTGGACATAGCGAAGGCCTTCGATCGGGTCTGGCACAAAGCGCTTCTTCCGAAGCTTCCTTCTTATGGGCTTATAAAAAGCTTGGCGTGCTCAGCAGAGCGAGACAGTATTTCATGCCGGCACATCGCTTGTAACTTTACAAAGCGCAAATCCGGCCTCACATGGAATACTGTTCTCATCTCTGGGTCGGGCACCCCAGTGCCAGCTCCTTCCACTTGACCGCATTCAGCGCAGAGCGGTTCGAATCGTCAACGACCGAGTTTTTTCTGATCGGCTCGATACACTGGCACTACGTAGGGATGTTGCATCCCTTTGCATTTTATATCGATTTGCATATCTATTCTGAAGTCGTATCTTTTATCCTTTTATACGCTATGATATGGTTAGAATGTAAAATTATTTACATCTATTCAGTTCATTGAAAACAACCTTTACTTTTCCTTTAAAGTTAATATTTACGATATAATTACAACACGTACACAAAAAAGTACAGGGTTATTTTACTCTATTATTTGTATATATTTTGCTGTATTCGCGGCGTGTCAGTCCATGGCTGATTTAGTCTCGTGGGTATCGTAAGATGTCAGACAAATCATATAGTTTCCCATAGATGCCGATATATCATACGTTTTCGCCAGACGTAAAATACTCAGACCGGCAATGGTCAGCTTTAAAGGTGCTGTGTTAGGTATTGAGATTGTCAATCCATCTGCCAAGCGTAACTAAATCCTCCTAAGGCTAATACTCACTATAACGGCACGACCGCGGTAGGACCACGCTCTCACAGAACACCATCGTAAAATAGCAACTCAATGCTGCTGTTTCATTTGGTGAGTGTAGAGAACCGGAGACCTGTTTCACTGGAAGCGAGGCATTCCATCTTATTCTTCAGGGGTGATAACACATCTGCAATTTGATTCTGAATTGAAGATTAATGTATATGTCTATGGATCACAGTATCTACTTAAGATAAGAGTGACAAACAAGCACACAGTCCACTATGTGCTCGTTCGTCACTCTTATCCTATAACAAAACAAAATCGGGACGGTTCATGTCCAGCAGTGGACTTGTACTGCAATGTAATGGAAATTAAACTAAGATATGTAACACTTTAAAATGATTAAAATAAATAAAACGAGACTATATCCAATATCAAAATCCTCCATCAACACTTGAACTTTTATTCGAGTAAAAAAGTAGTAAAAAAACATTCAGTGGACGTCCCCTTAAATCAGTAATTGTGGTTCTACACAAACAAAATTTTAATCTAAATACGTAGACCGAACTGTGAATGACCTGAGTCTACGACCTATCCCTTTATTTGTTGGTTTTAAAGATATTGCTATCACGTTGTTCACATGCAAATAATAAATATGTAAAAATACTTTACAGGAATTAATACGTGATAAACAAATCGTGTAGTGGCGGCGTAAGGTAATCCACTACCTCATTACATCCCGTGGGTGCCGTAAGGCCGCGTTCCGGCGACACGCACCCGCCGTGAGGCGTGCCGCGAGGCGTGTGCGGATGAACGTCAATAAATGCAATTTCAGATTTATTGATTTGTCATAAGACTCAAATTATACGCAACAAATTTCAAAGCGAGCTAGACGCGAGGGCTGACACGCGTGGCGTGCGAGTAGCGGGTGGGTGTCGTCGGAACGCGACCTTAGACTTAGCAAAGAGATATGAACCAGTAGATGGGCAGCAGCACCTTCCTGAAAACAACTCATAATAATAAAAAATTGCAGTTGCTTATCCGCCTGTCAAGCGTGGCAACTATTCAAAATATCCCTCCTTCTATGGGGGAGGTTGTTGTATGTTCAGCTGTGGACTTTATTAGGCTGTAGTGAATTAATTAATGATAATGAATCGTGTTGGTGATGTAAAATATTACTGGAAGCATGATTGCGGTTATGTATTATCATTATGTATATTTTATTAACAATAATATAATCTTCTCTAAATAATGTCCATAAGCATTGGAAACAATAATCGGCACATATTATATATGCCATGGTGCAGAGAAGTCATAAGGACAAGGCCTAAGTGAAAAGCCTTAGTCATGAGCTTAGATAAGAAGCGTGACGCGCTTATTCCCTTACAATTGAAACGGCCGTTTATTGAAAACACCGTGTATACAATATATATATATATACCCATTGTGTACACAAACAACCTGTACATTACATAATATATATGTATTATGTCATAATAATAATGTCCTACAGACCGGACTATGCGCAAGGCGTTCAGTCTCAACGGAGGGTCAGGATAGTCGCCGAGTGTTTGCGCAAACACAGGGTGCACTCTCTATTCTCTCACTCTCATAGACCGACGGGATGGCAATCCGACATAAGCGGAGAGAGATGAGGCGTAGAACCAACGGTTTTACGTTTTGTCCGAGACAAGTGTGTGAGCAATTGCCAAATTCCTGACACCGGACTGCTACAGAGAGTTTCTTGCCAAAAAAGTCAATAACTGATTTTTGGGCAATATTTTTGGTTTAATATACCCATAAAACATGATTTTGTACGCGGCATTCAGGCCTGAGGCTAGTTTAAAATAAAATAATTTTGGGAGTTTATTAGACTGTATATTTTTATACCTTTCTTGTCTATCTGTATTTCGTAATCTTTCACATGTCGAGACAAATCCTAAAACGTTTAATACGCCAAGGATTAAGTGGTTTATTACGATTTATTGGAAGATTTGTGGCCGGCCATGTCCACCTCAAGTTAAATATTTTAAGACATATTTGGTATCGTTCTCACATGTTTAATTCTTCGTTTGAAACAAAAGAGGAAAAAAAAATATTTTCAATAAAGTTTTTAGTATATTATTATTTTAGTCATCGCAATATTTTAATATGTCTTTACTAGAACTCATACTTTTCTCAATATTAGGTGAATTAAGAGACAGGTTTTTAAAAGAAAAATCCGATTCAAATATGACGATAATTCTGAATTTAATAGGTGCTAGCTATCCCACCCAGTAGATGGAGTGACGACCTGGTAAGACATGCAAGTCGATGGATGCAGGTGGCTCAGGACCGTGCTTTGTGGCATTCTTTGGGGGAGGCCTATGTTCAGCAGTGGACTTGTGAATGTGTGTTGTGAATTGTGCTGTAATGACAGCCATCCTAAATTATTGATAATCTAACATTCCATCGCTGTTATATTTGTATTGTGTAATACAGATAACAAAATCGACAAGTATTATAGGGGACAGTATTTAAGAAAAAATATCTGCAGTGGTAACATTACTAATATTCACGACTAGCTTTTTACCCGCGGCTTCATTTTGTTGGCCTCAATTTAGAAATATCATTAAAACTACTTCAATTAAAGTTAAAATTTCATAAAAGTAGTTCTAACACGATGAACGTGTGACAGTGATTATATTCATGAAAGGGAGTAGAAATATAAATGAGATGGGCAGCAGCGTCTTTCTGATTTCAGCTCAAAATAATAAAAAGATGCAGTTAGCAATCCGCATGCCACAACGGATAATATCCAAATTATTTCGTAATCTATGGAGGGAATCGATATGATGAACAGGAGTACAAATATATTAACAATGTAGAGGCGGCGAAATATAAACCAATACCTCATTTGGTCCCGTGGGTGTCGTAAGAGGCGACAGAAGGTAAACTGAAACAGGAGATGGATGGCAGCATCTTCCTGACAACAGTGTAGAGTAAGAAGCTGCGGATGCCAACCCACTCACGAAGCGTGGTTACTACTGCAAAAATCCGGCCTATTTGACAAACAATGGGAGAAGCCTATGATCAAAAATGGGTAGGCCTATTAAAAGTAAATAAGTAGCAACCTACATACATCCCACTACTGGACAGAAAAAGAGTTGATTGAGTTGACTACAACGCGGGTTGACTGACTTCACATAAGTATAAAATTATTTCCGAATTTTTTTTTAACTTCTGAAATATGTTGGTTTTCTCGCGATAGTTTGCTCCACCATCGAGAACGTGGTAAATCGAAACTTCAAATTGCAATTAAAATATGATTGCTGTCGTTGCGGACCGAATTTGGGTTGCTTACGATCGGTTCGATTACCGGATAACTTTCAAGATTCTATCAATGTAGTTTTTTTTTTTAATAGGATAAGGGTGACAAACGAGCACACAGTCCACCTGATGGTAAGTGGTTGCTGCGGCCCATACACATCTACATCTATCCTCTATTACAAATCAAAATGTAGATGCGTTGTCACCCGTAAGGACTAAGATGGAATGCCTCATTTCCGGTAAAAAGGATCTCCGGCCACCTGCACTCACCAAGCGAAACGCAGAGGTAAACCTCTACTTCACGCTGGTTTTCTGTGAGGTCGTGGTACCACCCCGGTTCGAACCGGCCCATCCGTGCGACAGCAAAAGCTGCCGCGTGGCTCTACCACTGTTTTTAGTTTTACTTATAGTTAAAATTGAAATAAACATGCGTTTAAAGTTTGCTGTCTCTAATATTTATAGTACTTTTTCGCAAGAGCCTGTTCATTTACTCATGTCAGCTATGAAACCTGGAGTGTCACAAAAATCTCAATAGGTAGGTAGTAGTAGTAGTTTCATTGGGCCTTCCGGGAATCGAACTCTTTTGTTCCTGTGCTTTGAAATCTTACGGCGGGCTTCGCAGCTCTTGTATTTGCTTACTTAAACTCATAAACACTGAAAATTATCTTTTGCACTATTGTGGACCCCATCTACATAATAAGTCAATCAAACTATTCCATCATTTAAAATTATCATTAAAATCTTACAGTCCACTTAATTTTCAATTACATCGGTATTGATACAAAAAGAAGTTGATGAAATATTGCTATGCCGATAGACACCCAACTGAATATGTTAATTAAAGACATTCTGTCATATGTACAGTTTTGTGTACACAGTTCTGTTAGTATTTTTAACAATAACGATAAATTATCCCGACACCGGTTTGGACATTTTAAGTCTGACAATTTTCGATGCTGGTTGAAAAAAGTATTCAATAGAATTAACATTAATTTCATCACTTATTATTAGTTTATGTAGCAGTAGGTAGATGGCGGTACTATGACATTAAAACTATAAAAACAAAAACTGTACCCAATAGTACTCTGCGACCCCTCTTCCCTAAAGAGGGTCGCTTCCGATTCGGTAGAGAGGCCACACAAGCCAATGCCAGTCTTACAGGTGGTGTTTAGTGGGTAGGCACTTAGGTTTCGCAGTGAGTCCGACATAACCACGGTAGCCGGCTGTCGTGGTATACTTAGAGGATTCACCACCTCTCTTCTCCGCTTTCCGGATGGTAGCCCTTTTCATTGCTTCTGGGCGCAAAAAAGCCAATACTACTTAGCGACAATAAGTTGAGGTGGGAGTAGGGTGCCGTCTCCCACAACAAAGCCGCTATTATTTATATAATACATAAATTAGGAATAAATAATATTCCATTAAAAATTCTGCCTCTGTCAAAAATACGCCATCAGCGCTGCTAGCGGTGTGTAATGAAATTATTTAACGATATAACAATATGAAGAAATAGCAATGTAAGATCTGGCTAATAAATATATAATAATCTCTTTATTTAAACTATATGGATAGTGAGGGTTTTGCAATAATTACAGTTTTATCAGTTTATTTATAGATAATCAAAACTTTTTTATAGATAATAAATTAAACTTATTTTTTTTAATTAAAATTAAAAAATTAAATATCTCACATTTTATGAATTTCGATATATGTCACTATTATCTACTATTTAAGTAGTAATTAGTTGCTATAAACTTTATTAATTCCTACTAAAATGAAATAAGGAAAAATCTGAAAATTGTACGTTAGAATTTCCAAATAATTAGGAATAAAATGATTAAACATATAAGTGTAATTTATGTTATAGTTTATTCATTAGTAACTAGAGGTAAAATGTTACTACTTTTTGGATTTCACGTTAGATGGTACTGTTTTGATAAAGTGAAATTTAGACTGTCGGCGTAGTTAAAATTAAAACGCAACAGTTAAAACTCATTTTGGGCTTTATTTATAAATGTTATGTTTTTATTTAAAAAAAAACATTAATAATCAATAATATAAAATATAAATTAATATCTTAAGGAAGGAAAATAATTTTTTTTGATGATCCGTAATCGGATAAGAAGTTAGTTGCACGGGGTCACTAACTATGTACACACAAAATTTCATGGAAATCTGTCCAGTAGTTTTTGCGTTAAACGGTAACACAGACAGACAAACATTCTAAAAACCACTAATTCGGCCTCAGTGCCCTTTATTTAGTCCCCTGGAATTGTTATTTTGAGAAAATATTAGAATTACAGACACGATTTTTCTACAGATTTATTATATGTATATAACAATGCCCTGTTATTAAGGCTTCTTACACAGTGCTTCCTGCACAACATGATTTATTGTGAAAGGTCCGATCAACAAGTTACAACACAGTAATTCTAAGAATTTTGTTACTCTTTACAATAATTCATAAGCAATGCATATTCAACTCGTGAAACTTTCATTGAAATCTGTGCGCCAACACAGGCCAGAATCGCACCAACGATTCTTTACATATCTGCTGTCACATATGTCAGAATCGCACCAACAATTCTCCACATATCTGCCTCCATGTATGCTACAACACATGAGGGGCTCTCTGCACCATCACAGGCCAGAATCGCACCAAAGATTCTTTACACATCTGCCGCCACATATGCCAGAATCACACCAACGATTCTCTATATATCTGCCGCCAAATATGCTACAACACATGACGGGCTCTGTGCACCAACACAGACAGAAATCGCACCAACGCTTCCGTACAGACCCATCGCCACATGTTACTCATGAGGTGCGGTCTAAGGTTTCTAGTATGAGTATACAAGCCATTCTTAATCAGATTTGGTTTCACTGCCGCTGTCATCAACTATGACAGCTAATTCTCGAGGAACTTGGTGATCGAGGATCCTCCTCACATGATCATGGGGGTATTAGTGGGGTACTTTGCACAGTTACATGACCGCTTCCGGTTAAATTTACAAAATTATTTACACTTTTGCCACAACACAATTTTTGATGAGAGGGCATTCGGCGTAGAATCATAATAAAATGGATACGACTCACCAGTATGGATCCCAGCACACCGCTGGGATTGTTCACATAGTAAACTTCAACACGTCGCTCACTACCCGCCGTTGCGCCAGGCATAAGGCCAGCGCACGTGGCTATTAAAACAAACCAGCACACGCCATACTTAGCTACCATGATTGATGAGGTAGAGTAGATGACGTTCTCAGTGATCTTACTCATATTTTTCGGAATTATAAAATATTGGTCTTGAACCAAATAGCAATAAATGTGAAATATTTTTTCCAATAAATTCTCCAGTAATAAAATTACTATACCTGCTAGGTGCCCCGTTGTTTATCGATGGTTTACCTGTTTTAAAAACAAAATTTGATCAGTTTTTAAACCACGTTGATAAATTATATATATTAAACACCCCCACATTGCTCTTACTATTTTAAAATATTGTCTCCTTGTACCTAGATTTACATACTTACTCCGCACGAGTCCAGTCTGGAAATGCTCGGACATTTTAAAATATATTGATGATAATCTTAAAATAGCGATAGAAAAATTCTAAATTTTACTTTAAATACAACCACCTGAACTCAAGCTATAAAATTTGGTGGTATTGGTGTGAGAAATCTTTCTAGCGTTACATTGCCTGCTTTCCTTGCTTCTGTGTGTAGTGTCAGTGACTTATGTAACATAATTTTTAAATAATTAATAGAATCAGGCGTTACTTTGCGGAAATCCATTATATTAAAGTTGGTTAAAATTGCCACGCATACATCCGCTCGATAAAATAAAATGATGTGTCTTACCTAGTTTGAAGAGCACTTCCCGCCCTCCCTCAACTGCATGCACTATCCCCGTCACCACTAATCCTAGCACCACTACTCCCAACACCACTACACTAGAAAAGACACACCACTGATAACAATACGACACGTGTTTCGTCTCTACGCGAGGCATCTTCAGGTGATGTAGACTAAGCCAGCCACTGCAGAGTCATCATTGTATTTTATCAAGCCAATGTATGCGAGGTAATTTTTACCAACTGTAATTTAATTTTAAATAATAAAGTAGACCTGTGCTTTCCTACGGAGGCAGGGCGGACATGGCAAACGCTCTGTCCTGGTGAAAATGTTCCACAGGAAATGAACCAACACCTTCTAGCTGTTTCGACTAAGGAATCTATCTAGTCACTGGTTACACGCTTTATCATCAAGTAATCTCGGTACATTACTTGATGGGGAAAGCTTGCGCATCGCCGTAGGAATCCAATTAGGAGCGGTGATTTGTCAACCCCATCAGTGCCCCTGTGGTAGAAATCGTCGACAAGTTTGGTCTCCACTGATTTTCATGTAAGAAAAGTGCTGGTAGGTTTTCACGGCATGGTTCTTTGAACGATGTCATCCGAAGGGCTCTTGTCTCTATAAACGATCCCTTGGTTTTAGACCCTTGTGGTGACCCTCTAAATATTTAGAGATTGGTCCCGTGGGAGAGAGGTAAAGCCCAAGTGTGGGATGCTACTTGCGTCGACACTCTGGCGGCCTGTCATCTCAGGGGTACCTCGTTTAGAGCCGGGGCGGCATTAAAGGCAGATGAACTGAGTAAGTGGCTAAAATATGAGTCTCTGAGAGATGAATACATATTTGTACCATTTGCTGTAGACACTATCGGTCCGTGGGGATAACTTTGGTACAACTGCTTTTTTTCCAAAATGAATTGGGTATTTTAAAGTTAATACTCTAACAGTTTAAGTATTTTGGTAAACATTTACAGAGAAGATTTTTTTTAATACAACAAAATGGTAGTGTTAAAATTTCAACTGTTAACCGTTGCAATTAACTTTAAAGCGCTTGTTTTTAATCTTTAACTTAACCCTTAAATAAATCCTTTCACGCAAAAGCTGGTAACTAAATGAGAATTCAGTAGCTTTAGCCTATCGAAAGACTGCTGTTGAACATAGGTCTCCTCACAGATTACAGACAGAAGAACAGCCGGAATTTTGCCATAGTTTGTACACTAGGCAGGCAGGTTGGCAACCACAGTTTTTATTATTTTGTGTTCTTATCAGGAAGATGCTGCTGCCCATCTCCTGTTCTAATTTCCCTCTGTCGTCTCTTACGACACCTACGGGATGATATTGGGTAGAGGATATTCTTACATCGAAACTACACGGTTATGATGATAAATAGATAAAATTGAAGTGTCTGTTTGTAATGTCAAAATTACAGCTTTTTACTAAATCCATATGAAAGTATATAAGGCACTTATAACAAAAATACAATTTTTAAAGTTTTTGTCTGTCTGTCTGTCTGTCCGTCTGTCTGTCTGTTTCTTCCGGCTAAACTCCGAAACGGCTGGACCGATTTTGATGGAATTTTCACTGCCAGATAGCTAATGTCACAATGAGTAACGTAGGCTACTTTTATTTTAGAAAAAGAATTAGGGTTCCGCGCAAAAAAATTAAAACTCCAAATAAAACACGGCCGAAGTCGCGTGGAACAGCTAGTTATTGATTAAATTATCTATTCAATGACTTTTTAATTAATTTATTTTAACTAGCAAATACAGAATACGCTATAATTATTTTCAAGTACAAGTAAACATGCTTATTAACAACATTTCTGTTGAATCACAGACGCGTCGTGACCCTTAACCGTCATCTAATGTAACGAGGGTTCAGAATTAATTAATTTTAAGTACCATCACAATGAGAAATAATATCGGTCGCTCTGCTTTTATATTAGAGTACGGATATGACATTTTCCTTGTAGAGGCGGCGTAAGAATGCCCTATCCCACATCATCCCGTGCGTTTCGTAAGAGGCAACAAAAGGAAAAATATCAGGAGACGGGCAGCCGTATCCTCCTGATAACAAACAACTTAAGAATAAAAAAACTACATTTGCCAACCCGACTACCAAGCGTGAAACGATTTCTCCGAGTCATACTTGGAGTACACTGACCGCCTTCAACTGTTAGGGGTTGAATTTTCTCCAAACCTCAACTATGGTTAGTTCGTTTATTCCAGAGCCAAAGCAGTCGCAAGGAAAATAGGTATCCTTACACGGGTGCGGCGGTACTTCTCGCCGAGGCAGCTTCTTACCTTATATAAAGCCCAAGTCCTGTCATGCATGGAGTACTGCTGTCACATATGGGCTAGTGCTGCAAAATGCCACGTGGCAGTGTTTGACTCAGCGGAGAGACATGCTAAGAAGCTCATTGGTCACCAATCCTGGTAAAGAAATGTGTAGAAATATTAGCTATCCCTTTAGCTTCACTTATAAACCAAAGTTTTGAATATGCTCAGTTTCCGTATGCACTAAAGATTTCATTAATAAAACCGATATTTAAAAAGACGACCCCTAATGCTCATTAACTATCGACCCATAGCCCTGCTGCCCACGTTTACTAAAATATTTGAGAAAGCCATGTGTAACCGAATGTATCATTATTTAGAAAAATATAATATATAAGACGAATCACATAATACTTTAAGCGTACTCTTTGCTGACGATGTGTCAATGTTAGTGAACTGCGCTAAAACACAAATAATAACTAAATTGTCTACAACACTCTACAAACTATAACAAATTGGCTTGAAGATCACAACTTAGAAATTAACTTTAAAAATACCAAAATTATGCAATTTAAAACATATAAAAGCAGTCATTAGCTTTAAAAATAAATTTTAAAAATATATAGCTAGAAGAAGTTGATACTTTTAAACTTTTAGGTTTGAAAGTAGATTGAAACATCAATTGGAAAACGCAGGAAATGTATGAGGATATATCTAGAGTCAAGCATTCCTCCAAAACCGGTGTTAATGGGAGACTTCAACGCAAAACTTTTTTTATTACACAATATAGTTGTCCCTAATTACCAAATATAACTTAAATTTGAGGTGGAAATTATCAATTACAATATTCATTTTCTACCGATTTTAAAAAGGAGACGGTACTCAATTTGATCGTGTATTACCTCATAGCTTTTTCCTGGGCGAACCGATTTCCACGATTCTTTTTTTTATTTGAAAGCTGGTGCTTTTCATGAGGTGTCATATAAATTTGATTAAGTACTGACTAATCATTTTTGAGTTATAAGTTTTGAGTCTTAATAATTTATATTGAAGTAGGTTGTACCTAATTTTTAATAATAGGAAATTATTTGGGAGAAAATAATTTAAAACTATTGGTAAATCCAATTGTGCATGCCTTAGGCGCATTAAAAATAACCTACAACATGAATATACGTAAAATTTTAAAGTAGTTTAATTACATACAAGTTTTCATTTAAAACCTTATACTTATTACTATAATTCATATTTTCTGATAATTTTATTTAACAATTTATGTACACACAAAGTAATGTTACAATGAAAAATAAAAAAATAAAGATATTTTGTACAAAGGCACTCCTTATTTCATATTGAAATTTCTTCCAGCAGGCCTGATACTAGACAAATTCAAAAAGAAGTGGATTTAGTGTTCACTCTCATAATAAATGTTATAATATTAATATACTTAATATAAAGTAAAGATAATAAAAAGATATTTTTTTATATGGTAAGGGTGACAAACGAGCACACAGTCCACCTGATGGTAAGTGGTTGCTGCGGCCCATAGACATCTACATCTATCCTCTATTACAAATCAAAATGTAGATGCGTTGTCACCCATGAGGACTAAGATGGAATGCCTCATTTCCAGTAAAAAGGGCCTCCGGCCACCTGCACTTACCAAGCGAAACGCAGAGGTAAACCTCTACTTCACGCTGGTTTTCTGTGAGGTCGTGGTACCACCCCTGTTCGAGCCGGCCCATCCGTGCGACAGCAAAAGCTGCCCCGTGGCTCTACCACTGTTAAAATGCTATATGCATACAAACATACATATACCTAAATACTATTCTATATACATACACACACACACACATATATATATATATATATATATATATATATATATATATATATATATATAAACAACGTGTCCCAAAATTCAACGATAAGCCAACACCGGAGGATAGACCTGCCCCGGATAATCGGGGAAAAAAATAAAAAAAAATATATCCCAATTATATTTTAAGTTATATAAAAAAAATTAAATATTCTTCAGAAATTGAGACCGTTTATGATATTTTTCACTACCATGACCACAATTTTTTAAATATTTTTTTTTATAGGCAACCTGAATAGTACTGCTATCTACCACAATTCTTAAAAACTCCAGAATAACTCTTGTTTTATCACGAAAATTAATGAAACTTATTTTATTCCCTTAATTTTTTGAAGACTTTTACTTTTAACCAAATTTAACTTATCGTGGTGTAAAAAAAAAGTATGAACACTAGTATGGCAAGTTTTTTTAAAAAATGATGCAACTAACCAACATTCCAAAATGGTGTAATACTCTAGGAAAACAAGTTATAAAAAAATATGGGCCTATTATTTCTTAACAGGGGCCAAATGACGGTCGGGTGTAATAAAAGTATTAGTTCTTGAAAAATGTTTAATATTTCAAAACAAATGGTACAAACAGTTTCACGTGTAATTTATTAAGTTATTAACATTATAGCAAATGTTCGAACTGTTTGCCACCAGCATTAATACATGCACGACATCGCCTTAAAAATGATCGTTTTATTTGTCTTGCATATCTTCTGATATTAATGTAATCAGCAGCCTGAGTGATATTTCGACGAAGCTCGTCCAATGTCACAATGGGTTTTGAGTAGACCCTGTTTTTAAGACAAACCCAATAGAAGAATTCTTCAACAGATTTGACAGCATACAGGCAACTGAACAGACAGATCTCCAAATGCATGCGGCGGGACTTACGCAACTTTAATACAGCTCGTATTGAAGAAGCAATCGAGCGGAACCAAGGCTCCAAAGTCTTTGCCAGAGACCTGTCTGCCAGAAAGAGCCAACTGTCAAAGCTGAAGACCGAATGTGGCAGCATCGTTTCCAGGGCACCTGAGATTTTGAGTGAGATTGAGAGGTTTTATGGGCAGCTGTACACGTCATCGTTGGAGCCACACGCAAGTGTGAGTAACGATCCAAGAGCGAGTCTTATCCGACACTATTCCGAAGATATCCCGGACGTCAGTCTGAGCGAGATTAGAATGGCTCTCCAGCACCTTAAAAACGGCAAGGCCCCAGGCGAGGATGGAATTACAGCGGAGCTTCTGAAAGCGGGTGGAAGACCGGTACTTGAAGTCCTTCAGAAGCTCTTTAATTCCGTCCTCCATGGTGGCATTACACCGGAGGCGTGGAGCAGAAGTGCGGTGGTCTTGTTCTTCAAGAAAGGTGACAACGCTCTCTTGAAGAACTACAGACCGATTTCCCTTCTGAGCCGCGTCTACATGCTGTTTTCGAGAGTCATTACGAATCGTCTTGCGCGCAGACTTGACGACTTCTAGCCTCCCGAACAAGCCGGTTTCCGAAAGGGCTTTAGCACCATAGACCACATACATACCCTACGGCAAATTGTACAGAAGTCCGAAGAGTACAATTTGCCACTATGTCTGGCGTATGTGGACTATGAGAAAGCCTTTGATTCCGTCGAAATTTGGGCGGTGCTGCAGTCCCTTCAGCGGTGCCAAGTTGACTGTCGGTATATCGAAGTGCTGAAGTGTTTGTACAGTAGGGCTACGATGGCTATCCGAGTACAGAACCAGAGTACGAAACCCATCCAATTGCAGAGAGGTGTAAGACAGGGTGATGTTATATCCCCGAAACTCTTCACCGCTGCATTGGAAGACGTTTTCAAGCTTCTGGACTGGTAAGGATACGGTATTAACATCAATGGCGAGTACATCACTCACCTTCGATTTGCCGACGATATAGTCCTTATGGCAGAATCGCTGGAGGACCTAAGCACTATGCTCAATGACCTCAATAGTGTCTCCAAACGGATAGGTCTTAAGATGAACATGGACAAAACAAAGATCATGTTTAATGTCCATGTCATACCTATGCCTGTAGTTGTTGGGAGCACTAAGCTCGAAGTTGTTGACGAGTATGTTTACCTGGGACAAATAGTCCGATTAGGTAAGTCCAACTTCGACCGAGAGGTCAATCGACGGATTCAACTCGGCTGGGCAGCGTTCGGGAAGCTACGACACATCTTCTCGTCAGACATACCTCAAAACCTTAAAACGAAATTGTACAACCAGTGCGTGTTGCCAGTGATGACTTACGGAACTGAGGCGTGGTCCTTCACTGCTGGCCGTATGAGGAAGCTCAAGGTCGCTCAGCGAGCTATGGAGAGGGCTATGCTCGGAGTTTCTCTGCGTGATAAACTTAGGAATAAGGATATCCGCAGTAGAACCAGAGTAACCGACATAGCCCAACGGATTAGTAAGCTGAAGTGGCAGTGGGCCGGCCATATAGCTCGAAGAACCGACAACCAATGGGGAAGAAAGGTTCTCGAGTGGCAGCCTCGTACCGGTAGGCGAAGTGTAGGGCGTCCCCCCACGAGATGAAGTGACGACCTGGTAAGACATGCAGGAAGTCGATGGATGCAGGTGGCTCAGGACCGTGCTTTGTGGCATTCTTTGGGGGAGGCCTATGTTCAGCAGTGGACTTGTGAAGGGCTGTAATGATGATGATGAATAGAAGAAGTCCAGGGGGTTCAAATCGGGTGAACGGGGTGGCCATAAGATAGGACCAAGTCGCCCGATCCAACGCCCTGGATACTCTTGATTTAAATATTCTCGCACAGGACGGGCATAATGTGCTGGGCAACCATCATTTTGGAACCACATGTTTTGAAGATCACTTAAGGGCACGTCGTTTAACAATTCTTGCAAGTCATTTTAACATTGGTTAAAATGAATAAATTATTTTAAATTTGGTTAAAAGTAAAAGTCTTCAAAAAAATTTAGGGAATAAAATAAGTTTCATTAATTTTCGTGATAAAACAAGAGTTATTCTGGAGTTTTTAAGAATTGTGGTAGATAGCAGTACTATTCAGGTTGCCTATATAAAAAAAAAGATTTAAAAAATTGTGCTCATGGTAGTGAAAAATATCGTAAACGGTCTCAATTTGTGAAGAATTTCATTTTTTTTATATAACTTAAAATATAATTGGGATATATTTTTTTTTCTTTTTTTCCCCGATTAGTCCGGGGCAGGTCTATCCTCCGGTGTTGGCTTATCGTTGAATTTTGGGACACGTTGTATATATATATATATATATATATATATATATATATATATATATATGTTGTCTTGTATAGTATGTTAAAGAGGCGGCATAGGATTCGGGTATTCCTGTGAAGTCAGATTGGGAGCCACTTGAGCTATTTGCGATAGGAGAAGACGTGGTCATACTTTTTTAGCCCGAAAATATAACAAATACATAAGTTTTGCAAGCGCTCAAATTTGTTTAATTGCTCCTCAGTCGCATCTAAATAACAGACATCAGCATAATCAAGAATCGGGAAAATAAGTGTTTGGACAAGAGAAATCTTCGTCAATAATGGCAGAAAACTTTGAAGCCATTTTAAGGAATGAAAAGTATAGTTGATTTTCCTGCTAATTTCTGTAATATGTGCATTCCATGTCAACTTGCAATCCATGATGATGCCCAGATTCTTAACCGTTTCTGAAATGCTTAGTTGAATGCCATTAATTTGCAGAGTTGAAAGTGAAGTGAAGTTGAATCGTTGCTTGTGATTTTTTAGGGTTTATAACAAGTCCATATGATCTAAACCATTCATAGATTTTATTTAGATCTTTATTTATTTCAAACATTGCTGAATTTGCTTCAGTCACTAGAAAATGACGATACAGCTGCAAGTCGTCTGCGTAAAGATGGAAGTTTGAAGATATCATCTTGGTGATACAGTTAATAAAGATGGAAAAGAGTAAAGGAAAAAGGACGCCACCCTGAGGTACACCCGTAGCTAGATTGCACCACTTAGATAAAGTTTCATTTGAACGAATACACTGAGAACGGCCACGAAGGTAGAAATCAAACTATTGAATAGTTGAAGGAGACACATTAATAGAATGAAGAATGCTAAGATGTGTATCAAAATCAATAGAATTGAAGGCACTACTAAAATCTATCAGCACAAGTACCATTAAGTATTTTTGGTCCATACCGCACCGGATATCATCCGTTACCTTAAGGAGAGCAGTAGTTGTGCTGTGACCAGGCCTAAAACCAGATTGAAAAGTACTTAAGATATTGTTACGGTTAAGAAACTTAGCCAATTGTGTTTGGAAAATATGTTCAAGTGCCTTTGAGAGAAATGGTAGAATGGAAATAGGCCGATAATGAGTTGTAGATGAAAGATTCAAAACTTTTGATATAGGAATAATATGAGCTAACTTCCATGACGATGGAAAGCAACAAGAAGATAAAGAGAAATTAAAGATATAAGTAAAAATAGGGATGACAAAGGGAAGAATCAACGTAATTATTTTAGAGCAGATGTTATCATTTCCAATACCAGTAGATGAAATTGCAAGGACGGACCGCTTAGTATCATCTTCAGTAAGAGAAGGGAAATTAAATGAGGAGTAATGACGAATTGGGCATTTGGATAATTCAAGTAGGGTTCTGGCTTCGGTGAATGATCAAACTATGTTAGGAGGGTTGGCAAAATGTTCGTTGAGACTATCCAAGTTAATTTCACTTCCCACACTAGCAGAATATTTTCCGACACTGACAGATCTCAGGAAACTCCAGGCTTTTGCAGTATCGCAACTTGTGAGGGTATCATGAAAATAGCGCCTTTTAGCATTTCTACACAAGTGATTGCTGCGATTTCGTAGTATTTTAAAGTTGATTAA
Source organism: Parnassius glacialis (assembly GCA_033319125.1). Lineage (NCBI taxonomy): Eukaryota > Metazoa > Arthropoda > Insecta > Lepidoptera > Papilionidae > Parnassius > Parnassius glacialis. The sequence goes on from JAVANC010000008.1 coordinate 22,642,032, forward strand.
ATTGCGTTTAATAGGATATCACTTATACCTTCTTTTAGCTTTATCTTTACGCGCCATCAGGTCTTTTATATCAGCTGTGATCCACGGTGCAGGGTTGTGTCTTATTTTCACACGTTTTATAATAATAATTAAAAATAATCTTTATTTGTATAAAACATGGTAAATATAGATACAGATGTTTTAGTTGTATTGGGCTCTCATGTTTTGCTATTTTAATATGACATAGCATGCAAATTATATTTAAATTATGAGTTTAAACAATAAGAAACTTTAAACGAAAAAAAAATGACCTATATGATATTAAAAATTAACAAATGAAAAATTATTTCTAATCATATTATACAATGTCAGAATTACAATACACTAATGGCCAGAATATAATGTCAGAATATAGCTTACAATGTCAGAAATTCGTTAATGTCATAAAAGTTTTTGTCAATTAACCAAAGGTACAGTCTATTTTTAAATAAGTTCATATTATTTATTGTTTTAATTTCGTCAGGTATTTTGTTGTATATATGTACACACATTGATAAACAGCTTTTACTATATTTAGTTGATTTCGGAACTTCGCTTAGAACTAACCTATTCGGATTTCTTTTAAGCCTTGGATTAACATCAGAGGACTTTTTAAATAAAGTTGTATGCTGTTTTACAAATTTACCTATCTCAAATATGTATAACGATGGCAGAGTTAGTAAGTAAAGATTTTTGAATCTTGGCTTACAAGATTCTCTTGTTGAGATACCACATATCGCCCTTATGCACTTTTTTTGTGCGATAAATACCCTATGCCAATCTGTGCTATTACCCCACACTATTATACCATATCGGAGTATGGATTCAATATACGCCCGATAGGATATTAGGGCTGTTTTTTTATTAGTAACATTTTTTACTGTACGTAGCGCATATACAAAACTATTAACCCTTTTACATAACTCATCTATATGTATCTTCCAGTCTAAATTTCGATCTATAATCACACCAAGAAATTTTGTTTGTTCTGTTTCGTCAATTTTATTAATATTTAGACTAAAATTAGTTTTTATTTTATTAAAATGTATGCAATTTGATTTGTTTAGGTTAATTTTTAAATTGTGTGTATGCAGCCAATTAATTATATCATCGATTGTGCTATTTATTTCCTTTTCATGATTATCTAATGAATTACTATTTTTGTGGGATGTTATAATTACGGAGATATCGTCCGCATACAGTATGCATTTATGATTTGTCGCTAGAGTTATATCATTTATATATAACAAAAATAATACTGGCCCTAAAACGCTGCCTTGAGGAACACCGTAATTCTTTTCTCTGTACTGGGACGAGAAGGATAGTATTTCATTTCCTACCATTTTATCAATAGTAACACATTGTCGTCGATTTGATAAATAAGATGAAATCCACTTTAGTGCTATCCCTCTAATTCCACACGATTCTAGTTTATTTAGAAGAAAGCTATGTGTGACGAAGTCAAACGCTTTACTTAAATCAAAGAATAGTCCTGTAGTTAGTAGGTTTTTATTTATACTAGAAATTATTATTTTTATAAGATTAAAAGTTGCTAGCGTTGTAGATTTCTTTTTCTGGAAGCCATATTGTTCTTTTTTGATTATGTTAAATCTCTCGCAAAACTCCATTAATCTCTTATAAAAACATTTCTCAAAAACTTTTGATATTATAGGTATAAGAGTTATCGGTCTATAATTATTGATATCGTCTTTTTTACCTTTTTTAAACAACGGTTTTACAATAGAAAATTTTAAATTGTCGGGAAATGTTCCTGTCGAAAATGATAAATTAATTAAATAAGTCATAATGTCAACAAGTTCGCATCCGCATGCTTTAATTATTTTGGTATTAATTCCATCGTAACCTTCCGAGGCAGTGTTATTTAAGGACATGATCTCTTTATTCACCTCATCTTTCGACATGGGTTTAAGAAATATTGAATTTGATAATGATATTGTATTATCAGGCGTAATGTTTTCTGTTTTATCATTATTCTTTAAAATAGTTATTAAAAGCGGTGGCTATGTCATAAGGGTTTGTTAGGTTATTATAATTTATTTTTAGATCCTTAATATTATTATCCAATTTTGTGTTTGAAATTTCACTTTTTATGATGGACCATGTTGCCCTGCATTTATTTTTACTGTTAGTTATAAATTTTATATTAGAATTTTTCTTTGATTGGTTGATACATTTTTTTAATAAATGAGAATATTTTTTATAAATATATTATATATATTATTATTTATTATAGTTTTATTTTTATAATATTGATACCGTAGTGCTCTTTTTGTTTTACAGCTCTTTTTCAAACCTTTACTAATCCAATTATTTTGATTACTATTTTTAATTAGTATTTTTGTTTTTGGGAAACATAGAGTATAGATAAGCAAAACAAATCATAAAAGTTATTAAATGCAATGTTTAGGTCATTTTCAAAATATGTTTCACACCATGATAGATTATTTAGACATTCCTTGAATTTACGAATATTACTTAAATTATAATCTCTTTTGTATTTAAAACACGTCTTGTTCAATGTGTTTTTTTGTTGAACCCGGAAACTTAATAACTGCGCTGTATCATGGTCCGATAGAAACAAAGGCAATACCGTTGCTGAAGCATTCTCTATATTACTTAGAATATGGTCTATACATGTCTTCTTTCTAGTTGGAACATTAATATGAATTTTTAGACAGTAATTATGACATAAATCATGCAGATAAGTGTTGGCTTTTCCTGGTTTAAGAGTATTTATATTCAGATCACCAGCAATAACAAGTTTAGTTTTAGGATTAATGCTTTTAAATATTTCACGTAACATTCCGTCTAACTTGTCCAAAAATAAAATTGCGTCTGTAGAAGGAATTCTATAGAGACAAATTATAAAGTGGAATCTCAATACCACAAACTTCAAATATCTTTTGCGATGCTAAACTATTTATTTTATTCACCTTTTTATATAGAATATCTCGCTTCACTAAGATACACGTACCGCCTCTTGACTCATCCCTACAGAACGAGCTGGCTAATTCGTAACTATTAATGTTTAAGTATTTTTCATGATCATTACGCAAGAACGTTTCTGAAAGACATATAACATCAGGGGCCTTTCCTGCTTTATCTAATTCATCTAATGTTAACACTAATAAATCTTGTTTTGGTAATATACTAGCAATATTTTGATGTAATATTTTAAAATAAATCTTATTTGTATATTTACTGGTGCATGATGATTATATAAATCTAAAATTAGAGAATTGAAATTAATCACTTTGTCTTCAATATTAGAACAATTAATAACCGTTGTCCAGTCAATTAAACTAGCATCGCCCCTCAACGTCTCCAAGTTAAAGCCCTTATAACTTCTAAGATATCGAAAATATGGCTTGCGATTAGGGGGACGTACACGGTAAGATAAGTAAATGAGACTATCACTTTCTAAAAATGCTGTATTGGAACGTCGCATGTAATTTGACATTTGTACATTTTTTTGAACGTCAATGTCATAGAATATTTTTATCGCATCTATCACGGGGAGTGCTCTGAAGGGAGTGTTCGGACTAATTCCAGCCATCATCATGCACCAGTAAAACGTGTGAAAATAAGACACAACCCTGCACCGTGGATCACAGCTGATATAAAAGACCTGATGGCGCGTAAAGATAAAGCTAAAAGAAGGTATAAGTGATATCCTCTTAAACGCAATTTAATCAGCTTTAAAATACTACGAAATCGCTGCAATCACTTGTGTAGAGATGCTAAAAGGCGCTATTTTCATGATACCCTCACAAGTTGCGATACTGCAAAAGCCTGGAGTTTCCTGAGATCTGTCAGTGTCGGAAAATATTCTGCTAGTGTGGGAAGTGAAATTAACTTGGATAGTCTCAACGAACATTTTGCCAATCCTCCTAACATAGTTTGATCATTCACCGAAGCCAGAACCCTACTTGAATTATCCAAATGCCCAATTCGTCATTATTCCTCATTTAATTTCCCTTCTCTTACTGAAGATGATACTAAGCGGTCCGTCCTTGCAATTTCATCTACTGGTATTGGAAATGATAACATCTGCTCTAAAATAATTACGTTGATTCTTCCCTTTGTCATCCCTACTTTTACTTATATCTTTAATTTCTCTTTATCTTCTTGTTGCTTTCCATCGTCATGGAAGTTAGCTCATATTATTCCTATACCAAGAGTTTCAAATCCTTCATCTACAACTCATTATCGGCCTATTTCCATTCTACCATTTCTCTCAAAGGCACTTGAACATATTTTCCAAACACAATTGGCTAAGTTTCTTAACCGTAACAATATCTTAAGTACTTTTCAATCTGGTTTTAGGCCTGGTCACAGCACAACTACTGCTCTCCTCAAGGTAACGGATGATATCCGGTGCGGTATGGACCAAAAATACTTAATGGTACTTGTGCTGCTAGATTTTAGTAGTGCCTTCAATTGTCCAATCACTTATTTTCCCGATTATTGATTATGCTGATGTCTGTTATCCGCTGTAGAATCCATGCAAGTAATTAAAAGCCATACATTTGTTGGTTATTATTTTTAGTCCATATTTCTTGCAATAAAATATAAATATTTCCTGAAAAATAATCATATCTCTTTTGATATGTATTTTCTTCTTCATCAGGCCATATAAGACCACTGCTTGACAGAAACAGAAACAGAAACTTTTTTATTTAATGTAGATTATAATTAATACTTACTAAAATTCACTCTTATGTTTATTTACCATTGGTTCTGGAAAAAAAATCTCTGTTCTGGGGAGAACCAGCATGCCCAGCGTGAATTAAAAAGTTGCAGCTTGCAATCGTATATGTTACACAATTAACAACACAAGACAAATCAGAAATAGCCTGATAGTTATCACCTTATTCCCAGGGGTTATTATCATCCATAAATTCCTTAATATTAGGTCCTTACATATGAAATTGGCGTTTTGTACGGGAGGAATATAAAGTCAATTTTTTTTGTAAAATATATTTAATTAATCAAACTATGCGCCGTTGTTATCTATGCACTTTTGCCATCTCACAGGTAGTTCATTGATCCCTTTACTAAAAGAAAACCATGGGGCGAGAATCAATAAAGTCTTTGAAGGCGGTTAGAACTGCCACATCGGAGTTGAATTTTTTTCCTTGTAAGAAGTTGTCCAAATTCCGGAAAAAAAATGGTAATCTGTTGGAGCAAGATCCGGGGAGTACGGTGCATGTCGCAGACACTCCAATTGTAGCTCATCTAACTTAGTGGTTGTTTGTTGTGCAGTGTGTGGCGTTATCGTGAAGCAGCAGTGCCCTAGAGCGATTGACCAACCTCGGTTGTTTAGCGGCTTGTTCTTCCTTCATGGTTTGCAGTTGCTGACAATAGATATTTGCCGTAATCGTTTGGCCAGATTTTAGAAAACTGTAGTGAACGACACCGGCGCTAGTCCACCAAACACTCACAAGTAACTTTTTCCGAGTCAATTTTCGTTGAGGGCAGGATTTGGCTGGGTCTCCAATCTAAATCTTAAGTTTAGTCTATTACTACGATCTTCAATTATTTTTGTTTAATACGTATAGAACACTAGCTTCCGGTAGGTGACTAATTAAACCATGGGATACTGTGTGAACACCACCGCCCACGCTACGCCATGATTCCTTTGAAGTGTGTCGAAAAAATCGACAACATCGCCACGATCCATTGCCCATTGTCAGTTGTTGACTATCATACGCCATTGTGCACTGTACACAATGGCAATGGTCTACTGTGGACTACCTTGGGCCACTGTGTACAGGAGCCTTAACTTTCTGTGTCAATTGCAAAATATTTAAAACTATAATTTTAAGGCACTAGGAATAAAATAATTATGAAAGGTTTTAATAATAATGTTTCATAACAAAGGTAAACACAGACAGAAAATTGAGTGACAAAAATGTTTCCCCATTTTATTACAAAATTTGAAACTATGTATTTAATATAATATGTATTATAATATGTAATATAATATGTATATAATATGTATTATAAAACTATGTATTTAATATAATATGTAATATATATTTTATAAAATGAACTATGTATTTAATTTGAAACTGTGTGAGGAATGAAAGGAAGGAATGTTCAAAAGTTAATACGAATGATTCGGTTGCTAAGTTTTGTCAAAATTGGACCGATCACCCAAATATTGATGAATGCTCATAATGAACGAGAATAATGTAAGTATTGTAAGTGGAGCATGCAAGTGTATAAAAGTAATCGATAGAGTCGAATAGATAATAACATGTTAATAAAAAACACGGTAATGTATAAATAAAACATGAAATAAGATTTATGAAGAGAATAAAAATACAACATAAATTGACCTTGATAAACAATAATGGAGAGATACGGGAACGTCCATCACTGGTATAGTATATAGTCCTCGAGCAGGGTATGTTTTCATGATTGGATTATAAAATCGTAGATAACGGGTACTAGGGAACAATACCTCCAGTACAGGTGATGTGAACGAGTTAACTCATATTACTACTGTTGGGGACCAGAGACGTCTTAAATTTGTTACCCTTGATAATGGTACTTAGAGGTCACATCCTTCATTGCATCATAGTGTGAACTTACTTTTACGTGAAAAATTTTAATATAACCAGAAGATTCGTTTATTTTACCATCAAACGATACAATGAAGACTCTCGTGTAGATGACAGGTCAAAAAGTAGTCGCCCTCGGTCTGTTAGGATTCCAGCAGTGACAAAAGCTGTGAAGGCGCGAATTCAAAGAAATCCCAAACGTAAGCAGAAACTGTTGGCCCTTCAGATGGTGTTAAGCAGAACCACGGTGAAAAGGGTGTTAAATGAATACTTAGGGCTTCGGGCATATCGGAGAAAAACAGGACATCGTTTGAATGCTCATCTAATGGACCTGAGACTGAAGAGATGCCGCGCTTTGTTGAAGCGGTACGCGGGAAAAAAATATCGGGAAATTCTTTTTTTGGATGAAAAAATTTTTACCGTAGAAGGGAGCTACAACAAACAAAATGATAAGGTGTACGCACACAGTAGTGAAGAAGCGAGCAACCGTATTCCGCGTGTCCAACGAGGTCATTATCCATCCTCGCTCATGGTATGGTTGGGAGTTTCTTATTGGGGCTTAACAGAGGTACATTTTTTTGAGAAAGGTGTAAAAACGAATGCAGTTGTGTATCAAAATACAGTCCTGACGAACCTTGTGGAACCTGTTTCTCATACCATGTTAAATAACAGGCACTGGGTATTCCAACAAGATTCGAAATTAGTCAATTGAAATCGAAATTTTGGCCGTAACATTTGGAAATTCAGCGACATTGATGGACTAATAGTCCATCAATGTCGCTGAATTTCCAATATAATTCGGTCGTCAAAGTATCGTTCGTCACGTCTAAGATACAAAAAAAATATATATATTCCCCGAATATTTAGTTTATTATGTTTATTTTGAATTCAAAATAAGCATTTTAAGCAAAGAACTAAAGTTTATGTTTATAAATATTATATCCTATGTCCCGCTGCTAAACCACTGGTCTCTTCTCATTTATTAGTGGGCTTAGGAACAAGAAAGAATCCGCCGCCTTCTTTGTTATTTGATGATTAACTTCGTTTATCTGATGATAAATGGGCATGCAGTCCACCTGATGGTAAGTGGATGCTGTAGTTCAAAGACACCAACATTAATACTCGATTAAGAATCAAAATTCATGTGCGTTGTCACCCCTGAAGACTTAGATAATATGCCTCATTACCAAGTATAGGATCTTCAATTTTCTACACTCACAATATGAAACACAGCAGAATTATACTGGCAATTTCACACTGGTACTCCAAAACAGATGCAGGTTTACTCACGATGTTTTACTTCACCGCCGAGCACGTGGTATATCAGCGCATAAATGTATAATAATAAGGACAATAGTGCCGGCAGGGATCAAACCCTGCTTGTTCGTGTACGGGCTAGTGCATGATGAAATTTCCCAATTATTTAAATCAATTTCTTCAAATATATTCACTTATTTAAATTTATTTTTAGCAAATAATACTTTGGAGTTTATAATAAATAATCATTAGTAGCAATTCACAAGTTGATATCTATTTCAGAATAATTAATAAGGCGAGCGGAAAAATTATTCAAAATATTTTTAAGTAGGTCGGTTTGGTACTTCGTATGTGAAAACATAATTAATTTACTACGTAGGTATATAGTAGGGCTTCTTTGCCGTCGGGTTTGGTAACAATCACTTAACCAAGAAGCTGAGTGAACACTGAAACACTGATTAGTTATTCATGTATTAAAAAGAAACTACAAAGAGTTTCTTGAAACATTTTTTACATCAAAAAGCGAAGTAAATGGAACTCAAACAGGATCTTAATATTTATTTAAAGACAATGGCTTTTGTACTAAACATGAAAAATGTTAACATTTTATAAATTTGCGTTTATTTTTTAAATTTTATCACAAAATTTTCTGATCTACAGTGATTCTCTCCTCTTAGTTTCGGCGTGACTGTATGATGTTATACTGAGCCACCGTCAGTTACTAAGCGGCCATAAATCATTATATGTCTGTATAGACATACAGATATACATTTTTTGATTTTAATATTTATGTTTTTTTGAATTTTGATTGATCTTTTGAAATCTGGTAATTTTTTTTTATAAGAATTGATGGGACTGAGTATAATGCCAGTTGTGCTCTTTGGTTGAAGTTATTTTTTATCTTATGCTATGTCTAAAACAAAATTTTACCTCTTCTCCTTCTAATAATAGTTATTATCTATAAGAACATTTGCATAAACAGTTTTTCTTAACAGTTATGAGCTGCTTTGTTTATAGTGCCTTGAGCAACACTTTGCCGGTTTCTGTACAGAAAATGATGCTGCTTTTGCTGGCTTTGCAAATATGGATGGCCGCTACCATTGTATATAATACCCCCTGTTACACTTATTTACATAGAAACCTTAATTATCATTTGCATAAAATTCTAAATAGCACTTTTTACACAAGAAAGTAAACTTTTAGATCAGTCTGTTACGGCCGGCAGCTGCCTATCCCAGGAGTAGAATCCTTCGCGGCCCATAGACGAAGAAGCTACAGGCAGATGCTGGTCGGGCGTCCTCACGCCACGGGTTAAAAGTCTAATTACACTAAATAATCCGGGGGGAGCGTTACAATTATTGTACAGAGCTTACTTACCTCTATTCAAGGCGACTGGTCCCTCAGGATTCGGTCAGGTCTCGTGTGGGTGTATTGTGCTAGGAAGTAAAGGTCAGTGATGTGTATTTGGGTGTGGCTGGTAGTGTTGTTGACCTTATTTGACCGTTCCCCCTGCAGCAGTTCGGCCCTCAGCTCCTCTCCAAGCTAAGGTCGCCTTCCGCAGTCACTTTCTTCCTTTGTTACGATTTACTCGCGAAAATGAACACAGAACGTACGGGTCAAAGGTCACCGTTATTTCTAGAATATTAACTACCGCACTAGTAACTAATACAGTCGAATCCACTTATACAGATTCTGCGTTAAACCTAAAGTCCCGGGTAAACTCTCAACACGCGCCACCATTCCCAGTGGTATATTCACTATACGCGCCTAACATAAAATCAGATCTAAGAGCTCCCAAACCAAATGGACTGCCTTCTCTTTCGACGCAAAGAAGACTTCTAATCTTTCGCTCTCGACTCCCACCGTTCAGTAAGCTCGGACGTTCAACACGCGCGAACGTCATCCCGTATCAGCCGAGCCGAGAGCCATCTAACGTCGATGCCTGACACCAACGCTTTTGCGTAAACAAACCCCCGTCCCGGACATAAGGAATTAGGTCCGCGAGCAAACCGGTCAGCGGGACAGGGTCGCGACGGCAAGTTGCAAGATCGAATCTACATCCAAACTAGGCCACCCTACGCACCCAATCAGATCTTGCAACCCTGTCCAACGCCTTAAAATTACAGCCCCAACGTGGGCTAGCCGGAAAGTTGAACTGGATGCCCTTCCTGGTCATCGCAGCACATAAATAAGTCCTATTTCTAGACAGAAGTCAGACGACCTCCTTCAAACACCTATCTGCGCTCCTATGATTAGTTCCGCAACTCGACCGGATCAGGTCTGCAAACAGCGACGCGACACGAAGCGGCCCAGAGGGACCTTCAAGCTTCAGTGCAGAGAGCACCCCCAAATTCCCCATGAACGTCGTCTGTGGAGAGCTGAACGAAACGCACAGATGGTCCCTAGCAGGTGATCCTATGCTCATATTTCAACTAATTTTTCAAAAGCATCAATGTTCAATTACAGAATTAATTAAAACAAGTAATCACCGATGCACATAGGTCAACTTGGCAAAGTAAACAAAACAATAAACGTAAGGGACAGCCCTATCTCTTATTTCAAATAAATATCTTAGACAGTGCCAACAAAATCTAAACCAAAAGAGAATTGACTCCTATTTCCTTCGGTAACCACAGGGTTATCTAATTTCAATCTTCCTTATCACAAAGCAAAATGATTAAACACTATCACAAACATATACATAATTTTCAAAATAGAGCGCCATTCAAATTTCAAATGAATTCAAACTTCCCTTCAGCACAGGCGCGACAATCAAATACAATTACAAGCATACGCCCAAGCATTCAAAAAGGGCACACAATTTAATCTCCATTTTCCGTGCAACAACAAACGCAGTGATCAAATGTATTTACAAAACATATGCAGCAGCATTTAAAGGAGTATTTTAAATTCAATTCTTTTAATCATAACCGCTACAATATGAATTTCGCGGAAAACCCAAAAGCATTTTAATTTAAATTTAAAGAATTCTTAACTAAGTGCTCGACCTAACCAAATCCTATACCCCTTGAGAGCGTGATTCAACGCTCCAGGGGGCCCTAATCTTCCCACCACCAAGTGGAGGCCACACCGCGTGAACCCGATACTAACAGAGCGCAACCGCTAACGGTCGCCACTCGGGTTGTACGCCCTCACTGAGGCCGTCGGCAACAGAACAGCTTGACAAGTGGACTGTTGACGGCTTAAGGCTCAGTAGAGGCAGCCATGGTGGGAGCTAAGGCGGCAGCTAGCTAGGGCCGCCTCCATCAAATGGGGTACAGTGGTACACCAGTCGCGGCCACTCAGCTAACGGGAGCGATAAGGGTCCAGCGGACTGATGAGTGGCCGTGAAGTTCCTCTCCGCACGCTGAGGGGGTGTGATGACACCCCCGCCCCTGGGGGAATTACCCCCCGACTGGTCGGGGGAGGGACCCCTTTCAAACCTAGGGGCCTGGTGGCTAGTCGGCGGGAGCCGAGCGTCGCCCGTCAACGGGCATGGCGGAGCGCCCCCGCCCGTGGGGGTCGAGGGCCTGGCAGTGCCCCGAGAGGAGACGCCGTTTGCACCCAGGCACAGTACGGCATGGTGATTGCCCTGGAAATGCAGACAGAGCCGCTGGTGCGGGCAGTCTCGCTGAAGGTGCCCTTCCAAACAGGAGTAGCACCAGCGGCGCTCCTTGACGATAGTTCGCCTCGCCGGAACCGGCTTACTTAATAATTTTGGGCAAGACGTTACCCGGTGATCAGATGCTCGACAATAGGAGCAGGGGGGGGGGGTTGACGACGACTTGCCCGGCGGATTTCGCCTCTCACTGGGCACGGCTCGTAAGTCGTCGACGGTGCCCGCCGCGTGCTCGATCTGTCGGCACTGCTCCTCCAAAAACCACAGCAGGTCATAGAAGGGCGGAATATAGGAGGCCTCGTCCCCGCCGTACCTCTCCTCAAAATGCATTTGAAGGTCGAGAGGTAGACGGGACAGCACGATGCGGAGCAACAAGAAGGCCCATTCGCCCACTGGTAAATCCAGCCGCCTCAACATATTACAGGCCACCAAGACTGGATCCAACAGGTCCGGACGTAGTCTGGCCCGGTCACTCAGCAGCGGGAGGCTCAGAAGCTGCTTAACATGTTCGTCCGCAATTCGCCGGACGTTGGCGTATCTTCTGGCTAGGAGGTCCCGAGCAGTCTGGTAGGCGTCGTCCGACAAGCTCAAATGGCTGACAACGCCCAGGGCCTCCCCCTCCAGTGAGGCCAAGAGGCACGCCATCTTCTGGCTCGGAGTCAAGTCACTCCGGGCGTCCACTAGGCCGTCGAAAAGACCAACGAAGGTCAGCCACTCGGAAAGGACCCCGGAGAACTTTGGCAAGTCCAGAGTTGGGAGTCGTCCCAACAGCTCCGGCTGAGGCTGCTTCCGAACGGACTCGGGCAGGCCACTCGTCCGAGCTTCACGCGCCTCTTCGGCATACCTGCCTTCAGCCTCGATCAACTCGTCCGTGAGCCACAAGAACTGCTCGTAGTCTGCGAAGCAGGAGTCCAGGACTCCCTTTTCCTCATCCGAATCCTCGAGCTCAGCGTAAGCCTCCTCCACTGCAGCCCTTCGAGCATCGACCTGCTCGAACCGCTTCATCAAATCATGGACCCTATCCGGTCGACCTATCAAAGCATGGGCGCCGGTGGCCCAGCGTAACTCAGTCCGCAGGCAACGGATTAGCATCTTGGGCGAGGACATCACTACTAAATACAAATTACGACGCCGCTCGAGCACAATTACAAAAATAACAAATAAAAAATACAAAAAAATTAACAGCTAACCAATGCAGTTCCTATCAAATCGAGTTGAATAGAAATTACACAAATAAGAACCGCTATTTATTAAATCAAACACAAGTTAGTACAAAAGAAAAGGCAAATCAAATTAACAATAACAAATACTAGTGCGATCAAATCAAGTTAAATTCAAATTACGTAAATACAAATTACCACTCTTTAGTTCAAATACAAATTACAATACGAAAGATACATAACGAAGATACACATCAACAAAAAATACCTTGCTCGGAAATCGACCCTTCGATAAGTAATACACTACAACCATCCGACAACGATAATTAACCGATTACGTAAAAATAACCATCTACCTACATAACGCAATCTCCCGCTTGCGCGCGAACCGGGTGTGGTTTTTCAAATTTACCCGCAAACAACAAAGCAAGCTAACAAAGAAAGGAATTTTATTATTACGTATATAATAAAAAAAAATATTTTTACGTATTACGGACGGGCGTGATTGTAGACACAAAATTAAACCAATCAACCCAACGCTCCCTGCCACCAAAATTATTTAATTTTTATCAAATACTATGGTCGGTGGATCGACCGGGAATCGATCCCAGCACCGCGTTCTGCTACCAAATGTTACGGCCGGCAGCTGCCTATCCCAGGAGTAGAATCCTTCGCGGCCCATAGACGAAGAAGCTACAGGCAGATGCTGGTCGGGCGTCCTCACGCCACGGGTTAAAAGTCTAATTACACTAAATAATCCGGGGGGAGCGTTACAATTATTGTACAGAGCTTACTTACCTCTATTCAAGGCGACTGGTCCCTCAGGATTCGGTCAGGTCTCGTGTGGGTGTATTGTGCTAGGAAGTAAAGGTCAGTGATGTGTATTTGGGTGTGGCTGGTAGTGTTGTTGACCTTATTTGACCGTTCCCCCTGCAGCAGTTCGGCCCTCAGCTCCTCTCCAAGCTAAGGTCGCCTTCCGCAGTCACTTTCTTCCTTTGTTACGATTTACTCGCGAAAATGAACACAGAACGTACGGGTCAAAGGTCACCGTTATTTCTAGAATATTAACTACCGCACTAGTAACTAATACAGTCGAATCCACTTATACAGATTCTGCGTTAAACCTAAAGTCCCGGGTAAACTCTCAACACGCGCCACCATTCCCAGTGGTATATTCACTATACGCGCCTAACATAAAATCAGATCTAAGAGCTCCCAAACCAAATGGACTGCCTTCTCTTTCGACGCAAAGAAGACTTCTAATCTTTCGCTCTCGACTCCCACCGTTCAGTAAGCTCGGACGTTCAACACGCGCGAACGTCATCCCGTATCAGCCGAGCCGAGAGCCATCTAACGTCGATGCCTGACACCAACGCTTTTGCGTAAACACAGTCCATATTGTTTTTCACTAATTAAGTGAATAGTCAAACAAACCAATAGGTCCGTGATTTAAAATTTCTAGGATTTTTTTTTATAGAAAAAAAGTATGACCTTAATAGTCAATCATTTAGCCATCTGATAAAACTTTTAAGTGTGCAAGTCAAACATTAATGATGATATTCGGGTCATTATACTAGAAATAGTCTTTTAAATATTTTGTAGTACAATTGATAATTTTCAGTATCCAGTAAAAAGGTTCTGTGGTTCTCTACACTCACCATACGAAACACAGCAGGGTTGAACTGCTATTTTACAATGGTATTCTGTGAGAGCGTAGTCCTTCCCCGGTCGAGCCGACCTATTCGTGCTATAACTATACCTACTACTTATATAGCTGCAGCATGGCTCTACCACATTAGAAAATATTGACGTTGAAAATTTAAGTATTTTCAGGAGCAACTTTGCAATTATTTTCTATTGTGTGAATTTTTGTGGAATCGTGTTTTGCAAACTGCCACCTGAAATACGTACAATTTTTGGATAACGACGTGAAATTAGAAAACGATCCCCATGCATATAAATGTGGCTCTATTAAGCCTCTTAATATGGACATACCTCTGGGTTCAGAGATTTTAAAAGTTTTCATGCGTAGATAATAGAAGATATAATTTGTTACTGTCCCGTGTAAGGCAACCTTTATACTTACTACACATATTCTCATCATATTTTTATGGTTGGTTAGAAACATTATATCTACTGTACTGTGTGCTGTACACCTTGTTTAATTTATGTTGGGAACTGAAGCAGGTACCGGAAGACTGGTGCAAAGCCGTTATAGTCACAGTTTATAAGGGAAAAGGATCATAGCAGGACTATAAAAACTACCATGGTATCCGCTTACTTAGCATCGTGGGTAAACAGTTTGAAGTGTTAATTTGAAGAGTTATTGAAGAAACTGATGGAAAAATTTGGGATGTGCAAGCTGGATTTTGAAATGGGATGTTCAACTCAATCGATCAAGTCTTTTCCACCCCTACTTTAATGTATGGCAGTGAAAGTTGGGTCTGGCAGAAAAAGCATAAGAGTAGAATAAATGCTGTAGTAAATGCAGTCATTAAGGAGTATGCTAGGGCTAAATCTGAATGACAGGGTGAAAAATAGTGTGATAAGAGAAAAGTGTGGTTTGCAAGATGATGTGACCAGGATTAAGAAAGGAATACCTCGGTGGTTCGGTCCTGTAGAAAGAATTAATGAGGAATGAGTGACAAAGCAAATATATATTGCAGAAGTGAACGGTAGAGTCGGGAAGGGACGCCCTAGACGAAAGTTTATCGACCAAATTGGCGATATATTGAAAATGGGCCAGATTAGGAGTACCCTTAACCGACGAGCGTGTATGCGTAGATAAATGGGTGTAAAGGAGGCGAGAGAGATGTGTCAGGATCGTGCCACATGGAAGTCCGTAGTCTCTGATTACCCCTCGGGGTGACAGGCGTGAGAGTTTGCGTGTTGTAAAAAAAATATAATTCTATTCATTACAATCTAATATATATTATTTTACATTGACTACACGCTGAGAGGGCGCTGCGTGAGGTGTAAACACATTAGCTCCGTACTTAAACTGAATTCAAAATTTGTTATTTAAGTCAAAACAAGTTAAAATTTGTGTTATTATGTGAATATAAAAGTGTTTAAGTTAGACAAATATCAGTGTAACATCAGTGTGAAAAGGAAAACCTTTAATTTCAGACTTAAATATGTAGGTGTAAATTTTGAACTTTATAACCATAAATATGATTTGATAGTCATAGTGAACTAACTCCACATTAAAATTTCGCTATAAAGAAAGTATTATATATATTATAAATACAAAGAAACTAAAAAATATGGTGAAAATAATCGAATGACTGTATTTTCAAAATTATAACCTATAAAATTAAACAAACGAACAATACGTTGAGTCATTTAAAAACAGTTTATCAAGTTTGCGTCATCTATTGTCAATTAGGAGATCTTATGAGTAAAACCCACCTAGCAGAGTTTGAAGATACTAATACAAACCGAACTGAATCAAACACAATCAATAAAAAATATAGTAACTTGACACAAGAGGTCGCTTAATAATATCCGAATAAATTAAATTACTTATCAATTTGGAAGAAATAACAAACATGCTAAAGAAAATGCAGGTTGATATAACGGAACAAAGAAAAGAACTAAAAAGTTTACAAGAAGATATTTCAAAGCCTATCATTGAAAATATGAACTTAAAATTTAAGGAAATTATGTCAAAAAATGAACAGCTGGAGGAAAATATCAATAGCCAACAAAATGCACTAGAAAAGATAGAAAAACAAATAAGGATGAAAAACATAGTTTTATATGGGCTAGAGGAATTGAAAAAAGTTATAAAAATTTAGAAAATAATATTATTAAATTTTTAAATCAACACTTGAATGCAAATTGCACCTTACAAGATATAGAATCAGCCTTAAGACTAGGTAGGAATAGAGAAAAACCTAGACCAATTAAAATTACTTTTTGTAAATTACGCCTTAAAATAATTTAAAAATAAAAAAGCGATTAGACTGTACTAACTACTAATAATTCTATGTTTTATTGCTCTAAAAACTCTTTTGTTCTGTGTGCGGTTTGAGAACTCGCATTGTCGTGATGGAGGATGATGCGGCGGTTGCAGTTCTCTTTACGAAGTTCAGAAACGACCTGTGGTAAACAAATGCTAGCATACCATTCTGCATTAACCGTTCTTTGTCCCTCAAGAGGAATAGTCCTAACATGGCCGGTTTTGGAGACAAACGTGGCCACCATTTTTTTTGGAACACTCCGTGAACGAACAATTTTTGTTGGCTTTAACTCATTTTCGAACACCCAAACTCGTGACTGGTTTTTTGTTTCGGGTTCGTACGCGTATAACCAGGATTCGTCACCTGATACGATGTTGTATACAGCATTTGAGAATCCTGCGTGGAATTTACTTTTTTACACCTAATTGTTCATGCAAGATTATTTGTATTTGACTCATGCCAATGTCCAAAGTTGCCTGAATTTCGCGGTATGTCACATGTCGATCTTCCTCAATCAGCCTACGCACAGCATCAATGTTTTCTTGGGTGACTGCAGTTTTTGGACGACCTTGACGGGGATCATCACTGAGCTTGACACGTCCACGTTGAAATTCAGCAAACCAGCGATAAATTGTGGTTTTGGATAGGGCTTCATCACCAAATGCAGAAATCATCAAAGTGGTTTAACACAAAAACAGTGTGTTGACCACACTGTATTTGTGTTAAACCACTTCCAAATTTATAATAAATCATCGCTCTTGAATTTTCTCGAGTCAATTCCATTTTTTTCTCAACGACTAAACAAGTTTGACAAAACCTTGTGACAAAACCGAGAATCTTTTTTTAAATAAATAAATGGTATTCGATTTATAAAACCAAGGAGTTTTCAATTAAAAAGATTTTTATATGAGAGGAACAGTGGAAATATTCCATTCCCGATAATTTTAGTGCAGCCTATGTAATAGACCACAACCCTCCATATGTAAACATAAAGAAACTGCTAACAAAAAAGACAACTACCTATATATAGCTACGTTAAACGTGAGTTCTCTTATAAATGTCTCAAGATTTATCGAACTGGAACATGCTATTTCTGAAATAAATTGGCATATTATAGGACTTTCTGAAACGAAACTAGAAGGAAAAGAAATTAAAGAATACAAAAATTATATTTTTATGTATTATGGTAAAAAAAAACAGAAATGGTGTTGGATTTCTAATTAAAAAAGAATTAAAAATTAATAGTAAAAATTTTATACCAATATCAGACAGAGTTGCTAAATTAGAGCTAAATTTTGAATGCAACACATTTAATATAATACAGGTGTATGCACCTACGGAACAATCATCATTAGAAGACCTAGATAAATTCTAGAAGGATCTCCAAAAAGCAATAAATAACACTAATAAGGACACACTTGTTGTTGGGGACTTCAATGCACAGATTGGCATGCCAACAACTGATGACAAGTCAATGGGGATACGGTAAAAGAAGTCTAGGAGGCAACACACTAATTAGTTTTTGTTTCGAAAAAAAAATAACATATAACAAATACATACTTTAAGAAGAAATCAAATCGTAGATGGACTTGGATACGCCCAAATGGAGTATCACGAAATAAAATTGATTACATCCTAGCACGAAATAAAACAAGCATCCACAACATTGAAATTATATCAACAACACATCCTACGGATCACAGATTAGTTAGAGCATCGGTACTACTTTATCATAAACGAATTTCATCTAGAAAATACTTTGGAAAGAGATCCACTACCGGTTTAACAGCTACAATTTACAAACATTGAACAAAGTATACCACTTTAGTAACGAAAATCAAAGACTGCAAATAATCTTCCAAAGAAATGTAAAAATACTCTACCAATTCAGGGAAATATTGCTAGACTTATATAAGAAAGAACACTACTAAAAGAAAAGAAAAATAAAACAATCTTTGAAAAGAAACAACTTACAGCCCTATTAAAACTCGTTAAAAAACAAATACATAATAGTCGAAAAGAGCATCGATATAAAATCATTGAAGAAGAGCTGGAAAAGAGAGCGTCAGTTAAAAGATCATATAAAAAGTTAGACTCTAACAAAACTTTGATTGCACAGTTAACAAAACATAATTCTCAAATAACTAATAGAAACCAAATATTGGAAATAGCTACAAAATACTATACATCATTGTATGAATTCCGTATGTCTTATAAAAAAGAAAATCAAGAATTAGACCTACCAGATTGCGAAAACGTTCGTCAAATAAGTTATGCTATACAACAACTATAAACACTAAAAAGTCCCGGTGAAGACCGAATTACAAATGACATACTAAAAGCGATCGTAGACCCCCTTACACCTATCTTAACAATTGTGTTCAATCAAATCCTTGCAAAAGAATTGATACCCTCTGACTGGCAAACTGTTATAATTACTCTTCTCTACAAAAAGGGAGATCCATCAGACATGGGCAATTATAGGCCAATAAGCTCACTTCAGACAATACATAAATTATTTACCAGCTTGTTTCTAGAAAGAATCTTAAAAAGTTTAGAAGAAAGTAAGCCGAGAAAATAAGCAGTAAACCCTGCTTATTCTCTCGGCTAACTTTTCTAAAAATGACCACATATGCACTGTCACACAAATTATTGAAAGATATAACGAATACAACAAAAAACTCTACATCGCTTTTGTAGACTATTCAAAAGCATTTGACTCTATATATCATACATACCAATGCCTGACGCTCCAAGAACAAGGAGTACATATTAAATATATCAAAATCCTGAAGGAGATATACAAACAGAGCAAAGCTATTATTAAATAAGAGAGAAAAGGAAGACCATTTAATATTCAGAAAGGAGTGAGACAAGGGGATCCTATCTCGCCGAATTTATTTAACGCAATTTTAGAACATGTTTTTAGACAACTCTATTGGCATAATATTGACATAAAAATGAATGGAGAGTATTTAAGTCACCTACGATTTGCTGATGACGTTATATTTATCAGTGAAAGTCATGCTGAACTACAACACATGCTGATATCTCTAGATATAGAAAGTCGAAAGTGTGAACTCCATATGAATACTGAAAAAACGAGTCTCCTAACTAACAGCGTTGGAGTGCCTATGCAGGTGCAAAATACATTGATAGATTATGTAGACAACTATGTGTATCTTGGGCAGAACATTTGTTTTTCAAACCAAACTGAAAATAAAGTCGATCGCAGAATAAAAAGTGCTTGGAGAAAATACTGGTCACTAAAAGAAATATTTAAGTCTCCTATACCGACGCGACTAAAAAAGAAAGCAATGGATACTATTATTCTTCCAACACTACTCTATGGCTGTCAAAGCTGGGCATTAACAAAAACAATATTAAACCTAGCAAGCTAACAGCATAGCAAAGTGGCGAAACAATCAGCTTTGTAGCGAATTCTTACGGTTGCCGTTGAGCAATCACTTTCAAAATAGGAGGTTCCGATGCATGGGTGATCAGTAATCGATTGCTGAAAACAGAATTTGAAAATTCGAAACCGTTCTCGAGATAATCATGGGACAGACGGACAGACGGACGGACAGACGGACAGACGGACAGACGGACAGACATCGTGAAATCAATAGGTGACTTCGCAAGCTTCGCCACTTAATAATAAACAAACTTCAGGTCTTTCAGCATGCAATAGAGAGGAACATGTTAGGCCTTAAGTTACGATATAGACAAAAAATAATGAAATAAGAAAAACAACAAAAGTAATAGATGCTGCAGAATAAGCATGTAAATTAATTTGTAGATGGGCAGGCCACGTTGCAAGAGCTACAGATGGACGTTGGAGTTAGAGAGTCCTCCAATTGAACCCTCGCGAAGTACCACGGCTACGCGGTAGGCCCAGGCAAAGGTGGTTTGATGACATTGTGGCCACAGCTGGCCACACCTGGATGAGACTCGCACAAGACAAACAAAAATGGAAAAAGGTAAAGGAGGCCTTCACCCGCAGATGGTTACCCAAATAAATAAGTAAAAAAAATATATCAATGATTAATAAAAAATAATAATTTTAATATTATTTAATCATAACTAATCTGCTGTAAATTGATTTTCAGAACATGTTATAATTGACCATTAGATATTTTATTATTGTTTGGTATCTATAAAGTTTTCTCATCTGGTTGTGCAATATAAATATATAATTGTGAATAAACATGGTAAACGTACATAAATATCAATAAAATAAAATAAATACATAAATATATAAAAACCGTACCAGATGGAAGCCCTCGGCAGGGAGTAGAACAAACGGCCGAGGGTTAGGTAGAAAGGGAAAGAAATCGGCGGGCGATGCGGGCGGTATCGAGGAGCACCGCCTTCTGCATTTGAGCTTGGAGCGATCCGTCACGGAATCCCAGTCGCCTCAGATGACCCGACAGGCTGACTGGGATTAACCCATTCACAGAGACGACTACAGGTATAATTTCGGCCGGCAATCCACCCCACATGTCGGTCATCTCGTGAGCCAGGTCCAGATATTTTGTCAGTTTATCTGTTTCGGCTTTCAAGATGTTCTCGTCATAAGGAATGGTAATGTCGACCAAAAATATCCTTGACTGTGCCCGGTCCATCAGCACAATATTAGGCTTATTCGCAAGTATAGTCCTACCTGTGATGATGGCCCGGTCCCAGTAGAGCCTTGCGCGGTCATTTTCGACCACGGCTTCCGGCAAGTACTTATAATACGGCAGTTTCCGATCCACGAGACCGCATTTCAGACCGAGCTCCTGGTGTAGAATCCTTGCTACTAAGTTGTACCTGTGCAAATACTCAGAGTAAGAAAGCGCCGAACAACCGGAGATGACATGCCTAAGTGAATCACCAGGATGGCGACAAGCTCGACAGACGTCGATGGTGCCATACTTTAGGATGTATCTCCGATAATTATTGGTCTTAAACCTGGTCCTGTATCGTACAGACAAAACCCTCGGTTACACCAAAGAGGTCACCGAATCGTAGCCGGTGTAGGGAGGCGACTGTGTCTACGAAAGGCTCATGTAGAACCTTGTAGAACCTCCCGTAGACCTCGTTCTCCTACCATACGGTCTCCCGGTCGGAAATGCTCTGCCATTGCTCGTTGGCTAAGGATAGAGGAGTAAGTCCTATATCACAAGAAATAACATCCCTATAGTATAGATCATCCGCTATAATATAGATCCGCTCTCGTCAGAAAGTAATCACGGAGGCTGCACACTTCACGATTATACATGGTAAGCGCGCTTAAAAAGCCGCGCGCACCATGCTTCTGCGGCAAGTACAGCCTCATTACTGACCATCTCGGATGATGCATCCTGTAAGACGTCATTATAGTGTGGACCTTTTTTGTCCAGAGCGTTCAGTTCGGTCTGAGTCCACCTGAGCATACCAAAGGTATACATGAGAACAGGCATGATCCAACCGTTATATGCGTGCGTATTATTCACACCGGACAAAAGGCTGTTGAGGACTTTGGTCAAGCGTGCATAAAACACATCGCAAACTGACTGCTTCATATCCGTCTCATCGATACCGATGTTCTGTGACATACCCAGGTATCGGTATGTTTCAGCCTCGGAAAGGGTCCTTATGTTGATGGACATAAATAAGTCTATGCCCTCAGAGTTAGCAACCCTTCCCCGTTCAACATGGTGGACCGCACACTTATCCGTCCCCAGCTTCGTTCCAATAGAATTGCTAAAATCACAAGTGATGTTTAGCAAATCTATAAGATGAGAGCGACTGGAGGCGAATAACTTGAGATCATCCATATAGAAAAGGTGGGTCACTTTTGTACCTCCTTTCCGAAGCTGAAATCTCCTCCCGGAGCCCTCCAGTAAGGTACTGAGAGGGTTCAGAGAGAGGCAGAACCAGATTGGACTCAAACAATCGCCCTGGAAGATACCCCTTCTTATCCTTATGTGGTTCTCCGCAGCCGTCATCCGCTCGCCTAGATGACAAAGGATCGTACTCCATTGCCCCATACACTGCCCGAGGAAGTCTCGAACTGTACAGTTAACCTTATACAGCTCGAGGACCCTGTTAAGCCATGTATGAGGCACCGAGTCGAATGCATTTTTATAATCTATCCAGGCGGCGGAGAGGTTCCGACGGTTGCGTTTAACCACCTTGCCAATGACCGCGTCAATGAGGAGTGGTTCCTTGGTTTCACGACCACCGCCCCGACATCCATTTTGAGCCCGCGGCATCACCTGATTTAATTTCAGGTGACGAGTGATTCTCGCGCTCAAAATGGATGTTAGTGTCCTGTATATCGTGGGTAGACACGTTATGGGGCGGTATTTGCTCGGGTCTGTGGAATCCCGGTCTTAAGGAACCAAATAAGTGATCCCAGTAGTGAAGGGGCTCGGGAGCGACTTCTGGTGGAGAGCCTCTTGAAACTGTCGGGCGAGCACAGCGTGACACACCACGAATCCCTTCAGCCAGTAGTGATGCAGTCCGTCGAGTCCCGGGCTTTTCCAGTTCGGGGCCCTAGGGACCGCCTCAGCTACGTCATCCGGCATTATGATGATGGGGTCCAGGGGCATAACATTGGCGCACTGACTCGCCACAACTTCCATCCAAAGGCCCTCGCTGTGGTTTACGGGCTCGGACTACAGGCCACGCCAGAATGCGATAGTGTCGGCCTGATTCGATGCTGGGCCCGTTCCACGTACCATTGGCCGCTCCAATGATTCATAGAGCCTCTTCTGATCACTCTGGAAGAGACGATTTAGGTTAAACCGTGTCGACCTCTCGGTATATCGCCGAATCCGCTTCCCCCAAGCAGCGATTTTTTGCTTCAGGTCAGCTATGCCCTCCGTCAGTTTTTGCGTTATATCCGGCTGGGACAAACTGATAATTGTCCCAGCAAACGCCATCCTGACGGTGCGCACAATTCTCGGCCTATTATTGCCCGATTTGAAGCTTATCAGTCTGCCGATGAGGGCCCTTGCCTTTGCGATACGGTCCTCAATCCTTCTTCTCCAGGCTGGGATGGCGTTACTTTGTCTAGTAGCGCGTCCAGTCGTGGGAACTTTGGCGCCAATAATGCGGCAAACTACCAGTGCGGCGCCAAAAAGAATTGAGTCCTTCTCGCAAAGATCCCAGCTGGCTTCCAAATAGGTCACCAGCATTGGGTTGAGAATAGAATAGAATAGAATAATTTTTATTCAATATACATTACATGTGTAATTCTTATTGAAAGTCATTTTTTACTTTACCACTGGTTCGAAAAAATACCCTCTGTCCTGGGAAGAACCAGCAAGAAACCCAGCGGGACATTTTTTTTAAATTAAATTTTACAATATAAATGATTACGAACTATTTACAAAATTTATTTTAGAAACTGCTTGGAAGCGACCACCTCATTCCCAGGGGTTATTATCAACCATGTATTCATTTATACTATAATAACCCTTTTTATACAGTTTCAGCTTAATAAAACATTTAAACTTGGTAATAGAGAGAACCTGTACACTTTCCGGGACCTTGTTGTAATAGAGTATACATTGTCCCAAGAATGAATTACTGACTCTGTGCAGTCGAGAAACTGGCATCACTAGCTTGTGTTTGTTCCGAGTGTTTACAGAATGTATATCACTTTTTTTACTAAAACTATCTTTGTTTTTGTGAACATACATTAAATTTTATGTAAATATACTGAGAGGCCAAAGTTAATATATTAATTTTAGGTTAGGTTTTAGATTGTAAATAGCTCTAATGGCCCTCTTCTGTAAAACAAAAATAGTTTCTGAATCAGCCGAATTTCCCCATGGCAAAATCCCATAAGACATTATGCTATGGAAATAACTAAAATAAACTAATCTAGCTGTCTCGACACTAGTGAGACCTCTAATCTTTTTTACAGCATAGGCTGCAGAACTTAGTCTACTTGCTAATTTGGATATATGGGGGCCCCACTGAAGATTTGCGTCAAGAGTGATGGCAAGAAAAACAGTGGATACAACAGGGCTCAATTCCTCCCCATTTAAAAACACATTGGTATTCAGATTTTTAACATTCGTTATTGTAAATTTAACACAATTAGTTTTATTTCCGTTCAAATGCAGATTATTAACGTTAAACCAATGCACTAATTTTGATATAGCATTATTCACTTCGTCACATTTAAATGATTGACGTTTAAGTTTAAAAATCAAGGAAGTATCATCAGCAAATAATACTATATCCCCTACAAGGTGAGGTAAGTCATTAATATACACCAGAAACAGGAATGGGTCGAGAATCGAGCCCTGAGGAACACCCATTAGTACAGGTGACCCGGAAGAACTTTTACCATTGATAATAACCGTCTGCTTTCTATTACTTAAATGAGATATATAATATAATATTTTATATTATTCTATTACTTAAATGAGATAAATGAGAATGAGAGCCCTCACGACAGCCCGATTCCGCTTGCATAGGGGCATGCGCGGGAGTCGCAGTCGATTTTCGAGATGCATACTGCGCGTTTCCAAAATAGCCTCTTCCAATGTACTCCTCATTTGGTCTAGTTTTAGTTCCTGGGTGACTGTTCCATCATTGTCTGAACCACCCATAACTGAAAGATTCACGGCGGCATCCACGTGTGCTGGTTAGTCTGCAACTTGTGGCGCCGCATCCTCAACCGTAGCATTTTCATCCGATGAGGGTACAGCCTCACGTCGTAGCCGTTCGAGTTCGGTGCTTTAGAATATGTTTGAGCGCAAGATATACCGAACTCGGTCTGCCAAGTTTTGCTGGATGACGGTTATAGATGGCTCCAGCTGAGCAAAAAGTCGATACATCCTAGCCCGATAAGCAAAACCTCCAATTTCTCCCCCTTTCGCCCTAAAATACGCCCGGAATGCGTTGCTGTTCATCTGCATTGACCATCGTATGCGGCGTACTCCACCAGTGGCGGATGCTGATTGCTGGGCCCGCGAAGACCCTGCCAACACAGACCAGCTGGTGGGGATGATGGATGCGAGGAGCTGTTAGGTGGTCGTGCAGTACCTCGCGCTTGGCTGGCGGCCCGCATGCTGTCGCGTCCAGCGCCAGCTCAAGACGCGCCCCGGCGACCCCCAGGCAGCGGCCCTATATGTAGTCTATTTTTTTCCAACGTCCATAAATTGGGCGTCAATTAACGGGAGACGCCCAGGCCCGGCACCGTTTCATGATTTGGCCGAAAGCACAATCGGGCCCAAATTAGCACACTCAATTCTGCCGAGGCACGGCGCTCACACCTCTTGGCAAGGTGCTGACTGACTGCGCTGACGTAGCAGTTTTGTCACATAACCGTTATGTCAGAGGGCGATGGGGTCGTCACTTCCCTACGCCTTTTTATTATTATTATTGGGGTTATCTTTAAAGTTTTCTCATCTCTCTGGGCTGTTTAAATATATAATTGTAAACGAAATATATAAACATACATAAATATCAATAAAATAGAATAATAACATAAAAATTACATAAATATATAAAACCCCAACCAGATGGAAGCCCTCGGCAGGGGAGACCAATTGGCCGAGGGTTAGAGGGAAAGGGAAAGAAACCGGCGGAAGATGCGTGCGGTATCGAGGAGAACCGCCTTCTGCATTTGAGCTTGGAGCGGTCCGTCACGGAGTCTCAGTCGCCTCAGATGACCCGAGAGGCTAACTGGGATTAACCCTTACGCAGAAACGACCACAGGAATAATTTCGGCCGGCAGACCACCCCACATGTCAGTCACCTCGTGAGCCAGGTCCAGATATTTTGTCAGCTTATCTGTTTCGGCTTTCACGAGGTTCTCGTCATGACGGTGCCCGGTCCATCAGCACAATATCAGGCTCATTCGCAAGAATAGTCCTATCTGTGATGATGGCCCGGTCCCAGTAGAGCCTGGCGCGGTCATTTTCGAGCACGGCTTCCGGCAAGTGCTTATAATATGGCAGTTTCCGATCCACGAGACCGTATTTCAGAGCGAGCTCCTGGTGTAGAATCCTGCCTACTAGGTTGTGTCTGTGCAAATACTCAGAGTTAGAAAGCGCCGAACAACCGGAGATTACATGCCTAAGTGACTCACCGGGATGGCGACAAGCTCGACAGATGTCGACGGTGCCATCCTTTAGGATGTATCTCCGATAATTGTTGGTCTTAATAACCTGATCCTGTATTTCACAGACAAAACCCTCAGTTTACCCAAAGAGGTCACCAAAACGTAGCCAGTGGAGGGAGGCGACTGTGTCTAGGAAAGGCTCATGAAGGGCCTTGTAGAACCTCCCGTGGAGCTCTTTCTCCTTCTATACGGTCTCCCGGTCGGAAATCCTCTGTACTGCCGAGTCTTGCCATTGCTCGTTGGCTTAGGATAGAGGGGTAAGTCCTTTATCACAAGAAACAACGTCCCTATAGAATGGATCATCCGCTCTTGTCAGAAAGTAGTTACGGTGGCTGCACAATTCGCGATTATGCATGGTAAGCGCGCTTAAAAAGCCGCGCCCACCATACTTCCGTGGCAAGTACAGCCTCATTACTGACGATCTCGGATGATGCATCCTGTGTGACGTCATTATAGTGCGGACTTTTCTGTCCAGAGCGTTCAGTTTGGTCTGAGTCCACCTGAGCATGCCAAAGGTATACATGAGAACAGGCATGATCCAACCGTTATATGCGTGCGTCTTATTCACACCGGACAAAAGGCTATTAAGCACTTTGTTCAAGCGTGCATAAAACACTTTTTCTGATTTGTTGCCACGCGGCAACTTTTGCTGTCGCACGGATGGGCCGGCTCGAACCGGGGTGGTACCACAACCTCACAGGAAACCAGCGTGAAGTAGAGGTTTACTTTTGCGTTTCGCTTGGTGAGTGCAGGTGGCCGGAGGCCCTTTTTACTGGAAATGAGGCATTCCTTCTTAGTCCTCACGGGTGACAACGCATCTACATTTTGATTTGTAATAGAGGATAGATGTAGATGTCTATGGGCCGCAGCAACCACTTACCATCAGGTGGACTGTGTGCTCGTTTGTCACCCTTATCCTATAAAAAAAACACATCGCAAACTGACCGTTTCATACCCGCCTCATCTACATCGATGTTCTGTGACATACCCAGGTATCGGTATGTTTCAGCCTCGGAAAGGGTTCTTATGCTAATGGGCATAGATAAGTCTATACCCTCAGAGTTAGCAACCCTTCCCCTTTCGACTTGGAGGATCACACACTCCCAGCTCCATTCCAATAGAATTGCTAAAATCACAAGTTATGTTTCGCAATTCCATAAGGTGAGAGCGACTGAAGGCGAATAATTTGAGATCCTCCATATAGAAAAGGTGGGTCACCTTGTACCTCCTTTCCGTAGCTGAAATCCCCTCCCGGAACCCTCCAGTAAGGTACTAAGAGGGTTCAGAGAGAGGCAGAACCAGATTGGACTCAAACAATTGCCCTGGAAGATACCCCTTCTTATCCTTATGTGGTTCTCCGCAGCCGTCATCCGCTCGCCTAGATGACAAAGGATCGTACTCCACTGCCCAATTCACTGCCCGAGGAAGTCTCGAACCGTAAAGTCGACCTTGTACAGCTCGAGGACCCTCAAAGGCATGTATGAGGCACTGAGTCGAATGCCTTTTTGTAGTCTATCCAGGCGGGGGAGAGGTTCCGACGGTCGCGTTTAACCACCTTGCCAATGACTGCGTCAATGAGGAGTGGTTCCTTGGTTCCACGACCACCGCCCCTACATCCATTCTGAGCCCGCGGCATCACCTGATTTAATTTCAGGTGACGAGTGATTCTCGCGCTCAAAATGGATGTTAGTGTCCTGTATATCGTGGGTAGACACGTTATGGGGCGGTATTTGCTCGGGTCTGTGGAATCCCGGTCTTAAGGAACCAAATAAGTGATCCCAGTAGTGAAGGGGCTCGGGAGCGACTTCTGGTCGAGAGCCTCTTGAAACTGTCGGGCGAGTACAGCGTGACACACCACGAAACCCTTCAGCCAGTAGTGATGCAGCCCGTCGAGCCCCGGACTTTTCCAGTTCGGGGCCCTACGGACCGCCTCAGCTACGTCATCCGGCGTTATGATGATGGGGTCCATGGGCATAACATTGGCGCACTGACTCGCCACAACTTCCATCCAAAGACCCTCGCTGTGGTTTACGGGCTCGGACCACAGGCCGCGCCAGAATGCGATAGTGTCGGCCTAATTCGGTGCTCGGCCCGTTCCAAGTGCCATTGGTTGCTCCAGTGATTCATAGAGCCTCTTCTGATCACTCTGGAAGAGACGATTAATTTAAACCGTGTCGACCTCTCGGTATATCGCCGAATCCGCTTCCCCCACGCAGCTATTCTCTGCTTCAGGTCGTCTATGCGCTCCGTCAGTTTTTGCGTTATATTCGGCTGGGACAAACTCATATTTGTCCAAGCAAAAGCCATCCTGACGGTGCGCACAATTCTCGGCCTAATATTTCCTGACCTGAAGCTTATCAGTCTGCCGATGAGGGCCCTTGCCTTTGCGATACGGTCCTCAATCCTTCTTCTCCAGGCTGGGATGGCGTTACTTTGTCTAGTAGCGCGTCCAGTCGTGGGAACTTTGGCGCCAATAATGCGGCAAACTACCAGTGCGGCGCCAACAAGAATTGAGTCCGTCTCGCAAAGATCCCGGCTTGCTTCCAAATAGGTCACCAGCATTGGGTTGAGAGCCTTCACGACAGCCCGATTACGCTTGCTCAGGGGCATGCGCGGGAGTCGCGGTCGATTTTCGAGAGGCATACTGCGCTTTTCCAAAATAGCCTCTTCCAATGTACTCCTCATTTGCTCTAGTTCTAGTTCCTGGACGACTATTCCATCGTCGTCTGAACCAACCATAACTGAAAGATTTACGGCGGCATCCACGTGTGCTGGTTGCTTTGCAACTTGTGGCGCCGCATCAGAGGAACAGCCTCACGTCGTAGCCGTTCGAGTTCGGTGCCATCGAATATATTTGAGCGCAAGATATACCGAACTCGGTCTGCCAGGTATTGCTCGGTGACGTTTATAGATGGCTCCAGCTCAGCAAAAAGTCGATGCATTCTAGCCTGATATGTAAAACCTCCAATTTCTCCCCCTTTCGCCCTAAAATACGCCCGCAATGCGTTGCTGTTCATCTGCATTGACCAACGCATGCGGCGTACTCCACCAGTGAAGGGTACTAATTGCTGGGCCCGCGAAGATCCTGCCAACACCTAGCCAGCTGGTGGGGATGATGGATGGGAGGAGCTGCTAGATGGTCGTGCAGCACCTCGCGCTCGGCTGGCGGCCCGCATGCTGTCGCGTCCAGCGTCAGCTCCAGACGCGCCCCGGCGAACCCCAGGCAGCGGCCCTATACGTAGTCTATTTCTTTCCATCATCCATAAAATAGGCGTCAATTAACGGGAGGCGCCCAGGCCCGGCACCGTTTCATGATTTGGCCGAAAGCACAAGCGTGCCCAACTTAGCACCCTCAATTCTGCCGAGGCACGGCGCTCACACCTCTTGGCAAGGTGCTGACTTACTGCGCTGAGGTAGCAGTTTTGTCACATTATTATAATTATTGGGGTATTTGTATAGTTTTCTCATCTGGTTTGGCTGTGTAAATATATAATTGAAAATGAAAATGATAAACTTACATAAATAATAACAAAATAAAATAAATGCATAAAAAATACATAAATAAATAAAAACCCAACCAGATGGAAGCCCTCGGCAGGGGAGACCAAACGGCCGAGGGTTAGGGGGAAAGGGAAAGAAACCGGCGGACGATGCGGGCGGTATCGAGGAGCACCGCCTTCTGCATTTGAGCTTGGAGCTGTTATTATTGTTATTATTAGATATTTTATTATTAATGGATTTAAATTGTTTAATTATGTAATCTCATTTCAATATTTTATATTTGATAATTATAAACTGTATGTAGTTAATTGATATTTGATTTTAACGATATTATAAAACGATTTATTGAGCATAATTTATAAAATTTATTCTAAATTCTGGCAAATTTTATATCTAAATGTTTGTTGAAGTTTTTTCTTTGAAGCATGATTGGTTTTGTAAATGTAAATGAAATTATGTTAAATATTTAATTTTATGTAAATCTTTATTGGGAAATAAAGGCTTAAATAAATAAATAAATATATTATTTTATGCGTGGTAGAGCCATGCTGCAGCTATATTAATAGCATAACTAGTTGTAGTAGGAATAGGTCAGCTTGACCGGAGAAGGACCACACTCTCACAGAATACCAGCGTAAAATAGTAGCTTAATGATGGTGTGTTTCGTAAGGTGAGTGTGGAGAACCGGAGACCCTTTTTACGGGAAAAGAGGCATTCTATCTTAGTACTCTTAATCGTACTCTAAATCACTAAACAAACAATCGTAGTCCAAGATAATGCCAAGTCAGTTCAGTTTACAGATCACTTCCAGTCCAAATAATGCCAGGTCAGTTAAGTTTGCAGGTCGATTCCAGTCCAAAAAGCCAAGCCAAAAGTCGATAGTATGTACGAGGGCCACGTAAGTTAAATTGGGAACGGTGCGCAGCAAACAAAGGAGCAGAGCGTACTGAACCGACTTGCTGAGAATAATAACAGCTTCTCTACCTGCCCTGTTGTTGTCTCTTTTTGACGTAAATATCTCTATCTATCTATCTCTCTCTAACATCTAAGGTATTAATGCCCTATTCGAATTCCTAGAAATTGTAACAGGAACCCATTTTGGGCATGTAGTAAAAGTGATTACTGACAATTACAATTTAAGGAATTTGGCCCCTGTTTAGAAATAATAGGCCCATATTTTTTTATAACTTGTTTTCCTAGAGTATTATACCATTTTGAAATGTTGGTTAGTTGCGTCAATTTTTAAAAAAACTTGCCATACTAGTGTTCATACTTTTTTTTACACCACGATAAGTTAAATTTGGTTAAAAGTAAAAGTCTTCAAAAAATTTAGGGAATCAAAAAAGTTTCATTAATTTTCGTGATAAAACAAGAGTTATTCTGGAGTTTTTAAGAATTGTGGTAGAAAGCAGTACTATTCAGGTTGCCTATAAAAAAAAGAAAAAAATATTTAAAAAATTGTGGTCATGGTAGTGAAAAATATCATAAACGTTCTCAATTTCTGAAGAATTTCATTTTTTTTATATAACTTAAAATATAATTGGGATATATTTTTTTTCTTTTTTTCCCCGATTAGTCCGGGGCAGGTCTATCCTCCGGTGCTGGCTTATCGTTGAATTTTGGGACACGTTGTAGATGTAGATGTCTATGGGCCACAGCAACCACTTACCATCAGGTGGACTGTGTGCTCGTCTGTCACCCTTATTCTACAAAGAAAATAATTTGTATAAAATATGATCAATAGATTTATTCATAAATCACAAGCGTTAATCTCGTTAAAACTGCTCCGTCCATAAATAATGCGAGCTAAAATTAAAATAAAATAAATGTCTTGTGGATAAAAAACAGAGCGAGAATATTTCAAATTAATGAAATAATTTAGACATTTTTAAATTATTTTTAAAATATTATACTATGATTATATAATTAACTTTCTAAAAAAATTAACACCGACAACAAGAATAAAAAAAAACAATAAAGTAATTAACACATAATAACTTCTGAAATCAGTGCTGAGACATAATGCATCAAAGCAATAAGACTCAAACTTTAAAAGCTGTTTTAAGTAGATATTAATTTATGTTTTTTTTAGTCGTATTTACTTTTTTTTTCAATTTTAAGTTACTTTACTCTTGAGAGTGAATTAAGAAATATCAGATGTATGAATTATCAAATAATTTGAGGTAACAACTGGAATGTTGTCAAAGAAGATTATTAAAACTATATTTTACCATTTAAACGGGTGATGTTTTTAAAACCTTAGTACCTACATGCCTTATCTTTTTAAATACTTAGTAGTGAGAGTGAGGTATGGTGGGTTAAGGGGAAATCTAAAAAATAATATTTTAAATGAATAGGTAAAGGGAGATGTGTTATACCCGCCTTAAAGTTGTCACACATTTGCAAGACCGTTGTCTGGAGGTTAGTCAGTTACGCACCGTCCTGTGTCACGGCTAGTAGTTGTTTCAAGTGCGATAAAAACAATTTACTGCATGAAAAATATACTTTTTATTCTTTATTTTTGGTACCTGTCACATTATTTCCACACGTCTCGAATTTACTGTGAGAGAATTCCAAAAGGCATTAAGTCCGCACTATGTAATCCCTTTCATTAAGGTATTTTAAAATAAAGAATAAATAAATAAATTATGCCGTCTTATGTGTTCAAACATAACACAAAAACGTAAATGGTATAAATTTACTTTTTGTGTTATGTTATATCACCTATAGATATAATTTCATTATATTCGTTACATCATAGTAAGGTCGACCACTGAACATACAATTTCCAGTTGATTGCCTCACAAGAGCGTTATTTGCCATAGTTATCAGGCTTGGCAAACAGGTTGGCAACCACAGTATTTATTTTTATTTTATGGTTGTTATTAGGACGATGCTGCTGCCCATTTTCTATTTTGTCAGCCTCTGTCGCCTTTTATGACACTCACGGGACGATATGTGATTGTGGATATTCTAACACCCCCACTATACAGTTGTTTATTATATAAATAAAATAATATAATTTACATCATCATCAAAATCGTATGTATAGGTATGTAGTATGCGATGCTATTATTGGGGCGTATGACTCGTCTATTTAGGTACTAGTCATTGCATATGTGCCTTTTGTTTGTTAAAAACATAGACTTAGAATATACTGGTATATAGACCGACATAGTGTGCAAAGGAGAAAAATATTCCTTATGTCATAAAATAAAGATAGAAAAGGATACCAAATCTCATGACTCTGTAACAGATTTTGAATTACAGATCGGCACAAGTCGGCAAGCAAGAAAGAGCTCCTAGATATTTTGTAAGTTTTAGTAAGTAATTTTTTTCCAAAATGGTTAGTTGGAATCCAAAGAAGAACTCAATAATTTGCAGCAAACTTTTTTTGAGAAATGAATTGAATTTGAAATTGAAAATAAAAAGTAAAAATTTTATTAAAAGGAGTCATTTCATTCAATCGTCAATCACATTATTGGTACCAGTAAATATAATATTGTTATAATAAGACTTCAAACATTTTACTTTCAAAACTTTAGATAAAATTAGAGACAGATTAAACATTATTAAACTGTAGTACATTAAAGATACAAAAATATTGAGATTATCCTCTTGAAGCCATTAGGAACCCAACTAAATATCTATTTATCAACCAACATACATTTATAACCTTCCTTAACCAACCGCACAGCCTCACGGTCACACTAGTACAATATTGATAGCATTATGCTATTTTCCCAAAGGGGTTGAGTGGTGCTAAGAATTATATTCGTAAGTCACAATGACAAAACTTTTAGCGTAGTTAGGTATAGATATTTAGTAATGCTCCTGAAGCGCCACTGACGACGCCTGCCCATGAGACGCGTTAGTATAAATTCCATAGTATCAACTCACAACGCTCAATGCCCGATTTATGCTTGAAGACTGACGACATTGTGCCGAAGGCTTAAATATCGTGGTTCATCGCCTGCAGCGTTCTTCGTAGAGAAGAGAAACTCGTGGTTAAGTAATAGCTGCGCGGAAGAATAGATTTGCAAGATTAAGTTGCAATTGCCGCAGTCAGTCCTTGTATGAGTGAACATTTTCTTAACATACCGAGATTGAGAGAATAGAGAGTGCATCTGTATTCTCAGACATTTGGTGCATTTTACTCTGTTAAGATCATTATGTTTTCAAAATTCATGCAGCTAAAATGATAATAAGTTTATTTTTACTTTATTCTTTTCAGGGAAAAATGAAAGAATATAAACATGAAGCACGATGAAGTCTCATAAACATACGAGTATTGGCCTTTAAACAGCGCAATCTTATTTAACTGATTTCCACAAGTTTTCTTACTTAAATTATTAAGTTTACATTCATATTTAAGTCGAATGTTGAAATAAACTTCTATGATGTATTTATTTAAATAAAACTAATTTTACGGATTTTATCGCGTATATTAACTTATTTTACATTCCCGACGTTTCGAGCACTTTACAGCACCCATGGTCACGGGGGGGACTGAGGTGTATGACGTCCCAATGTCATAGTTAACCACGGCTACCTCCAGATTAAAAATTATTAATTTTTGTTCCGATCTACGCAGTATGAACTTACAGTATCATGAAGTCTTGCAGTTGTATGCTTGGGATGGGATTTAATTTTATTAATTATGGGATCCCAAGCAGATGGTAGCACCCAGCCATCTTCTCTATTGAAATTAGGATGTTTCTTGATTTCAATAGCCTCGTGAATCATCCTTGGAAGGAATCGGTGTTCTTTAGCGAGGATTTGTGGTCTATCAAATCTAATGTAGTGACGGGGGCGATCCTGTACGTGTTCACAGACTGCAGACTTCCCGGAGCGTCTATTCTTCACATCAGCTATGTGTTCTTTAACACGGGTTTTTATAGATCTTTTAGTTTGTCCTATATAAGAGAGACCACATTCACAATCAAGCTTGTACACTCCTGCATCTTGCAGAGGAATATTACACTTGACTGATGGTAAAAACTGACTAATCTTCTTCGGCGGCTTGAAATATGTTTTAATGGAAGCACGCTTCAAGATGTAGCCAATCTTGTCAGTGACACCTCTGACATATGGCAGTACAGCAGGCACTCGCTCGACTGTGGCCGGCTTCACTCGTTCACTGTGACGTAGGCGCGGGACCCGAAGCTTATTGTCGTGCAAAACTTGCTTGACGTGTTGGAGCTCGGCGGCCAGGTATTTACTGTCACAGATCCCTCGTGCTCTCTGAAACAAAGATTTACCCACGGTAGCTGACTGTGAAGGATGGTGGTGAGAGTCACCGTTTAAATATCTATCTGTATGGGTCTTTTTTCTATACACAGTGTGGCTCAAGGTGTTATCAGGATTCCGAATTACTAACACATCTAGAAAAGCTAAAGAATTGTTTGCCTCTAACTCCATTGTGAACTGAATTTTAGAATTTAAGGAGTTAAGATGGTCTAGAAATGCAGTTACTTTATCTAAAGGGAGAATTGTGAAAGTGTCGTCTACGTACCGCTTGTAGAATCTTGGGTTAACGGGAGAAGTACGCAGGGCTTTCTCCTCAAAGTCCTCCATGAATATATCGGCGACAATGGGAGATACAGGTGAGCCCATCGCCACTCCATCTACTTGCTTGTAGAACTCCTCCTTCCACAATAGGTAGCCAGATGTAAGGCAGTGTCTAAGTAATACTGCATATTCTACGGGCATGTTGTTTTGCTCTAGCCTTCTAGTCACAATCGAGATGCAGTCTTCAACAGGTAAGCATGTGAATAGAGACTGCACATCAAAACTGACCATAGTTTCATTGTCTGCCAGATGTAGGTCTTTAATCTCGCTGACAAAATGGTAGGAATCCTTTGTGTGTGCTCTTGTATGTCCCCTGAGCGGTGAGAGTATATTCGCTAAGTGTTGAGCCAATTTGTAAGTTGGTGAATCGATTTGGCTCACTATAGGACGTAGTGGAGCATTGGGCTTGTGTATTTTTGGTAACCCATACAATTTCGGTGGTTTGACACACGTAGGTATTATCGATTTTACGTCTTCTTCTTCTTCTTCCTTTATGGCGGTTACGATGAATTCGCCAATGACATGTTATAAGCGAAAAGGTTTAATGGGGACACAAACTCTGCTTAAAAAGGGGAAATTGATAATACAAGAGATGGTAACAACAAATATTATGTGAATGATTTTGGTCAACTTATCTGTTGAATTACCTAAAACAAAAGACAGACAATGTTGTTAAAACAATACTAATGTGTTATTATATGACAAACAAATTACAGTTTAATATTGTTAGAATTAATAAAATCACATAAAATATATACAAAAGAGGTATTTGTGAAGATTACAAGGGAGTTAAAGTCTATGGGACGAGGGATGTCAGGGGGCAGATAATCGTAAAGAGATGATGACAATTTGGTGCAGTTAAAAAAATATGGTTAGTGTTTCCCTCATCTAAACCACATTCGCACAGAGAACTATCCCTAATCCTGAGTTTAGCTAGGTGCACATAGGTACAGGCGTGTCCAATTCTCAACCGGCAGACAATAGAAGTAGCACGTTTGTTTGCTTTATTAAATAAGAAAAACGAAGGTCTTTATGGAATATTATCTTGTATAGCAGCATAGTGCTTGCCTTTTAGTATCTGTGATGCTTTCCATATTTCATTCCATGTGTTAACAAGCTTTTTCTTAGCAAGGGGAAGCAAGTCATGGGAATAGGCAATATTTAGTGGGGTGCCATTTCTAGTGGCCTCTTTGGCACACATATCTGCTTTTTCATTTTCACAGATACCACTATGGCTAGGTATCCAGGCTAAACAGACAGAAATCCCTTTAAGATGACACCTATACAGTATGTTTTTAATATCGAGAATTAGGGGAAATTTATATTTGCTTTGGAATTGGTTAGCCAAAATAGCAGATAAACAGCTCTTAGAATCACTAAAAATCACTGTCTTGTCTAGGCTATGTGATTCAACATATATCAGAGCTTCATGGATTGCAATTGTCTCAGCAGTAAAAATGGAACATAATGAAGGGCACTTAAAGCTAAGGATTATTTTAAACCTGGGGATCCAGACAGCTGCACCAGTACAGCCATCATCAGTAATTTTGGATGCATCTGTATACATGGTCATCCAATCTTTCCAATTTTTCCCTATGGATTCTTTTAATTTTAATTCTGCCCCAGGGGAACCTTTTCTGATATCTAGGTCGAGGTGAATGTTAGCTTGATATATAATAGCTTCAAAAGGAGTATTAAAGAGTGGGCTTGTATTGAATGAGAAAATGGGCCCAGGAATTTGGAGAGACGTAACTAAGCTATTAATTAAATGTGGACAATCTTTATGGAGCCAGTACCTACTTGTAGATAAGAATTCTGAGAGGAGGTGCAGCCTGGGAATTAGGGGATGAGAAGAGAGTTGACAGACCTTAAAGAAGAATCTGTCTGAAAGATATTGTCTTCTTATGTTGAGAGGAGGATCAACACACTCTACCTGAAGGGCATTAATCGGGGAAGATTTCATTGCACCAATTATAATGCGGAGACATTTATACTGTATCTTGTCTAAACTTTTAAGTGATGATTTATTGCATGGCTCTAAAAGAAAGCATCCGTAATCTAAATGACTACGAATTACAGCATTATATAATAGCTTTTGTGAAAAGGGGTGAGATCCCCACCATACTCCTGAAAGGGAACGAATAATATTTACATTCTTCTCACACTTTTTGGAAATGTATTCTATGTGGTGTGTAAAGGATAATTTATTATCTAGTACCACACCTAAAAATTTTACCTTGTCCCGAATAGGAATAGGTAAGCCGTTATATAAAACTGGAATATTAGGGACATTCTTATGGCGAGTAAAGATCACTATACTGCTTTTGGAAACAGATAGAGATAGACCATGATCAGTTAACCAGCATTGTAAATATTCCATAGTAGAATTTAACTGGGAAGTAGCTGTAGTTAAGTGGTCTGTAGAAATATATAGGGCTAAATCATCTGCATACTGTAGGACATTACAAAATGAATTGACCGCAAGATCTAAATCGAAAGTGTATATAGTATAGAGAATAGGACTGAGGACTGAGCCTTGTGGGAGACCTTTCCAAATATGTCGGGGGGGGAGTAGTGAGTTTTGAAAATTTATTAAAATAGACCGAGAAGAGAAAAAGTTTGATATATAGTTTACTATCTTCACTGGTATACTCAGCTTCAGCATTTTCTGCCTGAGTACAGGAAGAAGTACATTGTCGTAAGCCGACGAAACATCGAGAAAGACTCCAATAAGATATTCATTTTTCTAAAAAGCAATACGAATGTCAGCTACCAGTGTACTGAGGCTATCCATAGTGCTTAAGCCTTTTCGAAATCCAAATTGGCTTTTTGGTAAAACATCCTTACTCTCTAGGAACCATTCTAACCGATTTTTTATCATATGTTCTAATATCTTTGCCATTGTACACGACAGTGCAATGGGTCTATAACTTGAAAAGTCCTCACTGGCTTTACCTGGTTTGAGGATAGGAAGTATTATTTGGGTCTTCCATTCTTTGGGAGGAATTCTTGAGTTAAATATGTGGTTCACAATGTCAAGAAATGCAGTTTTAGTTATTTTACTGCTATTAATGATAAATGAGTACGGAATTCCATCTACTCCTGGAGAGGAGTCCTTAAGACCCTGAAGAACTGTAAATAGTTCCTCATAAGAAAAGGGGGCATCAAATTTATCTAGAGACTGTATAGAACGAGAATTAAATACTAAACATTCAGCTTGCGTAGGCGCTGAAGGAGGGGCGAGATTAAGAGCAAATTCTTCCAGCCAAATTGAAGGGTCATTGGAAGATACATTCTGTTCAACTGCCTTAGAACAGCGATATCTTTTAATATTTATCCAGACTAGAGAAGAAGGTGTGGAAGGAGATAAGTTAGAACAAAACCTATGCCAGCCGGATTTTTTTTTCTGAGATAACAATTTTACCGTTTCAGCTGCTATTTGTTTATAGGAAATATAGTTTTCCATGGTCATTGATGAAGAGTATTTTTGTTCAGCTTCTTTCCTTTTTTTGCAAGCAGATGTGCAATCCTGGTCCCACCAAGGAGGAGAGGCCAAATTGTTTCTGTAGGGTTGTTTTAAAAGAATAGTCTTATTGGCGGAAGATAATAATGCATTTTTGAATTCTGTATAGACGGAATGTATATTTTCATCATGCAAAGAAGGAATTGTTGATATCGCTTGATCTAAGACAGAAGAATAATGATGCCAGTCTGCCTTTGACAAATTATATTTTAACCTGGGTTGAATTCAGAATTTGCTCTTGTAGAGTCAACAGAGGTGATAAAAATTGGATAGTGATCACTACCATGTGAATTTGGTAATGTTTTCCATGTTAGAAAGGAAACTAAGCCAGGAGAACAAAGAGTCAAGTCCACCGCGCTTCTTATATTCTGAGATGGTGAAACACGACGGGTAGGAGAACCATCATTAAGAATACATAGATTTAAGTTGTCTATCGTATCTAGAAACACAGATGATAGTGAATCGCAGTGATGGGAGCCCCATGAAGTATGGTGAATATTAAAGTCTCCCATGATAACAACAGGGGGAGTTAGAGAGGAAATAAGATTACAAAGTTCATTTAAGATGGTAACATTAGGATTAGGAATGTATACAGACAGAAAAGATATGTTGAGAGCTTTGACTACAACAGCATTAATTGAGGAACTGTGGGTAGGAAGAGGTATAGAAGAATATGTGATTTTTTTTTGAGATCAGAATGGAGGAACCAGCATGTCCATCACTCCTATCATCCCGAAGACATGAATAACCTGAGATCCTAAATTGGGAGTCAGGTTTAAGCCACATCTCCTGGATGGCAAGAACAACTGGACTAAATTTGTTAATAAGAAATATAAGTTCATTCTTTTTATGTTTGATACTCCGACAATTCCATTGTAGAATTGTGAATGTTGCTAGTTATTGAAGTAAGCTGAGTAAGTTTTTGACGTAGACTAAGAGGAAGTTCTGCGTCACTAAAACGGGAAATCATATTAATTAACATTGATATCATAAGTTTACAGAAGTTATCGTTATTAGAAATGTTGTCATTCCCCAGTAAAGCACACCCATTTGGAAGGGACAAAGTAGGATTCTCAACAATTTGCTGATGGGCTGCCTTATCATATCCAGAATTTAATGATTGTCTGTAAGTACGTTGGGGAATAAAGATAGTTTATTATATGACATAGATTGTGTAGTGAAGTATTACGAGGCGGGCTTCTTGTTGTGTCAGCAAAAGATCTACGTACGAAAGGGAATCTAGCTGCAGCTTCTAAATATGCTATATTTTCTTGGGACATAACTAGCTTAATAGATTTTTGTCTTAGATGTTCAGGGCAGGTAGGGTCTTTTGTTGTGTGGGGTCCTGAACAGAATAGACAAGTAGGAGTTTGCCTAGTACATGATAAACCTTCGTGATTCTGTGCACATACAAAGCAGCGCGGGGATGATCGGCACTGGGAAGTAACATGGCCAAATCTGCAACATTTATGACACTGAATGAGTGGCAAAACATATTTTTCTACTGGCATAGAGGTGTAAAAACAGTAAATGTGGGATGGAAGTTTTTGTCCAGAAAAAGTTAGAACTACTGTCTGAGTTGGAATCCATGAAATGTTATTGCTGTCACTCACTGATCTTCTATTGAGTCGGCGAGCTTTAATTATAGCACCATATCCAGAGGGAATTTCTATAGCTGCTATTAACTCTTCTAATGTCCACTCTATGGGAAATTGTCTGACTAGCCCCATACGAGTGATATTATATGAGGGGATAGATGCTTCATACTTAGAAGTCTGAAGAGCTGGGTGATCAATAAAAGTGTTTGCATCTGCTGCTGTTTTAAACTCAACTGATATCCTGTTTCGTCCAACTTTTTTGACTCCGTCACTAACTATATTTTTAATATTATTATGATACAGAAAGTGACCGAATTTGATTGGTTTCAGAGTTACTCCGGATACTTGATCATTTGACGTTTTACTTACGTGAACTAGAAAAGGCGCGGTATCATCTTGCGAGTACTTTACTTTTTTATTATTAAAGTCAGGATGGGTATATGATGATTGTACTGAAGGAAACTGTTGGTTTGGATCAGTAATAATTATTTTTTGTGGATGGGCGGGACACATTACTTACTTGGGCGCGTTTACGGTTAATAGGATCTACATTATCAATGGGTAAAGAAAAGGAGTCATTGCGAACCCTTTCGGGATCGGGAGGTTCGTCCTCCATTATATTTCTACAACTAAAACTTACATAGAAACGGCACAACTAAAAACACTTACTAATCTACAGATGTTAAAACCAACACCAAGACAAAAAAATACTATAGTAACTCAACAGCACTTATAAAACAATTAATTTAACGCGAAAAAACTACGGCACTTGTATCTCTCACTTAACCTCCGATTTTACGTCTAGATTTAATCTTTCGGAGTGTTTCTTAATGAGATTACTAGTTGTTTTGAGTGTGTTATTTGTTGGGTCATTTTTAACCTTTTTATAAGTACTTTCATCCGACAAAAGTTCTTGTATTTTAGAATTATAATCCGACGTATCCATGACTACCGTGGCGTTTCCCTTATCTGCGCGGAGAATCGTGAGTTCTCGTTTATTGCGTAGGTTATTCAACGCTTTAAATTTGTCTTTAGGTAGATTCGGTTTTGGTGCTGAGCTTCGACGTAATATAGACGAAATGTCTTGACGTATCGCTTCCAAATCTTCCTTTCGCATATTGTTTTTATATAAACAGTCCTCGACGCAGCAAATAATTTCTTCGTACGGTAATTTTTTAGGTGTTAAAGCAAAATTAAGGCCTTTCGATAATACTCTAATTGTTGCATCATCCAGAGTTTGTTTTGACAGATTATAGACCGCGCTTAATCTATGATCCGCGTTCGTAGTCAATGGTTGCGTTTCGTTCTCACGTTGACTCAGATGTTTGACATTTAATTTGGTCGTTAATTTTTGATATTTTACTATATGTTTGTTTTTGCATTCGTTATATTTATTATTTTTCGTTTATTTAACGTTTCGATGCAAACATTATAATCAAATGTCGTTAAAACTTCCTTTAACTCACTGAATGATGTGTCTATGGATTTGTTTATGGTATGTAGATCGGAGCGTTTTTGTTGGATTACCGTTCGTAACAACTTTTTACTTGCCTGATTTAAGATCTTAGCGCTTCCTCGAATGTCCTTTTTAGTAGATATTTTGACACACGTAGGAATGATATTATTATCGCGACATCTCTTCAAAAAGTTTAATGCTGTTAGATATCTTGCGCGCTTAGTCATGAGATCTTCTAATCGGCGAATTTTATTTGCAATTACCAGTCCGTACTGGTTCACATAATGATTTCTTATGTTTACGCGAACACTACACATTTAAATAAAACTAATTTTACGGATTTTATCGCGTATATTAACTTATTTTACATTCCCGACGTTTCGAGCACTTTACAGCACCCATGGTCACGGGGGGGACTGAGGTGTATGACGTCCCAATGTCATAGTTAACCACGGCTACCTCCAGATTAAAAATTATTAATTTTTGTTCCGATCTACGCAGTATGAACTTACAGTATCATGAAGTCTTGCAGTTGTATGCTTGGGTTGGGATTTAATTTTATTAATTATGGGATCCCAAGCAGATGGTAGCACCCAGCCATCTTCTCTATTGAAATTAGGATGTTTCTTGATTTCAATAGCCTCGCGAATCATCCTTGGAAGGAATCGGTGTTCTTTAGCGAGGATTTGTGGTCTATCAAATCTAATGTAGTGACGGGGGCGATCCTGTACGTGTTCACAGACTGTAGACTTCCCGGAGCGTCTATTCTTCACATCAGCTATGTGTTCTTTAACACGGGTTTTTATAGATCTTTTAGTTTGTCCTATATAAGAGAGACCACATTCACAATCAAGCTTGTACACTCCTGCATCTTGCAGAGGAATATTACACTTGACTGATGGTAAAAACTGACTAATCTTCTTCGGCGGCTTGAAATATGTTTTAATGGAAGCACGCTTCAAGATGTAGCCAATCTTGTCAGTGACACCTCTGACATATGGCAGTACAGCAGGCACTCGCTCGACTGTGGCCGGCTTCACTCGTTCACTGTGACTTAGGCGCGGGACCCGAATCTTATTGTCGTGCAAAACTTGCTTGACGTGTTGGAGCTCGGCGGCCAGGTGTTTACTGTCACAGATCCCTCGTGCTCTCTGAAACAAAGATTGTTTCAGATTGTTTCAAAGGTGATTCTCACCACCATCCTTCACAGTTAGCTACCGTGGGTAAATCTTTGTTTCAGAGAGCACGAGGGATCTGTGACAGTAAACACCTGGCCGCCGAGCTCCAACACGTCAAGCAAGTTTTGCACGACAATAAGCTTCGGGTCCCGCGCCTACGTCACAGTGAACGAGTGAAGCCGGCCACAGTCGAGCGAGTGCCTGCTGTACTGCCATATGTCAGAGGTGTCACTGACAAGATTGGCTACATCTTGAAGCGTGCTTCCATTAAAACATATTTCAAGCCGCCGAAGAAGATTAGTCAGTTTTTACCATCAGTCAAGTGTAATATTCCTCTGCAAGATGCAGGAGTGTACAAGCTTGATTGTGAATGTGGTCTCTCTTATATAGGACAAACTAAAAGATCTATAAAAACCCGTGTTAAAGAACACATAGCTGATGTGAAGAATAGACGCTCCGGGAAGTCTACAGTCTGTGAACACGTACAGGATCGCCCCCGTCACTACATTAGATTTGATAGACCACAAATCCTCGCTAAAGAACACCGATTCCTTCCAAGGATGATTCGCGAGGCTATTGAAATCAAGAAACATCCTAATTTCAATAGAGAAGATGGCTGGGTGCTACCATCTGCTTGGGATCTCATAATTAATAAAATTAAATCCCAACCCAAGCATACAACTGCAAGACTTCATGATACTGTAAGTTCATACTGCGTAGATCGGAACAAAAATTAATAATTTTTAATCTGGAGGTAGCCGTGGTTAACTATGACATTGGGACGTCATACACCTCAGTCCCCCCCGTGACCATGGGTGCTGTAAAGTGCTCGAAACGTCGGGAATGTAAAATAAGTTAATATACGCGATAAAATCCGTAAAATTAGTTTTATTTAAATGTGTAGTGTTCGCGTAAACATAAGAAATCATGATGTATTTAATTATTAATTACTAGCTGTTACCCGGGGCTTCGCCCGATTGGAACTGGGAAATGAACTATCCATTGCTTTTTGAATTGAAAGAAAACTGAGTTTTATAGATTTGTCAGAGATGCAGCCATTAAAAGGAAACTGAGCAAAATTGATTCGTCAGCCTATTTAAATGTCTTGAAACGCAGCGTATAGTAAAGCATGATAATAGCATGTTTATTCCAAATGAAAATGGGGTATTTTTTTAATTAAAGGAAACTCAGCATAATTATCCGTCAGGGATGCAGAATTTTGAAAAGAAACTGAGCTAAATTGATTTGTCAGAGATGCAGTTTTCTGAATTGAAAGGAAACTGAGTCGAATAAAAGATCCGTCAGAGATGCAGCCTTTTTAGTTAAAAGGAAACTGAGCTTAATAGGTCCGTCAGAGGTGCAGCTTTTGGAA
The DNA here is from genome assembly GCA_033319125.1 of Parnassius glacialis. Taxonomy (NCBI): domain Eukaryota; kingdom Metazoa; phylum Arthropoda; class Insecta; order Lepidoptera; family Papilionidae; genus Parnassius; species Parnassius glacialis. The sequence continues at coordinate 22,686,951 of JAVANC010000008.1, forward strand.
TTGAAAAGAAACTGAGCTAAATAGGAAATTTTGAATTGAAAGGGAAGATCTGTGGGAATTCTGATTAATTGATTATGAGAATTTTGGAAAAAAAATTAACTGAACACTATTTTAAGACGCTACTGTACACAATGTTATATGTTTTTCCATTCGGGGGAAAGAATGTGGAGATTCTGGGCATTTGACACACGCAAACATGCTACATACAGCTGACCATGAGAGAAGCACGGTTTTTCTAAGTTGACCCCCCGCTACCTGTAACGTTTGCCCTTGCGCTTTATTAATTGTTTTTGCAAAACTGAGCCTAATAGGGAACTGCAATCTTTTGAATTGAAAAAGAAGATCTGTGGGAATTATAGGGATCCGTGGTGTAATAACATTTTCACTTTTTCCTACGCCTGTCAAAATTGTAGCACTGATTATGTTCCGTCCAAAATGTGTCACACGCAGCCTGGTCCCGTTACATAACCGAGGAGCATCTAAATTTCGCATTAGCATGACTGGACACCTAATTTTAATTGAAGATTCTGTGAGGGCACACCTGACAACTCTAGAGAATTTTGAAACTCTACGAGATATGAAGTGCTCTGTTCTGTGTCCATAACTATGTCTACTGACAAATACTCTGTTATTTCTCCTGCTACTTCGTTTAATATATCTGAATTTATTTTGTTAACGCTCTCATTTTTTTGGTGCAAGAATCGCCCTTTCACATAATCATTTGTCTTCATGCATGTTGTTCGTTAAATCTGAATAAACGCTCGCAATTAATTCGGAATGACTCTTTACTAAATTACAAAAATCTCTCGTCAGTTTAACGCAGCCCTCAGCATCCGTTTCCAACCGCCCATCGCCAATTTTTAATAGTGTGTCAGCATAGTGTCCAGCATTGATATCATTATACAAATGCACTCTCATATTCGTAATTAAACTGAATTTTGTCACCTTGTTCCATAAAATAGACGACTTAAGTAATTCTTTAATTTCATCTACAGGTGTGTCTTTTTGAATGACAGGTAAAGTTTGGCGAAAGTCACCAGCCAGTAAAACCACCATTCCTCCCATTACATCGGTATTGCTGCGCAAATCCTGGAGCGTTCGATTAAGTGCTTCTACAGCTTTTTTTTTGCGACATTGTACTTTCGTCCCACACTAAAAGTTTGCATTGTCGTAGCATTACACCTCGTGCACTATTTTTGCTAAAGTTGCAGATCGGCGATTCTTCCTGGGCTAGATTAGAAGGAGTTTTAAAACAGAATATGCAGTGCGGCCCCCCGCTTAGCAGCGTGGCGGCTATACCGGAGGAAGCTACGGCCACAGCAATGTTTTTATCTTGCCGTACATGCGCTAATAATAAATTTAACAAAAATGTCTTCCCAGTTCCTCCAGGGGCATCTAAAAAGAAAAGTGCACCATTTTCATATTCAATTTGTCCTAATACTTTGTCAAAAACTCGTTTTGTTCGGGAAGCAAGCGGGGTACAAATTCGGCTACTTGCTGCTGCAAAGCTGGTATATCGTAGTTTGTTCACGTATAATTTCATCACTTAGTTCATTTTCGGTTGTTCGCTGAGAGCTTATCATTCCAAAGTCGCTTAATTTTTTTGCCTACCATTGCCATTACTTTTTTTTCAGTTTTTCCAAGTGCTTCATTATAAATGTGTTCATTGTATGTCATGTTCGCGTGTGTCTGCTGTAACCTTCGCAAAATATCTTACGCCATGTACTCTTTATATTTGTCTCACAATTCATGTGCATTACATAGCTCGCAAGATGATATGAGAGTTGCATAAAGATCCCTAATTTTGGCTGGTGACTGGCACTGCACAGCTTCCTCCATGGTTTCATCCCAGCGATTATCGTTTTCTAAAAGATGCAGAGCTTCACATGCTTCTACATAAGTTGCGCATTCCTGACCGTTGACAGTTTTAAGGTCTTTATATCCTGTAGGACCCCGAACATGGTGCAGCAGCAATCTTAAACAGAAACATTCAAAATTAGTTACATGGACGGTATACACACGACCAAGGGCATCTGATGACTTTACACCGGGCCAATTTGCAACAGGCGCGCCTTGAATACGGCATTTCTACTCCTTCCTAAATGTGTTCCAAGTATAATAACGGGGGACTTCAGAATATAACAATGTTTTTGCAAAGGGGTCGGTTTGACAAAGTTGAAAGAAGGCTGTTAGTGTAGTTTTTGGCGGTGATGCAATTCTTTCCTGGAAATTTCTTTCGGTGAAATATACATGCTCTCAATTTTCTAAGTGCACAGCAAGGTGAGTAACTGTTGGGTGCCATTCGTGTAAAGGGAAGCCAAGGAGACGCCACGCTGCCTCGTTACTGCTGACATAACGCCTGCTTGAAAGGTCTGTATTTCATTAACGGGATTTGCCTCACCTTCACTCCTGAGATTAAATATTGCTTGGTCGCTCCCTTTATTTATGTACTTACAGATATACTTGATTGCGCGGACAGAGCTACATGCTTCTACATTAAAGTGGGCATTAAACATTTTACATAGAATGGGCGAATATGGGACAATCCAGCTGTTATCTAAGGTTTCGAACGCTCCAGAGCGAGATTTGATTGTAACTTTCCTGCCACCATCTTCGGGAGCTCTGCGTCTGTATAAAGGGTAGCCATTGTCATTGTGAAACCTTTTCTTTTAATAGCTGTTTAGGGAATTTTTTTGTACATTTTCCTCTTTCATACATGGCGATATTGAATTTCGTGCTCCACATGGACCGTGAATCATATTTCAGGCGATGGTATCATACAATTCTTTATCTTGTTCAGGATCCGCAATTCCGGCGCTTATTATGTCGTCTATTTGGCTGGGCCGCAACTTCTCTTTAAGCCATATGAGAATGTGGGCATGCGGTATTCCTCTTTTTTGCCATTCAATTGAATACATGCAAGCATTGAAGCACTGCACCTCTCCGAAAATTTTCCCATTGTTAATTACATACATTAATTTTTGTACTTTTAATCTAAATACTCTAGCAACTAAATCTTGTTTGTCAGTACTTTTTTGGCCCGGCATTAGCTCTTCGGTTATTTCTTTCCATGTGGGATTGCAAGTAAAAGTAACAAAAAGATCAGGTCTTCCGTAACTTCGTACATAGGCGAATGCGTCTAGTGTGTACTCATGTAGGTAGCGGGGTCTGTTAACGAATGATGAGGGCAGAATTACCATTTTACCTAAATCTCTGGGGGTTTACATTGGTGTCGCTAGAAACTGCATGTTGTAAATGTATTTAATTCTCAACGCGCAGCTTTTTTGATTTAAAGATATATAACGGAGACGTTCACTTTCTACCTTCACATACATGTCTACCAAAAATTGATGAAATAATTGTCTACGCTGGGCTAAGAGGTTAAAATCATTTTCTCGCAACATAATATGATACGCATAAAAATCCACACATGATACTTTTTTGTTCGGAGCTTTTTTGTTCGGAGTAGGATCCTTTTTGACCGGGTTAATGAGTGGAATTTGAAAATGATAACCCTCTTGTCCTTTACAATAAATCAATGGATATTGCAGAGCGTCATAAAACTTGTGTGTATCGGCTACCCGTTGCAACGTATCATCACGTGCTCGCAAGACAATGTCTCGTGAAGAAAATTGATTACCACTAATTACGGCTGCTATTTCGTTTATCAAAGGTGCATTGTACCGCCTTTCATGCACTCCTCGAGGGGTCCGATCTGCGTGAATGACGACTTTATAATCGTCTTCAGGTAGGTTTTCTAAAGCAGTTTTAAATGTTTTGACTAAAATGTTACGTTCATGCAAGAATCTTTGAATTTTCAACACTGTGTCTCTCTCAACTCCCTGGATAAATTGGCAGCGACGGTCTTCCTCAATTTCATCGTCACCCATAAAATATACTTGTGAAAATTTATGCTGTTTGTTTTCAGCTGGAAAAAGTGAACCTATTCTATGATAAATTTGCCCTTGCACCGTAAATGAAGGCGAAAATCCCGGCATTATTATTTCCCGGTCAACTCCGAAGGACTTCATTTGAAAGCATGAGTTATATTTCTGGATTCTGTTTAAAAAGCGCCGTGACTTAGTATCATATATAAAAAAGAGTTTTCAAAGGTTCTTCTGGTTCTCCAAGTAACGGAAGAGACACTTTGCAATTGGAACAGCACATGCCTGCGGTCTCATCTTTCCATTTTAAAGCGCTGCAAAATCGACACGCCTTGTCCATCAGGCCGATAACAACTAACCTGTGAATTTTATAATCAATCAACGGATCATAATTGAATGCTGCGTCATTAAAAAACCGACCAATTGTTTCTTTGAAAATTTTGTCGACATTCACCTTAGAGCTGTGCATTTGCATCTCTTTGCGCCTGTGTCTTTCTGGTGTTTCAGATGCCCTTATAGTAGATTGACGTTCAGCTTGCTCAATGGGTCTGTGTTGAGTTTCATCAGGTATTTCCGCGGTTCTTTAAGGCGGCCTGACGTTCCGCTTGTTCAAATAGCCTTTGCTGACTTTGAGCAGGTGTTTCAGTAGCTTTTAAAGTAGATTGACGCTCTGCCTGTTTAAGACGCCTTTCTGACTTTGATCAGGTATTTCGGTAGCTCTTAAAGTAGCTGACGCTCTGCCTGTTCAAGACGCCTTTGCTGACTTTGAGCAGGTGTTTCAGTAGCTCTTAAAGTAGCTTGACGCTCTGCCTGTTCAAGAAAGCCTTCGCTGACTTTGAGAAGGTGTTTCAGAAGCTCTTAAAGTAGCTTGACGCTCTGTCTGTTCAAGAGTGCCTTTGCTGACATTGAGAAGGTGTCTCAAATGCTCTAAAAGCAGTCTGACGCTCTGCTTGTTCTTGCCTTCTTAGTTCAGCATCTTCTAAAGATTCTAGCGATCGAGCTAATCTTTTCGCTTGTCTTTGAGATTATACTCTTGAAAGGCTGGACTTACGTTTGCGAGGAATTATAAAGTAACAAAAAACCTATTATAAAAAAACGTTAAAATAGCTAAACGGAATTAAATTTCCTTTTAAATATTTTTTTTTAAAGCAAATCCAAAATATCTCAAAGACAAAATTAAATATTTTTTAAAATCAAAACAACAAAACCAATTCAAGACACAACACGAATCCAAAAACGATAGCCAAAAAAAATTGAACCAACTTAAACCCAAATCACAAAACAAATCGCAGAAAACCGAAATCTAAAGAAGTAGTCAATATAAATATAACCAACGAAAAAAGAAGTAAGTGTATAGGTACCGTATACACGATCTATTCTATTAATATTCCTTTGAAATATTGTTAAACAATCTAAAACAACGAAAACCAATTCACGATTCTAAATAAACAAAATCCAAAATCAAAGCCAGAGTCTAAATATGTATAAAGGAATACCAACCAAATTCAACAAAACCGATCCAAGAAAATACGCAAATCCAAAAATGAAAGCCAATATAAATCCATTCAACCTTAACCAAATCACAAAGCAAATAACAAAACAACCGAATCGAAATCAGGTAGTCGAATAAGCTACGAAATAGAAACAATTTAAGCGTATAGGTACCGTATGCACTATACGTTAACGCGCGGCTCAACGGCGGGAGTTAAGTACATGTCAGGAAACATTTCGTTACAGCGGGTTAAAAATCGAGTAACGAAATCTAGCGGAATCAATTTAAACTATACGTTAGTTAATAAGAACTCTCAAAAATATTTTTCTTATAATTTTGCACAATTTTGCTTATTGTAATAGCGATTAATTCATAATCACATAATAAGAACTGTATTCATTTCCGTTCAATAAATATTACTAAGGCTTATTAATGAGGCTTACTAAGAACTGTTTCTGCCACAGTTAAGTAATAGTAAAGGGTGAAAATGTGACAGGTGGTGATAGTATTTCTGATCCATACTTATAATCACGCCCGTTACCCTTGCGGGGTAGGCAGAGCATCAACGGATTACTTAATATCGTCTGCGAGGTTATCGCCTATTCTGTGAATTACAATGCACCAAAACGTTTGTAGAAAGTCAGCTGGTGAATTTTATCGCTCTCTTCCCGGTCCTGCGTGGAAAAATACAGATCCATACATATTTTATCTTAATTTTGGTAAAAAGACATAATAATCCAGATATTCTGACCTTCTGTGTTCGTCCATCGTACCGTCGTCCGTCTTGTAGAATCACGGTGGCGCCACCTAGCTGAATTTAATTTTGCAACATATTCGATTTTCCCACGGGAAAGAGATGTTTTTCCGCGGAAAAAAGTAGCCTATGTCACTCTACAGCCACCGAACTACTCCCATACCAAAAATTCATGCCATGCCGACGCTCTGTTGCGACGTGAAAGTGGGGGGTTGCGGCGACGTTAATTAAAAATAATCTATATATTTGTACTTACTCATCACGATATTTCTGGAACCAAAAGACCTAGGTTGGAATATTTCTTTTGCTTAGTAAAGGTCAGTTATGAACGAACTTATATAACTATATATATACACAACGTGTCCCAAAATTCAACGATAAGCCAACACCGGAGGATAGACCTGCCCCGGACTAATCGGGGAAAAAAAGAAAAAAAAATATATCCCAATTATATTTTAAGTTATATAAAATAAAATTCTTCAGAAATTGAGACCGTTTATGATATTTTTCACTACCATGATCACAATTTTCTAAATATTTTTTTCTTTTTTTTATAGGCAACCTGAATAGTACTGCTATCTACCACAATTCTTAAAAACTCCAGAATAACTCTTGTTTTATCACGAAAATTAATGAAACTTATTTTATTCCCTAAATTTTTTGAAGACTTTTACTTTTAACCAAATTTAACTTAACGTGGTGTAAAAAAAAGTATGAACACTAGTATGGCAAGTTTTTTTAAAAATTGACGCAACTAACCAACATTCCAAAATGGTATAATACTATAGGAAAAGAAGTTATAAAAAAATATGGGCCTATTATTTCTTAACAAACTAACAAATGACGGTCGGGTGTAATAAAAGTATTAGGTCTTGAAAAATGTTTAATATTTCAAAACAAATGGTACAAACACTTTCACGTGTAATTTTTTAAGTTATTAACATTATAGCAAATGTTCGAACTGTTTGCCACCAGCATTAATACATGCACGACATCGCCTTAAAAATGATCGTTTTATTTGTCTTGCATATCTTCTGCTATTAATGTAATCAGCAGCCTGAGTGATATTTCGACGAAGCTCGTCCAATGTCACAATGGGTTTTTAGTAGACCCTGTTTTAAAGACAACGCCAATAGAAGAAGTCCAGGGGGTTCAAAGCGGGTGAACGGGGTGACCATAAGATAGGACCAAGTCGCCCGATCCAACGCCCTGGATACTCTTGATTTAAATATTCTCGCACAGGACGGGCATAATGTGCCCGTCGTGTGCAGTCCAGTTTTCCATTTAATATGCCGGTCCATAGGTTAACCTTGAATTGATATTGGGATTTGTCTTGTCTCATCAAGTGTGGATTTTCATTACTATGTAGGTTGTGAAGATTTAAATACCCATCTTTCTTGCACGTTGTTTCATCCGACCATAGAATTTTGTCTAGGAAGTGGGGATCTTCACTGTGCCTTTGCAGCATTACACGGCAAAATGTGACCCGTAGCGGATAGTCCCGCGGTAATAACGTCTGCACACGCCTGTAGTGATATGGGTGAAGCTTGTGACGTTTTAATATTCGATGTGCAGAACTTTTCGGGATTCCTGTAGCTTCTTCTATGGCACGTACCAAAGTAGTCGAGTCATTTTCTATCTCATTGAGAACTTCTTCATCACGATCCAATCTAGGTCTTCCAGCGCTTATCCTATTGGATGGCATATGACCCTCCGAAAACGCTTGATGCACATTAATAAACACTCAATAATCAGGATATTTTTGAACATTTGGGTATTTTTCTCGATACAGTCTGCTAGCAGCGTCAGCATTATATCGGCATTCTCCATAGATTAAATGCATATTAGCGTATTCCTGTGGTGTGTACGGTTGCGGCATGTTAAACGCCAAAATGCGCCAGAACTCTAAATCACAAAACACACAATCGTAGTCCAAGATAATGCCAGGTCAGTTCAGTTTGCAGATCACTTCCAGTCCAAATAATGCCAGGTCAGTTAAGTTTGCAGGTCGATTCCAGTCCAAAAAGCCAAGCCAAAAGTCGATAGTATGTACGAGGGCCACGTAAGTTGAATTGGGAACGGTGCGCAGTAAACAAAGGAGCAGAGCGTACTGAACCGACTTGCTGAGAATAATAGCAGCTTCTCTACCTGCCCTGTTGTTGTCTCTTTTTAACGTAAATATCTCTATCTATCTATCTCTCTCTAACATCTAAGGTATTAATGCCCCGTTCGAATTCCTAGAAATTGTAACAGGAACCCATTTTGGGCATGTAGTAAAAGTGATTACTGACAATTACAATTTAAGGAATTTGGCCCCAGTTTAGAAATAATAGGCCCATATTTTTTTATAACTTGTTTTCCTAGAGTATTATACCATTTTGGAATGTTGGTTAGTTGCGTCAATTTTTAAAAAAACCATGCCATACTAGTGTTCATACTTTTTTTTACACCACGATAAGTTAAATTTGGTTAAAAGTAAAAGTCTTCAAAAAATTTAGGGAATAAAATAAGTTTCATTAATTTTCGTGATAAAACAAGAGTTATTCTGGAGATTTTAAGAATTGTGGTAGATAGCAGTACTATTCAGGTTGCCTATAAAAAAAAAAGAAAAAAATATTTAAAAAATTGTGGTCATGGTAGTGAAAAATATCATAAACGGTCTCAATTTCTGAAGAATTTAATTTTATTTTATATAACTTAAAATATAATTAGGATATATATTTTTTCTTTTTTTCCCCGATTAGTCCGGGGCAGGTCTATCCTCCGGTGTTGGCTTATCGTTGAATTTTGGGACACGTTGTATACAGTCAGGTCATAAGTATTGTCACACAGTAAAAACTTTTCTTTTAGAATGCTGGCCACAAAAAAGTTTATTGAATTCGAATTTGGAATTGTTCATGAAAATAAAACTGTATACTTTTTAGAATTTTACTCATTTTTAAATATGGAGTGGACGCTTAAAGAAGACCGTGTTGCAGTTATTGCGTTGCATCGTTACGGTTACGCGCTAATTCAAATTTTTGACATACTGAAAAATTTGAATATAACCAAAAGATTCGTTTATCGTACCATCAAACGATACAATGAAGACTCTAGTGTAGATGACAGGTCAAGAAGTGGTCGCCCTCGGTCTGTTAGGACTGCAGCAGTGATAAAAGCTGTGAAGGCGCGAATTCAAAGAAATCCCAAACGTAAGCAGAAACTGTTGGCCCTTCAGATGGGGTTAAGCAGAACCACGGTGAAAAGGGTGTTAAATGAAGAATTAGGGCTTCGGGCATATCGAAGAAAAAGAGGACATCGTTTGAATGCTCGTCTAATGGACCTGAGACTGAAGAGACGCCGCGCTTTGTTGAAGCGGTACGCGGGAAAAAAAATCGGGAAATTCTTTTTCCGGATAAAAAAAATTTTACCGTAGAAGAGAGCTACAACAAATAAAATGATAAGGTGTACGCACACAGTAGTGAAGAAGCGAGCAACCGTATTCTGCGTGTCCTACGAGGTCATTTTCCATCCTCGCTCATGGTATGGTTGGGAGTTTCTTATTGGGGCTTAACATTTTTGTGAGAAAGGTGTAAAAACGAATGCGGTTGAATCCTTTCAGAATGTATTCCGTAAAGCGATGTAACTGGTAGGTGCGCGAGTGTTCGAGTCTGAAGCCGAACCCCTCGCCTGGAAGAAGTTTATTAGCGAAGATGTATTTACAAAGGCGATTCAATATGAGTCGCTCGTAAACTTTCCACAGTGTGCTGAGGAGATTGATTGACCTTTAAGTAGAGGCTAAGTTGCGCGGTTTCTCTGGGTTCGTTTCGTGTTTTCGTTGGTTTCCTATTACGTCTGCCTCATTCCAGGAATCCAGGAAGGAGCAGCTGGAAAGAAGAGAGTCGAAAATGCCTACTAGGAGGCATACGAGTAGCGCGGAGAGAGATTTCAGTGATCTGTTGCTAATGCCATCGGGACCAGGTGCTGATTTCGTTTTGAGGTTTTTTATTACTTCTGTGACTTCATCAGCAGTCACAGGATCTAAAGGGTCGCCCGCAGATGGTAGTGCAGACTTACGCTCGACCTATTGGGATCTATCGTTTCGCTAAACGGAGTACATTGGTGTTCTCAACTGTCCGTGAGGCATTCGGCTTTTCAGAATCGTCAAAGGCGAGATCGGGGTTTGAGCCGGCTTAAAAGGCGGTATAGGTGAGGATTGCTCTGCTTTCAGAGCTCGGGTCGACGGCCAGAATGCAGTTTGAGATGGCTCGATATTCGTCAGCAGATTATCCTACTTATCATGTCTAAACTCTTTAATGCACTATTTCAACTCGTTTTGGAGTTAGCGCAGTCAGAATTTGTTATCTATAGTACGATAGTGATCATATTGTCTTATGGCCGCGTTCTTCGCTCTAATCAGTGGTCGAGTATCCCTCGAAAGCTTCGTGTATCGATTGCTCAACACACGAACCTTGCGAGAGTATTCTTTAACAGTAGAAGTGAAGTGGGCTGACAGGGTGCTAATCGCTTCATTGGCCTCCTCTGGCGAGTCTATCTTGTCAGGGTTATTGTCTTAGTGCTGAGATGTCGTAGACCTTGGGCTTACGCCAGCTCACGATGGTTTTGGTCTCCAGGACCTCACCTGTGGGTTGGCCTAGCTGCATTGGGTTGCTATGCTAGCTATGGTCCAAGTTGAGTTCTAATATTCTTTCAATGATATCGACAAATGGACATCTTTGAGTATTGCTAAGTCAAGGACTTCTGGTTGGTGACTGGTTGCGAATGTGTAGCGAGTTGTAGTCTCAGGCGCAATAACATCGAAGTTTCGTCACTCCGTGAGATCAAATAATACCATAACATTGGGATTGCTTGTACGCGAGTTCCAGAAAGAATGCCTACTGTTGAGGTTTCCAGCTATTATAACACTGGAGCCTAGATTAAGTAATTCTACAAAGTCTCTTACAACTATATGTTTTAGTGGCGGTAGATACACCGATGCGATGATGAGACCGATGGTGAGTGGCGGATGACCAGAGAGAGCTACGTTACATATAGAAACTTTTATGTTGGTTAACGTGGGAGGAGCGTCGATCGGTACGCAGTGCAAGGACCTTTTGTAGTAGGTCAAGGTGCATCCTCTAGGGCTGGTCAATATATCATTTCTAATTAAGGTGTAATTTGCGATCTTAGGGTCGCGAGGGCTATGATTCAAGAAGCTCTCTTGCACTAGCATGACGTCTCCATCGTGTTTACGCAGGAAAAGCGCCATCTCGTTTTTTGGTCTCTAAGGCCGTTCGCGATAAAGAATGCCACAGTTAGAGAGCGTGGTTTAGTTCTACCTAACGATTGTACTGTAATTTTGATGTTTAATTGAGATACTTGAGCAAACTGGAAAGACAAGTTAGCGTTGATTAAACCTATGTAATCAATCGTGGCGTTGAGCTTGTCTAGTGGGGTGGTCGCTCCGTGGATTTTGCAGGCCAAGGAGGATAATTTAGCAACTTTAATGTTGCTGATAAAGCCGCAAACTAGAAAGAATTCAACTGCGAAAGAAGACGGGCCTTGTGGGACGGCCTTCTGTTTTGGGGCCTGAGAAGGCTGAACTGGCCGTGAGGCGACAAGTGCCGGCGGTATCACCCAAGCGTTGGGTTTCATCGTGGAAGGCGCGAGAGGGCTAGCACCTTTCATGGAGGCCCCGGCGATAGGGGCGGGCATGGTGGCGATTTGAGGCACCGACGATCGCGCGGGTTTGGGGGCAGGCTGCTGAGAGTGAGATACACTGACTTGACCTGAGCGTCTGGGATGGCTTTTACCTCCGCGCTACTTCATTCGCGGCGCTTTGGAACACCCGCAATAATTTTCTGGGTGTCCCTCTTTGCGGCAATTGACGCAGCTCCGCAATTGTGCGGGAGGAGTCAGTAGTGCCGTGGTCACCTAGGCACTTGCAGCACCTACGCCTGGCTTAGCAGTTTCTGCCCGAGTGACCGTACAATTGGCATCGGAGAGCCTGGCCATAGATTTTCTTGTTTCGGGGAGCTACAACTGCAATCCCCGTTAAGTTGCATATGCGCGGGACGTTAAAAATCACCTTGCCTTCAGGAGACAGGTCATGAATGACAAGGCACAGGTTTAAGAAACGCTTTTTTTCAGTCTGGTGGTGCATCCTGTGCACCTCCTGGACCGGGAGATTTTGGGCCTTGAAATCCTCAAATATGGAGCCTGCGAATGACCATGCGTATATTGCTCTCCTCGGGGAGAGTTTACGTGTTGAAACATGCGGACGTCTTAAGTCATCTAATGAATTTGTAGACTACTAACTAACGGTGGTAGAGCCACGCAGCAGTTTTTGCTGTTGCACGTATGGGCCGGCTCGAGCCGGGTTGGTACCACGACCTCACAGAATACCGGCGTGAAGTAGAAGCTCTGCTTCTGCATTTCGTCTGGTGAGTGCAGGTGGCCGGAGGCCCAATCCCCCCCCCCCCATCAACATGGTATCGGAATTACACATTAGACAACCCCAGGAGGGTACCAGTACCCTTGGAGAATCCCTCTGAGCATCCACGACCATGTTATTCCAATCCTGAGCGTGGGTGCTCAGGCTGCCCCGCGTATTCTGGGGGGGGGGGGCAAAATTCCGCTCAAAAACATAACTGCTCAGGGCAAACTGAGCAACAATACCAAGGCGACCCCTGCCATACTATCCGTGAATTTCTGCAACATCAGGGGACTTCACTCTAACCTAAACGCCGTCCACTGCCATCTCGAGACGGCGAAGCCGGCCTTGCTCTTCCTGACCGAGACGCAGGTTTCCTCGGCAGTCTTGAAGGTTCGGACCTGTCCATCCTTTGGCTACGCGTAGACAGCGACGACCATCCGCGCGTCTACGAGTACCTCTATAGGTCCCATAGCGGTAATGCCGAAATAGACCGACTCATCGACCACGTCCAAATGGCTACAGATTCCTTGCTACAACAGGTCCCATCCGCAGAGATCGTGATCCTTGGCGATTTTAACGCCCACCATGCCGAATGGCTCGGTTCACGTTTAACCGATCATGCGGGGCGATCTGTTTATGACTTTGCCTTGGCATATGGTGTGACACAACTGGTTACTTCGCCTACGCGGATTCCAGATGTGGAGGATCATACACCTTCCCTGTTGGACCTTCTGCTGACCTCTCATCAGGACGGATATCAGGTTTCCGTCGATGCCCCTCTCGGCTCTTCGGACCACTGTCTGATCCGGAGTATGGTGCCACTCACGCTCCCTTCGCGGTTGCGTTCTGCAGGTTGCCGCCGTGTTTGGCTTTACAGGTCGGCGGATTGGGACGGAATGCGGTCTTTCTTTAAATCCTACCCATTGCTTCTCGCCGGATGATCCCAGCGCTCTTGCTTACTCTGTCACTGATGTGGTGCTACAGGGAATGGAACTATTTATTTCATCATCTGTGGTACCCATCGGAGGCAGATCTCAGCCTTGGTTTGGTCGCTCCTGTAAGACTTCATTACGCAGTAAGCAGGAGTGTTATCAAGCCTGGGCTGCGGCATCGGCGACTCGGGATGTAAACATCAGCATACTTAAAAAGAAGTATAACTTCGCCTCCAGGTCCTTCAAAAGAGTTATTGCCAAGGCAAAGTCAGAGCACATAGGCAGAATTGGCGAGAAACTAGTTCGCCTTCTTTCGGGAACCCGTGCATTCTGGTCTCTCGCCAAGGCTGTCCAAGGGAATTTCTGTAAGCCATCACTACCATCTATGCACAGGGAGGACGCCTCACTGGCCCATGACGCAAAAGACAAAGCCGATCTTTAAGGCTCCCTTTTTGCGTCCAACTCGACTCTTGATGACGGGGGGAAAACACCGCCGACCATCCCGCGGTGTGAGTGCTCCATGCCGGATGTGCTGTTCTCACAGCGCTCGGTTCGCAAAGCACTTCTCTCCCTGGACATCCAGAAGTCGAGTGGGCCTGACGGAATCCCCCCAATTGTGCTGAGGACGTGTGCTCCGGAGTTGGCACCGGTCCTAACGCGTCTTTTCCGGTACTCCTACTCCCAAGGCATAGTCCTGAATTCATGGAAGACAGCTTTTGTCCACCCGATCCCTAAAAAAGGCGACCGCTCAGACCCGTCCAACTACAGGCCTATCGCGATCACCTCCTTGTTCTCCAAAATAATGGAATCCATTATCAACTGCCAGCTCATCCGGTACCTTGAGGATTACCAGCTGATTAGTGACCGCCAATACGGTTTTCGTCGGGGTCGATCAGCTGGTGATCTTCTGGTCTACTTGACCCATAGATGGGCGGAGGTAGGAGAGTCCAAGGGGGAGGCGTTGGCCGTTAGTCTGGACATTGCGAAGGCCTTCGATCGGGTTTGGCACAAAGCGCTTCTTTCGAAGCTCCCTTCCTATGGGCTTCCCGAGAAATTGTGCAATTGGATCACCAGCTTCCTTGCAGATCGGAGCATCAAGATCGTTGTAGACGGTGCATGTTCTGACTACAAGCCTATTAACGCTGGTGTTCCACAAGGCTGTGTGCTATCACCAACGCTGTTTCTTCTGCATATCAATGATATGTTGCTAACTGGTAACATTCATTGCTATGCGGATGACAGCACTGGTGATGCTCTATACACCGGCCGTGCTAATATTTCTCGGGAAAACGTCTCCGAGTACCGGAATAAACTTGTGTCTGAAGTCGAGTCTTTGCTAGACAAAGGCTCGAACTGGGGGCGACTAAATCTAGTCCAGTTTAATCCTCAGAAGACACAAGTTTGCGCGTTTACCGCTAAAAAGAACCCCTTTTTCGTATCTCCTCAGTTTCAAGGCACTCCCCTGGTTGCCTCAGCCAGTATAGGAATCCTCGGTGTCGACATATCGAGTGACGTACAGTTTCGTGGTCACTTGGCAGAGAAGGCCAAATTGGCCTCTAAAAAGCTTGGCGTGCTCAGCAGAGCGGGACAGTATTTCATGCCGGCACACCGCCTTGAACTTCACAAGGCGCAGGTTCGGCCTCACATGGAATACTGTTCCCATCTCTGGGCAGGGCTCCCCAGTGCCAGCTCCTTCCACTTGACCGCATCCAGCGCAGAGCGGCTCGAATCGTCGACGACCGAGTCCTTTCCGATCGGCTCGACTCATTGGCGCTGCGAAGATATGTTGCATCTCTTTGCATTTTCTTTCGCATCTACCATGGGGAGTGCTCTGAGGAATTGTTCGGATTAATCCCAGCCGCCAAATTTCACGAACCCACATCGCGGCAGAACTCCCGATACCATCCACACCATTTGGATGATTGGCGGTCCACCACTGTGCGATTTAGAAGATGTTTTCTTCCTCGCACGACTTCCTTGTGGAATCGTTTACCATCAGCGATTTTTCCGGACCAATACGACTTAGGGACCTTCAAGAGAAGAGCGTACTCCTTTTTAAAAGGCCGGCAACGCATCTGAAATTCCCTCCCTGGTGTTGCAGTTGTTCATGGGCGGCGGTAGTCACTTACCATCAGGTGAGCCGCATGCTCGTTTGCCCCCTCTCCTATAAAAAAAAACCAACGTGTCAGTGAATGTTAACTCAAATTAGTTATTTTTCTCTCTAATACTGATACTAATGGCTCAACCACCAAAAATGTACAGGTGTTATTGGTTTCAACTCTTTTGGATTATTAGTAATTTGCTTAAGTTTTTTTTTATACGAAACTTGTTACACAACTTCTCAGTTCGGTTACAAATTATCCAAACTTATAGAGCATGTATTCTTCGCAAGAAGAACCCTTTACCCTGTTATGTATGCTTCGCTTAAAATTTATAGTCCAAGTCCCGAACTATTTCTCTGAAACAGGCTTATGAAACATGAACAAACTTAAACAGTTCCATGCCTCTTGAAGTAAATTAATATTGTATAAATGTTCGCCTCTGTAATATAGTTATAGTTGACATATAAATATAGTTAGCAAGCTTTTATCCGCCGCTTCGCTCACGTATATTTGGTAAATCGAAATTCCGCACATGAGGTGCTGACATCGCGGAGCTCAACTTATTTAATTTTTTTTAATTTTAAATTAAACTGACCAAATATTTATATATGCTGACCAATTATCAGCGAACGCTTCTCGATCGCACATATTTTTTATTTTTTATTTTTTTCGCGAATGAGGTGCTAAAATTTCTTAATGACCTTAAAAAACTTTAACCCTTAATAAATAAAATTCTAACGCTGACCAATTAATAAGACCGACTGACCTTTTATGACCAATTTCTGACCTTTCAGATGGTATAATAATTGGTCAATCGAAATTCCGCACATGAGGTGCTAACATCGCGGAGCTATTTATATTGCTAAAGTTTTTCTTTCAAATATTTATTTTAATATAAATGACAATATGGTGCCTCATACCATAGTACAAATGATTGGTGATGGAGTTTGCTTATTTACTTCGGAATTACGAGTATTACATTAACGGAATGCTTAAATGGAATTACATCCACTGGCATCGATACGTGATGACGTCATGTATCTATTTTAGGTTGTCGCTGTCGGGATTTTCTATGACAGGCCTGTTGAGCATGGTGTTGGTGAAAGATATGAACTGAAGGTGTCGGTTCCCATAGCGTTGCGTTAATATATCCCAGTATGAGTTATAGTTGGCTGCACTGATACTGAGATGCTGCACTATGTACTTAGCCTCACCTCTCATCTTGGACTTGAGATGTTGCATCATGTGCGCGTTATTTGTCATTGGATTGTTGTGAATGGCTTCCATGAAGAGTTCTTTGAATAAAACCCATTGAGTATAGTTGCCAGAAAATTCAGGCAATTTCAATTTGGCCGACCGTTCATTGATTGGCGACCAATGATTCGTTTTGACTAATTGGTGGGGTTAAATTGAACAACTATTGTTTCATAATTTTTCTAAAAATGCATAAAAATTTTGAGTTATAAAAGTTACAAAACGTTACGTAAACGTAATTTCTGTTCAGTTTGTCTCTAGTACCAATAAGTAGCCAAGCGGATATTGCGTAAAATGAATAACCTCGTAGTATGATCATCTTTATGGTCAGTATCGATACTCACTTACTAGCCAAACTACTCCCCACTTAACAACCTATCCTTAACGTGAGCCCCACTTTTTCTCACGCGGTCCGCCTCCATCTACGCTACCACCTTCGCTGCCTATGCCTTCACCACAAAGTACGCTGACTCCACATCCGCCTCCACCACTGTCTCCGTTCTCCACCTTCTCCGCCTCGACCACCTTAGAAAATATCGTTGCTGCCACCACTTCCGCTACAAGTCGTGGTGTTGTCAAGTTGTTGAGTTAACCGATTAATCTGTAGCTTGTACCGCCAAAGATACGAAATAGCAACGTCGCGGCTTTTTTTTTAGCCAATCCGATAAATTGCTGTGCTTTGACTGGCTCATTTATATTATCATTAAGTCGGATTAATATTTTGCATAAGTATTGCAAGGTGAATTTGTATATTGGATCAACTTCTGCGAATACTATTAAGCAGTCCCGTGAGTGTAGAAGTTGATCCAGTCGGAGCCACATTAGTTACCAGAGATGCATATTGGATCAACAAAAGGCGTCGTATCAACATACATTTTTAATATCAACAAACTGATAGCATTTTTTTGGAAGTGAGTTTAAGAATGATTTGCTTTACTTGTCTGATGGTTCATAAACGAATATATCCATAAAGAAAAAGAAAAAATTTAAGAAGATAGAAGATATTGGGTACATGAAATAAATAAACAAAGTGAGGAGTTTGGAGAATATGCATTAGTTAAGGAACTGGAAAATGACGACCAACAAGTTTTTTTTTACTTTGTTATGACAAAAGTGGAATTTGAGTTTCATAAAATTATTGAAAGTAATATAAAAATGAAAATACACTTTTACGGAAGTCTATAGGTACCAGAGAAAGACCCGTAAAGTGTAAAATTAAAAACTATTTTCCTATAAAATTTAAAGATATTCAGTTTTTTGTGTCTCCTGACAAATTAGGACGCAATGAATTTCCCTTTTTAAATATATATACGAGTATACTTTAATGACGCTGGGCAGGATCATGGTTTACAAATGTGTGCACAAGCACATATGCCCTTTTCATTCCCTCACTCCCATAGTCTGATGGGACGGTAAATCGAAACGAATATAATAGTTCACTCTCAGAACCAACGGTTTTGTAGGTACGTTCTTTCTGAAGCACAGTAGTAAAATACTCCGGGTTGCTGCTGAGAATGTATTAATAGAAAACCCATCTGTTTTAGGGCACGATCAAAGGTTAAAAAACTGTCCTTGCTTGAGTGTAGTTTTATTTTTTATTTGTTTGCAAGTAGAGGCATAATATAGATACTTACTTAATTTTTTTCATTTAGTTGTAATTAAGTACCTAATTTTAGATAGGCAATGGACTATAGTTGACATTTAAATATTTTTTTTTAATATTAAAGGCAATAAGGTGCCTCAGGTGTAGTGCCAATAATTGGTGATTCAGCTTGCTTATTTAGGTCAATCTCTTATCTGTTGTATGGAAACCAATATTGTTGACTTTTTTGTCGGAATTCGGAAGAAAATGCATTTTGATTTACTTTATTATGGCCATTTTTTTACAATATCAAACACATGCGTATAATTTACCCAATAATATTATAAGTACATCTCCTCCACGTTCCCACGCCGATCTAGACATTTTTTTTATTGGATAAGTGTGACAAACGAGCACACAGTCCACCTGATGGTAAGTGGTTGCTGCGGCCCATAGACATCTACATCTACCCTCGTTTACGTATCAAAATGCAGATGCGTTGTCACCCGTGAGGACTAAGATGGAATGCCTCATTTCCAGTAAAAAGGGACTCAGGCCACCTGCACTCACCAAGCAAAACGCAGAGGCAAACCTCTACTTCACGCTGGTATTCTGTGAGGTCGTGGTAATACCCCGGTTCGAGCCGGCCCATCCGTGCGATAACAAAAGCTGCCGCGTGGCTCTACCACTGTTAAATCGACATCGCAGATCGACTTTACGTCGGACGCGTGTGATTGCGTTGCATACGAATTACTATAAGTGTCTTTCTAATGCATAGTTTTTCATATAAAATCAAGAGTCCAGACATCATAATGTGTTGCATACGTTGCGTACGTGGGATCAGCCTGTCTCTACCATAACTTTGTTATTCCGTGCGAAAGGGTGGTTTAATATTTTTTTCTGAATATCTATTTTTAGAATTGGAATTTGTAAAACGTTAAATTTATTTACTCACGAGTAAATGGCGATTTATTCTTAGAATATGATTTACTCTCGTTTGGTCAATACACCATAAGCCATTTTAAGACAAGAGCATGGAAATTGTAACGAGAAAAAAGGTATCGCCTAAGAGGCAAGTCTTTGAAGAGTACTGTTACAAAGTTTATTTAAAAGTTATTTATTTATTTTAACTTTAATTAAAACGCTTGAACCAATTACATTAATTAAAAACAACATATTCATTCTTCTCGGTTACAATATTCAGGTATTCAGAGTTCAGACAATGTTACGTTCCATTCATCCGCAAAGAGGTCGCACTCAGCGTTTGTGTTCAAGTGAGCGTTCAGTGCGGCGAGGACACGGGGAACAGGCGCTTTGGCGCGCGCAACGCTGCGACACAATTCGCCATAGATCTATCGTCCCGCGAATTATTTTACACGCCATGATAGCTTGTTGACTATGATAACTCATTGCAAGTATGCCGTGTTTGCTATGAGTTGTAACTCAAAACACCAAGGAAAAAGGAGACAATTTATTTTTGTATGGAGAATGAGCCCACCACAAATTTTAGGGAACCTTAATGAAATGTATGTCGATTTATTCCTTATCATCTATAGATTACAAAATTAATATTAGTTTTATCGCATATAACGGTAATACTGATAATTTAAAAATTAAAATATGAATATCACAATAACCTAAATACTAAAAGCTATTTTCTAGTAGTTTTCGATGATATTATGAGTAAGAATAGTATATATTATAGAGTAGATAGCTTAATAATTAATGCTATAAAACAAAGTGGTAGGTACATTCAGCATTTATAGGTACTTTAAGATTGATGGAAAATCATTTTTGTAGTTCGAGGTCGAGGCAGTTGGCTGTGTGCCCGTCCACTACACACTAGTCGCTTGTTGTACCAGCTGGGAGAGCCTCAGCAACAAGGCAAAATTCCACGCCTCTCTCCCAGCGTGGTCGGTCTTCTGGTATGGGAACAGTCAGTCCTGAAGGCAGGCATTAAAGTCCCCTAGAAAACTAACTGTGCATTAGGACATCGATTTAGAGCCACATCAGAGGCTTCACTGAGGTGTTCAAACAGCCTAGTTGCCTCCTGGTCACCGCTATGCTGTCGGTAGACACAAGAATAAATAATTTTATCTATTCCTGTGTCTATCAATACCCAGATTGTAGAGAAAATGGGGTCTTCAAGGTGACGGAGACGCTTACAGCAGATGTCGTTGCAGACGTAAACACAAAGTCCGGCGCATTATGTATGTATACGTTAATGTATACTCAGGGTAGCAACGGTACGCCGCATCAAGAGAAAATCTGATCTGCGTATCAGTCAAGAAAATTAATTGCGGCTTGTCAGTCTCAAGGTGGTAGTGAACTGCATTGAGATTACAGTGCAGGCCTCGGAGGTTTGTGAGGTGCACTTTGATGGAGAGGGAGTGCAACTACTGAACAAACTTACTCTTTTTTTTCCTGTTTTTCTTAAATGGTGGGAGTGAATAGGTTGAGAGAATGGCAGTTGGACGAGGCGTCACATATATAACCTTGGGACGCAAACAGAGTTACAGCATCGATGGTAACTAGCATGGAGATCGCAGAGACGCCCGAACCCCCTGGAAATCGCCACCAGGCCCTCTCCTTCGGTCGCCAACTGGCATGGTAGAGCCATCCAAGGATTTTTCGTAAGATGACGGGCCTTTCATGAGTGGTTGGCTCATTAATTGGGCCCCCAACTATGCACGGTTGGCCAGCGGTGCAACCGTGCTTCGGGTCCCGCTAACCTCCATAACCAGGCACCGGACATTAAGAAACCGCCGCGTCGCAACCGTTTTGTATGTGCAACGCAACTGTCCAGACTCATTTTCCCTAAGAAATGGGTTTCACCTAACATCATACCGGAACACGATTTGCATCATTTGGCGGTATGTCTTTGCCAGGTGGGTGCTAATTAACCCTCGGCCGGACTTCTCACTAGTAGAAGATCAAGCTACCACCATTATATAGTGTTGCTTGTTTAGCACTATCCATGGGATACGTGTAGGGAATCAGTTAAAGTGGCGGGAAATTTGAAATTGGAACATTCGTATTTTTACTTGCAAAAGAACATGTTTTAGTAGTTACTTGTAGTGTTTGTTCTATTGATATTGATATGTGCTTTATTTATTTTTGTTTTACTTTCTTAAAGAAATATCAACACATCTTATGAGAACTTTTTAATAAATGCCCTTTAAATTTGCTATCTAGTGATTGTTATTAAGACCGTCCAATCTTAGGTACCGTTCTCTGAGAGGGCTAACGTAGTCCACCCCCTAGAGTTTTTGGAATTTATAATTTTCGCGTTTGTACGCTTAACTTATAACCATTTTTGTTAACGCAGCAACTCGATAACATATAATTATTTTATTATACGACATATTACGTAGCAAGGACGAAAAAGTTTATTGCTTTACCTCCACCTACTAATATCCATCCAGCTTAACTTTAATATTATATATTCAAATAACAACTGAGCCATGGTATCTCAGGGGCTAAGCGCTCGTTGTAAGTTTCTCAGTACGCTAGCAACCCGGCTTCGGTCCCCGCTGGCACCAATGAAATTCTAAATTTAAATTTTAAGTGCCGACTTAACACGTGGGCAGAGGTGTAGGAAAACATTGTGGGTAAACTATCATGTCTGAGAAATAAAAAAAACTTCAATGACATGTGAATTTTGCCAACATTCAGCAGCGTTGCGGAAATTTCCTTGACCTTAAGCCCTCTCAGAAATATGTTATGGAAGAGAGAATATTATGGTTGTAGCAAGAATGAATCGGCACAATCTGGGTAGGACTACGCTTTCACAGAATATCAACGTAAAATGGCAGCTTAATGCTGCTGTATTTCGTATGGTGAGTGTGACGAACCGTAGACATTTTTTACACGAGGCATTCCATCTTAGTCCTCAAGGATGAAGAATGTACAACAATGAAATAAGGAATCGTATTCTTCTTTTTATATTTTTGTCCTCTCAGGGGTACATTTTAATTTGTAATGTAGGATAAATCTATGTCTATGGTCTATGGTCCGCACTATCCACTTAATATCAGGTGGAATGTGTGCTCGTTTACTGTTATTACAAAATTAAATAGCTAAGATCCGCGTAATAAAATAAAATGATGCGTCTTACTTTATTTGAAGAGCACCTTTCTCCCTTCCGCAATTGCGTACTCTATCCCCACTACCACTTATCCCATAACCACTACTTAGAGTAACTAAACACCACTACACTAAGTGCGATTTGGGGAGCAAGGCAAGAATTTAACTCACTGATGCAGTTTAACAACTCTCTTCATCTCTATCTCTCTCTCTCTCTCTCTCTCTCTCTCTCTCTCTCTCTCTCTCTCTCTCTTAATGGAAATGCTGGAGACATATATAGTAATTATGACGTAGGTAGATAGGTAGGGTTAGTGTTACGTGGTTCCAGGTAGAGACACGTGAATGGTGTCTTCTTCAATAAATATAATATTTTTTATTTATTTATTTCTGAAATTTACCACTATCATTACAGGCTTACCTTGTAGCTGTCTAACGGATTTGTATTCATGCTTTAATTTTTGTAACAAATTACAAGGAATGTTGCCTTTGTGAATTCACTCAGAGTACAACAGAACAGGTCCGTCTCACTAGCTATTTAGTTAAGCGTATGGAGTGCACGCGTGAGAAGCGCCTTACTCAGAAGGTTGGTCCGACCGCACGGCTCCACCAACAGTCGCGGCTGCCGTCGACGCCACACATACCTCTAAGGAACACATAATTTTCCTCTGAGTATTTTAAAAGTATACGAGATGAGCGCAAGTTCCCTTCTAACTCTTAGTTCATTATATCCTACCATACCTAAGATAAACATAGTTGGATACATTAGAGGATAAAATGGGTATACACCATAATAACGCATATATAAATATCTAATAAATTTATTCTGTACTCGCTCTAGTATGAGACTATACTCTTAGTTTCATGCGGAGCCCATACGACTGTATTACATTCAAGTTGTAAGTAAATATGATATTACTGGACTAATTAAATATTGTTTCCACTATGTTTATGTTTTTGGTGGATTATATTATACTTTAGATGGACATACCACGGTATGTCCATCTAAAGTGTAAGTGTAGTGTAGAAAGTGTAGTGTAGAAAAGTGTAGTGGCGGTGTAAGTATATCAACTACTCCATTCATCCCTTGCGTATCATAAGGGGCAACACAGGGAAACAAATCAGGAGCTGGGCAGCAGCGTGCTCCTAATTAAAACTAGAAAACTGCGGTTGCCAACCCGCTTGCAACTATGGCAAATATCCTCCCTATGAGGCAATTTATAGGAAAGGTCTTCGGCAATGGACTTTAATAGGCTGTGACGGTAACGATGGATATACATAGCAGACAAAACTATACAATGTTGATAAAAGCAAAACAAATAAAACTAATCGATAAGTGTTACGTACAGCAGCTACACAAGATTGTGTTGAAACAGCCCATTTACATTCTCACAAACCAACAATTAATCAACATCAGACCTGACGCTTAGAACAATGCGGCAACCTTTATTCCGTTAGTAATAAGTTGAGACCCAAGTTATTAACGCTCACATGTGTTTTGATGTCGAGTTCGTAATTAATTTTTAAATTATGCTTTAGCCAAAGATCATCAGATTGATTTTGTATAATTTATGCAAAAAAAAAACTTTGCCGAATGTCGTTTAAGAACAAATCACACGTATCAATCGTGAACGTTTCGGTCGTTTGTCCTGGATTGCGTAAAAGTATTGATGATTGCTATAATTTATTTTATGCCGACTTCAAAAAGGAGACGGTACTCAATTCGACTGTATGTTTTTTTATGTCTGTTACCTCATAACTTTTTGCTGGGTGAACGGATTTGGATGATTCTTTTTTTATTAGAAAGCTGGTACTTCTCCTATGGTCCCATATGAATTTGATTAAGATCAGACCAATAGTTTTTGAATTATTCTTAATAACTTATATTGAAGTCGGCAGTATACAATTTTTAATTTTTAATTATGAACGATCTACTGGAACAAACGATTGTGAAAACCGTTTTAAACTGTGATATTTGATTGACTGAGTGCTTTGTACGAATTGTGTATGTAAGAGTATTATGAAGAGACTTGTATTTAGTTTTTGGCTGTACTAATTTTGTTTTTTGTATGTGTTTGAGTGGGTCCTTGATTGTTAAGATCCACAATTGGACCTAGTAGATGGCATTGTTTTCGAGATCCAGAAATTACCCGTGCAGACCAGGGCGAATCGCTAGTATCTATAAATATTATTAAGTGAGATCCCACCATCATAATGGTCTTATGCATCTATTTTATATTATATTAGCCGCCAGCGCCACCTACAGAAATCAAAGTTAGTTATTAAACCTCTTCTTGACAAACAAATATATCGTGTCACCGTGAGACGAATTTTATAAATCATTTGCCCCGAAATTTGTAATATGTATATTTTATATTCAGTTAATGCTCATATACACTTAGAAATGAGAATTTAAATATATAAATAACATTGAGTTATATGTACTACGTACTAGAGAAGCCCTTCCGAACATTGATTATGTTCAACTGAACTGTAGTGCAGTCCCTGCAGTCCATACAAACTAAATATTGTGTAAATTGAAGATTTGTGAATTCCATAAAATATATAGAATAAAAAACCTTTAT
Source organism: Parnassius glacialis (assembly GCA_033319125.1). Lineage (NCBI taxonomy): Eukaryota > Metazoa > Arthropoda > Insecta > Lepidoptera > Papilionidae > Parnassius > Parnassius glacialis. Next base: position 22,712,034 of record JAVANC010000008.1, read on the forward strand.
ATCTTAAAAATCCGGACTTTTTTAAACCTATTCCTTAACCATTTAATTTTTTTAATTGCATATTATCATTTCCATATGCTTTTATATGTGGGCACCCATGGCCAAAGTGTCTATGGACGGTGGGCATTCCCCTTTAATGTGATTTATGGACAACAACTACGCGTACGCCCGATCGACCCATACAAATGTTTGCTTGCGTAGTAAAATAGTAGGCGTCAGATATTTTTTGACTTTTAAAAAAGGAGGAGGTACGCACGGCTCCACCAACAGTCGCGGCTGCTGTCGGCCACACATACCTCTAAGGAACACATAATTTTCCTCTGAGTATTTTAAAAGTATACGAGATGAGCGCAAGTTCCCTTCTAACTCTTAGTTCATTATATCCTACCATACCTAAGATAAACATAGTTGGATACATAAGAGGATAAAATGGGTATACACCATAATAACGCATATATAAATATCTAATAAATTTATTCTGTACTCGCTCTAGTATGATACTATACTCTTAGTTTCATGCGGAGCCCAGACGACTGTATTACATTCAAGTTGTAAGTAAATATGATATTACTGGACTAATTAAATATTGTTTCCACTATGTTTATGTTTTTGGTGGATTATATTATACTTTAGATGGACATACCACGGTATGTCCATCTAAAGTGTAAGTGTAGTGTAGAAAGTGTAGTGTAGAAAAGTGTAGTGGCGGTGTAAGTATATCAACTACTCCATTCATCCCTTGCGTATCATAAGGGGCAACACAGGGAAACAAATCAGGAGCTGGGCAGCAACGTGCTCCTAATTAAAACTAGAAAACTGCGGTTCCCAACCCGCTTGCAACTATGGCAAATATCCTCCCTATGAGGCAATTTATAGGGAAGGTCTTCGGCAGTGGATTTTAATAGGCTGTGACGGTAACGATGGATATACATAGCAGACAAAACTATACAATGTTGATAAAAGCAAAACAAATAAAACTAATCGATAAGTGTTACGTACAGCAGCTACACAAGATTGTGTTGAAACAGCCCATTTACATTCTCACAAACCAACAATTAATCAACATCAGACCTGACGCTTAGAACAATGCGGCAACCTTTATTCCGTTAGTAATAAGTTGAGACCCAAGTTATTAACGCTCACATGTGTTTTGATGTCGAGTTCGTAATTAATTTTTAAATTATGCTTTAGCCAAAGATCATCAGATTGATTTTGTATAATTTATGCAAAAAAAAACTTTGCCGAATGTCGTTTAAGAACAAATCACACGTATCAATCGTGAACGTTTCGGTCGTTTGTCCTGGATTGCGTAAAAGTATTGATGATTGCTATAATTTATTTTATGCCGACTTCAAAAAGGAGACGGTACTCAATTCGACTGTATGTTTTTTTATGTCTGTTACCTCATAACTTTTTGCTGGGTGAACGGATTTGGATGATTCTTTTTTTATTAGAAAGCTGGTACTTCTCCTATGGTCCCATATGAATTTGATTAAGATCAGACCAATAGTTTTTGAATTATTCTCAATAACTTATATTGAAGTCGGCAGTACACAATTTTTAATTTTTAATTATGAACGATCTACTGGAACAAACGATTGTGAAAACCGTTTTAAACTGTGATATTTGATTGACTGAGTGCTTTGTACGTATTGTGTATGTAAGAGTATTATGAAGACACTTGTATTTAGTTTTTGGCTGTACTAATTTTGTTTTTTGTATGTGTTTGAGTGGGTCCCTTGATTGTTAAGATTCACAATTGGACCTAGTAGGTGGCATTGTTTTCGAGATCCAGAAATTACCCGTGCAGACCGGGACGAATCGCTAGTATCTATAAATATTATTAAGTGAGATCCCAACATCATAATGGTCTTATGCATCTATTTTATATTATATTAGCCGCCAGCGCCACCTTCAGAAATCAAAGTTATTTATTAAACCTTGTCTTGACAAACAAATAAATCGTGTCATCGTGAGACGAATTTTATAAATCATTTACCCCGAAATTTGTAATATATATATTTTATATTCAGTAAATGCTCATATACACTTAGAAATGAGAATTTAAATATATAAATAATGATTTACCGTTGTTGCAGTTTTGAAAATACGAGTAAATAAGGATTCTAATTTTATTTGAATTTATCCCAAATTTATGTGATTTATGGGCAACAACTACGCGTACGCGCGCTTCCCTGTGAGCGATTCAATTCGCGTTTTTGCGCACCGATCGACCCATACAAATGTTTGCTTGCGTAGTAAAATAGTAGGCGTCAGATATTTTTTGACTTTTAAAAAAGGAGGAGGTACTGAATTCGACCATTATTTTTTTTGTGTTACCTCAGAACTTTTTTCTTGTTTTACCGATTAGATATTTTTTTTATTTGAAACCTCATGTGGTTCCATATAAATTTTATTAAGATGTGACCAGCAGTTTACGAGTTATCGTTAAAATACGTATTTAATTGACTTCGACTACATTTTTTTATTTATTTATTTATTCTTTTTACATCTACCTTATAATAAGGGATATAAAGGGCGGACTTAAACAATGCAATGCCTTGTGGCATTCTCTACCAGTCAACATTTATGACGTTCTCATTTTATTTATATTGAAATCGGTTATTTATTTATTTATTTATGCTTTATTTGCACAACAAGTACAAAAAGGCGGACTTAATGCAACAGGGCATTCTCTACCAGTCTACCTCCAGGCTAAGCAGAGAAAATATTGTGGGTGCAAAGTGCAAACAGCTAAGTAAATAACATCTATGTCTACATAATACATACAGTATATATATATATATATATATATATATATATATATATATATATATATATATATATATATGTCTACATAATAATATATACATATATATACATAAATATATATAAGTACATACATACAAATATTGGTTGTACAAAATTTTTAATTTTACCACTTGTGGTAATATATAAAACAGTAAAATTGCAACATCTCTGTACCAATCCGTTTACCCAGCGTGATATGATTAATGAACTTTTTCATGCAACTTAGAGCGACAAACGGCCACATGCCTCATCTTAAGGTATTGAATGGTTCAGCCCACAGACACTAAGATCTATCCTCGATGCGACGACAACGACTTCATAACGCAGTGGTTAAGCATTGAGTTGCGGCTCTGAGGGCCACGTGTTCAAATCCCGCACGGAACAAGTATTTTTATGGCCTACAAATAATTCGTCTGAATGTTTGTCCTTGTGAAATTTATGTTTGTAAACTACTTGCACCATACAAAAGAAAATCCTGGTGTGGGATAACGATTTATAAGATAGAATAGAATAGAATAGAATTAAGAATCAAAATTGTCACCCGTAAAGACTAAGATGAAATATTTTTATTTTTTTTTTATTTATTTAAGCTTTCATACACAAAGTTGTACATGTGGCGGACTTAATGCCATAGAGCATTCTCTCCCAGTCAACCATTAGGCTAAACAGAGATATACAGACAAGAATATCTCTTTTTCCATCTCCTGTGTCAGTTTAGCTCTATCTATAGACATATTAACCTATAGACGAGAATATAACCGCCAACGTTTCGTCTTGGAATTATTCTTTTGAATTGTCAAAATGATGTTATTGCTCCTTACAAACGACAATATAACCAACCATCTGGATTACGCCATAGTAGCGAAAGGGAATACCTTCAAATGTGCGAGACATCTGATATTACTATCACCTACTCGCTTGTATGAGATACATTATTCCAGCAGTGGACTTTTAACAGGCTGAAGAAGAAGAAAGTTAAGTAAATAATACGTCCATACCACCTAATAAAGATAAAAGTTACAGCTATATACGTCCCACGGCTGGGTATAGGCCTCCCATTATTTCTGAGAGGGTTTTAGGGCAAGAATGTCCGCCGTATTGCCCCAATGCGTGTTGGCAAACTTCGAAATATATTTATGCTTATTATATAAACATGCAGGTTTCCTCACGACGTTTTCCTTTACCGCTGAGCACGTGGTAAATCAGCACTTAAAATTTAAATTAATAATTTTATGGATGCCGGCGGATATCGAACTCGGGTTGCTCGCGTACTGTGAAATTTACAGCGAGCGCTAACCATCTGAGCTACCACGGCTCTCATAACAAAAATAATAAAGATAGATAAGCTCAAAATAATAAAATATTACGGTAGCCGCCATAGCTTTACCGTATGACAGGGGGAACTATGGCGATAAATTTATTGTAATAGGTTGTAATATATAATTGAATGAAAAAATATGTTAGTATAAGGCAAACAACATTTCTAATATGTACGAGCATCAATTCTTTTTTTCAGAAACGCTTAGACCATAGACGTTTATATTCTCTTAAAGAAATGATAATGGTAGTCACCTATTCTGTGGAATTGCTTAGCGATACGAATTTTGAAGTTGTCTTTGAACATAATGATTTCTTATATTTACGCGAACACTACACATTGAATAAAAGTGTTTTTTACGGATTTTATCGCGTTGATTTTATTATTTTTATTCCCGACGTTTCGAGTGCTTTTCAGCAACCCATGGTCATGGGGGGGACTGAGATGTTTGACGTCCCGATGTCACAGTTAGCCCGGCTACCTTCAGTTTTTTAATATTAATTTTTGGTTCCCAGTCCCCTCCGTGACCATGGGTTGCTGAAAAGCAGTCGAAACGTCGGGAATAAAAATAATAAAATAAACGCGATAAAATCCCTAAAAAACAGTTTTATTCAATTGTCTTTGAACAATTTGCTAAATAAATTTCTTGTTTCCGAGTAAAAGGATGGCAATAAATTTTTCCGACCATACATTAATAAGGTTATTAGTTTTGGAGGTACTGCCACCGCTTTGTACAGAGTAATTTATTTTCTTTTTCCCTCAACGATTTACTAGTTAGGTGTAATAAATCGCGCGGGAACCTTTATTGTGTATTTTTTCCCTTTGGCATGATTTAAAACATGTCGTGATTCTAAGATTCCTTGGCAATCTAGTAATGTCACATCGTTTTTTTAGTACACATAAGCACTTCCCTCAATATGTGAGCTAACATGTAATAATAATAATAATAATTATAATTTCATAACTTTATATATTTTGTTTTTTATAGTATAAGATATACAATAAATATGGCTACAAATGGCTCTACCACGTAAAAAACTATCGGTCCGTGGATTTATCGTGCGGTAAAGTTCCTAAAGGAACTGTATCCGCAACTGGTCGTCGCTGTTGATGATAAGAGGGCTGGTTTTTTCTCAGTCAAAAGCTAAGTATAGCCATTCAGCGAGGAAACGCAGCCAGAGTTCTTGGCACGATACTACGGGAGTAAGACTGTATGACACTTTAAATTTGTAGTTTTAGTTTTTCTTTAATATAGTTTTTAGGGTTCCGTAGCCAAATGGCAAAAAACGGAACCCTTATGGACTGGTCCTGTCTGTCTGTCTGTCCGTCCGTATGTCACAGCCACTTTTTCCGAAACTATAAAAACTATGTTGTTGAAACTTGGTAAGTAGATGTATTCTGTGAACCGCATTAAGATTTTCACACAAACATAAAAAAGATAATAAATTTTGGGTGTTCCCCATACTTAGAACTGAAACTCAAAAACTTTTTTTCCATCTAATCCATACATATAGGGTATCTATGGATAGGTCTTCAAAAATGATATTGAAATTTCTTATATAATTTTTTTCTAAACTTAATAGTTTGCGCGAGACATACTTCCAAAGTGGTAACATGTGTGTCCCCCCCCCCCCTCCCCCCGTACCTTCTAGAATAAGGGAATGATAAAACTAAAAAAAATATATGATGTACACTACCATGTAAACTTCTACCGAAAATTGGTTTGAACGAGATCTAGTAAGTAGTTTTTTTTAAACGTCATAAATTGTAAATTATTTTACTTGCTTCTACGGAACCATTCATGGGCAAGTCCGAATCGCACTTGCCGCTTATTTTTTTAAATTGCATGTAACCATTTTAATTTTGTACAATTTTTTAACAATTAGTTGTTACTAATTAGTTTATTAATATGCAAAGGACATTGTATTTGTAATTGTTTTTCCATAAAAATTCCATGAAATCCAATCCAACTTTACGTTCATTTTGAAATCTGAATTACTTAATTTTAACGTATTTAAAATAGATTTTCGAGGAATGTTGTGACTGAAAAAATACCAAGAGGATTATTAGAAGTTTTACAAGCAACAATTTTTACTTTGAGGGAAGAAAAATATTCCGATACTATGGCATGGATAATTTAGCTGACCGACCCGCAGTGGTCGCCCAACATTTTGACTGTTACTCAGAAGCGCTATGTCAGATTGCTGGCATCCCGCGACCTAACAATCAACACCACTACAATAAAGCGTGTAAACAGTGACTAGATTCCTTAGTCGAAATTGCTAGAAGGCGTGCCTGATCTTGGTCACTATGGAAATTATGAAATAAATCTTTCTGCACGTTCTGTACCAATAAAATATCCTATTGTTTTTGTTGGTTAACTTCCAGTAGAACATTTTCACCGGGACAGAGCGTTCTCCATGTCTGCCCTGCCTCCGTAGCATAGCACAGGTCTATTTTATTATTTAAAATTATGTTACATAAATCACTGACGCTATGTACGGATGCAAGGAAAGCTGGCAAAGCAATGCTAGAAAGATTTCACACTCCAATACCACCAAATTTTATAAGTAAAGTAACCTGAGTTCAGGCTCTTTTATTTAAAGTTAAAATTAGAATTTTTTCATTAGTTATTTTAAGATTATCATCAATATCTTTTAAAATATTCGAACATTTCCAGACTGGACTCGAGCGGAGTAAGCATGTAAATCTAGGTAAAAGGAGAGAATATTTTAAAATAGTAAGAGCAATGTGGGGGTGTGTTTAATTTATACAATTTATCAATGTAGTTTAAAAACTGATCAATTTTTGTTTTTAAAACAAGTTTAATACTATCTAAAAACAACGATGCACCTAATAGGTATAGCGATTTCGTACTGACAGTTTTTATTCCTGGAGAAATATGATTGAAATTTTGAAGTAAAGTGTATGGGTTATAAATTATTGGATAATTTAAAATTAAAAATTTTATACAGCCGACTTCAAAATAAGCGACTTCAATATAGGTCATTTAGGAATAACTCAATAACCATTGGTCTGACCTTGATCAAATTCATATGGGACCACACGAGAACTATTAGCTTTCATATAAAAAAAGAATCATCGAAATCGGTTCGCCCAGTACAAAGCGGTTCGCCCAGTACAAAGTTATGAGGTAACACACATAAAAAAAACATACAGTCGAATTGAGTATCGTCTACTTTTTGGAAGTCGGCAGAAAAAATATTTCACATTCATTGCTCTTTGATTCAAGACCAATATTTTTAAAATTTTGAAAAATACGAGTAAGATTACTGAGGACGTCATCTGCTCTACCTCCCAGTTTTACCTATAAATAGCCTACCGTCAGTACAATATTTTAAGATTTTTGAGATGAAGAATAGTAATATAACTTAATATTGTGACATCATAATATTTTAACAGTGGTAGAGCCACGCGGCAGCTTTTGCTGTCGCACGGATGGGCCGGCTCGAACCGGGGTGGTACCACGACCTCACAGAATACCAGCGTAAAGTAGAGGTTTACCTCTGCGTTTCGCTTGGTGAGTGCAGGTGGCCAGAGGGCCTTTTTACTGGAAATGAGGCATTCTATCTTAGTCCTCACGGGTGACAACGCATCTGCATTTTGATTCGCCAACGGGGATAGATGTAGATGTCTATGGGCCGCAGCAACCACTTACCATCGGGTGGACTGTGTGCTCCTTTGTCCATTATCCTATAAAAAAAAATTACAATTGAAATTTTTCATAATAATAATGGTTAAAGAGGCTGTGCGGCAATAAGCTCATGGATGCCATGTCGGCAGCCTCGGAATACCTAGATAGCCTTCGGTATACTCACGCAGGTAAGACCTTTTAAGTCTTTGCTTTCAAATGCTATTCTTCCAAAATCTTTCGTTTTGTTGAAGATATTTCTCTTTCTCTTCAGCAAAAATGCTGCTATGAGCAGTATCTTCCAATCTACCATTTAAAATACCTTTATACAAATAGTTTATTAGTGTACCTTATCGTTATCTATTCTAAAAGCGTTAGCTCGATGTGAGCACGATGCTACGATGTTATGCTACGGCATTCCTTAGGATACAGCGGCATAGTTGTCAGTGTTCGCTTGAATGTAGGGATGCCGACGTTCCGTTCCACCTGTGGGTGCTAAACTTTACTTACATTTCTCTCTCGTTATAATTGAAGTTACTTAGCTATTCTATAAACACATGTGAAAAAAAATTGAATTTATATATTTACTTAAATTTCCAGGTCCTTACTTAATGGGATATCTGTTTCTCTTTTATCTTTTCTTCTTTTGGCTAATGCAAATTGGCGATGATTTTTGCCGGCAGAGTAATGTGTGGATTGGGAACAGGAATGATTTACGTTGTAAAATCTTGTATATATTAGTGAGATTGCGTTAGTATAATATTTTTTATGCATATATTGATATCATTTAAACGTGAATAAGGTTACTTTGATATCAATAGTTTGTATTGTTCATGTATGTGATAATCTTCTTAATTTTTTATTTAAAAGATAATTATATATACGACAATATAAATGACCCAGTGTGGGGCATGGGCCGTCTTTCATTTCTGAAACGGAGCAATTATTCCACCTCGCTGCTCTAGTGCGTGTTGTTAAATTTTACAAATCTTTATCATTTTCTTACTCTTCAGTCATTCAGGTTTCTTAACGATGCTTTCTCTCACCGCCGAGCACGTCTAAAATATCCACACCTCGTAATAATGTAACAAACACACATTGAAGCTTCTTGTCATAAGTTATAGTAATTCTCTCTATAATAAAATTACCTTCTTTGGACATATTTAGGCACTCCAGAAAGTCTACAGTATGTTAACATGTTACACCAGATTCGATAAACAACAAATCTTCGGAAATGAACACCGATCCCTTACAAAGATGCTATTGAAATAAAAATCAATCTAATCTCAACAAATAAGATGGCTAGTTATTATCTGCTTGGGGTCCTTATACAAAATCCTATATATATATAAATAAATCCTAACCCAAGCATACCACTGCTTCCACTGTATGTTATTTCTGCGTAGATCGGACTAAAATTAATATTCTAAAGATAGCTGTGCTATAGGGAAGCATAATATGTTAAGCTGTGGATTTTTTAACTCGCTTCGCTCGCTTCGTTTCCTTTAAAATATGCCTCTCATGGGGGCATATAATATGCTATAGTTAACACGCATGCTAACTGCGATGGGGTTTTTGGATTATGGATGGGTTAATGGGCCAGAGGGTTGGATATAGACTAATTTTCCTGCATGATTTCAGAAAAGAAGTTGTACTTCATTCTGTAATTACCTTTTAAGGGGAAAGTAAATGAACAAATTTTCATTTGTGAAATAGCAACAAAAAAATTACAACCAACACGCGTGGGAAGCCGCGGCAAAAGCTGTTTAATCAGCAAAGAAATATTTGAGTAACACTAATTTATAACTTGACTATATTACATGAAGGTTTTTCTTTAATTATTAAAAAAGATATATGATGATTATACTGTTATTTATTACTGACCACAAGATATTCTTAATTCCTTTCTGATGAATTCTTCTACGCCGTCATCACACAGCGAACTGATCGTTACAGCCTATCAAAAGTCCACAGCTGGACATCGACCTCCGCCATTGATTGCCTCATATGCGGTATAATTATTATATGTGCCACGCTTGGCTGCCAGGTTGGTTATTATGAAGATGCTTGCTGCCCATTTCCTGGTTTGTTTCCCTTTGTCGCCAATTACGACACCCACGGACGATATGGGGTGGTGGATATTCTTACACCGCCACTACACGCTCGACGTTCCATAGATAAATAAAAACATATTATTTAGTCTTATGTTTTCTTTTGTTTTCTTAATGTTGAAACGTTATGTCTAAAGCCTACACTAATGTAGCTTCTTCGGTTCTGAAATGAAGGGCCGAGTTAATCACAAGGGATTTTTTATAACACAAAACGACCCTATATAAATATAGCAGCGATAAGAAAAGCCGTTACCGACGGGGTTTTTATTCCTAACGATAATGGATCTGCTTTTAACTATAATGGTTATGTAAAGGCGGCAAATTACGAGTATGAGAGAGTTGCATGAGTGTAAGAATAAATTGCGAATTTTCCCGTGGGTATCAAAAGTGTCTACTAACTAACTTAATAAAATCAGAAAGTTTATTTATGTTTTTAAGAATTTAAAAACAGTTGCAAACAGAAAACTATTACTACAAACGTACAAAGCGCTATGCCAGAGCGTTATCAGCTATTGCATATGTTCCTGGGGATGTGCTGCAAAAACACATCTTATAGAATTAGAGCGAGCCCAAAGGGCTGTACTAAAAGTAATACTTTCCCTTCCTTACAGATATTCGACAGAAATGGTATATAAATTAACTGAAGTACTAAGTGTTCGAAAATTATTCATATATCAATGTCTTAGACGTTTTCATAGATGTAATGTTCCGCAATTACAAAATTTAAAAAGAACTATTCGTATTAGTATCCCCAAGGTAAAATCCATATTCGGCAAAAGGAATTATAGTTACCTAGCTCCCAAGTTATATAATATATTAAATAAAACAGTGTGTACAAGAAAGGCTTCAAATCATTCATTCAAAAGTATGTTGTATAATTGGCTTAAAGAATATGACTACGATCAATGCGAAAACTTAATAGCTCCATACGAATAACTTTATGTGCAGTGCAACAATCACACTACTCACTCACTCACTCACTCACTCACACACACACACACGCACACACGCACGCACGCACACACACACGCACGCACGCACGCACGCACGCACGCACGCACGCACGCACGCACGCACGCACGCACGCACGCACGCACGCACGCACGCACGCACGCACGCACGCACGCACGCACGCACGCACGCACGCACGCACGCACGCACGCACGCACGCACGCACGCACGCACGCACGCACGCACGCACGCACGCACGCACGCACGCACGCACGCACGCACGCACGCACGCACGCACGCACGCACGCACGCACGCACGCACGCACGCACGCACGCACGCACGCACGCACGCACGCACGCACGCACGCACGCACGCACGCACGCACGCACGCACGCACGCACGCACGCACGCACACACACACACACACACACACACACACACACACACACACACACACACACACACACACACACACACACACACACACACACACACACACACACACACACACTGCGCGTTTCCACAATCGCCTCATCCAATTTACTCCTCATCTGCTCTAGTTCTTGGGTGACCATTCCATCATCGCCTGAACCAACCAGAGCGGGGAGATCCATGGCGCCCTCTATATGTGGCTGCTGGTCTGTGGCCTGAGGAGCCGCATCCCCAGCTATAGCCGGTTCATTCGATGAGGGAATAGCCTCACGCCGTAGTCGTTCGAGTTCGGCATCATCAAATATTTTTGAGCGTATGATGTACCGAACTCGGTCTGCCAGGTTTTGCTCTGTGACGGGAACTGACGGCTCAAGCTCAGCAAAAAAGCGATGCATCCGAGCCCGATACGCTATCCCTCCAGTTTCTTCCCCTTTCGCTCTATAGTACGCCCGCAATGCGTTTTTGTCCAACGCATGCGGCGTACTCCACCAGTGGCGGGTGCCGCTTGCCGAGTCCGGGAGGACCCCGCCGACACCAAGCCGTCTGGTGGGGATGATGGACGCGAGGGGCTGCTAGGTGGTCTTGCAGCACCTCGCGATCGGCTGGCGGCTCGCATGCTGTCGCGTCCAGCGCCAGCTCCAGACGCGCCCCGGCGACCCCCAGGCAGCGGCCCTATTCGCGTTCTATTTTTATCCATCATCCATTTAAATGGGTGTCAATTAATTATTATTATTATTATTATAACTAATAAATATAAAATGCTCTATTCCCCATAGGGAAGGCCTATGTAAGGCTGTGGACTTCTGATAGTAGCTGTAACGGTAACTTGTTTTTTGCTGCAGCTATAATTTAGTTGCAGCGTGACCACACGCAGTTGTTGCAGCTGTATTATGGCTACATTGCCAATGTCGGCTCGCCCGGAAGAGGACCATGCTCTCACATAGTATTAGCGAAAAATAGTAGTATAATGATGCTAGCTTCCCAAGTCAAATATAATTTTTCGTTCGTAAGGTGTGTGAAGAACGTTAGTCCCCTTTAATTGATTGAGGGAACAATTAAATGCGTCAATAGGTACAAAGGCGCTCCATTGCCATTTTCTATTACAGACTGTCCACTGCTGAAATCTCCTACAAATTGTCTTATAAGGGGGATATTTGCCATAATTGACAAGCGGGTTGGTCATCCACCGTATTTTTTCATTTAATTTAATAAAGGGGACGAACGAGCACACTGTCCAGTTAAGGGAAAGTAGATGCTGTGGCCCATAGATATCTACATCTATCCTCAATAAAGCATCAAAATGCAGATTTGTTGTTATCCCTGAGGACTAAGATGGAATGCCTCGTTTCCTGTAAAAAGGGTCTCCAGTTCTCTACACTCACCACATAATACACAACAGCATTAAGCTGATATTTTAATCTGGTATTCTGTAAGAGCGTGGTCCTTCCCCGGTCGAGCCGACCCATTCGTGCTACAATCATATTACACCTTCATCATGACTGTACCATGTATATTACACGTTATTTCGCTGTATTCGCTGCTGAAAATATAGGAGTTAAGTTAACACTCTTCCCTTCTAATGAATGTTATACTTACGAGGTTCACATTAATCATACTTAAGGGCTTTTGAGGTGAGCATATAAATATATTACATGTCATACCTACATACTGGCACTTTCGGAAAATCTGAGAGTTTATTATATGTATGTAATTACTCTTAGGTTTACTATGTTTCCCATGTTGTGTTTTTAGATTTATACGTGGACGCATATTATTTGGAAAGAAAAATCATATATTAATGCGGTTTTTAATTTAACCTATAATTTATTAGACAAAAGCTCTTTGCAAAAGTTTTAATGGCTCAGCCAGACTATCCTCCTCGCGCTGCTCCTCGCTCTGCTCCTCGCGCTGCAGCGATATTACCCCCTCTGGCCTCACACTGGTCTACTTGTGTAATGAATCGCTCCGCAGTAGCTCGCTGGCGTTTGTAACACAATGGTTAATGCAACTGTGGCAGCACGCGCGCTATACGCATATTTAGTATAGCTTATTATATCATAAAAAAGAAATATACTTCGTCGTTCTCGCCAATGGAGATGGTGGATGACATCAAGTCATCGAAATAGAACGACGCTTCCGTAATGAGCGCTCGATTCGAAATGCGTTTACGCGAGTATGTGGCTAGCCACTCGTGCTCATATTACCAGCCCTTTGCTCACGCTCATAAAACCGACAAAACCGGGAGCGGTGGGTATAACGAGGAGCATGACGTGCAGCATGACTAGTATTGTGGCTACACTATGTTTCTGCATCCTTTCCTCGCTACTTGCCATGCGACTCGACGAGTGTGTGGCCGGCGGGTAAAGAGCAGGCAAAATTGCATAGTACAATAAATTATTAGGGGTAATGTTACGGACGGCGAGGGGAGCCGCCGCCCCGTCGGCCCTTCATACCCCGTTGCGCCCTGCGCACCCCGCACACCGCCTGAACATCACGTGATGTCGCCGAGCAATCAGCGCGCGGCGCATCTTATAATATCACTCACATGCCGATACACTCTATTTGAGAATATAAGAAGGGCGTTGAGTTGTTCTTTTCGGAAGTGGCACTACGACATACAATATCAAGAAAGAAGACCTTAAGACAGAAACCAAGAGAGAAGAGCAAATTAATACTCCATTGAAGATTCCCCTCTGTGTATATGTATAAATTATCTGCCGCTTGTAAATAGTTGGAATACATAATTGTTTGCGCCAAACGTTAAAAATTTTAAATTTCTATAACTGAGACTCGTTAGCGCGTTTCATCGATGTACTTAGCTCAGCGGGCACGCGGCTAGCAGGCGCCTCTTCGCCCGTGCTGAGCGCGGGGGAGATCCGGTATTTTGTCGTCAAGCTGCAGCCGGGCATTGCTTACTGTGAGTCGAATCGAGCCGCGAGGCGCCGAAATTGTTAACGAATTTGTGCAGCGCAGAATAACCGTGTAGTCTAGAACATTAGTTGCCAGGTTGTCTAATTATTGAGAAATTAGTGTTTAATTGTATAGTTGCGTTTAGCGCCTTAAAAAATTCGCATTAGGTTTTCGAAACAATTTGTTGCGGAGTGAGCGAAGGTGACCCACGAGTCGTGCCGCGTGTTACACTTTATAATTAACGGGATTTAGTTGCGTCTTGAAGTTAGTTAAATGTACGATAAAGTTAATAGACTGACATAGTGAAGAAGGAAGAAATTTACCGTGGGTGACGCCGCTGGAGATTACCGCAATTTGGAGCGGTGCCGGAGTCCGAGTTGCTGCCGACTTCAACGGTCCTGTCAGGTCAACCATAATCCACACCACTAAAAACACCGCTATACATGCACATACACACCTTCGGCCTGACCGAACCTTGAGACAGTCGTCGCCTCAGATACAGGTAAGTAGTATGATAGTGTAGTATGATAGAACATTTTCCATACGGCCAGTTAGGTTCCGTCCTAGTTGCCCGTCGAACCTAACAGCTGTATGGGCCCCTGTACGGTAGATCTTTGTAGGGACAGCTAGGAGCGTGAACATTTCTGGTAGCAAGAGCGCGGTTGATTAATTTCTAATCACGCCCGGCCGTAATATTAATTATATAATATATAGTATAAAAATAGTACGTAATAAAAATTACATATAAATATTTTTCTTTGTTGTTGGCGGGTAGAAGAAGAGACAACGCCCGTAGTTTTGTTAAGGCTAGGTACTTACCGTAGTTTTTAAAGGCTAATACTTTGACTAGGGTCAGTTGTTGAGCGAGGCATTTTGCTGATTGACTGTTGTTGGCGACGCGTCTATAAAAGCATTTCAATTTATTAGTTAACCGATTACGAATAGCTTCTAAAACAACTTATCGAGCAATAATAATATTATAGGAAAACGCTTAGTTAAATCTTAAAGAAATGTCGAATTAATAATTTGAAAGTCTTGGGTTCGATTCCCAGGTCGGACTAGTTCGTCGTTTTCTTAGTAATCTTTTTTTAATAAATTCATAAAGGGAATTTTAAGATATGCATTATGTTTCCGGGTTCATTTCCCCGGTTGAGATCACCTTTCAAAGAGTAGGGAAAATTTAAAGAAATATTAAAATAAAATTAGAGACCAGGATTTGTTCCCCGGTCGAAATGATCACTTTGTGTATAAGTGGAGTTAATGTAAATTAATTACATAAGCATTGTCTTATATAAGTTTGATACGTTTTGCATGAAAGTAAAATGTTTATTTTCAAAGTTTAGTTTATAAAATGTTTCCTTTGTTTTGTTCTGATAACACGGTGACTGATAACAACTTTGATATCTGATAAGAGATTCTTATTAGAAGTCACCTTATCCCAATAGGGGTCGTATAGGAATCAGTTACTCATTTTGTGATGATGGACCACCGAGAAACAGACTAAAATTGCCACCTGTTTTACCGATAATGGGTGTAGGGAAAAAGTTAGTTGTTCATTTAGTTGCAGATAACAACAGCACGCTAATTTGTAAAATCAAAGTTTGAATAAGTGGAAATTTAAATGTTTGTAAATTTCAGCAATTTATGTAAAATTGAGTTGTAAAATGTTTCAGATTGACTGTATGAGCGAAATAAGTGAATTCTGTGTTATTCCCATGAAAAGATTCTTTGGAATAGTGAAATATTGATAGTTTTGTATAAGAAATTTAAAAGTTTTTTTTAATAGTAAAATGTATAGGAAAAATGTAAATTAAACTATTGTATTAATTAAGATATTTGTATTTTCAAATAATGAAAATTGTTTCAACCTTATATGTTAGATATTTAAGAATTCTAACTTAGTGCGTATGTTGTAAAATAGGCATATTTTGTTGAATAAATAAAAGGCTTTTTGTGATATAAAAATGTAATGTATATCGTAGTATAGATATTTTTTTTGTGTTATCTCTATAAATAAAATATATAAATGTATGTCTTATACAAATAAAGATTTTGTGCAAACCGTGAGGGAGTGATAGTACAAATTTGATGTAAATGAGTTACGAAATCGCACAGATGGCGCGGCTCTCTTTCGAGTTTAGCTTTTTTGATACCCCGTTAGACTGATTTTCATGTAAATCGTTCGGGACCAGCTACCAGTATATAATTTAATCAAGAAAGAAAAGCATATAGGGAAGTGATAGGGAAAGTAATTACATTCTCACGGAACGGTTTGAAGATAATTACTGTTTTATTCCCAAGGGATCCTTCACCTTTAAATATAAGAACAGTCCTTCTGGTGTCGCCGGAGCGGCACATATTAAATAATTAAGGCGTTGGGACCGGGACGACCTCGGAAGACCCGTAATCCCCGCCTGAACCTATTTGAAGAAAAGGAAGAGGTCGACGCCCTTGTGTGTTACTCCATAGCGAGGTTCACATACGTTGTTCCCGAACCCAACGTAAGTGTATCAGGGGGGTCTGCTGCTGAACGAGCCGTGGCAAAGAACACTGACCATTTTAACCTGTCCCTTTTTCAATTGGTCCTTCGAGAAGCCGGGTATAAGGAACCAGCTGTGAGCTGCTGGATACCATTCAAGTGGACCTTCAGAGTCGAGTGAAAATCAGCGACCGAAGGAAGCCGGAGGTTTGAGCTGAAGCAACAGGACCAAAGGCGAGAAGACCAGGCCAGCGCAGTAGGCCCATCAGGGCTTAGGAAGGACCGGATCTGGAGTACTGGTAGCTACCGGAAGAAAGAAAACCGGGATTGCGGCTAGGGGCGTGTGCTCGTATGGGGCACGTATCGCGGCCAGGCGCAGGTGCCTTTTGAAGGCGCTCATCGTAGCCAAGCAGGGCTTGGCATTTTTTCCTGTCGGGCAAGCGTGCTCGGCATTTTTCTACTGGACGGCCATAGTTGGCATTTCCTGTCGGACGACCGCGTCCGGCATTTCCTGTTGGGTCATCGGGCTCGGCATTTCCTCTACGGGGATTGTGTTTTCATTTCCTGTAGCGCTCAAAGGCGTTTGGTGTTTTCTGTTACCAGGCGGGAGCGCTCACTTCTGCCAGGCAAGGGTGCGAGAAAGAAGAGAACGCACTCACTGTTGCCAGGCAACGGTGGAAGAAAGAAGAGGAAGCATCCACCGCTGCTGCTGCCAGGCGAGGGTGCTCGTGTGGGCACCTGACTACATCGCGGCCGGAGGAGGGCGCCTGGACGAGGCGTCACCGGCAACTGGGTGGCGAGCACAGCATACATCCCGACCCCCTAACGGTGCCAAACCGGTCGGACTCTTGCACAACACCTTCGGGTGGAGCAGTTCTCTCGAGCGAGACTGCGCTTGCACTACTAGCTCAACTGTTTCGCCATACTCCTTGGCGGGACAGTTCCTGAACCTTTCCTCCATTCCATTCCTGCACGACTCCATCCCTGGACGGCTCACCACGGTAGGCCCCCGTCCAGGATTTATAGGGCTGATAGGGCTGTTAGGGTGGGAGTAGGGTTGTAGGGTTGGGAGATAAAGGGGGGGGGAGGGGTAGTGGGGTTAGGTTGGGGTGTAGAAGGGTTGTAGGTAAGGGGTTGTAAGGACTGTAGGGACTGTAGGGATCGTAGGGACCGTAGGGACCGTAGGCCAACAATCACCTTCCTGCAATATGAAGAAGGCACAAGACCAGACCGAGAGGAGCGAGGGAACTAGGACAAGGACAGGGCTCTCAAGAAAGGCTAAAGAGGCAGAATCATCTGGAGCGACCACAGCTACTGCTTCGAGTGGGGCAACTCCTTCAAGTGGAGCCACCACCGATACGTCCATAGGCACGTGGGACTCAGGGGCGTCCGTGGAAAACGACAAGCAACTGAACGGACACCAGTGGTACGCAGACCAGCACCGCACTGAAATCCGTTATATCCAGGAGTGAAACGATAGTCGAAAAAGTAGGTCAAGGGACCGAAGAAGTGGCATCGTCGAGAACAGTAATCGGGCACACTAGTGACAAAGGGTCACAGAGAGGAATAAGGTCATCGCGATCGGCGAGGCTGAAAGCTCAATTAGAGGCGCGGATTAAATTAGAACGCTCAGAGCTCGAACGAGCACAGGCAGCTGCTGCCTTAGCCAAGTCTCAATTGGAGTTGGCACGTCTCAACCGAGAAGAGGAAGTCGACTCGAATGAGGATGATGAAGAGCGGAATACTCAGGTGGAACCTTTCGTAAGGAGTTGGGTTCAACAGACCATAATGGGGGCGCCGGTTAGTGTAACGCAACCCGACATTACTGATAAGGAAGCGTGTAAGGGATCACGCCGCAAAGGGGCGGAGATCGAGCGCAACCTAGGAAATGCACAGGAAGTACATGCGTGTGTGGTGTCAGAATTGACCGAAGCGATTGTGAGTGCAATAAAGATAGCGGGTAAAGATAAGTCTTCCCAGCTTCATTTCCTCCAGGAATTACCGGTCTTCGATGAAGACCCGGGTGAATGGATAATTTTCAAAACGGTGTTTGAAGACATAAGAAGCCAATTTTCAGGGGTGCAGAATGTCGCACGCCTTAGGAGGACATTAAAGGGCACCGCTAAGGAAGCGGTTAAGTCATTGTTGTTTACTTTGTGTGAACCTTAAGAAATAATGAACGCTCTCGAAAGAAGATTCGGTAGGGTTGAGATACTCATTCTAGACGAAATCGAGAATATAAAGCGTATGCCAAGATTGGCAGAAGATTGCCGAAACATAGGTTCTTTTGCAAGTCGCATTACGAACGTGGTTGCTGCAATACAAGTGCTGAACCAACCTCAATATTTATACTCCCCGGAGTTGGTAAGCCGTATAGTGGAGAAGCTTGGAACTATGATTAAATTTAAATGGTTCGAATATCGAGCTCAGCATCCTTTGGAGCCAGAGTTACAGAAGATGGCCAAATTTTTGAATTCATTGAGTGAACAATTTGGAACGTCCTTAAGCAATGAAAATGGGCCAGATAAGCGGAAACGTCCTGAATTCAGGAAGCAAACCGTACACAATGCAAAGGGGTCTGTACGCAACCGTCTTAAGAGCGAGCGTTATGAACGCCTAAATAATAAAGGGCACAACCGACAAGTGGTTATGATAACCCAGGATAAGCCTGTAAGTCGGGTAACACATAAGTGTGTTATATGCAACAAAGAACATTCTATGAGTTGTTACAAATTTAAGGATATGAATAATCGCGAAAAATGGGAAGCGGCTAAAAAGGCGAAAATATGTTTCCAATGTTTGTCACCTAACCATAGGAGGTTAGAGTGCAGGGCGAAAAAATGTGGTGTAGAGGGATGTAGAATGGCACATCATCGAATGCTACATCGATACCACAATAAAAATACCTCACCGCAAGGGGACGAGGGGGGTAAAGAGGCTCAAATTACAACTGTTAGTACAGTAAATGCACTGGCATGTGCATATTTAAAAATTATACCGGTCGAGTTGTATGGACCTAGAGGAAAGGTCAAGACCACAGCTCTTCTGGATGAAGGATCGACCATGACACTCATAGAGGAGTGGATGGCTCAGAAGTTAGCGCCTCGCGGACGTGGTCCTTCACTGCTGGCCGTATGAGGAAGCTCAAGGTCGCTCAGCGAGCTATGGAGAGGGCTATGCTCGGAGTTTCTTTGCGTGATAAACTTAGGAATAAGGATATCCGCGGTAGAACTAGAGTAACCGACATAGCCCAACGGATTAGTAAGCTGAAGTGGCAGTGGGCCAGCCATATAGCTCGAAGAACCGACAACCGATGGGGAAGAAAGGTTCTCGAGTGGCAGCCTCGTACCGGTAGGCGAAGTGTGGGCCGTCCCCCCACGAGATGGAGTGACGCCTGGTAAGACATGCAGGAAGTCGATGGATGCAGGTGGCTCAGGACCATGCTTTGTGGCATTCCTTGGGGGAGGCCTATGTTCAGCAGTGGACTTGTGAAGGGCTGATGAATGATGGACGCAAAGAAGAATTACGTATTGAAGCCGTAGGAGGTAAGCAACTTAACGACAACGTTTCATATCGCTTAGACGTTAAAGTAAAAGGCATTTTCTCGAAAGACTTAGAGGAGATAAGTGTACAAACAATTAAGTCACTTAACCTTTCTCCGCAGTCGGTAAGCCGAGAATTATTGCAACGGTGTACTCATTTGACACCGATTAAGGACGAGTTAATTTATGAGAGGTCCAGACCTACCATATTAATTGGCCAGGACAATTGGCATCTCATAGTTACTCGTGAATTAATTTCAGGAGGTAAAAACCTACCTGTAGCATCGCTCACCAAACTTGGATGGCTTTTACATCGTCACATATCGGGTGGCATTAAACCAATCAAGATTGTTAACCACATTTCTACCAAGAAGGAGGAGGACATGGAGAAGTTAATCAAGAATTATTTTAGTTTGGAATCTTTGGGAGTGTCTGCGCGTAAGCCCGCAAACGACTCAGAAGAACGAGCTTTGAATATTTTGAACAAAACGGTACGTCGTATACCTAATAATAGGTACGAGACTGCTTTGTTATGGCGCACGGATAATGAGTGCATGCCGTCAAATAAAGCACAGGTTGAATGTCGCCTGTTTAATATCGAAAGGAAGCTCGATAAAAATAGCGAGTTGAAAAAAGAATATGAGAAGCAAATTGAAAATCTCATCGTTAACGGTTACGCAGAGAAAGCGAACCATATTTCCATTTCCCCACGCACGTGGTATCTTCCTCACTTCGCAGTAACTCACCCACAAAAAAGGAAAATAAGGGTAGCTTTCGACGCCGCCGCAAGGACGGGCGGACGTTGTCTCAACGATGCACTGTTAACCGGACCAGACTTATTGAAGTCGTTATTTGGCGTTCTGCTACGATTCAGAGAAGGGAGCGTGGCAGTGATGGCAGACATTAAAGAAATGTTCCTGCAGGTGAAAATTCGTGAAGAAGACAGGGACAGCCTTCGATTCTTATGGCGGCACAATCGTGACGCGCCAACGGAAGAGTATAGAATGACGTCACTCATATTTGGAGCGGCATCATCACCATGCATCGCTATATATGTGAAGAATAGAAATGCGCAGGATAACGCACATTTCGATCCAGAAGCAGCTTCCGCGGCCGAAAGCAATTTCTATATGGATGACTATCTACAGGCATTTCCCGACGTGACGACGGCCGAAAGGATAGTAAACGATATGTATGAATTACATAACCGTGCTGCTTTCCAACTGAGGGTTTAACCCGAGTTTTTAAGTAAAATGGAAAATAAATATAAAGAGCGACAGTGCTTCGCTGGGAAATAAGGAGCACACAGAACGCACTTTAGGTTTGATCTGGAATATCAAACGAGATGTAATAAGTTTGTCCATAAGTCTTCGTAACACACCGGAAGAGGTGATGGAAGGTTTACGACCGCCTACGAAGAGGGAGATAACTAGCGCTGTGATGTCAGTCTTCGATCCTTTAGGACTCGCATCACCCATAACGATTCAAGGGAAGTCGCTAATCCAGCAAGTATGGAGGACAGGCATCTCTTGGGATGAAGAGGTTCCACACGAATTACACGTGTTATTTTGTAAATGGATATCGAAAGTGAAGAAATTAGGTCATTTAGAAGTTCCTAGACCCGTTGCCGAAGGCGTCGGCAAGGGAGAGTTACACACTTTCACGGATGCTAGTGGGAAAGCATACGCCGCGGCGGTGTATTACGTCACCACGGACGAGCTAGGAGAAAGGTGGAATACGCTGATTGCCGCAAAGGCAAGAGTAGCGCCGCTGAAGCCAATTTACATTCCAAGGCTTGAATTGCAAGCAGCTCTTATGGGCAGCCGATTAGCTGCATCAGTTAAAGAAGAGAGCAAGTACGAGATATACGAACGAATATTTTGGACGGACTCACGTACAGTGCTAGCGTGGATTAAGTCAGATCCTCGCGCTTTTAAAACATTCGTTGCTCATCGATTGGCTGAGATCGAAGATCACAGTAAACCATGTGAATGGCGATGGGTACCGACGTCACAAAACGTGGCAGATGACGCCACTAGAAGCTTTCCTTCCACCTTCGATGAAAGTCATCACTGGTTTCAAGGACCTGAATTCCTCAGGACAAGTCCTGATTTATGGCCCAAACAAGTGGACACCATAAATAGCTTAGAAACGGGTGAAGAAAAATCGCCGAAAGGCGTAAATACGCTAAGAAAGCAAGAGCCGTTTAGTCTACCCGACTACGGACGATTTAGCAGCTTTAAGAAATTCCTTGGGGCAACTACACGCAACTTACAAGCGGTAGAAAAATTCAAGAGTTTAAGAAAGTCGGTTAAAGGACCCGAAAATGCAGCCGAAAAGTCGGCTATGTGTTCCAACGAAATTTTAGCAAAGTCGGTTAAAGGACCCGATGGCGCTTTGGACATAACGCTCTTTAAAAGAGCTGAATTATTAATTCGGAAGTTCGTCAAGATAAGTGTTTCCATTCGGAAATAAAATGCTTGAGAGTAGGCAAAAGCGTTGAAAGAAGTTCACGCTTAAGTAAATTATCTATGGAAATAGGAGAAGATAACTTACTTCGTTTAAACGGGCGTTTACCTTTCAAGTCTAATTTGACTGAGGAAAGTAGAAAACCTGTCATATTAGACGGTAAACACGATATCGTTAAAATGATGATTAGAGAAGTTCATCATCATTTTGGACATGCCAATCACCAGACGATGATGAATGAGGTGAACCAAAAAATTTATGTCTTGAACTTACGTAACGTAGTACGAAGTGTGTCACATCACTGTCAGTGGTGCAGAACATACAAGTCAAAGCCGCAGAACGTGCCACAAGGAAACCTTCCTCTGGAGAGAATAGCTCGTCATGAACCACCTTTTACATGCTCAGCCGTAAATTATTTCGGACCTATGAGTGTGACTATAGGAAGGCGACACGAAAAACGCTAGGGTGTTTTATTCACGTGTCTGACCACCAGAGCAGTACATCTGGAGTTAGCAGCCTCATTGACACCAGCGTCAATGATAATGGCGTTAAGGCGATTTATCGCCAGAATAAGAAAACCAGCCGTTATATACAGCGATAACGGAACGAATTTCAAAGCTGCAAATAAAGAATTATTGCAAGCATGCGAAGAGTGCTATGAAGGCATGAAAAACGAGTTATTTAGAAAATATATTAAATGGAAATACCTCCCGGAGCACCGCACATGGGTGACGCTTGGGAGAGGTTAGTAAGATCGATTAAAATTGCGTTGACCGCTACGCTCAAAGATAGGAGCCCGCGAGAGGAGGTTCTGCATACGTTACTTTTAGAAGCAGAGCATACTGCAAATTCCAGACCTCTGGTAACATTCAGTATGGATAGTCCTGAAGAGGGTTTGACACCCAACCATTTTCTTCTCGGACGCTCATGTGGTGATCAACCACCTGGATTATTTTTAGAGCGACATCTGACGGATCAGCTCAATTGGAAAGGCGCTCAGAGGTTAGCCGACCATTTTTGGACGAAATGGATGAAAGAGTACATGCCTACTTTAATACCTCGAACCGGTGATAACAGAAAGTTCATGGAACCTAAAGAGGGTGATATTGTCTTGATAATAGACCATTCGTTGCCACGAAATACGTGGCCGAAAGGCAAGATTAATAGGACGCTACCGGGACCAGACGGTCACACCAGAGTGGTTGACGTCATTACTAGCACAGATATCTTGAGTAGACCTACATCCAGAATAATAGTCCTGGTACCCGCGACGCCTACCGAATGATTAATGCTGATGCACGGGGGGGAGATTGTTGGCGACGCGTCTATAAAAGCATTTCAATTTATTAGTTAACCGATTTCGAATAGCTTCTAAAACAATTAATCGAGCAATAATAATCTTATAAGAAAACGCTTAGTTGAATCTTAAAGAAATGTCGAATTAATAATTTGAAAGTCTTGGGTTCGATTCCCAGGTCGGACTAGTTCGTCGTTTTCTTAGTAATATTTTCTTAATAAATTCATTAAGGGAATTTTTAAGATATGAATTGTTTCCGGGTTCAGTTCCCCGGTTGAGATCACCTTTCAAATAGTAGTAAAAATTTTAAGAAATATTAAAATAAACTTAGAGACCAGGATTTGTTCCCCGGTCGAAATGATCACTTTGTGTATGTGTGATGGACCACCGAGAAACAGATTAAAATTGCCACCTGTTTTACCGATAATGGGTGTAGGAAAAAAGTTAGTTGTTCATTTAGTTGCAGATAACAACAGCACGCTAATTTGTAAAATCAAAGTTTGAATAAGTGGAAATTTAAATGTTTTTAAATTTCAGCAATTTATGTAAAATTGAGTTGTAAAATGTTTCAGATTGACTGTATGAGTGAAATAAGTGAATTCTGTGTTATTCCCATGAAAAGATTCTTTGGAATAGTGAAATATTGATAGTTTTGTATAAGAAATTTAAAAGTGTTTTTAATAATAAAATGTATAGGAAAAATGTAAATTAAACTAATGTATTAGTTAAGATATTTGTATTTTCAAATAAAGAACATTGTTTCAACCTTATATGTTAGATATTTAAGAATTCTAACTTAGTGCATATATTGTAAAATAGGCATATTTTGTTGAATAAATAAAAGGTTTTTTGTGATATAAAAATGTAATGTATATCGTAGTATAGACATTTTTTGTGTTATCTTTATAAATGAAATGTATAAATGTATGTCTTATACAAATTAAGATATTGGGTAAACCGTGAGGAAGTGATAGTACAAATTTGATGTAATTGAGTTGCGAAATCGCACAGAGGGCGCGGCTCTCTTTCGAATATAGCTTTTTTGATGCCCCGTTAGACTGATTTTAATGCAAATCGTTCGGGACCAGCTACCAGTATATAATATAATCAAGAAAGAAAAGCATATAGGGAAGTGATAGGTAAAGTAATAACTCTCTCACGGATCGGTTTGAGGATAATTACTGTTTTATTCCCAAGAGATCCTTCACCTTTAAATATAAGAACAGTCCTTCTGGTGTCGCCGGAGCGGCACATATTGAAGAAATAAGGCGTTGGGACCGGGACGACCTCGGAAGACCCGTAATCCCCGCCTGAAACTATTTGAAGAAAAGGAAGAGGTCGACGCCCTTGTGTGTTACTCCGTAGCGGGGTTCACATACGTTGTTCCGAACCCAACGTAGGTGTTTTAGGGGAGTCCGCTGCTGAACGAGCCGTGGCAAAGAACCCTGACCATTTTATCCTGTCCTTTTCAACTGTAGTGTGTATCTTTAATTGTAGTGTAACTTGTATTTAATTTAATAAATTGTCATTTGTATTTAACTTGATTTGATCGTACTAGTGTTTGTAATTTGTTAATTTGATTTGTGTTTTTTTTTTGTTTTGTGCATTAGTTTGTATTTATTAGTGATGCCGTCGCACAAGCAAACGGCGTTTCGCCTGCAGGCGGAGCTGCGCTGGGCCGCGAACGCCCATATTTTGATAGGTCGACCTGATCGGGTTCATAGTTTAGGGAAGCGGCTCGAGCAGGTCGATGCCCGAAGGGCTGTAGTGGAGGAGGCTTGCACAGAGCTTTTGGCTTTGGATGCGGAACAGGAAGTCCTAGAATTCTGCCGAGATGCGAGGCGGGGGCCAAGGATGCAGAGGAAGCGCGTGAAGCTAGACTGAGGGGCCTGTCCAAGTCTCCTCGGAAGCAGCCTACTCAGCCGGAGCTGTTAGAACGACTCTTGACTCTGGACCTGCCAAGGTTCTCCGGGGTCCTCTCCGAATGGCTGACGTTCGTCGGTCTGTTTGACAGCCTGGTGGACGCCCGCAGAGACTTGACACCCAGCCAGAAAATGGGGTACCTCCTAGCCTCATTAGAGGGGGAGGCCCTGGGCGTCATCGGTCACCTGAAATTGTCGGACGACGCCTACCAGAATGCTCGGGACCTCCTCACCGGAAGGTACGTCAACGTCCGTCGGATTACGGATGACTACGTTCGGAATCTGCTAAAACTCCCGCTGCTTAAGGATCGGACCAGACTACGTACGGACATCGTAAATCCAGTCGTGGTAACTTGCAACTCATTGAGGTGGCTGGATTTACCGGTGAACGAATGGTCTTTTTTATTGCTCCGCATTGTGCCGTTTCACATGCCTCTTGACCTTCGGCTCCACTTGAGGAGAGGTACGGCGGGGACGGCGCCTCCTATATTCCTCCCTTCAGGGAACTGCTGCGATTCTTGGAGGAGCAGTGCAGACAGATGGAGAAAGCAGCAGGTGCCGTCGAGAAACCCTAGGTTGTCATCCTGGCGGTGCCCAGGGAGAGGCGGAATTCGACGGTCAAGGCGTCGCCAACTATCTTGAGGCCGAGCGGATCTCCCGTGGGAGGGCGCCACCCCCTACCCTCTTATAGTGGCCTAGCGGCCAGGGCGGCGCCCCCCTGCTCCTATTGTCGAGCATCCGATCACCGGGCGACGTCGTGCCCTAAGTTGCTGTGCAAGCCGGCCCCGGCGAGGCGAACCATCGCCAGGGAGTGCCGCTGGTGCTACTCGTGCCTGGAAAGGCATCTACAACGAGACTGCCCGCACCAGCGGCCCTGCACGCACTGCCAGGGCAACCACCACGTTATTTTGTGCCTGGATGCGAGCGGCGCGTCCTCTCGGGGCCCTGCCGGCTCCCCGACTCCCACGGGCGGGGGCGCTCAGCCGCGCCCCCTGTCGGGCGACTCTCGGCGCTCGCCTGCCGACCACCGTGCCCCTCGTTTTGAGGGGGTCCCTCCCCCGACCGGTCAGGGAGTCGTTCCCCCAGGGGCGGGGGGGTCGCCCCCCCCCCCTTAGCGTGTTGAAAGGGAAGTCGCGGCCACTCAGCGGTCAGCTAGACCGTTCTCACCCCCGTTGGCTGAGTGGCCGCGACTGGAACGCCGCCCTCTCCCCTTTGGTCGGTGACGGTACTACCGGGTTCCTGAGACCTCGTATCTGCCCCGGGCCTCGGGGCCGAGGTTCCCCGAATCTCCCCAGGTCGGCCCGTTTGGGGAATTCCAGCCGCGGGTCATCGAGATGCCGTCGGAGAGCCGCTCTCGGGGCCCCCGGTTCGGGTGCCGGTCCGACAGAGGCAGCTCCAGATAGGAGGCTGCCGCCCTAGCTCCCACTACGGCCGCCTCCACTGAGCCTTTGAGCCGTCAGCAGTCCACCTGTCAAACTGTTCTATTGCCGACGGCCTCAGTGAAGGTGTACAACCCGAGCGGCGACTGCTTAACGGTTCGCGCTCTATTGGATTCGGGTTCACAACGTAGTGTGGCCTCCACTTAGTTGGTGGGAAGACTGGGGCCCCCCTGGAGCTCTGAATCACGTCCGTTGATAGGTATCGGAGGTGCCGAGCCTCCTGCTCTTAGGGGACAAGCAGAGTTGGTGTTCAGCCCCGCCAGCGAACACCATCAAATTTTAGTCAAGGTAAATGTCCTCGATGATATTGTAGGTTTTCTCCCTAATGTCCGTATAACTGACAGCGCGGTTCATTGTGCGTCGGGTTTGAGACCGGCAGACCCTGAATGGTCCCAACCTGGGCCTTTAGATTTGTTGCTGGGGACCGACGCGCTGGGGTTCATCTTGTTAGGCGAGATACGAGCCCTGCAGTCCGATGGCTTGTCGGCCGTGTCCACTGTATTTGGGCACAGTTTCTTTCGACCGGTTATGTGGCCTCCTCCCACTCCGACGGCCGACACGCTCTCTGTTGTGGGCGTGTCCCTTTCGGACGTCGTCCAGCGCTTCTGGGAAATTGATGAACCACCACATGCGGCTCGAGTCAACCCTCTGGACCGTGAGTGTAAGTTGATCTACCAGAACAATACCGGCCGTCGTGTCGACGGTCGTTTCGTCACTCGCTTACCCTTTCTGGACTCACGTCCCCCTTTAGGTCAATCTTGTGCACTGGCCGAGAAGAAGTTGCTTCCCATGGAGCGCCGCATGCGGCGCGATCCAGCCTTACGCGACAAATATGTAGAGTTCATGCACGATTATCAAGAGCTGGGTCACATGTTACCGTCCAACTTCGAATGGCGTTCACAGGAGCACTACTTCCTCCCACACCATGCGGTCTTGAGGACCCCTCAGAGTAAGATTCGGGTAGTTTTTGACGGCTCCGCCCCCACGTCTAATGGTGTGTCCCTGAACCAGCGTCTTCACTCTGGTCCTAAACTAATCAAGGACATATCCGACATTTTGACCCAATTCGGTCGACACCAAGTGGATTTTGTAGCCGACATTCGGATGATGTTTCGACAATCAGTGGTCCATCGTGATGACCGTCGATATCAGCTGATATTGTGGCGCGAGAAGCCCAGCGATCCGATACAGGTATTTGAGTTGAATATCACCACCTATGGGCTCCGGTCCAGCCCGTATATCACCATGCGAACCCTCCTTGAACTCGCTGAGAGATAGCGTCTAAGATACGCTCGGGGAGCTTCTATTTTGGAAACTTCGGTCTACATGGACGACATTTGTACGGGCGCCTCCACCGTCGAGAAGGCTCTTGTCTTGCGAGACGAATTAATTACCATCTTGAAGGCCGGAGGTTATGAAGTGCGCAAATGGTTGTCAAACTCCCCTCATATTTTTAAGGACCTCCCAGGAGAGGACCAACAAGACCCTCATCTATTCGAACACCCTGAAAATCCTAATTTGTTGACTGTGCTGGGCATTCAATATCAGCCTGTGCAGGACACCTTCACGTATCGAGTAAAACTCGATGCTCCCCCCCCCCCCAAAGTATGGACCAAGCGCTCCGTGCTATCTACAGTAGCCTGCACCTTCGACCCTAATGGATGGATCACCCGGTCATCTTTTTGGCTAAGTGCTTTCTTCAAAAGCTCTGGATATCCGGTTTGGTTGGGACGAGCCTATTAGCGGAACCCTCTTGCCAGAGTGGCCCCCCATTTGCTCCTCCCTTCCGGACATCAACCGGGTCTCCATGCCAAGGTGCTTCCTACCTCCAGGTAAATGCCGGGCTACCCTACATGGGTTTTGCGAGGCCTTCGAGAATGGCTTTGGTGCTGTCGTATATTTGCGGACTGTGAGCTCTTCTGGATATACTGCTGTCCATTTCGTACTTGCTAAAAGCAAGGTTGCTCCCATTAGGTCCCGCTTAACTATCCCTAAATGGGAACTGTCCAGAGCCGCTCTTCTCACGCGACTCCTCAACCACGTTCACTCGTCTTTGAAGTCTGTAATCGACATTACGGACGTCTACGCGTGATCGGACAGTGAGATAGTACTTTGTTGGCTCAGAGCTGCACCTCACAATCTTGAGGTATTTGTGGCGAACTGCGTGTCTCAAATCCAGAGTTCTGAGATTTCTTTAAACTGGAAACATGTCCCAGGGGAGTTGAATCCCGCAGACTGCGCTTCTCGCGGCTGTGAGGCCCCCTCGTTGGTTAACCACCCGCTGTGGCGGGGTCCCAGTTGGTTGATTGAGTTCGGTTCGGAGTAATTACCCTGGGGCCAGAATGACTGACATTCTGGCCCCAGGGTAATTACTCTGAACCGATTGAATTGCCTGGCCTACGAGCCTGAGTAGGAGTGGGCAAGGATAAGCCCACTCGGGATCTCTCTCTTCTGGATTGGTACAGCTCTCTCGATAAGCTCTTAGGAGTAACTGCTTGGTTGCGCCGATTTGTCCGCAATTCGAGAGACCCGTCCCACCGAATCTCTGATTTCGCTCTGGCCCGTCTGAACCTCTTCCTGAACGACGCTGGGATGCTGCGCGTTGGCGGACGTTTGAGAAATTCCCAACTGCCGTACGGGTATCGACACCCGTTACTGCTCCTCAAGGACGGCGCCTTTGTCCGGTTGCTGGTAACCCACCATCATTTAAAGAACGTTCCCGCTGGGTGTAACGCTCTTTCGGCTATTTTGCAGCGGGAAATTTGGATTTTGGCTGGCCGACGCACCATTCGGAGCGTCATCTTTAAGTGCATACCATGTTATAAACTGAAGGCCACCGTATCGCAGCATATGGATATGGCATATGGGTGACTTACCACCCGACCGCGTCAGGTCCATCCGACCATTCGCTGGAGTCGGAACAGACTTTGCTGGCCCCTTCCTCGTTAAGTCCTCCAACCTTCGTAACGCGTGTTCACATAAGGCCTACCTGTGCGTTTTCGTGTGCCACTCCACTAAGGCCGTTCACTTAGAACTGGTAAATGCCTTCAGCACTGAAGTCTTTGTGGTCACGCTGGGCCGATTTGTATCGCGTCGCGGTCTGCCGGACCTGATCCGGTCTGATTGCGGAACAAATTATAAGGGCACGGATAGATATTTGAAAGAGGTCGTCGAATTTCTGTCCAACAACAGGGCGTATTTAGGTACTGTGATGTCCAAGAAGGGCATCCAGTGGAAATTCGACCCTCCGGCTTGTCCACACTGGGGCGGTATTTTTGAGCCGGTGGTTAAGATTGTCTAATTATTGAGAAGTTAGTGTTTAATTGTACAGTTGCGTTAAGTGCCTTAAAAGGGCGCGTTTGGTTTTCGAAACAATTTGTTGCGGAGTGAGAGAAGGTGAAACTTGACCCACGAGTCGTGCCGCGTGTTACAATTTATAATTAACGGGATTTAGTTGCGTCTTGAAGTTAGTTAAATGTACGATAAAGTTAATAGACTGACATAGTGAAGAAGAAAGAAATCGACCGTGGGTGACACCGCTGGAGATTACCACAATTTGGAGCGGTGCCGGAGTCCGGGTTGCTGCCGACTTCAACGGTCTAGTCAGGTCAACCATAATCCACACCACTAAAAACACCACTATACATGCACATACACACCTTCGGCCTGACCGAACCTTGAGACAGTCGTCGCCTCAGATACAGGTAAGTAGTATGATAGTGTAGTATGATAGAACATTTTCCATACGGCCAGTTAGGTTCCGTCCTAGTTGCCCGTCGAACCTAACAGCTGTATGGGCCCCTGTACGGTAGATCTTTGTAGGGACAGCTAGGAGCGTGAACATGCATTTGATAGGCGCAACGATAACGGTATATCCGTTATCGTTGCGCCTATCAAAAGTTCACTGCTGAACATAGATTACCTCCGTAGTTTGCCTCACATGGATATTCGGCATAGTTGTCACGCTTGGCAGATGGGTTAGCAAACAAACGCAGTTTTTGGTTTTAGTTGTTATTTGGAAGACGTTGCTGCTCTCTTCATTTGTTTTTCTCTGTCACCTCATACGACACCCGTTGGGCGATATTTGATAGTGGATATTCTAACACCACCACTACACGGTAACGGTGATAGGAGGCATACTTGATGATAAATAATTTTATAGGCGACGTGGAGCAGCGTAAACGTTCGCGGCGTCTGGCGATTGCTAATATTTTGCTAAGCAATCATTTGACTGTCGTATTTGATTGTATTTATAAGTATATAATCTCACGTCACTCGTCATATCTAAGATGGGCGAAAAAGTGAGTTCCGCGATTAAAATCCGTGAATAAAGCCACCTCCAAAGTAGAGCGGCAGTCTATATAAATAAGAAAATTTCTAATAAGTTTAATGGCTTTAATGAGCGATATTTTTATTGAATATTAAATTTAAGTGTAAACAAAAGACATGCGGACCTATAAAGATATGCATGTTTTTACAAAAAATTAAACCGCCAGTTTGTCTGCAGCTATATGTAACCAGCGCCAAACAACTTGTTCAATAATTTAAAATCGTTGCAAATATTGTTGCTTATTTTTCGAATTTCATTTGAAATGTTATGAGTACGTAACTTTCCTTGTATTGCTGTTGCAATGATCTGGTGCAGAAGTTGTGAATATTTACATACATTTATTTCGTTCGGTTTCGTAAATGTTGGCGTTCATATTATATTCTAAATTTAATCTGCCTTTAAAACGAAGAGATTTAAAAAAACGAGAAATAAAAAATGGTTTTAGTATGATTTTAAATATTTTTGCAATATAAAATTTTACTTCACATTAGACTGATACGCTTTTTACTGGAAACGAAGCATTCCATCTCAGTTCTCAGGGGTGACAATGCATCTGCATTTTGATTCTTAATTGAGAATAAATGTTGATGTCTATGGTACTGCACCCACTTACCATCAGTTGGACTGTGTGCTCGTTTGTCGCCTTTATTCTATAAAAAAAAACTTATTACTTATATAACACCACATCACAAGTGACACCAGGGAAAGATAGGACAAATATTTTGAAATACGTTTGCAAATTTGCCCAAATGTATAATTATCGAATTCTATGTAATGAATTCAATAAATATTAAATTTTATAAAGAAATGTCGTTTCTTTAAATATCCATTAAAAATAATGAAATATAAGTATTAATGAGTCCCCCGTGACCACGGGTGCTGGAAAGCACCCGAAACGTCGGGGATATAAAAATAAGTTAATATACGCGATAAAATCCGTAAAATTAGTTTTATTTAAATATAAGTATTAATGTTCAACTTATGTATATCAAGTTTGTAGCGTCAAAAATATAGATGTTGTTCGAACTATAATGACGTGATGTATGAAGTTTTAATACATGGCGACCTCAGTTTTGGGTTGCTAGTTTCATAATATTTAAAATTACTATGTCTTCATTTTGCAGATGTAAAAAATAACAAAGTTATGGGAATATTTTTGTTTGTACAGTAGGGTTACGATGGCTATCCGAGTACAGAATCAGAGTGCGAAACCTATCCAACTGCAAAGAGGTGTGAGACAGGGTGACGTAATTTCCCTAAAACTCTTCACCGCTGCATTGGAAGACGTCTTCAAGCTACTGGACTGGAAAGCATACGATATTAAAATCAATGGCGAGTACATCACTCAACTTCGATTTTCCGACGATATATTCCTTATTGTAGATTCGCTGGAGAGAGAGAGAGAGAATCGCTAAATAGTGTCTCCTAATGGATAGGTCTTAAGATGAATATGGACAAAACGAAGATCATGTGTAATGTCTATGTCTCACCTATGCCGGTAGTTGTTGGGAGCACTAAGCTCGAAGTTGTTGACGAATATGTTTACTTGGAACAAATAGTCAGACTGAAGTCCAACTTCGACCGAGAGGTCAATATTGCTGGGCAGCTTTTGTGAAATTACGACACATTTTCTCGTCAGGTGTACCTCAAATC
This sequence comes from Parnassius glacialis, assembly GCA_033319125.1. Classification (NCBI taxonomy): domain Eukaryota; kingdom Metazoa; phylum Arthropoda; class Insecta; order Lepidoptera; family Papilionidae; genus Parnassius; species Parnassius glacialis. Next base: position 22,745,351 of record JAVANC010000008.1, read on the forward strand.
TTGAAAACAAGATTGTACAACCAGTGCGTGTTGCCAGTGATGATTAATGGATCTGAGACGTGGTCCTTCATTGCTAGCCGTATGAGGACCCTCAAGATCGCTCAGCGAACTATGGAGAGGGCTATGCTCGGGGTTTCTCTGCATGATAAACTTAGAAATGAGGATATCTGCAGTAGGAACAGAGTAACGGACATAGCCCAACGGATTATTAGTAAGCTGAAGTGGCAATGGGCCGGCCATATAGCTCGAAGAACCGACAACCGCTCGAAGAATCGATGGCTCCGTGGCGCAGTTGCTTAGCAATGACTGCTACGCTCAGTGTCGTGGGTTCGAATCCCGCACAGAACAAGTATTTGTATGACCTGCAAGTTATTGTTCTGATGCTGGATGTTTGTCCTTGAGCAGTTTATATTTGTAGTCATAGTCATAGTAATTTATTCCATTGATAACAAAATACATTGTGATGGAAATTACAAGTTAATTCAATAAGATTTAAAAAATAACATTATCATTCATGCAATAGTCAATCAATTATCCACATTAAAATAATAAAATTACAATAATAGGAAATAATATAATTACAATAATGACATATGTCAAAATATAAAATTACAATAAAGAAATATGTCAAAATAATAAGATTACAAAAAGGAATATGTCAGTTTTTTAACTATATTTTATCATCAGTCAATTAGAATTTACAAACTCTTCTACACTATTAAAACTATTTTCCAGAAGATACGACCTCAATCTTTTTTTAAATTGGATCACATTTGTTATGCATTTTAAATAATTTGGCAATTTATTCAATAGTCTGACCGCTTGATATCTTGCACAATGTTTAATTATCTGTAGGTTAGGCTGTATCAGGTTCGCAATATCTTTTCGCCTAGTGCCATGACGCTTTACCCTTTCTTCTGCGGTTTCATATCTATCTAAATTTTTACAAGGTCTGTAAGAAGAACTAGAATGTACAGACATGGCACAGTAAGTTTTTTTAGGTTTCGCATGTGTTCTCGGCACGACTGTCTTTAGGGTATGCGCACCATTATTCTTATTGCTCTCTTTTGTATAATAAATGCCTTCTTAAGATTGTAATCATAACTATTTCCCAAAAATTTAATAGTGTATCTCTCGTCTAAAAGATTTTACTAGAGCATAGTATACTATTTTTAATTGCTTTATTATTAGCTCCTCTTAAGCTTCGTAAAGCATAACATGAAGATGATATTTTTTTTCTATAAAATTTACTTCTTGTTTCCAATTTAGAAGAAAATCTATATGGATACCAAAAACATTTATGGAATCTACACAGGATATACATTCATCATTTAATTTAATATCTAAGGTACCTCTTGCTCTTGCAGTAGATTTAAAAAGGATGGTTTTGGTTTTTTCTGGGTTTAGCTTAAGGTTATTTGCATTAAACCACTAAGCAAAAGCTTTTAAACTGCAGTAAACTTTGTTGTTGAGATCAAAAATATTTTGTGCACTTATTACTGCATTCGTATCATCAGCAAATACTACAAGTGCAATGTCTGGTATAGAGTTGTACATAAATGGAATTAAGTCATTTGTAAAAATTATGTACAGAAGGGGTCCTAAGATTGAACCTTGTGGAACACCTCTTTTAATTTTATTTAGTTTTGATTTAAATACTTTCTCTTGTTCATTATTTATATACTTGATCTCAACCTATTGATATCTGTTACTCAAGTATGACTTGAAAAGCTCCCAAACCTTACCTTGTACACCATAATGCTGTAACTTTTTAATTAAAATTTGGTGATCTGCCTCCACGATACAGGAGAAAATACTAGTGTAGGTGGGGTAACGTTTTCAAAAAAGAAAAAAGAAGAAGAAAAGAAAGAACTAATAGTGTAAAAAGGTTCTCGAGTGACAGCCTAGTACCGGTAGGCGATGTGTATGGCGACCCTCCACTAGATGAGGTGACGACCTGGTAAAACATGCAGGAAGTCGATGGATGCAGGTGGCTTAGGACCGTACTTTGTAGCATTCCGTGGGGGAGGCCTAAGATCAGCAGTGGACTTTTGAAGAGCTGTAATGATGAATGATGATAAAATTTTCCCAGTTCAATCCCCAGTAGACACAATTTTGCCCATGTACCGCTAAAAACCCCTTTATCGTATCTCCTCAGTTTTAAGGCATTTCCATTGTTGCTTTAGCCAGTATCGAAATCTTTTGCGTTGACATCGATAGATGGACTTGCAGTTTCATGATTACTCGGAACAGAAAACCATAATTGCCTCTAAAAAGCTTTGCTTGCTCAGCAGAGCGGGATAGTATTTTATGCTGGCACACCGCCTGCAACTTTACAAGGTGCAGGTTTGGCCTCACACGTAATACCGTTCCCATCTCTGGGATGGGGCTCCCTAGTGCCAGTTCGCTCCACTTGATTGCATTCAGCGCAGAGCGAGCGGTTCGAATCGTCGGCGACCTAGCTTTTATTGATTGGGTTGATTCACTGGCGCTGCGAAAATATGTTACAAATCCTTTGCATATTCTATCGCAATTACCACGTGAAGTGCTCTGAGGAGTTCTTCGAATGAATTCCAGCTGTCAAATTTCACCAACGCATATCACAGCAAAACTTACGTTTTCATCCACATCATCTGGATGTTTGACGGTCCACTACTGTGTCTTTTACTAGGATTTTCTTCCCCACATGTCTACTATGTGGAATCGTTTACCACCGGCGATTTTTCCGGTCCTATGTGACTCAGGGATCTTTTAAGAAAACGCACTTACTCCTTTTTAAAAGGCCGACAACGCACTTGCAATTCCCTGGTGTTGCAGTTGTTCATGGACGGCTGTCAACAATTACCATTAGGTGGGCCGCTCGCTCGTTTATTGCTCTTCTATAAACAAAACCAATGGAGTGCTGTAAAGTGTCTACAAACGTCACAATGACTTCTTATACTCTAGAAGAAACAAAAACGGTTAAAGAACGCTTAGTGAACGAAAGAATATAATATAACACTTTCCCGAAAACAAGACAAATGCTTCATCGATTACGGCGTCATCTAAAATAATCCCAACACTTGAGAGCTTTCATAAGCAGCTTCAGAAACCCTGGCGTCTTGAGTAGTTCACGCAAACTGTAAGTAATTTTCTTATTACCTTAACATCATTTGCTAAAGTACGAAATATGAATCAAAAACTACAAGATAACGAACAGTGGTCAAGATTGGATAATGTTGAAATATGGGGATTCTGTTAAAGAAAAACTTGATAAAATAAAGTTGATGAATCCGTAATAACCTTCTTTAGTTTTTTGGACCTATGTCAATAATCATAACTGTTCAAGTTCGTATCCATCTGTTATGGCACAAGGTTCCTAAAAATATAGAAAAGATTTCAGGATAAAATATAGCCGTAATCTAGGCTATATTACTCTGCATCAGAGTTAACTGATTAGTTCCGCCAATCGGAAGATTCGTTCAGATAAATTGATCAACAGACCGACAGACAGAAAAAAAATTATGTCTTAATGGCATGCTTAATAAAAGGCAGTTATTTCGGTATAAAAGACACACACTATATTTTTATTTATGTAATATACGAGTACGAGTACTGTAAATATTAAATTTCTTATCCACTAACAGTACCATTAGCGTTACATCTCATAATTTATCTGTCTCTTTGGCAGTTGGTAACACTACTTTAATAATTAAAAAACAATATTTATGTAAATAATATCGACCTTATATAAGTTTGCTTACGCAAAAATATTTTACGATAGCAAACTTATTTTCAACCATGACATTGAGCATAAATGGTGAATAAAGCATCTACGGCTGTTTGACACAATCAGCGTGGAACCTCAAGTTCGTGGATACAACTAGAATGTAGTTGAAACAGTTACATGTGCAATTTATCTAAATATTTATAACGGACCGTCCCTGAGTTATATAAAAGAAAATCCAAATTAACTCGTAGAGCTCCAAAACGTCATAAGAGGTGAAACGTCATAAAAATTCATATATTTCGACTACGACTTATATTGAAAGTTTATGCAGGAAACGGGAGATATGAATAATCTCATTCAAATATTTCGAATAAAGTATCCAAAAGAACAATGCAAAGAAAAATTACAAATCTGCCAAATGTAAATGCAAGACAATACTTTCTACGATTGCAATGTGTTGCAAATATATATCTGTTTTAAGATGAGAGCATACATAATGATGAAAACAAAAGACCGCAAAGTATGGCGAAATGTCTTATTTTCGTTCTCGTATGTTTATGACCTAGTTTTCGTTCTTTCATTATTTTCTTTAGAGGTTTAGAGCCTATCAAAAGTTCTCAACTGAACACAAACCTCTTCCATTTATTGCCTCACAGCAGAGATCCCGACTGGTTAACCCACTGTGCGACGCAAAGGAATGTAATTTGTTTCAGCCTATATTATATTTTAGACTATATTTTTTTATAGGAGAGGGGGCAAACGAGCATGCTGCTCACCTGCTGTTAAGTGACTACCGCCGCCAATGAACAACTGCAACACCAGGTGAATTGCAGATGCGTTGCCGGCCTTTTAAAAAGGAGTAGGCTCTTTTTCTTTAAGATCCCTAAGTCGTATCGGTCCCAAAACTTGCTGGTGGTAATCGATTCCTCAAGGAAGTTGTGCGAGGAAGAAAACATCTTCTAAATCCAGATGGTATGGATGTATCGCAAGTTTTGTCGCGATGTGCGATGGTGAAATTGAGCGGCTGGAATTGTGATATATATGTATTATATCAGCCTATAATATATGTATGTATGTTTTTTCTTTGTGGCGCTCTAGAGACTAAACGCGTGGGCCGATTTTGATAATTCTTACGTCAATCAGTTTTTTTAATCTTGTTAGTGTCACTAGAGACATGACAGTACTTAATATTTAAAATGGCGACAACCAGACGCCATATTGCGAAAAAGAAAATTAAAGTCGACAAATTATGTCAAGTGTAATTAAATGTTCTTTAAAAATGTAATTTTTAAAGAACTTTTAAATGGCACCCCCATTTAAAAGTTCTTTAAAAATTATATTTTAGGTTTCTTTAATCATTTTTAATTTCGAGTAACCGCTTAGAATCTATAACGATTTAAAGTTGATTACCAACCATTCTAACCTAAAATCTGTGATAATTTTTTTATATAACCGTGTAATAGGTCTTATTAGTAAGTTTTTTACGCAGTTGGGATTCTATTTAAACAGTATTTAACCATTTGGCTTATTTTATTATTTTAGTTGTTATCAGAAAGTCTTTACGAGTTCACGAGGGCGTTGATACTTTATATGGTCCTGATGTCACAGCTAACTCGGACCTGATCTAAATTCAGATTTTCATTTTCAAAAGGGTTGTTTTAAATCTAAACACAGCAAAGGAGTTGAATAATTTACCAGCATCTGTCTTTCCATCCAATAACAATGTGAGTGTTTTCTAGGAAAGAATGGAAATGAATAGGCATTTATTAATCTAAGTTAGGTCCGTGTTAATAAACGTTACTCAACGACGAACTCATTTCATACGATATCAGCATCTCAAGATAGTTGCTAATTATTAACACGCTGAAAACAGTATCTCAAGACGCTCTACTTAGGAATACTGTTCTGTGACTCCATCTCGTGAACGATTACGTCACATAGACCGAAGTTTAGAATATCATTCATTTCGTTTCATTTTTGCTATATCGTGAGATTTATTGAATATTTATATTTTGATAAAACTTAAATAAATAGAGCTGTATCACGTTTTATAAAGTTGTTTTCTACTGTCGAAACCCCTAAATTGTTAAAACTGTTATCTATTTCTAAATAAAATAAAGAAATGATATACCGACATCTATCATAAGCTATAAGAGTTTTTTCGGTATTTATCATAGTCGCCTATAATGACTGCCACGGGATGATATGGAATGATGGATTCTCTAAGGCAAAGCAATAAAAAAAATCTGGATAAATTAAAAAAAAAATGGTTTTTATTGCACTGCATTGGGATATAGGTTACATATGAATTTCTTTCTATTTACAAAAAAAAAAGGAAGAAAATGATTCGTGTAATGAGAACAATAAAACACTGTTGTGTTTTTTTTGTTCTCATAACCGCAAACCAATAAAAAAAGGAATACCATCCAATATTTATTTTTCACGAATCTTATGTCGTTAAAATTATAACGTTCTGGTTTTTCTTGATACTTTTTATTATTGATTGATATTAATTTATACCGTCATCAAGTAAGAAAAGCCATCCTATATTTGTGGGTGTCATCCTAAGAACAACTAAAAATTAAATCTGCGGTTGTCAACGCGCCTGCAAACGTGGCAACTATGCTAAATATCCACCCTATTAGATAATCTATGGGGGTGGCCTATGCTAGCTGTAACGGTAATTTATAAAAATAGTGGTAAAATTAAAAATGTTGTACAACCGACTTCAATATAAATTATTAAGGATAACTAAAAAACAAGATACTGGTCACACCTTCATAATATTTATACGAAACTATATTATAAGCGCCAGCTTTTAAATAAAAAAAGAATAATCAAAATCGGTTCACCTAGAAGAAAGTAATGATGTAACACATAAAAAATACAGTCGTATTGAATACCTTTTGAAGTCGGTTAAAAAATATCCGCCACTCTGCGCTAGTGCTTGTAAAAAATAAAATGACTAATAAATACATCTCTATATTGACACTGTAACTGGGGATCAAACTAAATTTCCTACGAACTGAACGGGAACTTGTTTTCAGTCTGCCATTCTATGAAATTTTAACTAGAATTAAATTTCAGGTTCGGCGTTCTATTTTCAAACTATCCAATCGCACCGTCATGAAAGTTTTTGATCTGTGCACTTAATCGTTGGCTTATTTAATAATTTAAAATTAAAAATATTGTACACCCAACTTCAATATAATTTACTAAGAATAACTCAAAAACTATTGATCAGACCTTGATCAATCATTTATATGGGATCACATGGGAAGCATCAGCTTTCAAATAAAAAAAGAATTATCGAAATCGGTTCACAGAGTAAGAAGTTATGAGGTAACACACATAAAAAACATACAGTCGAATTGAATACCGGCTCCTTTTTGAAGTCGGTAGAAAATGGTGTGGATTTTCTTTTTTAGTACATCACAGTGATAACATTTTACATTTCGAAATTTTGAATGTTCTATACAACTTGCCTTTGCTTACTCCCGGGTTGGATCTCCGCGGATACCAATGAAACCGTTAAGTATAATTTATGTGACGATTAACTTCATTTATTTTGAGCTCTTATTATCGACACGATAGTTAAAATGACAGCTCAAAATAATAATAATAATAGTTTAAAAGCTAAAGAAATATTTTAAAGATAAAATTATTAGGATAAAGTTATTAAATTAATTATTTTCCAATATAATAATGCGTCCAGGATGCTGTTGGGATTGCCGCGTTATTGTAGTGCCTGTACCATGTTCGCTAAGGCACACACGCATGGTTTTCATGCCGTTATTCGTAAAAGGTCTGCTTCGTTACTGAGTCGTCTGCGTAACTCTACCAATAGCATCCTAACCACACTTACTGATAGGTGGGACACGGCCATTATGAGGCACTGGTTAAGTCTACATGGAAAATTAAATAATTAAGATATATTTGTAATGTACGCGGGATGATTAATTTGTTAATTTAAGAATATAAAGAAAAAGAAGTTAAAGACTAATACTAGTCTTAAGTTTTTTTTGTTATTATTATTTGGGGGTATCTATAAAGTTTTCTCATCTGGTTGGGCAGTATAAATATATAATTGTAAATGAAAATGGTAAACATACATAAATATCAATAAAATAAAATAAAAACATAAAAAATTCATAAATATATAAAAACCCAACCAGATGGAAGCTCTCGGCAGAGGAGACCAGACGGCCGAGAGTTAGGGGGAAAGGGAAAGAAACCGGCGGACGATGCGGGCGGTATCGAGGAGCACCGCCTTCTGCATTTGAGCCTGGAGCGGTCCGTCACGGAGTGCCAGTCGCCTCTGATGACCCGAGACGCTGACTGGGATTAACCCGTTCGCAGAAACGACCACAGGAATAATTTCGGTCGGCAGACCCCCACATGTCGGTCACCTCGTGAGCCAGGTCCAGATATTTTATCAGCTTATCTGTTTCGGCTTTCACAAGGTTCTCGTCATAAGGAATGGTAATGTAGACCAAAAATATCCTTGACTGTGCCCGGTCCGTCAGCACAATATCAGGCTTATTCGCAAGAATAGTCCTGTCTGTGATGATGGCCCGGTCCCAGTAGAGCCTGGCGCGGTCATTTTCGAGCACGGCTTCCGGCAAGTACTTATAATACGGCAGTTTCCGAACCACGAGGCCGTATTTCCGAGCGAGCTCCTGGTGTAGAATCCTGGCTACTAGATTGTGTCTGTGCAAATACTCAGAGTTAGAAAGCGCCGAACAACCGGAGATGACATGCCTAAGTGATTCACCGGGATGGCGACAAGCTCGACAGATGTCGACGGCGCCATCCTTTAGGAAGTATCTCCGATAATTGTTGGTCTTAATAATTTGATCCTGTATCGCACAGGCAAAAACCTCGGTTTCCCCAAAGAGGTCACCGAAACGTAGCCCTTGGAGGGAGGCGACTGTGTCTACGGAAGGCTCATGTAGAGCCTTGTAGAACCTCCCGTGGAGCTTCGTCACCTTCCATACGGCCTCCCGGTCGGAAATGCAGTGTACTGCTGGGTCTTGCCAATGCTCGTTGGCTAAGGATAGAGGAGTGAGCCCTTTATCACACGAAATGACGTCCCTATAGCATGGATCACCCGATCTCTCCAGAAAGTAATTACGGAAGCTGCACACTTCACGATTATGCATAGTGAGAGCGCTCAAAAAGCCGCGCCCACCATTTTTCCGCGGCAAGTACAGCCTCATTAGTGACGACCTCGGGTGATGCATCCTGTGAGACGTCATAACAGTGCGGACTTTTCTATCCAGAGCGTTCAGTTCGGTCTGAGACCACCTGAGTATGCCGAAGGTATATATGAGGACAGGCATGATCCAACCGTTATATGTGTGTGTCTTATTCACACCCGACAAAAGACTGTTGAGCACTTTTGTCAAGCGTGCATAAAACACATCGCCAACTGACCGTTTCATGTCCGCCTCATCGATACCTATGTTCTGTGACATACCCAGGTATCGGTATGTTTCAGCCTCGGAAAGGGTCTTTATGTTGATGGGCATAGATAAGTCTATGCCCTCAGAGTTAGCAACCCTACCCCTTTCGACATGGAGGACCGCACACTTATCCGTCCCCAGCTCCATTCTAATGGAATTGCTAAAATCACAAGTGATGTTCAGCAGTTCCATAAGATGAGAGCGACTGGAGGCGAATAATTTGAGATCATCCATATAGAAAAGGTGGGTCACTTTTGTACTTCCTTTTCAAAGCTGAAATCCCCTCCCGGAACCTTCCAGTAAGGTACTGAGAGGGTTCAGAGAGAGGCAGAACCAGATTGGACTCAGACAATCGTCCTGGAAGATACCCCTTCTTATCCTTATGTGGTCTTCCGCTCGCCTAGATGACAAAGGATCGTACTCCACTGTCCCATACACTGCCCGAGGAAGTCTCTAACTGTACAGTCAACCTTGTACAGCTCGAGGACCCTCTTCAGCCATGTATGAGGCACCGAGTCGAATGCCTTTTTGTAATCTATCCAGGCGGCGGAGAGGTTCCGACGATTACGTTTAACCACCTTGCCAATGACCGCGTTAATAAGGAGTGGTTTCTTGGTTCCAAGACCACCGCCCCGACATCCATTTTCAGCGCGCGACATCACCTGATTTGAGTTCAGGTGACGAGTAATTCTCGCGCTCAAAATGGATGTTAGTGTCTTATATATCGTGGGTAGACTCGTGATGGGGCGGTATTTGCTCGGGTCTGTGGTATCCCGGTCTTTAGGAACCATATGAGTGATCCCAGTAGTGAAGAGGCTAGGGAGCGACTTTTGGTCGAGAGCCTCTTGAAATTGTCGGGCGAGCACAGCGTAACACACCACGAATCCCTTCACCCAGTAGTGATGCAGCCCGTCGAGCCCCGGACTTTTTCAGTTCGGGCCCTTCGGACCGCCTCAGCTACATCGTCCGGCGTTATAATGACGGGGTCCATGGGCGTAAGATGCGCACACTGACTCACCACAACTTCCGTCCAAGGGCCCTTGCTGTGGTTTACGGGCTCTGACCACAGGCCGCGCCAGAATGCGACAGTGTCGGTCTGATTCGGTGCTTGGCCCGTTCTACGAACCATTGGTCTCTCCAATGATTTATAGAGCCTCTTCTGATCACTCTGGAAGATAGGATTCTGGTTGAACCGTGTCGACCTCGCGGTATATCGCCGAATCCGCTTTTCCCAAGCAGCGATTCTCTGCTTCAGGTCGTATATGCGCTCCATCAGCTTTTGCGTAATATCCGGCTGGGACAAACTTATATTTGTCCCAGCAAACGCCATCCTGACGGTGCGCACAATTCTCGGTCTATTATTACCCGACCTGAAGCTTGTCAGTCTGCCGGTTAGGGCTCTTGCCTTTGCGATACGGTCTTTAATTCTTTTTCTCGGGGATGTCGCTACTTTGTCTAGTAGCGCGTCCAGCCGAGGGAAGTTTGGCACCAATAATACGGCAAACCGCCAGTGCGGCGCCAAAACGAATTATTATTATTATTGTTATACTAACATCACTATGGACTGAGCCTGAATAAAAATATTATTATTGTATTGTGATCGATACTTGATACGAGTGCATTTTTTAATCAATCGGCCGCCTAAAAGTCGATCAAAATGAAGATAGATACACGCGTAACTAAAAGAAGCGTTTTAAAATTACCGGTCAAGTGCGAGTCGGACTCGCGCATGAAGGTTTCCGTACCATCATAATACACGTTCCTTGTAGCTACTAGAAACGTATATTTACCCTTTTAGTTTTTAATTTATTTTAATATTTATTATTTGTTGTTATAGTGGCAATGAACAGTTCAAATTTTCACAGAATATCGACCTATTACGGATCATGAGATACAGCCCGCTGACATACAGACAGACGGTCGGACGGACGGACGCACAGCGGAGGCTTTATAATAGGGTCCCGTTGGTTAACCTTTGGGTACGGAACCCTAAAAATGAGTTGCCATCTCTCTTATCAAGTGTGAATACTATAGAAAACCTCTCCCCTATGAGGCAATCAATAAGGGAACCCTATGAAATGAGATATCTTTCTTTCATCGTCGTTAAAAAATAAATTTCGGTTGTAAAATGTTATTTTTTTAAGCTTACTAAATCTACTAACGTTTCCAAATGAATTTCCTCTGACAAAAAAAGAAATGGCGATAGTAACTTCGTATTCTTCGAAAATAACTTCGTATTATCTTCCTTCTTGGCATTTTTTATCAGTATTATTACATATCATAGTATAATATACAGAATGGACACAGACCCACCAGTAAATGCAATATATGTTCTATGATATTATACTCAAAAAACAAAATAAAAATTCTAAGCTTATCCGCATTAAGAGAACTCAAGCAGAGAAGCCACCACAAGCAACACCTGTTCATTATTATTCATTTACGTGGTAGAGCCATGCTGCAGCTATATTAGTAGTATAATTGTAGTACGAATGGGTCGGTTCGACCGAGGAAAGACCACGTTCTCACAGAATACCAGCGTAAAATGGCAGCTTGACACTGCTGTGTTTCGTATGGTGAGTGTAGAGAACCGGAGACCCATTTTACTGGAAAAGAGGCATTCCATCTTAGTCCTCACGGGTGACGACGCATCTGCATTTTGATTCTTTATTGAGGATAAATGTAAATGTCTATGGGTCACAGCAGCTACTTACCATCAGGTGGACTGTGTGTTCGTTTGTCACCCGATCCTATAAAAAAATATTATTTATGACGCATGCATTGGCCATCACCCAATCAACCACATTAGAGGAAAGTGGATGACTATCTTGAGTTGAGTATTGTGGAAACTTGAGTTTTATTGGTCCGTTTTATTGGCCTGCCTGGTCGGTCTAACGATCTTAAACGCGATTGTTGATCATGAGGTCCCGGATTTGAATTCCGGGTCGGGCCAAAATCAGTTAATGGATTTTTCTGGCAAGAAACTCCCTTAGAAAGCACCTAAGGCCGCCAACGACTTTGGACCCAAGCCTGCGCCTGATCTCTCTCCGGTCATGTTGGAATACCGTTCTATCGGAATATGAGAGTGAGAGTATAGAGAGTGCACCTAGGTTCACACACACACTCGGGCGCTATAATCCTGCCTGTGCAGATGGCTTATCTCCTTTGAGAGTGTGTGCGTTACCGAATTTTGGTCTGGAGGACATTATTATTATTATTATTGGTCCGTTATAAAATGATAATGATTTCGAAAGTAAATTATTTGTTCAATCATAAGGATGATAACGGCATCAATTCTGCATGTAAGTTTCATAATTACTTCAAATGATTTCTCGTCGCTTTAAAAATAAAATGCTATTGTATTATTTGTTTGTAATGTTATTAAAATGTAGATATAAAAAGGCAAAGTAAAGCTACAGTTTGTATTTATACGTCTTACTTCTGTGTATCTCATCTCATTTTTGAGAGGATTTTCAGGCCAAGGACATGTCGCCGCACTGCTCCAATGTATATGAGCAAATGTGTGAATCTCGTAAGATCTTTAAAGGCGGACTCAAATGGTGCTTAAATAACCAGGAGCAAATAAAAATGGACCAAATAGCAAAACTAAGAGCGGAAAAGAATTTCAGTAAGTTCTGGAAATCCACAGGGAAACTGAATGTTAGGCCTGGACTCCTGGCGAGTGTCGATGGCAAAAGTGATCCGGGAGATATCGCAAATTTGCTCATGGAGCATTTTAAGGTGAGGTCTCCACTTGGTCCATCTGTTACCAAGTCCGAGTATGGGCCCGGCGTGCGCGGGGAGAGTCCGTTGCTGTCGTTTACAACCAGCCAAGTAAAGGATGTAATAAAAGGGATCAGCAGAGGAAAGTTTTAGTATCAAGCACCTGAGGTATGCAGGGGTGCATTTACCGAGGGTACTGTCCCTGTTTTTCAATATGTGCATCAGCCACTCGTACCTCGTACCAGCTGATCTAATGAAAACTACTATTGTGCCCATAGTGAAGAACAAGACAGGAGATATCTCGTATAAGAGAAACTATCGCCCAATCTTCCTCGCTACTACGATAGCTAAGACATTGGATAGTCTGCTTGACTCTTGGTAACAAAATTTACTTATACCTACATGATGCGCAGTTCAGTTTCCGGCCCGGACTATCGACTGAAAGCGCAATTTTGAGCCTCAAGCATACTGTGCAATACTACACAGACTGGAGGACTCCAGTTTACGCCTGTTTTCTGGACCTCTCCAAAGTCTTCGATCTTGTTTCATATAATGTACTTTGGAGGAAGATGGATGACAGGGGTATTCCAGCAGAGATGACAAATATCTTTCGGTATTGGTATGCAAATCAGACCAACCATGTTAAATGGTCAGTCTCTCCGAGTCGTACAGATTGGAGTGCGGTGTGAGGCAGGGAGGGTTATCGTCTTCGAAGCTCTTCAACCTGTATGTTAACGATCTCTTGGTGGAGCTCAGCAGCATGCGTGTTGGATGCCGTGTGGGTGGTGTTAGTAATAATTGCATCAGCTATGCGGATGACATGGTGTTGCTGGGTCCCACTGCGAATGCGATCGGAGAAATGTTGAAGGTTTGCGAGACTTACGCTGCATCGCATGGTCTCGTATACAACATTAAAAAAGTGAATACACGGTCTTTAGGGTCGCCGACAAGTGTCCTGAACCTATCCCTGCAATAAACTTAAATGCGGGTTTATCAATTTAAATACCTAGGGCATATTCTTTCCGACGACCTTAAGGATGATCTAGACATAGAGAGAGAGCGTAGGGCTTTGGCGGTGCGCGGCAATATGTTGGCTCGTAGATTTGGCCGCTGTTCGGACCAGGTCAAAATAACATTATTTAAAGCGTATTGCCAGGGTCTGTACACGGGTGGTCTGTAGATTAGGTATGCCAAAAAATCGTTGAACACCCTGCGAGTCTAGTACAATAACGTTTTCAGGATGATGTTGGCACTCCCCCGCTTCTATAGTGCTTCTGATATGTTTGCACAGACCAGAACTGATGGTTTTCATGCCGTAGTTCGCTGATAGGAAGGATACGGAGAAGTGACAACAGCATTCTAAAAACGGTGGTAGATGATCCCCATGCGCCTATTGTGAGGCACTTCGTGCGAACGATGACTCATAGAGTGGGTGGTAATTCTTCTAGGTGTCGACCGCACGGAGTGCCGCTTAGGTACATGACAAATTAGAATTCAATATAATCTAATTTTATTAAGTGACGAAGCTTGCGAAGTCACTTATTGATTTCACGATGTCTGTCCGTCTGTCTGTCTGTCCGTCTGTCCGTCTATCCGTCTGTCCGTCTGTCCGTGACAAAGCAAACTCAAACTCAAGGCAAAGCAATGTGGCGTTCCACCTAACATTTACCGTATTTTAACGAGTTACTTTATAAATCACCGTGTAGGACTGTTTGCTGGAAACCGGGTAGTGTGGAAGGTCTGCACGATGGGCTGTCCTCAGGGATCGGTGCTGGGACCAACCCTATGGAACATCCTACTCGATGACGTCCTGAAGCTGCCAAAACCCGAAGGAGTACACTTCGTTGCTTACGCCGACGATGTGACGATCGTGGTCGAAGCATCGTCTCGTTCCGCAATAGAGTGCAAAGCGGCAGCTACGATCGCTGCCGTGTCCGAGTGAGGTATTCGCAACAGACTAGGATTTTCTACCGGGAAGTCACAAACGATGACCTATAAGGGCAAGTTTAAACGTGGACCAATTATAAAGATGGACGGTGCAACGATCACGAGTGTTTCACAGGCAAGAGCCCTAGGAATAATTTTGGACGAGGCTAGGTCCTATGTGCAGCATGCATTATATATCGGCGAGAAGGCCGCTGCTTGCTTCGGGAAGATGTCGCGACTGTCTTCATCGACCTGGGGCATAAGATTTCACGCCCTTAGAGTCCTGTATTCAGGTACCTATGTGGCAACGTTAACATATGCTGCTGCCGTATGGTACCAACGCTCGTCCCTTTATGTTATCAGAAGCGTACTGATGAGGACGCAAAGACCAGCTTTGATTCTTCTCACGAAGGCTTACAGGACGGCTAGCAGCGCAGCGCTACCGGTGTTGGCGGGCGTATTGCCTGCCGACCTGGAAGTTTTTCGTGCGGGACGAGTCGACGAGGAGGGGACGGGTTTGGTCGACAAGGAGCGCAGGATGAAGAAGAGGGAGATGATGGCTGCTGTCGTTGCCATTTGGCAGGACCGGTGGGATTCAAACCAAGATGGCAGGGATCTATACAAGTTTCTCCCGGACATCGCAGAGCGTCTAATCTTCAGGTGGGTCGAGCCCGATTATGCAGTATCGCAGATTCTTGTTGGTCACGGGTGTTTCAACGAGCGTCTCCTAAAATTCAACCTTAGGAACTCTGGCTTATGCCCCTGCGGCTCAGCACTGGAGAGTCGTGACCATGCTCTCTGGGATTGCGATCTGTATATTGAAGAGAGGAACGCATTATTGGATAGCCTACAAAGAACAGAAATAGGACCAGTATACTTCCGGGACCTAGTGTGCTGCGAATCCAACTTTAAGGAGTTTAGGAGATTTGCGCATGCATGGCATCACAAAAGGAAACAGTATGAGGACTGAAAATACGACCAGATAGCTGCGAACGCGAAGTGTCGTCGCTGTGGAGTCACGCCCCAGAAGGGGGAGAAGTGAAATGTAGAGAAAAGGGACGGAACAGAGAGATTTGTAGGGAGTCAAGTAAGCGCACGTGGGAAAGAGCCACGAGCAAGTACCGTGTGCGTCTCCCGTGATTCGGTCCGTATGCCGCAAGGCGGGAAGCACCATGGGATGGTGGAGGGAATGTCCGTCTGTCCGTCCGTCCGTCCGTCTGTCCGTCCGTCCGTCCGTCTGTCCGTCTGTCCCACGATTATCTCGAGAACGGTTTCGAATTTTCAAATTCTGTTTCCAGCAATCGATTATTGATCACCCAGGCATCTGAAACTCCTATTTTGAAATATTTTTTTCCGTTAGAAACCGCTACAAAGCTGATTGCTTCGCCACTTTGCTATGCTGTTAGCTTGCTAGATTTTTTTGATTTAATTTGAATTAATATGATTTAGTTTGATGTAATTCAATTCTAATTATAATATAATATAATTTAATTATTTTTTTTTCAAAATACTAACACTTAGTTTTTAAGCGATAATGTAATACTAACGCATGGATCTTTGTTGTCTGAAAAGAATTTGAATTGAATTTGAAATGTGGACTTCACAATATGATTTTGATTTTTTTTCTTTATAATAGTTTTTTTTATATTTTCGTGAATACTACAAAAGTAATAAAAATAATTTTACGGATTTTATTGCGTTTCATTTTAACTTTTCCAGCACCCATGGTCACGGGGGGGGGGGGGGGAGAGCCTGAGGTGTTTGATCTCCCGATGTTGTTGTAGTTAATCAACTTTTAATTAATTATTTTTGGTTCGATCTACGCAAAACGAGCTTACAGTATCTTATAATATTGTAGTAGTATGCTTGGGTTTGAGTTTTATTTTATTAATAATGGCATCCCAAGCAGATGGCAACACCCAACCATCTTCTCTATTGAAATTATGATGTTTGTTCTTTAATTTCAATAATGTGTAATAGTAATAATAGTGTTTTTTGAAAGGGTGTGAGTTCTATCAAATCTGATATAATATTGGGACGATCCTAAACATTTTGACATACTGCAGACTTTCCGAAGCGTCTATTTTTCATACCGGCGATCACGCGGGTTTTCAGTGCAAAAATGCGGGAGAAAGAACATATCTAATCATAACTAAACTACTTAAGTACTTAGGTGCAACTAAACTAATTATATTGTCGAAGTTATAGTTTAAAAATTATTAACAGTGATTCGACTAACAGATCCGACTCGATGTGACCAAAATAATATACTCATCAATCCGGAATGACAAATCTGACTAACAAACCCGGCCGACGATGTACCAAAAAAAAATATATGGGTCAGCAAGCCAGAGCGAAGGAACTAAAATTAATGTTTCGCGGTGAGGGTGGACTATAAGTGGACAAATATATTTGCGTAAAATTATTTAATTTGTTGGCAGACACTAAGGGAGATGAGCTGCTGGTTTTTTTGGTCCTTCGAACTGGATGATTTGAAGATATGTCGCCCCGATATGGACTGGTCTTTGATAAAATTTTGCAAGTGAAACATGTTTTATAGAATTCAATTATTTTTGTATGCAGAGAATGTGTAAGTTAATGTTGAAAATCGATTGAAAGATTGAACAAGCAATAATGCTTGTTCAATTTTTCGTTAAGCTTTAGCTATTGGCGGCTAACCGAGGAATTTAGGGCATTTTCAATTCTATGCTTAAAAATGTTGCGCGCGTAACCTTAAGCTTTGAAGGTGTTTCCAACACGTATGTAATTTGAATTTTACTTATATTAAAAAGTATCTTGGAAGAAAACTTTCTTAAAAATTGTTTTCAATATTTGATGTTACGTACTAAATAAAACGGTTTATTCTTACTTAAGGAAAAAAATTTGCTTATTTATTTTTAAATTTATAATTGATTTGGACTAATTCATCATTTTTAATTCATACCCACGTTGCCACCGCAATTTTTTAACTTTATCTTAAGGATTTAATAAATAATCCAATAAATTTTTTAAAATATTAAAAAATTTAAGCTTTGAAGGTGTTTCCAACACGTATGTAATTTGAATTTTACTTATATTAAAAAGTATCTTGGAAGAAAACTTTCTTAAAAATTGTTTTCAATATTTGATGTTACGTACTAAATAAAACGGTTTATTCTTACTTAAGGAAAAAAATTTGCTTATTTATTTTTAAATTTATAATTGATTTGGACTAATTCATCATTTTTAATTCATACCCACGTTGCCACCGCAATTTTTTAAC
This sequence comes from Parnassius glacialis, assembly GCA_033319125.1. Taxonomy (NCBI): domain Eukaryota; kingdom Metazoa; phylum Arthropoda; class Insecta; order Lepidoptera; family Papilionidae; genus Parnassius; species Parnassius glacialis. The sequence goes on from JAVANC010000008.1 coordinate 22,763,436, forward strand.
TTTATCTTAAGGATTTAATAAATAATCCAATAAATTTTTTAAAATATTGTGACAGAATAAAGTAAAAGTAAAGTTTTTATAGTAATTCTGATCCCCCACTTCTTCTGTCTGTTTACGGGTTACATCTGCAAATTGGTCTATGCTATATCAAGGACATTCTGCCGATGCCTTTGAAGATATCTAGCACCTTTGACCATACCCCGCCAAGATAGTATTTCTTTTCTGAAACGAAATGTTTATAGCATGATCTTTCTAGCGTATGATAGATGGTGGCAGAAGCATCTCGTTTACACCAGGTCCAAAACGGTTAGCAGCGTCAAAGTTGCAAGCCATTTTTTTTTGAACAAGAGTGCACACATTTCACTTGATGGTAAGCGGATACTGTGGCCCATAGACATCTAAATCGATGTTTGATTAAAAAGCAAAATGTGGATACGTTGTATTCCCCAGGGAATAAGATGAAATACCTCTAAATAAGCATCTACATTCATGATTGATTAAGAAGCATAATGCAGATGCGGGGACTAAGATGAAATACCTCGAATACAGTAACAAGTATGTGTGAGTGATTTTTTCTTTTTAAGATATTTCCCATTCAATTTAACGTGAACTGTAAAAATAATTATTATAATTAAAAACTTTTATGGATTTTTTCTTATATAGAGCAGACGAAGCATAAAACTTGCTACATGATGGTAAGTGGCTACTGCAAATAATGAAAATCTTTTTTTATAGAATAAAGTTTGTCGTCCTTATTATATTAAAAAGGTCCACAGTCACAGTCCACATGATGGATGGATGCTGTGACCCAGACACATCTATAGTTATCCTCGATTAAGAATCAAAATGCAGATGCTTAACGTACTCTAGTACTAAGATGGAATGCCTCGTTTCCAGAAAGGGTCTGCGGTTCTCTACACTCACCATACGAAACACAGCAGCATTAAGCTGCTATTTTAAACTAGTATTCCGTGAGAGTTCTTTTCTGATCAAGTCGAGTTATTACTGCTACAAATGTAAAATCTATCCAGCATGACTCTACCACGTACAGTAATAATGACCTCTACACCGAATTTCGGTCATGGCGGATAGTCTTAATGGAGAATAGCCACCTGCGCAGCGCATAATATTAATATAATCATCAGAATAAAATAGTCTTGCATACAGCAAGCGCAAGTGAACTCTCTATTCCCTCACTCTCATAATCTGATTGGACGGCAATCTGACACGATGGGATAAGGATCAGACGCAAGATCACTTACGCGCTTACGAGTTCTTAGATTAAATTTTTACGTCACTGAAAGAATGAAACGGGGTAATACATTGGCTTTGATTTTATCACAAACAAATTTATATGTGGTAGAGCCACGCTGCAGCTATATTATGGTTGTAGCACGAATGGGTCGGCTGAGGCGTCCGCCTAGGGCGTCCCCCCACTAGATGGAGTGACGACCTGGTAAGACATGCAGAAAGTCGATAAATACAGGTGGCTCAGGACCGTGCTTTGTGGCACTCCTTGGGGGAGGCGTATGTTCAGCAGTGGACTTGTGAAGGGCTGTAATGATGATGATGATGATGATGATAAATTAAAATGTCTATTCCAGTAAATTAGATACTCGGTGTAGAAATTTATTCTTTACTGAAAATTTAAATTGGCTATACGTATTATTTATTGATAGAATTTTTTCATTGTGCTGGTAGCGGGTAAATGGGACTACGGGAGAGAGGACTACTCCTATGGCTTATACAGAACGATGAAGAAGAAGATAGTGTGTTGAACTAACAGGTTTATCTAAACCTGTATATGTCCAGGCATAATCGGCGCGGGAATTAATGTGCTTAAAATAATTATAATTATATTAACTTACTACTCCACCTTGACGCGGTCATTGGCAAGATGTTTAAATACAACCGTCGGAACTTCTTAGCTACCTGGATAGACTATAGGAAAACATTTAACTCGGTGCCTCATACATGGTTGAAGAGGGTCCTCGAGCTGTATACAAGGTAGACTGTACAGTGAGAGACTTCTTCGTGTAGTGTATGGGGCAGTGGAGTACGATCCTTTGTCATCCGGGCGAGCGGATGCCGGATGCAGGAAACCGAATACAATAGATAGATCCTAATCTATCAAGTGGCGTTATTTAGACATAGATAGTCATCAAAGACCACATTTATTATATCAATATTCGACATTAAAAAAATTATATCTCAATTTTTTTTTTAAATAAAATGTAGCCTCGATTACCCCTGATATTTCTCTCTATCTGTTTATGAAGTTTCATTACAATCGGTTCAGCTATTTCGGAGTTTAGCTTGGAACCCGGACAGGCAGACGGGCAGAAGAATAGACAAAAACTTAAAGAATGTCTTGATGGCATGCAAATACCCCTCATCTCAATATACTCGTAAGGCAGTTATTTCGACAAAACAGACCGGCACAAGTATATTTATATTATGATTATAGATTGCCCTCTATACGTTGCGGATCTCTTTCCCCGCCATTCCAGTTCGGCTGCAAAGGGCATACAGAGAAGTATACCAGCCAAACCGAACCTTTCTTCCCTTTTGATTGTCAGTTCTTCGAGCTATAAGGTCGAGTTATTGCCAAATCAGCTTAATGATGTATTGGATTAAGTTCTTTACTCTGTTTCTACCGTCGACACGATATTATCGATTTAATATGGAGACCTCTTTGCAACTTTGCTTACAAAGTGAACCCAAGAAAAACGGTGGTATCAACATGACTCAAATTTCCCCATGTAAAATTCCTACAGTACATCCAACGCAGTTGAATTGTTTGTTGATATTAATCGCCATGATTACTAAGCTATGCTATGCATGATTAAACTAAGCTATGCTTAACAAAGGAGTGTCTTAAGGGGAGACAGAGAGGGATACAGGAGATGAGCGATTAAAAATAATAAAAACTGCGGCAAACCCGATTGTTAAGTGACAACTATGGTAAAATCCACCTATAAGGTAATAAATAGGGGAGGCCTGTGTTCAGCAGTGGTCTTTAAATGGGTTGTAATTAATGAATAAATGAAAATTCTTAACCCCACCTATTATTTTTAGCGAAGGAAAATTTATTAATAGTAATTTACTGCTTGCTATTACATTAATGCTAGCGGTAATGGGCAGGATAACCACTGTCGACCGCTTGTTATGCTGGGTACCTAAAATTTAAATTCTGTCCATTAGTGAAGGATTTGTATTAAATATATAATATACAGTTTAATATAATAATATTCATTCAATATTGAGATAAAAAATAAAATATTAAATGTTTTATAACCAAGAGTGAATAAAAATTAAAAATAAATTATTGTTCGTGTTCTAACAGAAATACAAAAGAGCCCGTCAAACAATCGTGTCCTATGTATGTCGTAATCGTAAAACTATATTTGTTTATTTGTAATATTCGTATTTTATTAGTTTTTTATACACAATATGCAATATCAAACCTAAGGGCTCATTTAGAGATTTTTTTTATAGAATTAGGGTGTCAAATGAGCACACAGTCCATCTGATGGTAAGTGGTTGCTGTAGCCCATAGACATCTACATCTATCCTCGATTACGAATCAAAATGCAGATGCGTTGTCATCCGTGACTCGTTGAATTCGAAGTCGAATGCCTCGTTTCCAGTAAAAAAAGGGTCTCCGGTTCTCTACACTCACCATACGAAACACAGCAGATTTATGCTGCTATTTTACGCTGGTATTCTGTGAGAGCGTGTTCCTTCCCCGGTCGAGCCGACCCATTCGTGCAACAACTATACCAGTAATATAGCTGCAGCATGGCTATACTACGTAAAAATATATATTTTTACGTGGTATATTTATACTTCTTTTTTTTTTAAATAAATGAATGCCTTAAAAGTTGCTTCACCAGGGGAATTGCAGATGCGTTGCCGGTCTTTTAAAAAAGAGTAGGTTCTTTTCTTGAACGACCCGAAGTCGTATTGGTCCGGAAAAATTGTTGGTGGTATTCAGTTCCACATGGAAGTTGTGTGGGGAAGAAAACTTCTTCTAAATCACACGGTAGTGGACCGCCAATCATTTACCTAATTATTTGCTATTTTACGCTTGTATTCTATGAGAGCGTGGTCTTTCCCCGGTCAGGCTGACTGACGCATTCATGCTGTAAGTATGATATAGCTGGTTATAACGTACCTCTACAACGTTTAAACACATTGCACATGACTGAAATGTTATGTTGGAAGTAATAAATTTAATCGAAGAATATGCAGCTGCAGTTATTTCTTTTCAGCTATTAAAACTTACTCTAAATATTGTCATTGGTTAACTCATAATTAAAAAATATTTAAACATACCATTGTATGTTCTAAATTTGTATCTGTTAAAATTGCAGAATAGGTTTTATATAAAACCTGATCAGGTGTTTTCATTATGCAATAAAATTGTTTAGAGACAATTTCAATTTCATCAGTTTTCTTCTCAGATGAGGGACAGAAAGGGACATTCTTTCAAAAAATGTTAGAATCGTGTTCTATGGACCCCTAAATGGATTTCAACAACTCCCAAACGGGAAGTAAAAATTGGGTAGGAAGAACAAAATGCAGACTTTTGTTCAATACAATGTTAAAAGTGATGTCGAACCTCATTGTTATTTTAAATGACATTCAAAATTATCTTATTAAATGTAAACATCTCATTGAACTTAAAAAAAATATAAATTTTTATCTCATTTCGGTAGAAAAATCTAGATAATATTTTAATGCTGTGACAAAAGACAACACAGGGAGAATGAAAAAATTGTTTATTTATTGCCACGTGCATACATTAATGCACTTACAATAATAATAATATTTATAATACCAAACCAAAATCATACTCAACTTATTGTAAGAACACGCACACACGTACACATATGCATCGCAAACAATTTTCCACCAAAAACATAAAGAGAGAAAGAAAGACGTGTGCGTGAGTGCGTCAAAGTTGACCATAGTTTTGGCATTAGGTATTAGAAATGTATGCAGTGCTCCATCTATATTTATTTGTTGGTCTGGGAGAAGCGATTACAAATAAAAGAAAAAGACTATGAATTATAAAGATAATGGCAGGCTCAGTGTTTCTGAGGTAATAAAGACGTTTCTTGTTACTGACAATGAAACCATTACAATGGATGGATATTTTTATTTAATTTAGGTGATCTCTGTGACCGCTTATGTCATCGTAGAGGTCGCTTATTTAGAATTATTACATTTTATTTTTAAAGCTTTTAATTAAATTGTTGGGAGCACTAAGCTCCAAGTTGTTTACGAATATGTTTACCTAGGACAAATAGTCCGACTAGGTAAGTCCAACTTCGACCGAGAGGTCAATCGACGGATTCAACTTGGCTAAGCAGCGTCTCAACGTCAAAACCTGAAAACTAGACTGTACAACCAGTGCGTGTTGCCAGTGATGACCTATGGAACTGAAATGTGGTCCTTCACTGCTTGCCGTATGAGGAAGCTCAAGGTCCGACCGAACCGACAACCGATGGGGATCAGATCTTGCAAATTAATTTTAAAGCAGTTATTTTCAACCGATTAAGCTGCAATATGCATACATGTTTAGGTTGGATGACAATACATGGTTAGCTAAATGACGTCATTCTAAATCCAATATGGCGGATCACACAAGATGGCGGACTAGTTATTTTTTATGCATTCCCATGATATGGGTATCAATTGAAAGAGTTTGATGAGAAAAATACAAAAATAAAATAACGTTGCTCTATCTTTCTAATCACTTAGTAATAGTAATAATTTGTAAGTTATTAGAAAGATAGAGTAATAATGGTAGACCCTCAAAGATAGAGGACAATGTCATGGCATAAATTACTGTGTCGCCACATATTAGTTCACTCTCTTCTCTGATCCTTTGCATAGATCGACTGTTTGGAGAAAAAAGGTGTGTTTTAAGGGTTGTTGTATCCGAATACTTAATTCGCCAACGGCATTTTCCCTTCTTACTTGCTCACAAACGTCTGGGCATACGCAACTGCTGGATCACGGAATGCAACATTTTTATTAAGGCTTTAACTAGCCTGAATGACCTTGACGAAACGGCTATCGCAGAGATTTTAGCTAACGTCAACACCGTCTAGCAACTACGTTCTGTATTACTTATAAAAGTGCAAAGATTAATAGACTGCAGAGATGACAATTATAAAAGTGACGTACTGCCTGTTATGCTTGCGCATCACTGAGAATTATGTCGTGGTTACGCATTTTCAATTACATTGTGCTGTAGCTTTGTCCGGTAGGCCTGACGACCTATCAAGTGTTTAAGTTTCAAGTACGTAAGAGTTCTTTTATTATATATGTTAAATTTATCTGTATTGTATTAGTAGATCTGGGTCAAAGCGTTCGCTGTAAATTATTCCCGGGTTGGATCCCCGATAGCACGAATGCAATTTGTAATTGCAATTTTCGTCAACACGCATTGGGGCAGTTCGGCGGGCATTTCCTTCCCCTAAAACCCTCTCAGAAATAAAAAAGAGTTCTGTGACCAGTAGAGGGACTTGTATAGCCTTTTACTTTACTTTGTAGCAATATTTATATTCGTTTCAGCTACAGAAGGGTACCTTATGCTGACAAAAGTATCATGTGGAGGCGACGAAAACGTAAAACATCTTTGTACCTAGATAAACCGTTCGAAAGATTGTCAGTCATGTCATACGCCACATTTTCTATAGAGCGTAGAACATTGCAGATAGGGCAAAATAAAAAATAATCCAAAATATTATGGGAACTATTTATTAATAATATATACATTTATAGGTATTTATAATAAAAATAATGAACAAGCTGCAAGGTTCAACTAATAATGATTCTTGTAAACACAATTGTAAAATTCCTGTTTTAATTTTTACCAATGGTTAATTGATGAAACGTAGTCAAGATCACTTCACATAATATATATTTAATTAAAATTAACACATGACCTATTTGACTTTCTACCTACAACTCGGCGGAAATTTGAAAAGAAGATTTTGTCTTTTCACACAAGTATTGTTTACAACTGGCGTGGTTTCGAAAAGCGTGATTAAGTGTCAGCGGTATATTTTTTTTTATAGTAAAAGGGTGACAAACAAGCACACAGTCCACCTAATGGTAAGTGGTTGCTGCGGCCCATACACATCTACATCTATCCTCTATTACAAATCAAAATGTAGATGCGTTGTCACCCGTGAGGACTAAGATGGAATGCCTCATTTCCAGTAAAAAGGGCCTCAGGCCACCTGCACTCACCAAGCGAAACGCAGAGGTAAACCTCTACTTCACTCTGGTTTTCTGTGAGGTCGTGGTACCACCCCGGTTCGAGCCGGCCCATCCATGCGACAGCAAAAGCTGCCGCGTGGCTCTACCGCTGTTAAATTTTGTGATATGTTTTTTTTAATTTTATCACAAAATTTCCGCAATAAATTATCACCTTTTCTACAGTGATTCTCTCCTCTTAGTTTCGGCGTGACTGTAGGGTGTTATACTGAGTCACCGTCAGTTACTAAGCGGCCATAAATCATTATATGTATGTATAGACATACATATATTAATTTTTTGATTTTAATATTTATGTTTTTTTGAATTTTGATTGATTTTTTAAACCTGTTAAAATTATTTTTTCCATACCAATTGATGATCCTGAGTATAATGCCAGTTATGCTCTTTGGCTGAAGTTATTTTTTATTTTATGCTCAATTGCAGACAAAACAATATTGATTGCGCATTTCTAAAACAAAATTTTACCTCTTTTCCTTCTAATGGAGCTATTATTAGTGTGCACCTAACACGGCCGAATAGTTATTATTATCTATAAGACCATTTGCAGAAACAGTTTTTGTTAACAGTTATGAGTATAATATTTTATCAGCTGCTTTGTTTACCTACTGCTGTAACCTTCGCAAATTATCTTCCGCCATGTACTCTTTATATTTGTCCCACAATTCATTTGCATTAGATAGCCCGCAAGATGATATGAGAGTTGCATAAAGATACCTAATTTTGGCTGGTGACTGGCACTGCACAGCTTTCTCCATGGTTTCATCCCAGTGATTATCGTTTTCTAAAAGATGCAGAGCTTCACTTGCTTCTCTATACGTTGCGCATTCCTGACCGTGTGCAGTTTTAAGGTCTTTATATCCTGTAGGACCCCGAATATGTACAGCAATAATCGTAAACAGAAACATTCAAAATTAGTTACATAGACGGTATACACACGACCAAGGGCATCTGATGACTTTACACCGGGCCAATTTGCAACAGGCGCGCCTTAAATACGGCGTTTCCACTCCTTCCTAGATGTGTTCCATGTATAATAGCGGGGGACTTCAGAATATAACAACGTTTTTGCAAAGGGGTCGGTTTGACAAAGTTGAAAGAAGGCTGTTAATGTAGTTTTTGGCGGCAAAACCGATCCAAGAAAATACACAAATCTGAAAATGAAAGCCAATATAAATCCATTCAACCTTAACCAAATCACAAGCAAATAACAAACAACTGAAATCGAAAGCAGGTAGTCGAATAAGCTACGAAATAGAAACAATTTAAGCGTATAGGTATCGTATGCACTATAAATTGACGCGCGGCTCAACGGCGGGAGTTAAGTACATGTCAGGAAACATTTCGTTACCGCGTTTTTAAAACCTAGTAACGACATCTAGCGAAATCAATTTAAGCTATGTATACGTTAGTTAATAAGAACTCTCAAAAAATATTATTCTTATAATTTTGCACAATTTTTCTTATTAATACCGATTCATTACTAACCACATATAAGAACTGTATTCATTTCCGTTCAATAAATATTATTAAGTGTTCGCGCCAAGCGCTAATGTCAAGAATCAACGCCAGAGTGCACTCGGCTCGGCGCGATACCAGTTTGAGGTTCGGCCGAGCGGCGTGGTAGTGGCAAGAGCGCGCGGGTCGCGAGCGAAAAAGAGTCCTTCGCCAGCGGTGCTTGAGGATAGCACGCTGTCAATTTTTGTAGGGAACGCGGAATAGTTTTTGGCGTGTCTAGTAAACATACGGTCTAGGAACGTAACGCGCATTCCTTGCAGAGAGCGTCTCCCGGGACTTATTTGTGGTTAACGCTGAATCCGTATATAAGTGGATTCGACTGTATTAGCTACTAGTGCGGTATTTGATATTATAGAAATAACTGTTTCCACGCGAAACGGTAGTGACCTTTGATCCGGTGTCGCGTGTTAAGCCTCATAACAAACGAGAGTTAGTGGCCTCTGTAAGTTAGTTAATCGTACGATAGAGTTAATGGACTGTCATCGTGACGAACGAAGAAAGTGACTGTGGACGGCGCCGCGGAAGGATACCGCAGTTTGGGGCGGTGCTGATGTCCGAACTGCTGCAGATGGTAACGGTCTAATAAGGTCAATAACACTACCAGCCACACCCAGATACACATCGCTGACCCTTACTTTCCTAGCACTATACAACCACATGCGACCTGACCGAATCCTGAGGGACCAGCCTTATGGATATAGGTAAGTAAGCTCGGGTTAATATTCTCCCCGTTGAGTACCAGTGGTATAAAACGCTCCCCTGATTATTTATTGTAATTAGAAACTTTCCACTTTGGCCTTTAGGAGGCCCGACCTGTATCTGCTTGTAGGTTCTTCCGTTAATGGGCCGCGGAGGATCCTACTCCTTGGATGGGTAGCTGCAGGCCGTAACAAATTGGTAGCAGAACGCGATTCCGGGTTCGATTTCCGGTCGATCCCGACCATAGTGTTTGATAAAAATTAAGCAATTTGGTGGCAAGGAGCGTTGGTTTGATTGGTTTAATTTGTTTCTACAATCACGCCCGTCCGTAATACGTAAAAATATTTTTTTATACGTAATAATAAAATTCCTTTCTTTTGTGGCTTGCATTTTCTGTTGTTAGCGGGTAAATTTGAAAAGCCGCGCCCGTTTAGTGCGCAAGCGGGAGTTTGTCGGAGCTGGGTATGCGTCATGTAGGTAGATGGTTATTATCACGTAATTGGTTAATTATCGTTGTCGGATAGTTGTAGTCGATTACTTATCGAAGGGTCGATTTCCGAGCTAGGCATTTTTTGTTGATCAACCGTGATGTGTATCTTCGTTTGTATTGTAATTTGCATTTGAACTAAAGAGTAGTAATTTGTATTTACGCAATTTGATTTTAACTTGATTTGATCGCACTAGTATTTGTTATGTGTGTAATTTCTAGTTAACTCGATTTGATAGGAACTGCATTTGTTAACTGTTATTTTTTTTTGTGTTTGTTATTTTTGTAACTTGTGCTCGAGCCGCGTCGTAATTTGTATTTAGTAGTGATGTCATCGCCCAAGATATTAATCCGTTGCCTGCGGACTGAGTTACGCTGGGCCACCAGCGCCCATGCTTTGATAGGTCGACCGGATAGGGTCCATAACTTGATGAAGCGGTTCGAGCAGGTCGATGCTCGAAGGGCCGCAGTGGAGGAGGCTTACGCTGAGCTCGAGGATTCGGATGTGGAAAAGGGAGTCCTGGACTCCTGCTTCGCGGACTACGAGCAGTTCTTTTCGCTCACGGACGAGTTGATCGAGGCTGAAGACAGATACGCCGAGGAGGCGCGTGAAGTTTGGATGAGTGGCCTGCCTGAGTCCTCTCGGAAGCAGCCTCAGCCGGAGCTGTTGGGACGACTCCCAACTCTGGACCTGCCAAGGTTCTCCGGGGTGCTTTCCGAATGTCTGACCTTCGTTGGTCTTTTTGACAGCCTAGTGGACGCTCAGAGTGACTTGACTTCAAGCCAGAAGATGGCGTACCTCCTGGCCTCACTGGAGGGGGAGACACTGGGCGTCGTCGGCCACTTGAGATTGTCGGACGACGCCTACCAGACTGCTCGGGACCTCCTAGCCAGAAGATACGCCAACGTCCGGCGAATTGCGGACGAACATGTTAAGCAGCTTCTGAGCCTTCCGCTGCTTAGTGACCGGGCCTGACTACGTCCGGACCTGTTGGATCGAGTCTTGGTGGCCTGTAATACGTTGAGGCGGCTGGATTTACCAGTGGGCGAATGGGCTTTTTTGTTGCTCCGCATCGTGCTGTCCCGTCTACCTCTCAACCTTCGAAAACATTTTGAGGAGAGGTACGGCGGGGACGGGGCCTCCTATATTCCGCCCTTCTGTGACCTGCTGCGGTTTTTGGAGGAGCAGTGCCGGCAGATTGAGAACGTGGCGGGCACCGTTGACGACTTACGAGCCGTGCCCAGTGAGAGGCGTAATCCGCCGGGCAAGTCGTCGTCACCCCCCCCCCCCCCAGGCCTATCGGAGCTCCCGCGGCCAGAGAGGCGTAGAGGTAGAGCCACGTGGCAGCTTTTGCTGTAGCACGGATGGGCCGGCTCGAACCGGGGTGGTACCACGACCTCACAGAATACCAGCGTGAAGTAGAGGTTTACCTCTGCGTTTCGCTTGGTGAGTGCAGGTGGCCGGAGGCCCTTTTTACTGGAAATGAGGCATTCCATCTTAGTCCTCACGGGTGACAACGCATCTGCATTTTGATTCGCAAACGAGGATAGATGTAGATGTCTATGGGCCGCAGCAACCACTTACCATCAGGTGGACTGTGTGCTCGTTTGTCACCCTAATCCTATTAAAAAAAAATGCTCCTACTGTCGAGCGTCTGATCACCGGGTAACGTCGTGCCCGAAATTATTAAGTAAGCCGGTTCCGGCGAGGCGAACTATCGCCAAGGAGCGCCGCTGGTGCTACTCATGTTTGGAAGGGCACCTCTAGCGAGACTGTCCGCACCGGCGGCCCTGTCTGCATTGCCAAGGCAATCACCATGCAGTTCTGTACCTGGGTGCGAACGGCGTCTCCTCTCGGGGCTCTGCCAGGCCCTCGAACCACACGGGCGGGGGCGCTCCGCCACGCCCTCTGACGGGCGACGCTCGGCGCCCGCCGGATAGCTACCAGGCAGGCCCCTAGGTTTGAAAGGGTCCCTCCCCCGACCAGTCGGAGGGTAATTCCCCCAGGGGCGGGGGTGTCATCACGCCCCCTCAGCGTGTGGAGAGGAACTCCACGGCCACTCATCAGTTCGCTCGACCCTTCTCACTCCCGTTAGCTGAGTGGCCGCGACTAGTGTCCCACTGTTCCCCATTTGATGGAGGCGGCTCTAGCTAGCTGCCGCCTTAGCTCCCACCACGACCACCTCCACTGAGCCTTAAGCCGTCAACAGTCCACTTGTCAAAATGTTCTGTTGCCGACGGCCTCAGTGAAGGCGTACAACCCGAGTGGCGACTGTTAGTGGTACGCGCTCTATTAGTCTCGGGTTCACGCCGAGTGGCCTCCACTTGGTGGTGGGAAGATTAGGGCTCCCCTGGAGCGTTGAATCACGCTGTTAAGGGGTATTAGATTTGGGTTTGATCGAGTACTTAATTAACGACGCTTTAAATTGAAAATTAAAATGCTTTTGGGTTTTCCGCGAAATTTTCATATTTGTAGCGGTTGTGATTAAAATATTGAATTTAAAATACTCCTTAAATGCTGCTGCATATATTTTGTAAATATATTTGATCACTGCGTTTGTTGTTGCACGGAAAATTGAAATTAAATTACGTGCCCTTTTGAATGCTTCTGCGTATGCTTTGTAATTGTATTTGATTCTTGCGTCTGTTTGCTAAAAGGAAAGTTTGAATTCATTTGAAATTTAATGACGCGCTATTTGGAAAATTATGTATATGTTTTGTGATAGTGTTTAATCATTTTGCTTTGTGAAAAGGAAGGCTGAAGTTAGATAACCCTATTTGTGTCGAAGGGAATAAGAGTCAATTCCCTTTTTGTTTACATTTTGTTGGCACTGTCTAAGATATTTATTTGAAATGAGAAATAGGGCTGTCCCTTACGTTTATTGTTTTGTTTACTTTGTCAAGTTGACCTATGTGCATCGGTGATTACTTTGTTTTAATTAATTCTGTAATTGAAAATTGATGCTTTTGAAAAATTAGTTGAAACATGAGCATAGGACTACTTGTCTAGCAGGCTCGCGAGTTTGTAGATTATCAGATGGAAATCAGCTGTCGCACCATTTAGTAAATGATTATATGGTTGGCTTGGTTATGCCTTCTTGTTTGAAAATTCATACTAGGGACTATCTGTGCGTTTCGTTCGGCTCTCCACAGACGACGTTTATGAGGAATTTTGGGGGGCCCTCTGCACTGAAGCTTAGGAGGTCACTCTGGACCACTTCGTGTCGCGTCGCTGTTTGCAGACCTGATCCGGTCGGATTGCGGAACTAATCATAGGGAGCACAGATAGGTGTTTGAGAGAGGCCGTCGGACTTCTGTCCAGTACAGGACTTGTTGAGGTGCTGCGATGTCCAGGAGGGGCATCCAGTGGAGGCTCGACCCTCCGGCTGGCCCGTTTGCTCGCGGACATAAGTTCTTATGTCCGGGGCGGGGGTTTGTTCGCGTTAAGAGCTAATGTCAAGAATCGACGCCAGAGTGCACTCGGCTCGGCGCGATACCAGTTTGAAGTTCGGCCAAACGCCGTGGTAGTGGCAAGAGCGCGCGGGTCGCGAGCGAAAAAGAGTCCTTCGCCAGCGATCCTTGAGGATAGCACGCTGTCAATTTTTGTAGGGAACGCGGAATAGGTTTTGGCGTGTCTAGTAAACATACGGTCTAGGAACGTAACGCGCATTCCTTGCAGAGAGCGTCCCCCGGGACTTATTTGTGGTTAACGCTGAATCCGAATATAAGTGGATTCGACTGTATTAGCTACTAGTGCGGTATTTGATATTCTAGAAGTAACTGTTCCCACGCGAAACGGTAGTGACCTTTGATCCGGTGTCGCGTGTTAAGCCTTATAAAAAACGAGAGTTACTGGCCTCTGTAAGTTAGTTAATCGTACGATAGAGTTAATGGACTGTCATCGTGACGGACGAAGAAAGTGACTGTGGACGGCGCCGCGGAAGGATACCGCTGTTTGGGACGGTGCTGAGGTCCGAACTGCTGCAGATGGTAACGGTCTAATAAGGTCAATAACACTACCAGCCACACCCAGATACACATCACTGACCCTTACTTTCCTAGCACTATACAACCAAATGCGACCTGACCGAATCCTGAGGGATCAGTCGACTTGGATATAGGTAAGTAAGCTCGGGTTAATATTCTCCCCGTTGAGTACCAGTGGTATAGAACGGTCCCTCTGATTGTTTATTGTAATTAGAAACTTTCCATTTTGGCCTTTAGGAGGCCCGACCTGTATCTGCTTGTAGGTTCTTCCGTTAATGGGCCGCGGAGGATCCTACTCCTTGGATGGGTAGCTGCAGGCCGTAACACTAAGGCTTATTAATAAGGCTTACTAAGAACCGTTTCTACCACAGTTAATTAATAGTTAAGGGTGAAAGCGTGACAGGTGGTGATAGTATTTCTGATCCATACTTATAATCACGCCTGTATGTGCCCCTTTCGGGGTAGGCAGAGCATCAACGGATTACTTAATATCGTCTGCGAGGTTATCGCATATTCTGTGAATTACAATGCACCAAAACGTTTGAAGAAAATCAGCTGGTGAATTTTATGTTTTTTATCGCTCTCTTCCCGGTCCTGCGTGGAATAATACAGATCCATACATTTAAAAAGACATAATAATCCAGATATTCTGACCTTCTGTGTTCGTCCATCGTACCGTCTTCCGTCTTGTAGAATCACGGTGGCGCCACCTAGCTGAATTTAATTTTGCAACATATTCGATTTTCCCACAGGAATGATGTTTTTCCGCTGAAAAAAGTAGCCTATGTCACTCTACAACCACCGAACTATCCCGATACAAAAAATCATGCTATGTCGACGCTCTGTTGCGACGTGACAGAAGGACAAACTTGTGCAACATATTCGATTTTCCCACGGGAATGAGATGTTTTTTCGCGGAAAAAAATAGCCTATGTCACTTTACAGTCACCGAACTATCACTATAATAAAATTCATGCCATGCCGACGCTCTGTTGCGACGTGAGGGAAGGACAAACGTTTGCAACATATTCTATTTTCCCACGGGAATGAGATGTTTTTCCGCGGAAAAAAGTAACCTATGTCACTTTACAGCCACTGAACTATCCCCATACAAAAAATCATGCCATGGCGACGCTCTGTTGCGACGTGAAAGAAGGACAAACAAACAAACAAACAAACACACTTTCGCATTTATAATATTAAAAAAGTATGGATATCAATTTATTAGTTTACCGATTACGAATAGCTTCTAAAGATAAATTATCAAGCAATAATTGTCTTATAAGGAAACGTTTAGTTAAATCTTAAAGAAATATCGAATCAATAATTAGAAGTTCGGTTCCCAGGTCGGACTAGTTTGTCGTTTTCTTAGCAATATTTTCTTAATAAATTCATATAGGGAATTTTTAAGATATAATTCATGATTCCGGGTTCAGTTCCTTTTTTTACTGTTGAATTACTTTTCATTGTTTTATTATCGATTTAAAGAAATATTTAAATGAAATTGGATCAGGGTTCATTCCTTGGTCGAAATGACCACTTTGTATAAGTGTAGTAAATGTAAAGTAGTATCGCATGATATTGTCCTATGTAAGTTGAGTACATTTTGTATGAAAAATAAAATGTCTATTTTCAATGTTTAATTCATAAAAATATTTTGTTTGTGTTATCTGATAAGAAACATCATAACTGATAAGAACATTGTTTGGCATCTACTTTACCGATCAGTTTAGGGTCGTGTGAGGATTGGTTGTTCACTTAGTCCTGAATAAAAGCCGCGCGCTAATTTGTAAAATTAGAGGTCTAATAAATGGATATTTAAATGTTTGTAAATTTTAGCAATTTATGTAAAATTGACTTGTAAAATGTTTCAGGTTGACTGTATGAGTAAAATAGGTGAATTCTGTGTTGTTTTCATGTATAAATTCCTCTAAAATAGTGAAATATTGATAGTTTTGTATAAGAAATTTAAAAGTGTTTTAAATACTAAAATGTGTGAAAAAATGTGAATTAAACTTAAATAAAGAACATTGTTCCAACCTCATGTGTTAGATATTTATGAATTCTAACTTAGTACATATGTTGTAAAATAGGCATATTTTGTTGAATAAATAAAAGGTTTTTTGTGATATTGAAATGTAATGTATATCATAGAATAGATATTTTGTTGTGCTATCTTTATAAATAAAATATATAAATGTATGTCTTATGCAAATAAAGATATTAAGCAAACCGTGGGAGAGTGATAGTACAAATTTGATGTAATTGAGTAACGAATTCGCACAGAGGGCGCGGCTCTCTTTCGAGTTAAGCATTTTTGATACCCATATTAGACTGGTTTTCATGCAAATCTACCAAGGATCTCCTAAGTGTGTGTTGTTTGTGGATTAGCAGTGGTCCCAAGCAACCGCCGGTACGACATACTCCACCGATCGTCGAGTCCGCATACTCCGTGAGGTGTCGAGGTCACCGGCCCTTAGGTAGATTCTTGGCACTTAAGTGCGTTCGTGCCTTCTGTGCCTAGTCGCGTACCTAAGTGCTCTCTCTCTCTAGCACTTCTCTCAACCCTTTCCTGAGGAAAGGGGTAGGCAGTGCGCCCAAGTGTTGCGGTCATCCGTCCTTCTCGCACCCAATCCGTATCGTACGTCGCGCGTCGCTTGACTGTCACTCAGCACCTGCAACGTAGATAGGGAAATTAGACGTAGGCACTATAATTCGACACCAAACGTAAAACAAAACAGTAGTAACATGTCGGATAAGAGGAAGGGGGAACCCCCCCCCCCCACCCCCCCGCGTTAGGAAACCACCGGATCGTCCGGGAATTCTGGATCGCCCACTAATGCTGAAGGACCTATCTAACCCGGAGCGCTCCAGGATTGTGGAATCCTTCAGCCATATTCCCAAGAGGTTCCCGAAGCCAATTTCGCCGAGCAAGACCGCCGCACCGAGCGCCACCCAACCCATCGTATCTGAGTATACGAGCGGGTTGGAATCGACGTCCAAGCCCCAGCGGCCGATGAAGTCGGCGAGGAGGCACACCCCACCAGAAACCGAGAGCTCTTTAAAAGAGAAGAGGCAGTGCATAGGGTCACCTATGCCGTCATCCCCATCATCATCATCTGCATCATCATCCGCCTCATCATCAGATGAAGAGCAGGAAGAGGAAGAACCAATCGCGAAAGGGAAGAAGAAGGAACGGACCCCTCCGAAGTCCCCATCGCCATCCCAACCAGCCACCTACACATCGCCGGACCGAAGGAGCCAAATGAACTCGGCCCACGGGGAACAAGGAGGCGAAGAATCATACAGCTGGGGGTCCACAACGTATGCGACCCTAGCTGCATCCGCCGGACGTTCATCGCCTGTGCCTCTCCCAAATCCATCAGGACTACTGCAAGATGATGGGCAGAGGCCATCAACTAGCTATGCCCAGCTGGCAGCAGCACCTGCAGTACCAAGGGCGAAGGCGGGTGAAGAGCCAGCATCGGCTAGAGAAGCCGAGAAGGCAAGATACCCGCTGATCGTCGTCGAATGCCTCCCAAATTGGACGGGGCATTTCAAAATTTTAAATGAAAAATTAGGCCACGCCCCCAATGCCCGCCCATTCGGGAAGGGCGTTAGATTTACGCCCCAGAGTCCGGATGAGTTCCGTATCGTACAGAGGTACATGAAGGAACTCTCCGAGAAAACTAAAGATCTGTCCTGGTACTGCTTCACCCCAGAGGAGGAGAAGCCCACAAAAGTGGGCATCAGGGGGCTGCCAGCGGGCACGGATACCAAATCCATAAGAGGAGGCTGTTAGGGCAAAGGGCTTCCCAATACAATTTGTTAAGGCTATTCCATCACGTAGAGGCAGACCGGGATGCCTCTACTTTGCCCAACTGGATCACCTGAGCCTGGAGCAGCTGAACTCCATATACCAGATCGACAAACTCCTATTTATGAGAGGAGTCGTCATCGAAGCCTGGCAGAAAAGGACAGGACCAGCACAATGCCACCGTTGCCAGGCTTTCGGGCACGCTTCTGCCAACTGCTTCAGGCCAGTGAGGTGTGTTCGCTGTGCCGGGGAGCACATTGCCGCCCTTTGCCCTCGGGGTAGAGAGGAAGAGCCGACGTGCGCAAACTGCGCACAAAATCATACTGCAAACGATCGCCGCTGCCCAGTCCTTAGGAGGGTTGCCAGGAGGCAGGGGATTACTCTGCCGGGCCTACTCCCGGAGGACCCGAAGAAGATCCCCCAGAGTCGCCCAAGAACTGTTACCATACAGGAAGACGGGTGGACCACGGTGGGTGGGAAGGGCAGGCAACCAGCCCCCCCCCCCCCACCTGTAATACCAATGGAAACGGTGGAACCTGCAGAAGTGAAGGCAACCACCGGGGCGACTCTACAGCCCCCCGCTAACGACGCAACAGAGCGTCAGCCCTCAAAGAAGAGGAAGCGGGGGAGGAAGAAGAAGAACAAGGAACAGCCTCTACCTCCTAAGGCTGTGACCTCTACCCCGACACCGCAAGTAACAACAGCCGCAAAGGCGCAGGTTACAAGGAGAGAAGCCAGCGAGGGTAGAGCACCGGAAAGGGCTCTACCAGAACATAGAGCCCGCTCTACATATAGAGCGCGCTCTACCCAGCGTAACGAAGAACCAAGTGTGAAATCCAATGTCCCGAGGCCAGTACCAAGAAGAAGAACAACTATTCCGGAACCATCAACCGACTTCGAGACAGCTAATGCCATCCAAAAACTGGTAAGCATAGCTATCGAAGTCGGTACTCAAGTCCTGGCCGACATAAGGGCCGGGACAGATCCTATCACCGCCGTGATGAGGGCGCTTGCGAATTTACTGGCCCGGCATTACGGAGGAGAGTAACGGTAACCTGCGCCTCCTCTATTGGAATCCGGACGGGATACAGCAGAGGATCCATGAACTCCGTACAGTCGCTCAACAACAGGACATTCAAGTGATCTTGCTGGGGGAGACGAAACTTAGACCAACAACGCATCTGAAGCTGCCAAACTTTCACATCTATAGGCAGGACGAGGTCAATCCTCACGGGACCGCCTATAGAGGCACGGCGGTTCTAGTGAGGAGAGACATCGTCCACCAAGAGCTAGAGCTACCAGATTACAGAACGATGCGCTCCATCGGCATAAAAATGGAGGCGGCGGGCGAGGAACTAAGGATCTACGCAGCATACCGCCCGCCAGGGACTCCATTTCACTCCTCAGACGTCAGGACGGTTATGGAAGGCACGACGCCCACCATCATCGCCGGGGACCTAAACGCCAAACACCCGGCGTGGGGGTCAAGATTGATCAACCCGCCGGGTCGTGTACTATATGAAGATGCGGAGGAAAACAATTATGACGTTTTAGGTCCCGAGGAACCTTCACACATCCCTACAGATGCACGTAAAAGTCCGGACGTATTGGACATCGTGCTCTCTAGGAACGTTGTGTTGAACTACCCGATAGTGGTAGAGGTGCTGTACGACATGGATACACAGCACCTCCCGATACTAATCACCCTTGGCCTCAGGGCAGTGACTACGCCGCCCAGAGCATTCAAGACCAGAATAGACTGGGGGCTCTACCACCAACATCTGCAGGAGAGACCTCCAGTCTTTACACCTATCAGCACAGCGGACGACGTAGAGACCGCTGCAACTAGAATTATCAACAACATCAAAGAAGCCCTCGACGCGGCCTCTACGGTCGTCCCGCTAACAAACAGAAGAGACGTCCTGCCTCGACCAATACGGGAGAAGATAAAGCGCAAGAGGGCGCTTAGGAAGCTCTGGGCGAGCACTCGCTGCCCAAGACTGAAGACGCAACTTAATCGGATTTCTGATGAACTGTCGGTTGCAATCCAGGCCCACAGAGGAGAGGCCTGGGAGCGGCGCATTGTGAAGGCAGACGAGCAAGATGCGTCGCTCTACAAATTGAGCCGGCAGTTGACCAAAAAGCGACCTGCCGTATGCCCGCTGACCAACAGCGCGGGCGAACGTCGTTATGATGCCAAGGGTAGAGCGGATATCCTAGTAGAGCACTTCGAGGAGCAATTTATGCCGAACCCAGCAAGTGCGGAGTTCATGGATCTTCATGCCCGGAAGGAGAGCCGCGTACAGGAGTTCCTGTCATCGCCCGCGCCACCGCTTGCAGGAGAGTGGTACATCTCCCCCGCTAAACTGCGGTGGACAGTAGCCCGCCTGCAACCCAGGAAGGCGCCGGGGCACGACGGGATCACCAACGCTGCGCTTCGACAGCTGCCCAGTAGGACATTAGTAGAGATCTGTCGACTCTACAATGGAATATTGCGGACATCCCACTTCCCGGAGGAATGGAAGATAGGGAGGGTAATCGTGTTACCGAAGCCCGGGAAGGACAGGCGTAGAGCTGCCAGCTACAGGCCGATTACGCTGCTGCCGCACATAGCTAAACTGCTCGAAAGACTACTGCTCAGACGCCTCCGCCCGTGCATCCAACTTCGGGCAGAGCAGCATGGATTCAGGAGAGACCACTCATCAGCAACTCAGCTGACCAGGGTGCTGCACTACTTAGCGGTCGAGTACAACTTCGGCCGCACATCGTTGGGCGTCCTTCTCGATATAGAGAAGGCGTTCGACAGAGTATGGCACCCTGGTTTACTCTACAAGCTAGAAGATCAAACCAGTATCCCTCCTGCTATGTTGCGGCTAGTAGCGTCATTCCTGGCTGACAGGAAGTTCTACGTCTGCGTAGAAGGCGCGATGTCCGCAATGAAGACCATCAGAGCCGGCGTACCACAGGGCAGCTGTCTGTCACCAGTCCTGTACGCGGCTTATACCAACGATATCCCAACACTGGCTGGACACCTGCGAGAGTGGGAGGACGACGTCGAACTGGCGCTATACGCGGACGATAGCGCCTACTTCACCTCGTCCAGAAGAGCCCACATCGCAGTCGCCAGGATGCAAAGGCTGTTGAACTTGCTGCCAGCATGGCTGGATGAGTGGAGGATGGCCGTCAATGTTGGTAAGACGGCCGCTCTGCTCACTCGCCGCTACAGAAACTTCCCACCACCATTAACGCTCAGAGGACAGGAAATTGCATACCAGAAAACCGTGACGTACCTTGGATGCCGGATCGACAGAATGCTGCGCATGACCGCGCACGTCGATCTCGTCGTCCGCAACGCGAGAGGTGCGCGGGCGGCGCTGCGTCCCGTACTGGCATCCAAGTTACCACTGAAGACAAAAGTGAAACTCTACAAGTTCTACATTAGACCCATACTAACTTACGCTGCTCCGGCCTGGTATGCACTCCTGAGTGACCGGCAGAAGCGGCGACTGCAAGTCCAACAGAATTTGGCATTAAGGACCATTGTCGGTGCTGGTCGCTACGTCCGGAACGACGTGATAGCGGCCGACCTGAAAATAGAAGACCTACAAGAATTTGTGGTCCGGTTGGCGCGCGGTATGTTTAACCGCGCTGACAACGGGCCACACCCCCACTTGAATAACTTCGCGCCGCTTCACGCCCGCCCTCCGGACGGGCGACCATTACCAAGAGAACTCCTCCCTATATAGATTAGGGAGTTGAGTAAATCCCACAATGCCACAGAAAGGCCAACACAGACATATTTATGAGATTACCAAAAACATAGAGAACCAACTCACATAAGTCAGATAAATGCCAAGAAGGCACCCAAGACCGGCCCATAGTTATGGGCCGTGATGAATACTCAGGCAATGGGGAGATGCCCGAGGCCTGAACCTGCAGCGCTAAGGCGTATGCAGAAGAAGACAACGTAGTGTCATGCAAATCGTTCGGGACCAGCTACCAGTAATATATATAATCAAGAAAAAAAACATATAGATAAGTGATAGGGAAAGTTATTGCTCTCTCACGGAGCGGTTTGAAGATAATTGCTGTTTTATTGCCAAGGGATCCTTCACCATTAAATATAAATCTACAGTCCATCACGTGCTAATGTAGCACATATGGAAGAATTAAGACGTCGGGACCGGGGCGACCTCGGAAGACCCGTAATCCCCGACTGAACCTTTCTTTTGAGAAAGTGATAGCAGACACTCTCTTGTAACACTCCTTCACGAGGTTCACATACACCTCGTTGACCTCCCGAACCCAACGTAGGTGTCATAGGAGATTCAAGATGAAGACCAGCTGAAGGAAGACCTCTGTTGGCCCTTGTCTGAACCGCTGTTGTTGCTTGCTCTTTTTCAGTGAGCGATTGTGTGATAGGAGAAAAGTGAGGTTTGCAAGATAATGTTCTGATCAGGACTAAGAAAGGAATACTTCGGTGATTTAGTCATGTAGAAAAAATTAACAAGGAAAGAGTGACAAAGCAAATTTATATTGCAGGTGTGAAGTGCAGAGTCGAAAAAGGACGCTCTAGGCGAAAGTTTTTCGACCAAATTGGCGATATATTGAAAATGAGCTAGATATGGAGCACCCTTAATCGACGAGATTGTATGCGTAGATATATGGATGTAAAGGAGGCAAGAGAGGTGTTTCAGGATCGTGTTAATTGGAAGTCTGTGGTCTCTCCCTACTTCTCTGGGTGACTGACTTGTATGTTTATAATGTACTAGAGTTAGTAAATATTTATAATTTAATATAACCTAGAGCAGATTAGACTTAAGTTTACTATTTTTAAAATTATGATAGATATTTTAATAAAAAAAAAAACTGAAAATTATTGTTTTATGTAAAATGTAAATAATGTATATTTTAAATTGTGTAACTTTTGATATACATTTTATTGAACTTGATAATATGTGTGGTTAGCCACAGGGATACAACAGGTTAAAATTTTTATTTTTGTGCTTGTATTATTATTTTTCTAGCATTTATTCATTATTATTTGTATTTATATATATTTTAATTTTAATATATATATATATATATATATAATTTATATCCTGATATAATATTTTTAAGTAAGTACATATTTGATGCTGTTCTAATTCATATTATGGTATGTTGTCTGGTGACGATCCATTCTGTTCTGCTTGCAATTCTTCTGCAAGCTTAGTTTCTTTTCATGATCCTGAAACTCTCCGTAATTTGCTAGATAACTCTTTTGTAAATTTTAATCCTTCGTTCGACGTCTGCCATATTAATGCATAGAGCATTCCCTCACTTTATTCTGATATTTTAGGGACGTTCTCTTCTACTTCTTTAACTGTGAAGAGCATTCTTATTTCGGAAAGTTGGCTTCAGCCTTCACTTTCAACCTTCTGCCACGGCTTAACCGGGTTCGTCTAAATCAGGAATGACAGAATTGGCAAAGGTCGAGGTAGCGTCGCCATAGACCTTCGTTCTAACCTTCTTTTTTCGTTCATTGCTTTGTCACCTTCACAATATTCTACCTCTGCCGAATATTTATCCCTGGACATTCAGGTGGGACGTCCCAGGCTCGTTCTGGGTATCGTTTACTGTCCCCTTTTTGTAGAATATTTCTCTAGCTTAAAAGCTTAAAGCACTAAGCTCGAAGTTGTTGACGAGTATCTCAAGTTTACCGTACCGTTACCGAGTATCTCAAGTTTAACAGAGTTTACCAAGGAAAAATAGTCCGACTAGATAAGTCAAACCAAAGATTTAACTCGGCTGGGCAGCTTTCGGGAGGAACGCTGTTTCTCCTGCATGTCAATGATATGTTGCTAACTGGTAGCATTCATTGCTATGCAGACGACAGCACTGGTGATGCCTTATATACCGGCCGTGCCAATATTTCTCGGGAAAACGTCGCCGAGTACCGGGACAAACTTGTGTCTGAAGTCGAGTCTTTGCTTAACAAAGTCTCGGATTGGGGCCGACTAAATCTAGTCCAGTTCAATCCCCAGAAGACACAAGTTTGCGCGTTTAGCGCTAAAAAGAACCCCTTTGTCGTATTTCTTCAGTTTCAAGGCACTCTCCTTGCTGCCTGAGCCAGTATCGGAATCATTGGCGTCGACATATCGAATAGTGTCCAGTTTCGTGGTCACTTGGAAGGGAAGGCTACATCTAGGGCCCCCAAGCCTTACTGGCTTCTATTAGAACGCGTTTTTGGCCCATTAGTGGAAGAAGTCTGGCTAGACGTACTGTGCATAATTGCACCGTATGTAGGCGTTTTAAGGGTCAGTCTATGAAAAACATAATGGGCAACCTACCTGCTCAAAGACTAATGCCTGACTTTCCTTTTATTACAGTAGGGACTGATTTTGCTGGGCCATTTATGGTCACGGATCGCAAAGGTCGTGGTTGTAAAATTACAAAATGTTATTTGTGTATTTTCATATGTTTTAGGTATAAGTGCATCCATTTGGAGGCTGTTAGTGAGCTGTCCAAGGATGCTTTTATATTAACTTTGAGACGCTTTGTTTCACGGAGAGGGCTACCAAAGCAGATATTCTGCGACAATGGTGGAAACTTTGTAGCTGCTTCAAAGGAACTTAAAGAGTTTTTTTAATTAATGCCAAAACTATCGCTAATTTTGCCGCTAACGAAGGCGTTGAATTTTGTTTTTCGCCTGCATACGCTCCTCACTTCAATGGTTTGATGGAGGCCGGTGTAAAGTCAGCCAAATTCCACCTGGCTAGGATATTAGGGACTACGCACCTAACCTATGAGGAATTGTCATCTTTGTTCACACAAATAGAATGTATCCTAAATAGCCGCCCCCTATGTCCATTAAGTTCCTCTCCCACTGACTATTATCCCTTAACTCCGGGCCACTTTTTAATTGGTAGACCACTAAGCTCGCTGCCATTTCCGTGTCTACAATCCGCTAATGCCAATCGTCTCGACAGATTCCAGCGCATCGAGCAGTTTAAGCAACACTTTTGGCGACGCTGAAGCCACGAGTACATTGCGGAGCTGCAGTTGAGGACGAAGTGGCGCACGAAGTCCAAAGAGAGCCTACAAATTGAGGACCTAGTCCTCTTGAAAGAGGAAAACGCTCCATCGCTCTATTGGCGTCTCGGACGTGTAAGAAAACTCTTCACGGGATCTGACGGATTGATACGCGTCGCAGATATAGACACTGCAAGAGGAATTGTGCGGCGCGCCCTAAACAGAATCGTCCTACTACCGAAGCCCGATGAGTTGGAAGATCTTGAAAACTGTTAAGCTTTCCAGCACCGGGAGTATGTCGGCGCCGTTACGACAGCACCGACGGTGTTTGCGGGGAGTATGTGAAGTGCGTGGGGGTTTCTCACCACCGCGCCTAAGACCGGCACTCGCCGCTAGCCCGCGACCCGATCGCCACCAAATATTTTGTATTTTTTATTCCTTTTAAATATACAATTTGCCTATCGTGTGAGTCGCCTATGTTATTCATGTTCCTTAATTGAACATTACATGGTATATATCGGTCCAATTAAAGTTATCTCGAAATATTAGGTCTTTACCTATGAAATTGCGCTTTTTATGAAATAAGTAAGCGTAAGTTTTTCATTATTTTTTATTTCTATTAATCAAAGAATTATCCATGCAATCGATGCATCTTTGCCAACGCAGTGACAGTTTATTGAATAAATCAGTTGGATGGGAGGCAACAAATTCATCAAAAGCTTTTTGTACTGCCTCTCGGGTATTGAATATTAGATCCGCCAAAAAGTTATCCAAATTCTGGAAAAAGTTGAAGTCTGTAGGCTCAAGGTCTGGTGATTACGGCAAATGACGGAGAGCTTTCAACTCCAGCTCTTGTAATTAAGAGACCGTCTGTTGTGCAGTATAAGGTCACGTGTTGTCTTGCAGGAGCAACGGGGACGAGCGATTGACCAAAGATGGTTGGAGGTGCACGAGCTTCTCCATTATTGTGTTCAGTTCTTTACAGTATACATTTGCAGTAAAGGTCATACAATTTGATAAGAAGCTGTGAAGAATCACACCGGCGCTAGACGACCAAACAGCAATCACTTTTCTAGAGGTAAGTTTTCATTTAGGACATTGTTTAGGTGCTGAATCAGGATCCAACTAACTTGATGTGAGCTTGCTAATGTCAAACAGAATCCATTTTTCATCGCAGGTAACAATGCGCTTCAAAACTCCTTCGTTTGTGTGCCTGTTGAGCAGTACAAAGCACGTCTCGTCGTGTACTATGTGCTGGCACCTTTTTGTTGAGCTTTTTTACAAGAAAGTCTGTCGGTGCTGCCATTCCCTACCCTGAAATGAACTAAAATTTTGCATTTTTATGAGTTTGTGACTAGTTGAAGTTACGATGGGTACCTAATTTCTGCTTCTCTTAGCTATTCTATAATTATATTGAAATTCGGTGAAAAAAAAATCCCGACCCGATGGATTTTATCGAGTTTTTATACTACTTATATAATATATTTTTATATTACTTAATAGGTAAGTAAATATGTGTAATACATATATCTGGTAATATTGCTGTCTCTATTTCTACGATAAATAAATAGGTACACAAATGTAGGTATATATGTATAAAACCGGTCGTTCGGGCGGTTGTACGTCTTCGAGTAAGACGATTCGTAGTGATTCTCGAAAACAGCACGTAGAGGCGGCTCAGATGGGAACATGACAAATGAAATTGTAATTTTAAACCCAAAAAGGATAAAGGAGTAAAAGCCACCTGCGTCGATCGAGTTAGGTCTAGGTTAGTACTAGCTCTTCAGTCTACTCGAAAACCTTTCTTTCCCATTAACTGTCCGTTCTTTGAGCAATATAATATATAATAGCAATATATGATAAAATCCATATCAAACATATCCGCTCAAGAGTAATTAAGGTAACCCAATGGATCAGTAAGCTAAAGTGGCAATGGGCCACCCATGTAGCTCAGAAAACCGATAACTCTATTACTGGTAACCGGTAACGAATTGTAGGACGCTTTGCAATGTGAAGCATAATGTTGGATTCCCCTCCCCCACTATTTGGGGTGATGACCTAATTAAACATACAGACATTCGATCGATCCGGGTACCTCAGGACCGCACTTTACTGCAATTTATGTGGGAGGTTGTAGTGTTATGCTACTTACATATCATTTTACATCTATTTTTCCATTCTGTTTTTGATTTTCTGCATTCATATTTTGCATCACCTTTATTTCCATAGGATCTTGTAACGTTTTTAGACCATAAGAACACAATAACAAATCATTTTCACTTCGTATTTTCACGCTACCAGCACTTTTTAAATCGGTGTCAATGGAGTCTACCTTTTTCGATCTTTTATTTAGTTCTCCGTAACTCTGCAACTTCGGGTTTCGTGCGCGCTGTTGCGCTACCTTTTTTCCTATATCAATAATATCTCATTTCTTACTTAAATCTTGCCGTTTTTCAACTATGAGCCTGAAACCAAAAATTGACATGTTTTGACATCGTTGTTTATCTGGTTGTCATGGCAATTTTTATTCAAATTCGTTACCGGTCTGATGTTTTTACTTCAATATTTAAACATAAATACTCTTTTCCTCTAGGCCATTTACAAAAATTTGCTTTTAATTTGAATAATTTCCCGTTCTCTAGAGAGAACGGGAAGTTATTCAAATTATTATTAATTTAGAAAAAGGTCTCGCGAAAAAGCGAGACTCCCCGTATTGACCGATTGTTCCGCTTTTATACCTTTTTAGAGAGAACGGGAAATTATTCAAATTAAAAGCCATTGACACCGATTTAAAAAGTGCTGGTAGCGTGAAAATACGAAGTGAAAATGATTTGTTATTGTGTTCTTATGGTTTAAAAATGTTACGGGATCCTACGGAAATAAAGGTGATGCAAAATATGAATGCAGAAAATCAAAAACAGAATGGAAAAATAGATGTAAAATTATATGTAAGTAGCATAACACTACAAGGTCTATGTTTAGCAGTGAACTTGTGAAAGGCTCTATTGGTGGTTGTCGTGAAGCGACAATTAAAAGAGAAAGAACCTAACCTAAGAACAGCAAAACAACAAAAGTAGATCAAGAAAATAATATATTTAAAGTTTCAGAAAAGTATTTACAATTTTATAAAAAAAAATGGAATATGAAGATGATGGATGAAATGAGATTACAATTAGGTTTTAAAAAAAATAAAGGTAGGAGTATAGGACAATATAGTTTTATAGTGGAGCCTGGAGCCTCGCTGCTTTTGTAGAAATAGGCACACGCAGAGCTTGAGGTTTCTCAGCGGCGACGGCACGCAGCGCCTGGACTGGGCACACGCAGCGTCCGGAGCCGGCGCACGTAGCGCCTGGGGTAGGTGCGCTCAGTACTTGGAGAAGAAGTCGCCGCGCCCAGAGGTAGCGCGGGCAATAGGTGCACTCGGCGCTTGGAGCAAGCAGTTGTAGCGTGCCCGAAGGTAGCGCGGGCAGTAGGTGCACTCGGCGCCTGGAGCAAGCAGTCGTAGCGCGCCCGAAGGTAGTGTGGCCCCGCGCTTGAAGCAGACAGCCGACGACTTCACGTGTAGATGGAGGCTTGCAGGATCCCGGGGCCGCTTTGCCCTTTAGTAGTAGTTTTGCCCTTTTTTAAGGCCTTTTAGTAGATGTTTCTCGTTTTAGAACTGAAGCGAGACTGTCCTGTATTCTCCAATTGCTCGGCTTTTATACCTTTTTAGAGAGAACGAGAAATTATTTAAATTAAAACGAAATTTATTGTCAATGACCTACAGCCAAAGAGTATTTATGTAGAAAGAACATCATACGAGAGACGAATTTGAATAAAAGTTACCATAACAACGACATAAATAATAGTTGTCATATTTAGCAATTTTTGGTTTTTGGACTATTATTAAGAAACTATTACATTTTAGTAAGAAATGAGATATTATTCACATAGGAAAAACTAATGCACGGCAGCGTGCACGAAGCCTGAAATTGTAGAGTTACAGAGAATTCAATAAAAGACCAAAAAAGGTAAGACTCCATTAACAGCTATTTTAAAAGTACTAAATAGTGTGAAAATACGCAGTAAAATTATATGTTATTGTGTAAAAACGTTACAGGATCCTATATAAATAAAGGTGATGCAAAATATAAATGCAGAAAATCAAAAACAGAATGAAAAAAATAGTATAAAGTGATGCAAAACATGAATGCAGAATATCAAAACAGAATGGAGAATTAGTGTACAATGAAATGTAAGTAGCATAACACTACATTTTCCCCCCGATGCACGGCAGCGTGCACGAAGTCTGAAATTGTAGAGTTACAGAGAATTCAATAAAAGACCAAAAAAGGTAAGACTCCATTGACAGCTATTTTAAAAGTATTTTTTTTATAGGATAAGGGTGACAAACGAGCACACAGTCCACCTGATGGTAAGTGGTTGCTGTGGCCCATAGACATCTACATCTATCCTCTATTCCAAATCAAAATATAGATGCATTGTCACCCGTGAGGACTAAGATGAAATGCCTCATTTCCAGTAAAAAGGGCCTCCGGCCACCTGCACTCACCAAGCGAAACGCAGAGGTAAACCTCTACTTCACGCTGGTATTCTGTGAGGTCGTGGTACCACCCCGGTTCGAGCCGGCCCACCCGTGCGACAGCAAAAGCTGCCGCGTGGCTCTACCACTGTTAAAAAGTGTGAAACTACTAAATAGTGTGAAAATACGCAGTAAAATGATATGTTATTGTGTAAAAACGTTACAAGATCCTATATAAATAAAGGTGATGCAAAATATAAATGCAGAAAATCAAAAACAGAATGAATAAAATAGTATAAAGTGATGCAAAACATGAATGCAGAATATCAAAACAGAATGGAGAATTAGTGTACAATGAAATGTAAGTAGCATAACACTACATGGTATATATCGGTCCAATTAAAGTTATCTCGAAATATTAGGTCTTTACCTATGAAATTGCGCTTTTTATGAAATAAGTAAGCGTAAGTTTTTCAATATTTTTTATTTCTATTAATCAAAGAATTATCCATGCAATCGATGCATCTTTGCCAACGCAGTGACAGTTTATTGAATAAATCAGTTGGATGGGAGGCAACAAATTCATCAAAAGCTTTTTGTACTGCCTCTCGGGTATTGAATATTAGATCCGCCAAAAAGTTATCCAAATTCTGGAAAAAGTTGAAGTCTGTAGGCTCAAGGTCTGGTGATTACGACAAATGACGGAGAGCTTTCAACTCCAGCTCTTGTAATTAAGAGACCGTCTGTTGTGCAGTATAAGGTCACGTGTTGTCTTGCAGGAGCAACGGGGACGAGCGATTGACCAAAGATGGTTGGAGGTGCACGAGCTTCTCCATTATTGTGTTCAGTTCTTTACAGTATACATTTGCAGTAAAGGTCATACAATTTGATAAGAAGCTGTGATGAATCACACCGGCGCTAGACGACCAAACAGCAATCACTTTTCTAGAGGTAAGTTTTCATTTAGGACATTGTTTAGGTGCTGAATCAGGATCCAACTAACTTGATGTGAGCTTGCTAATGTCAAACAGAATCCATTTTTTATCGCAGGTAACAATGCGCTTCAAAACTCCTTCGTTTGTGTGCCTGTTGAGCAGTACAAAGCACGTCTCGTCGTGTACTATGTGCTGGCACCTTTTTGTCGAGCTTTTTTACAAGAAAGTCTGTCGGTGCTGCCATTCCCTACCCTGAAATGAACTAAAATTTTGCATTTTTATGAGTTTGTGACTAGTTGAAGTTACGATGGGTACCTAATTTCTGCTTCTCTTAGCTATTCTATAATTATATTGAAATTCGGTGAAAAAAAAATCCCGACCCGATGGATTTTATCGAGTTTTTATACTACTTATATAATATATTTTTATATTACTTAATAGGTAAGTAAATATGTGTAATACATATATCTGGTAATATTGCTGTCTCTATTTCTACGATAAATAAATAGGTACACAAATGTAGGTATATATGTATAAAACCGGTCGTTCGGGCGGTTGTACGTCTTCGAGTAAGACGATTCGTAGTGATTCTCGAAAACAGCACGTAGAGGCGGCTCAGATGGGAACATGACAAATGAAATTGTAATTTTAAACCCAAAAAGGATAAAGGAGTAAAAGCCACCTGCGTCGATCGAGTTAGGTCTAGGTTAGTACTAGCTCTTCAGTCTACTCGAAAACCTTTCTTTCCCATTGACTGTCCGTTCTTTGAGCAATATAATATATAATAGCAATATATGGATCTGAGACGTGGTCCTTTACTGCTAGCCATATAAGAAAGCTCAGCGAGCTAGGGAGGTAGCTAGGGCTACTCACGACGCGGAGTCCTTTTTTTCTAATCCGTCACATCACAAAAAGTTGAAAGTTTTACTGAGGTATAAAAACGTTATACTTATAAATCCATTATGGTTAGGAATAAAAAGGCACTTAAAGAATTTTCTTATTACGCCTATGTAACTTAGGTCGTTTCTTCTTATAAAAATGGTTTGCTAAGTACTTTATTTGGAATGAAAGGAAGTCTTTTATACAATTTAATGATTTGCCTTCAAAGCAAAATTTTACCTTATTATGTATTACACTTGGTTTTTACCTGACTGCAATTTTATGTTCATTATTATATCTAATTCTTTCTTTCTTATATATTCTTTTTATCTTTTCTTTATCGACCTGTATCGTTGTAGGGAACATTTGACGTAATTAGTTGTGATTGGCAAATGGATTGACGATCGTTGTGTAATCTTAATCTTTGTATTAAAAAGAATTAAAGTTATCAAAGAAACTTGTTAGTTATATATTAAATTAAACAATTAATTAAAATTATAATACGGATTAACATTATGAAAAAAAATATTTTAAAAACTACTTATGTATAAAAGTAAAGAATACATAATTGGATTTACTGTAGTGTATTTTAATATTGTAGCTATATTCTTTCAAATCGTAAAAACAGCTATTTAGGTTATTTTTTGTGACGGCGGCGTAAAAGAATCCACCTTGCCATGTAAGAGTCACTATGGTATTTGTCAGAAAGAAATTACGTCTTCGAATGGATGACAGTATAAACATTTTATTTACGCCAGGCATAAAATACCTACATCCGGAGAAGCTTGTTCATTCTTTCGGTTCATTTCTTGTCGCATGTACTTCTATAAAAATATCATCATCACTAAAGCCCAAATTGTCACATAGTGGGATATTAAAATATCATAGATTTCATACAAGATAATATTATTGTCATATTAATATTGTACCTGAAATTTAAAAAGCGAAGCCGTTTAGATAAATTTATATTTTAAGTTTTCGAAACTCGATATTCCGATGAAATAGTTTCCATTCCACGTTATTGGTTCAACGATTGCTATTTTACCGCACGTTATGTACATAATATTATAATGTAATATATCCCAAGGATTCTTCCTATGCTTCTGTATTGAAAAAAACATTTTTTTATGATTTTATCGCATTTAATTAAACTTATTTTAATGAAGTTATTATAACTTGCTTTGCTTAACTCCTCGTAAAGAAATAAAATGATGTGTCCTGCCCATTTTGAAGAATATTTCCCACCCTTCCTCAAATGAGTGCAATTTCCGTCACCACCAATCCCAGCACCACCACTCTTTGTGTTCACACTTTGTGCTCACGAAACTGTGTGATGAAAGTGTTAATGGGAGACTTCAATGCAAAACTAGGCACAAGAGAGAACGGTGAGCTGAAAGTAGGGAAATTTGGAATAGGGCAACGGAACCCAAGGGGCCAGCAGCTGGCCGACTTCATGGAGAAAAAGGGACTCTTTATGATGAACTCTTTCTTCCAGAAGCGGCCCCACAGGAAGTGGACCTGGTCGAGCCCCGACGGTTCGACAAAAAATGAGATTGACTTCATTATGACGACCAGACGACAACTGTTCAGTGATGTCTCCGTGATCGCGAGGGTAAAAACTGGTAGCGATCACCGAATGGCTAGAGGCACACTGAACCTAAACGTTAAGTTGGAGAGGTCTCGTCTAATGAAGTCAACGCTCCGTCCCCCTCGTGCTCTGTTCCAAAGTCCCGAAACCTTTCAGCTCGAGTTACAAAACCGTTTTCAGTGCCTAAAAGACTGCAATGAATTGGACGATATGAATGACAAGCTCGTGGAAACTGTCCATGCGGTCGGAACTAAGTTCTGCAAGATCCGCCGCAGAAGAACACAAAACATCTCCGATCACACTCTAAATCTCATGGCTGTTAGACGGGAGATGAAGCTTCATTCTTCAACAGACTTGACAGCATACAGGCAACTGAACAGACAGATCTCCAAATGCATGCGGCGGGACTTACGCAACTTCAATACACCTCGTATTGAAGAAGCGATCGAGCGGAACCAAGGCTCCAAAGTCTTTGCCAGAGATCTGTCTGCCAGAAAGAGCCAACTGTCAAAGCTGAAGACAGAGTTTGGTAGCATCGTTTCTAAGACACCTGAGATTTTGAGTGAGATTGAGAGGTTCTATGGGCAGCTGTACACGTCATCGTTGGAGCCACACGCAAGTGTGAGTAACGATCCAAGAGCGAGTCTCATCCGACACTATTCCGAAGATATCCCGGACGTCAGTCTGAGCGAGATTAGAATGGCTCTCCAGCAACTTAAAAACGGTAAGGCCCCAGGCGAGGATGGAATTACAGCGGAGCTTCTGAAAGCGGGTGGAAGACCGATACTTGAAGTCCTTCAGAAGCTCTTTAATTCCGTCCTCCATGGTGGCATTACACCGGAGGCGTGGAGCAGAAGTGCGGTGGTCTTATTCTTCAAGAAAGGTGACAACGCTCTCTTGAAGAACTACAGACCGATTTCCCTTCTGAGCCGCCTCTACGTGCTGTTTTCGAGAGTCATTACGAATCGTCTCGCGCGCAGATTTGACGACTTCCAGCCTCCCGAACAAGCCAGTTTCCGAAAAGGCTTTAGCACCATAGACCACATAAT
Organism: Parnassius glacialis; assembly: GCA_033319125.1. Classification (NCBI taxonomy): domain Eukaryota; kingdom Metazoa; phylum Arthropoda; class Insecta; order Lepidoptera; family Papilionidae; genus Parnassius; species Parnassius glacialis. Next base: position 22,797,227 of record JAVANC010000008.1, read on the forward strand.
TACCCTTCGGCAAATTGTACAGAAGTCCGAAGAGTACAATTTGCCACTATGTCTGGCGTAAGTGGACTATGAGAAAGCCTTTGATTTCGTCGAAATTTGAGCGGTGCTGCAGTCCCTTCAGCGGTGCCAAGTTGACTGTCGGTATATCGAAGTGCTGAAGTGTTTGTACAGTAGAGCTACGATGGCTATCCGAGTACAGAACCAGAGAACGAAACCTATCCAACTGCAGAGAGGTGTAAGACAGGGTGACGTCATATCCCCGAAACTCTTCACCGCTGTATTGGAAGACGTTTTCAAGCTTCTGGACTGGAAAGGATACGGTATCAACATCATTAGCGAGTACACCACTCACTTTCGATTTGCCGACGATATAGTCCTTATGGCAGAATCGCTGGAGGACCTAAGCACTATGCTCAATGACCTCAATAGTGTTTCCCAACGGATAGGTCTTAAGATGAACATGGACAAAACAAAGATCATGTTTAATGTCCATGTCACACCTATGCCGGTAGTTGTTGGGAACACTAAGCTCGAAGTTGTTGACGAGTATGTTTACCTGGGACAAATAGTCCGACTAGGTAAGTCCAACTTCGACCGAGAGGTCAATCGACGGATTCAACTCGGTTGGGCAGCGTTCGGGAAATTACGGCACATCTTCTCGTCAGGTATACCTCAAAACTTGAAAGCGAGACTGTACACCCAGTGCGTGTTGCCAGTGATGACATACGGAACTGAGACGTGGTCCTTCACTGCTGGCTGGATGAGGAAGATCAAGGTCGCTCAGCGAGCTATGGAGAGGGCTATGCTCGGAGTTTCTCTGCGTGATAAACTCAGAAATGAGGATATCCGCAGTAGAACCAGAGTGATCGACATAGCCCAACGGATTAGTAAGCTGAAGTGGCAATGGGCCGGCCATATAGCTCGAAGAACCGACAACCGATGGGGAAGAAAGGTTCTCGAGTGGCAGCCTCGTACCGGCAGGCGAAGTGTAGGGCGTCCCCCCACTAGATGGAGTGACGACCTGGTAAGATATGCAGGAAGTCGATGGATGCAGGTGGCTCAGGACCGTGCTTTGTGGCATTCTTTGGGGGAGGCCTATGTTCAGCAGTGGACTTGTGAAGGGCTGTAATGATGATGATGATGAACAGTGTAAGTAACTTACATACTTAATGTTAACAATTAAAGTAGGTAGATTTTTTTAACAATAAATATATGATAAATTATCCCAATGAGAATAACTATAATAAAAAATTAATGTGTCAAATAAGAAAAGAACAACTAACTAATAATTAAATGATTACATGGCAGCAAGCAATAGGATTTTTATAGTTACAACTATTTAGTAGTTTCGGCTAGTGCAAATGACTAATAGATGATACAGTGTTTAATGAGAAGTGACAATGTGATACTTATATGTAACAATTATCCTATAGTTCACGTGTTACAGGGCATGACACATTCATTCACAAGGTACCTCAAACTTAATTGAACGATTAGTCATATGAGAGGTAGCCTTATCGACACTTATCATTGATTCGCGTATATCTATCGGAACACATTGCGCGTGACGCACATTCACCACCACTTCACTAGCACTGTCACTATCCGCTGGGTGTGCAGCCCCCTCAGGCTGCCGCTGGTCGTGCGACGAACTTATAGAGGGTCCCGCCGGCGTCGCAGCGCGTAAGCAGCACCTCGCTCTTAACCGTTGAAACTCGAAGACACCGCTCACAAGCAACAGTGAGCCGGTGATAATATACCCGAGCGCATAGTGGTGTACATCGTGAATGCTTAGTTCACCACGAGCCTGTTCCTTTAGTTCCCCTATTTGCATATTAAGTACACGCCATTTTTGATCTTGCTCGTCTGCTCGTAATTGTGTGTTAAGTTGAATGCTAGATGTGTTTATCAATTTGTTTAAAATTGACATCTCTGGGAATTCCACGTTTTCGCTGATATTAATTTTATTAATGAAATTATTGTGTGCGAAAATTGTAAAGTCCGTTCCTTTCATGTTACACATAGAGGCAAGATGTAGGATTCCATTGCCTCTCAGTTGTTGTGACGACACTCTGTCTGGGCAGATAATGCACACTGCGCATTCTTCGCAACACGCGAACAGCCAGCTGTTACCGGCATGTAACTTAACTTAGCTCTCTTGGCAACTTGATACTTCTGACGAACAAGGTGATATGCTCGTGTCACTGTTAATTAACTTAATGTCGCATATGGATTGTTTAATGTTTATATCGTACACAGGCTTATCTAGAAAACATAATAATTTTTCCTCAGACAAATGACGGCAAGATGAAAGATCAAATTCTGATAAAAATATAACTGAGTCTCTCCTGATATTGAAGCCAATATAAGGAAAGTTGGAAATAATATTGTAATAATGATTGTCCCGTTTTTGTGGTACACCGATAATTTTGTCTAATTCATAGATGTCACCCCCTAATAAGGGTGTCTTTATTTCTATAATTAAGTATTTGTCGGTGATTCTCGGTTAAACAACAAAGAGGCCGAGAATTAAGACATGCTTGCACCTGATGCAATAGGGTACTAAATTCTTCGAAGGTCAAGTTTTGATCTCCTATTACTCTTTTGATATGGTACTTGAGACTCTTCACGGCGGCCTCCTATATTCCTCCAGCATTTGGATAGGATGGAGCGTTAAAATGCCAGCTAATATCCATGTTTGCAATGTTATCAAAAAAGTCCTTGTTGATAGTTTCCATGATATTCCGATATTCCCGCTTCAAAACTCTGTTGGCACCTACAAAGTTTGTTCCATTATCGCTATATACGTGACTGAGAACCCCTCGACGAGAACAGAATCGTTGAAATGCTGCTAAGAATGCTGAAGTAGTTAAGTCTGATACGAGCTCCAAATGAACCGATTTGCTGCAGAAACAAACGAAAGTTGCAATATAACCCTTTGAAGTGCGTATAGAACGACACTTGCTCATCTTCAGTTCCACATGCCCTTCATTTAGAATGTGATTAAAGTCGTCGCTAAATTCATAGTATTGCGTGATTTTGATAATGATGGTTAAAGCTCTATTTAGCTTCACAGGTGTTAATGTCAATGACCTGCTTATAACGCAGTTATTTGATGCGTCGCGCCGGACTCGAGTGCGCGATGAAATGTAATACCCATGCTATTGTTCTTATAATATGGGTGAGTGAACTGCAACTTTTTGTTGATTAATAGACGATTTGATTGATAATCCGGTGACGGATGCTTCCAAGTCACGGAGATGATGCTGTTGCCAAGTGCTCCGGTATCCTAATGCATTATATTATGCGTCTTCTCAATCCCGTCGGTGAGACCCGCTTGTGGGAGGCCGACTCGACCGATTCGCTATTGCACTTCAGACACAGAAACACAAAGGCAAAAAATGCTTTTAGTGATTGATAGAGTGATGATTACCAATCACTGCCGTTGGTGATGATGTATGCTGTAGCAGGAATTTGTTCACTGCGCAATTTCTTGAAAAAGTCACGTGTGGTTTTTGCTGAATAGGCGGTAATACATGGGCAGCACTAAACGGGCGAAACGAAAACACGTTGTCGAACCGCGTGGTCCCGCTTATATAGAGCATTGATCAAGTGCCGGTAAGAACCGGCACAAGATTAATGCTCGAAGAACCATAAAGATGTACGGAACACCTTTTAAATGATATATGATATAAGAAAAAATATTTTATTTAAACTTAATAATGATATTGATACAAAATTGATAATGATATAGAACGCGTCGGCCGTGTTCGGAATGCAAACGTACGTCCTGGTCTTTCCTCTGTCAAAGGCTGATAGTTTCGTAGATGCGTTCTAATGCTGTCAAATCTATCCTTCAGACTTTCACGTTCATGATCTATTCTTGCTCCGCTTGGTACATCCGCTTGGTACCATAAAAATGTACGAATCACCTATAAATGATATATGATATAAGAAAAAATGATTTTATTTAAACTTAATAATGATATTGATACAACATTGATAATGATATATAACGCGTCTCGTTCATGATCTATTCTTGGTCCGCTTGGTACCATAAAGATGTACGGAACACCTTTAAATGATATATGATATAAGAAAAAATGATATTATTTAAACTTAATAATAATATTGATACAAAATTGATAATGATATGGAACGCGTCACGTTCATGATCTATTCTTGGTCCGCTTGGTACATCCGCTTGGTACCATAAACATGTACGGAACACCTTTAAATGATATATGATATAAGAAAAAATGATAACGACTGCTTGATAGGAATGCTTGAAGTGCACTGCTCGCCGAGTACAGGGCGTTAAAGTGCTGTGTTATTAAGACTGCTAAGTTAACAAATTAAATACATTTAGGTCATTGTGAAATATGTACGTTTCACCGTACACTTTGAGTAGCACACTTTCTCAGGGGTCACGCCCCCCCTCGTTGTTCCCGAACCCAAAGTGGTGTGGTATTAGTTTCTGAGGATAGAAGGTCACTATTTGGTTAATCTCTGCTGCAGGGCGGATCACTGAAACCGCTGTACCCCTTTCAGAGACTGCAAAATTATAAATGCCCTTAGTGAGTTTGCATGAGATTAGATGAAAAATAGCTCCCCCTGAATGGTACTTACATTTTTCGTGGCGGGGAGAAGGGGAAGGGCTTAGTAGCCGTGGCTTGGTAACCCATGGTAAACGTAGGAAAATCCACATGGCTGACCCAAAGTGAAGGGGCGGAGTGGCCACTCTAAGTGGATTTGGCGAGCTCACTTTGGATGTGTGTTAGTGGGCTGCGACTAGAGGAGTGTATTCTCCCTATACCGCTGCAGCCGAGGTGGAGTCGCAAGGGCAGAGCAGTGAACTTATTTACTTATACTAACATACCAACGGTATGTTTGTATAAGTAAATAAGTTTACATCTTTTGAAGTTATACTTTTTCTGGCGCGTTTGGGAAAAATGATAAGATTGAATATTTACAATGCACACGAACACCGACACCTAAAATCGACACCATGAAGTTGTTAAGAAGAACGCGCACAGCGTACACTGATACCTAAAAGCAACAACTTCAGGTGGTAATTGTCTCTCAAGTGGTCGTAAGAACTGATAACTATATACAAGGTAGTTTTTCATTTGTTTACATTATAAATTATTATTTATCTATGGCGAGACTAAACAGATAACACAATATACATTACAGCAATTTCAGAGAACTAAAGTAATAACTGATAAATATATGTGTATAATACGATGGTATTTGATCTGTACCAGGATGTAGCTCTTCCAAAAAAAATAATCCCCGGGATTATTCATTTCATCAGTAAGTTTGTAACTTGATATCTATCGTTTTTTCTTAGTAGTAGTTCACAAATTTGCCGACTTTTTAGAAAATTTAATGATAAACTATGTTTATTTAATATTGAGATGGATCGGCACAACCAATAGAGAAATATGAGAGCATTTATAACCTCACTTATTAGTGATACACTTCGTTTGTTTTTGATGTCGATTTACTAGTGTGTTATATTTGCACAACGAAAAGTTAAATTTATTGATAATAATATTTTACAATATAAAAGTCAAGTCATAGAGCTATTATTAGTCAGTCTCCCGCTCGGTTTTTGTGGTCTTTAGACAAACAAAGTTACTGCTATTGATATAGTATGATTATCTATTTAAGTGAATTTCAAATGAAATTTAGTATTTACAAACGTTTTGAAAAACTTTGGTTTAGATTGACACAGAAAGCTTATCTTATATTATACGTGTTAGAACCATGTTGCAGCTGTATTAGTAGTATAGTTGTAGCACGAATGGGTCAGCTCGACCGGGGAAGGACCACGCTCTCACAGAATACGAGCGTGAAATAGCAGCTTAACGTTGCTGTGTTTCGTATAGTGAGTGTAGAGAACCGGAGACCCTTTTTACTGGAAATTATTGTTTTTATAGAAAAGGGGGCAAACGAGCATGCTTTCACCTGATGGTAAGTGAATACCGCCGCCCATGAACAGCTGCAATACCAGGGAGGGTATCGCAGATGCGTTGCCGGCCTTTTAAAAAGGAGTACACTCTTTTCTTGAAGGTTCATAAGTCGTATCGGTCCGGAAAAATCGCTGATGGTAATCGATTCCACAAGGTAGTCGTGCGAGGAAGAAAACATCTTCTAACCGCCAATCATCCAGATGGTGTGGAAGGTATCGAGAGTTCTGCCGCGATGTGCGTTCGTGAAATTTGGCGGCTGGGATTAATCCGAACAATTCCTCAGTGCACTCACCGTGGTAGATGCGAAAGAAAACGTAAAAGGAGGCAACATCTCTTCGCAGTGACAATGAATCGAGCCTATCGGAAAGGACTCGGTCGTCGATGATTCGAGCCGCTCTGCGCTGGATGCGGTCAAGTGGAAGGAGCTGGCACTGGGGAGCCCCTGCCCAGAGATGGGAACAGTATTCCACGTGAGGCCGAACCTGCGCCTTGTAAAGTTGCAGGCGGTGTGCCGGCATGAAATACTGTCCCGCTCTGCTGAGCACGCCAAGCTTTTTAGAGACCAATTTGGCCTTCTCTTCCAAGTGACCACGAAACTGCACGTCACTCGATATGTCGACTCCGAGGATTCCGATACTGGCTGAGGCAAGAAGGGGAGTGCCTTGAAACTGAGAAGACACGACAAAGGGGTTCTTTTTAGCGGTAAACGCGCAAACTTGTGTCTTTTGAGGATTAAACTGGACTAGATTTAGTCGTACCCAATCCGAGACTTTGTTCAGCAAAGACTCGACTTCAGACACAAGTTTGTTCCGGTACTCGGCGACGTTTTACCGAGAAATATTGGCACGGCCGATGTATAGAGCATCACCAGTGCTATCATCGCATAGCAATGAATGCTACCGATTTGCAACATATCATTGATATACAGAAGAAACAGCGTTGGTGATAGCACGCAGCCTTGTGGAATACCAGCGTTAATAGGCGTGTAGTCGGGGCATGCAATGTCTACAACGACCTTGATGCTCCGATCTGGAAGGAAGCTGGTGATCCAATCGCACAATTTCTCGGGAAGCCCTTAGGAAGGGAGCGCTTTGTGCCAAACCCGATCGAAGGCCTTCGCAATGTCCAAACTAACGGCCATCGCCTCCCCCTTGGACTCTACTGCCTCTGCCCATCTATGGGTCAGGTAGACCAGAAGATCAACAGCTGACCAACCCAGAGGAAAACCGTATTGGCGGTCACTAATCAGCTGGTGATCCTCAAGGTACCGCATGAGCTGGCAGTTAATAATTGATTCCATTATTTTGGAGAACAAGGAGGTGATCGCGATAGGCCTATAGTTGGACGGGTCTGAGCGGTCGCTTTTTTAGGGATCGGGTGGACAAAAGCTGTCTTCCATGAATTCGGGACTACGCCTTGGGAGTAGGAGTACCGGAAAAGACGCGTTAGGACCGGTGCCAAATCCGGAGCACACGTCCTCAGCACAATTGGGGGATTCCGTCAGGCCCAATCGACTTCTGGATGTCCAGGGAGAGGAGTGCTTTGCGAACCGAGCGCTGTGAGAAAAGCACATCCGGCATGGAGCACTCACACCGCGGGATAGTCGGCGGCGTTTTCCCCCCGTCATCAAGAGTCGAGTTGAACGCAAAAAGGGAGCCGAAAAGGTCGGCTTTGTCTTTTGCGTCTTGGGCCAGTGAGTCGTCCTCCCTGTGCAGAGATGGTAGTGATGGCTTACAGAAATTCCCTTGGACAGCCTTGGCGAGAGACCAGAATGCACGGGTTCCCGAAGGATGGCGAACTAGTTTCTCGCCAATTCTGCCTATGTGCTCTGACTTTGCCTTGGCAATAACTCTTTTGAAGGACCTGGAGGCGAAGTTATACTTCTTTTTAAGTGTGCTGGTGTTTACATCCCGAGTCGCCGAAGCCGCAGCCCAGGCTTGATAAAACTCCTGCTTACTGCGTGCTAGTGCTAATGCTAGTCAGTAGCCTAATGGCAGGGCGTGGACCGCGAACTCGAAAGGTCATGTGTTCGAATCCGCCATTCGACTACTGTCGTGAACCACTTCTAACACAAGCATTTTAAGCTTACCAGAAGTGGTTAAAAGGAATATTAGTAATGTTTAATAGCATTACTAGTATTTTTTTAAGTAAAAAAGAATGCAGTCTTACAGGAGCGACCAAACCAAGGCTCCGCCTTGCCTCCGGTGGGTACCACAGATGATGGAATAAATAGTTCCATTCCCTGTAGTACCACATCAGTGACAGAGTCAGCAACAGCGCTGGGATCATCCGGCGAGAAGAAAACCCGCCCCCATGGATAGGATGCAAAGAAAGACCGCATTCCGTCCCAATCCGCCGACCTGTAATGCCAAATAGGCATTCCATCTTAGTCTTCACGGGTGACGACGCATCTGCGTCATAGTATAAAGAGAGGGGAATTACGTTATCTTCATACAAACGCACTACGCGCGGCTTGTATGTGTGCGCCATAGTATCTATGAGGCGCCGCACGCACACTTAAACACAATCTCGAAGTATTTCTCAATGCGCCAGTCGAGGCTAACACCGTACGAGGTTCGCGTGTCACGTAAGCGAGTCACTTATTATAGCATTTAATTTTTACTTGAAGATGAGATACCTACTTACTTATTTTTGTTGTATTAGTTGTCTATCAGACATAGGAAGAATAGTAACTAAGTACCTATTTACGGTTATAAAATCGTAATTAAAAATAAGTAATTGACTTATTATGAATCAGATAAATAGAGCAAAGTTCGGATAATAACAACAGAACAAAAAATTGATTACAGTCTAAGAGGCAGGCGTTAGTAATTTTATGTTATTGTACGATGTTTATTTTTACAATATTTTAGTCGCTTTATTTAATTTTTTTATTATTATATATATTTATTATACTGCTCTGAATCTTAATACATTTCTGTATTTGTTAGGAAAACCACTGTTGAACTTTATCGACTAATGATCACTGAATTAGTTATACAGAGATGTATTATCTTTGGCAAGGGCCGGGTTTTAAACTAATGATTTGGTGACAGTGACAACCCTGAGACAGTAGGCAATTATATCGCGGATTGGGCCGCAGATAACCTACTTGGCCTCTCTTTATACTATGTCTGCGTTTTGATTCTTTGCTGAGGATGAATGTAGCTGTCTATGGGTCGCAGCAGCCACTTACCATTAGGTGAACTGTGTGCTCGTTGGTCACCCATATCCTATAAAAAAGCAGTATTCAATAATGACAGGAATAGCTATTGCATTGACCACTGACATAAGCTTACCTGCTTATGATAATATGTGAATTGTCCATTTATTGAAACCGTACAACATATTATTTGCAGATTATAATATGTTGTTAATGTAGATAATAAATACAGAGACTAGAGAAATGTGGTTGCAGATATTAAATAGATAAAATTGGACTGCAAATAAACATTCTATGATATCCAATCACTTTCATCAATACTGCTTTTCTGGTCAAAAAGATGAACGTTGTAGAGTGGTTCCGTTTCTACCATGTGCTAATTTACCGGCGTAGGTAAGAAAAAGCAATAGGCTTTTTAAATCATTCAGATTACCTATTTGTTACACTTGTCAAATTTATATCGTTATAAAGATAAAAGAGGTTAAATTTATCCATAAAAAGACGTGATTGATAAACGTTTCTTTTGTAAAACAATATTAAGAGGAAATCTTAATAAATACAAATTACATTTTCTTTAACTGTACTTCCACACTAGGATTTTCTCTTCTATCGCGGATGCATTTTAGTACGTGGTAGAGCCATGCTGCAGCTATGTTATGGTTATAACACGAATGGGTCGGCTCGACTGGGGAAAGACCACGTTCTCACAGAATACCAGCATAAAATAGCAGCTTAACGCTGCTGTGTTTCGTATGGTGAGTGTAGAGAACCGGAGACCCTTTTTACTGGAAACGGTGCATTCCAACTTAGTCCTCACGGGTGACAACGCATCTGTAATCGAAGATAGATGTAGATGTTTATAGGCCACATCAACCACTTACCATCAGGTGGACTGTGTGCTCGTTTGTCACCCTTATCCTATAAAAGAATGCAGTTACATACATAGATTTCACAAGGACAAACATTTATGGACCCAGAATCATTATTTGTTGTATTAATTCTAGTTGTATTGTATTAACCATACATACTTGTTCCATGCGAGATTCGAAAACCAAATAGCCTCAATATGTCTTGGTGTATAGCCAGTCTACATATTATAGTGGTCAATGCTCAACCCATAGCATGCTTCGTTCCTTTTTTATTTTCTCTTCTTTTAGTGTATCTTTTAGTGTAACAATAATAAATTTCTGATATAATGATTTCATGTTTACGCGAACACTACACATTGAATAAAACTACTTTTACAGATTTTATTGCGTTTAATTAGCCTATTTTTTTTAATTCCCGACGTTTCGGGTGCTTTACAGCACTCATGGTTACGGGGAACTGAGGTGATTGACGTCTCGATGTTAGAGTTAACCCGGAGTACCTTCAGCTTTTTTAACCGACGAAAAAACGGAGGTTCTCAAGTCGACGTGTATATTTTTTTTATGTTAGACCACGCATAACTTTTTACATAGTGGACCGATTTTGATAATTTTTTTTACTAGATAGGGTATACTCCGAAATTGGTCCCATATAAATTTGAAAACAAAACGTCTACCCTAAGGGTGGTAAAATAGGGGTGATTTATTGTTTACTCACATATTCTAATGCTGAGTTGTGTATTACTACATTACATAATAATTACATTACATTACATTACAAAAAACCTCACGATGAATGAGCTTTAGACCTGTCAGTTTCTTGTGTGTGGTCTACACTCAGTCAGGTCATCTCAGTCTCTGCATTTCTGCTAAAGCTCGTTCATCCTGAGGTTTGTGTAATTTTTGATGAGGTTTGGTTATTTCTTTAAATTCAAGGTAATTTACTGGTCTTTGTTCATTGATTGTTTAGCGCCGACTCAAAATTACTTAGGTATACTTACATTAGTTTTAGAACTTAGTTATTAAGGTTAATTAAAAACTCAAAATAATTACAAAAATATATACTTAGGTATACTTAAATTAGTTTAAGAACTTAGTTATTAAGGTTAAATAAAAAGGTTTATTATTTTTTGCTTTTTAGTTTTTTCGGCGGTTTAATTTTTTTGTTAAAAAGTTTTTATTAACTATTAATTTTGGTCCGATCTACGTAGAATGAACTTATTGTTTCTTGAAGTCTTGCAGTGGTATGCTTGGGTTTAGTTTTAATTTGATTAATTACATTATCCCAAGCAGGTAGCCAGTATCTACTGAAAACTCTCTATTGAAATTAGGATGTTTTTTTTTTTAATTTCAATAGCCTCACGTATCATCCTTGGTAGGAATCGATGTTCTTTCGCGAGAATTTGTGGTTTATTAAATCTAGTGTAATGGCGGGGGCCGTCTGGGATATGATCACAAACTGCAGACTTCCCGGAACGTTGGTGCTTCACACACATAGGTGGTGTTGGAACACATAGCTGACGTGAAGCACCAACATTCCGGTTTCTACCTGAATCTAGCTTGATTCACCCGCCGTCAGAACATACGTGCCGATGCATATTGTGAGGCATGTATGTTCCGATTTCAGCATTTCTGTCTGTACATTGCAAGGAAAATCTAAACATGTTTTTGTTTCAATATTTATGTTCTTAAATTGTGTCTAATGATACATCGATTTTTGTATTTTTTATCAATTTTAGTAAAAAAATAAACATTATAATTCCGATGCATAAAACAATTAGAAAAAGAATATATAAGAGTTGCTTGTTTGATAGAATAGAAAATAATGATTTTTTATTCGATATTGATTGTTACATAATACTTATTGAAAGTCAATTTTTATTTACCACTGGTTCGGAAAATACCTCTGTCCTGAGAAGAACCAGCAAGAAACCCAGCGGGACTTTTTTTTAAACATATTTCACTTAACAATAATTTTGTTTATGTATAAATAAATTTTCATAGAACGAGCATGGTGGCGATCACCTTATTCTTATAACTTTTTTCTCGTCTGGTCCCAGATAAATTTGATAATGGAACACTAAAAATACGTAAATGTTAAGTAAATGTTAGTGTAGGCATACCCGCACAAAGCGTTTTGTACTTAACATGCACAAGTAACTTTTTAATTGATTTTCTTTCAAAAATGCAAATAATGGGACATGGTTTCTGAGCAACTTAAACAAAACCAACAAGCGGTGGATAATTAATTCTACGTTTTTTTCGTCATTAAAACTGCAGCCATAAATTTTTCTACGCAAATTTATATTGGATAACAAATGTTAATTTGTGTTAAAAGGAATTTTTCGAGTTTAAAATGAAGGAGGTTTATATTCGATGCGATATTTTAGAAGTCGTCCCAGATAAACTTGAGTAAACTTATCTGGGATACTTACTTGCGGCCACTGAAAAGGGTAAAATAATAAACTTTTAATAAAATTTAATAACTGACTTGAAAAACCAAAAAGTGCTTTTGAAGTCGTGCTTTAATTCATCAATACACTTAGCACTAACTTCAGAAGCTATTACTAAAAATTATTTTATTCTTTTTTGTTTTTGATGACGACTATTTTAATAAGAATTTAGATAATTCATTTATGAAAATTTATTTACTTATAAACCATATGCAAGCACGAACCATGCAGGACAGCTGAAGGATGCAGTTAGCTCTGGCATTCCTTGGGGGAGGCCTTAGAGGAGGTTAAGCGGTGGATTTTTAAAGGGCTGTAATAGATGAATAGATTTATCACATTGTCTGGTGATCATGAATATTGCTACGTAACTGTTGGGCAATTTGATATAACCTAACCTAGCCAAACCTTACCTTTTTTTTACATGGGGAAACGCCTACGCATACCCACCTTGCGGGGGCAAGGACGGGTTATGTCGGACTCGCACCGCCTAAATCCCCATGGTGTTCTACCTTCGCCGCATATTGGCAGGGCCACGGAAACGCTTTCGCAAACATCCGGGGCCCCACCAGCGCCGGCCGCCCCATGGCAGCTCCTTCTCGGGGGAGGATCTCTCCTCCCCACTCTCCCTCTCAGGCAAGGCGCACCAGGAACACAAGGCACGCCCCCCTCCACGGTCTCCAACTCCACCTGCGTATGAGACCCCCCGAGTTCGATACGCAGAGGCCATGGGGCCAGGAAAGTCGAGCGCTTATTAGCACCCGCTTTCCCGACCCCAGCGGCTGATCTGGTTTCTGGCTCCGGCGCCAACTGAGGGTAGGGAGAGCGGTGCCTCGCAATACTGACACTCCTCTCTCCCCGCGGCCCCACCACCACCGCATCAACGGTGCCGCCCCGTCTGAGTCGCGGAGGATAGGGCGAGTGGCGCATCGCCATACCAACACTCTTCCTTCTTCGCGACTCCACCCCTCTCACCGACACACATCCGAAGTGGGCTCGCCAAGCCCACTCGAAGTGGCCACCTCGGGCCGGCCCTACACCACGCCAGCCAAGGGGTTCCTCTTTGTTCACCGCGGGTGACCGTGCCACGGCTACTAAGCCCCCCGCCACGACAAGGCGGGAACCCGTTCGGGGGGGGGGGGGGCGCCAAACCTTACCTTACCTAACCATGTTAATCACTTTTAAGAAAATAGTTTAATAATGTTAAAGTTGTTAAAAATTAATTGGCCAACCATACGATAATTGTATGACTAGAAAATGATTATTCATACGATAATGGTATAAATAATAACTTATTCGACCGATCTGAATTTTTAAAATAAAAAAAATTCGATTCTTTCAATATTATATTTTAAATTATTAAGGCTTAACGATTATATCATTACAATGTCAGTATGTTATTCATAACGCCCTATCAATTTAATTCTGTCGCTACTTTTATCACATTACCTAATCATATTGGTCATTAGTTATTCATACTACCCGGGCATTATGAATAATATATATTACCTACACCTAAAAAAAAAGTCAATTTGAATGGATTTAAAACAATTTTTTTGAGGAAAGTTATGACTGAAAAAATGCCAAGAGGATTATCAGAAGTTTTTTTTTATAGGATAAGGGTGACAATCGAGCACACAGTCCACCTGATGGTAAGTGGTTGCTGCGGCCCATAGATATGTACATCTATGCTTTATTACAAATCAAAATGCAGATGCGTCCCGATGTCACCCGTGAATACTAAGATGGAATGCCACATTTCCAGTAAAAAGGTCCTCCGGCCACCTGCACTCAACAAGCGAAACGCAGAGGTTTACCTCTACTTCACTCTGGTATTCTGTGAAGTCGTGGTACCACCCCGGTTCGAGCCGGCCCATCCGTGCGACAGCAAAAGCTGCCGCGTGGCTCCACCACTGGTGAAACTGGTTTTACGAGCAAGAATTGTAACTTTAACGGAAGAAGGATAATCCACGAAAAAAATAGCACAAAGAGTTTATTTATCCCAATCCTGTGTCATGGCCACGTTGCAGAGGTACCAAGGAATGGATAATTTTACTGAGCGACCCTGCTTTGGTCACCCAACTGTTCTGACTGCTTCTCAGAAGCACTATATCAGATTTCTGTCAGTCCGTGACCCAACAATCAACATCACTACAATAAAAGCAGAAGTGCGGGCCGCCTCTGGACTTGAAGTTAGCACTCAGAGTATTCTGAATTGCTTACATCAGACAAGACTACGAGCACGGAGGTCTTGGCGAGCACATTTGAATTCACGGCAACGTCAGCGACGGAGACGCCAGTGGGCTAGGCTCCGGAATAATGAAGAAAATGAGGAGGAAACCATTTGGCATAACTCTCATGTTGACGAATCGTGAATCAGTACACATCTAAATAACTTGGAGATTTTGAAAGGCAAAAAACTGGCACTGGAACCATACATTTTTATACGTGGTAGAGCCATGCTGCAGATATATTAGTAGTATAGTTATAGCACGAATGGGTCGGCTCGACCGGGGAAGGACCACGCTCTCACAGAATACCAGCGTAAAATAGCAGCTTAACGCTGCTGTGTTCCTTATGTTGAGTGTGAAGAACTGGAGACCCCATTTTTCTGGAAAAGAGGCATTCCATCTTAGTCATCAAGGGTTGCAATGCATCTGCATTTTGATCCTTAATTGAGGATAGATGCAGATGTCTATGGGCCACAGCTACCACTTACCATCAGGTGGACTGTGTGCTCCTTTGTCACCCTGATCCTATGAAAAATCTCAAAGTCAGTTATTCCATACAATATTTCGTACAAACTTGTTGAAAATAAATGGAAGACCTGATATTTCTTGCGATTTCAAAGATATATCATTAGTAAAAGTTGTTCGTATTGACGCGTAGAATAGAAATAGAAAGCACTATTTTGATTACACCACATATATTTTTTAATTAATTTTTGAATATTAGTTTGACATGTAAATAAAAAAATTAAACTGATAAAAGTTGGGCCTTATCATTTATATGCCTCCACACTAGTATACATATGTCTTCACATCTTCACTCTTAACATAAGCTACTCACTTAAAGTATTCATGAAACTAATCGAACAACACTTCTCCATTATACCCCTTTTTACTATCAACTTACCTACAGTCATGCAAATTTTAATTATCACTACCCCTAGATTATTTTTATATCTGTTTTAATATGGATGAAACGTTGTATACGCTTCAAGAATTAGACAATATTAAAATAGCAAAGGCTCTAGAGTGCGATACCGCTGATCTTGAGAGACTCATACAAATTAATAAAAATGACTTTACCATAGTATCTCAGAATATTGTTAGTATCTACAAAAATTTTAACGATTTTACTCTTACTCTGGCAAACTTATCTTTTGAAATCGATATTATCACCTTCACGGTATATAGATTAAACCCCAATAAACATCTTCCACAATTAAACAACTATGCAGTCTATTGTACCACATCCCAACTAAATCAAAGTGACGGAGTAGTTGTATATATAAAAAAAAAGCTTAAAACACAAAGTCAAGGAAGTAATTTTACATCAAGCTTCATGTCTACAGATTGATGTATTGAATAATACAGTTTTATGTATTTACAGATCACCATCGAACCCAAACCCTACAAATTTTATCAATACGCTAAACTCTCATTTAGATACTATTCCCTCGCATAGGAGCATTATAATAACAGGTGACATCAATATAAATATTCGACCTAAACCTAATGAACCTCTGCATGAGTACAAAAACAGAATGAACTACCTGGACATGCTTGCTAACCATGGCATATTAGCGGGACACATCTTACCTACTAGGCAACAAGGCTGCCTTGACCATTTCATGTTAAAAATCAATAAAATTAAATACAAATCAACTATAGCTATTTTGCAAACTACAACTACGGATCATTTTACAACATTTCTATCAATCTCAAAAATAAAAAAAATAACTAAAGATAATAGAACTAAAACCACTATAAATTTTGATGCTGCTCTAAAATATTTACAAAATAGTAATCTATCTGATTTTTTATTTAGCGACGACCCAACGACTGTGATTAACTACCTAACAGAAAGAATTATAGAAAGCCTAAAGATGAATACTGAGGTGACGCGTATATCATGCAACAAAAGAATTATACAGCCGTGGATCTCTCCAGGAATACTGCGGTGCATACGAAATCGCAACCAACATCAAAAAAGGCTATGTAATGACCCTCACAATGAAATTCTTTGCATTACTTACCGACGCTACCGAAATTTCTGTAATAATTTAATAAAAAGACTAAAAAGAAAATACGACAGGGACACCATCACAAAATCTTTAAATAATAATAAATTGCTTTGGAACAATATTAAAAACATTACATACTCGAAAGAAAAACATAACACTAATTCTAAACTGCTCAATTTAAGGTCCTCGCCCTCTGAATCGGCTAATTTTATTAATGACTATTTTGCCAATATAGGATTTCAAGTTGCAAATAACATTCAACACGATACAATGACATCTAAAACACTTATAGTAAATAAACCGACACAACCAAATTCTTTTGTATTACTGCATACACATGTTGATGAAGTTCGTAGTACTATCCTCCATCTAAAATCTAACAGCGCCCCAGGATGGGATAATATTCCCAATAAATTTCTAATGTTGGCGGTTGATGACTTGGCTCCCATTATCACCCACCTTGTAAATCTTTGCTTCTACAAAGGTGTGTTTCCTGCACCGTTGAAACAATCAATTATAACACCCGTATACAAGGGTGGGGATGGTGAAGATATTAGCAATTATAGGCCGATCTCAGTTCTGCCAGCAATATCTAAAATCTTAGAGAAACTACTTAAAACTAGACTACTAAATTACTTAAATAAATTTAACAAATTATCATCTTCACAATTTGGTTTCAGGCGGGGAAAATCGACAGAAGATGCAATCACGGAGTTAAGCTCTTTTGTAACTAGGCAACTTGACAACAGTAAAAAGTGTCTGTCGGTTTTCCTCGATCTGAAAAAAGCTTTTGATACTGTGTCCATCCCCATCCTTGTGCATAAACTTGAAGAAATGGGAGTAAGGGGGACTCCGCTTGCCCTTTTTGAGAGTTACTTAACGGACAGGAGAAAAAGAGTAAAACTACCTGGTTGCACTAGTGAAGCTGTTGATGTGACGTGTGGTGTGCCGCAGGGCAGCGTTTTAGGACCTACCCTCTTTCTCATCTACATCAACGACCTATGTAGCATGAAGATCTATAACGCCAGAGTTTTATCATACGCTGATGATACGGCTGTAGTATTTGCCGGTGATTCTTGGGAGGTGGTCAAAACTAGTGCTGAGGCTGGTCTGTTGCGAATCGCTCAGTGGCTGAAACACAACCTCCTGACCCTAAATACTTTTAAAACCAACTATATATGTTTTAGTACTAACAACAACTCGCAACCTCAGGCCGAATTCATGAATGTACAACGGATTCTAATAAAAACACCTGTAACTGCCCTAAGATTGATAAGGTAGTTCAGACAAAATATCTGGGAGTAATTGTAGACCAAAGACTATCATGGTACCCACACCTTGATCATGTCATCAATAGAGTGAGGAAACTAACTTGGATCTTCAAAACCCTCAGACATGTAATGCTGAGCAAATCGGATGAGGACTCACCAAATTATCTCCTCAATCAAATCTACATTGCTCTTGCTCAATCCATCTTAGCCTACTGTATTCCTGTCTGGGGTGGTGCAGCAAAAACTCGATTTCTGGAGTTAGAGAGGGCGCAGCGTTCTCTTATTAAAGTTATGTACTTTAAGAAGAGACGCTTTTCTACCGATCTTCTATTTCGTATCAGCGGCTTACTCTCTGTCAGGAAGTTGTATATATTCTGTACAACCATCAAAACTCACAAATCATTGTCCTATGATCCATGCCATTTAAATAAACGACGTAGAAACATGGTTGCCCAGACGTACAGAACTAAAACCACATTTGCAAGCAGACAATTTATATCGCGTTTTGCCTTTCTTTATAATAAAATAAACAAAGATATTTATATATATGACAAAACATATCACAACTGTAAAAAACTTTTGTTAAATTGGATTCACCACAAGACATATGACGAAACTGAGAAGCTACTGGATTGTGTAGCATGATTTGTTCAAATTAATAATTTGCCGGCGTCTATCTTTCCGTCCGAATACAATCTAGGCGTCTTCAAGGCAAGAGTGAATAGGCTTTTGTTACGATAAGACAGTGCGATTTACCATCTAAGGCTGCATCACCACTTACCACCAGGTGGGATTGTGGTCAAGCACTGGCTTATAATAAGTAAAAAAAAAAAAAAAAAAAAATTCAGACACTGTAATCACACACACTCTTTTTAACTCACGCAAGCATAGACACACACACACGGACATGCACACACGCGCGCACGCGCACGCGCACGCGCACGCACACGCACACGCACACACACACTCTCTCACACACACACACACACACACACACGTAAATAAACTAAGAATAGAATTAATATAGAATTTAAGTAATATATAGCATTAATATGGATATAGAATATGTTTATCCATACTGCCTTGTAACATGGATATAGTAATGGAAGGGCGGACCCTCCAAACACAGGCATTATTTGCTTAAATGGAGGTTCCAATGTACTAGTTTTTAAGGCATGTACTTTTTAAAAACGAAATAAAATTTATTATTATTTATTATTATTATTATTATATGCCATTTATGCAGAAGAAAAAGCTATACATAATATTGATACATTCGCTATTAATAAATTATTAATTTTTAAGTATTTCTGGGCTACCTTCATAACTATGAACTTAACTACTAAGCCATAGCATAAAATTAATTTTTCCGTTAATCGGGTAATAGTTAAGCTACTGGCATATACAAATTTTCACGCACACTAGCAACCTTGCAAATTGTCTTATACACTACAATATTGAGATGTCGCACTTACGGAGCTGTTATTTTCAGGTAGCGCGGTCTAGTCAGAACGCACGATGACTTATGAATAATCTAAGCGTAAAACTTTACGCGGTCGATATCGAAAAAGTTTTCACCTAAAATTTTACAGTGAGATGGAAGAGTGAGAATAATTGTTGAATTGATGAAAAAGTTTTATTTCGTTTTGTGAAAACGATAATATATAATTTAGGCAGGACGTTTTTTTTCGTAGGAGGATGTTTAAGGCCAACATATATAATATATAGGCCAAGGTAATAATAGATGACTGCTATTATAACGCCAGTGTTGAAGCAAGAGCTTGTGCATATTTTAGTCCGTTGTTAAACCCCGATGACAGGTAATTTAAGGATAGATATCGCCTTTTCCAAGAAAGTACACAAGTTTTGTGCAAATAGCGTTTGATAAATCCGAGTTCCTACCATCAATATTTAATAATTAAATCAGTAGTAAGTAAGAGTTCACTTGACACTAAGTAACTAAATTCCATTTACTGCTCCATAAATGTCATCATAAAATCATATTAGAACGAAAACATCATGGTTTTTGCTTTCAATTTAATACTTTCAATAATTAACATTAAAATAAAATGGCTAATTCACAATCTCATAATACTAATACAAACTTTCGAAACCTTGATCAAATTACGAAACATAAACGAATAGGTAATAATGAATTGTGATTCCGATTATTGCCACTAGTTGGCGCTGATTTTATTCTCTCCTATAAAAAAAAGTAAGTTGAGGAAATAAAATCGCGAATTTTCTGTAGTGGTTCTTAGTTGTAGTTTTAAATTTATTCTTGTTTGTATCTAGTCTTTACCAATTTTATTAACATTATGTGGGTCGTAGCTTCGACCGATGGCGCGTTTGCCTTTGTGTGGTCAAAAGTGTAATGAACCTGAATGTACTCAGTAGTATATAAATATTTAAAATAAATCGGCTGCATAGCTGGTCTAGTTGTCCTAAGTGAGAATGCTGATCATGAGCTCTCCCGGATTCAAAACCAAGGACCTCTTCTTAGTCTACCAAAAATCAACCTTCGGTCAAAAATCAGTTATAAGGTTATCTCCCTAGAAGTTGTCACTAACAGCCCGAAGTCGGGAAGGCGTTTTACCCCTGTACCTCGGAAATCTCGTAAATTAATTAGTCTTGTGAGTTTCTCTTCGGTTGTGATGAATTGTGAAAGTAAGGGATAAAGAGAGCATCTGTGCTTGCACACAAACTTGTGCACTATAATGGTGTCTTGTCTAAAGGACAGCATTGTTATTGAGTATTTAATTCGCTTTACTGTAAAATTTCTCGTGGTATTTATTATGCAAAGGTTACCTTTCGTTTCCAACTCGATGAAACAGATTATGTAAACAAATTGAAATCAATTCAAACAAGTAACATTTACAATTACATAAATACACATTGTTCGGGCTGACATTGTCGCTTTTGAGGTCAGTCCCTATTTTTAAATCTTCGGGTTGTGTTTTCGATACGATATCACGATGGTGGCGTTATAGAATACATTCACCCCATATCGATCCGTTGGTATCGTAAGGTGTGACTTAATATACGTACACAATTATCTTGTGACAAAGTCATAAATTATACACATCCCGCAGCTGGGCATGGCCTTTTTTGATTTCTGAGAGCGGCTTAGGACAAGGAAAATACCGCCGCACTGTTCAAATGCGTAATGGCAAACTAAACATTTTTTTTAAATATTTTTTGAATAAAACTACTTTTACCAATTTTTTCGCGTTTAATTAACTAATTTATTTTATTTTTATTAATTCCCGACGTTTAGGGTTCTTTACAGCACCTGTGATCACGGGGGACTGACGTATTAATTAAACGCGAAAAACTCCGTAAAAGTAGTTTTATTCAATGTGTAGTGTTCGCGTAAATATAAGAAATGTTTATAATTTTATTGGAGCTGGCGTGGATTAAACCTGGGTTGCTCGCGTATTATTTTTTTATTTATTCTTTATTGCATTCTCTATTACAAAAGATTACAAAGAGTGGACTTGAGCATTATTTACCAAACAACCCATAACGTACTACGAAATTTACAGCCAAATATATCACAGTTCTAATGGTAAGTAATACAATAATATTTGACAATATATTTAAGTTTTACGTAATACTTAGCGTATTATTATAAAAATTTGAGTTCAGTTAGGTGAGAGTCAGAGGTGGTAATGAATTGCTGTGGCTAACAGACTTAAATATATCCCCGATTTAGAATCAAACTAAAGATAGGTACGTTACCACCCCTGAGGACTAGATGCAAGGCCTCATTACCAGTAAAAGGGTATTCGATTCTTGTCACTCATCATGCAACGACATTATTTAAAAGACTGTCTGTTACTGCGTCTGTTCTGCTACTTACGTCTGTACGTTTATTTAAACATGTAAAAAATAACAATAAACGAACGACTGAGGCTATCGGTTGCGTGCACATCCACAAAATATATTCCATCGAGTTCACGTTTTATTAAATTCCCAACAGTGACAAAGCAAATAAATGCTACAAAAGTGATCGACAGCGTCGGCAAGGGATGCCTTAGACGGATGTTTATCTACCAAATTTACGATATATTGAAGACGGGCCAAATCAAGATTAAAGTACCCTTAATCGACGAGCATGTCATGATGAGCATGCGTAGATATATGGATATGAAAGAAACGAGAGAGATGTGTCAGTGTCAGGATCGTGTCAAAAGTTCTAAGTCTCTTGGTAGTCTCTCGGTTTTACTTTACTGTTGGTATTTAGGTGTGAGTGCTTAGTACTTCCGTAGTCAAGTCTACCCATTCACCCTACAGCTATAATACAACGATAGTCTGTCTGTACAATACAACTTAATTAGTGTCTATAATATATTTTTATACATGGTAGAGATGTGCTGAAGCTATATTATTGTTGTGGCACGAATGCGTCGGCTCGACCGAGGAAGGACCACGCTCTCGCTGCTATTTTACGTTGGTAGAATACCAACGTAAAATAGCAGCGAGAGCGTGGTCCTCTTATCTTAATGCTGCTGTGTTTCGTATGACGAGTCTAGAGAACCGGAAATCCTTTTTACAGGAATTGAGGCATTCCATCGTAATCCTCAGCATCTAAATTTTGATTCTTATTCGAGGATAAATGGCCACAGCATCCACTTACCATCAGGTGGACACACAGTCGACCTGATGTTAAGTGGATGCTGTGGCTCGTTTGTAACTCTTACTCTATAAAAAAATAATATACTTCTACAACCTTTATCCACTATTGGTGTCCCAATGCTTGGTGAAAGCCTCGTGACAATTATGAGATTGAAGACTTACTGCTCCCTTAGTTTGCGGTGCTGCTCCAATGCGTGTTGGTGATTTTCACATGTCCTTGAAGTAAGCTGTAAGCTGTTACTGTGGCTGTTACTACATTTAAATATTTTAGCTTTGAAATTTTATATTTTCTCACCAAACTCGGATTATATATTTAACATCAAAGTTGTTAATTTTACGGGTACTGTGTTACAGATATAATTCATGCTGTTTCGTTTTTCTCTCAAAAAGTGACGCCACCCATCCAGCCACGCTATGCATCGACGTCGTCAATTTGACAATTAACTATTATTGAATTCTTTATTAGTAATAGTATGGAACGTAACTTACATGCTGCGGTTTAGATAAGTACATTTAGTAAAATGCAAATGTCTTCTGAGTCAGTCAGTCTTCCACTAGTCAATTTCCTCAAGCGGTTGTATGTATTGCAGTTTTCAATAAATAAAGTGACATTATGCGTGCGATGCAAGGATTTTGTCTGTGCTTTTTTATTGTATGATGCCATTTGTAAGTGATGTTTTTAAGGGCATGAGTTCTGAGTTCATAAGATTTATTACTTTTTTAGAATATCATTAAAATAAGTCATTCCGGTAATTCAGTCTGCAACGATAACTAATCGTTCAACAAGTTTTGATTTGTCAAACAAAAGACAGCTATGCAGGTTTTTCGATGTTTGGACGATAATAAATTATTAGTTCATTAGCTCAGTCTTAAAAAATAATCATTAGGAACATTGCGCATGTTAAAATAAATATAAGAAATCATCACATTGTGCATTAAGTCAAAAATACTTCAGTATAACTCATGGTGGCCAAAATGGCTACAAACACAAAAACAAAGTTTTATTTTTATTTTTGTGTAAACTAAATTCTCAATTATTTTTAACTTCCGGCCCGATATTTGACCTACTGGATCTGGCAACACCTATACACATTTATAGCGAAATGCGCTAGCACTCGTATCTTGAAAAGCTGCAGGTGTAGTCAACGCCTTACTAGAAATCACAGGTGCTGGCAGTCATTTTATTTTTATAAATGTTAAGAAAAATGTTTTAATTAACATAAAATATAAGATCATTTTTATTTTTAAGTTAAAACATAGTAAAATATATAACTATAATGTCATAATTTGTATTAAACTATAACTAAAATTTATATGCATTGTAATTTATTCATATATATATTTCAGTTTTAATTTTTTGCTTTGTTCTTTGTATTGTTAATTGCCTTTTTTAAATCGATTTAACATTGTTCCATCTCTAGACACGTTAAACTGTAAGCTGTCACCCGCACCATGCTATAACGCGAATACTATATATACGAGAATACTATATAGGTAAAGAGAAAGTAATGTTCAGAGTTTCGACGCATGATGAAATGCGCATCGATAATATCCGCAGTAGAACCACAGTAATCGACATAGCCCAACGGATCAGTAAGCTGACGTAGTAATAGGTCAGTCATATATCTCAAAGAACCGACAACCAATGGGGAAGGAAGGTTCTTGAGTTGCCTCTCCTTTTACCGGTAATAGACGTGTAGGGTGGTGTCCCACAAGTCGCCTTGGTAAGAGATGCAGGAAGTCGATGAATGCAGGTATGAGCCACCTGTGGATTGCGTTCTATGTAATTCCTTGGAGCAGGCCTATGTTTAGTTGTGGACTTGTGAAGGTCTGTAAATATGATGATGATAATTATTATTTACAGATATTTTAAACAATAACTTTCAAAATATTTAGGGGTGTTTGTAGTGAATTATATAAAACAGAAAGTACGCTACGAAGTTTAGTAATTGTGTTGAGGTTGACTGCTGGCATCCCTTCCGTTATGGAAATTAAGAAACAAATCCTAGCAGAATAGTGATTTTTTTTATAGGATAAGGGTGACAAACGAGCACACAGTCCACCTGATGGTAAGTGGTTGCTGCGGCCCATAGACATCTACATCTATCAAAATACAGATGCGTTGTCACCCGTGAGGACTAAGATGGAATGCCTCATTTCCAGTAAAAAGGGCCTCCGGCCACCTGCACTCACCAAGCGAAACGCAGAGGTAAACCTCTACTTCACGCTGGTTTTCTGTGAGGTCGTGGTACCACCCCGGTTCGAGCTGGCCCATCCGTGCGACAGCAAAAGCAAAAGTCAAGCATTTAATCAAATCAAAATTTGATTAAATGGAAACATCTTTGTTATTTTGCTGTTTAATATCATGCCAAACAAGTAACCAATGACTTACAGAACAGTTATAAAGAAGATAGTCTAGAAATAAAAAAACTAATAACATATTTAAAATTTATATATATTATTTTGTATCGTGCCAAGAACGCTGGCTGCGTTTCCCAGCTGAATAGAATATACTTAGCCTTTGAGCGAGAAAAGAACCAGCCCTGTTATCACCAGCAGCAACGACCAGTTGCAGATAGAGTTCCTTTAGGAAAGTCACCGCACCACGTACCGATAGTTTCTACAGGAAATGGCACAAATATGTGGTCATCTCTCAGATACTTATATTTATTTGCACCACTTTCTCAGTTCAGCAATTATTAAATATATTTTTTTATAGAATAAGGGTAAAAACGAGCACATAGTCCACCTGATGGTAAGTGGATACTGTGGCATGGGTTAAGATTCAAAGTGCAGATGCATTGTCACCCCTGAGGACTTAGATGGAACGCCTCGTTGCCTGTAAAAAGGGTCTCCGGTTCTCTACACAAACCATATGAAACATAGCAGTGTTAAGCTGCTATTTTACACTGGTGTTCTGTGAGGGCGTGGTCTTTCCCCAGTTGAGTCGACCCATTCATGCTATAACCATAATATAGCTGTAGCTTGACTCTATCACGAACAAAAAAGTCATTAATATTAATGTAACTTATGTATCATTCTAAAAGAAATGTGTCATGGTTAGGCAGAAAAAGTCGTGCCTTTATGTTGCAGGCAGGTGAAATAGAGGGAAAATACACATGACTTTTTTATGTAAAACGCTTTAATAACCAAATTAATTTCGAGTTGACGCTAAGTACAATAAGTATTAAGAAAAACTCCTTTGACCGCAATTTTTTTACGGATTGAGTATTTTAAATACTTTTCTTTCTCGCCCATAGATTCATGGATTTCTTCGAGGTATTGTATTTGCATAAAAAGTAAGAAGTATTTTTCATGTAAATACTAGATTCTACAATTGGTACGTAGACAATAAATTTACAATTCTACCATCAAACAAAGAAATTCCAATTCACAATAGAGTTAGGGGCAAATTATTTTTTTAGCTTTTATAGAGATAATATTATCAATTTTTAAACTTGATAACACCTTGAGCATACTCTAAATAGGAAAAAGACCTATACTGAGTATGCGGTTCACTTTATAGTAAGTATCGATCGCCGACTATGAAAACTGCAACACTAGGGGAATAGCAAGTGCGTTGCCGGTCCTTTAACAAGGAGTAAGCTCGTTTCTTAATGGACTCGAAATCATATCATACATACATACATATAATCACGCCTCTTTCCCGTAGGGGTAGGCAGAGACCACTTCTTTGCACTTGCTACGATCCTTACATATTTGTTTCGCTTGTCCACTTTCATTTCAATTTCAAATCATATCAGTCCAGAAAAACTTTACAAAGACGTATACAAGGAAGTGCCAAAAATTCAGTTGGTGTGGATGATATCTTGAGTTGTCGCGAAGTGCGTTGGTGGAATTTGGTGACTGCTATTAATCCGAACAATTCCTCAGCGGTAGGTTATTCACCGAGGCAAATGCGATTCCGTTGAAACAGAACTAGCAAAGAAAAAAGTGATATCTTTGGTGGTTTAGCGCCGGTGTGATTCCTCATAGCTTCTTACGAAACGAGATGAGCATTACTGCTGATGTTAACTGTGAAGAACTGAACACAATGCTGGAGAAGTCCCCACGTCCCCAACCAGCTTTGGTCAATCTCTCGTCCCCGCTGCTCCTGCACGACAACGCGCGACCTCATACTGCAAAACAGATGGTCTCCAAATTACAAGAGCTGGGTTTGGAAGCTCTCCGTCATCCGCCGAAATCAACGGACCTTGCGCCTACAGACCTCTAGTTTTTTAAGAGTTGGGATAACTTTTTGGCGGGACAAATATTTAATGCTCCAGAGGCAGTACAAAGTGCCTTTGATGAATTTATTGCCTATCGTCCAGCTGATTTCTTCAAGAAGGGCATCAACAAACTACTACTGCGTTGGCAAAGATGCATGGTGATTATTTTGATTAATAGAAATAAAAGACATAGAAAAAATTACGTCAACTTATTTCATAAAAAATAGCAATTTTATAGGTAAAGACCTAATAATATTCCCAACGTTACTTACGTAACGATGTTCACCTATAAGAGCGTACAGTGAACATAGTTGAGTTATCTAACCGCCGTCCGAACAGGGGTGGCGGGCCTCGGCTCCAACGGCTCGTTTCGTTTGATGTTGTGGGCAGTTAAAACTGCCGTACACCCGGGGTGTGCGGTGTGTACGCGGTTTGGAGGGGTGTGTAGTTATCTTATTTTTAACTTTCACTTACGACGTTCGCATATAAAAATATAGAAAAAAATTACGTTAACTTATATCATAAGAAACGGCAATTTTATAGGTAAAGACCTAATATTATTCCCAACGTTAATTACTTTACGATGTTCACCTGTGAAACCCAACAATGCACATAGATGAGTTGTCTAACTGCCGTCCGAACAGGTGTGGCCGGCCTCGGCTCGGATAGCTACGATCCTCTACGCGCATCTACGCGCCTCTACGAGTATGTGCCGCTAAGCACGCACCCGCTGCTAAGGTTAGTGATAAGTTTCTAAATATATACCTAGTCAGGTCATAAATTCTGTCACATGTTTAATATAATATAATTGAAACAAGTTTATTCATTATGTAACAGTTTATACACCAAAATGAACTTAACAAAACATAGATTCTTATGACACTAAAGTTTATTCAAAATGACCTCCGTGATTTTGAATACAGCCCTTCAATCTGCGAGGCCAGTCGTCTATCGCAGCACGAACGAGGTCCATGTCAATATCGGTGGCTGCCTTAATCAAGGATGTCTTGAGTGAATCCAAATTGGGATGACACTTTGAGCACGCCTTTTCCTCCAAGTGTTGCCATATCTTGTAATCTAACGGATTCAAATCTGGACTGGAGGAGGGCCAGTCTTCGTGCCGGATGAAGTCGATTTCACGCGCCGCCAGCCAGTCTTGTGGGCTTTTCGCTCTATGAGCTTGCGCCGAATCTTGTTGGAATACCCAGTGCCTGTTATTGAACATGGTATGAGAAACGGGTTCCACAAGGTTCGTCAGGACTGTATTTTGATACACAACTGCATTCGTTTTTACACCTTTCTCACAAAAATGTATCTCTGTTAAGCCCCAATAAGAAACTCCCAACCATACCATGAGCGAGGATGGAAAATGACCTCGTTGGACACGCGGAATACGGTTGCTCGTTTCTTCATTACTGTGTGCGTACACCTTATCATATTGTTTGTTGTAGCTCTCTTCTACGGTAAAAATTTTTTCATCCGAAAAAAGAATTTCCCGATCTTTTTTTCCTGCGTACCGCTTCAACAAAGCGCGGCATCTCTTCAGTCTCAGGTCCATTAGACGAGCATTCAAACGATGTCCTGTTTTTCTTCGATATGCCCGAAGCCCTATGTATTGTCTGCTATACTCTCTAATCACTGTAGTGTAACACAGGCTCGGCACGCACTTAACTAAACACGTCCACTCTCGCTCGAGGCTCTCGTGTAACTGACGCGGTGCGCTCGAGACAGTGACTTATATATATGTATGTTTGTGTATTTGTGCAAACACTACATCTCTTTCTTATCAAGATTTTTTCTTTTTTTTTTTGTATTTTGTCTCTATCCCTGATATCTGATTCTAAATGATTGTCTCTAATTTATTTCACCTATTGATGGAATTTTATCCCTACTTTTTCGTTGAAAAAACAGTTAAGACGGTAACCTCCCGGTAACTGTAAGGAGGGGTGCTGTTATACATTAGAAGATACTCCCATAAACATTCTTTTAAATCCTTCCTCTCGATCTGGCTGATACGAAGACGTTTCAAAATATCTCTGTTTTGTCTTTCAACTTCGCCGATCATTTGAGGCCAATATGGTACAGTACTAAATAACTAAATGTTACATTCTTGAAGAAAGATCGAAACTCTTCACTAACGAACTGCTTGCCATTGTCTGCGGTGATAGAAATAAGATAACCAAGTCTACTGAACATTTCCTTTACCATTTTAATAATCTGTAAGCTTGTGATGTTTTTGTAATTTTTTTACTTCTTTGTATCGACTATAGTAGTCGACCACTACTAACAGATACTCATTACTTGGCAATGGTCCCATTAGATCCATTGTGACATCTACCCATGGAGCTGCAGGCAACTCTCGTCTCTTCATTGGTGCAGGTGGGTTTGGCAAACCCACTAACGTACAAACTTTACAGGCCTTTACTAATTGTTCTACGTCTTTATCGATACGGGGCCACCATACCTATGATCTCAAGCGTCCCTTCATCGCTACGATACCTGGATGACCCTCCTATGCAGCATCTAATACACTCTTGAAGAGTTGCTGTGGTATTACAATTTTATTTCCACGAAGTAGAATGCTATCGTGGAAACAACTCGTTTTCAAAAATTTGTAACTCTTAATTGAATCGTCCCAGTCGTTCTGATAGACATCTTTTTTTACTTTGTAAATGTCTTGGTCTTTTTCTGAATATGCTACAATGGTACTCATTGGTATAGCAACTGGTGTAGAATTTTCCACTATTTGGTACACATGCTGGTCTTTTCCTTTTGGTGGGTTATCAGGATAGTTACATAATCGTGACAAGGGATCAGCTATATTTGTTTTCCTGGCTTGTATACAACCTTGAATGAATAAAACTGTAGCCTCAGTACCCATCGTTCAATCCTCTCACATGGTTTTGACTTAGACCCGAACAACATCTCTAGCGGCTTGTGGTCAGTGACTAAATCAAAAGGCTTTCCAAATAAAAAAATATTAATGTTCGACCCCCCAAACTAATGCTAGTGCCTATTTTTCCGTTTGGTTATACCTGCGCTCGCAGTCTGTCAAAGTTCAATTACCATAGGCAATAATTCTATGGACATTTGTATCATTTTGTACAAGGACAGCACCAAGTCCGACAGGGCTAGCATCTGCTATCACCTGTCTTGCATCTCTGACGTCATAATACCCTAAAATCTGTATTTCCGTGAGTATCTGTTTCAGTTTTTTTGGAATGCTTTATCTTGTTCCTCAGACCATTGTTTTTCCAAGCTCTTCCTTTTGCTCATCTTCTGTCTTAGCAGGAGCTTCAGAAGTTCTGTCATGGCGGCCAAGTTAGGTATCCATTTGTTTATGTAGTTTAAGAGTCCTAAAAAACTTTGGAGTTCTTTTATGGTCTTTGGGACCCTAAATTTCATAATGCTCTCAACGTACTTGTTGAAGGGTTTACTCTTTCATGTGTAAGCCTGTGTCCCAGAAAATTCACAATCCTGCGTTTTATATATGCATTTATTCCTATTCAGCACGGCATTGTTTTTACTAAGTACCTGTAGAACTTCTTTTAGTCATGCGTCATGTTCTTCTTCACTGTTCCCGTATACCAGGATATCATCAATAAAATTGACGACCCCTTCACAGTTTATCAGCATCCTTTCAATGATCTTCTGAAAAATCTCGGAAGCACAGGTAATTCCAAGCATTATTCTTTTATATCTATATAATCTTTTGGTGGTTATAAAAGTCGTTATGTGTCTGGATTCAGAGTAAATTTCCACTTGATGGAAGGCATTTTTTTATATCTAATTTGTTAAAATATTTAGCTTTCTTCATTTTAGGCAATATGGTCAATAGTAGGCAGGCGGTGGTTTTCTCGCAATATAGCGGCGTTCGTCTCATATCTACGCACAAACGTAATTCACCATTTTCTTTCATGATTGGAACATTGGTGAAACCCATTTAGACGGGCCTTTCACTCCTTCAATTATATCACTGTTTAGTGATTCCTTAATTTTGATTGCAACCTTCTCTTTAATGGGGATCGGTACTCTCCACTTGATTTATCCCGATACCAAGTTTTAAGACACCTAGACGGACTGCTGTGTTCTTACCCAACAGGTCTCTAGTACCCCCCGAAATCACGTTAATGGTTGTATGTTCCTTTCGTCCATCGACTTCGAGTATAGTTTCAAATGAAACCTCTATTGCCAAAGGAGAGTTACTACTATATGCTTATAATGTCTTGTCTGGTCTTTACATTTGATTAAAAGCATATACTTTTTTGCTTTTTAACACTTCCCACGTTTTGTAAGATATAAGGTTCTTGCGCAATTTCGAATTACACTTTTCCGCAATTTGATCTATGAGATGATCATCTTGCTTTTCGAATGCACACTTTTCGGCCTGTTGACGCAATCTTATCAAAAACTTCCCAAATTTTTCCCCTCTTTCATGTTTTAGCAATCGAAAAACATGCCGCTCATAAACTTTCCTCCGTTTAGGTTGAAAATACTCGTAGAGTTTTTTTATGGCTACTTTAAATGCATCAACGGTTTCTGACGCTTCGACATTGGCAACCGGTAAATTGTAGAATATTTCTTGTATCCCAGAGCTACCAAAATACAATAGCGTAGCTCGTTACTTGAGTGCTGATGTAACTTCAGCTGCGTCCAGATAGATTAGTAGAGACCTTTTCCATTTTTCACACCTTATAGCCATAGATGTGCTATCACATTAAAACTGATAACGGTATCATTATTATTATTATTTTAGGGGCAAACTGAAATAATTTCTTATATTTTTATTTCCAATTTAATGCTGGTATTTTAATACCCAAAGTCCAATTTAATGGTAGTAACTTAGTACCCAAAGTCCAATTTAATGGTAGTAACTTAGTACCCAAAGTCCAATTTAATGGTAGTAACTTAGTACGCAAAGTCCAATTTAATGGTGGTAACTTAGTACCCAAAGTCCAAATTAATGGTGGTAACTTAGTACCCAAAGTCCAATTTAATGGTGGTAACTTAGTACCCAAAGTCCAAATTAATAGTGGTAACTTAGTACCCAAAATCCAATTTAATGGTGGTAACTTAGTACCCAAAGTCCAATTTAATGGTGGTACCTTAGTACCCAAAGTCCAATTTAATGGTGGTAACTTAGTACCCAAAGTCCAATTTAATGGTGGTATCTCAATACCCAACTTCCAATTTAATGGTGGTATCTTAATACCCAACTCAATTTAATGATGGTATCTTAGTACCCAACTCAATTTAATGATGATAGCTTAGTACCAAAACTCAATTTAATGATGGTATCTTAGTACCCAACACCAATTTAATGGTTGGTATCTTGGTACCCAAACTCAATTTCATGATAGTAATATGTTCCATAACACTCGCCATTCTCTTTCGGTTTATTTGTTATACCGACTACTTCCATTGGTGTGCTATTTAGGCTTTGGGTGAATTCAATACCTATAATGCGCATTTACAGTATTACTAGTTACCTACTATGCAATTTACAGAAGTCGTGAAGTGTCCACGATTTTTTGTAAGACAGACAGACGCCCTGAAAGCGGTAAAATAGTATTTTCATTAGAGGCGATAAATATCACACCTACATGTAAAATGCGACTAAAATTTAGCTAACGACATTGTATTTCGGTTCGAATCGAGAGGAGTGATTAGTTACATCTACTATTTTGCCATCAAAAATATTTTTAAATAAAAGTTGTGCTAATAGACATAAATGTTAAAATAAATCATTATTTTATCATTGCTACATAAAGAAAATAAATTTTGCACACCATAAGCGTGGTCATATGCGAACATATAATTTATATAAATTATTAAAATGATAATAACAGGGTTGAAACCAATAGATCATAATTCATAATCCACTTTTTTTTTCACGGGTACTCTAGGAAAATTAATTTACAATTGCAATGCTAATAGTTGCACATTGCTAACCTATTTTTTAATAACTTTATACTAAATAGGTACTTATCTTTTTCCTCGTCGCCACTTGTATTGTCTGCTATCTTCTCTAATCACTGTAGTGTAACACAGGCTCGGCACGCACTTAACTAAACACGTCCACTCTCGCTCGAGGCTCTCGTGTAACTGACGCGGTGCGCTCGAGACAATGACTTATATATATGTATGTTTGTGTATTTGTGCAAACACTACACCCTAAGTCTTCATTTAATACCCTTTTCACCGTGGTTCTGCTTAACCCCATCTGAAGGGCCAACAGTTTCTGCTTACGTTTGGGATTTTTTTGAATTCGCGCCTTCACAGTTTTATCACTGCTGGAGGTCTAACAGACCGATAGCGACCACTTCTTGACCTGTCATCTACACTAGAGTCTTCATTGTATCGTTTGATGGTACGATAAACGAATCTTTTGGTTATATTCAAATTTTTCAGTATGTCAAAAATTTGAATTGGCGCGTAACCGCAACGATGAAACGCAATAACTACAACACGGTCTTCTTTAAGCGTCCACTCCATATTTAAAAATGAGTAAAATTATAAAAAGTATACAGTTTTATTTTCATGAACAATTCGAAATTCGAATTCAATAAACTTTTTTGTGGCCAGCATTCTAAAAGAAAAGTTTTAACCGTGTGACAATACTTATGACCTGACTGAGTATATATATGACGGGACCAGCACCATTGCACGTGCGGCGCAGTAGCCGTCGGTGCAGATAGACAGAATTCTTGTAAATAACACGTGTTCCGCACACCTGCACCATTGCAACTGCGGTGGTGCCCGTTTTGCTAGTATAAAACGGACGGCGCGGCCGCCGTTAGGACAGTCCTGGCTCTGACGTGGAACGGTGCGCTTGTCGTATTCCGTTACTAGTTTATCCTTGACTCGTTGAATAATTAATTCATGTAAACGAATTAATATTATTCCTAGCTACAAAACTAGTCTCTGTACTATACTCAATTACCCTTTTTACATCAGAAGTGGGATAAAGTCCCCATTTTTGCCCACATATAATCTTCGAATAGTATGAGGATTATTACATTTGTGGAAGACTATAATGCATTCCGCATTGATGAACCTGTTTTTATGTTAAATACCGTAATGAAATTTGCTATGCTAATTACGATATTGTCGTATCATTAAAGTGTAGAGAAAAGATAAAGTGAAATTATTTAAACCAATTTTTTTAATTTGTTCGATTTGTATTAAAAGTACCCGCAAGTATTTTCATTATTTCTTGACGTACCTAAATATGTTAACAAATGTCGAAAAGAAATGTTGAAGGCTTTCTAATTAAGTTGTTAAGTTGCATTGTAATTTGATAGTTCACGCGAAACATGATTATCATTTGCTATATTTTGAAGTTCAAAACGTTTAAGGGTGTACCAAAATAAAGGATTAACTTTAACACGCTATGAATTGAAAATAATAAGTGACATTTTTGTGTTCTAATGTGTTGATCAGTGTTGCAGTTTTCTCCAAATATTGTGCCGTAGACAAGATTGGGGTTTGATGTCGAGGGAGGAAGATGTTGTGACGGCTAATCGAACATGGTCAGGTACAGCCGAGCGCTGGTAAGATTGAGCCTACACTGCTACAGTCAGTAACTTATCGGCTGATCTTACGGCAGGGCAATTCAAGCGGCCGCCGAACAAATGGTGCTTTGGCGCTGTAAATGGACGTCTGAAGTCGGCTTTCGTAGATTTTGCGCAGTTGCCTCCTTCCCTTTGAAATATGTTGTGGTATTTGCCTCTACACATAGTTTCTGTTTTTTTTTTTGCAATGTTTTCAAATGTCATACAGTTGCCGTTTCTTAAGAGAATATGTGATGAATTTTGGAAGCTCGGAATTCCATAGTTCGCAATACATTTATCTCGATTTCTTTTAATTTTACAAAGCAGTGAAACGATTCGCTAGCGCTAGTACGGCTACGGCGCGACGGCTCGCTGGCGCGATTTTGGCACGAACGCAGCAGAACGAAAAGCTGGAATGCGTTTGCCTGGAGGTAGGCATATCGGCGCGTTCATGACTTAAATGAAGTCTGGGATGGTCGACCGTTGTAATATTTAACAAGAGTTAATATCTGTTAGCAGATGGTGATAACTGATAGACCGTATGCTGTTCACTGTCAACCGCACGATGACGTGCGACAGTCGGAGGTAGCCGTGTCTGTGCATCTAGAAAATACTAGAGACATTGCAACACTCTAGCTAAGTAATTATTCTAGTACAGGAAAGGAACATGGAGTTGCAGGAAGGCTGGTCTGTGCTGCACTGGGATGTGTCGTGTTGCTGTTGGTTTACATACTTAGGTGTTATCATGTCACTACGTCCCTCACGATACACTTTTGTGTGATTGTGAGAGGTACATGTTTGTGGTATGGTTGGTCTGTACCTGTTCTATACTGAATTGAAAAAAAAAGGAGAGTAAGAAAAAAAAAGTGGTTCTTACTATCATTGCAGGGAGTTTGCCGGTCCAATGATATAGCTACAGGGAATAGTGATTCCGGACTAGCAAATAGTACTTGAAAAAAAAAGAGTAAGAAAAAAATACCCTTTTTTACCTATCGGTCGTGGATTCTTCGAGCTGACCCATTGTCACTTCAGCTTACTAATCTGTTGGGCTATGTCCGTTTATCTAGTTCTATTGCGGATATCCTCATTTCTAAGTTTGTCACGCAGAGAAACCCGCGCACAGTCCTTTCCATAACTGAATTCGCGAATTTGAGGCCAACGCTCGCGTACGAATTCAAGGCGAAGGCCTGAACTCTAGTATAATTTTACACAACGTCAAGTGACTCTTGTTGTATTTGCTCTCGTATCTTTTACACTTAGAAGAGGAAAGTTTACCTAGTCATTATAACATTTTAATTTTTCACGAATAATTACAAAACATTTGTATATTGCAATTTAATTGAACAATAAATTGTCCCTTATCGTAACGCAATAACTTCTTACCCGCAATTAATTTGAAGCTATAAATTACGTCTTCCTAAACTTAGGGTTTTCTTTAGAGGAAACCCCGTTCTTATATTGAATTATTTTATGATAGTGTATATTTTGGTTATTTCCGAATTTAACATGTTGTGGTTTATTATGTATATTTAATTGATAATTATACAATTATAAAATCGGATTTTATATTTTTTTAAATAAATATGATATATTGTAACTCAAATAGACAATTTTTATTAATTTTCTTTAATTAAGAATAAAAGTAACTTACTTTTAAGAAACCATAAGATAAATTTTGATAAGACACTGATAAACATTCAAAAACACACATTGTACCAGCTCAGGTCGACATATAATAAATACATTGTGATTTTTAAAAGACCTGTTAATTCCTTAAAAATACTATATTTAATAGGCTTAATGAGGAAATATATTTTTTTCCGACCTAACCAAAAAAAAAGTTAGGAAAAAATAAAAAATACTGTTTGCTGTAAGAGTATAAAAGTATAGGTACAGTTCATCTGACTGTAAGTGGATGCTGTATCTCAAAGGCACCTAATTTGTCCCGATTAAACAACTAAATGCAGATTCGATGGAGCCTTCAGATAGATGGAGTTGCTCATAATAAAGCTTAAAATTGTTGGAATTCCGAATATTTCATTGAATTTATTTTATTAGATACTAACTATGCCCCGCAGTTTCACCAGCGTATATCACGCGTCTGCGCCGCGTGGCCAGTGTTGCCAAATTAGTGCATTTTCTACTAAAACTGGTAATTTCGACCCCACCCTTCTTATTAGTGGACGAATATTGCTTTTAGTGGCGGATTTTTTTTCTAGTGCTCTAGAGTACAAAACCGTTATCAGTGCCTAGAATATTGAAATGCGGGGGACTATATGAATGACAAGCTCGTGGAAACTGTCCATGCGGTCGAAGCTAAGTATTGCAAGATTCGCAGCAGAAGAATACAAAAACTCTTCAACCACACTCTTAATCTCATGGATGTTAGACGGGGTAATAAAGCTGCGGTCACAAGTAGATTTAAAAGCATATAGGCAACTGAACAGACCGAACTCCAAATGCATACGGCGTGACTTACAAAACTTTAATACTGCTCGTATTGAAGAAGCGATCGAGCGGAACCAAGGCTCAAAAGTTGTTACCAGAGATCTGTCTACCAGAAAGTGACAACTGTCAAACCTAAAGGCCGAATGTAGCAGCGTCGTTTTCGGGACACCTTATATTTTGAGTAAGATTGAGATGTTCTATGGGCAAGTTGTACACATCATCGTTGGAGTCACACGCAAGTTTGAGTAACGATTCAAAAGTAAGTCTAATCTGACACTATTCCGATGGTATACCAGACGCCAGTAAGCGAGATTAGAATGTTTCTCCATCACCATATAAAACGGCAAGTCCCCGGGTGAGGATGAAATTACAGCGGAGCTGAAAGCGGGTGGAAAACCGGTACTTGAAGTCCTTCAGAAGCTCTGTTATTCCGTCCTCCATAATGGTACTACTCCGGAGGCGTGGAGCAGAAGTGCGATTGTTTTGTTCTTCAAGAAAGGCGACAATACTCTTTTAAAGAACTACAGACTGATTTTCCTTCTGAGCCGCGTGTACATGCTGTTTTCGAGAGTCATTACGAATGCCATCAAAAACATAAATTGTAAAAAAAGCCAAGTCTCGCAACTCAGTTCTTCTACCGTAAAAAGTTGTGAGATCCATGTAATACCAAGTCGGTTAATTTATTCAGTCCATAGATTGATACATAAATTGACTTGGCAATCGCATGAAAATACAATATATCTCACAAGTAATACATATTATATTAAATTAGATTGTTTAGTGCGATTGCCAAGTCAATCTATGTATCAATCTATGGACTGAATAAATTAACCGACTTGGTATTACATGGATCACACAACTTTTTACGGTAGAAGAACTGAGTTGCGAGACTTGGCTTTTTTTACAACTTATGTTTTTGATGGCATCTCATTTCTTTTTGTAGATTATTATATCTAGGTAGCTATTTACACCTATTATTCCATTATACATATATAGGTACACTGATTCATTCACTGCAAATGTAACTTTGTAATACTATAAGTTTATATAGGATTACAAAGTTATTTATGCAGTTGGTGTATCTCAAAAACTGGACGGAAATTGTAAAATATTTTAATTTTCCCTAATTTATATATTAAACAATAATTGTATTCCAAATTTGAAGTTTCTATGTCTGCTAGAAATGCCTTAGAGTTTTGATGATCGGTCAGTCAGTGAGTGACAAAATTAAGAAACTTTGACTAGTTATAATTCTTAAGCTACTAGATCAAATTTAATGAAATTTGAAATATACCGGGTTTATACAATGCCTACTTGGTTGGTAAAAATTCAGGCTTCTAGTTTTATCCATAACGAAGTTATAGGGTTTCGGAAATGACCTGAACTGCTTCGAGAAGAGGATGGTACGGCCGTGCCGCTTTTTTGCTCGACTTGGCGGGGGCACTGCCGTGCCCCCAGATTGTCTGGCACGCAGATTTGACGACTTCTAGCCTGCCGAACAAGCCAGTTTCTGAAAAGGCTTTAGTACCAAAAACCACATACATACCTTTCGGCAAATTGTACAGAAGACCAAGGAGTACAATTTACTACGATGTTTGCGTATGTGGACCATGAGAAAGCCTTTGATTCCGTCAAAATTTGGGCGGTGCTACAGTCCCTTCAACGGTGCCAAGTTGATGTCGGTATATCGAAGTATTGAAGTGTTTTTACAGTAGGGCTGCGATGGCTATTCTAGTAGAGAATCAGAGTAATAAACCTACCTAATCAGTCGATTGACCTCTCGGTCGAAGTTGCCTAGTCGGACTATTTTCCCAGGTAAACATACACGTCAACAACTTCGAGATTAGTGCTCCCAACAACTACCAGGATAGGTGTGACATGGACGTTGTACATGATCTTTGTTATGTCCATGTTCATCTTGAGACCTATCAGTTGGGAAGCACTAATGCAATAGAGCCATGCTGCAGCTATATTAGTAGTATAGTTGTTGCACGAATGGGTCGGCTCGACCGAGGAAGGACCAAGCTCTCACAGAATACCAGCGTAAAATAGCAGCTTATCACTGCTGTGTTTCGTTCGGTGAGTGTAGAGAACCGGAGACCTTTCTTACTGGAAAAGAGGCATTCCATCCTAATCCTCAAGGGTGACAGTGCATCTGCATTTTGATTCGCAAACGAGGATAGATGTAGATGTCTATGGGCCATAGCAACCACTTACCATCAGGTGGACTATGTGCTCATTTGTCACCCTATCCTATAAAAAACATTATAAAATTTTAATGTTTTGTTAAAAGCTGAAGTTTTTTTTTTACTTATTATAAGCCAGTGCTTGACCACAATCCCACCTGGTGGTAAGTGGTGATGCAGCCTTAGATGGTAAATCACACTGTTTTATCGTAACAAAAGCCTATTCACTCTTGCCTTGAAGACGCCTAGATTGTATTCGGACGGAAAGATAGATGCCGGCAAATTATTCCACTCCTTTGCTGTACGCATTACAAAAAACGAAGCAAACCGTTTAGTTCTAATGCGTGGATTATCGATAACAAATGGATGAAGACCCGCCGACCGTCTGGTTGTCCGATGGTGAAAAGGAGAGGAAGGAATTAAGGCGTGTAATTCCTGTGCACACTCACCGAAATGCATCCTATAGAATACCGAGAGACTGGCTACTCTGCGCCTG
Organism: Parnassius glacialis; assembly: GCA_033319125.1. Taxonomy (NCBI): domain Eukaryota; kingdom Metazoa; phylum Arthropoda; class Insecta; order Lepidoptera; family Papilionidae; genus Parnassius; species Parnassius glacialis. Next base: position 22,836,754 of record JAVANC010000008.1, read on the forward strand.
TGCTCAAGGCTGACAAGATTGGTTTCAACCAAATCAAGGTCACCAATGAGCCTCTTAGCACGTCTCTCCACTGAGTCCAATGCTGCCAGGTGGCATTTTGCAGCACCAGCCCATATGTGACAGCAGTACTCCATGCACGACCGGACTTGCGCTTTATATAAGGTAAGAAGCTGTCCCGGCGTGAAGTACCGCCGCACCCTTGCAAGAACACTAAGTTTCCTTGCGGCTGCTTTGGCTCTAGACTCAATGAACCGCCCATAGTTTAGGTTCGGAGAAAATTCAATCCCTAACAACTGTAGGCGGTCAGTGTACTCCAAGGATACATTCCGGAAAGTAGTAGCCAAGGTGAGCGGGCTCCTTTTAGCGGTAAAAAGACACGCTTGTGTTTTGGAGGCGTTAAATCTCACAAGATTGGCATCGCCCCATTCAGAGACTGCCTGTAGTGTGAGACTATCACGCTCAACCATAGCCTCTCTTTCTGACTGGATTTGATCCCGACTGGCCCGGGCGCTTGGTTGGAATCTATCCACAACTGTGCTGTCGTCTGCATACCCATAGACACCGGGAATGAGAAGATCGTTTATATGCAGCAAGAAGAGAGTTGCGGAGAGAACGGACCCCTGAGGAACACCGGCGTTAGTCGCCACAGTATTGGATGAGCAGCCATCAACGACGACCCGGAGAGACCGTTCACTCAGAAATTCCTTCACCCAGACAATTAGGCCAGGGGATAAGCCGTATGCTGAAAGCTTGCCCAATAGATTAGCGTGCCAAGCCCTGTCAAAAGCCTTCGAAACATCGAGGGAAACAGCAAGTGCTTCACCACTGTTCTCGAGGGCTTCACCCCATATGTGAGTGGCATACGCTAGAAAGGCCCCAGTTGATCGATTTCGGCGAAACCCGCACTGGCGATCACTGAGGAGATCATTTTGCTCTAGGTATGCCATAAGGTGGGCGTTCAATATACGCTCCCTAATCTTTCAGAGTATGGAGGTAATTGAAATTGGCCGATAGTTGGCAGGGTTGGTACGGCTACCTTTTTAGGTACAGGCTGCACATTGGCCAGCTTCCAAGATATAGGCACTATTCCAGTCCTGAATGAGAGGCGGAACAAGCGTGTTAACACAGGAGACAACTCAGGTGCACAGACCTTTAGAACTATAGCTGGTATACCATCGGGTCCACTAGCTTTGTTCACGTCTAGAATTCGCAAGGTTATAAGAACCTCCTTGTTGGTGATACGGACCTCAGTCATAGAGGTACCGCAGTGAGGTAATTGTGATGGTACGCTGTTGCTACTGTCCAGGCGCGAATTGCAAGCAAAAAGAGAAGCAAATAAGTCCGCTTTCTCCTTAGGTGCATGCGCCAGTGAGCCATCTGGTTTTACCAGCGGAGGCAGTGTAGACCGACAGAAGTTTGTCTCGACCGCTTTGGCGAGAGACCAAAAAGCTCTACTGCCAGATGGTTTGACAGAAAGCTTTAAGCCGATGCGTTTAATGCGGTCGAAACTGGTTAGGCGTAATGCCTTTTTGCACGACTTGGCGGCTTGGTTAAAAGCTCTCTTCTTAAGGCTAACATCCGGAGCTTTACGTTCTTGAGCATCGACCCAGGATAGGTACGCCATATGCTTGTGATTTTCACTACGAGCGCACTCGGCGTTAAACCAAGGGCGAGCTTTACCACCAATGGGCACGTCAGCAAAGGGGATGAAATACTCCATCACTTGACGTATCACATTGGTTATGGCATCCGCGCAGCTCGATGGGTCTCTAGAGGAGAAGCAGACCTGCCGCCAAGGATATTATGCAAAGAAATGCCACATCTCAACCCAATCTGCTGACTTGTATCGCCACATTCGTCGCACTCCGAGGAAATCGTAGTTATTTGGGGAATAACACGACACAGATTTCACCAGACAGTGGTCAGAAGTTCCCAAGGGTGAGGTAACCTGAACATCGTACCTGTCTGGATGGGTCGTCAGCAGAAGGTCGAGGCAGTTGGCTGTGTGCCCATCCACATCAGGTACCCTAGTCGCTTGTTGCACCAGCTGGGAGAGCCCCAGTGACAAGGAAAAATTCCACGCCTCTCTCCCAGCGTGGTCGGTCTTCTGGTATGGGAACAGCCAGTCCTGATGACAGGCATTAAAGTCCCCCAGAAAAACCAACTGTGCATTAGGATACCGATTTAGAGCCACATCAGAGGCTTCACTGAGGTGTTTAAACAGCCTAGTTGTCTCCTGGTCGCCGCTGTGCGATCGGTAGAAACAAGAATAAATAATTTTATTCATTCCAGTGTCTATCAATACCCAGATCGTAGAGAAAGTGGGCTCTTCAAGGTGACGGAGACGCTTACAGCAGATGTCGTTGCGGACGTAAACACCGACTCCGGCGCACTGATGGAAATTATGCTCCAATGTGTACCCAGGGTAGCCAAGGTACGCCGCATCTTGAGGACATCTGATCTGCGTCTCAGTCAAGAAGAGTAAGTGCGGCTTGTCAGTCTCAAGGCGGTAATGGACTGCATTGAGATTACAGTGCAGGCCTCGGATATTTGTGAGGTGCACTTTGATGGAGAGGGAGTGCAACCACTGAACAAACTTACTCTTCTTTTTCCTTTTTTTCATTAATTGTGGGAGTGAATAGGTTGAGAGAATGACAGTTGGACGAGGCGTCACACATATAACCTAGGGACGCAAACAGAGTCATAGCATCGATGGTACCTAGCATGGAGATCGCGGTGACGCCCGAACCGCCCTGGAAATTGCCACCAGGCCCTCTCCTCCGGTCGCCAACCGACATGGTGGAGCCATCCTAGGATTTTTCGTAAGATGGAGGGGCAGCCTTTCATGAGTGGCTGGCTCATTAATTGGGCCTCCAACTATCTACGGTCGACCAGCGGTGCAACCGTGCTTCGGATCCCGCTAACCTCCATAACCAGGCACCAGACACTAAGAAACGGCCGCGTCGCAACCGGTCCGTATGCGTAACGCAACTGTCCAGAAACATTCTCCCTAAGAAATGGGTTTCACCGGAACACGATTTGCATCATTTGGCGGTATGTCTTTGCCAGGTGGGTGGTAACTAACCCTCGGCCGGGCCTCTCACTCGTAGAGAACCAACCTACCACCAGTATGTAGTACTGCTCGTTTAGCACTACCCAGGGGATACGTGTAGGGAATCAAGATTCAAGTAATTCCTACGGACGCGAGCAGCTTCATCCCCCAAGTTTTAGCCTATATATGTGCTACTTTTGGGCACAGGCCTTCTCTTATTTCTAAGAGTTGCGTTGCGTTATCCCCTGAGCTACCACGGATAAAGTTTTGTTACACAGTACCTATATAATAATTAAAGTAAACAATTTTTAATATGCTTAATTTTATATTTCGTAAAAAACAACAATTTATTTAGTGGAATATTTAAAGATTATGAGTGTAGAGCCGCTTTTTGTTAGTGGTTTTCTGGTGGTTCTTTGAATCTGGTGGAGAGCTAGGTTAGTTGTTGGTAGCACTGCGGACGACATGACATAAGCCCTCGCATCAATGACGAGTACATCGCTGACCTACGATATGCCGACGATATAGTCCTTACGGCAGAATCGCTGGAGGAATTAGTGTTTATGTCTTCCAGCGATCAATAGATTAATGGATAGATTCAATGATCTCAATGTGTCTGTCAGCGGATAGGTCTTAAGATGCACATGGATAAAACAAAGATCACGTGTAATGTCCATGTCACACCTATGCCAGTAGTTATTGAGAGCACTAAGCACGGAGTTGCAGACGAGTATGTTTTCTTTGTTTACCTGGTACAAATAGTTCGACTAGGTAAGTTCAACTTCGATCGAGTCAATCAACGGATTCAATTCAGCTAGGCATCGTTCTGGAAATTACGACACAGCTACTCGTCGGGTATACCTCAAAACCTGAAAAGGAGATTGTACAACCAGTGCGTGTTACCAGTGGTGACTTATGGATCTGAAACGTGGTCCTTCACAGCTGGCCGTATGAGGACGGTCAAGGTTGCTCAGCGATCTATGGAGAAAGCTATGCTCGGGATTTCTCCGCGTGGTTACCTTAGAAATGAGGATATCCGCAATAGAACCAGAGTGACCGACATAGCCCAACGGATTAATAAGCTGAAGTGGCAATGGGCCAGCCATATAGCTCGAAGAACCGACAACCGATAGGGAAGAAAGTTTCTCGAGTGGCAGCCTCGTACCGGTAGGTGAAGTGTAGGGCGTCCCCCCACTAGATGGGGTGACGACCTGGTAGGACATGCAGGTAGTCGATGGTGGCAGGTGGTTCAGGACCGTGCTTTGTGGCATTCCTCAGGGGAGGCCTATGTTCAGCAGTGGACTTGTGGAGGACTGTAATGATGATGATGATGATGAACCATTACGTTAGGGCACGGGAATAAAGCATTTCATCGGTTTTCCTTCTAACTTGCTTAACAAAACTTAATATTTAAGGCTAGCCGAGAGGTATAGCCTAATGCTAGTTTAGCAATAGTCTATGCTATTCCTCATAAATTTGGTTTAATACACAAGAATAATTTTTCAAATCACACTGTTAGTTCCAGAGATAAGCGTGTTTAAACAAATAAAAAAAGCGGTCAAATGCGAGTCGGACTCGCCCATGAAGGGTTCCGCAGTAGCAACTAACATAATTTACGATTTATGACGTATTAAAAAAAACTACTTACTATATCTCGTTCAAACCAATTTTCGGTGGAAGTTTACATGGTAATGTACATCATATTTTTTTTAGTTTTATCATTCTCTCATTTTAGAAGTTACATGGGGGGGGGGGGGGGGGACACACATTTTGCCACTTTGGAAGTGCCTCCCGCGCAAACTATTCAGTTTAGAAAAAAAATTATATAAGAAACCTCAATATAATTTTTGAAGACCTATCCCTAGATACCCCACTCGTATGGGTTTGATGAAAAAAAAATTTTGAGTTTCAGTTCTAAGTATGGGGAACCCCCAAAATTTATTATTTTTTTTCTATTTTTGTGTGAAAATCTTAATGCGGTTCACAGAATACATCTACTTACTAAGTTTCAACAGCATAGTTCTTATAGTTTCGGAAAAAAATGGCTGTGACATACGGACGGACAGACAGAACAGACAGACAGACATGAAGAATCTATAAGGGTTCCGTTTTTTGCCATTTAGCTACGGAACCCTAAAAAAACCTTTCCCTTTATTATATTAGTATAGATGGTGCAACTTGCTGTGGGCATAGAGTACTCTGTGTCTGTGGGACCTGCGTTCGACTCCCGCACGAAACAACTATTTGTAGAAATCTAAACAGACTGTAACTTGCCTTCATTTAATTGTTTAAACTTTATTTAAATTTAACCTACATAGTTAAAGAGTGGAAAAGAGATTTATTTCTCTCACAAATTTGAATTATTTTTTAAATGTACATTTTATTTAATCTCTTCAGAATTAATATTACAATTTATAGCTCGAGATTAAAAACGTTAAAAGGCGATATTTAGAGTAAATTTATTGTTTAATTAAAGCCATGATAGTGAAACTATAAATTCACTGGAGTCTTTCTGAACAGGTGAACTTTAATAAGACGTTCGAATAAAATAAAGATCGACTTAGTTTCGGGGATTTTGCAAAAAAGTTGTTTCGCAAACAATTCAAATTTTGAAAATAGATCATACCAAAAACAATATTATTTTTTTAATTTTCAATAAAAATTCAGGTAGGCGGAACTTATATTTATAATTAAATGCCTTAAGCTATGGAGCGGCAAATTATGTTGTTCGCATGAAAGCAAATACGTTAAAATTGCTTTTGTAATATTTCCTTAGAAAATACGCTGTAGCCCACGCATTCACTTTCTAAAAATATAACGTGACTCACAAAATTATTTGAAAAATTGCCAGTTGGGATGAAATTCATAATGTTCGTCGTCCATTATGTGTTAAAGTAAAAATTTTGAACTTGATAAATTTTGTTTCGTAAGCGACATATTGATAGTTTTTATTTATAGAGGTAAGGGTTGTAAATGAGCATATAGCTCATGTGATGGTAAGTGAATGCTGCGGCCAATAGATATGTACAATTATCCTCGATAAAAATGGAGATAAGGACTTCTATCAAAGCCCCGTTTCCAGGGAAAGACGTCGCTAGTTCTCTCCATTAACATCACAATATCATTATGCTGTTGTTTCTCGCTGGCTGCATTCCGTACGAGCGTGATGTAATCTGAATTCAATTCGTATAATTTTAAGAGTCATAATATATTTAAGGATAATAATAATGATTCTAACAGTGGTAGAGCCACGTGGCAGCTTTTGCTGTCGCACGGATGGGCCGGCTCGAACCACGACCTCACAGAAAACCTGCGTGAAGTAGACGTTTACCTCTGCGTATCGCTTGGTGAGTGCAGGTGACCGGAGGCCCTTTTTACTGGAAATGAGGCATTCCGTCTTAGTGCTCACGGATGACAACGCATCTGCATTTTGAGTCGCAAACGAGGATAATTGTAGATGTCTATGGGCCGCAGCAACCACTTACCATCAGGTGGACTGTGTGCTCGTTTGGCACCCTTATCCTATAAAAAAAATGAAAATCGTAACTAGCGACAATTACTGACGATATTATTATAATTAACTGTTATTTCTTTTATCTTAATTTCATGTTTAAGTTCATGATCAGAAATTGCCATTTTTACTAGCATTACTACTCTTTTACATAAAGACTGTAGGCCCAAACGAACTTAGAGTCTACCTGATAATAAATGGACACTAAACAGAAATTAAACCAGATATTTCAGAGTATTGTCATACTCTGGGAGTGTGGTAATCGTTACCATGTTGTTATTAATTAAGTTATATTCCATTTTAATTGTCAATCTGTTCTCAGACTTTGCTCGATAAATATTGTATCTCTGTTTCATTCAATAAAAAAAATATTTTATATTGAATCGTATACCAATTCCTTGACTAGTGCGTGTTCAACAAGTTACAATAAGTTGAGAATGGTTTGGACTTAGTTATAGCGTCACTTAACATGTGTACAGCTATCCGTCTGTCTTCAGAGATATTGGATTAAAAATATTTCGAGTCATTCACAATCGCAATGCAGATTGTACTTGATTCCGACCAGGCCCAGTACTTGACAGATATTTCTCCGCAACTGTGGTGACGTCTGCATACCCAAAAATGCCAGAAAAGAGCTGCAGATAGAGTAGACACCTGGAAAACTTCGACATTAATCGCCATAGTATCATTCAAGCAGCCGTCAACAGTCACTCATAAAGATAGTCATTTCATTTGAAAGGAAACTTAAAACATAACATAATAAACATAAAACGTGTCCCACTAGCTGCGCTGGGAATTAGAATTCAGAGTATGTTTCATAAAAATAGATATCAAAGGACAATATTAATATTTTATTTTTACATAATACTTATTTTTATCTACAATACTAAAAACGATAATAATAATAATTTAAAAAAAACTAAAACTAGAAACTTAAATATCATATGGTCCTACTCCCCGCGGTATCGTGCCAAGAAAGCTGGCTGCGTTTCCCCGCTGAATGGCTATACTTAGCCTTTGAGCGAGGAAAGAACCAGCCCTCTTATCACCAGCAGCAACGACCAGCCGCGGATGGAGTTCCATTAGGAACTCCACCGCACGTGGACCCCACGGACCGATAGTCTCTACAGCAAATGGCACAAATATGTAGTCATCTCTCAGAGACTCATATTTGCGCCACTTACTCAGCTCAGCTGCCTCTGATGCCGCCCCGGCTCTAAACGAGGTACCCCTGAGATAAGAGACCGCCAGAGTGTCTACGCAAGTAGCATCCCACACTAGGGCTTTACTTATATATATATATATATATATATATATATATATATATATATATATATATATATATATATATCAAAGGAAAATAAATATGCAGCTAGAACTAACTGCACTTTAATTTAATTTGATTTTTTGCTTTTTTGTTTATTGTTTTCAACCCACAATCAGCTTTAGTTCGACAAATATGTAGGTTAAAATAATCAGTAATAACTGCTCGAAACTGGTACAGATTGTTTTTTATTTATTTGCTTGTGTCAGGTTTCTGACCCCTTTAATAACCTATTATAAGTAAATAAATTAAGAACTCAACGATAGAAAAGCGTGGTCCTTTTTCCTAGTCGACCCATTATTACAGGTGCTGCATGGCAATTACACATGCCTTCTACAAAATGGATTTAACCATAATCTCAGCGCTAGGCAGGTTTTTTATTGATCGCATTGATGATTATTTTACCAAGCCTGTGCCGTTCTTGTCTGATTATAAAAATATTGAGTCTTAGAAGATTATCCTTCTAAGCGGAATCCTTCTCAACAGAACTCAACGGAACTCAAGAGACTCAATAGAATACATCAAGACAGGCCTATTTTGTGTAAGAGGACGGGACAAGTCAGGACAGGACAGGACAAGACGGAAGCGGAAAGAACAGAGATGAATTCTTGTTGTAATAAATATATATTTAAATAATAAGTATCTTTAGATAGCAGTCTAAAATAAAGATTTGTTGAAATGTGATTAAAATTTCATTTAATGTCTGGTGCATTAAATGAAATGTTAATGTGATTTCTAAAATATTATTAACAGTTAAATTAACTTAAAATGTTACTTTAAAAAAGTAAACATCTTTCTTGTTGCTTCTTCCCAAAACAGAGGTTTTCCTGAATTAACTGTAAAGGTTGGGTATATTTGTAATCTATTAAGTATTATTTGTTAAATAAAAATTATTTTTATCTACCCTATCATGTCTATAAAGCCTATACATATTAGCCGAAAGAAGGCGAGTACCAACGTATAGACAAGACAACCTATTTGTCTAGCCTCGCCATCGCTCGTCTACGCTCGCCTAGCTGGCCGTACGCAGGCGAGCGCTAACGTGGATACCCTAACGTGGTCGCTTGGCGTGCCTTGCCACCACTCGGGATCGCTTGTTACGACTCGTTGTAATAATTTTATTCTATTCTATTCAATATGAAATACAAAAGAATTTTTCAATATCTCAAGATACTTTTCATGTTTTCTATTGTATCGTCGTGGGTTCAAAAGTGTAAGGTGGTAAGAGGGGGCAAAAGAGCAAACGGCTTACCTGATGGTAAGCAACTACCCCCAGTCTATGAGGATTACACAAAATAGTTGTGCGAGGAATAAAACTTTTCTTGAACCTTCTTCTGAAACCATCATTTAAAAGAATCAATAAAGACACTCATTGCTACGCGGATTTTAGAAGGCCAAATTGGCCTCTAAAAGGCTTGGCATTCTCAGCAGAGCAGGACAGTATTTCATGCCGGCACAACGCCTGCAACTTTACAAGGCGCAGGTTCAGCCTCACGTGGATTACTGTTCCCATATCTGGGCTGGGACTCGACATTGCCAGCTCCTTCCAATTGACCGTATCCAGCGCAGAGCGGCTCGAATCTTCGAAGACCGAGGCCTTTCCGATCGCCTCGATTCTTCGGCTCTTTGCGTATTTTATCGTATCTATCACGGGGAGTGCTCTAAGGAATTGTTCGGATTAGTCCCAGCCGCCAAATTTCACGAATTCACATTGCGGCAGAACTCCTGATACCATCCACACCATCTGGATGATTGGCGGTCCATCAATGTGCGATTTAGAAGATGTTCTCTTCCTCGCACAACTTCCTTGTGAAATCGATTACCACCAGCGATTTTTCCGGACCGATACGACCTAAGGACGTTCAAGAAAAGAGTCTACTTCTTTTCTTTTCAGGCAACGCATCTGCGATTCCCCTGGTTTCCCTGGTGTTGCAGTTGTTCATTGGCGGCGGTGGTCACTTACCGTCAGGTGAGTACCCTCTCCTTTAAAAAAACTCAATAAACATTTTGTAATAAGCCGCAATATGTAAGAAAGTGGTACTAAGATGGACGCCTAGGCAGAAAAAGGAGTCGTCACATCACAAGTCTATTGTTGAGTATAGGTCTCCATAGATTGCCACAAAATTCAGTCCTGAACACCTGCATTCATCGATTACTTGCGTATTTTATCAAAGCTTCACTCCCTTTAGTTGGAGGTCGCCTAACACTGAGCTTGCTAGTACAAGATCGCCGCTTGAGAATCCTTCTTCCCCATCGGTTGTCATTCATCGAATTAGTGCTAGCTCAATTAATACACATAACACCAATTAAATAAAGTTTCCTACAATTGAAACGTCAAATTTTAATCTTCAATTCCTCTAAATATAATGTATTACCCATTATTCTAAGTAATTATATTCGCTTTTGAGTTTCCCCATTGGTTGTAAATTCTTCGAGCTATATGTCCGGCCCATTGCTATTTCAGCTTTCTGACCCTTTCGGCTATATGACTACGTTTCTACTGCGTATATCTTCATTACGAAATCTATCACGCAGAGTAACTCTGAGCTTAACCACCACTCTCTCTACAACCTTTTGCTTCCTCATATAGCCAGCAGTGAATGACAGTGTCTCAGATCCATATGTTATAAGTTATCAATGAGTACGAATGACTTAGGACATTTCTTGAGGGAGGTCTTATAAATAGTGAAATTGCGAAAGGCTGTAATCGAATGGAATATCGTGGGAATTTCAGCTTGATGACTGTTTTATTCACTAAGTGTTGCTATTATAGTGAATTGTGACGAGTTGAATCTGCCTGTATCTAGCAGTAATCCGGTATAGGCTAATCCGATGTATTCAACAAAACTGACAAACGCAAAATATTATTTGCAAACAGTCTTTACATTATAAGGCTTAACAAAGGAGTAATATATAGCATTGATTATTATTTATAACATATAAACGATTATTCTGCCTGCCGTGTAGCGGTTATCTATCGTATAGTGGCGGTTTAGAATATCCACTATACCGTATCTTTCCGTAGGTTTTATAAGAGGAGACACACGCAGGAGATGAGCAGCAGCACCTTCCTCATAACAGCAATGGCACAAATAAAACTGCGATTGCCAACCCACTTACCAAGCGTAGCAACTATGGCAAAAAACCTCCAATTATAAAAGTTACTAAGAGATGGCGTCCAGTTCCCGGCGGTCCCAATTTTCCTGGCTACGGTGGCGACCATGTTAACGGCGGGGCAGAGGGTACTAAGAATCTCCGGTGGAGGTTCGGTTTCCATCTAAGACGACTCGACGTGACAGCCTACAACACACGCACCCTGAGCACTGATGAGAAGATCCTGGAGCTGTAAAAAGAAAAAGAAAAGTTGCGCTGGGATATTACAACATTATCTGAGGTCCAAAGAGAGGGAGAGGACACGGTAATCCTATCCGGCAACTTGTTCAGTCACCGGGAGTACGACTATCTCTCCCAAAGAGGTGTCCAATTTATCGTCCACGAAACTCTCGTTAAGAACGTTGTAAAGATTGTGAGTGTGTCGACGAGGGTTGTATACCTTATACCCAGAATCAACAAACAATATTCGTTGAAAGTCACACATTTTTACGCACCATTCTTGGCACATCCAGATGAGGAGGTGGAAAAAATATATGAGGATATCTCTGAAGTCATGCATTTCTCCAAAACCTACTATTTAGTGTTAATGGGACAATTTAATGCAAAACTAGACACAAGAGAGAACGGTGAGCTGAGGGTAGAGAAATTTTCAATAGGGCAAGGGAACCCAAGAGGTCAGCAGCTGGCCGATTTCATGGATAAAATGGGACTCTTTATGATGACCTCTTTCTTCCAGAAGCGGCCCCACAGGAAGTGAGCCTGGTCGAATCCCGACGGTTCGACAAAAAATTAGATTGACTTCATTATGACGACTAGACGCCAACTGTTCAGTGATGTCTCCGTGATCGCGAAGTTGAAAACTGGTAGCGATCACCGAATGGTTAGAGGCACACTGAACCTAAACGTTAAGTTAAAGAGGTCTCGTCTAATGAAGTCAACGCTCCGTCCCCCTCGTGCTCTGTTCCAAAGTCCCGAAACCTTTCAGCTCGAGTTACAAAACCGTCTTCCGTGCCTAGAAGACTGCAATGAAGTGGACAATATTAATGACAAGCTCGTGGAAACTGTCAATGCGATCAGAACTAGGTTCTGCAAGACCCGCCGCAGAAGAACATAAAAACTCTCCAATCAATCTTTTATTCTAATGGCTGTTACCAAGTAATATCACACTCTTAATCTCACGGCTGTTAGACGGGAGATGAAGCTACATTCTTCAACAGATTTGACAGCATACAGGCAACTGAACATACATATCTCCAAATGGATGCTGCGGGACTTACGCAACTTCAATACAGCTCGTATTGAAGAAACAATAAGCGATCGAGCGGAAAAAAGGCCCCAAAGTCATGCCAGAGATCGGTCTGCCAGAAAGAGCCAACTATTAAAAGCTGAATACCGAGTGAGACATCATCGGTTCCGGGACAACTGAGATTTTGAGTGAGATTGAGAGGTGCTATGGCCTGGTATGTATGTCATCGTTGGAGCCACACGCAGGTGTGAGTATCAATCCAAAAGCAATTCTTATCCAACATTATTCCGATGATTTTCCGGCATTTTACGTGGTAGAGCCATGCTGCAGCTATATTAGTAGTCTAGTTGTAGTACAAATGGGTCGGCGTGTTCGGAGAAGGACCACGCTCTCACAAAATACCAGCACAAAATAGCAGCTTAACGCTGCTGTGTTTTGAAATGTCAGTGTAGAGAACCGGAGACCCATTTTACTGGAAAAATGGCATTCCATCTTAGTCATCATGGGTGACGACGCATCTGCATTTTTATTCTTTATTGAGGATAAATGTAGATGTCTATGGGTCACAGCAACCACTTACTATCAGGTAAACTGTGTGCCCATTTGTCACCCAATTTGTCACCCAGTGCAATCTGCCACTTTGGCTTACGTATGTGGACTATGCGAAAGCCTATGATTTCGCCGGAATTTGGGCGATGTTACAGCCTCTTTAGCGGTGCCATATTGACTATCGGTAATCGAAATGCTGAAGTGTTTATACACTAGGGCTACTACAATAGCTACCCGAGTACAGAAGCGGAGTACAAATCCTATCCAACTCCAGAGAGGTGTAAGAGGTGACGTTAGAATAATTTTTTATTCAATTGTGATTATTACATAATTCTTATTAAAAGTCATTTTTTATTTACCACTGGTTCGGAAAATATCTCAGTCCTGGGAAGGACCAGCAAGAAACCCAGCGGGACTTTTTTTTCAAACATAATTCACTTAACAATAATTTCATCATCATCATCATCATCATCATTACAGCCCTTCACAAGTCCACTGCTGAACATAGGCATCCCCCAAAGAATGCCACAAAGCACGGTCCTGAGCCACCTGCATCCATCGACTTCCTGCATGTCTTACCAGGTCGTCACTCCATCTCGTGGAGGGACGCCCTACACTTCGCCTACCGGTACGAGGCTGCCACTCGAGAACCTTTCTTCCCCATCGGTTGTCGGTTCTTCGAGCTATATGGCCGGCCCACTGCCACTTCAGCTTACTAATCCGTTGGGCTACGTCGGTTACTCTGGTTCTACTGCGGATATCCTCATTCCTAAGTTTATCACGCAGAGAAACTCCGAGCATAGGCCTCTCCATAGCTCGCTGAGCGACCTTGAGCTTCCTCATACGGCCAGCAGTGAAGGACCACGTCTCAGTTCCGTAAGTCATCACTGGCAACACGCACTGGTTGTACAATTTCGTTTTAAGGTTTTGAGGTATGTCTGACGAGAATATGTGTCGTAGCTTCCCGAACGCTGCCCAGCCGAGTTGAATCCGTCGATTGACCTCTCGGTCGAAGTTGGACTTACCTAGTCGGCCTATTTGTCCCAGGTAAACATACTCGTCAACAACTTCGAGCTTAGTGCTCCCAACAACTACCGGCATAGGTGTGACATGGACATTAAACATAATCTTTGTTTTGTCCATGTTCATCTTAAGACCTATCCGTTGGGAGACACTATTGAGGTCATTGAGCATAGTGCTCAGGTCCTCCAGCGATTCTGCTAGAAGGACTATATCGTCGGCAAATCGAAGGTGAGTGATGTACTCGCCATTGATGTTAATTCCGTATCCTTTCCAGTCCAGAAGCTTGAAAACGTCTTCCAATGCAGTGGTGAAGTGTTTCATTTCATTAAAACAATTTTGAAATGATTTTTAATAGAACCAGCATGGTAGCGATCACCTTATTCCCAGGGGTTATTTTCATTCATGTATTCCTTGATATTATAAAAACCCTTTTTGTACAGTTGTTCTTTAATAAACTTTTAAACTTGTTTATTGATAAACTTTGAATATGTTCTGGGATTTTAATGTAAAACCGTATACATTGCCCCATAAATGAATTACTGTTTTTGTGGAGTCTAGTAACTGGTATTACAAGCTTATGTTTGTTCCCAGAGTTTAAAGTATGCACATCCTTATTCTTATTAAAGCTATTTATGTATTTATGTACATACATTACATTTTCATAAATATTTTGCGATGCCAAAGTTAATATGTTTATTTCTTTAAATTTTTGTCTGAGGGACTCTTTACAATTTAGGTTATAAATCACCCGAACGGCTCTCTTTTGCAAAACAAATATAGCTTCAATATCAGTCGCATTACCCCATAGCAAAATTCCGTAAGACATTATACGCTATGAAAGTAACTAAAATACACTTATCTAGCTGTCTCAACATCTGTGACACCTCTAATAATTCTTATAGCATATGCTGCAGAACTAAGCCTGCTTGCTAATTTAGATATATGGGGTCCCCATTGAAGTTTCGCGTCAAAAGTAATACCAAGAAGAACAGTGGTACCCACAAGACTCAACTCCTCCCCATTTAACAGCACATTGGTATTCAAATGTTTTACATTAGGTATTGTAAATTTAATACACTTTGTCTTATTGCCGTTCAAGAGCATATTGTTGGCGTTTAACCAATGTACCAATCTCGATAGAGCATTATTTACATCGTCATAATTAATTAACTGCCGTTTGAGTTTCAAAAATTAAAGTGGTATCGTCAGCAAATAATACTATATCGTGACTGTCCCCTACAAGATAAGGTAAGTCATTAATATAGATTAAAAACAGGAATGGGCCAAGAATCGAGCCCTGAGGAACGCATATTGATATTACCGATTCGGAGGAACCTTTACCATTAATCACTACTTTTGAGTTCTGTTACTTAAATATGAAGTAATAAGTCTAAGCGCCAAACTTTTTACACCGTAATGTTGTAGTTTCCTGATTAATGTTTCATGATGAACACAATCGAAAGCCTTGAAAAGATCATAGAAAACACCTAAGGCATCCTGTGAATTCTCCCAGGCATTAAAAATATATTTCATAAGCTCAACACCGGCGTCAGACGTCGAGCGACCCCTTGTAAAACCAAATTGGTTTTTATGAAGTAATTTATTTGTATTAAAAAAATTAATAATTGATCCAAAATTATTTTTTTTTAAATTTTAATGAGAGTTGGTAGTACAGAAATAGGTCTAAAATTAGTGGGGTCCAATGTATTACCGGATTTAAATAAAGGTATTACTTTACTATACTTCATTAAATAAGGGAAACACACCAGAATCGATACAAGTATTAAATATAATAGCAAAATGATGTGCAATTAAATCTATTGTGGACGCAATAACTGTCACGGAAATCCCCCACAAATCTGCGGTTTTCTTTACATTAATGGTTTTGAAGTATTTTACAATATCTTGCGGTAATACTTTTTCAAATCTAAATTCTTTTAAACAGATATTTACATTCTGTTTGAGTAATGACCCGGCGACAGTTGGAGAAGTATTCAAAGACTCCGTTGTCAAAATAACAATATCAGTGAAATATTTCTCAAACTCCGCTGCGACTTCTTGATTTGATTTAGTCAATTCATTGTTAATTTTTAATTGATAGTTTGAAATACGAGGTTTTTCTTTACCTGTTTCGCTGTTAATTATACTCCATGTCATTTTAATTTTATTCTTAGCCGTCTTAATTTTGTTGATAATATGTAACGATTTGGCTGTGGAGCAAACTTTTTTAAACATTTTAGAATAATTTTTGACATATTCTTTAAAAGCATCAGAGGGGTTATATGATCTTTCATGGTAAAGGTCATATAACCTTCGTCTGCTTTAATGAATTCCAACTGTCGCCCACTCATTTAATGCCTTGCGACTGTTTCTGGAGAATGTTTTAGAAGTAAATGTTTTTTTAAATTCATTGCTTATAAGGGTAAATAATTCTCCATATAAATAGTCTGCATTGTTCTTATAAGAAAGCGATGGAAGGTTTTTTACCATATTACTTCTAAATCTCTTCAGGCGTTTTGCATTAATAGGAACAAACAGAATTTTCTCAATTTCCTGTTTTTTGTGCATATAAGGTAATGAAACCAGTTGTCCACAGTGATCTGAACTAAGTTTTTGAATTATTGACTTGTTGATTGTTACAACACCTGTAAAAATATTATCAATACAAGTTGCACTACACCCTGCAATACGTGTAGCTTTAAAGAATAAATTATCAAGATTATAGGATTTGAACAAAGAGTAAAATTTAATACTGATGGAAGAAGTTTCCAGGAGATTGATCTTGATATATTGATATAAGTCTCCACACACTACAAGAGATTTATTCTATTTATTAAGCTTAACTAAAACTTCTTCCATAATATTTTCAAAGGTATCATAATTTGAACATCGGGGTCTGTAAACACTGACAACAATAAGGTGCTCAAGCTCAACACATGCCATTACTACAGTACGCTCATTAGAGAGTCTCACAATGTCTTTACTTTCTTTACATGATAAGGATTTATTAGCTAATATTAAGGAGCCACCACGTAATTTAGTATCTCTATTGAACGAACTGACCACCTGGTGATTACTGAAATTAAATATGGAGTTGTAATTTTTTAACCAATGTTCAGTAATAAATAAAATATGAATAAGGTTACTATTTAAAAATAATTCAATTTCTAGTTCTTTGCCTAACATACCTTGTATATTTTGATGCACCAGATTAATACAGTTTTTATTATTGCTATTTTGTGAAGTAACACAAGGAAGTATTGTTGAATTTATTCTAAGGTATTTAAGTTATCTTTGCTAGAGATTACCTCTATTGTCTTATTATCTAATTTAAATTACTTGGAACTAATTCCAAATCATTTGTGAAATTATTTTTCTGCTCAATAAAAGCAGGTGTTAAGGTAGCCAATAGTTTGGCTGGGTTATAATATAAATAATGAGATAGCGTATTTGCTACCAGTCTTAAACTAAACTTTGATAGGTAATACCTATCTCTTGTCAAAAACTTCTTAATTAAATTATTAATATCAACTAAATGAAATTTATCATTATTATTCTTACAATTAAATGTCAAATTTAAGTTATTATTACATGTCGAATTATGCATCATTAAATTTAAATTATATCTTAGTTTATTTTCCTGTGGCCACCCCTCTATGTAAGGCAATGTAAACAAGATAACTTTAACCACATTTATGTTATTGAGATATTCAATATATTTTAATAATTGATTCTTGTTCATATTGCCTCTTCTCCCAACAAAAATTATTAATTACTTTGTTAAATTTACTAGTTAAAATTTTATTCATAATATCACTAAATGATGCTCCAGGCATGCAGTAATTACTTATCTGTTGCCTTTTTAAACATTTATTCAATGATATACCTAAATTTTTGCCTATGTCATCACTATAGACAATTGCATTATTTTTTTCATTACTTTTTAAATTTATCTGCTTTGTTATGGTACTATAATAGAGTGCAGGTAAAGAAAATGAAGTATTACTGCTTGTCATATTATTAACACACACTGTCCCTAAAGAACCTGGCATTGAGCGCTGATATTCATTTTGATATTTTAATAAGGAATCAAAACGTTCCTCGTTATATTTACATGACTTTACCAGATTATCCATGGCCAGTATGTGTTCTTTTATCTCATTCCCTGCTGATTTATACTTATTTGACATAATTTGTAATGAAGTTTGAAGTGATAAAATTTCTGAATTAAGACACTCTATTTCAGTCTCATAACAATTTTTCATGTTTTCCACCTCAATTGAATATAATTTAATTTTACTAATTAACTCTTGCTTTTCCATACATATATTTGTATAATTTTTAATATTAATTTTAATTTTAACTAACTTTTGAACTTTCCTAATATATTTATTGATTTTTATATATTTTCTTAATTTCCTTCTGCTGCATGTAATACTTTCTGCTGTTCTTGATGAGGTAGAATCTTTAGTCAAATCTATTGTTGTGGAGGGTTGCAATGTTTCATGAGATTTACATTCTAGGAGCTCATCGAACAGACTCTGAGTTTGAAATGCTTGTTATATCTCCGAAACTCTTTACCCCTGCATTGGAAGACGTTTCCAAGCTAATAGACTGGAAAAGATACTGTATTTACAATAATGGCGAGTACATCACTCACCTTCGATTTGCAAACGATATAGTATAGTACTAATGGTAGAATCGCTAGATGACCTAAGTACTACTACTTAATGACATCAATAGTGTCTTCCAACGGACAGGTCTTAAGACAAACATGGACGAAACAAAGATAGAATAGAATATTTTTTATTCAATATTGATTATTACATATTACTTATTGAAAGTATTTTTTTATTTACCACTGGTTCGGAAAATATCTCTGTCCTGGGATGAACCAGCAAGAAACCTATCGGTACTTTTTTTTTCAAACATATTTCACTAAACAATAATTTCGTTTATACAATATTTAAATGAGTTTTCATAGAACCAGCATGGTGCCGATACAGCTTATTCCCAGGGGTTATTCTTATTCATGTATTTCTTGATATAATAATAACCGAACAGTGGTAGAGCCACGCGGCAGAATTGCTGTCGCATGGATGGGCCGGCTCGAACCGGGGTGGTACCACGACCTCACAGAATACAAGCGTGAAGTAGAGGTTTACCTCTGCGTTTCGCTTGGTGAGTGCAGGTGGCCGGAGGCCCTTTTTACTGGAAATGAGGCATTCCATCTTAGTCCTCACGGGTGACACGCATATGCATTTTGATTCCCAAACGAGGATAGATGTAGTTGTCTATGGGCCGCAGCAACCACTTACCATCAGGTGGACTGTGTGCTCGTTTGTCACTCTTATCCTATAAAAAAACCCTTTATGTACAGTTTTTCTTTAATAA
Source organism: Parnassius glacialis (assembly GCA_033319125.1). Lineage (NCBI taxonomy): Eukaryota > Metazoa > Arthropoda > Insecta > Lepidoptera > Papilionidae > Parnassius > Parnassius glacialis. Next base: position 22,855,967 of record JAVANC010000008.1, read on the forward strand.
AACTTTTAAACTTGTTTATTGATAAACTTTGAATATGTTCTGGGATTTTGTTGTAAAAGCGTATACATTGCCCCATAAATGAATTACTGATTCTGTGGAATCTAGTAACTGGCATTACAAGCTTATGTTTGTTCCTTGTGTTTAAGGTATGTACATCTTTATTCTTTTTAAAGCTATTTATGTTTTATGCACATATATTACATTTTCATAAATATATTGCGATGTCAAAGTTAATATGTTTATTGCATACCTTAAGCGAAAGCGCAAGGTAATGTTCTACTATCGCCTAAAAATTAAAATACCAACATTTTATCGAATAAAATCGTATCTAGCAATCATATTATACATATAAATGATATAAAAAGCACATTGTTAGAAAGATAAATGATTGTTGAACTTATTAATACTTTTTTTAAATCGATTAATTGCTATTTTTAAATAAAAAAAAGGGTTTTAGTGGCTTATGGTGTGGATTTATCATGTCCCTGTGGCTTGTAAACACTATAACTTTTGAAAATATCAATTGTTTAACTCAATCTATTTTTTAATCTCTTCATCTATCATGTGGGAAGCCACTGAATGTAAATGGCAGTGTAATTTTGTTTTGTTTAGCTATAATTAATTTTTTTCGGCTCCAAAATGGCGAAATTTTCGTTGATTTGCTTGCCTCGTATATAAATTGTTTCTGTAAATGGGGATCTACAGCCACAGAGTAGTTTAGTTCACAGAGTACCTTTGTATTAAGTTTAGTTCGGCTCACAGAACACATTCGGCTTCAGTCGCCGTCGTGAGTGGACATTGTTTCGGTTGTTTTCAGCGGCTCAAAAAGGTCGCTGTACAAATACACAATATTCGAATAACCAAATTTCTTAAATACTTGATTATAATAATAATAAGAGATTTTTTTATTACAATATTTAAAAGCACAGAATAAATAATAGTAGTACGTACTAAAAGTAAGTAATATAATTTTTTTGTCATGGGTGACATTTTAATGCTTTTCGAGGGTGTCGAAACCGATAGGGTTGTCGAAATGTAAATCCAAGATGGCGGCCGCAATAGGTATCAATTTTTTCATCATGGGTGTCATTTTCATGGTTTTCGAGGGTGCTGAAGCCGATAGTGCTGTCGAAATGTAAATCCAAGCTGGAGGCTGCAATAGGTATAAAATTTTTCATCATAGGTGTCATTTTCATGGTTTTCGAGGGTGTTGAACCTGATAGTGCTGTCGAAATGTAAATCCAAGATGGCGGCTGAATTAGGTACCAATTTATTCATCATGGGTGTCATTTTCATGGTTTTCGAGGGTGTTGAAGCCGATAGTGCTGTCAAAATGTAAATCCAAGATGGCGGCTGCAAAATATATCAATGTTTTCATCTTGGGTGTCATTTTCATGGTTTTCGAGGGTGTTGAAACCGATAGTGCTGTCGAAATGTAAATCCAAGATGGCGGCTGCAATAGGTATCAATTATTTCATCATGGATGTCATTTTCATGGTTTTCGAGAGAGTTGAAGCCGATAGGGTTGTCGAAATGTAAATCCAAGGTGGCGGCTGCAATGGGTATCAATTTTTTCATCATGGGTGTCATTTTCATGAGTTTCGAGGTTGTTGAAGCCGATAGTGCTGTCGAAATGTAAATCCAAGATGGCGGCTGAAGTAGGTACCAATTTTTTCATCATGGGTGTCATTTTCATGGTTTTTGAGGGTGTTGAAGCCGATAGTGCTATCGAAATGTAAATCCAAGATGGCGGCTGCAAAAGATATAAATTTTTTCATCATTGGTGTCATTTTCATGGTTTTCGGGGGTGCTGATGCCGATAGTGCTGTCGAAATGTAAATCCAAGGTGGCGGCTGCAATAGATATCAAGTTTTTCATCTTGGGTGTCATTTTCATGGTTTTCGAGGGTGTTGAATCCGATAGTGCAGTCGAAATGTAAATCCAAGATGGCGGCTGAAGTTGGTACCAAGTTTTTCATCTCGGGTGTCATTTTCATGGTTTTCAAGAGTGTTGAAGCCGATAGTGCTGTCGAAATGTAAATCCAAGATGGCGGCTGCAATAGGTATCAATTTTTTCATCATGGGTGTCATTTTCATGGTTTTCGAGGGTGTTGAAGCCGATAGTGCTGTCGAAATGTATTTAAACTACTTTAATAATTCCGTATAATCATGTTATACGTAATTTTTTTAATGCGCTTAAGGTATGCCCAATTGGATTTACCAATATATTTATTTCTTTAAATTTTTCTCTGAGGGCCTCTATACAATTTAGGTTATAAATTGCCCGTACGGCTGTCTTTTGCAAAACAAATATAGCTTCAATATCAGTCGCATTACCCCATAGAAAATTCCGTAAGACATTACGCTATGAAAGTAACTAAAATACACTTATCTAGCTGTCTCAACATCTGTGACACCTCTAATAGTTCTTATAGCATATGCTGCAGAACTAAGCCTGCTTGCTAATTTAGATATATGGGGTCCCCATTGAAGTTTCGCGTCAGTAGTAATACCAAGAAGAACAGTGGTACCCACAAGACTCAACTCCTCCCCATTTAACAGCACATTGGTATTCAAATGTTTTACATTAGGTATTGAAAACTTAATACACTTTGTCTTATTTTCATTTAAGAGCATATTGTTGGCGTTAAACCAATGTACCAATCTCGATAGAGCATTATTTACATCGTCATAATTAATTAACTGCCGTTTGATTTTGAAAATTAAAGAGGTATCGTCAGCAAATAATACTATATCGTGACTGTCCCCTACAAGATAAGGTAAGTCATTAATATAGATTAAAAACAGTAATGGGCCAAGAATCGAGCCCTGAGGAACGCCCATTGATACTACCGATCCGGAGGAACCTTTACCATTAATCACTACTTTTTGAGTTCTGTTACTTAAATATGAAGTAATAAGTCTAAGCGCCAAACTTTTACACCGTAATGTTGTAGTTTCCTGATTAATGTCTCATGATGAACACAATCGAAAGCCATAGAAAGTTCACAGAAAATACCTAAGGCAGCTTGTGAATTCTCCCAGGCATTAAAATATATTTCATAAGCTCAACATCGGCGTCAGAAGTCGAGCGACCCCTTGTAAAACCAAATTGGTTTTTATGAAGTAATTTATTTGTATTAAAAAAAATTAACAATTGATCCAAAATTATTTTTTCAAAAATTTTACTGAGAGTTGGTAGTACAGAAATAGGTCTAAAATTAGCGGGGTCCAGTGTACTACCTGATTTAAATAAAGGTATTACTTTACCATATTTCATTAAATCTGGAAATACACCAGAATCAATACAAGTATTAAAAATAATAGCAAGATGAGGTGCAATTAAATCTATTATGGACGCAATAACTGTAACGGAAATCCTCCACAAATCTGCGGTCTTCTTTACATTGTGGCTACTACTACAACATCAATGGTTTTGAAGTATTTTACAACATCATGCGATAATATTTTTTCAAACCTAAATTCTTTTAAACAGGTATCAACATTCTGTTTAAGTAATGACTCGGCGACTGTTGGAGAAGTATTCAATAACTCTGTTGTCAAGATAGGAATATCAGTGAAATATTTCTCAAACACTGCTGCGACTTCTTTATTTGATTTAGTCAATTCATTGTTAATTTTTAATTTATAGTTTGAGTTACGAGGTTTGTCTTTACCGGTTTCGTCGTTAATTATACTCCACGTCATTTTAATTTTATTCTTAGCCGTCTTAACTTTGTTGGTAATATGTAACGATTTGGCTGTGGAGCAAATTCTTAAACATTTTAGAATAATTTATGATATATTCTTTAAAAGCATCGGAAAGATTATATGATCTTTCATGGTAAAAATCATATAACCATCGTCTGCTTTTATGAATTCCTTCTGTCGCTCACTCATTAAATGCCTTGCGACTGTTTCTGGAGAATATTTTAGAAGTAAATGTTGTTTTTTAATTTATTGCTTATAATACATTGTAAATAATTCACCAAATAAATAGACTGCGTTGTTCTTATAAGAAAGTGATGGAAGGTTTTTTACCATATTACTTCTAAATCTCTCCAGGCGTTTTGCATTAATAGGAACAAACACAATTTTCTCAATTACCTGTTTTTGTGCATATAAGGTAATGAAACCAGATGTCCACAGTGATCTGAACTAAGTTTTTGAATTACTGATTTGGTGATTGGTACAACACCTATAAAATATAATCAATACAAGTTGCACTACACCCTGCAATACGTGTAGCTTCAAAAAATAAATTATCAAGATTATAGGATTTGAACAAAGAGCAAAATTTAATACTGATGGAATAAGTTTCCAGGAGATTGATATTAAAGTCTCCATACACTACATCATGTGTATACCCCAAAACCTAAAAACGAGATTGTACGACCAGTGTGTGTTGCCAGTAATGTCTTATGGATCTGAAATCGTATGAGGACACTCGGGGTCGCTCAGAGATTATGCTCAAGGTTTCTTTGCGTGATTAACTTATAAATGAGGATATCCGCAGTATAACTAGAGTAACCGACATAGCCCAACGGATTAGTAAGCTGAGGTGGCAATTAGTCGGTCATTTAGCTCGAAGAACCGACTAGCGATGGGGTAAAAAGGTTTTCGAGTGGCAATCTCGTACTATTTATGGAGATGGATATGAAATATGATGGAGAGTTATTAGATGGAGTGGCGATCTGTTAAGAAATGCGGGAAGTCGATGGACGTAGGTGGCTTATGACCGTGCTTTGTGGCAGTCTTTGGGGGAGACCTATGTTCGACAGTGGACTTGTGAAAGGCTGTAATGATGACTAATGATAATGACGATTATCCTTACTAAGAATTAAAAAAAAACAGGAGAGTATCAATTATTCGTATGCCAGTTTCAGTACAGTTATGAAATTGAAGCATACCTAATACCCATTGACTAAATCTGCATGAATTAAAAAAGTCCAAAAACCTTAAATATTGAAAATAGAAAGTTAAAAAATATAATTTTTATGTTAGAAATAGTGTTTTTTTTTTACTTACCTGATGGTAAGTTATCACTGTCGCCCATGAACATCTGCAACACCAGGTAAATTGCAGGTGCGAAGCATGAAGTTAGAGAAGAAAGTACGGATAAAGAGTCTTCTTAAACTGTTTTGAATGAATGGCGTTACTCATGAATTTTCTACCGACTTCAAAAAGGAAAAGTTACAAAATTCGACCTTAGGTTTTTTGTGTGTTACCTTATAACTTTTTTCTGCAAACACCGATTTTGATGATTTTTCTTTTATTTGAAAACTGGTGCGCAATGATTTTCATTTGGTCCCTTATAAATACGATTTTATTTTTTACATGGGGAAATGCCTATGCATACCCGCCTCGCGGGGGCAAGGACGAGTTATGTTGGACTCGCACCGACTAAAACCCCATGGTGTTCCACCCTCGTCGCATATTGGCAGGGCCACGGGAACGCTCTCGCACACATCCGCGGCCCCACCTGTGCTGGCCGCCCCATGGTGGCCTCTCCTCGGGAGAGGACTACTCCTCCCCCATCTCCTTCTCAGGTAAGGCGCACCAGAACACATGGTGCGCCCTCATCCTCGGCCTCCAATTTCACATGCGCGACGGACGCCCCCGTGTCCGATGCGCGAAGGCCATGGGGTCAGGAAAAGCTAGCACTCAGAAGCACCAGCCTTCCTGACCCCAGCGGCGGATCTGGTCTATGGCTCCGCCGCCAGCCAAGATTCGGCTGCGGAGGGTAGGGAGAGCGACGCCTCGCAATACCGACACTCCTCTCTCCCCGCAGCCCCACCATCACCGCATCAATCGACGGTGCGGCCCCTCTGAGTCGCGGAGGATAGGGCGATTGGCGCATCGCCATACCAACACTCCTCTTCCTCCGCGACTCCACCTCGGCTGCAGCGGTAGAGGGAGCAGACACCCCTCTCACCGCAGCCCACCGACACACATCCGAAGTGGGCTTGCCAAGCCCACTCGGAGTGGCCATCTCGGGCCGGCCCTATACCTCGGGCCAGCCAAGGGGTTCCTCTTTGTTCACCGTGGGTGACCAAGCCACGGCTACTAAACGCCCCCGCCACGACAAGGCGAAATCCGTTCGGGGGTGTTATAAATACGATTAAGGTCTGACTAATAGTTTTTGAGTTCTTCTTAATAATATAAATTGAAGTCGATTGTACAAAATTTTAATTTTAAATTATAAGTGTTAAAGTCAAAAGATCGATGTTTAATATTAGAGTACGTTCAGAAATTGTGTGGTATGTTTCCTGACCTGCTAATTATTAGTAATTAAGTCTCCTTCAACTTTGATCCTAGGTTAATTAATGGATTGTTAATAACTTAATTGTCAAATACAATTAAGTTTAGTTAAATGTAATTTGTAGGTGTTGTATATTATCTTCTTGGATATTAATTAACAGTTATCGGTTTACTTTAAATTTATTTATACGCCGAATTTTTAAAACGACAACACTGAACTGAACGTAACTATGTTCAGTTCAGTGTTGTGGTTTCAAAAATTCGGCGTTGTCATTTCCTCCAATCCATCCATCGAACCCATCCATTCCCAATATTAAGCGAGCGATGACCTTTTCAGGTTGACGTACGATATATTTATTAGTGGTATATTTGGACAATAGCCGACTGATGGATATTTATTCCAGTTCCAAAAAGAAGAATTTCTATATTTGACACAACTTCTCGAAAACGGAAATGAAATTATTCTTCTTTTATTAAACACTTTATGATATTTGTTAACGTGGTAGGGCCATGCTGCAACTATTTTATGGTTGTTGCAAGAATAGGTCGCCCTGACAGGCTCTGACAGAATACCAACGTTAAATGGCAGCTTAAGTTTTTTAATGAAAATGAGGCATTCCTATTTACTCCACAGGGATGACAACGCATCTGCATTTTGATTCTTAATCGAGGAATGCAGATGTTTTTGTGCCACAATGTCCGCTAATAATTAGGTGGACTGTGTTCGTTTGCCACCGTTATTCAATAAACTCTAAGGGTGACAAAATAGAAAACGAAGTTTCTGATATGTGTTTCTTGTTTCCACTCTAAAGTGTGAAATAATTTAAATTTATTGTTTTTATTTCATTTATTACGATTAGTGTTTTACATTTTAAAGTTTAATTTGCCAAATTATGGTTTATGGTTTAAGACATTTATTTTCTCAAAAGATATACAAATTACTTACAGAGAAAATAGTGGTTAATTAAAGACATTAAGCCGATTGGCGTAGTGAGTTAGTATTATAATAGGTCGTTAAAACTTAAATACTGATTGAGTGCTTAATAATATGATTAGTAATAATTACCGGGAACAGTGTAGTGTGAATGAATGCGGCGAGTTGTTTGATAAATTATACACATTTTGTGACAGTATATGTGATAATAAATAAATGAATGATAATATAGATAGGAAATAAATAGACATAGTTACTAATATTGATAATATGTATACACAGTTACTATACTTATTCGACGAATTCGGTACAGTGACATTCCAGTATCTATTACTCTATTTACTCTATGCGGCGATACGTCAATAACCTCGCGCAACACGTGCCTTATCTTAAACTTCAATTAAATTATATATATTTATAACTTTTTCGTCTCTAGATTTAAAACTAAATTTATTTACTATCTTGATACTACTCCAGCGCAGTTGAATAAACTTGAGTGAATTCAGAATTTGTGCTTACGATTCATATTTGGGCTCCGTAAATAAATATGTTCACATTACAGAATTTCGTAAACGTCTTAAGTTGCTTGCGATTTGCTTTCGCAGGAGAATACTCATATTATTTCTACGTGCTGTGAATTTATCCACACTTTGTCACATACAGGACCGCTTTGAGATCAATCCCTTCTTCCGCGACCGTCATCTTCATTCAACCGACAAGCATTCTCTCACTGCTCCTGTACATTCACGCTCTTTATTTAAAAAAAATCTGGTACATCAATACACTTTTGGCACTCCTCACCTCTAGGTAATATTTGACGTAAGTAAATTATGTTTCAAAACGTAATCAATTCTTTTTGATTGGTACTAAATTTTTTTTATGGTATGGTCACCTGCAGTATGTCTATTATCCGATAGTAGAATGGAGATCTAAAATACAATCTGTGGAAGATTGATTAACAAGCAACTTGGCGGTGGTAAGCTAAGCTGTGAAGCTTAGTTTCCATCGGCATTTTGTAGCCAATAAGCCTCTTATAAGGCCCTGTGTTCCACTGAGTAGAGTGGAGGAAGTTGATATTTTAATGAGCCATCCAAAGGTGAATACAATTCTTCATGCATGATCGAAATTGAGCTCTGTGTAAAATAAGAAGCTATCGAGGCATGATGTATCGCTTCACTTTGTTTAAAATACCCAGTTTTTTTGACCGCAATCTCTACTTTTAACTCAATGTTAGCCCACATATAAGCCGAGAAACTGTATGCCCAGAAGCTCGAGATGATCAGTGATCGCTAAAGATGTATCTCGGAAAGTAGGAGCCAGATCAAACGGATTCTGTTTTGCGGAGAACAGACAGGCCTGCGTTTTAGCAGCGTTGAAAGTGACTAGATTATCGTCACCCCATTGGGAGGCAAGATTTAAGGTTTCATTTATACGCTGCACCATGACCTCTCTAAATGAACATATTACTGCACCTCCGTCTTTTTCACTGGACATAAATTACTATCTAAAGCTCTCTATTACAAAATAAAAAGACTCTCTGTGACTATGTTGTCATCTTTATACACAACAACACCTGGTAGAAATAGGTATTTAATGTGTAGCAGGAAAAGAGTAAGAGAGAGTACAGAACCAACAAAACAAACAAAAGGTCAGAAAAGCAGCCATCTATGACTACCCTGATCCACCGTTCACTCAGGAAGTCAGATATCCAGTTGCGAAATTCGGCGGGAATGCCGTAAGCAGGAAGCTTACCCAGCAAACTAGCGTGCCCAAAGTCTGTCAAAAGATTTCGAGATATCGAATGAAACTGCTAGAATTCCAGTGTTCTTCTCGATTGCCTTGCTTCAGAAGTGCGCTGCGACAACGCAAGCGCACCACCGCGGCCTGCTAAAAATGTTAAAAAAAAAATGTAAATATAAAAAATAATATTATATTAACGGAGTTAACGCAATCCCGGATAAGACAAGAAAATAATAATATGACAAACACAAGAGGAGGCAAGAGTGTTAGTGAGTTATAGATTGAAAAAATTAAAAAGTATGTGAAGTCAAGTAACGAAGAACGAGCATAATTAAATGTGTTTTTTTATATATAATGATCGAAGACAAAAATTCAAGAAACGACAGGTTAATGACGTACAAAATGAAAATGTTAACGAAATAAAATCGCATGCGTACCCTGGACTGACTTAATAATATGTATAACATGATCATGATCATGAGGTTATAGTCTCTTTTTTATATAAAATTAATTTTATATTTTTAACTACTTTATCTTACCACTTATCCATGTCTAACATTGTAATTTATTTAAATCTTCAATATTCGATGTATTAAAGATTCAGGGTTAATATAACATTATATTTAAATATTACATTTTGTAAAGTCCATATTATTGATAGCAGCATTAGATGAAAAGTATTTAGTACAGTGTAATGTAAATGTAATCAGAAATATATTTTTTATTATAAGTATAAAGAATAAAAACAAGTAATTAGAAAACATTTCTTTTTTTTAAAGTATCGGGGGAGAGTTAATAGTAATAAAGATATATTGTAAGGAGACAGTCGTTTCTATTGGTCCGATTACCACAATAGGTTTATTTTTCTTAGAATTTAAGGTATTTGAATTTCCAATATAAAACGACGGTTTCATACTTTAATATTCTTATTTATAGAAACATATACTAGCATATTTTCCGCTCAAATTAGGCGCATTAATGCAAAATCCAGCAAATCTTGTTTGAATTGTTCTGTAGTGATTTTTTTAAGCACATATATACTAAATAACAGCGCTTTGTTAAATATTTTGACCTATAATCTCTGTGACCACAAATCTATTGACTTACGCACTATCTCTATAAGGAATTTAGCTATTACTAGCTCGAAAGAATTTATGAAAGACTCGATGTTTTCCGTAGTAATGTTTTGATCAAACCACATCCTTTACTATTAATCGTAATTTGCAGTGTGTTGATGTGGTCACGACGAGTGCCTGTTTTCAGCTTTTATGGAGTCCGAAACGTTGTTCTCAAGTTTGCATTGTAAAAAGGAACAGTCTTGTTCAAAACCGTGTTTTGATAAACTTTTTTGAATTAATTAATTAATTAATTTTAATAAAAATGAAGCTTCAAGATTTCTTTGTAGAATACCGCCCTTCTTCATTTGAGACAATAATATTTTTTGTTTACATATAGTTTTTTTTTCAGCGTTCACAGCCTAATTAACAAAATAATATTTGAAATGAAAAAAGACAATTCTTAAACTGTAACAACATTTATGACCAGACTAGTAATAAAATCAAGTTTTATTTCTATTTAATAAAGTAACTTGACCTAACATGTCTCGATATCTTTGATGAAATTTAGCTACAAAATATTTCGTATAATAAACTTTAAATTGAATAATGTACTTATGTTGGTATAGTAGACAGTAAAAATTGCTGAAAGAGTGAGCTTAGTGAGGCATAACACGTCATTAATTAAAACCGCTGCTTTACTTTCATTAGTGTCAAATCTGTGCAAGGTAGTTAGAGGCGAAAATCAAGTATCTAAAATTAGTAAATGAAGATCTTCTCGCTTCCTTTCTTTACATCTTTTATCTAAAACAACTAAACACCTTCAGAGAATTTTTGAAACCCCGAATTTTCTGAAACCTATTGAAGACGTTTTTGCAATAGTCGATGACTACGGTTCAATCTCAGTCGAACCTATCTTTTAACAAAATTTGGAATTTTGAATGTAAAGAAAATTATTATCCATGCTGATTTTGAAACCGTTGCCAGATTGTTCATTTATAAATCCGTTTGCTATTTAGAAGTCCTAAAAAAGGGATGGCACTGGTTTTATCAAATAAGCATAACATTAATTAGTATTTATTTCCCCTCAAATGACGTTTTGTGCGTGGTAGAGCAACGTTGCAACTATATTATGTTTATAGCACGAATATTATTTTATATTCAAATAAAATTTTTTATACGTGGTAAAGCCAAGCTGCATCTATATTAGTAGTAAAGTTGTAGCACGAATTGGTCGGCTCGACCGGGCAAGGACCACGCTCTCACAGAATACCAGCGTTAAATAGCAGCTTAACACTGCTGTGTTTCGTAAGTTGAGTGTGAAGAACCGGAGACCATTTTTACTGGAAACGAGGCATTCCATCTTAGACCTCACGGATGACAACGCATCCGCATTTTGATTCGTTATCCAAAATAGATGTATATGTCTATGGGCTACAGTAACCACTTACCATCAGGTGAACTGTGTGCTCGCTTGCCACCTTTAGCCTATAAAAAAATTACCATGTTTTGATAATTTGTCAAAAGTCATCGTTTTTATTAATAAAATACAATACGATTAGGGACTACGATATAAGATAGAATTTTCCTTGTAAATTAAAATTATTTTCATTCAATTATTGGAAATGTTCATATCCTACAGTGGACTATTTCGGGAGGTCCATTAAAAAGAGAATAGAAGAGTCTATGATTACCATATTATTTTTATAAAATACTGGTAATGTCATTAAAATTAAATAGCAATTAACATTTATAATATTCGTGGTAAGCACTTTAAGTAAACTTTAAATAATTGTGTAAGGAGTGTAAGGAGTTTTATGTGTGTGTGTGTGTGTGTGTGTGTGTGTGTGTGTGTGTGTGTGTGTGTGTGTGTTCGTATTCATGAATTCACGGCCTAGAGTTCACGGTTCACTGAACCCTACTGTTAATTTACCGTCGCTTTAAGATTACATGAACACATATCTATTTATTTAGTATGAAAAATCTTCATCGTTAAATAGAGACTAACTCAATTAAAAATGACCGTCAAAATTAAAAAAAGTTCTAAGCCTGTTCTTTAGTTTCTACGATTAAAAACAAAAGAAAAATAGTTTTCATATTTTGATCGAAATTTTGAGTTTTTAAGAGAAACATAATGTTAGTTAATATTATTTTATAATTTATTTTACATTTTAAATTTCATAAAAATTATAGCTTTCAACTTATACCATTTAATACTACATTCGGAGACCATTTTTCGTAATCCAATAAGGAATAACTGATTAATCTTTCGAAGCACGTCAGTAATCAAAGCGAAAATAATAGGATCCGAAGGTACCAGACATAAATCCGTAGTAATTAAGTTTCATAAGAAGTTAACAGTAAGCTCTGTAAACTCACCCCTAACTTAAAGCTCTTCAGTGCCGCTTCAGCTTCGAGCGAAGGCGGTCGTTAGCATGATACTCTGTAAATACTGAAAACACTTCGTTAATATTTATTCTTCTTTAGCATAAGGTTTATTTAAATATAAAACACTCTTTATCAGACACGTGCATACGCTAAAAGTAATTTGACATTGATTTATGTGAGGACTGAAATCGTAAAAAGTTTTAATTTTAACTTTTAAAACTTATATTAACTTAACTATTGAAAGTAAAAAATGATGTGTATTTTAAGTGTCAGTTTGTGATGAAAAATTATAAACGATTTTTATTTTCGTTTCTAACACGTAAGTATTTTTAATGTCTTTAATTTGCATTTAATAAATTAAATGAAATTTAAACAACATACATATGAGGAGGTCTATGTCAGCAGTGGACACTTGATAGGCTGTAACGGTAACGTTATCTTTTGTGTACAATTAAAAAGAAATTAACATTCATTAAAAATATGTATCTTTTTATAGTTTTAACAAATATAATTAACATTTTAATATTTGATTTAGATAATTATACTAATGTCTATATAATAATTATATGAAACATTTGCATCAATAACGTGTACGTGGTAGAGCCATGCTAGCACGTACGTATATTAGTAGTATAGTTGTAGCACGAATGGTTCGGCTCGACCGGGGAAGGAACACGCTCTCACAGAATACCAGAGGAAAATAGCAGCTTAATAACACAACTGTGTTTCGTATGGTGCGTGTAGAGAACCGGAGACCCTTTTTATTGGAAAAGATTAATTCCATCATAGTCTTAACGGGGACAACGCATCTACAGTTTGATTATTTATTGAGGATAGATGTGGATGTCTATAGTTCAGTAAACACTTACCATCACGTGGGCTGTGTGCTCGTTTGTCACCCTATCCTATTAAAAAAATTTATAACTAAAGTCATTTAGTAGTTCCTTGTACTTTTTGGGGTATATTCAATTTTAAATTATTTATTTTTTATATTAAATTAATAACAGTAAATGGTGTCTGCATTTTTATTAAATTGACATATGTGTATATTCGGATCAAGTAGGATTAAATATTAAAAATTTTACTTTTTTCAAAGACAATATGTTTTTAATTTGATTTATAGTAAATGTAAAAGTAGTTGCGCTTTCTCGCCTGTCACCTAATAAGATAGGCAAAGGCAACGGACTTCCATTTGACACGATCCTGAAACATATCCTTTGCTTCTTTCACTTCCACGCATACATGCTAGTCGGTTAAATGGTATTTGTGACTTGCCCCAACTTCACTATATCGATAATTTGGTCTATAAACTTCCATCCAAGGCACACCTTGCCGACTCAGCCATTTACTTCTGCAGTATAAATTGGCTTAGTCACTCTTTCCTCATTCATTATTTTTACGTGTCCAAACCACCAAAGTATTCCTTTCTTAATCCTGGTCACAATATTCAATTAACAAATTTTCTTACAAATCTCTTTTTTTTCTTATCACTCAATATCTAACCCTATCGTTCAGAATAACAATAACAATGTAACAATAAATATGATGTCTGAAATGACGGGCGAAGTGGCATAATGACTCACTTTCTATGCCACCACCAAGTAATACAAAATAAAGCTGAAGTAAAAAATTAACAAGCTATAAATCGCCTCCCTTCTGGGCACGGTCGCCTTAATTCCTGAGAAGGTTTTTGAGCAAGGAAGTGTCAACCGCTGTGTCCCTACGCGTGTTAATAAATTTACGTGTCCTTGAATTTTTTTTTTATATCACACGCATGCAAGTATTTCCTTACCTTTTTAAAAGTATAAGGGTGAGAAACGAGCACACAGTCCACCTGATGGTAAATGGATGCTGTGGCCCATAGACATTTACATCTATCTTCAATTAAGAATCAAAATGCAGTTGCGTTGTCATCCCTGACGACTAAGATGAAATGCCTCGTTTCCAGTTAAACGGGTCTTCGATTATTTACACTACACTACTTACCATACGTCTATGTCTGGCGTATGTGGACTATGAGAAAGCCTTTGATTCCGTCGAAATTTGGGCGGTGCTGCAGTCCCTTCAGCGGTGCCAAGTTGACTGTCGGTATATCGAAGTGTTGAAGTGTTTGTACAGTAGAGCTACGATGGCTATCCGAGTACAGAACCAGAGTACGAAACCTATCCAATTGCAGAGAGGTGTAAGACAGGGTGACGTTATATCCCCGAAACTCTTCACCGCTGCATTGGAAGACGTTTTCAAGCTTCTGGACTGGAAAGGATACGGAATTAACATCAATGGCGAGTACATCACTCACCTTCGATTTGCCGACGATATAGTCCTCATGGCAGAATCGCTGGAGGAGCTAAGCACTATGCTCAATGACCTCAATAGTGTCTCCCAACGGATAGGTCTTAAGATGAACATGGACAAAACAAAGATTATGTTTAATGTCCATGTCACACCTATGCCGGTAGTTGTTGGGAGCACTAAGCTCGAAGTTGTTGACGAGTATGTTTACCTGGGATAAATAGTCCGACTAGGTAAGTCCAACTTCGACCGAGAGGTCAATCGACGGATTCAACTCGGCTGGGCAGCGTTCGGGAAGCTACGACACATCTTCTCGTCAGAAATACCTCAAAACCTTAAAACAAAATTGTACAACCAGTGCGTGTTGCCAGTGATGACTTACGGAACTGAGACGTGGTCCTTCACTGCTGGCCGTATGAGGAAGCTCAAGGTCGCTCAGCGAGCTATGGAGAGGGCTATGCTCGGAGTTTCTCTGCGTGATAAACTTAGGAATAAGGATATCCGCAGTAGAACCAGAGTAACCGACATAGCCCAACGGATTAGTAAGCTGAAGTGGCAGTGGGCCGGCCATATAGCTCGAAGAACCGACAACCGATGGGGAAGAAAGGTTCTCGAGTGGCAGCCTCGTACCGGTAGTCGAAGTGTAGGGCGTCCCCCCACAAGATGGAGTGACGACCTGGTAAGACATGCAGGAAGTCGATGGATGCAGGTGGCTCGGGACCGTGCTTTGTGGCATTCCTTGGGGGAGGCCTATGTTCAGCAGTGGACTTGTGAAGGGCTGTAATGATGATGATGATGACTTACCATACGAAAGACAGCAGCATTAAGCTGCTATTTCACGTTGGTATTATGTGAGAGCGTGGTCCTTCCTTAGTCGAGCTGACCCATTTGTGCTATAAACATAATATATCTGCAGCATGGCACTTCTATGTCAACTGATTTACCACTTAAGCTGGTTCACCACTGAATACGTTGTGGACTAGAACTTAAAACTTTTTTTGGAATTTACATATTTATCGGTACCGGTGAGAATCAAACTCGGTTTACTTATCATCATCATCGTTACAGTCTTCCATAAATCTACTACTCAACATAGGCCATCTTAAGGAATGCCTCAAAACACGGCCCTGGACTACACTCTATCTAGTACGGGACCACCCTATACTTCGTTACGATACTGTCTGCCTCTTAAGATCTTTTTTTCCGCTGGTTGTTGATTCTTCGAGCTAGGGATGGTCCATTACCACTACAACTTACTGATTCCATGGACTATGTCGGTTGCTTCTGTTCTATTGAGTTCTTATTATAAAGACTATCTCGTATGAAAACGCTACATTTCTCGTTGAGCGACTTTAAATTTCCTCATACGGTCATCTATGAAGAATCACCTCTTCAATATTTAAGTCATCATTAAGTTTTCTTGCATACTATGAAATTGTAAGGTAATTGTAAAGCTTATTCGCTGATTTGCAGCAGTTTCAAATGAGATAAATTAAGTTGTGTACTGTGCACAGGCCTCACGTCATTACTGAGTGGGTTTAGGACAAGGAAGTGTTAATTGCGTTGCCCAATGTTCAATGCATGTTGACGGACTTCACATGTCTTCGAATTTTGTTTTCCATTTCCAAAACAGACAGTCTTCCTTAGGATCTTTTCTTTCTTCACTGAGAACGGTTAATCAGTACTTAAAATTGCAAATAACAATTTTATTGGTGCCGACGGGGATTGAACCCATTTTATTAGCTTACAACAATTAAATTTTAAGTTGAGTGTTTTTTTTTGTTTATTCACTGAGTTTGCAAAAAAGTGAAATTAGAAAAACACATAAATACGTTTACAGTTTACAAAAAGGGATGAGGTGGTCTCTTCCAAGTTGTTTCTTATATAAGTTTTCTAATAGTTAACCTACAATTTATTGTAAAAATTTACTTTAAATCCCGCTGGGTTTCGTGCTGGTTCTTTCCAGGACTGAGGTGTTTTAGGAACCAGTGATAAAAGTTAAAACTGACCATTAGTAAGAATTTCTTGTACTTGTATATTAATATACAACTTGTAAATTGTATTCCATTTTTTCTATTCTATTCTATTCGAAAAAAAGGCGTTTTCAATTAATTGACTAACAGAGAATATCATTCTAGCTCACCAAAGGGAGAAAATGAATTGTTTTAATCTTAGAGAACGGCTACACCGCAACAATTGCAAAAGCTTATTTTTCTTACAATCCATTACTTATACTGACACGTTTAGATTAACATTTTCGTCTCGTTTATATTTAGAAACTGGGTCTTTTCACGTCTTAAAATTAATAAAAATATACTGCTATAATATTTTTTTTATTTAATTACTGCTATAGTTTTCATTTTTTGTCCCTTTTTCTAAAATTTAATTTATTTTATAAGGTCAAATATGAGGGGTGGACCCCAATTAGATGGATTAACGACCTGGGAAGATATGCAGGAAGTCGATGGATGCAAGTAGCTCAAGACCGTGTTTTATGGTATTCCATAGGTTATGCTCATCAGCAGACTTGTGAAGGGTTGTACTGATGACGACGATGATAAGGTTGAATATAGTACTTTACGCTTTTCGACTTTCACGTATTGAAAAGTTCGTTCTTTTAATTTTAACCACATCCTTTTTTAAATGGAATTTCGACTAAAGAATTGAGATTTAACAAAATTTTAAACATAAAATTAAGAAAATAGAAGTCTTAAATAAAGAATTTTGAAAATGTTGAACAAAGCCGTATTCAGTTGAATACGAATATACATGTATTGTTGCCCATAAATCACATTCAATTTGGGATATGTTCAAATAAAAGTAGACGTCTTCTATACTCGTATTTTCAAAAACTGCATTATCGGTATATCGTTATTCATTTATTTTAACTTAATTTAAAAATTTGCCAACTCTTTGAAAAATAACCCTATATTATTATTTGAAAAGGTATGTAGTCCATAAATTATATCTTGATACTTTAAGCGAACAATTTTCTCGGAAATGGTTGTAACGATTTATAGACACAATTTTGTATTTATATAATGTTTTGTCCTCTTAGTATATCTAGAGAAACTAAATTATTTTGAGAAAAAAACTTCGTCGCTTAGGTACTTATGATGTCGTAAAAAATTTAACTTTCTAGGTTTGCTAAATATTGACGGATTTTGTCTTATTTTTTACCGACTTCAATAACGAGACGGTACTCAATTCGACTGTATGTTTTATTTTTATTTTTTTTATGTGTGTTATCTCATAATGTTTTACTGTGTGAACCGATATAGATGATTCTTTTTTTGTTTGAAAACTGGTGTTTCTTATGTGGTCCCATATAAGTTTGATCAAGGTCTAACTAATAGTATTTGAGTTATTCTTAATAATTTATATTGAAGTTGGTTCTATAAAATTTTTAATTTTAAATTATTTATTATAAGGATGACGAAAGAGCACACAGACCACCTGATCGTAAATGGATGCTGGGGCATCGCCAACTAACTCCAAACAAAGAAGGCCTTGTTGTCACCTCTAAAGACTAAGATGGAATTCTTTATAGCCTGTTATTATACTGAATCTCTATACCCTTCAGATATGAACACAACATAAACGCACTGAAGTTTTGCAGACGACTTCTAGGCAAAGTTTTGGTTAGGTTTGGTAAAGAATTATAAAAATATTCTACAGTTGTTTGCTGCGCTGTTCCAGTGCAATTTATAGAATCCCCGTGTTATTAAAATATTTCTTTAAAAACATGCGTGAGTGTCGTAAAACACTCGGTTGAGATGAAGTTATTTTTGTATATTATTATTGATAAACGTAATATATTATTGATTAACAAATACAAACAAATGAATTACTAGCGTCTAGCATGAAGCGTCCTTTAAAGTAATATTTCTTTCATGGCAAGATAAGAAAAAGTGCGAGGGAGATGGATATTATTTCAACTCCATCGCACTTTAAAAGGGGGGTCGTTACGGAAAAATCTTACACTTTTTCTCGCCTAACCCCCCATCCGTCAAACTCGTACTGTGCGATAAGGAACTTCGTTCCAAAATTTAATTAATTATATTATTTATTATATTTTGATCCTTAATCGAGGATAGATGAAAGTGTCTATGTTACATCAGATACTAACTAAATTCATTACTTATCAATGTGTTTCTCACCCTTACTTGTATAAAATAAAGGAAAACCTTTAATTAATGTGAGCTCGATCGCAAAAAATCACGTGTTCGGCGGTGGAGAAAATCACTATCTAGTTATTGCTTTAATGGAACAATCTATTCTGTAATATCGAACAGATAAATCTAATTGCAAAATCGTAATGAAATAAATTCTAAATTTGCATAAATACTAAATGAGTTTCTAACGTAGTAGCTACTCGTAAATTTATAAACGTTAGTAAATTGGGTTCGTTCCCTGCTGGCACCACAGATAACTGTATACTAGTCAGAGGCTGGCACCATTGAATCTTAACTGCAATTTTAGTGCTGAGTTACCAGGTGATCAGCGGTGTAGTATAGCATCGTGAGGAAACCTGAATTTCTGAGAAATGAAATAGTTCGTGGATATAATGTGAAGTCCACCAACACGCACTGGAGCAGCGCGGTAGATAAATATCTCCAGGACTCTCTTAGAAATAAAAGGAAGGCGCCTGTCCGGTGGGACCATATGGACCCAATGGGACATTATATTGTAGGGTTTTAATTTTAGTTTAATTTACGTGGTTGAGCCATGCTACAGCTATATTACTGGTATAGTTGTAGCACGAATGGGTCAGCTCGACCGGGGAAGGACCACGCTCTCACAGAATACCAGCTTAAAGTAGCAAATTAACGCTGCTGTATTTTGTTATGGTGAGTGTAGAGAACCTGAGACCCTTTTTACTGGAAACGAGGCATTCCATCGTAGTCCTCAGGGGTGACAACGCATCTGCATTTTGATTCGTAATCGAGGATAGATGTAGATGTCTATAGGCCACAGCAACCACTTACCATCAGGTGGACTGTGTGCTCGATTGTCACCCTTATCACATAAAAAATCATTATTATTACAACCTATAAAAAGCCTTCTGAATATAGGAATATAGGCCTCCCATATAGATTGCCACGGACGGGGGATGTTTATCGTTATTGCTACGCTTGGAAGGAGGGTAGGCAATTTTTTATTTTCTAGATATAATCAGAAAGACGCTGCTGTTTTCATCCCCTGGCCTGTTTTCCTCGGTCGCCTCTTACAACTCCCACGGAACAATATGCACAATCGCACTAAAAAATCTAATTTAATATAATATGTGTTACTTGTGAAATACATTGTGTTTTCATGCGATGGCCAAGTCAATATATTTATTTAAAACATAAAAGATTGTTAATATTGATATGGTCACTATGAGATGCTGTTAGGTTAGCTAATTACGTAATAACTTGACACAGAAGGACCCTTAAATAGGGAGTGAATAAATTAACCGACTTGTTATTACATCGATCTCACAACTTTTTACGGTAGAAGAACTGAGTTGCGAGACTAGGTTTTTTTACGAGTTATGTTTTTAATTGCATTTCATTTTACCGAATGACATGACCTGTGCATTGCAACATTGTGGCCATGTTTTAATGCACAGTGCATATCAAAAGAAAGAGTAATGAAAGTCAATGCGAGTTAGACGAAAGTGATGGTTTTTGAAATAGAAGAAAGTAATACGATATGTTAAATAAGAATGGAAGGGGCAACTCCCCATTTGCGTTGCGCAAGTGGATAGGTATGTGTATTTAAGATGTATGTTTAGCAGGAATAGTAGAGTTGTAGCGAGAGGCGTGTCCTCTGCCCCTTCCGCTGCAGCCGAGGTGAAGATTTTTTTCATAAGAGACCAATGCATAGGCAAACGAACATGCGGCACACCTGACGGTAAGTGTTGACCGCCGCTCATGAACAAATGCAACACCAGGGGAATTACAGTCGTGGGGTAAGAGTAGTGACGGTAGCCACGCACCACTCGACCCAATTTTCCGCGACTCTGGCGGTGCCGTACAGGTGGTAGGCCGTGAGGGGTGGGGGAGCGGGGGAGGAAAGTCGGTATTGCGAGCTGCTGCTCCACCAACCTTCCACAGCCGAAACTTGTTTGGCGGTGGAGCCACAGACCAGATCCGCTGCTGGGGTCATGAAAGGTCACATACCTTGAACCGATGAGCAATTATGCGTAGATATATGATTAAAAAACTTTGCTAACTCTTAAACTTAAATTAATAAATAAATTTTAATTTAATCACTTTATTTCAAGTTTGTTTTTATATCTACGCAAATACTACACAATAATTAAAACTAATTTTATAAATTTAACCACTTTAATTTTTAAATTTATTTAATACTCTACATAAAGATAAGACCCACTTGGACATGGGTGCTTTAAATTACCGTACCGTCGGGTATTAATAAAGTTTAAATTGAACGCGATGAAATCCGTAAAATTAGTTTAACTTTATATTGCTATGAAACGCTCAATTTTGTGATACCACTCGTAGTACACGTTTTTCAACCCCCGACAGAGAGGTGTTATAAGTTTCTAGTGTGTATATGTGTGTTGGTCTGCGGCATCATACTAATAACTCCATAAACATATAGCTCCTAAACGGATGAACCGATTTCGATCAATTTTTTGTTTTTGTTTGAAAGATGACTTAATCGACCGTTCTTAGCTATATTCCAATAAAATTTATCAAACCGTTTGAAGATCATCAGCTGTTTTTGTTTCGGGGGTTTAATATTTTCAATTTAAGTTATCTTATTTTATAAAATACAATTCAACTCTGTAAAGCGTTGATTTCTAACATTTCAAGTTGTAGTTTTTATCTTATTCTTGTACCGTAAAGTAAAAGAAAATAAATACTGGTTATCTATATATGTTTAATGTTAAATTTAATTTGTAATTATTTATAAGGCGTATTTGGTTTTGTGCGTGTTGTAGTCACATATAGACATAAGACGTGGTAGAGCCACGCTGCAGTTATATTATGATTGTAACACGAATGGATCGGCTCAACCGGGATCACGCTCTCACAGAATACCACCGTAAAATAGCGTCTTAATACTGCTGTTTCCTATGCTGAATGTAGACAAAAGTAGACCCTTTTTACTGGAAACGAGGCATTTCATCTCAGTCCTCAAGGGTGACAACGCATCTGCATTTTGATTCTTAATTAAGTAAATATGTAGGTGTCTATGGGTCACGGCCCTTACCATAAGGAAGACTGAGTGCTCATTTCCATCCTTATACTATATACGTTGCTATAAATATATACGTTTACACATATACAGGATTATTTTTAAAATAGTAGTGAAATTTTATACCTAAGTTCAAATATATAAATAAAGATATACCGTTTTTGCAGTTTTTGAAAATACGGGTAATTAAGGATTCTACTTTGTTTTGAAATTATCCCAAATTGAATGTGGCTTATGGGCAACAACTACGCGTACGCGCGCTCCTCTGAGTGCAATTCAATTCACAACCTTTTTGCATACCAATCTACCCTTAGGCTGCGTTCCGACGATACGCACCCGCTACGCGCACGCCTCGCGCGTCAGCACCCGCGTCTAACTCGCTTTGAAATTTGTTGCATATAATTTGAGTCTTAAGACAAATCAATAAATCTGAAATTGTATAAAAAGCGCGGGCGTAGGGCGTAGCGGGGCGAGTGCAGAGCGTGTGCGGGGCGACCGCGGGGCCAGCGCGGAGCGGGAAGGAGGCGAGCGCGTGGTGTGGGCGAGGCGTGTGCGATTGAACTTCGATAAATGCAATTTCAGATTTATTGCTTTGTCATAAGACTCAAATTATATGCAACAAATTTCAATGCGAGTTAGACGCGAGAGCAGACGCGCGTGGCGTGCGCGTAGCGGGTGCGTGTCGTCGGAACGCAGCCTTACGAATGTGGGTAGTAAAATAGTAAGCGTTAGATATTTATGAATGACAATCAGTTAAAATAATGCATTATGACGCATTCTGAATTTCAAAATAAAAAGGAGAGAATGTTTGAATTTTTTTTTAATTAAGTTTTCTTTACCATTCGCCTATATTACTTGTTCTGAACCTTCCCTTCTTACTCTCCTATTTGGCCTTATATTGAAAAATAACTCTGTATATATAAAGCGGCACTTAGTTTAAGATTGTTGCTATTGTTTCTGCATGCATTAGTGATAACTGCATGTATTTACTTCAAGATAGTGATTCAATTTATTTATTTATTTGTTTTTTTTTAAGTAAAAGGTTGTGTCAGAATGATGTCAGAAGTGTTCTGAGCAGAAGTAAGCGTTTATCAATTACGTATGTAAAATAATTGGGTCCAGTACTGTTCATGTTATCCCTTCTTTGTAAATTGAATAGTTTCAGATTACTATTTTAAACTATATAAATGTCAGCAGATATTTTAAAGAAAATTTTACATAAATTGAATAATAAAATAGTTTGGAAAATCCAAAAGTGCACCCCTCATGAGCGTTTCATTTAAATTTGACGAAAAAAATTGTAATACTGACTAAAATATATTATTAACGTGTTTTAAAATTTAGCGCTCTATTATTTTAACAGGTAGTGTCACCTACAAGAAAAAATAATAATAATGTTAACCAAAATAAATCGATTACACAAGGTATAATAGATAAAGGTTGTGTGGTACATTTCTACTTTGTCTATCAAATGCTAAAAAAATATATGACAGCGCATTTAAACTTTTAATCATAATAATATACACAAATTTTTAGAATTAAAACTTACAAAACTTGAAAATTATTTTATTAACAAACAATGTATACTTGGCTATTGAAATGAAATACGAAAACAGTGATGTAATTCTGAAGCTTATAAGAAAACCTGGTCTCGTTATGTCAATTTTTTCGGGAGTTATCGTGACCATATACAAAATCAATATACGGACGTCCACATAATTTTTTTTTAAACAGTTTTTGCCAAAACAGCGATATTAAATGTTTTTTTTTTATAAGAGATTATTGAGATTGTTTTCTTGATATACGGCTACTCATATTATCGTATCCCCCCTCCCCCCCTTTAGTGGCGGGTAAGAATACTCACTACCCCATATCTTCCCGTGGGTGTCGTAAAAGCCGACAGAGAGAAACTGAGGCAAACGATGGGCAGCAGCATCTTTCTGATAACAGCAAAACAACAATAAAAAACTGCGGTTGCCAACCCGCTCGCCAAGCGAGGCAACTATGGCAATATACCCCTCATGAAAGTAACGAAGAGACGGCCGCAAGTCCCCGGCGGTCCTGCTATTCCTGGCTACGGTGGCGACCATGGTAACGGCAGGGCAGGGGGTGCTAAGAATCTCCGGTGGAGGTTCGGTTGCCACCTACGACGACTCGACCTAGCAACATATAAGGCACGCACCCTGAGGACTGACGAGAAGATTGTGGACCTGGAAGAAGAGATAGACAAGTTACGCTGGCATATTATAGGATTATCCGAAGTCCGAAGAGAGGGGGAGGAAACGGTAATCCTCGAATCCGGCAACTTGTTCTATTACCGGGAGGGCGACCATCTGTCCCAAGGAGGTGTCGGATTTATCGTCCACAAGTATCTCGTTAACAACGTTGTAAAGATTGAGAGTGTGTCGACAAGGGTTGCGTACCTTATACTCAGAATCACCAAACGGTGTTCGCTGAAGGTAATACAGGCTTACACACCAACCTCGGCACACCCCGATGAGGAGGTGGAGGAAATGTATGAGAATATCTCTAGAGCCATGCATTCCTCCAAAACCCACTACACGGTGTTAATTGGAGATTTCAATTCAAAACTAAGCACAAGACAGAACGGTGAGCTGAAAGTAGGGAATTTCGAAATAGGGCAACGGAACCCAAGGGGCCAGCAGCTGGCTGCCTTCATGGAGAAAAAGGGACTCTTTATGATGAACTCTTTCTTCCAGAAGCGGCCCCACAGAAAGTGGACTTGGTCGAGCCCCGACGGTTTGCCAAATATGAGATTGACTTCATTATGACGACCAGACGACAACTGTTCAGTGATGTCTCAGTGATCGCGAGGGTGAAAACCGGCGGCGATCACCGAATGGAAAGAGGCTTACTGAACCTAAATGTTAACTTGGAGAGGTCACGTCTAATGAACTCAACGCTCCGTCCCCCTCGTGCTTTAATCTAAAGTCCCAAAACCTATCAACTTGAGCTACAAAACCATTTTCAGTGCCTAGAATATTGCAATGCAGTGGACGATATGAATGACAAGCTCGTGGAAACTGTCCATGCTGTCGGAGCTAAGTTTTGCAACACCCGCCGCAGAAGAACACAAAAACTCTCCGATCACACTCTTAATCTCATGGCTGTTAGACGGGATATGAAGCTGCAGTCTTTAGTAGATTTGACAGCATACAGACAACTGAACAGACAGTTCTCCAAATGCATGCGGCGGGACTTACGCAACTTCAATACTGCTCGTATTAAAGAAGCGATCGAGCGGAACCAGGGCTCTAAAGTCTAGTAAAGGCTAGAGATCTGTCTGCCAGATAGAGCCAACTGTCGAAGCTGAAAACCGAATGTGGCAGCATTGTTTCCGGGGCACCTGAGATTTTGAGTGAGATTGAGAGGTTCTATGGGCAGCTGTACACGTCATCGTTGGAGCCACACGCAAGTGTGCGAGCGAGTCTTATCCGACATTATTCCGATGATATTCCGGACGTCAGTCTGAGCGAGATTAGAATGGCTCTCCAGCACCTTAAATTCGGCAAGGCCCCAGGCGAGGATGGAATTACAGCGGAGCTTCTGAAAGCGGGTGGAAAACCGGTACATGAAGTCCTTTAGAAGCTCTTTAAATTCCGTCCTCCATGGTGACACTACACCGGAGGCGTGGAGCAGAAGTGCGGTGGTCTTGTTCATCAAGAAAGGTGACAACGCTCTCTTGAAGAACTACAGACCGATTTCCCTTCTGAGCCGCGTCTACGTGCTGTTTTCGAGAGTTATTACGAATCGTCTCGCGCGCAGACTTGACGACTTCCAGTCTCCCGAACAAGCTGGTTTCCGAAAAGGCTTTAGTACTATATACCACATACATACCCTTCAGCAAATTGTACAGAAGTCCAAGGAGTACAATTTGCCACTATGTCTGGCGTATGTGGACTATGAGAAAGCCCTTGATTCCGTCGAAATTTAGACGGTACTGCAGTCCCTTCAACGATACTAAGTTGACTGTCAGTATATCGAAGTGCTGAAGTGCTTGTACAGTACGATGGCTATCCAAGTACAGAACCAGAGGACGAAACCTATCAATTGCAGAGAGGTGTAAGACAGGGTGACGTGATATCCCCGAAACTCTTCACCGCTGCATTGGAAGACGTTTTCAAGCTTCTGGACTGGAAAGGATACGGTATTAACATCAATGGCGAGTACACCACTCACCTTTAATTTGCCGACGATATAGTCCTTATGGCAGAATCGCTGGAGGACCTAAGCACTATGCTTAATGACCTCAATAGTATTTCCCAACGGATAGGTCTTAAGATGAACATGTACAAAACAAAGATCATGTTTAATGTCCATGTCACACTTATGCCGGTAGATGTTGGGAACACTAAGCTCGAAGTTTTTGACGAGTATGTTTACCTGAGACAAATAGTCCGACTAGGTAAGTTCAACTTCGACCGAGAGGTCAATTGACGGATTCAACTCGGTTGGGCAGCGTTCGGGAAATTACGGCACATCTTCTCGTCAGGTATACCTCAAAACTTTAAAACAAGAATGTGCAACCAGTGCGTATCGCCAGTGATGACCTATGGTACTGAGACGTGTTCCTTCACTGCTGGACGCATGAGGAAGCTCAAGGTCGTTAAGCGAGCTATGGAAAGGGCTATGCTTGGAGTTTCTCTGCGTGATAAACTTAGAAATGAGGATATCCGCAGTAGAACCAGAGTGACCGACATAGGCCAACGGATTAGTAAGCTGAAGTGGCAATGGGCCGGCTATATAGCTCGAAGAACCGACAACCGTTGGGGAAAAAAGGTTTTCGAGTGGCGGCCTCATACCGGCGGACGAAGTGTAAGGCGTTCCCCCACTAGATGGAGTGATGACCTGGTAAGATATGCAGTAAGTCGATGGATGCAGGTGGCTCAGGACCGTGCTTTGTGGCATTCTTTGGGGGAGATCCATGCTCAGCAGTGGACTTGCGAAGGGCTGTAATGATGATGATGATAAAATCGCATAAGTGTAATATGGTTATAATATTGCTTGACCTCGATATTTCGAGAGTATAACACACCTAAAACGCTTCGCGTTATAAGGCATGCAATATATATTTTTTTAATTTTAAAGCAAATAATATAACTGTAGATTTTTTGTCTATCACAGATGGCTTCCAAGATAAAAAAAATGTTTTAAATGCCATTAAGCTTCTGTTCTTAGTTCCAAGTCGACCGAAATGAGCTCATATCCTTTAGCAATAATTGTTAATAAAGTTAAAGATTTCGAAAGGAGGATACGCCCATCTAAACATTTTACTTATACCTTCTTCACACAAGCAAAGGTAGCACCATTTGTAATAACACATACGAACTATTTGAGTAGCGCGCTGCATTGTTGATGACGTAACCAGTGCTGGATTTTTAGTAGTATCGTAATAAATAAAATTAATAATAAATAAAAATAAAAATGCATTTATTTCTCAATAATACTATTTTATTAATTAGTGCTGGAACAACCCTAGAGAGTAATTTAGTTCCTCGTGTTTGGGTGTTTCACTCTTACCTTGGTACTTAACATTTATACTATATTATGCCACTATACTACGTGAAAATACCATAATTTTGTCTTCAGGTCGACTGGCTTGTAATATTGTTGGTCCTTTTACTTTTTAAAATTTGCCCTATAATATCGAGAATTTCTGTATGTAGGGCAACACCAAATCAGGCTACGACAGGTAAGGCAGGAATTCTTCATGTGATGTTTTACTATCCCGGTCGTCCTAAATGAGAGGATATCATGTTCATAGCAATATTTTTGAATTTGTTATGAACATTATATCGTAATGCAATTTTATTTCAATTAAAAACAAAAGCGCCGAAAATTTAAACGTATAGATACACTAGACGCGTGACGCAAAACCCCCGCCGCATGGGAGAAAACATGAAACATCAAACGTGGTACAATTTTGGAAAAATAGTAAATATAATTTTATTTTCGATCTACAATATTTTTGAGGGTCTGAATCCAGTACTGGCGTAAACTGAAGTCACGTTGGCCCTAAACTGTTATATTTCAGAGCCAACGCATTTGTGCTATTTAGTTGCGCGGTTGGCCCGTTCCCTACGCTAGTAATAGCGAACGTCAATGAATAAATTGATATTAAATCTCCATAGAGTATTCTGATGTGAGTAATGTATATGTGACCAATGGAGTTAACAGTTGGTGTAATCTAATATTATCGTTCTTCGAATGACAAATATTTTTGATCTATTAAATTATATCTGGTTGATGTTTATCAATTTAACAATTTGATTTTTTTAAATGACGTTTGAAATATTTTGTTTTATTTATGTTGTAATATTCCATTGTCTGACATTGTGATTAATTGTTCGTGTTTATTATTGAACTAATATGTACTTACGTACGTACTAATTACATAATAACTCAATGATGTTTGGTTTGATATGATGATTATGACATGACGTTATAAATTTTTATGTTATATATATAATCATATTATCATTTATAATCTTTTATCAAGTAGGGTGTGGTGATACTTCTTTATTTACATAATGTAAAATTTCTAAACCCTACAACTAGCACAATAAATGACTTCTGTTCAAATTATTTTCATTCTAAATAAAGTAAATTCTTAAAATCGTAAAATTTCCTTTGGTTAGCTTAACATGATTCGTCATTCACTACTCTTGGTTCCTAAAATAACCACGCATTAAGGTCATTAAGGAAATGTTGTCCTTAAACATATTTTATTAAAAAAAGTGAGTGCCTTAAGATATTCAGTTGGAGGGTCGTGATTACTATATTGCGTGACTGCTTACGTTTTATTTATAGAGTTTTGCAGAAAAAGGTACTTATATATAGAATTAACAAAGGTTAATCTACTGATGCCTGCGTACGAGAGATAACGGATTTGTAGTCATTACTAAATGATCGGTAAGAATATCCATTAGAGTGAATTTATTTTTTTAAATATCTTAATTCAGTGCTCGATTACTATGACGCAGCCAATTATGGTAAAGTGCAACGATTTATCTTAATAAAATCTTGCTTACTCTTGCCGTGAAGAAACCCACGTTGTAATCGGATGGAAAGATGTTAGTAAACTATTTCACTTCTTTACTGTACACATGACAAGCAAAGATGAAAGCCTTTTAGTTTGAATATATGGTAAGTCGATAACGAAGGGGTGGAGACTGGAAGAGCGTTTGGTTGTCCGATGGTAGAAGGAAGAGAGAAAAATGAATTAATGCAATTCCAGGGCACGCTAACCTAAATATTTCTTAACATATATTTCGACAAGAAATACAAGCTTTATCTTTTCTGTATAAATTAGAGTGACAACCAGATCAAATAGTTTACTTAAGGGTAAGTGGCTTTGTCGAAGTTGGTTAACTTCAAAAAAAGTTCAAAGATTCGTTGATGCGCTCGAGAACTAAGATTAAATATTTATTTTCATTTTCAACAAAATGTTAAAAACTCTGTTAGAATAGACTCAAGGTGTAAGATTAGTCAACTCACAAATTTGTTGTCTACTATACAACTTAACAATGTTTGCTATAACTTGCTTTAGTTTCCGAAGACTACCACTTGTTTAGTCTAAAACCACAAGGGTCATTTCATTCTATCTGGTAGAATCCATAAACTCAGTCTGGCTATTAAAAAAACTGCACAGAGCAGCCGTTGATTGAGCACAAAGCAGTTATAAATTCTTACACTTCTTGGCATGTAGGTTGGCAACCGAAGTTTTTCGTTACTTTAAGCTATCAGGAATATGATGCGGGCCATCTCTTTTTCAGTTTCCCTCTATCGCCTCTTACGTTACCCACGGGGTTACATGGAGTAACGGATACTCTTACAACGTTTCCACACGGCATAGTATATACCATCCGTTCTACGGAAATTTTCAAATTTCTAAAAAACTTTAACAGTGGTAGAGCCACGCGGCAGCTTTTGCTGTCACACGGATGGGCCGGCTCGAACCGGGGTGGTACCACGACTTTCGCTTGGTAAGTGCAGGTGGTCGGAAGCCCTTTTTACTGGAAATGAGGCATTCCATCTTAGTCCTCACGGGTGACAACGCATCTACATTTTGATTTGTAATAGAGGATAGATGTAGATGCCCATGGGCCGCAGCAACCACTTACCATCAGGTGGACTGTGCGCTCGTTTATCACCCTTATCCAATAAAAAAAAAACTTTCTTAAGTCTTGTCTCCTAATGGGGTGACAACAATGTGGTCATTTTCAACGCCGCTAAATTACAGGTCTGTCTCTTTAAAACAGGCTTGTCTCGTTAAATTTGAGTCTATTTCATCTGGCTCCTACTTTCCGAGGTAACAGCTGTAGAGGTTACTTATCATCTCGAGCTTCTCGGCATAGAGTTGAGTGCTAATCTCAACTTTGACGCTAACACTGAGTCAAAAGCACAAACTGCGGATAAAAAAGTTGGGTATTCTAAACATGGTGAAGATATACTTCATACCTGGACGGCTTTCTAACTTTATACAGAGCTCAAGTCCGATCTTGCATGGATCATTGTATTCACATAAGCGATGGGTCAGCAAAATATCAACTTGCCGAACTCGACTCAGTGGAACGCAGAGCCAAGAAGCTTATCGGCGATAAAAAAAACTGGTGAAAACTAAGCTTTACAGCTTAAGTCACTTGTCTGTAGATCTTCTTCAGATTTTATTTCGAAGAGTGTGCCTATGGCCGTTATAAACTCCCATCGTCATCTCTATTCTCCTATCGGAGTACCAGATGTACAGCAGGCTACCATTCGGAATATTCGCACTAAGCGCTATAAGTTGTCTTTTATAATGCGCACAGCCAAGGAGTGGAATGCTCTACCAGCGTTTGTTTATCTAAGTGGATATAACCTCAACTTATTCAAGGTACGTGTGAACAGGCTTCTCCTGGGCAAACTCGCTTGATCGTAGACCTCATAATTGAACTAGAGACAGATGCAGGTCAAGAGTGAGCCCATTTAAAAAAAAAGAACGTTATACACTTACATTTTCTCTTGTATTGTGGAGGAAGTTTACATACTTAAATTGCACATAGATAAACATTCAGACGCAGAACAATTATTTGTAGGCTATACAAAAACTATTTCCTTGCGGAATTCGAACCCACAACCCTCAGTATTGAAACTTAATACTTAGCAGCTGCGCCACGGAACCATCAAGTCTAAGAGGAATCTGAATATTACGAGTAGATATAAAATGTAAATTCTTAGAAACTTCAAACCGTTTGTCCTTTGTTTCCGGTGGGACGGATTCGACCTACTTTTTGAAACATTTTTGTATTAATCATTTTTGGTTGAATAATGCATGGACCTAATTTATAAAAATTTTAAATTCTAAACGAGTTGAAAAGAAATAATCTTTTCGAAATTTCGAAAATTGTAGAGGTAGTTAAATTTCATATCATCAATGGGTTTCCAGTCCAAACCAAAGTCTCAATATTATTTTGATAATATTATGAAAAAGAAAAACAAGTATAAGAACTAGATATAAAAAAGAAATTGAAATGAAATCAGTAATTTTTATAGCGGCTATGGGATATGTTAGAAAATTTTTATAGCTTCCGATAGATATCGTTATATAATATAGATTACGCCATTATTGACTGCCTTGTTGGTCTAGTGTTCGTAAATGCGATGCTGATCATGAAGTCGCGGGCTCAAATTCTGGGTCGGGCCAAAACTCAGTTATTGGATTTTTGTGTCACACACACGATGACGTTTATTTTTTTAATGCAAATTTTGCATCTCAAATGTAACCTGATACAGGCTGACATGCTTACGTAATTCCACAAAAGTTCCGTGTTTGTTTTGATATAGTCTATTTGGTGAAATTATTACTATATACTATACGATATTATATTATCTTATACTAATATTTTTATAAACTTAAAACTAACATAATCGATGATGATCATTTATGGAATGGTGTGGTCAAAGGACAGACGTCAGAATGTTAGCGATAAGCATACAAAATTAATTTATCCTGACCAAATAACCAATGATTCGTATTCCATTACTAGTATATGGAACAGAAGTTCAACAAAATCCATTAGCAGCAATCTGCTGGCGATCACTTTTCCACAAAAGCTCTTATTTAAGTTTACATTTTAAATACCTGCCAGATCTATATCAAAAATGCTTAATATTTTTAATCCTAGACCTGATACTGCATCCAAATTTACAAACCTTTAGTATCATTATATAAAACGTGTTTGAAGTAAAAATTAGTTTTGCTTGTGAATTAGGAATTTTGTTTTTCGTAATTTATTTAACTGATAATGAGACATTTCATTTTTATCCCCGGGAATGATAAGTGATAGATGCGATGTTTCTAAAAACCACAGCATACACTCACCATCAGGCGGACTATGTACTCATTTATCTTTCTCACTTAAAGTCATGGATTACATATTATCTGAAAAAAAAAACGAAAGAGATCAGTACCAAACTATTATATTTACATTTTTTAAATTAGAGTATTCTTGTTTCAGAAAATGACATCAACTAATGAACATTATACGGAAACCAGAAGAGAGTAATCACATGATCTCCTTAACTGACTTGGAACTTATAGAGAATATCTTAAAATGGAACAAAAGTCAGATAGAGACAGAAATTTATGTAGAAAGCGCACTAGAAGAAAAATACAATATTACAAAAAACATCTACAAAATAGTAACAGGAGCAGATGAGTATAAGTTGAGAAATACAAAAAAGACTTGTTACAATTCAAGTACTTATACAAATATAACTGACCTAAGTGGTGTTTGTGAAGAAAACAAATATGATAGTGTTGAGGTTGCAGTGGTGATAGTATTATTTTTACTAATAGTAGTGACTGTTATTGGTAACACATTAATCATATCTGCAGTAGTTACAACTAAGAGACTCAGAACGGTTACTAATTGTTTTGTGACTAGTTTGGCTGTCGCCGATCTATTAGTTGGTATATTCGTAATGCCTCCAGCTATCGCAGTCCATATAAGAGGTAAGTAATGTAGTAAATAACAATCACATTTTACTATGATCAAAATATTGAAATACTATGGTAATGAATTTCATCAAAAAGTTAAATTTATTATAGTATTCATATATTAATTATAAAGATTGTGTAAGTCAATCTAAACAAATCAAATATTTATTTCAGTTTTCATAACAATAAAGTATTAAAGTATTAAACGAATTATTAAATATATATGGCATTTATATTAGTTAGTCATTTTATAAGTTATGGAAGTAATTATACTAAATTATAAAATCATAAAGCCGTTTTGAACCATAACAGAACGAGAGAAGTTGGAAAATGATTCTATTAATTGTAAGCAATTGAAAACCCATATCGGCATGTCTAATCCCTGAAATGGCAAACTATTGCAAGTAGTCAAATTACGACTACAATTATCAAGAACATATGAGTTTAGATTGTATAATTTTTAAAGGAGAGATAGGTGGCTATTTCATTGCCAACACAAGATGTCATTGGTCGCCATAAACGAAATGTTAAGTTATGTTAGGTTAGGTTAATTAACGCAGTTTGCTCATTCTTTATTGTCCATTTCATATGTCCCACATAAACATTGGGCCGATGGCATGAGATGCAACTAAAAAGTAAATGGTAAAGTTCAAGAATTTTTTTTAGTTTAGTTTAATGTTGGTTTCGTGTCTTACATGTGTTGAAAAATACCTTTGACTGCTACTATATTCTAAAAATGTGAATTTATTAATAGGAATAAATTCACATTTTTAGAATATGGTAGCAGTCAAAGGTTTAAGTACAAAAATTTCATATTGCTGGGGCAAATTTTCTCATTATAGTATCGCATCTATAGATACTGCCACGATGTCAATTATCAAGAAGATTGGTCATATTTTAGATACGTAATTGTTTTATTACATTAAAATGAGAAATATTTAAAAAAGGGAGGAATAAAGAGAAAGCTTTTATTTGTTTGCTCATAACAAAAAGTAAGTTATTTATAATATATACTTACACAATTAAATATTGAGTAAATAATAATGATATTTATGACAAAGAAAAAAAAAGCGAGGTAATACAATAAAAGATTAGTCTTAATAACAACTAAATCATTTTACTACATTTTAATTAATTAATATTAACTATATTTTACGGAATACTAATAAAATGCAGTTAATGAACTTAATTGACATAGCCCGCATCACGGTGCTGCAACTAAATGGCATTCACTCTTTTTTTGGTAGTATACAATACACATTGATTTTATGCATAGCCCCTAGTATTAATATCATAATATACTAATCAATACGAGAGATAATAAAAAGTTATATATGGGTACATTCATGCAAACATCACATAGAATACTGGCACTCTTGGGGATAGTAGAGAATAAAAACAGCAATATTTCAAAGAGAAATTCCGAACGATTTATTTACAAATTTTTGGTGTGCGACATAATTAATATAATCATACGCTAAATTATAACCTTTTAATCAACAAAATCTTTATAAGTGTTATCTTGTTCGAACACTCCTACATTTAATTGTGTAAAACCATTTTATTCTATTTAATTATTGGTGTGCGACTATATTTTAACATGTTAATCAACAGAACCTTTATAAGTTTTGTCTTGCTCGAACACTCTTAAATTTAATTGTGTTAAAACAATTTTCTTCTTAGTGGCTTAATTTAATTCTATGATTTTCAATTTTCGCTTTAGTTTTTATTATCATGCTAACCTTATCTTATACATATTGCTATATATGAAGTAACTGCTAATTTGTTCTAAATTCTAATAAAAATTAAAATAATCTTTCTAGAAAAAATAGGCCGAAAACTAGTTTTTTTTTTGTAGGGTTCTACCACGTATAAAAAAATTGGTTCTATTCCTGACACATTACGAGCCTGTCGAGGTCATCGGTGACGCGAACCCATAAGTTTTTCCCCTACCAAAAACCGCTCAACGCGACTAAAGAAGTTTTCACTTCCTTCCTTTATTATTTATTGAAGATTCATTGAATATTTTAAACTGTTCCGTAATGTATTATTCCTAAATTGCTAGAACTAAACAACAATTATTTTATACAAAACTCCTTTTCAACACAAGTTTAAACATTTTTCAGAATATTTTTTTTAAAAATCATTGTTATAACTTTGTTTCTAGGTAAATGGGAGCTTGGATGGATTCTTTGTGACATTTGGATTAGCTTGGACATACTTCTCTGTACCGCATCTATACTATCTTTGTGTGCGATCAGCGTGGACCGATATTTAGCTGTGACTCGACCATTGACGTATTCGAGAAGACGAAGATCTAAGAAGCTCGCACTGACAATGATATTTTGCGTGTGGCTATCGGCTGGAGCTATAACGTGTCCTCCCATGTTTGGATGGTTCGTAACAACTATATTAATAATTTAGTTTTGGATTAATTAAATAACGTTTTAATCTAACAGCCGTACAAATTTTCATTTGTTCACTCAGTGATAGAAATAAAGACGTTCTAGATATTTTAGAGGCCATCGCCCACACAGTATCACACTTCATGTATCTTCGAAATATATTTTTATTCTTAGATATGCGTGCAGGCTTATTTTTGTATAGATTTCTTACCGTTGAAAATGGCTTAAATTGAATATTCATATCATTTTAGTGGCCCGACAGCTCATAACCCATTTTTATTGAAGTGCTTGATGCATCGTAAAACTTTGTTGAAAAGTACCAGACCACTCAATAAGCAGGTTTGTTTGCAAACATGACTGTTTGTCTGATCTACCTGGGTACACCTAGTACTGCGTATATAGCTTAGTCAAAAAAATCGCACAAAAAATGTTTGATTCAAATAATAATAATGACTATCCGTCAGATAAGTTGATAAAGAATTAAGGAAAAAGAATTGCAGATACTTCTGCAGGGATTGACATAGGGGCAAACTACCCCAAAGTTGTATTTAAAAAAATTCCAAAACAAGTGTTTGATTTAATTTGCTACTTTTACAGCGTATTTATTATATATAATAAAAAATATCACAAAAGGCAGACAGTTTGTCCTTTGGTTACCATACCAAGGTTTAATCATTGCTTGTATAAGAGAAGAAAACTTTGAGAATGTCAACGCATTCTCAAAATCGAATCTATAAACCACAGTATCCACTTAGTATCGGATGAACTGTGTGCGCACCTTGTGTGTTATTTCTTATGAAAGAGTATATTCTTAGAGCAGCAGAGGTAAATTGGGGAAAAATTAAGAAATAAGAACTTAACGTAATATTATTAAAATATATTTTTTTTTAGGATGTGGGTGACAAACGAGCACACAGTCCACCTGATGGTAAGTGGTTGCTGCGGCCCATAGACATCTACATCTATGCTCTATTACAAATAAAAATGTAGATGCGTTGTCACCCGTGAGGACTAAGATGAAATGCCTCATTTCCAGTAAAAAGGGCCTCCGGCCACCTGCACTTACCAAGCGAAACGCAGAGGTAAACCTCTACTTCACGCTGGTTTTCTGTGAGGTCGTGGTACCACCCCGGTTCGAGCCGGCCCATCCGTGCGACAGCAAAAGCTGCCGCGTGGCTCTACCACTGTTTATTTTTTATATTATATTATTATAAATGTTTCTATTATTTTATTAGATATATTATTAGAAATTCTAATAATTCTAATTCTATATATTATTAGAAACTTCTTTATATTATACTGTATTTTAAAATACTCTGCTTTTTTATCTTATAATTTGAGCTTAGTTTTAACTGATAATAATAATATTTGATCGACAGGTATGAACCTGAACATAATCAAGGAGGTGTGTGCCGGTATAATCAGAACCCTGGTTACGTCGTTTTTTCGGCTATGGGCTCTTTCTTTTTGCCTATGATAGTTATGGTCTACGTATACGCAAGAATATCTTGCGTGGTAGCAAGACGGCATCACCAATTGGCTAGCACTAACAGTAAATGTAGTAAGGTAAGGTAAAGATTACTAACTAATAATTCTATAAGACTATTTGAGAATTTCGAAAATACGTGGTTGCACTACGCTTTAGCTACATTTTGGTTGTAGCACGAATGGGTCGGCTAAACCAGGGTAGGACCACGCTCTCACTGAAAACCAGCGTAAATGAGCAGCTTAATGCTGCCGTATTCCGTATGGTAAGTCTACACTCACTCTACAGACGCGGAGACACCTTTTACTAGAAATAAAGTATTCCATCTTAGTCCGGTAGTACCCTATAGGACTAAGATGGAATACCTCGTTTCCAGTAAAATGGGTCTCTGGTTCTCTACACTTACCATACGAAACACAGCAGTATTAAGCTGCTATTTTACGCTGGTTTTCTGTGAGAGCGTGGTCCTTCCCCGGTCGAGCCGACCCATTCGTGCTACAGCTATACTACTAATATTGCTGCAGCATGGCTCTACCACGTATAAAAATTATGTAGTTTTTTTTTACCTTAATTATTGTTTCAGAAAGGAAAGCTATCGTGTATTAGATCCGAATCAGATTCGGGGTCAGATAAATTGTCCCTTCGTCAAAGTGTATCAAAGCAACCATCCAGAAATTCAACTCAGCAAAGCGAGTGTTCTTCTCAAGGTGATCCAAAATGTGCATGTTGTTTTCATGCCGCTAAGAAAAGCAGGCAACCGAAAAACAACAGAGTCAGCAAAGAAAAAGAGTCTAAGTTTTATCACGAAGTAACGTTTAAGGCAAATTTTAAGTATAAGAATACCGGACGTCTCAGAACGCATTCGATGAAAGAAAATATTGAAAACAATAGAGTATCTTCTTTGAAGAGGGAAACAAAAACAGCCCAGACGTTAAGTTTAGTAGTTGGAGGATTTGTCGCCTGTTGGTTACCATTTTTCGTATATTATCTACTTACGCCATTTTTATCTAATGAATATGTTAATCCTGTATTGATGTGCATACTAATGTGGCTTGGATGGTTTAATTCCGCGATCAATCCATTTATTTATGCGTTCTACTCGCCGGATTTTAGGCTAGCGTTTTGGAGACTTACGATTAAAAAGTGTAAAAGAAGTAAACGTTGAACCAATAAAATTGTAAAATTTAAACGCAAACGTAAATAGAATTTCTGATACAATACTTTACTTTTTTTTTCAATTGATGTGTACTCGTTGACTTTAGTTACAAGAAATTTTCGAAGTACATTGTGATGTTTATTCGATAGGATCAATTTCTAAAATAAAATCGTGGAATATTTTAATTCTTTACGAAAGTTTACCGCCCCCCTGCCGCTTTGAAGTTTGTTTTTCCCTCCAATATCGACGCTCTACGATGTTGTGACATCTAAGGTAAACATTTATTTTGTCAATCGCAGTAGGTGAATGAACTTATGATACATAAAACATCAATGTTTTCGAGAGATAAGTTTTGTTTTAAAAGCAATGACTTAAAAAAGAACTAAAACGTTGAAAACCATTATATTTTATATACTAGAATATATCCCATAAGTATATAGATTACCATATTGTAAGGAACTGTATATAGTTACTGATAATCTCTGTATGTAGTAGTAATAGTGTCTGTATGTAGTTTCAGAAAAATAGCACACAAGCGAACATACGGAGGAGATAGAGAACTTTCCTTTTTTCAAGAAGGTCAAAAATTAGAAAAAACTTACCTATGACTAAATACAAGTAAAATTTTCTAAGTTATTTTTTCTAACATTATAGTGAAGGCCATTAACATATGCCACGAATATCAAGGTTATAGATGTGTTGTTTGTAATTATATTTTTTAATCTACATATGCCGTAGACCTCCTCACCATTCGCGTGCCCTAAGACCCTCTCAGAAATGAGAGGGGGCCTGTGCCTAGCAGTGGTACGTCTATAGGCTTTAACTTTAACTTTTATCCTGTAGACAAGATCACAGTAGTGGATGCGTGACAGAAATAAATAAGAGAATGGTGCTTATTTAGATGGACTCCTCAGGATAAATGGTACTACTTCTTAGTATTTTTTGATAGTTTTCTCACTGAAAGTTGTACATATTTTTTTTTTTATTTAATATTCTTTATTGCACACCATACATAAATTACAGAAATTATATATATAAAAGAAGTATGCAATGGGCGGTCTTATTGCTGATAGCAATTTCTTCCAGACAACCAATGAATGGACAGGATTGCACGAATATGACAAGGGCAGGGCAAATTGGTGTGTTAGAGAAAAAAAGAGATAAAAAAGAATAAACAGATATACATACTATACATACACATACTATAAACATATATACATACAATATATACATACATACACACACATATATACATATATATATATATACATTCACATACATATATATACATATATATAAATACATATACATATATACACATACATACACACATACATATATATATTGAATTATTTAATTAATTAAATGAAATTGATATGATACATATAATATATTATTTAATGGCTAGTGTGGAAGTGAAGTTAGAATTTAAAGTGCGAGGTAGTGATTCTTAACTAGTTTTTTAAATACCGGTAGGGATGGTGCGCGTTTTACTGACAATGGGAGTTCATTCCATAAATGAACGGCCTGTACAGTAAAAGACTTGTTCATAAATTTTCTAGTGTATAGTGGCAAATTCAACTTCAAACTCTCTGCTGATCTCAAGTTACGCGAATGGGAATCATGAAGAAACTCAAAACGATTTTTGAGGTAAGAAGGGTAAGAAGGATTAAAGAGAACACTATAAAGAAGATGAAGTATGTGAGCATTCCGATGAAGTCGTATTGGCAACCACTTGAGCTTAGTACGAAAATGGGATACATGGTCATATTTGCGCAATCCGAATATAAACCTTATGCAAAAATTCTGAATTCGCTCAAGTTTATCGAGGTGAGCTTCGGTGAGATCTAGATAGCTGACGTCTGCATAGTCAAAAATAGGGAAGAGAAGGGACTTGGCAAGCATAGTTTTGGTGGAAATGGGAAGAAAGTTACGTAATCTACGCAAGGAGGCTGCCGAGGCATAAACTTTGCGATTAATTTCTTTAATGTGCTGTCCCCACGACAGATTCTTATCTATGTGGATACCTAAGTTCTTTACTAAATCTGCGTAAGGAATAATAGTTTTACCAAATACTAGAGGCAGGTAATCTAGGCTCGACTTAGCCAACATTTGCGCGCTGCCCATAATAATAGCTTGCGATTTTGCTGGGTTAACGTGAAGGCCGTATGCATTACTCCATATTTTATACGAGATAGAGCCACGCTGCAGCTATATTATTGTTATTATAGCACATTTAGGTTGGTCCGATTGGGTAAGAGCGTTGCGCTTGAAAATATGCAGAAAGTTCCTGGCATGGTCGACCGCTTTTCATATTTTTTTAATGTAAATCATTGTGTTTTCGGTGTATTGTAAAAATTTGACTACTATACATTTTATGTATAAAGTATTAATTGCCAGTAATTTATACGTACCATAGTCAATTAGGACTGCAGATTTTGTGATAATGTAATGTAAATAAGGAGAATAAACAATAGACATGAAATAATTGAACATTGTTAAATATTATATATTAATTAAAAATATTATATAAATTAAGTCTTGTTTTTGTTCAAGCTGTCTTTTGGCGGGATATTTTTTGCTTTTTATTATTAAAGTGACAAGCGAACTCACAGTCTACTTGATTTATACTTAAATGTAAAGCGCCCCCAACATCCTGAATTAATTACTAGTAAGAGGGTGAACTTTTAAAAACGAAATTCTTTGGCACCGAACACATAATTGAGTATTCCATATTGCGACTGACAATTTCAATAAAGCAGTTGAGGATCACACTCGGACTGTGTTTATGCTTTAAATTTTAAGGCTCAATCGTTGAGTTACTATTCCTATGATTTGCAGACTACTTAAAAAAAATTAAGAGGTTTTTCATTTGACACTGTTTTTTTTTGTATGTCATATAACATACACGTAATAACGTTGTCAATTATGAAGTGATTTTTAATTATCCTTTTTTATTTAATAAACTGTTATAGTTCAGAGGTGGTCGCATATAAATTATGCCTAAGTTTTTCCACTCAAAAGGGTGAAAGAAATATTTTTTTATTAAAAAGTATAAGCCAGTATCGAAACATTTGAACTAAAGTACTTTGGTATTGCAAAGTAGGGAATTTAAATGTTCCCAACATTACCTCTTAAGAATGTTATTATAATATAAGGGTGAAAAACGAGCA
The DNA here is from genome assembly GCA_033319125.1 of Parnassius glacialis. Taxonomy (NCBI): domain Eukaryota; kingdom Metazoa; phylum Arthropoda; class Insecta; order Lepidoptera; family Papilionidae; genus Parnassius; species Parnassius glacialis. The sequence continues at coordinate 22,897,067 of JAVANC010000008.1, forward strand.
CACAGTCCACCTGATGTTGTTGTGACCCATAGACATCTACATCTATCCTTAATTACGAATCAAAATGCACATAAGTCGTCACCCGTGAGGACTAAGATGGAATGCCTCGTTGCCAGTAAAAAGAATCTCCGGTTCTCTACACTCACCATACGAAACACAGTAGTACAACTATACAACTAATATAGCTGCAGCATGGCTCTACCACGTAAAACAGTCGCTTAAGAATGTGAAATTATTTTATTCTTTTTAGTTATTAGAAGCCCATCCATAAAATACAGTCTATAATTTCTAATGCTGAACATAGACCTTTCACTTAACTCGTCGAGCCCAAACTCGTTGACGGTGATACCATAGGAGTACTGGTAATTCCTACAGCGATGTGCAAACTTTCCTCATCAAGCAATGTGCCGAGATTACTTGACGGTAAAGCGTGTAATCAGTGACTAGATTCCTTATTCAAAATAGCTGGAAGTCGGGCCTGATCTTGGTCACTATGAAAATTGTGAAACAAATCTTTCTGCACACTCCATGCCATTCAACTCATCCGGAATATCCCACTGTTTTTGTTGGTCAACTTTCAGTGGAACATTTTCGCCGGGGCAGAGCATTAACCATGTTTGCCTTGCCTCCGCAGCAAAGCACAGGTCTACTTTATTATATAAAATTATGTTACATAAGTCACTGACACTATGCACGGAAGGAAGGAAAGCAGGCAATGCAACGCTAGAAAGCTTTCTTATACCAATTCCACCAAATCTTGATTCCAGGTTATTTAATATTTTTTTAAATATCCGAACATTTCCAGACTGGATTCGAGTGGCAAAATCTAGGTACGTGAAGACAATATTATTAGATAGTAAGGAAAATGTGGGGGTTTACGATATCAGGGCAGTACATTGGGTCCCACCCTCCTACTACTCTTATGATCTGCCGAACACCGTTTATTTTTCTGAATGCCTCCTCTTTGCATATGACTTAAAACTAAGTCTGGAAATTGAATCTGAATCAGATACCATCAGTCTACAAAGAGACATTGATGCGGTGTTGAATTGATGCCAAGAAAATCCAAGGAGATCCAAGAGCGAGTCTTATCCGACATTATTCCGATGATGCCCCGGACGTCAGTCTGAGCGAGATTAGAATGGCTCTCCAGCACCTTAAAAACGGCAAGGCCCCAGGCGAGGATGGAATTACAGCGAAGCTTCTGAAAGCGGGTGGAAAACCGGTACTTGAAGTCCTTCGAAGCTCTTTAATTCCGTCTTACATGGTGGCATTACACCGGAGGCGTGGAGCAGAAGTGCGGTGGACTTGTTCTTCAAAAAAGGCGACAACGCTCTCTTGAAGATCTATAGACCGATTTCCCTTCTGAGCCGCGTCTACGTGCTGTTTTCGAGAGTCATTACGAATCGTCTCGCTCGCAGACTTGACGACTTCCAGGACTTCCAGCCTCCCGAACAAGCCAGTTTCTGAAAAGGCTTTAGCACTATATACCACATACATACCCTTCGGCATATTGTACAGAAGTCCGAGGAGTACAATTTTTCACTATGTCTGGCGTATGTGGACTATGAGAAAGCCTTTGATTCCGTCGAAATTTGGGCGATGCTGCAATTCCTGCAGCGGAGCCAAGTTGACTGTCGGTATATCGAAGTGCTGAAGTGCTTGTACAGTAGGGCTACGATGGTTATCCGAGTACAGAACCAGAGTAGGAATACTATCCAATTGCAGAGAGGTGTAAGACAGGGTGACGTTATATCCCCGAAACTCTTCACCGCTGCATTGGAAGACGTTTTCAAGCTTCTGGATTGGTAAGGATTCGGTATTAACATCAATGGCGAGTACGTCACTCAACCTTCGATTTGCCGACGATATATTCCTTATGGCAGAATCGCTGGAGGACCTAAGCACTATGCTCAATTACCTAAATAGTGTTCCCCAACGGATAGTTCTTAAGATGAACATGGACGAAACAAAGATCATGTTTAATGTTCATGTCACACCTATGCCTGTAGTTGTTGGGAGCAATAAGCTCAAAGTTGTTGACGAGTATGTTTACCTGGGACAAATAGTCCGACTAGGTAAGTCCAACTTCGACCGAGAGGTCAATCGACAGATTCAACTCGGTTGGTCAGCGGTCGGGAAATTACGGCACATCTTCTCGTCAGGTATACCTCAAAACTTGAAAACGAGACTATACAATCAGTGCGTGTTGCCATTGATGACCTATAAAACTGAGACGTGGTTCTTCACTGCTGGCCGGATGAGGAAGCTCAAGGTCGCTTAGCGAAAGGGCTATGTTCGTAGTTTCTCGGCGTGATAAACTTAGAAATGAGGATATCCGCGGTAGAACCAGAGTGACCGGCATTACCCAACGGATTAGTAAGCTGTAGTGGCAATGGGCCGGCCATATGGCTCGGGGAGCCGACGACCGATGTGGAAGAAAGGTTCTCGAGTGGCAGCCTCGTACTGGCAGGCGAAGTGTGGGGTGTCCCCCCACTAGATGGAGTGACGATCTGGTAAGATATGCAGGAAGTCGATGGATGCAGGTGGCTCAGGACCGTGCTTTGTGACATTCGTTGGGGGAGGCCTATGTTCAGCAGTGGACTTGTGAAGGGCTGTAATGATGATAATGATGATAGATATTAATCACGCCTATAAAACTCGAAAATTTTATTTTGGTTACTTGCCATACAAGTAAATGTAGGAATATTTTTTTTAACTCGTCTATTTCATCATGTGGATAGGATTTTGAAGTGAAAACTTATTTAACGGCGTTGTGCACTTTTTTGTAATGGGTAAAAAATGTTAAACTCGCGTCAGGTCATGTGTCCTGATCGAAAATTCGTAAGACGGACGGAGAGTAGATAGCCGGCGCGGCGTAGGAGAGCAAGTAAGTTAGGTTTAATTAATTTTCATTTATTAATTAATATAATTTTATTTTTAAGATTAGGTTTCGATCGAGTCTACTGTACTGCTTGACGAAATTATTAATATAGATACATATGTACTTACACATTATAGATGTAATATTTGTAATATGTTTATACTTTATAGCATTAACCTATATATTCATAACATCACAATAAGCACATATGCGGTGTAGGTTTACCAAACAAATAATTTCGAGTGAAAATAAATGAAATAACATAATAATTAATAATCTCCGCCATTCCAAAATATCAAAAATGCACAACGCTAATATTCAAGTTTTCACTTCTGCCGGCACTCCCGGAGTGCAACCCGTCGTTTTTTTTAAAACAATAAAGGGTGTGGAATAACATCTACTTGATTCAGGGGCCGTTTGCGAAACATTCAGCTTTAAAATGTTATTTTTCATTAGCATTATGTGTCCCTCTACCAACTAAAGTGCTGTTTTTGGAAATATGAAAGTATACATAATAGTAGTTTATATAATAAAAAAATATGTCATTAGAGATGTTACTAAAAGAGTATTAAATCTCTACGGTAGGCTGTGAAGGTGAAGTACTTTCACTATGTCATCGTTTAATATGTATATTTAATCCTTTTTTACCTTTAAACAGTCTGCCGTCACGACGAGTCGGTACAATTTTGACACCGTTTGAAATCCGGGTGTGAATTTACTGGAGCGCTGATCTTTGTAGGATTTTGAGCAAATAAAGAAATATAACAGTAATATTAATAGTTTTATTTGCAACGTAATGCGTAATATAAAAAGAACGTGCACAGTGGATAGTGAAAAAGAAATTCTAAAAAATGCACAGACTAATAGAGCATCTAGATAACCCTTAGATAATTATCGATCAAATTCGGCGTAACGTCCCACTTAAGCATCCTTCACTGTTAAACGCCGACAAGTGAATTACTACCCCGGTATCGTTTCACAAGTCATGTCTTTACCTTTCCGCATAGCTGGAAACGGTAAATACACGGACCGGATGTATTCTTACAATGTTTTTCTTATTTTACGAAAGTTGTATTAAATTTCACAAAAAATATATTAGCTTAATTATACATGGATTTTAATTATAACCCGTGCACGATCTAAGGTCACGGGCATCACTTACCCAATCCACATTACAGTAACCCATGATTTCACTTTTACCATTCCTGGTATAAGTCAGTCTGTAGTGCTTAATACCAAGTCCAATGCTCAGATTTTGGTTCTTTATTGTATCTACTGAGACAGTTAACTGCGAATGAAATGTCTGGTCTTATTCCTTGAGCTATAAACAGAAGATACATTTTTATTATTTATTTTCATGTCAACTGAACAACATCTCAACGCTTGTGCTCTCGCAAAAAATATATAAATCCACAGTTTAATTACAGTAAAAGTGCTAATAACTTTATAGTGTTGAACTTAAGTGTTTGTTTGCTGCTGTATATAGTGTACCTGGTGATATAATTGGTGTAAATTGGTTTAAATTCTAACAATAATAATTCGGTGCAAAAACGATCATTCAAATTTCAATATCATCCAAAGTGTTTGACAAAAACGCGTAAGCGACGCAGTTTGCACGGCGCATGCGACCTTCTTCTCGCAACATCCTTCCTTAGATGCGGCTTGTAAGCGGGTTAGAGAACGACTAGCAACTCGATATCATTGCATACTGAAGCTTAACTACTTTGCTTTTCGGTGACTTTTGCTTGGCTGGTCTTGCATGCAGTTTAAATAAAATGCCTCCGAAAGTGAAATGCTGTGCGGGCTGTTCGAAAAAAATTACTAATCGCGAATTTTTGTATTGCTGCTTATGCAATGACACTTATGATATTGAATGCGTAAATTATTCATACAAGTTATTTTGTCTAATGGATAAGGAAAAAAAAGACAATTGGAAATGTCCCACATGCAAAAGTAAGCAAAAAAAGTTCGACAATACTAACACCCCTGTACAAGGCTGTCGTATGGATTCGCTTTCATCTACGTCTGATCAGGTATCCGTCGACTCTGAAGAATGTAATGTAACTCAACGCAAACCGCTAATACCAGAGAAACAACCATTATCCCCTGGTTCTTCTCGTATCGTGGACGATGAAGTTTTACTGAATATTATACGTCGAGAAATACAACAGTCTGTAACGGAGGCTGTTGAATCAGCGGTCAAGATGTTCTTTTCTAAAGAGTTCGATGAAATTAAGAGTGAATTGGCTACTTTACAAGAAATCCGTAAAAGTATGGAATTTCTTAGCTCTCAATATGACCGGGTGAATTCTGATATAAAAGACTTACAGGATCGACTAACCTTGGTAACTAAAGAAAAATTAATGTTATCCAGTCAAGTGTTAGATATGTCAGATAGACTTAATCTTATGGAACAACATTCTCGTGAAACGAACATAGAGATCAATGGCGTTCCGGAAAATAAGTCCGAAAATTTACTGTCCTTAGCGAAACAACTTTGTTCTACTATCTCCGTCCCTTTTATGGATACTGAAGTTCTATCAGGAGCTAGAGTAAGAAAAATGAATGATAATAATGATCGTCCCCGTTCTATCATAATCAAGTTGCAGTCCGTAAAGAAACGTGACGAAATATTGGCGGCGGTTTCCAGTTTCAATAAGAAAAACACGATGGACAAACTTAATTCTTCTCATTTGGGATATGGTGGCAATAAATCGCCTGTATACGTTTCTGAACATTTATCGCCTCATAACAAAAAACTACATGCTAGCACCAGAAACATTGCACGTGAAAAGGGTTATAAATATGTTTGGATCCGTAATGGTCGTATTTTTGTGCGAAAAGAGGATCATACCCCTGCGAAACAAATAAAATGTTATGACTCTCTGAAAAACTTGTAATTACAAAATTTGATATGCCATATTACTAAGACCGTAACTATCTAAATAAAATTCAATATATACTATCAAAATTTCGGAGGTCTCAAAACTAAAACAGACATAATTAAGCTGTCTTCACTGGTTGCCAATTATGATATAATAGTGGGAACTGAAACATGGCTTGACGACACAATATTGGACGGTGAACTATTCGGTGCAAACTTCAATGTTTATAGACGCGATCGTAATTCTACCCATCTCGCTGGCAAGCGAGGCGGAGGTGTCCTGGCAGCAGTATCGAAGAAACTGTGCTCTAAAAGAGTTAACCACTTTGAGAGCAGTTATGAAGACTTGTGGGTTTCGGTGAGAGTGAATATTAACAGTAAACTCGTGGACTGCTTGTTTTGTGTAGTATACTTACCACCTCCGGTAACTAATAGCTCATTGGAAGGTTTTCTTGACAACTGCAATATTGTAATGCAATCATGTAGTAACGACATAATAATATTGGGCGATTTTAATTTAAATTTTATAGACTGGATTACCGATGTTACCAATTCTGTAAGCAAGTTAACCCCTAGCAATTATTACTGTAATTTGGGTTATCAGTTCATTGATTTTTTGTCTTTAAATAATTTATCACAATTTAATGCTGTAAAAAACACTAATAACAGAACCCTTGACCTTGTTTTAAGTAATCTTAAGGATATAAATGTTGCTGAATGTCCATGTCCAATAATTAAAATTGATCGTCATCATCCTGCTTTAGAGGTAAATGTAAATATGTCATTACCGCATTTGTTGAATAGTAAATCTTTTGCTACTCACAACTTTAAAAAGGCAGATTATACAAAAGTAAATTCTAGGTTAAGTAAAGTTGATTGGGAATTCGAATTTAATGATTGTCAAGAGGTCGATGTCATGGTTTCTAGGTTCTACAAAATACTTTATTCCATTATTGATGAAACTGTACCCAAAACGAAGCCACGTAATTTAAAGTTCCCTCTTTGGTTCACGCCAAACTTAATTAAACTGATAAAAGAAAAAGAAAAGATCCGATTAAGGCACAACATTTATAAAAATCCAAGAGACACACTAGAACTTAAGCTCTTAAACTACCGGGTTAAGTCGTTAGCTTCTAAGAACTATTTAGATTATATACGTGATACCGAAAAATCCATTCAGTCAAATCCTAAAAAGTTTTGGTCGTTCGTCCGTCATCGTAAATCCTGCGATTCTAGTTTTCCAAAAGAAATGCACCTAGACGATTTATCCGCTAATAGTGGCGAGGGGATATGTAATCTTTTTGCTCAACATTTTTCATCTGTGTTCTCCCAACCCCAGTATACTTCAGCTCCTATATTGTCCGATGTATATCCACAAACCTCTCTACATGATATAGAAATAACAGAACGTCAAATCCTAAGTATACTCAAGTCACTAGATATTTACAAAGGAGCGGGCCCTGACGGCATTCCTCCTCTTTTTATAAAAATGACATCAAAATATCTAACTCTTCCTCTTAAACTAATTTTTAGTAAATCTTTATTAACTGGTTCTTTTCCAGCTAACTGGAAACGTTCTAATGTTATACCCATTTACAAGAAAGGAGATAAAGATAATGTTAAAAATTATAGACCGGTATCGATTATAAGTTTATTTCCAAAGATATTCGAACGCTTAGTTTATCCAATTTTAACAAATCATTTAAAAAATATTATTATTATATTATATTACGTCACAAAAGTTGCAAGTGCAATGGATGGTCAAATGCAGGTGGATTCCATATACACAGATTTTTCTAGTGCATTTGATATCGTGGACCATCAACTACTAATATCTAAATTAAATTCATACGGTGTACATGGGAATTTACTTCGTTGGCTAAGATCTTATCTTAAAAATAGATTACAAAGTGTTGTATTGCATGGATATAGGTCCAATAATTATGTGGCTCTCTCAGGCGTACCCCAAGGTTCGCATATTGGTCCTATTCTTTTTTTAGTGTTTATTAATGACATAACAAACAATATTAAGTACAGCCAATGTTCCATTTTCGCCGACGATTTAAAATTGTTCAAGGCTATTAAAAATCAGGATGATGTTTTATCATTGCAAAATGACCTTGATTCCATCTATGAATGGTGCATAAGTAACAAAATGAAACTTAATCCTCGTAAGTGTACCTACATTAAATTCACAAGAAATAAATCTACTATTGCTTCTTGTTACTCTATTAATAAAGACATATTGAGTGAATCTTCATCCACTCGTGATCTTGGGCTAGTTCTTGATAACAAACTCAGATTTATAGAACATATAGATCACGTGGTAACGCGTTCATGGAAAATGTTAGGTTTTATTAAACGTGCATGTAATGACTTCAAAAATACTCAGACTCTGATAATTATCTACAATGCATTAATTCGTAGCAGTTTAGAATATGCCACAGTGATATGGAATCCTTCTTATAAAATACACGTTGACAGAATCGAGCGTATTCAAAAAAACTTCACTCGATTCATCGCTTATAAATTTCAAAACTGTCCATACTATACTGACTATAGATCTAGGCATGACATATCTCATCTCGGAATGAGTTCACTGGCAGACCGACGAAAACTATTAGACCTAATGACGCTACATAAACTTCTACATGGTAAGTTAATTTCACCCAGTTTATTGCAGCAAGTGTGCCTTAAAATCCCTTATCATATTCCTAGACACCCAATTACCAATTTATTAAATATTCCCTTCAGTAGAACCAATATTGGTAAGTTTTCACCGTTAAACAGATGTATGCGAACTTATAACAGCTTAAACAATCATGACATCGACATCTTTAGCGACCCCGAACGTGTATTCAAAAGAAAATGTAAAGACTTACTATTACCTATCTTGCCCGATTAATGATTCTAAACTATTATTTATTGCAATTTTTTTTTTTGCTAGTAGTGGTGCTTTTGCTCAATTAGTTTGATTTGTGTTTGTTTAGAGTTTATTTGTATGTTGTTTAGTTTTTTTTTCATATAATGTTGTATACACCTGTAAAGACATATCCTTTGTCTAAAAAAAATGTATTTTGTTCGTAACAATGCATATTGATATTGTCGATGGTGTATCTATCTAAATAAATAAAATAAAATAAATAAAAATAAGATAGCCAATGGCTTGCTGATAAGGACAGTCATATGAGTCTTCTTTCACGTTATTGAATTTCAGTCCAACTTCCACAGGTGTCTTTGTAGTTTTGCAATCTGTCATTTTGAACATTGACAACACTTCCTACAGATACAATCATGTTAGTTCAGGAGAAGTATATAACTTCTCCTGAACTAACATGATTGTATCTTTATCTCTAGTCATATTCAAGCCCACACATAGTTTAACCTGACCAAGATCCTTCATATTTTTTTTTTTTTGCATAACAAGTCGTTCATCTCTTTGGTATATTCTAATTAAGAGCTAAATATAATTAAGTCATCATCCCACACTTCAATGTAAATTTTCTTCATAATATTATAATAAATGCATAGATCAGTTTTTGATTGCTCAATTCCCCGTTCCTTTAGAACTTTAAATAATTTGATATTCCACGGTCCACTTGCTCTTTTGAGCTCATAAATAGATTTGAGCAAATGGCAAACTTGATTTCCTTTAGCATACATTTCTGGTTGTAGCATATATATCTCGGCATTTATATTTCCCCGTAGAAAGGCAATGACAGCGTCCATTTGATCAATGTGTAGATTTTATTGTTCTGCAACAGCAAACAAATATATAGAATAACAAATGAATAGAAGTGTATCTTACCATTGGAGAGAAAGCTTCCTGATAATCTATGCCTATCTTTTGTTCATAACCTTTGATGACAAGTCTCGCTTTGTATCGCATAATAATTCCTTGCTGGTCGGTCTTCGTCTTAAATACCCGTTTGTTTGGTAATGTCTTTTTGCCAGCAAGGAAGTCATCAAGCTGCCATGTTTCAGCTTCTATCAATGAATTGTATTCCTCGTCCATTGCTTTTTTCCCATTCATTGGCATGTGGAGATGATAAAGCTTCTTCAACGTTCTGTGGGTCTGTAATATTATTATAAAAACAGAGTAAACCCCTTTTATCTTTGTGAATTTTGTCACGAGGACTGATGGTCATGTTACTGTTCTGTTGATTTTGCTGTATTAAGTGTCTCCGAAGTCGAAAAGTGTCATCCAAATCAGCTGTATCAGTTTCATACTCGCTTGAATTTCCACTTGATTCTAGAGATACAGCCAACTGAGGGTAATGATTGATTGACTACCTTGGTTGGTCTGTGCTACTATGACCTTCCACTGGGTTATCAGCTATAGGATTAACTGAAATTGGATATTCATTTAATCCATTGACATTTTCGAAGAAAATGATATCTCTGCTTTTTCTGAACTGATGAGTCATGGCATTCATAACACGGTAACCATTTGTGTTCTCGCAGTAACGAACTAAGATCATTTTTCTTGACTTCTTGTCCCATTTTGTTCGTTTCTCTTTAGGTACATGTACCATTACCTTTGAACTGAATATTCTTACATGACTCAGTTTTGATTCCTTTCCTGTCAACGTTTTATATAGTGTAGTAGTGCCTTAAACTCTAGTCGGTGATCTATTGGCTAAATGTGCAGATGTGGCAACAGCTTCTGCCCATACAGGTTTATCTAATTTTGCATAGAATATCATGCACCTTGCCTTTTCTACTAATGTTCTATTCATACTCTCGGCTAGTCAATTTTGGTAAGGACTGTACGGAGCCGAGGTCTGATGTATGATTCCACAATTTGTCAAATATTTCTCAAAATTCAAGTTTTAATACTCCCTACCGTTATCAGTTCTTAGGACTTTAATTTTATAATTGAGTTTATTCTCTACTTTGTTTTTAAAGTCTTTAAAAACATCCAGTACATTTTGTTTATTTTTCATTCTAGAGTAATCATCAATGAAAGAAACAAAATATCTCATACCTCCATATGACAGATTTTCCATTGGTCCGCACAAGTGAGAATGTATAGCCTCCAAAGACCTTGTAGCTCTAGACCCTGTATGATTAAACGGCAATCTTGTTTGTTTCCCTTCGAGACAAGAACATTGTATATCTGTCTGCGGATCGTGTGTTGGTCTGACCCTTTCAGCACAGTCTGGCAATTTTTTGAGAGCTGAAACATTTAGATGACCCATCCGAAGATGCCATTAATTTATATTGTTTTGATTTACCTTGTTTGACACCAGGTGGGCATTTTCTTTGTTACTAAAATCGGTGTTTAGAATATATAATTTATTTATCAAAGTAGCAGAGGATAACAATTTTCCTGCACTATCTCCTATGTTGCAGCCTTTTTCATTAAATGACACTCTGTACCCATCGTTTGTGATCATACTGACTGACAATAAATTGACCTCAAATCCCGGTACATATAAGACGTTCCTTACTTTATCATGCTCATCATGTATTTTATCATGCTGTGAAATATTAATAGTGATATCGCCAACATACTCTACGGACAATGGCTCCCTATTTGCCACTGTTATTGCCTTACTGATGGCTCACGATCATTGCACAACCATTCATTATTACTGCTCATATGCATGGAAGCGCCGGAGTCAATATACCATAGTTTACTTTTTTTTGAGGATGCTGAAAAAGCTGCAATAAAAATATCTTCCTTTTTTTCTTTTCCTTTGTTTTGTGTTTACTTTTTACAAAACTTAGCAAAATTTCCATAACCATCACAGTTGTAGCATCTGGGGCCTTTCATTTTCTCTGCTGAGAACTTTGTCTTATTGCTTTCATTCCTTTTCTTCGAATTAGAATAAAAGGCATTGCTTGAATTTTCAGTTTTTACTTCCTGTAGTAATTTAGTTTTAATGAAGTTGGCACCAATTTTCAAACCAGAATTTTCTAACCCCATTATCGTTGACTTATACTCATCAGATATACCAGCTAACATAAGAGTCCCAAGCCACTCGTCATTCACTTCGTAACCAATGTTTCTAAGTTTATGTGTGGCATTAATTATCTTGCTAGTATTTAATAATTGCTAATTCTACGCTTTCGCTCGATTCGAGTGAAGTATTGATCAATTCCTTCAACAAACTTGACCCATACTTCTTTAGTGGTATTAAACTCCTGAACATGGATATAATTTTGAGTGTTAATAAATAGAATAAGTTTGGATTTCGCCCTCACATCCTCCACAGGGTCGACTGTCTCTGTACCCGGTTTTATGCAACTCTATAAGTTTTCGTGCTCCAAATAAGTTTTTAGACTGAATTTCTACGTAGAAAAATTATCTTAGTCATTCAACTTATCGATATTAAACATATTTAAGCTCAACATGATTTTATTCCTGCACGTTGTACTTAACCTCAAATCCACGTTGCCGGTAAAATTTCGGAATCACTGTTTTCAGTTTGTTTCTTATCTCTTCTGCTTTATTTGCAACCACGCTCTGCTACCATGTAGAATTTTGAGCAAATAAAGAAATATAACAATAATGTTAATAGTTTTATTTGCAACTTAATGCGAAATATAAAAAGAACGTGTACAGTGCACAGAGAAAAAGCATGTCTAAAAAAGCACAGACTAACTAAAAAGATAGTGGCTCCAATAAAGCGATGACAATAAAAAGAACTAATCAGATTGCGTTCCAATTCTATCAATCTTCATTAGAATGTTAAAAAAATGTAAACAGATCTTTATAGCACTCAAAGGACTCTATATTATATGACTTTATATTGACGTGTTGTACTATCTTTCCTGCATCTTTCCTGTTCAAAATAAGCTTTAATTTATATTCTATAGTACTTTAATGAATAATGAGATAATGGCTCAGGACCGTGCTTTGTGATATTCCTTGGGGGAGGCCTATGTTCAGAAATGGACTTGTGAAAGGCTGTAACGATGATGATGAGATAATGTTTTAACTTTCATGATTTTAATAATATTTGTAAGCCCTACTCTAGGCAGGTAGTCTTGATACTTAATTACTAGTGTAATGTTAGATCTTTAAAATCTACAACTAGCATAATAAATGACTTTTTCTATTCTATTCTAGGTGATATCAAGATTTAAAATTAGTAATACATCTAGGAAAGTTAAAAAATCATTTGCCCAATAGATATAGCTTCATTGTGAATTGAATTTTAGAAATATTAGCGTTACCATGGTATAAAAATTAGTTTCTTTATTTGGTGGTAAAATTGCAAGTGTATCGTCTGCGTACCGTTTGTAGTATTTAGTATTTATATGAGAAGTACTTCTCACTTTTTATGCAAACACAAGACCTCAAATATATCCATGAATTTCTTTAACTCTATTTATTGTGAATTGAATTAAAATAAATATTGGAGTTAAGATGGTCTAAAACTGCAGATTCTTTATTTGGTGGTAGAATTTTAAATGTATCGTCTATGTACCGCTTGTAGAATCTGGTAGATATTTACATGAGAAGTACTTCTCACTTCTTATGCAAATACAAGACCTCGAATATCTCCACGAATCTATCGGTGAAAAAGAAAAATATTTAAAATACTCATATAGAGGTGTTCAACATCCCAATGTTATAATTAACTACGGCACCTTCAGATTAAAATTATTAATTTTTGTTTCGATCTACACGATATGAACTTATAACTTATCCTAAGGAGATGGTAGCACCCACCCATCTTTTGTATTGAAGTTTGGATGTTTTTTTTTAATTTCAATACCCTCGCAAATCATCCTTGGAATCAATCAGTGTTCTTTAGCGGGGATTCGTGGCCTACGAAAAACCTAATGTAGTGATGGAGGTGATTGTGTACATGTTCACAGACTGCAAACTTCCCGGAGCGTCAATTCTTCACATCACCAATGTGTTATTTTACGCGGGTTTTCAACGGTCTTTTATTTTGTAATATGTAAGAGACCTCATTCACAATCAAAGTGACCAATTTATTTATTTATTAAAGTGTTGGGTATAAAAATACTCATATTTTATTATTGACATAAAGACACGATTTTTTCTTCGCGTCTATAGCACAGTACTTTTAGAATGATTAATTAATAATTTCTTTAAGAAATATCAAAGATTCTTAAGACAAATTTCGATGTTCACGTAATAATTACAATCAATTTTAAAGTTAATATTTAGGGTTTCGTACCTGAAAGCCTCCGCTGTCCGTCCGTCCGTCCATCCGATTGTTTGTCAGCGGGCTGTATTTCATGATCCTTAATTGATAGATAGTTGAAATTTTCACATAATTTGTATTTTTTTGCCGCTATAACAACAAATATAAATAAATTAAAAATTAAAGGGGGACCCCTACTACAAACTTGTTTGACAATGGTACGGAACCCTTCATGCACGAGTCCGACTCGCACTTGGCCGCTTATTTTTATTTCTTCGACGATCTTCTTTAGAAATGTTATTTTGGATATTGGTTACTTATTTGGCATAATATTAAACAACATAATAACAAAGACGTTCCGTTTAATTAAACTTTTTTCATAACCGCACTATCACTATTTTGCTATGATTTGTTTCTTAGTTTTCATAACGGAAGGGATGCCATCAGTCAACCTTTATACAAATACTAAACTTTGTAGAGTACTTTTCGTTTTGTATAATCCACTACAAACACTCCTAAACATTTAGCGAGTGTAAGTTATTGTTTAACATATTAGTAAATAATAATAACATCATTGTAAACTTTAACAAGTCCACTGCTAAATATATGCCTGCTCCAAGGAATTCGTTCGTTCACTGGTAACTAAGTAGTTCCCTTATCTACACGCTCATCTTTGGAAAAATCTCGAAGATTGTAGGCAAGCTAGGGAGGGCCTGCCAGCAACAAACAGTCATTTAACCAAGGTCTTATGAGATTGAACAAGTCACAGATCAGGATAGCAAGAAATGCTATTCAGGACACGACTCTTAACAAACATTTATTTACCACAGACGTTACAGACAGTCTCCTGTACAGAGCATTTATGAGGGAGGAGGAAACGGCGGCTCACGTGTTGCTGGCATGTACAGAGGTCGTTGCATACAGGTAGGTAGTTGCAATATCTCGGTACGTCGAGATAACTTTCCTAAGTTGCTCGCAACATCAAGGGACTACTGAAATTCTTTGAAGAGATTTCATGGCTCGAATAATCGTAATATGCCAGCCCACACGCAAAATATGCACTTAGATGTGGAGTTGCGAAAAATAACCCGTCGTAACCTAAACCAACTAACTACGATCGTGACACACCTCTCTCGCTTCTTTTACATCTATAAATCTACGCATACCGTGCTCGTCGGTTAAGGGTCCACTTAATTTGGCCTGTCTTCAATATATTGTAAATTTTGTCGACATACTTCCGTATAGGGCGTCCCTTGTAGACTGTCACTCACTTCTGTAACAAATTGCTTTGTCACTGTCACTGTCACACTTTAATAAAACTTGAACTCCATGGGATAATGATATATATAGTGATTACGCAACCGATAGCGTCAGTCGATCCCCTTTTTAGTTTTTAAATGAATTTGCAGTCGTAAGCGGTACCAGTCACTCTTTCCAAATAATATCGCTGTATGATGAGTGACAAGAATCGGAGACCCTGTTACTAGTAATGAGGTATTGCATCTACCCCTCAGGAGTGGTAACGTATATGCAACTGGATTCTGTATCAGGGATAGATTTAAGTGTCTATTAGCCGCAGCAACCCTTAATTAGCCCAGTTAAATCCACTGTTTTCCTTGGCATTACTCTCGATGCAGAGCATCAGTGGGGTCTCCATATATCTTAACTAGAAACCAGACTTAGCTACTACGACAAGACACGCAAATGATATGTGGTAGTGAATATTCACCGCTACTTCACGGTTAGTTGTAAGTTTACTATACGATATTTATGTATGTATATTTAGTGTAGTAGATCAATATGGGGTGAATATATTCTCAAACGCCGCCATCGTGATATTGCATCGAAAACACAACCCAAATATTTAAAAATAGGGACTGACCTCAAAAGGGACAATGTCAGCCCGAACAATGTGTATTTTTATGTAATTGTAAAGGTTACTTGTTTGAATTGATTTCAATTTGTTTACATAATTCTGTCTCATCAAGTTAAAAACGAAAGATAAACATTGGACAGTAAATATCACAAGTCATTTTAAAATAAAGTGGATTAAATACTCACTATTTATAATGTCTTTCACACCGAATATCGATCACGGCGGCCAGTCTCAATATAGTCTGCCCAGGGCAGGATTACAGAGCACAAGTGTGTGCGCAAGTATAGGTGCACTCTCTATATTCCCTTACTTTCACAGACCAACACAACTGTTAGGGAGATCAGGCGCAATACCAACGATTTTCCACATAATTGCTTCTGAAGTCAGCGACTACTTTATCGACGAATTAGAGCTCCGACTTCAGAACAGTGGTAGAGCCACGCGGCAGCTTTTGCTGTCGCATGGATGGGCCGGCTCGAACCGGGGTGGTACCACGACCTCACAGAATACCAGCGTGAAGTAGAGATTTACCTCTGCGTTTCGCTTGGTGAGTGCAGGTGGCTGGAGGCTCTTTTTACTGGAAATGAGGCATTCCATCTTAGTCCTCACGGGTGACAACTCATCTACGTTTTGATTTGTAATAGAGGATAGATGTAGATGTCTATGGGCCGCAGCAACCACTTACCATCAGGTTGACTGTGTGCTCGTTTGTCACCCTTATCCTATAAAAAAAAGAAGCAATTTTTAGTTTTTGAATTCGGTGATATCATTTTTTTAAAGTTCATTATTTTACCATTTTGAATGGTCCCGGGTAGTCGCGGGTAAGAACACCCACTACCCCATACATTCCCGTGGGTGTCGTAAAAGGCGACAGAGGGAAACTCTAGCAGAAGATGGACAGCAGCATTTTACTGATAACCGCAAAAAGAAATAAAAAACTGCGATTGACAACCCGCTCCCCAGGCGTGGCAACTATGCCAATGTGGGGTATATGATGATGAAAGTTACGAAGAGATGGCGCCCAGTCCCCGGTGGTCTCGTTTTTTCTGGCTACGGTGGCGACCATGGTAACGGCGGGGCAGGGGGTGCTAAGAATCTCCGGTGGATGTTCGGTTGCCACCTACGACGACTCGACCTGGCAACTTATAAGGCACGCACCCTGAAGACTGGCGAGAAGATCCTGGAGCTGGAAGAAGAGATAGACAAGTTGCGCTGGAATATTATAAGACTATCCGAAGTCCGAAGAGAGGGGGAGGACACGGTAATCCTCGAATCCGGCAACTTGTTCTATCACCGGGAGGGTGACCATCTGTCCCAAGGAGGTGTCGGATTTATCGTCCACAAGTCTCTCGTTAACAACTTTGTAAAGACTCGTCGACACACTCCCAGTGTGTCGACGAGGGTTGCGTACGTTATACTCAGAATCACCAAACGGTATTCGCTGAAGGTCATACAGGTTTACGCTCCAACCTCGGCACACCCCGATGAGGAGATGGAAAAAATGTATGTATAATGTATGTAGGATATCTCTAGAGCCATGAATTACTCCAAAATCCACTATACGGTGTTAATGGGAGACTTTAACGAAAAACTAGGAGAGAACGGTGAGCTAAAAATAATGAAATAGGGCAACCGAACCCAAAAGGCTAGTAGCTGGCCGACTTCATGGCACAATTTTTGGGAAGCCCATAAAAAGGAAGTTTTTAAAGAAGCGCTTTGTGCCAGAACCGATCGAAGGCATTTGCTATGTCCAAACTAACAGCCAATGCCTCCCCCTTGGACTCGATTGCTTGCGCCCATCTATGTGTTAGGTAAAGAATAAGATCACCAGCTGAATTTATCTCATCGAGTTTGAAGTTTAATTCAAGTATTAACAATTAAAATTATAAAATTCAGTTATATAACAGAATTAATTAAATCCTAAACGTGATAACTAGTCCTTATAACCTTTTCAAACTCTTGAGTAGCTAAGCTAACAAAGAAAGACTTTAAAGTTTCACGCATTAGAACCAAACGGTTTGCTTCGTCTTTTGTAATGCGTACAGCAAAGGAGTGGAATAATTTGCCGGCGTCTATCTTTCCGTCCGAATACAATCTAGGCGTCTTCAAGGCAAGAGTGAATAGACTTTTGTAACGATAAGACAGTGCGATTTACCATCTAAGGCTGCATCACCACTTACCACCAGGTGGGATTGTGGTCAAGCACTGGCTTATAATAAGTAAAAAAAAAAAGTATAATTTATGTTTTTAGTGCAGAGTAACGGTTACCTAACTTTGCTCTACAACAAACTTTGAGCCTTCTTTAAAGCACATTTAAGTTCTAACAAAAACATCATAGTTTAACTAGCTGGACGACGTTGATTGCCGTTGTTTTGTCTATTCCGGTAGGTGGCGTGATGTTTTTCACTTTGAATTCACTCCAGACTTCACAATGTATATATAAATTGTATTAATAACTCGACCACAATGTCACATGTCACAGCACTACCGGCACTAAACCAACATATTATATTGTGAATATGTGCCATTCTGGACCATAAATATAGACATTGTTAACAAATTAACTACAGCGTTAGGTGTATCGGATACTATATAGCTTTGAACAACCGTCTCAAAAGAATGTCTCAATGTGACATGTGATGTCTCGGTCAAGCCGTTAAGTTAAGCGATAACTACGTACTACGTACATATACTCGTAATAAAGATTAGAAGTTTGTTTTGCCTTTTTATCGACTTATTTTTCTTCTCACAACATTATTATTTTATCGTATAAGTTCAACTTAAAAAAGCCTTCAAGCCGTACATGAACAATAGTGTTCCGATCCATCAGCCTCGCCTACTTTATCAAATTGTGTTTCAGGAGTTACTTTCTTTCCTTACCCCGTGTTTTATAAAAATAAGATTTATTTCTGTATGACCATGATTAATGTAAAATTTGTTGAGGTTGTTAAAGATTTTGTAGAATAATCTGAAGAAAAATTTATACGTATTAGTTAAAAAAATATTAGTTCTCAGAGTTACGGCCTATATACGTCCAACAGTCGGGTACAGGCCTCCTCATATTTGTGATAGAGTTTTTTGGGCAAGCAAAAGTCCGCCTCGTTGCCCTAATGCCTGTTGGCTAAAATATTTAAACTTGCATGTTTGAGAAATAAGAAAAATATTTATTTTTCTTATTTCTCAGACATGCAGGTTCCCTCTCAATTCTTTCCTTCAGTAATTCAATTCTTTCCTTCAGTAGTAAATCAGCACTTAAAATTGCTATTATCGATTTACTAGGTGCTGGTGGAGATCGAACCCGGGTTGCTCTCGTACCGTATACTGTGCGATAAGCACTTAACTTCTGAGCTAATATGGTTCTATATATTTATAATGTAAATAACAAAAACATTATAATAAAAAATATCTAGCTTTGGCAGATAGATATTTAAGGTAAATTTGAAACAATGAAATTGAGTTAACCATGTATAATACATAAAGTAAAATATTTAAGTTATTTACATTTAATTGTTTGGTTCTTCAAAACATTGTACAAACTATAAATTGGTAAAAGTTGAATACCTAAATAAATAGAAAAGTAAGTAAGTATTAACCATCTTATCGTTTTCGCCGGTGGAAATCGAACCCTGGTTGCTCCCGTACTGTGAAATTTGCAACGAGTGCTTAGTCCCTGAGCTACCACGACTTTATTTAATATTACTAATACTAGAAGGAAGAGATATCTAATAAGAAAGAAAGAACTAATAGCACGTGGTAGAGCCATGCTGTAGCTATATTAGTAGTATAGTTGTGGCACGAATTGGTCGGCTCGACCGGGGAAGGAACATGATCTAACAGAGTACCAGCTTAAAATAGTAGTTTGAAACTGCTGTGTTTCGTATAGTGAGTATAGAGTACCGGAGACCTTTTTACTGGAAAAGAGGCATTCCATCTTAGTCCTCACGGGTGACAACGCATCTGTATTTTGATTCGCAAAGGAGGATAGATGTAGATGTGTATGGGCCACAGCAACCACTTATCATCAGGCGGACTGTGTGCTCAATTATCACTCTATCCTATAAAAAAAATATTACTCATAATATCTAATAATATTCATAATAAGATATAAATCCAGAAAATTAATTCAAGTGGTGACACACAATGTAAATTTGTATTAGACATACAAATAAATTTCTATGTCTAATTCATTCAAAGTTGAAGAACTTAGTTGATTGAAGTATTAGTATGATTTCTTATGTTTACGCGAATGATAGACATTGAGTAAAATTAATTTTAGTTATTTTGTCGCGTTTAATTTAACTTATTAATCATATTTTTAATTTGCAACGTTTCGGGGATTAAAATAAGTTTAATTACACGCGATAAAATCCAAAAAATGTATCAGCGAACTTGTTTCGATTTATGATGTTGAAGCATCGAGTCAAACGACAATATACCGCTGGTATGCCGAGTTCCGACGCGGTCGTGTGTCGCTCAGCACTGTTTCTTCTGCAGGTCGACTAAGAACAGCGGTCACGCCTGAAAACATCGCAGCTGTGCGAACTATTATATTATATGATCTTCATGTGAAATACGAGCAAATTCGGGCTGTTATCAGTATCGGAATGACTGCTGTTCGCGCAAAAGCGTTAATGTCAAGCATCGACTTTAGATGGCACTCGGCTCGGCCGATACGGGATGAAGTTCGTGCGTGTTGAACGTCCGAGCTTGCTGAACGGTGGGAGTCGAGAGCGTCCTAGAAAAATTAGGAGTCCATTTCCTCGCGTCGAGAGATAAACACGCGTTCTTTGTCGGGAAGAAGGAGGCGGAATATGATAGGCGCGTATAGTAAATATACCACTGGGAATGGTAACGCGCATTCCTGTTTTGTTAGCTTCATCCCGGGACTTAGGGTCTAATTCAGAATCTGTATACGTGGATTCGACCGTATTAGTTACTAGTGCGGTATTTGATATTCTAGAAATAACGGTGACCTTTGATCCGTACGTTCTGTGTTCATTCGCGAGTCAAGCGTTATAACAAACGAGAGTTAGTGCCTTCTGTAAGGTAGTTAATCGTACGACAGAGTTAAAGAACTGTCATCGTAGAAAACGAAGAAAGTGACTGCGGAAGGAGACCGTAGTTTGGAGAGGTGCTGAGGGCCGAACTGCTGCAGAGGGAACGGTCTAATAAGGTCAATAACACTACCAGCCACACCCAAATACACATCACTGACCCTTACTTTCCTAGCACTATAGATCCACACGCGACCTGGCCGAATCCTGAGGTACCAGTCGCCTTGGATAGAGGTAAGTAAGCTCTGTTCAATAAATGTAACGCTCCTCCCTGATCATTTAATGTAATCAGAACCTTAACCCTTGGCGTTAGGACGCCCGACCAGCATCTGCCTGTAGCTTCTCCGTCTATGGGCCGCGGAGGATTCTACTCCTGGGATAGGCAGCTGTTGGCCGTAACAACTGCAATTCAGTCGATTTTATATAATGAGCTGTTTGTAAGAAAGCTAGTTTCCCGCTGGATTCCCCACAATTTGCCCAAAGAGCAAAAGGCGGCTCGTGTAGATTGGTGCTGGAATACTCTGCAACGCTTCAACAGAGGGAAGTCAAATGCCGTTTATTATATCGTATCACGTGACCAATCATGGATTTATTTATATGAACCAGAAAGAAAAGATCAGTCAGCTGTTTGGGTCTTCGAATACGAGGTCAAACCAACGAAAGTGGTTCGCTCCCGTAGCGTGTCAAAGAAAATGGTCGCTACGTTTGTCTCGAAAAAGGGGCATGTTGCTACAATTCCTTTACAGGAAGGCACTTTAAAGGAAGCAGGACAGTTAATGCTGAGTGGTATATCACGGTTTGTTTGCCAGAAATGATAGCCGAACTCCGAAAAAATAACCTGAAACGTCGCATCATCTTACATCACGATAATGCGAGCTCCCATGCGGTTCGGAAGACAAATGATTTTTTGAAGCAGGAAAACGTTGACCTGATGAGCCATCCTTAGTACATTCCTGACCTGAGCCCAAAGTGTTTCTTTGCATTCCCTAGAATGAAAGATTTATTATGCGGTCATCGGTTTGAAGACCCCGAAGCAGCTGTAAAAGCATACAAATAACCATTTTGTCAACATCAACTTCAGACTGGAATTACTGTATTAATTATTAGTTTGCGCGAATGGAAAAGTACATTATGTTGAACGAATAATACTTCGAAAAACAATGAAATACAATTTAGCTATACCGTGCATGTGGTTTTTCTTATTCCCGATCATTTCAATGTGCCCTGTATGCTGATAGCGACATTAACATTATAGAAGAGAGAGTGTAGGATGATTTTATTAGTATAGTGGAGAGCGGGGCTGAAAGTGCCGGGGGTAATTTGTTCCGATACAAATATCTAATAAACAGAAAGAGATAGTTATATGTTTGTATTATGTCCCGCCTTCTGGTCATCAAGCGCATATGTGGCAGCTGGCAACGGCAGCCATTTTCGTTGCGCTAGAGACGCGAATCTACCGGCAGTGTGTATATAATGATCTTCCAGCACCACGTGAGTAAACATTTTTTCGTTTATACTTTTTGGTTTCAGGTAAATATTTTTAGTGTTATGAATATGGGAGTTTTTCTAATGTGTTTGTAATTTATCTACAAATATTAATTTAGGCAATTTTAAAACTTTGTACAGAATGTTTTTGGCATATGATTAAAAGTTAATGTTTGTGAAACGGAGTAAAAAGTGCCTTTCAATCGGGGTCAATTGTGCCGCGGCACAACCAACCCCCAACTAACCGTTAATAACCTTTATTGTTTTGTTTGGTAGGATGAGAACGTACAAGAGAAAAACACAAAGAGCGAACTACTTCCCAGGATCTTCTACAAAGGGATGCGGTCATTAAGGATGGGCGCAAATAAAAAACCGTTGCACATGAATGAGAAAGGGGAATGCCCACCGTTCATAGACACTTAGGCCATGGGTGCCCACATATAAAAGCATATGGAAATGATAATATGCAATTAAAAAAATGAAATGGTTAAGGAATTGATTTGGAATAGTCCGGATTTTTAAGATATAAACGTTTTTATTTTCACAAGAACAGTTTTTTAATAAGAAATGATTTCGTATTTTCGTGACATTTAAACCAAAATTCACACAGCGTAAACGTTCTTTTGAATGTCACTGAGGGCTGGGAAGAACCCTGGCCGATGTGCAAGCTGAGGTTATCGTTAACAGTAGATATCAAGTCCGTGTTAATAGGGTGAAAAGAATTATTGGAGTCCATTTAGAAAGCTAATTCGTTGCTTAGATAACAAATCCGCGAGGAAACAAACAAAATAACACAAATGCAAAGGAATTCGACTTTTGGCCATTTAGTTTTGATAATTAATAAATACATGGGCCTAGCTTTCATATCCGATGTGGCCATTTAACAGTCATAAAATCGATAAATCGCAAACGATTTTATTATTTGATTTATGAATTCATAAAAAAGAATAATTTTTAATACGCTTTAAGATGTGCACGCCTTTTAAAATAATTTCATTTGTATATTTAACAACAGATAAGAATAACAGTTAAATTGTGCTCTAGCGTTTTTGTAATGTACTTAAGAATTCATGGTAAGTCAAGAAGCAATTTGCTTGTTTAATTATAATAACATCGTAATAATTACCGAAAAATAATATTAGCATTATAATAATGACACCATAAAAATTCGATTGAAAAAAGCAGCATCAATTTTTTTAACAAGATTTGTAATTGGCCACACTTATTATTTTATCCCCAAACTAATGAAAAGTACGAAACCAAATTCGTAGAAACCAAACTAAATTCGTTAGTACGGAACTGATTACGTAAGTACTAAAATAATATCGTAAGTTCGAATCCAAATTCGTAAGAAAGAAACTAAATTAGCGAGTACGAAACGAATTTCGTAAGTACGAAATGAAATTCGTGAGAACAAAACAAAATTCGTAAATACAAAACGAATTTCATTAGTACAAAACTAATTTCCTAGGTAAAAAACAAAATTCGTAAGAATAAAAGTAAATTCGTAAGAACGAAACTAATTTCGTATGTTTTAAACTAAATTCGTAAGTACGAAACTAATGTCGTAAGAATGAAATGAATTTCGTAAAAAAGAAACTAATATCGTAAGTACGAAACTAAACTCGTAGGAACCAAACTAAATTAGTTTTTGCGAAACGAATTTCGAAAGTACGAAACCAATTTCGTAAGTGCGAAACTAATTTCGTAAGTTCGAAACTAATTTTGTAACTACTAAACTAATATAGTATGTACGAAACGAATATCGTAAGTACTGATATAATTTCGTAAGTACGATATTAAATTTATAAAAAGGCCAGTATTCAAATTCTAAAAAAGGCTTAATTGTAACTCAATCCGAAATATTCTATTCCCAATCATTCAGTGTACCCTAGTAGGCACGTGTCATCGGCGTAAATACAAGTTAAATTTTTTTACAACGTTGTTAATTTAAGAAAAAATCTAGTACAGTAATACTTTAGTTTACTAATTTCCTCTGTAAGTATTGTTATATTAATATTGTACCTAAAATTCAAATAGCTAAGCTTATTAAATGAGTTATTTATATTTTAAGTTCTTTATAATATTTCGAAACTCGATATTCCTATGAAATAGTTGCCATTCCACGTTCTTGTTTCAATTATAGCTATTTAACCGCAAGTTATGTACATTTTATTATAATGTAAATTATCTTGAGCATTCTTTCAACGGTTCTTTACTGAACAAAACAATTTTTTCGGATTTTATCGCGTGTAATTAAACTTATTTTAATCCCCGAAACGTTGCAAATTAAAAATATGATTAATAAGTTAAATTAAACGCGACAAAATAACTAAAATTAATTTTACTCAATGTCTATCATTCGCGTAAACATAAGAAATCATACTAATACTTCAATCAACTAAGGTCTTCAACTTTGAATGAATTAGACATAGAAATTTATTTGTATGTCTAATACAAATTTACATTGTGTGTCACCACTTGAATTAATTTTCTGGATTTATATCTTATTATGAGTATTATTAGATATAATGAGTAATATTTTTTTTTATAGGATAGAGTGACAATTGAGCACACAGTCCACCTGATGGTAAGTGGTTGCTGTGGCCCATACACATCTACATCTATCCTCCTTTGCGAATCAAAATACAGATGCGTTGTCACCCGTGAGGACTAAGATGGAATGCCTCTTTTCCAGTAAAAAGGTCTCCGGTACTCTATACTCACTATACGAAACACAGCAGTTTCAACCTACTATTTTAAGCTGGTACTCTGTTAGATCATGTTCCTTCCCCGGTCGAGCCGACCAATTCGTGCCACAACTATACTACTAATATAGCTACAGCATGGCTCTACCACGTGCTATTAGTTCTTTCTTTCTTATTAGATATCTCTTCCTTCTAGTATTAGTAATATTAAATAAAGTCGTGGTAGCTCAGGGACTAAGCACTCGTTGCAAATTTCACAGTACGGGAGCAACCAGGGTTCGATTTCCACCGGCGAAAACGATAAGATGGTTAATACTTACTTACTTTTCTATTTATTTAGGTATTCAACTTTTACCAATTTATAGTTTGTACAATGTTTTGAAGAACCAAACAATTAAATGTAAATAACTTAAATATTTTACTTTTTGTATTATACATGGTTAACTCAATTTCATTGTTTCAAATTTACCTTAAATATCTATCTGCCAAAGCTAGATATTTTTTATTATAATGTTTTTGTTATTAACATTATAAATGAACCAATAAATATAGAACCATATTAGCTCAGAAGTTAAGTGCTTGTCGCACAGTATACGGTACGAGAGCAACCCGGGTTCGATCTCCACCAGCACCTAGCACCGATAATAGCAATTTTAAGTGCCGATTTACTAGTGAAGGAAAGAATTGAGAGGGAACCTGCATGTCTGAGAAATAAGAAAAATAAATATTTTTCTTATTTCTCAAACATGCAAGTTTAAATATTTTAGCCAACAGGCATTAGGGCAACGAGGCGGACTTTTGCTTGCCCAAAAAACTCTATCACAAATATGAGGAGGCCTGTACCCGACTGTTGGACGTATATAGGCCGTAACTCTGAGAACTAATATTTTTTTACGTGTAAAATTTTCTTCAGATTTCTTTAGACAGACAAAAATCTTTAACAACCTCAACAAATTTAACATTAATCATGATCATATAGAAATAAATCTTATTTTTATAAAACACGGGGTAAGGAAAGAAAGTAACTCCTGAAACACAATTTGATAAAGTAGGCGAGGCTGATGGATCGGAACACTATTGTTCATGTACGGCTTGAAGGCTTTTTTTAGTTGAACTTATACGATAAAATAATAATGTTGTGAGAAGAAAAATAAGTCGATAAAAAGGCAAAACAAACTTCTAATCTTTATTACGAGTATATGTACGTAGTACGTAGTTATCGCTTAACTTAACGGCTTTTTTTTATAGGATAAGGGTGACAAACGAGCACACAGTCCACCTGATGGTAAGTGGTTGCTGCGGCCCATAGATATCTACATCTATCCTCTATTACAATTCAAAATGTAGATGCGTTGTCACCCGTGAGGACTAAGATGGAATGCCTCATTTCCAGTAAAAAGGGCCTCCGGCCACCTGCAATCACCAAGCAAAACGCAGAGGTAAACCTCTATTTCACGCTGGTATTCTGTGAGGTCGTGGTACCACCCCGGTTCGAGCTGGCCCATCCGTGCGACAGTAAAAGCTACCGCTTGGCTCTACCACTGTTAAATCACTTGCTTGCTTGGCTTGACCGATACATCACATGTCACATTGAAACATTTTTTTAAGATGGTTGTGCATAGCTATATAGTATCCGATACACCTAGCGCTGTAGTTGATTTGTTAACAAAGTCTATATTTATGGTCCAGAATGACCCATATTCATAATATAATATGAATGGTTAGTGCCGGTTGCGCTGTAATATGTGACATTGTTGTCGAGTTGTTAATACAATTTATATATACATTGTGAAGTCTGGAGTGAATTCAAAGTGAAAAACATCACGCCACCTCCCGGCAAAGGCAAAACAACGTCTACCAAACCAGCTAGTTAAACTATGATGTTTTTGTTAGAACTAAAATGTGCTTGAAGGCTCAGGTAACAGCTACTCTGCACCAGAAATAGAAAATTTACGTTAAAGTCTCTCTTTGTAAGCTAAGCTACTTAAGAGTTTTAAAAGGTTTTAGGACTAGTTATCAACGTTTACGATTTAATTATCTCTGTTATATAACTGAATTTTACAATTTTAATTGTTAATACTTAAATTAAAACTGCAAACTTGATGAGATAAATTCAGCTGGTGATCTTATTCTTTACCTTACATATAGATTGGCGCAGGCGATCGAGTCCAAGTCCAAGCAAATGCTTTCGATCGGTTCTGGCACAAAGCGCTTCTTTAAAAGCTTCCTTCCTATGGGCTTCCCAAAAAATTGTGCCATGTAGTCGGCCAGCTACTAGCCATTTGGGTACCTTTGCCCTATTTCATTACTTTTAGCTCACCGTACTCTCCTGTACCTAGTTTTTCGATAAAGTCTCGGAATTCCTTGGAGCAGGCATATATTTAGCAGTGGACTTGTGAAAGTTTACAATGATGTTATTATTATTTACTAATATGTTAAACAATAAGTTACACTCGCTAAATGTTTAGGAGTGTTTGTAGTGGATTATTAAATACGGAAAGTACTCTACAAAGTTAAGTATTTGTATAAAGGTTGACTGATGGCATCCCTTCCGTTATGGAAATTAAGAAACAAATCATACCAGAATAGTGATAGTGCGGTTATGAGAAAAGTTTGATTAAACGGAACGTCTTTGTTATTATGTTGTTTAATATTATGCCAAATAAGTAACCAATATCGAAAATAACATTTATAAAGAAGATCGTCGATATGTCAACGCCAAGGATTCCGATGCTAGCTGAGGCAGGAAGGGAAGTGCCTTGAAACTGAGGAGATACGACAAAGGGTCCTTTTTAGCGGTAAACACTCCAACTTCTGTCTTCTGGGGATTGAATTAGACTAGATTTAGTCGCTTCCAATACGAGACTTTGTTAAGCAAAGACTCGACTTCAGACACAAGTTTGTCCCGGTACTCGGCGACGTTTTCCCGAGAAATATTGGCACGGCATTGATCAAGGTGCTGTCGTCCGCATAGGAATGAATGCTACCAGTAAACAACATATCATTGATATGCAGGAGAAACAGCGTTGGTGATAGCACGCAGCCTTGTGGAACACCAGCGTTGATAGGCTTGAAATCAGAGCATGCACCGTCTACTACGACCTTGATGCTCCGATCAGCAAGGAAACTGGTGATCTATTTGCACAATTTCTCGGGAAGCCCATAGGAAGGAAGCTCCAATGGAAGCGTTTTGTGCCAGACCCGATCGAAGGCCTCGCTATGTCCAAACTAACGGCCAATGCCTCCCCCTTGGATTCTACTGCCTTCGCCCATCTATGAGTCAGATAGACTAGAAGATCACCAGTTGATCGACCTCGACGAAAACCATACTGGCGGTCACTAATCAGCTGGTGATCCTCAAGGTACTTTATGAGCTGGCAGTTTATAATGGATTCCATTATTTTGGAGAACAAGGAGGTGATGGCGATAGGCCTGTAGTTGGACGGGTCTGAGCGGTGTAGTGTTATGGTACTTACATATCATTTTACACTGTTTTAAATTTATTTTTCCATTCTGTTTTTGATTTTCTGCATTCATATTTTGCATCACCTTTATTTCTATAGGATCCTGTAACGTTTTTTGGACCATAATAGCACAATAACAGGTCATTTTCACTTCGTATTTTCACGCTTTTTAAATCGGTGTCAATAGAGTCTACCTTTTTTTGATCTTTTAATTAGTTCTCCGTAACTCTGCAATTTCGGGTTTCGTGCGCGCTGTTGCGCTACCTTTTTTCCTATATCAATAATATCTCATTTCTTACTTAAATCTTGCCGTTTCTCAATTACAAGCCTAAAACCAAAAATTGAAATGTTTTGACATCGTTGTTTATTTGGTTGTCATGGCAATTTTTATTCAAATTCGTTACCGGTCTGATGTTTTTATTTCAATATTTCCACATAAATACTCTTTTGCTCTGGGCCATTTACAAAAATTTGCTTTTAACTTAAATAATTTTCCGTTCTCTCTAAAAGGGTATAAAAGCCGAATCATTGGTCAATACAGCAAGTCTCGCTTCAGCTTCCAAACTTGAAGCATCTCCTAAAGGCCTTATCCCGGGGCCGCACTGCCCCGGGATCCTGCAGGCCAGGCGCATCCCGCAGGCCAGGCGCATCCCGCAGGCCAGGCGCATCCTGCAAGCTTCGGTCTTCACCTGAAGTCGTCGCCTAGTCTACTCCAAGCGCGGGGCCACACTGCTCCGGGATCCTTCAAGCCTCTGTCTTCACCTGAAGTCGTCGCCTAGCCTACTCCAAGCACGGGGCCGCACTGCCCCGGGATCCTGCAAGCCTCGGTCTTCACCTGAAGTTGCCGCCTAGTCTACTCCAAGCGCGGGGCCGCCCTGCTCCGGGATCCTGCAAGCCTCTGTCTTCACCTGAAGTCGTGGGCGTAGCCTACTCCAAGCACGGGGCCGCACTTCTACGGGATCCTGCAAGCCTCTGTCTTCACCCGAAGTCGTCGCCTAGCCTACTCCAAGTGCGGGGCCGCACTACTCCGGGATCCTGCAAGCCTTTACCTTCATCTGGAGTCGTCGCCTGCGCCTTCACCTACTACTGCCCGTGCTATCTTTAGCCACTGTGCGTGCTTGCTCCAGGCGCTGCGAGACTCCAAGCTCAGCGTGTGCCTACTCCTACTCCAAGCGCAGCGTGTGCCACTTTGACCTTCAGGCTCCGCTTCAATATTCATCGATCTTTATTTTCTATTTAATTGTAATTCACGTCACCATCACCATCATACTTCATACTTCATTTTTTTATGTAAAATTGTTTTTGAAAGCTGAAACGAGACGAATCATAAATTTTCTTAACTTTTATTAACTGATAATTTGTATATATGTATCACCATCATTTTCACCTTATTATTTTTATTTCTTTTAATTTGTTTGTTTGTCTGTTGATCCAGTGTTCTTCAACACATCTTGCTTTAAGACCTCGAATTTTGGTTGGATTAATCTTCACTTTTTATTTTTGTTTCAGACACATCTCGTTGGTGATGTTGCATAAGTCATAGCGACTAATGCTTGCTTAAGATTAAGTTCTTTATCTTTATCTTCACTTGGGAGCGGCTAACTACTCCCTTAATTTTCTTTATTTTTATCTTCACTTGGGAGCGGCTGACTACTCCCTTAATTTAATTTTTTTTCTCCACGCAGGAGCGGATGACAACTCCTTAAATAAGCCTGAATGTCCTTTCGAAAACACACTTTTAGAGTGGTGTCTCTTCGACTAATTTTTTTTTCCACGCAAGAGCTGATGACTACTCCTTAAATAAGCCTGAATGTCCTTTCGAAAACACACTTTTAGAGTGGTGTCTCTTCGACTATTTTTTTTTTCCACGCAGGAGCGGATGACTACTCCTTAAATAAGCCTGAATGTCCTTTCGAAAACACACTTTTAGAGTGGTAGTAATTGAATGTGAACTCCACCCTTACCTGAATGCAGATGATGAATGTAAGAGATAGTATAAACAATAAAAACAAAAAAAACATTTACTTCTAAAACATTCTCCGGAAACAGTCGCAAGGTATTTAATGAATGGGCGACAGTGGGAATTCATAAAAGCAGACGAAGGTTATATGACCTTTACCATGAAAGATCATATAATCCTTCTGATGCTTTTAAAGAATATGTCAAATATTATTCTAAAATGTTCAAAAAGTTTGCTCCACAGCCAAATCGTTACATATTAGCAACAAAATTAAGATGGCTAAGAATAAAATTAAAATGACGTGGAGTATAATTAATAGCGAAACCGGTAATGAAAAAGCTCGTAACGCAAACTATCAATTAAAAATTAACAATGAATTGACTAAATCAAATCAAGAAGTCGCAGCGGTGTTTGAGAAATATTTCACTGATATTCCTATTTTGACAACAGAGTCTTTGAATTCTTCTCCAACTGTCGCCGAGTCATTACTCAAACAGAATGTTAATATCTGTTTAAAAAAATTTAGATTTGAAAAAATATTACCGCAAGATATTGTAAAATACTTCAAAACCATTGATGTAAAGAAAACCGCACATTTGTGGGGGATTTCCGTGACAGTTATTGCATCCATAATAGATTTAATTGCACCTCATCTTGCTATTATTTTTAATACTTGTATCGATTCTGGTGTGTTTCCTGATTTAATGAAGTATAGTAAAGTAATGCCTATTTTTAAATCTGGTAGTACATTGGACCACGCTAATTTTAGACCTATTTCTGTACTACCAACTCTCAGTAAAATTTTTGAAAGAATTATTTTGGATCAATTGTTAATTTTTTTTAATACAAATAAATTACTTCATAAAAACCAATTTGGATTTACAAGGGGTCGCTCGACGTCTGACACCGGCGTTGAGCTTATGAAATATATTTTTAATGCCTTGGAGAATTCACAGGATGCCTTAGGTGTTTTCTGTGATCTTTCCAAGGCTTTCGATTGTGTTCATCATGAAACATTAATCAGGAAACTACAACATTACGGTGTAAAAAATTTGGCGCTTAGACTTATTACTTCATATTTAAGTAACAGAACTCAAAAAGTCGTGATAAATGGTAAAGGTTGCTCCGAATCGGTAGTATCAATGGGCGGTCCTCAGGGCTCGATTCTTGGCCCATTCCTGTTTTTAATCTATATTAATGACTTACCTTATCTTGTAGGGGACAATCACGATATAGTATTATTTGCTGACGATACCTCTTTAATTTTGCAAACTCAAACAGCAGTTAATTAATTATGACGATGTAAATAATGCTCTATCGAGATTGGTACATTGGTTTAACGCCAACAATATGCTCTTGAACGGCAATAAGACAAAGTGTATTAAATTTACAATACCTAATGTAAAACATTCGAATACCAATGTGCTATTAAATGGGGAGGAGTTGAGTCTTGTGGATACCACTGTTTTTCTCGGTATTACTATTGACGCGAAACTTCAATGGGGCCCCCATATATCTAAATTAGCCAGCACACTTAGTTCTGCAGCATATGCTGTAAGAAAGATTAGAAGTCTCACAGATGTTGATACAGCTAGATTAGTGTATTTTAGTTACTTTCATAGCGTAATGTCTTATGGAATTTTGCTATGGGGTAATGCGACTGATATTGAAGCTATATTTGTTTTGCAAAAGAGAGCCGTTCGGGCGATTTATAACCTAAATTGTAAAGAGTCCCTCAGACAAAAATTTTAAAAAATAAACATATTAACTTTGGCATCGCAATATATTTATGAAAATCTAATGTATGTACATAAAAACATAAATAGCTTTAATAAGAATAAGGATGTGCATTCTTTAAACACTAGGAACAAACATAAGCTTGTAATACCAGTTACTAGACTCCACAGAATCAGCAATTCATTTATGGGGCAATGTATACGCTTTTACAACAAAATCCCAGAACATATTCAAAGTTTATCAATAAACAAGTTTAAAAGTTTTATTAAAGAAAAACTGTACAAAAAGGGTTATTATAATATCAAGGAATACATGAATAAAAATAACCCCTGTGAATAAGGTGATCGCCACCATGCTGGTTCTATTAAAAATCATTTAAAAATTGTATAAATGAAATTATTCTTAAGTGAAATGTTTGAAAAAAAAATGTCCCGCTGGGTTTCTTGCTGGTTCTTCCCAGGACAGAGGTATTTTCCGAACCAGTGGTAAATAAAAAATGACTTTCAATAAGAATTATGTAATAATCAATATTGAATAAAAATTATTCTATTCTATTCTATTCTATATCTGATTTTGCCTGTTGATGTCTGTTTCTGCAAAGCTGTGTTTTTATGGTTTATTTTAGAATATACATGTCAAAATTTTTGCTGAGTCAAAAATTTTCCAGGGTCGGGGGGAAAATGTAGTGTTATGGTACTTACATATAATAATAATAATAATAAAATATTTATTCATTGACCAAAAGAAATAAAATATTTAAAAGTTAAACTAATACAAAAATGATATTTTTAGAAGGACAATGAAAGGGTTCTGACTCAGCATTTGTTGCAGAGAATCTACAACGCTGTTATTCTGTCAGCACCAATATACCTATATATATATCATTTTACACTGTTCATCGTTGTTTATTTGGTTGTCATGGCAATTTTTATTCAAATTCGTTACCGGTCTGATGTTTTTATTTCAATATTTCCACATAAATACTCTTTTGCTCTGGGCCATTTACAAAAATTTGCTTTTAATTTAAATAATTTTCCGTTCTCTCTAAAAAGGTATAAAAGCCGAATCATTGGTCAATACAGCAAGTCTCGCTTCAGCTTCCAAACTTGAAACATCTCCTAAAGGCCTTATCCCGGGGCCGCACTGCCCCGGGATCCTGCAGGCCAGGCGCATCCCGCAGCCAAGGGGCATCGTGCAGGTCAGTCGCATCCTGCAAGCCTCGGTCTTCACCTGAAGTCGTCGCCTAGTCTACCCCAAACGCGGGGCCACACTGCTCCGGGATCCTGCAAGCCTCTGTCTTCACCTGAAGTCGTCGCCTAGCCTACTCCAAGCGCGGGGCCGCACTGCCCCGGGATCCTGCAAGCCTTGGTCTTCACCTGAAGTTGTTGCCTAGTCTACTCCAAGCGCGGGGCCGCACTGCTCGGGGATCCTGCAAGCCTTTACCTTCATCTAGAGTCGTCGCCTGCGCCTTCACTTATTAGTGCCCGTGCTATCTTTAGCCACTGTGCGTGCTTGCTCCAGGCGCTGCGAGACTTCAAGCTCAGCGTATGCCTACTCCTACTCCAAGCGCAGCGTGTGCCACTTTGACCTTCAGGCTCCGCTTCAATATCCATCTATCTTTATTTTCTATTTAATTGTACATTCACGTCACCCATCACCATCATCATACTTCATTTTTTATATAAAATTGTAAATATCTTTTTTAAATTTTAAATATATTATTTTCTTGTTCTATTCTTGTTGTTTTCGTTGTTGTTAGGTTAGGTTCTTTTTTTTATTGTCGCTTCACGACAGCGGTCACCTTTTTTAGGGATCGGGTGGACCACATCTGTCTTTCATAAATTCGGGACTACGCCTTGGAAATAGGTGTACTGGAAAAGATGCGTCGAAACCGGTGCTAACTCCGGAGCACACGTCTTCAGCACAATGTGGGGACTCCATCGGGCTCACTCGACTTGCTGACGTCTAGGGAGAAGAGTGCTTTACGAACCGAGCGCTGTGTAAATCGCACATCCGGCATGGAGCACTCATACCGAGGGATGGTCGGCGGTGTATTCCCTCCGTCATCTAGAGTCGAGTTGGACGCAAAAAGAGAGCTTAAAAGATCGGCTTTTTCCTTTGCCGCATGGGCCAGTGAGTCTATTACTTTGCCTTGGCATATGGTCTAACACAACTGGTTACTATGTGCAGAAATGGAGGAGGTGGCTGACAGAAGTTCCCTTGGACAGTCTTGGCGAGAGACCAGAATGCACGGGTTCCCGAAGGAAGGCGAACTAGCTTCTCGCCAATTCTGCCGATATGCTCAGACTTTAGAGGCGGAATTATACTTCTTTTAAAGTGCGCTGGTATTTACATCTCGAGACGTTGATGCGTCAGCCCAGGCCCGGTGGCACTCCTGCTTAAAGCGTGATGCTATTTTACAGGAGCGATCAAACCATAGCTTGGATCTGCCTCCTATGGGCACCACAGAGGATGGAATAAAAAGTTCCATACTCTGAAGTACCACATTAGCAACAGAATCAGCAACAACGCTGGGATCTTCCGGCGAGAAGCAAACCCGCCCCCAAGGGTAGGATGCAAAAAAACCGCATCCCGTCCCAATCGGCTGACCTATAGTGCCAAACACGGCGGCAAGCTGCATATCGCAACTGCGATTGGAGCGTGAGTGGCACCATACTCCGTATCAGACAATGGCCTGAAGAGTCCAGAGGGTTATCCGCAGAGACCTGATATCCGTCCGGATGAAAGGTCAGCAGAAAGTCCAACAGGGAAGGTACATGATTCTCCACATCTGGGATCCGCGTAGGCGAAGTAACCAGATGGATTAGACCATATGCCAAGGCAACGTCATAGACAGATCTACCCGCATGATCGGTTAAACGAGAACCAAGCCATTTTCTTTTTCCTTCCTTTTCTTTTTTAAAAACGTTACCCCCACACTAGGATTTTCTCCTGTGTCGTGTAGACAGTTTACAAACATAAGTTGCACAAGGACAAACACTGGATGTTTGTCCCGGAACAATTATTTGTAGGCTATACAAATACTTGTTCCGTGCGGGATTCGAACCCGCGGCCCCCAGTGCAACAACTGATTGCTAAGCGACTGCGCCATGGACCCGCCATTCAGCGTGGTGGGCGTTAAAATCACCGAGTATCACGATCTCTGTGGATGGGACCTGTTGTAGCACGGAGTCTGCAGCCATTTGGACGTGGTCGATGAGTCGATCTGTGTTGGCATTACCGCTATGTGACCTAAAGAGGCACCCGTAGACGCGGGGATGGTTGTCGCTGTCTACGCGCAGCCATAGGATGAACCTGTCCTCCCTGACGTATACGCAAACTCCAGCCCGGGGCACAAAGGAGTGTTCCAATTTGTTCCCTGGGTAGGAGAGATATGAAATATAAGCCGGAGCAGACACCTGAGTCTCGGTTAAAAAGAGAAAGGCTGGATTCGCCGTCTCTAGATGGTAATGGACAGCGTTAAGGTTGGAATGAAGTCCCCTTATGTTGCAAAAATTCACGGATAGCGTGACAGGGATCGCCTTAGTTGTATTGCTCCGCTTGCTCCGAGCAGCATTAGTCGCGAGCGGAATTTTGCCCCCTCCCTCCCAGAATACGTGGGGCATCCCGAGCACCCACACTCAGGAGTGAAGTAGTTTGGTTGTAGATGCTCAGCAAAGGGATTCTCCAGGGGTGCTGGTACCCTCCTGGGGTAGTCTTTTATTTAATTCTACTACCATGTTGATGGGGAGGGGGGGGGGATTGTGCCTCCGGCCACCTATCTAGTCTTAATAGCTTAAAATTTATAAGCAGCAGGACAATCTTATGTATGCTTTATTATGCACTAGATGTTTCAGCCCTGAGTTACAGACTAACAGTGGTAGAGCCACGTGGCAGCTTTTGCTATCGCACGGATGGGCCGGCTCGAACCGGGGTGGTACCACGACCTCACAGAATACCAGCGTGAAGTAGAGGTTTACCTCTGCGTTTCGCTTGGTGAGTGCAGGTGGCCGGAAGCCCTTTTTACTGGAAATGAGGCATTCCATCTTAGTCCTCACCGGTGACAACGCATCTGCATTTTGATTCGCAAACGAGGATAGATGTAGATGTCTATGGGCCGCAGCAACCACTTACCATCAGGTGGACTGTGTGCTCGTTTGTCACCCTTATCCTATAAAAAAAAAGACTAATTGCATATGGACGTACTTTTCAAACATATACAGATAAAATTCATAAGCTAAAAGTAAGAGACAGAGGAAAAATAAAACAAAGACGAAAATATTTTTTTATTATATTTTAGAAATTTTACTTAAACTTAAATACTTAACTGCAATAGATCAATTTAAATCTCTACGAGAAAATATCTAGTACCACGTATTTTTTAATGATATATTTTCTGGAGACGGAAGTGGTAGCAAAAAAATATTTAAAAAAAAGTTGCAAGCGAGGTTGTTGGATAATTATACGTTTAATAGTTAATATTGTCTAAATTAAAAATAATAGTTTTAATTAATATATATATATATATATATATATATATATATATATATATATATATATATATATATATATATATATATATATATAAGTTTAAAGACAATGAGGTATGTAAATAATACTACTGAGTTTAAATTTAACTTATCTATTTTTAATTTTAAATCGAAGATTATGATATTAATAACATATTATAATGTAAGTGTGTGATGTATTCGCACAAACTGCTCTGCAGTTTGGCAAAAGTAGTATAAAAAACAACCGACTGTATTTTGATGTAATAAAAAATTTAAAAAAAAAACAACTTTATTTGATAACTCTAATTCAGTATGTATCTTATGTTAGGCAAATGCCTCAAAAATACTTTACTGAATATTATTATACCCGAAAAAGGTGAAAGATTGAGTTGTACAAGTTAAGTTGTTAAGATACGTTATATCTATACATATACAAATAAATAAAATTAATGTGTGTAATGTCAAAATAACAGCTTTTAACTAAATTCATGTGAAAGTTTATACGATTCTTATTACAAAAAACACAATTTTTAAAATATTTGTATGTCTGTCTGTATGTCTGTCTGTCTGTCGGTCTATGTGTCTGTCTGTTTATTTAGGTTAATCTCCGAAATGGCTGGACTGATATTGACGGGATATTCACTGGCAGTTATCTGATGTTATAAGAACTACTTTTATTTTAGAAAAGCAATTATGGTTCCGTGCAAAAAATCAAAACCCATGAAGTCCATCCGTACTAAATTCCACGCAGACGAAGTCGCGGTTGAGTCAGATGTGAAATACCAGCAGTGGTGTCAAAGTGTGAGTTATATAGACTATAGAATAGAATAACAAGCGCCCAGGATGCGCATGTGTAATTTCTGGAATTCGTCAACTGCGCCACGTATCGTATTCAATTGAGAATCTAAACCATCCAGGGAACAACTCAAACACACACAAAAATTTCATCAAAACCGATCCAGCTGTTTAGGAGGAATTCAGTGACAAATACACCTACAGAACAATTATAGGGGCAAATGGGGATCATGTGGACACTATCCAGATTTTGGTATAAAAAGAAAAATTTTTTGTATCTAAATAGACAAGTTTCTTTTATTTTTGACATATTACATTTTTGACATATAGTCTTGATATGAATAAAATATATTGAAAAAAAGAAAATTAACTCGTGTCCGTAGTAGAGCCATGCTGCAGCAATATTATGGTTCAAGCACAAATGGGTCGGCTTGACTCGGATAGGACTACACCTGTGCTTCACATGGTTGATGCATAAAAACGGAGACCCTTTTTACTGGATACGAAGAATGCTTCGTATCCAGTAAAAAGGGTCTCCGTTTTTATTATTTAGTTATCTTAGTTATCGGAGGTAACAAACCATCTGAATCTTAATCGGGGATAAAGTTGGATATCAATAGACCACACCAACCACTTACCATTAGGTGGACTGCGTGCTCTTAATCACCCTTTTAATATAAGAAAAAACTATTTTTAATAACTCCATTTTTTCTACTGGCACAACGATCAATTGTACCTATAGACAGTAAAATTGAGACTTTGGACAATCTTGTACGGTCACTAGGGACGAAATTATATACGAAAGTAAAAAAAAAATACAATAAAGTAGACCTCTAAAATCAACATAAATAACAATGACAATCTAATATACTTTTTGTATATATTATGACACTCTTCATAGAAGTTTTGAGTAGATTCATCGCTATCACTATCATTTTCTATTAATAAGCACGCCACGCAAACAAAACCTTCAGCCTCTTCATCAGACTCGAAGTTTTCCCTGTGAGACTTCGGAATACACCTAACACCATAGCTATGATCACAAAAACTACATTTGAGCATTTTCTTTCTGTCTTTGGAATAAGTTTTTTAATCCACATATCTAAGAAAGGACAACTTCTCGTGTTTAATTTTTTTATAGTTTTTTCGCTAGATTTCGTATTCTCATTCAAAGCTCTGTTAGAAGGACCAGATTCTGAAACATTATCAGACAGCAGATGTTAGACACCTGTTAGAGCCATATTTAGAGGAACTAGTTTTTGGAATGTATTTCTTCTTTTTGTTCTTGTTCGTCTTTCGGCTTAGCGTTTTTTTATTTTCAGTTATTTTTAATGTTTAACCTACAATTTCATATTTTTCAGGAGTATTGGTTCAGATCCTGATTCTTCCAGGCAATGGGCGTACAGTCTCGGGCGTTATTTGTGGTGTATCTAATATTCAGTGAAGTATTTGTTACATTTTCACAACTTTTCCTTACCGAAATTCAAATTTAGTCTTCTTTTACCGCTATTGTGAGAGACATATTTTATTTTTTATACCTGTTTTGCTACGGGTTACTAAAAACATCTGATTAGATCAGAGTCAAATACACAATTACAACATGTTGTACCCATAGACTGGTACAAATTCAGACATAGAAAATAATATTTGTGTGACCGCGAAGAAAAAATAATGTATTTTAAAGCGCGGGTAAAAGAATTAACTAAACAATTAACAAAACAGATCATACAGCAAACGATCGTGTTTGCTGTATGTTCTGAACCGATACAGTAACTATTTTCATCGTAAAATTTTTTGAAAGCAATCGTAAAAACTTAGATTAATGGATACTTTTTTTTACATTTGGCTCAACAACAATTGCACTGGAAACAAAGATGGCGACGATTACTCGAGGTAAAATTTTCTGAAGGTAAATCATTAAAACGAGTAAAAGACTTCCTTTCCTTCCAAATAAAGTACTTAGCGAACCATTTTTATAAAAAGAAATCAACTAAGTTCCATAGACGCAATAAGAAAATTTTCTAAGTGTCTTTTTTCTCCGAACCATAATGGATTTATAAGTATGACGTTTTTGTACCTCAGTGAAACTTTCAACTTTTTGTGCTGTGTACATGGTCTAGAAAAAAGGACTCCGCATCACGTGTTTTGTAAGTGACCTCTATATTATTACTTATAAGTAATGATTCCTTTTGGGTTTAAAATTACAATTTTATATGTCTTTCGTTGTTTTTAGATTAAAAAAAATGTTTCCTTCTACGCCACGTCTAAGTACTGTTTTCGGGAATCATTACCAACAGTCTTTCACGCAGACTTGACTACAAAAATGTTCTTCAACTAGTTAAACAGAAGACTGGGGAGTTTATTCTGTCGTTATGTCTGGCATAGTGAGCAATCGGGAGTTTTGGCGGGAATTGTACCGACAGCGGATTGCTGCAGCTCCTGTATTATTGTTTACAAAAATAATGGTTTGAAGTGGATTTTTATACGTGAAAGTGGTAGAATTTTGTATATAAATGTGTGCGCATGTAAATTATTAGTGGAAACGTTGAAACAAGTGATCCGATGGTGATGTGAATCTCAATATAAGGTGTTTATCTGCTTAGGCACTTTGAGATACTATCGCCAACTGTCTTTTGGTTCGAGTTGACGTCAAAATCTCCCAAAGGCTACGCAGTGTAACGCATCAACATATTGTGAAGTAGAGTACAATAAATAACGATTATCACTTGATACTGAGATATATGAAGACATGGCTTAAAAGATAAACATCCAAGCTAAAAATCTTAATTAAAAATAATAATGAACAAGCCTTCGATTCACTCGAAATTCGGGCGGTAACCTTCAGCGGTGCCGAGTTGTCGGTCGCTATATCGAGGTGCTGCAGTGCTTGTATAGTAACGCTTCAATATCTATTGGAGTACAGAACAAGATGACGAAACTGCAAAGAGGTTTTTTTATAGGATAG
This sequence comes from Parnassius glacialis, assembly GCA_033319125.1. NCBI lineage: Eukaryota > Metazoa > Arthropoda > Insecta > Lepidoptera > Papilionidae > Parnassius > Parnassius glacialis. The sequence continues at coordinate 22,937,519 of JAVANC010000008.1, forward strand.
GGTGACAATCGAGCACACAGTCCACCTGTTGGTAAGTGGTTGCTGTGGCCCATAGACATCTACATCTATCCTTTATTACAAATCAAAATGCAGATGCGTTGTCACCCGTGAGGACTAAGATAGAATGCCTCTTTTCCAGTAAAAAGGGTCTCCGGTTCTCTACACTCACCATACGAAACACAGCAGCATGAAGCTGCTATTTGACGCTGGTATTCTTTGAGAGCGTGGTCCTTCCCCGATCGAACCGACCCATTCGTGCTACAAAATATACTACTAATATAGCTGCTACATGACTCTACCACGTGTAAAAAGATACCACTTCCTTACCCTCTTGCCTAGTACAATGCTTGCAATCTTCACGACAAGGTCTTCTAAACAATGCATCTGCGTTGCCAAGAGATTTCCCGCTGCGGTGTTTGATCACAAAGTCGTATTCCTGCTGCTGCTGGGCGGTGCTATTATCCGCACCACCCTCTCGAAATCGATCACCTTCCCTTTCTATAGTTTCCTTAGGGCAGCTGGACCGAAGATGGCCCCTTTTCCCATAGCTGCTTCCTTTATTGCTGTCGCGAACTATAGCTGCTGCAACCTCCCTAACGCGATGGGAATGATGATCCTGTCGCACGGCTTCCACCTCCAGTGCATGGGCCAACGCGTTCTTAAGTGTCTCCACGTGTTCCAGATGAACGTCGCCATATCTCGCCTTCAACGCCTCAAGGAGCCGCTTCTAAGTCACTTCCTTACTGAGGGCTTCCAGGACAGTTAAGGACTGGTCGCGCAGACCTAGAGTAAGAACAGTTCGCCTTCATGACAGCCTCGAATTGGATTTTGCAGGCCGACCAGGAAGAAGTCCCGTCGAACGGCGGCACTTTGAATCCACGTAGCGAAGGTTTTAAAGCTAGACGGGAGCTGTAATTAAATCCCCAAGTTTGACCACGTCCAGCGTTTTTTCCACGTCAGCCACCACGTTGTCAACCCGATTGTTCACGTGGTCGATTCGGGTTTCAGATTCCGACAGGCGGTTGTCATGTTGAGCAACCCTATCCTTCACTTCCCTTATCTCCTTCCCGAATGTACCGTGAAGGTCCTTCATGAGGAGCATCTGATCTTCCCTATCGCGTTTGAACTGCTCTTCCAAACGATGGGCCTGTTCCTCCTGTCCCCGCTGCAGCTGCTCTTCCAACCGACGGGCCTGTTCTTCCTGTCGACGGGCCTGTTCCTGCAGCATCATCATCAGAGCACCTAAGTCAGATACTGCTGATGCAGAAGCAGCTGACGGGCCGACCTCCGTGGTCAGTAGCTGGCCCTCTAACGTCTGCGGCGTTGCACCACCAAATCGTCTCTGGTCCGTCTCCTACTGGCGTTGATTTCGGGTACGGATACCCTCCGTGACATCCTTTCGCAATATCGGCATGATTTGATCCCACTTCTGATAACAATTGTTACGAGATTGATGTTCGAGACAATTAAAAACTGCCGAGTGAATTACCAAAATTGACACTAATTACAGAACACTAACTAAATATACATCTTTCTACCATCTATATATTTAAAAGGAGTACATCATAATAACAAACCATTTGGAGTACATCACAATAACAAACAATTTTATTTAAATTTTATAATAGTATAATCCCTATTTACTTGTTCAAATTTGTCACACTCTGTAAATTTGTGTTTCTCTAATAAGTTAAAATGTCCCCTTGGATTTTAGGTACTCGTTTAAATATTTGCGCTTTATATTGTTGATGTTGGTTTTTGTCTCAAAGCATTTATGCCAAATTTAAACCGAGATGAAAAAAGATTACCACTGTACAAATACAAACAAATGATTATGTTACGTTATAAATTCAATAAACGAATTTATTGATGGAACAGCGTTGCAATAATAAAATGTAATCATTCCAAATAAGCGACCTGTGCCATAACGACACAAACAAGCAGTGAAAGCCACTGTTTATTCAGAGGTCGCCTAAATTAAATAAAGTTTGTTATAATTATACTTCAAAAGTAAAAAATCCATCCATTTTTATGGTTTCGTTGTCAGTAACAATAACAAGAATAGAATTGCTAAAATCACAAGTGATGTCACCATTTCCTTTAGATGGGAGCGACTGAAGGCGAATAATTTAAGATCATCCAAATAAAAACAGGTGGGTCACACAATGGGATGGCTCAGCAAATTATCCACTCGCCAAGTCAGTAGAATGCAGAGCCAAGAGGCTTATTGGCGACAAAAAGCTAGTGGAAACTAAGCATCACAACTTTTTTCGACCTTTATACACATCAATGTTAAGTTCGCCGGAAATTGAAAAGCTTACGGCGTCAGTTGTTACTATTTAATTATTATTTATTTATTCTTATTCAATTATCTTATAAATCCAACAAATAACAGTAATTATTTAAGTAATTGGTCAGCCCTTAATTATTCGATAAGCTAGCGAACCAAGAACCTGATACAAACTTAAATTAAATCGTAAGTACTAACAATCTCATTTTGTGGGTAAGTAGTAAAATAGAATTTATTAACTACCTTACAAACCAGTTATTAAATTACCTACTCCTCCCACTATCTATAATAATCGAACACGTGTTAATTTTATATTTTTTTAAATTTATTACCCATGCAGGTTTTGTCACGATGTTATCTTTCATCGCCGGGCACATAGTAAATGAGCGCTTCAAATGGCAATTAAGAGTTTTATACGTGCTGGCGGGGACGAAACCCGGGTTATTCATGGGCTGTTAAATTTAGAGCGAGCGCTTGGACCCTGAGCTACCACGGCTATAGTTATTTTCCTTTTTTATCTATTAAAATATATAAAAAGGAAATTAGATGTTCTGGATATGTAACCCCGATATGGGCTGGTCTTTGATATATGTTTGTTAAAATTTTGCAAGTAAAACAACATTTCAAGAATTTCAAGAATATTGAAAATTGATTTTATTTGCTTGTTAAATATTTCGTTACAACTTCAGCTAATGGCTCCTAACCGAGAGATTCAGAGCATTTCCAATTCTAAGCTTGAAAATTTCGCGCGCGTAACCTAAAGCTTTTAAGGCGTTTCTAACACGTATGTAATTTGAATTTTAACTCATATTAAAAAGTATCTTGGAAGAAAACATTCCTTAAAAATGATATCCAATATTGATGTTACCTACTGAATAAAACGGTTTGTTCCTTACCGAAGGATAAATATTTGCTTATTTATTTTAAATTTTAAATTGTTTTGGTGTAATTCATCATTTTTAATTTATGGTCACTGTGTCAACTCTATTTATCAACATTCTCTTAAGTGTATAAACATAATCTAAAGTCTTTTTTACATAATATTACAAAACAAAGAAAAATATGGTTTATAGTTTAAGACATTTATTTTCTCAAAAGATTTACAAATCACTTACAGAGAATATACTGATTAATTAAAAACATTAAGCCGATTGGCGTAGTGAGTTAGTATTATAATAGGTCGCTAAAACTTAAATACTGATTGAGTACTTAATAATATGATCAGTAATAATTACCAGGAACAGTGTATTGTGAATAAAAGTGGCGAGTTGTTTGTTAAGTCCCATGACACATTAACTGTTTCATTGCGTTCATCTTTTAAAATTATTTTACTATATTATATGTTATGTTAACATAATTACTTAGTGTTTATTTATTTAGAAAAATATATTATATTTAGGCGTTAATTTTGCTTGTAATATTTTCTAGTCATTAATTTATTTGTTATAATATAATTAGTGTTGCACATATAGACATTTACACACATATACATATATATACACACACACACACACACAAACACACATATATATATATATATATATATATATATATATATATATATATATATATATATAGATGCATAAGTTATATTGTCGCACATGTATATGTGTATTATAAATATTATAATACATATAATGTATTATTTATATACAATTGTTTTATGGTAAATATTATTATTTACGTTGTATGTGTACTTCATATATTTAGATTAGTGGTTTTTGAATATTAAGTTATTATGAAAAATCCTTAAAAATGTGGCTTTTTAGTAATTTCTTAAAAGTGGGCAGGGATTTTGCTTCTTTAATGTTTTTAGGTAATTTGTTGTAGTGTTGAGCTCCCTCGTAGAGTATACTCATTCTTCCATAGTTTGTTCTATGTATTTTCAAACATAGGTTATAGCCTGCCTTGTCATAAGTTTATGGTAATCAATATTTTTTGTAAATGTTATTTGAGAGTGATTATATAAATATTTTATAATAACTGTGATCCTCCCCCTGTTTACGGGTAACCGCTGGAAATTGATATTATGCCATATCGGGAAAGATCTGCCGACACCTTTGAGGACAGCTAGCACCTGTGATATTGCTTAATATTTTATATTATATTATATAATATTTCACATAATATAACGGTTCTACTGTCATATAGCTGTACGTTATGTAAATACTAGGAATAAGCACAAGTTAGTTATACCAGTTACTCTGCTCGAAATAGTCAGTAATTCCTGCAACGGGACAATGTAAACGCTTTTACAACATAACCCCAGAAAATATGCAGACCTTATTTATCAAAAGCTTTAAAATATTTATTAAGCAAAAATTGTCAAGTAAGGGTTAGAAACGGCATGGTAGTGATCACCTCATTCCCAGGGGTAATGAGGTGATCGCTAACGTGCTGTTTCTAAATGTTTTCATAACAATTGTATAAAATATTATATTGTAAATTGCGCTTTCTTTTTAAATGCCACCTACGCTCCGACTCCGAACGTCACGGAAACCCTCTAGAGGCCCCGTAACGTTCTAATTGAACCCCCCGGTAATTAGATTTCGACGATCGAAATGTCGCCGGCCATTCACTCACAAATACTACACAATCACCTAGTGCCACAAACACTGTTAGTACAACAACGTATGGGACGCAGCGAGTCCGCAAAGGGGCGCGCCGCACATACCACCACACCGCCAACACACCGTATATCCGTGTTCCTGGGCGGTTCTCATCGCCCTGAACATCGAACGACACGAGTTAGTTGTTAGAACCGGGGCCCGCCACCCTTGTTCGGACAGCAGTTATATAACAACTATTTCATGTTGTGTGATCACAAAATTGACCACAATATTATAATCCCCAAGATTATCGATTTTAGTAAATTAAAATAAATAATCTCCGTCATTTTATAGCTGACAACCTTTCAGGCCGCGAGCCCTACGGCACTAACATCATCAGAAACCAGAGAGATCGGTTAGTTGTTTCACAACCGCCAATAACTGAAGAAGTGAAAGAGGTAACTCAGCCAGTCTATTGTAAGAAGCTGAAAGACTCTTAAATTAAGCAACTTATTTTATTGGACCGGAATACGAAAGCTAAGTAACTTATGTATTTTGCTATTAAACTACATGTCTTTTAAATATTGATGCCATTTTGTAACCTTTGAAGAAGTATGTATTGTTGGTTATTTAATAGAAATTATATTTTATATATTTTGGATTTTATATATTTTATTTTGGATGTTTTGTTTAATAGAAATGTCCCGCTGGCTTTCTTGCTGGTTCTTCCCAGGACAGAAGTTTTCACCGAAAACTTCTGTCCTGTCCTTCTGTTCTGTTCAGTGGTAAAAGTATATATTGAGTAAAATGATTCCATTCTTTTTTGAAGGCTTTTCCTATAACACTACATTTAATATTAAGACAGTAAATTATAAATTAAAATATTTTAAAGCTTTTTCTTTGTGACTCTACATTCATCAGCATCAGGGCATCGCAGCGGACATTTTCTCGCTCTAAAACTTAAAAAGGAGAGGAGGTCTGTGCACAGAAGTGTCCCACTTCTGTCTTTTATTGAGTACATCATAGAACATACTCCAGTTACAGATCGGTCTGTTGTCCTTTTCCATTCTAAACTATGACATGCGATATTAATTTTTAAAAAAGACAAAAAGAAAAAGGATACCTGCGAAATTATTTCGCCGTTTCTTCTCCGGAAGGGGGAACTTAATTTCGAAACGATAGTAGATTTAGTAGGTTTGAAAAAATAGAATCGTACAAGATTTTCTAGGCCTCCCCCGTTGATTTTATCATAGAGGAGATGTTTTCTATAATCTCTACACATGGCAGGAGGGATGGCAACGCATTTTTTTATTATTTTGAGCTGTCATTATAAACTTCGAGTTTACGTGAGTAATAAGAGCTTAAAAGTAAATCAGCACATAAAATTATAACATATACATACATACATAAACACTCACGCCTGTCACGCGGAGGGGTAGGCAGAGACTACGGACTTACATTTGGTACGAACCTGACACACCTTTCTCACTTCCTCCACATTCATATACCTACGCAAACACGCTCGTCGCTTAAGGGTACTCTTAATTTGGCCCACTTTCAATATATCGCCAATTTGATCGATAAACTTTCGCCTAGGGCGTCCCTTCCCGACTCTGCCGTTCACCTCTGCAACATAAATTTGCTTTGTCACCCTTTCCTAATTCATTATTTCTACATAACCTAAACCATGACATAAAATTATAACTAACAATTAAATTTCCACGGGTATTCAACCCGGGTGAAAAAGGAAAGTTGTGTATAACATTAAATATCTCGAAACGTAAAATTTTATCACGGTGGTATAATGAAAATAAAATTCAACGTCATTTTACTAAACAAACTAAACAACGAAATGCACGGATAAAACTTTCATAGAATCGGTTCGATTGAATAGTTTGAAAATGGAATGCCAAGCCTGAAATTGAACTCCAGTTAAAATTTCATAAAATGGCAGACTGAAAACGAGTTTCCGTTCAGTTCGTAGAAAATTCGATTTGATCCCCAGTTACATTTATGTCAATATACAGATGAACATAAGTATGTTTTGGTCATTTCATTTTTTCCAAGCAGTATTTTATTTAATTCTAGGAGTATGGCGGACATTTTATTAAATTAGTTACCGTTACTGCAAAACTTCACTGTTGAACATAGGCCTCCCCCATAGATAACCTCATGGTGTTGATATTTGGCATAGTTGCCAAGCGTGACAACGACTGTTTTTTTTATTTTTAGTTGCTGTTAGAAAGGTGCTGATGCACATCTCCTGATTTATTTCCTTCTGTCGGCTCTTGCGACACCCAAGGGGACGACATGGATAGGATCTTAATACTTGGTCACGGAATAAATTAGTATTAACCTTTAATAGAAAATAATAAAAAACCAAAACGTTATAATTTTATGCATTGACTAGAGATTTGCGACAAAAGATGCGTGGAGCGTAAAATACCATCCAATATTTACGCTCCACAACACAATTAAAACCTCCAAAACCCGACGCGTAAACTAATAAGACTTATTAAATGATCTTTATCAGAGTTTAATAAAGTTCTAAAATTCCTAAGTGGTTTGTCAAAATTAAAAATGATTAAATAAACAGTATGATTTTCAAAGGCTTTTTAAATGATACCCCACTTGACATAGTATACCGCCTTTATTTTATTTTGTATTTCGCCATATGGCGTCCGGTTTTCCCCATATTGAATATTAATTACTGTCATATCTTTAGTGATACTTACAAGATTAAGAAAAATCGATTGACGTAAGAATTATCACAATCGGCCCACGCGCTTGGTCTCTAAAACGCCACTAAGAAACAAACATAAACATACATATGTACATATATTATGCATATAGGATAAACATATATAGTCTGAAACACATTACTTTCCTGTGCGTCGCAAAGTCTTGTAAATAATCGCGATCGCTACTGTTAGGCAATTAATGGGAGAGGTTTGTGTTCAGCTGAGAACTTTTGATAGGCTCTAAAGAACAGAAAGAAAGTACAGTAACTATGGTCGGGTTCCCATATACACTACGTGCACTGCTCAGTGATCTCGCTGGTGAAAAATTCGTTCTGTTATGAACTGCCAGTATAACCCCGCAGTATCCTAGGAAAATATATGACGTCATAAATCGTCGCCATTTTTGTAGTGTGAGCACTGGAGCTTTCGAGGTAAGGTGCTCTCAGTACTTTGATCACGTGATCAGAAAACATAACATTGCCTAGAGATTTAACAGCTTCCACAAATGGTTGTTATTTATTATTAATTAATATCGTTATTCAAATAAACTCAGACACTAACACACTACTTAGATATGAGTCCAACCAAAGCGCAGAGAGTACCATAGAGATATTCACAAACAACACCCGCAAAACCAAAAAAGCTTGGCGTACTCAGCAGAGTGGGACAGTATTTCATGCCGGCACACCGCCTGCAACTTTACAAGGCGCAGGTTCGGCCTCACATGGAATACTGTTCCCATCTCTGGGTAGGGGCTCCCCAGTGCCAGCTCCTTCCACTTGATCGCATCCAGCGCAGAGCGGCTCGAATCGTCGAGGACCGAGCCCATTCCGATATGCTCGATTCATTGGCACTGCGAAGAGCTTTTGCATCCCTTTGCAATTTCTTTCACATCTACCATGGGTAGTGCTCTGAGGAATTGTTCGGATTAATCCCAGCCGCCAAATTTCACGAACGCACATCGCGGCAGAACTCCCGATACCATCCACACCATCTGGATGATTGGCGGTCCACCACTGTGCGACTTAGAAGATGTTTTCTTCCTCGCACGATTCCCTTGTGAAATCGATTACCATCAGCGATTTTTCCGGACCGATACTACTTAGTGACCTTCAAGAAAAGAGCGTACTCCTTTTTAAAAGGCCGGCAACGCATCTGCAATTCCCTCCCTGGTGTTGCAGTTGTTCATGGGCGACGGTAGTCACTTACCGTCAGGTGAGCCGCAAGCTCGTTTGCCCCCTCTCCTATAAAAAAAATAAAATAATAAAAACCGCAATGACAAAAAATGCAAAAAGCATCAATATATCATCTGCCGCCGAGCACATAATAATAATAATCAAGTAAATAAGTCAGTAAGTAAGGCAATGAGAATCATCAGAATTAAAGCGCATCAACCGGGAAACGATCACGCTCTAACACAATACCAGCTTCATGCTGCTGTGTTTCGTATGGTGAGTGCAAAGAACCGGATACCCTTTTTATTGGATACGAGGCATTCCATCTATATCCTCATGGGTGACACCGCATCTCTATTTTGATTCTTAATTCAGGATAAGTGTAGATGCATATGGACCACAGTATCTACTTATCAGGTGGACTGTGTGCTCCTTTATCATCCCTATTCTATAAAAAAAACTATTACACGGAGGTGAAACACCGCCAACTTCCTGACTTCGGGCGGCTATTCAGGAAGATTTTATGAATAAAAATAGGTGAATGTGGGTCGAAGAAGAGAAATATTTCCACGGATCCACATGTGAATCATAATTTCGAATCCAAGTGGACGACACTTTGTAATTATGTTTATGGATTTATGTACGCAAGTGTTTCCCACCTGATATGTGATGCAGCTGAAGAGAGCTCAGCGAACTGACTTACCTCGACAAAAGCCTATACAGCCTTGCCTTGAAGACACATTACAACAGGTTGAAAAGACAGATGCTGATAATAATTTCACACTAAATACGTTGACGTTATGCGAGGTACTAACATTCCATAAAATAAGTTATGAATAAACGGCATATAATTACGCACAAGGCATGGTTTGATAATACGGAGTTATTTTATCTCTTTAGTACCAACGGCAAAGTTTCGTATATAAATTTAACAGAACTCTTAACTAAGTAAACAAAATGTCAGCAAACTTTTTGTTGACACAGAAGCTTGGGAGTCTTGCCACGCTACATCATTAAAACTTTTTACAATTAATGTATCTCATATGGCGCGCAAGGGAGAGATTGGAAACTCAGAATTCGCGGATTCGAATTCGCCATTCGACTACTGTCGTGAACCACGTCAAGCCCAAGCATTTTTGCTTAGTAAGAATGAATAACGGAAATATTTGTAGTATCACCAGCTTTTTTAACCGAGTTCAAAAAACGAGTAGGTTTAATATTCTATGCTTATGATTTTTTTATGTATCTTCACTAATTTCTCGGAAACAATTGAACTGATTTTTTTTATATAGAGGAGGGAGAAAATCGAGCATGCGGCTCACTTGATGAACACCAAGCTAATTGCAGGTACATTGCCGGCCTTTTAAAAAGGAGTAAGCCCGTTTATTGAAGGTCCCTATGTCGTATCGGTTTGCAAAAATCGCCGATGGTAAAGAATTCCACAAAGAAGTTGTGCGAGGATAAAAACTACTACTAACAGTAGTAGTCGCACAGTAATGGACTGTTAAGCATCCAGATGATGTGGATGGTGTCGTAAGTTTTGTCACGATGTACGTTGATGGAATTCAGCAGCTAAAATTAATCCGAACAAATTCTCTGATTACTCCTTGGAGTAAATGCGATAGAAAAAGTAATGAAATAGTTTACACATTGAATGAATTATACTTATTTTTTAATTCCCGACGTTTCGGGTGCTTTCCAGTACCCAAGGTCACGAGGGACTGAGGTAATTGACGTCTGGATATCAGAGTTAACCCGGAGTACCTTCAGCTTTTTAATTATTGCTTTTGGTCCTACCTACGCAGAATAAACTAACTGTGTCTTGAAGTCATGCAATAGTATACCGGGGGTTAATTTTAATTTTATCGATTGAATGATCCCAAGCAGGTGGCAGTACCCAGCCTCCTACTCTATTGAAATTAGGATGTTTTTTTTTTAATTTCGCTAGCCTCACGTATTATCCGTGGTAGGAAACGATTTTCTTTCACGACAATTTGTGATCATATCCTAGATGACCCCCACCATTACATCAGATTTGATAGACCACAAATCCTTGCGAAAGAAAATTTTACATAATAGCTTCTGAATTCAGTACTTAGACATAATGTATTCAAAGAAAGCTTTTATTAATTTATTTATTTCATTACTTACAAAAAACTACAGCCATAAAAAACAGTACAAGTAATGTTAACGTGGATAATCACGAGCCGATTAATTTTTTTATCTATGGATATTCTTTTTGTTAATTAAAGTTATAAAAGGAAAATATATTTAAACACTCAATTTGAAAGTTTCCGCGTTGATTGAGTGTCCAAAATATGATCTGTATCTAACCTTAGTTCTCTTGATTTAGTATAAAAGAGATCTACGCCACGATACTTTACCTACTCGTTAAAATTACGTGCATGCTGGAATAAATGTAAATAAATGTCTCGCCTTAAGGAAAGGAAAGACAAAGTTTTTGTAATAGCCCTAGTGAGTCAACATTGCCGATATCAATATAAGAAACATACAATATATCAGGCATGTTTCTTCTTTTCCGCAAAGAGTGGAAATTTAAAAGTTTTAGTCATAATATATTGTAGGAACTTTAAAAATCTGTCTTGAATGGATTGAACACGATCGATGTACATGTCATATCATAGGTTCCACATTCCCGAACGAATTGCCGCCTTGTCGTATCACGTGGGGGAGGGAGGAGGGGAATAGTAACCGAGAAAAGGGAAAGTGGCCACCTCGACCCATCCAAGTGGGATTGGCTAAACGAATCCGTTTCGGCGAGAGGGGTTTCCTCTCCGACTACCGTCGCAGCCGAAGTAGAATCACGAGGAGTGTAAGTATGGCAATGTGCTACTTATCCTATCCTCCGGAACTCTGGCAAGGCGGCACCGTTGATGTGGCGAAGGGGGAGGACAAGTCCTCTCCCAAGGAGGCGCTGCCATGAAGCGGTCGGCGCTGGTGGGTCCACGGACGTGTAAAAGCGTTCCCGTGGCCCTGCCAACTTAGGATGCATACTTAGGTACGCTGCGTACGTGGGAGTAATACAATATTTGAATTACTCGTCTAAACCATTTCACTGTCCCATGAGTCATTTATGAACATTTCAATTGTTTAACTATTAGAAGTTGTTAATTTTAGAGAAATGTTTACTCTATCTAATCACAAAACCCAGAGCCTTAGACGCTTTTTTCACCATATGATCAATATGATGGTTCAAAATAAGTTTCCTATCGTAAAAGTCAATTCAAATCTAACCAGTAACTTGTTTTTCAGAATGTTATAAAAATTAAGTATAATTTGTAATCTGCACAATATGATCCAAAACGTGCTAGATCTTCTTGTAAAAGTAAGCAATCTATTACATGATAATAACCATTTTAGAGATCATTTCATTTATTCATTTCACACATATATATATATATATATATATATATATATATATATATATATATTTCATATATCTATGTCATATCATTTATTTATTTATTTCAACACCAACATCATAAACATTACATCGCTGCTAAGAGGACTACATAATATTCGGTTTGTAAAGCTCAATGCTGTTATAAATTATAGGTGAAGACTGCAATAAAAATAAGATAAGAAGCAACAGGAAAGGTTTAAAAGTTTCAAAAACACTAATGTACAGTCAATGACTTTTTAAGCTGCGAATGCCACTCGCGAATAGATCTAAGTCCATTATTTTGGCCATGTTTCTGTATTTTCTCACAAAACGGTTTAAAAGAGCATTTAGACCAAGATTTCATTTACTAGATTGATTAACGAGTTAGTTTGAGTGGCGCTGAGAAAGTAAGTGTAAAAGTTCCGGAACGTCGAGAATTCCATTCGCTAACTTTTAAAGGAACAATAAGTCGCGCAAACGTCTTGGATCTGATAGAGAACAAACTTTAAAATTATAAAAGTGCCAAGGTTACAGTTATATTATCTAATCTCTTTTTATACAAGTTATAAAACTAATTCCAAATCACACTACAATATTCCAGGCCATGTACATAATAATTGTATAATAGAATTTTAGCTTTAGGACACTTAAAATTCCTATAATTCCTCAAAACAAATCCTAGGTTCTTGAATCCTCTAGAACAGATCACATCAATTTGAGCATTAAATCTGTTTCTTATTTAGCCATATTCCAAGATCCTTCACTGTACCGATGTCTTTTAAAATATCACTATTATTTTTTAATATTGGAAATTAGAACCAGTTCTTTTTCTTGAAAATTGCATACAAAAGCATTTGGAAAAATTAAGGTCCATTTTATTAGTCTCGCACCATTTGATAAGGTTACAAATATCATTCTGTGATAAAACCGCATCGGAAGGAGTGTCAACAGTTCTGAATAATTTTAAGTCATCAGCAAATCAAATATAATCAGTATGTTGAAAGCATTCGTCAAATCATTGATAAAGACGGTAAACAGCAAGGGTGTTAATTGAGACCCTAGAGGAACACCAGGTGTAATTGGAAAGGGATTGGAAGAGCAGCCGTTTACTACAACTTTAGAAGTTCTATCTTCTAAATACGATTGACACCAACTCAGCATGGGTTCACCGATTTCGAGTAAGTGGAGCTTGCGTATGAACGTAGTTATGGTTATCGTGGTCGAAAGTCGGTATAGATAGCACGAACTGATGAGTGACTATCTAGTTTGTAAGAAGTATTATTAATAAAAGAAGTTAGGTTGGTAGCAGTAGAACTGTTTCTCATGAAGCCATGCTGATTTGGATCGATCAAATGCTTAAAGTGCCAAGAGAGAATAGGACTACTGTTCGAATTCCTTCGCAAATACAGGCAAAATTGAAATAGGTCTGTAATTTTGGATAATTAATATCTTTGTTACCGTTTTTGAATAGTGGAACAATTAGTGCTACTTTCTATTCGGATGGAAATGTGCCAGTCAAAGGTTTTGCGAAAACCCCAGCAGATGCCTTTACGAATAATGATGGTTAACCATCAGATCCAGCGTCTTTATGAGCATCAAGCCCTTTTAAAACTTTTAACACCTGATCATCATTGAATTTTATAGCAGTATGATAATTGTTCGTAGTCGAGGCGAAATATTCATCATATATAGTAGGTGTAGTGCAATAACTATGATCATCTGCAAACAATAGAATTTTTAAGTGTGAACAACAAGATGCTACATCATTTATAAATATTTTGAAAAAACAAAACGAGGGCTTTAATAGGGATCCTTAAGGGATTCCAGAAGGTTTTATTACAGGAAAAACAGAAACGGTTCTTTCTATGCCACTGCCTAATTTTGAATATAAAAAAATTAAAAGCATCTATACATCTATACAATCTAGTTATATAACAATATAAGTAAAATATAATGGTCAATCCTAATTGCCTACTTTATTTGTATTTATTAGATTTATGAATTATTAGAACGCTACTGGTACCGTTTGTGGACGAGAATTTACGGTATATATATTGTAGGGAATGAGGGTAGAAAAAGAAAAGAAAATATGAACAAATTAATGTAGAATGGTAATCTCCCACTTATTTTAGCAGTATAAAGTATCACGCAGCCGACTAAGAGGACCAGTTTGTAATTCTACGAGTCTCATATCGTTATTATGCCCGTTGGGCTAAAACATTACTTCTGCACTGAGATTCTGCCCAAATAAGACAAGTGATGTGGTTCTATTCGTGTAGTAGTTCTTCTAGTATAAGCAAGGACGATCGTGTTGCTGAAAGGCTGCCATGTGTTACATTGAGATGGGTAGTGATTCTGTTGGTCTGTATACTTTGGTGTTATCATGTAATTGGGTTCCTAATAGTAAGCAGGGTTTATTACCGAGTGTTCTTTTATTTAAATACTTTTGAGAATAATTTCTAACATCAGAAGTGGAATAGTTTCTTACATAAGAAGTGGGATTGAAGCCTTTTCCTGTAGCTTTACATTGAAATGTTTTACAATATATATATACAATTTTTTTATTTCATTTAAAATAAATAATTGTATGCAAATTGTATGTGGTTTAGCATCGGCTGGTGTCAGTAAGAGATAATAAAACCACATAAAATATTAATTTTTTTTTAATGAAATTAAAAAAAAAATGGTCAAGTTTAAAAAAAAAGTTATTTCTATAGATTTGAATACTGATACTGGTAACGTTCTTAACGGGAACCACAGGGTTTTTGTTACATGTTGTATATATACATTTTGTCCCAAAAATTAGTGTCAAGCGGGGAAGTCCAGAGATAGAGCACTCCTTGGTGTGACAGGCAGTATATCTATCTATCTGTCTTTGGAATGTCTGAACCGATTGTATCAAGAACTTCAAATCAAAGAAAAATAATCAAAATGCAGACGGATTTTTTTTTATAGAATAAGGGTGACAAACGAGCACGCAGTTCACCTGATGGTAAGTGGTGGCTGTGGCCCATAGACATTTACATCTATCTTCGTTAGCTAATCAAAATACAGATGCGTTGCCACCCGTGAGAACTAAGATGGAATGTCTCTTTTCCAGTAAAATGGGTCTCCAGCTCTCTACACTCATCATAGCATTAAGCTGGTATTTCACACTGGTACCTCTAATATAAAATTGAAGTACTTGTGCCTAACATCGGAAGACCTACATTTATTTAGCTAGGGGGATTATTTGCATGCCTATTATATATAACTATTTAAAAAATTGTATCTGTCTGTCTGTCTACAGAATGACTAAACCGATTGTGATGAAACTTCACGCACATCATCATCATCATTACAGCCCTTGACAAGTTCACTGCTGAACATAGACCCCCCCCCAAGGAATGCCACAAAGGACTGTCCTGAGCCACCTGCATCCGTTGACTTCCTGCATGTCATACCAGACCGGCACTCCATCTAGTGGGGGATCGCTATTTCTTCATAAACAGATAGTAAGCAATGCCAGTTGTTTAGGCTATATTTTATCCAAAACGTTTTGAGATTTCTTGTTGTAAAATCGTTCTTTAAAGATTAGCTTAAGTCTAAATGATGATACGATCCAAACGAAGCCGGGGTCGGTTTATTTTTAATAACTATGAACTGTAACACTAAGAAAATCTGTTATTATGTTAAAATATAATAAGACTATCAAGCTTACGCGGAATATTATGCTTATCACGTAGGCTGTTAACAACATCATAGAAAAACGTTAAAGCATCATAGTAGTTAAGTGAAACAAAAAAGTAAAAGTAAAAGTAAAAAAAAAAAAATAAGCGATCATATCTGATCATATTTGATCAACCTCAAAGCAAATAGCTGCATGATGCCCGTGGCATTAAAATCTGAGTCTAATATATACTTTGAATTTTGATAGAAAGCACGACATGTTAAGTTTATAATATACACATTTATATATAATACGAGTATGTTAAACGCATTAGCCATATGCAGTTATCTATTTATTTTTATTTATTTAATCTTTATTGTTAACACCTTAATAATGCCGACTTAAGACTTATCAAAAATCTCTGCTATATTCTAAGCAATAAGAAATAAAATAATATAAATTATCAAATATATCAGGTAATAATTAAGCTTCAGCAAAGCAATGTGCGAAATTACGATACACTACATAAACCACGATTTTATATTCATACCCATCTGATTTATGTATACATTTTAGTATCTTTTATTAAAATTTGTATAATAACCTCCACAATGTCCACAAATTAATGAGAAAACTAAGTATACAACTTTGGTCACGTTGCGTGTAATTAAGAAATTTATTAAATAAATAACAAACAATTAGCAAGCGCAGGCTTAAAGATGATAAACGAGACTGCGATAGTAGAAAACAATATCCTAATTCTTCAGTAATAGAGGTTAATATCAGTTGGATGGACATTTCAAATAAAGATGTTGATTGGTTAAATCTAAGAAGTACAAAAACAACTGACACATGCAGTTACAAGGCAGCTGCTCTTAACCAGCGGGTCGCTAATACATTACTACTAAATTACACATTTGAATACGTTAAAAGTATTTAAATTATTTCCTGTTTGCTGCAGTTTAACGATAAATATTGGAGATATAGCTACTTTCACTATCATCCTCCAGTGTTTCATCTATTCGAATTGAAAATGACCCTAATTTCATCATACATGAACCATCTTCAGAGAACTTTAGAGCCCTTGTACTAAACTCGTGGTTATGTTTGCATGATGCAGTAACATTATCTTCCTCTTTATAACGTCTGTTGAAGGAAATAATAAAAGACTTGTCTTTGTTAGATTGCTGTGACTGTACTCTCGTAATACATTTGATGTCTTCTTTCGTAATCTTATAACTGGACACTTCTTCAATAAGAAATTCAATGCCATTCAATTTTTCATTTTTGTTTAACATAATCCCTTTACATCAACATTATCCAGTCTCAACCATTGTTCGTTATCTTGTAGTTTTGGATTCATATTCCGTATTTTAGCAAGTGATGTTAAAGTGATACGAAAATCACTTACAGTTTCGTGTGATCTACTCAAGATGCCAGGGTTTTTGAAGCTGCTAACGTAAGTGTCGGGACAGAAGCAGGTAAAATTTTAGTAGACGCCATAATCGATGAAACATTTGTCTTATTTTCCGAAACGTGTCAAATTATATTTTTTTTCGCACAATAATCTTTATTTAACCACTTTTGTTTGTTCTTGAGCATTGGAAGAAAAAGTTAACTTAAAAACTTACCATAAAAATAAATTATTTCCAAAAGTAGCTAAAAATTATCATTTTAATGATTTTCATGAATAAGATACTTGAAGTAGGTCTCTTCAAACTCCAGCAGTAATTTGACATCATATGCTCGTCCCTTCTACCCTTATATCGTTTCTCCATGGTACGAATTTCTTGGTAGAATCTTTCAATTTGTTCATCACTAAAGTGACCAAGATTTTCAGGAAAATGGTCCAGATGAGAGTTTAAATAATGGAGCTTGATGATCATGTTGCAATCAAGATCCTTAAGACCAGATAGCATTATATGTTGAGCCGTTGAAAGAGAGCCGTTCGGGCGATTTATAACCTAAATTGTAAAGAGTCCCTCAGACAAAAATTTAAAGAAATAATCATATTAACTTTGGCATCGCAATATATTTATGAAAATCTAATGTATGTACATAAAAACATAAATAGCTTTAATAAGAATAAAGATGTGCATTCTTTAAACACTAGGAACAAACATAAGCTTGTAATATCAGTTACTAGACTCCACAGAATCAGTAATTCATTTATGGGGCAATGTATACGCTTTTACAACAAAATCCCAGAACATATTCAAAGTTTATCAATAAACAAGTTTAAAAGTTTTATTAAAGAAAAACTGTACAAAAAGGGTTATTATAATATCAAGGAATACATGAATGAAAATAACCCCTGGGAATAAGGTGATCGCCACCATGCTGGTTCTATTAAAAATCATTTAAAAATTGTATAAATGAATTTATTGTTAAGTGAAATATGTTTGAAAAAAAAGTCCCGCTGGGTTTCTTGCTGGTTCTTCCCAGGACAGAGGTATTTTCCGAACCAGTGGTAAATAAAAAATGACTTTCAATAAGAATTATGTAATAATCAATATTGAATAAAAAATTATTCTATTCTATTCTATTCTAAGAGCTAAGTCTTGATAGCTTGGTGCCCAAGAAAATTTTTCATTACTAACACAAATGCTTTCCATACATTGGACTCATTCATTGTTTTAATAGAATTTTCGTTATTGCCTAGCAGTCGTATTTGGGCTCCATCGAATATTCCACCTTTTGATTTCTCTGTACCTAGGGCAGGGAAATTCTGTACAATATACTATATAAAATAGGCATCCGTCAGATATATCAAAACGTATCTAAAATCTGGTTTCAAACAGAAATCGAATCGTATCGATTTCACAAACTAGAAAATCCGATTTCAAAATCGACCTAACTAAGCTACGATCTCACAATCTGTACCACCAGATCCAAATCGACTGTGTAAGAATATCCACTATCCAATGTCGTCCAATGGGTGTCGTAAGAGGTGATAGAGGAAAACAAAGGAAGAGAGCAGCAACGTCTTCCTAATAACAACTTAAACTAAAAACTGCGTTTGCTAACCCTTTGAGGCAATCTATGAAGATAACCTACGTTAAGCAGTGGACTTTCGATAGGCTCTTACAGTAACGATAAATGCCTCCTTTAAGTGGGGGAGCCCCATGTCTAGCTGTGGACTTATACGGGATATATAAATAAGAAACAACATTAACTTAAATTGAAAATTTAAAAAACACAGAAACAAAAAGAGCTGATGGTCTTCAAACGGTTTTCATAAAACATGTCTAAGAACCACCGCTAGAAAACCTGTTTTAAAATTTTAAAAAATCCGCACACAAATCTGTTCACCCGTTTAAGAGCTACGGTGCCACAGACAGACAGACATAGACACATAGCGGTCAAACTTATAACACCCCTCTTCTTGCATCGGTGGTTAAAAAAAGAATTTGCAAGTTCACACCGCCTTCTATCGAAGACCATGACATTCCCAAAGTTGTCTTTTACAGTACCCACGCCGCGACCACATGGATGGGAAAGGTGCCCCTGAAGATTTATTGTACTATGCAATTTTACCTGCTCTTTAAACCTTTTGCAAAGAGCTTTTTTCTAATAAAGTATAGGTTAAATTAATAACCGAAATAACGTTGGATTTTTCCTTACAAATAATTTTATGGCATCCAGGTGTAGATCGACAAAAACGTCATAGGAAACTTAATAAAACCTAGAGTAATTACATACATATAATAAACTCTCAGATTTTCCGAAAGTGCCAGTTGGTATGACATATAATAGATTTATATGCTCACCTTAAAAGTCCTTAAGTATGATTAATGTGAAACTCGTAAGTATAACATTTATTATCACGATAAGAGTGTTGTATTCTTTAATTCCTTTGGATAGGAAGAGCTCATAAGTGTTAACTTAACTCTTTTGTTTTCTGCAGCGAATACAGCGAAATAACGTGTAATATACGTGGTACAGTCATGCTGAAGGTGTTAATATATTTGTAGCACGAATAGGTCGGCTCAACCAGGGAAGGAACAGGCCTTCACAGAAGTACATAGATATATACACACTCACGTCTATAACCCAAAGGGGTAGGCAGAGACTACGGACTTCCATTTGGCACGAACCTGATACACCTCTCTCGCCTCCTCCACATCCATATACCTACGCATACATGCTCGTCGGTTAAAGGTACTCTTAATTTGGCCCATTTTCAATATATTGCCAATTTGGTCGATAAACTTACGCCTAGGGTGTCTATAAATTTGCTTTGTCATTCCTTCCTCATTCATTCTTTCTACATGACTAAACCTCCGAAGCATTCCTTTCTTAATCCTGGACATAACATCATTTTGTAAACCACACTCTTCTCTTATCACACAATGTCTTACTCTGTTATTCATACTCAGCCATATTATACTAACATACTCCTTAATGACCACATTTCTACACCATGCTTTTTGTGCCACACCCAACTTTCACTACCATACATTAAAGTAGGTACTAACACAGCATTGTGAATTGCCTTACGTGCCTTTTGGACACATTCTGAATTTCCACAATAGAGTCTAGAGACCCATTTATTCTATTTCCTGCGTTAGTCGTCGTTCTACATCCTTATCGTATCTACCATCCGTGCTAAATACACATTCCAAATACACAAACTCATCTAATTGCACGACTAACTAATGATCTTTGATAGGAATCGGTGTTCTATTCCAAGGGTTTGTGGTTTATCGAATCTGGTGTAATGCCGGGGGCCATCATGAACATTTTTGCTTGACACTCCCCTCTCGCCCTCTCCCCCCATCCACTTCCCCCCTCCTGTCAAACGATTCAAAATTTTAACCAATGTCACTACTACATGTAAGCTGGCATATTATGGGAAGGGCCTATGTGTACTAAAAAAATGACGATGTGACATTACAAGATTGCCAACGAATCGTAGAATCACGACATGTTTTAAATCATGACAAAGGGCAAAAATACATTATAAAGATTCCCGCGCGAACTACAGGTTATTTACTACTCTACTCTACTATTTACACTTACAAAAGGCTACTCTTACTAATTCACAGGATATATTCGTATTCGTTGGCGGTTATATTCTTGTTTATATGTTAATGTGTCTCTAGATATAATAAAAGTGACACAGGAGATGGAAAAAAAGAGTTTAGGATAAGGGTGACAAACGAGCACACAGTCCACCTGATGGTAAGTGGTTGCTGCGGCCCATAGACATCTACATCTATCCTCTATTACAATTCAAAATGTAGATGCGTTGTCACCCGTGAGGACTAAGATGGAATGCCTCATTTCCAGTAAAAAGGGCCTCCAGCCACCTGCACTCACCAAGCGAAACGCAGAGGTAAACCTCTACTTCACGCTGGTATTCTGTGAGGTCGTGGTACCACCCCGGTTCGAGCCGGCCCGTCCGTGCGACAGCAAAAGCTGCCGCGTGGCTCTGCCACTGTTAAAGATTTATTCTTTATTTCTTATTAGATTATTTCATAATAGATTTCAAGAGTGACACCGCAGTTTGATTCTTAATCCTTTTTGTGTTCTATCTTATAAAACGTTACCCATACACTAGGATTTTCTTCTGTATCGTGGAGGCAGTATACTAACATAAATTGCACAAGGACAAACGTCCAGACCCGAAATTATTTGTAGGCCATAAAAATAATTGTTCCGTGCGGGTTACGAACACGGGACCTCAGCACCGCAACTCAATGCCTAACCACTGCGCTATGGAGTCGTTAACGGCGGATCTAGAATAATTGGTTGTGGTGTCTATGGGCTGAACCATTCGTATACCTTAAGATTGGCCATGTGCCCGATTGTCATTGTTGCATAAATACGTTCATTATTAGTCAGCAGAAAAAAATCATGTATCATTTGACCATATTACGCTGGGTAGACGGATTGGTACAGTCAATTGAGTGGGACATATTTAGGCTGTAATTTTGCTGTAATATATAAAATATGGTACAAGTGGTAAAATTAAAAAAAATTGTACTAAAATTGTACTTCAATATAAATAAAATGAGAACATAATCAATGTAGTCGAAGACAATTAAATACGCATTATTAAGGATAACTCAAAAACTACTAGTGAGATCTTGATCAAATTTATATGGGACCACATGAGAAGCACCAGCTGTCATCACTAAGAATCATTAAATCGGTTTAACAAGAAAAAACTTCTAAACACATAAAAAAAAAATATATAGTAGACTTGAGAACCTCCTCTATTTTTGAAGTCGGTTGAAATATGTGGGATGTAAGGGACATAAGTGGTACATAATGGTTTTTTAGGATATGGGTGTTTTTTTTTTTTTTTTTTTTTTATAGTAGAGGGGGCAAACGAGCATGCGGCTCACCTGATGGTAAGTGACTACCGCCGCCCATGAACAACTGCAACACCAGGGAGGGAATTGCAGATGCGTTGCCGGCCTTTTAAAAAGGAGTACGCTCTTTTCTTGAAGGTCCCTAAGTCGTATCGGTCCGGAAAAATCGCTGATGGTAATCGATTCCACAAGGAAGTCGTGCGAGGAAGAAAACATCTTCTAAATCGCACAGTGGTGGACCGCCAATCATCCAGATGGTGTGGATGGTATCGGGAGTTCTGCCGCGATGTGCGTTCGTGAAATTTGGCGGCTGGGATTAATCCGAACAATTCCTCAGAGCACTCCCCATGATAGATGCGAAAGAAAATGCAAAGAGATGCAACATCTCTTCGCAGCGCCAATGAGTCGAGCCGATCGGAAAGAATTCGGTCGTCGACGATTCGAGCCGCTCTGCGCTGGATGCGGTCAAGTGGAAGGAGCTGGCACTGGGGAGCCCCTGCCCAGAGATGGGAACAGTATTCCATGTGAGGCCGAACCTGCGCCTTGTAAAGTTGCAGGCGGTGTGCCGGCATGAAATACTGTCCCGCTCTGCTGAGCACGCCAAGCTTTTTAGAGGCCAATTTGGCCTTCTCTTCCAAATGACCACGAAACTGCACGTCACTCGATATGTCGACGCCGAGGATTCCGATACTGGCTGAGGCAACCAGGGGAGTGCCTTGAAACTGAGGAGATACGACAAAGGGGTTCTTTTTAGCGGTAAACGCGCAAACTTGTGTCTTCTGAGGATTAAACTGGACTAGATTTAGTCGCCCCCAGTTCGAGACTTTGTCCAGCAAAGACTCGACTTCAGATACAAGTTTGTTCCGGTACTCGGAGACGTTTTCCCGAGAAATATTAGCACGGCATTCAAACGAGTACACAGTCCACCTGATGGTAAGTGATTGCTGCTGCCCATAGACATCTACATCTTTTCTCGATTACGAATCAAAATGCAGATGCTTTGTCATCCGTGAGGTCTAAGATGTAATGTCTCATTTCCAGTAGAAAGAGTCTCCGATTCTCTACACTCACCATAGGAAACACAGCAGTGTTTAGCTGCTATTTTACGCTGGTATTCTGTGAGAGCGTGGTCGTTCCCCGGTCGAGCCGACCCATTCGTACTACAACTATACTACTAATATAGCTGCAACATGGCTCTACCACGAAAAAAAAAACAGTCAGATTTAACAGCAGATATTGCATTAGGTAACAAGACATTTGATATCATTTCTCATCTACTCCGCACTAAATGGAGTTGCAACCTGGTAATACGTGTAGGAAGTCAATGGACAAGTCGTACAGGACCATTCCTTGTGCATCTTTAGACTAGTGAAGAGTTGTAATGATGATGAGGAAATGATATCGATATGCAGATGACGCTGATATTTTACACCAGTATTCTGTTGGAACATTGTTCTTCGTATCGATGGTAGAACCACACCTACCTAAACTAGAATTAAAAATATATACAAAAAAAGATTAAGAAATTGTAGAATTACAATGACATATACAGTGAAGGTAAGATCTAAACTACACAAGTGGTAAAATTAAAGATTTTGTACAACAGACTTCAATATAAATAAAATGAGAACATCATCAATGTAGTCGAAGTCAATTAAATACGTATTATTAAGATAACTCGTAAACTGCTGATCAGATCTTGATCAAATTTATATGGGATCACAGGAGAAGCTTTTAGAAAAAAATCTAATTATTTCTGCTAGAAAAAGTTTCTGAAGTAACATAAAAAATAAAAAAAATACAGTCGAATTGAGTGCCTCCTCCTTTTTGTAGAACTCTAAAAGTAAAGTAAACTTAAAGCCTATGTATGCCCTACTTCAGGGCACGGGCCTCCTCTAATTTCTCCGGCAGGTTTTAAAGCAATTAGTTCGCTACGCTACTCCAATGCGTGTTGGCGGACTTCACTTAGACTTAATATTTTTATTGCTCAGACCTGCAGTGAAAGACTGGTGGTGAAGGAAAACATCTTTTGGAAAAGTCAAGACTCCTCAAGATGTTTATCTTCACTTCCGATCACGTCGTAACCGCTCGCAAGCTGCAAAGTTCGTAATAATTCAAGCAAATCATTATTACATCACTGACTGGTTGCACAGGTTATTTTGTAATGACCAGTAGAGAAGGTTTAGAATAAGTTGTATAGGCAAATGGTGAAGAAAAATTAATTAAAAAGATCTCAAACTTTCTGTCCTTTTTATCTTTTTAATTCAAAATGCGTGGTAATGCATTATTTCAGCTAAAATATTTAACGCCTACAATTTAGGTAGCTCAGATGGTAAGAGCTCGCTGTAAGTTTCACAGTACGCGAGAAACTCGGGTTCGATCCGCGCCGGCACCAATGGTATTGTTAATTGCAATTTTAAGTGCTGATTTATCACGTGCTTGATGGTAAAGGAAAACGTCGCGAGGAAACCTGCATGTCTGATAAATAAGAAAAAAAATATTTCGAAGACATGTGAAGTTCGCCAAGACGCATTGAGGCAGCGCAGCGGACAATTCCTTGCCCTAAAACCTTCTCAGAAATGAGAGGAGGTCTGTGCCCAGCAGTGGGACGTGTAAATACGCAGTAACTTTACTTTTAACTTTTACTATTTTACTACGCACGCAGACATTTGTAAATGTCGCTCGGTTCGCAAAAACTTTGTGAATTGAATCGCACACAGAGGAGTCCGCGTACGCGTAGTTGTTGCCCGTAAATCACATTTTTTTTAAATTTTTTTAAATGAACTAGAGTAACCAACAACGCCCAACGGATAATTAAGCTGAAGTGGAAATGATGTCGGCATGCAGGCAGTCACCTGATGGTAAGTGCATGTTGTGGACCATACACATTTACATCTATCCTCGTTTAAGTATCAAAACGCGGGGGAAAATCGCACTCACCCTGAATCGGTTCCTGCCTTGTCGTGGCGGGGGGGCTTAGTAGCAGTGGCTTCGTCACACGTGGTGAACAAAGAAGAAACCAAATGGCTGGCAAAAACGTTGTGAATTGAATCGCACACAGAGGAGTCCGCGTACGCATAGTTGTTGCCCGTAAATCACATTAATAATAAAATTGCAGTTTTAAATGCTCATTTACCACTTTTATGTAATTAAAATTACTTGAGGGCACGTGAAATCGCACGCAATATGGGAGCTCAAAGAATTTATCTGTGTCAAGCAACCCCTACATAAATAAGAGGAAACCTGCGTCCGGTAGAGTGGTGTTACAATTAGATATTTAATTATGTTAAGTGTTATAACGTAAAGCGTTATGCCGGACTAAATTTTTCATCATATCTTTGCTTTATCGCCGCAGAAGAACACAAAAACTCTCCGATCACACTCTTAATCTCATGGCTGTTAGACGGGAGATGAGGCTACATTCTTCAACAGATTTGACAGCATACAGGCAACTGAACAGACAGATCTCCAAATGCATGCAGCGAGACTTACGCAACTTCAATACAGCTCGTATTGAAGAAGCGATCGAGCGGAACCAAGGCTCCAAAGTCTTTGCCAGAGATCTGTCTGCCAGAAAGTGCCAACTGTCAAAGCTGAAGACCGAATGTGGTAGCATCGTTTCCGGGGCATCTGAGATTTTGAGTGAGATTGAGAGGTTCTATGGGCAGCTGTACACGTCATCGTTGGAGCCACACGCAAGTGTGAGTAACGATCCAAGAGCGAGTCTTATTCGACACTATTCCGAAGATATCCCGGACGTCAGTCTGAGCGAGATTAGAATGGCTCTCCAGCACCTTAAAAACGGCAAGGCCCCAGGCGAGGATGGAATTACAGCGGAGCTTCTGAAAGCGGGTGGAAGACCGGTACTTGAAGTCCTTCAGAAGCTCTTTAATTCCGTCCTCCATGGTGGCATTACAACGGAGGCGTGGAGCAGAAGTGCGGTGGTCTTGTTCTTCAAGAAAGGTGACAACGCTCTCTTGAAGAACTACAGACCGATTTCCCTTCTGAGCCGCGTCTACGTGCAGTTTTCGAGAGTTATTACGAATCGTCTCGCGCGCAGACTTGACGACTTCCAGCCTCCCGAACAAGCCGGTTTCCGAAAGGGCTTTAGCACCATAGACCACATACATACCCTACGGCAAATTGTACAGAAGTCCGAAGAGTACAATTTGCCACTATGTCTCGCGTATGTGGACTATGAGAAAGCCTTTGATTCCGTCGAAATTTGGGCGGTGCTGCAGTCCCTTCAGCGGTGCCAAGTTGACTGTCGGTATATCGAAGTGTTGAAGTGTTTGTACAATAGAGCTACGATGGCTATCCGAGTACAGAACCAGAGTACGAAACCTATCCAATTGCAGAGAGGTGTAAGACAGGGTGACGTTATATCCCCGAAACTCTTCACCGCTGCATTGGAAGACGTTTTCAAGCTTCTGGACTGGAAAGGATACGGAATTAACATCAATGGCGAGTACATCACTCACCTTCGATTTGCCGACGATATAGTCCTCATGGCAGAATCGCTGGAGGAACTAAGCACTATGCTCAATGACCTCAATAGTGTCTCCCAACGGATAGGTCTTAAGATGAACATGGACAAAACAAAGATTATGTTTAATGTCCATGTCACACCTATGCCGGTAGATGTTGGGGACACTAAGCTCGAAGTTGTTGACGAGTATATTTACCTGGGACAAATAGTCCGACTAGGTAAGTCTAACTTCGACCGAGAGGTCAATCGACGGATTCAACTCGGCTGGGCAGCGTTCGGGAAGCTACGACACATCTTCTCGTTAGAAATACCTCAAAACCTTAGAACAAAATTGTACAACCAGTGCGTGTTGCCAGTGATGACTTACGGAACTGAGACGTGGTCCTTCACTGCTGGCCGTATGAGGAAGCTCAAGGTCGCTCAGCGAGCTATGGAGAGGGCTATGCTCGGAGTTTCTCTGCGTGATAAACTTAGGAATGAGGATATCCGCAGTAGAACCAGAGTGACCGACATAGCCCAACGGATTAGTAAGCTGAAGTGGCAGTGGGCCGGCCATATAGCTCGAAGAACCGACAACCGATGGGGAAGAAAGGTTCTCGAGTGGCAGCCTCGTACCGGTAGGCGAAGTGTAGGGCGTCCCCCCACAAGATGGAGTGACGACCTGGTAAGACATGCAGGAAGTCGATGGATGCAGGTGGCTCGGGACCGTGCTTTGTGGCATTCTTTGGGGGAGGCCTATGTTCAGCAGAGGACTTGTGAAGGGCTGTAATGATGATGATGATGATCTTTGCTTTATTTCAATTTTTTTTTTAAATTAAATGTTGTTTTAGGCTACAAAGAGCGTGAGCGGTTAAATAGTTTAAAAGTTACAGAAAATTATCTGTAAGCAATCCACTTATTCAAATAGTTCACTGTTCGATTTTAGTAGTTGCAAAACGAAACAGAAGGGAACAGGGAAATGAATGTGGGATTTCAATTTATTTTAGCACCGCTGACGACTTTCGTGCTTTTGACAAAATGAATTATTTAGCGTTTTATGAAGTAAAAATAAATTATTTTCAAGATTCGATGGCGCATGTTGCGGGTCTGCGGGGCATGAGTTTGAATCTTGCTCAGAACAAGAAGTGCCAACATAACTTGCAAGAATTTATCCTGGTCTAAATGTTTATTCATGTGCTATATATATAATATATTTATATTAATTCAAAGTGGGCCTTAATCTTAAAATAGTCTATAATAATAGGAGTTTTTACTTTATATATATATATATATATATATATATATATATATATATATATATATATATATATATATATATATATATGTTTGTGTGTGTGTGTGTGTGTGTGTGTGTGTGTATCTATATATACTAGTTATACACTATTTACATAGGCCAGTGCTTGACTACTCAGATCTGATCTGATATGTAGGTTACTCAATAAGTTTTGAGATGTTCGAAATTTAAAAATTGAACACACCCGTGGTATATGTTTCTAAAAAGCAAATTTATTTAAAAATAGAACTCCATAAACCAATTAGGGCATCCACAACTTTTTCTGCCACCAGGGCGGCGCTTCTTTACAGTGAGGTAAAATATTTGACAGATTTCATAGCGGGGACGATAATTTCTTAGGAAAATGTAAACTTTAAGGTTTCTTTCTGTATTATTAGTTAAATTTTATATTAATTACATTAGAAATGAATAAACCAAACTATAAATATAACTAAAAGATGATTTAAAAAAAAGAGTTATAATGTGCAAGAAATTAAAAATGAAACCACTGACGCATTGTATTGTATATTAATATAGTACTCTAGATAATGATAATCTATTATTTTAAACTGATTTCTCAATTAACTGACGCTGTGTAACAAAAACTTTACCTCAGTCACAACTAGCGACATCTGGTGAGTGGAAGATTATTAGCCCTCATTGCTCAATATTAAAAAAAAAAAACAAATTCCTATTAATTTTTCTGCAACGCTTCCCGCTTTTCATTTAAAACTATGGATCTTAACCGTGAACATTTGCGCGCTATGATATATTACAATTTTAAATTTGGATCTACCGAACAATTAAGTTTGCAACAGTTACAATCAGCATTAGGGGACTCAGCTCCATCACGCGAAACAATTTTTAGGTGGTTTGCTGAATTCAAAACGGGTAAAATTAATCTTAAAAATGGCCAAAGAAACGGAGCCTCGTAAACAGCAGTAAGGGCAGAATATGTATGGACTACTGAAATGTTGGTGCGAGAAGACCCACGAATCACATATACGGACATCCAAAAGATTGTGGAGTTCGGAGAGCATTCAAACCACCCTACATCAACATCTTGGAGAGAGGAAGCTTTGTTGTCGATGGATCCTTTGTTTGCTCTCCGAAAGCGAAAAACAGACTCCGTATGGATTGGTGCCATTAAATGCGTCTTCGTTTTGAAAACTGGGTATCTAGGTGTGATTCAGAAATTGTTACTGGTGACGAGACATGGATCTATCAATATGATCCGGAAATAAAAGGCAATTATCGGTATGGATCTACTCAGTAGGATAGTTACCGACAAAACTGCAAAGACCTCGCAACGTCGGCAAAAGAATGGTGGTTAGTTATTTTCGCGGAGCGGACATTTGTCGACGTCAATGCTGGAATATTGTAGGTCAGTCAACTCTGAATGCTATACTACAGTTGCGTTACGCAAAGCTTTTCAAGCTGTGTGGGAGGGAATACCAAAGACCGGACTTCGGGGAATCATGCTGCATCACGATAACGCCTCTTCAGATACCTCCCTTAGAACTAAAGCATTTATTGAGGAAGCAATTTTTGTTCCCAATAGTCAAAGAAGAAATAAAAGGCAAGTTTTTTTCAAGCGCCGAAGAAGCTGTGGCTGCCTACGAAAAAGCGATTTCCGATCTCTCAGATCAAGTCTGGCAAAAGTGTTTTAAGAGTTGGTTCAGGCGAATGAAACTTTGTATAGAGCATGATGGAGAATATTTTGAAAACATGTAAAATAAATATTAATAGTATCTAGAATACTTTTTTTATATCTCAAGACTTATTGAGTGACCTAGGTAGAAGAATCTGATCAGAAGGTAAGTGATTAAGCCACCGAAGATGGTAAATCGCACTGACACTTTTTTTAACAAGGGGAAATGCCTACGCATACCCGCCTTGCGAGTGCAAGGACGGGTTATGTCGGACTCGCACCGACTAAAACTTCACCTTTACCGAATATTGGCAGGGTCACGGGAATGCTTTCGCACACATCCGCGGGTCTCAATAGACCCGGCTGACCCCTGGCGGTCCCTTCTCGGGAGGGGACTACTCCTCTCTCGTTACTTTCTCAGGTAAGGCGCACCAGATAACTTGGCGCGCCTTCCTCCACGGCCTCCAACTTCACCTCGCAACGACTCTCCTGTGTTCGATGCGCGAAGGCCATGTGGCCAGGAAAAACCAGCACTCAAAAGCACTAGCCTTCCTGACAACAACGGTAGTTCTGGTCTATGGCAACGCCGCCAACTAAGATTCGGCTGTAGAGGATAGAATGAATCGCGCAGAACCATACCAACATTCCTCTTCCTCTATCACTCCAGCTTGACTACAGTGGTAGGATGAGAGGACACCCGTCTCGCCGCAGCCTACCAGCACATATCCGAAGTGGGCTCACCAAGCCCACTTGGAGTGGCCACCTCGGGCCAGCCATTAGGTTTCTTCTTTGTTCACCACGTGTGACGAAGCCACTGCTACTAAGCCCCCGCCACGACAAGGCAGGAACCGGTTCAGGGGGAGTGCGATTTTCCCCCGCGTTTTGATTCTTAAAGGAGGATAGATGTAAATGTGTATGGTCCACAACATCCACTTGCCATCAGGTGACTGCCTGCATGCCGACATAATTTCCACTTCAGCTTATTTATCCGTTGGGCGTTGTTGGTTACTCTAGTTCTGCGGCGGATTTCCTCATTTCTAAGTCTATATGTACATTTAATAAACATGTTACTTTTTAAAAGTATTTCTTTATTTAATACAAATTCAGAAAGTACCTATATTCTGGAAGAACCAGCAAGACACACAGAGGGATTAGATTTTCAACATGAAATTAAAAAAAGCATGTATGCAGTTCATACGCGGTAGAAATGAAACCCCCAAATAAAATTAAATATAAAATATACATATTATAAATTTCAGGGCAAGTGATTTATTTATTATAAAATTTTTCAATCACAAGTGCAGCATGAAAATCCAAAATTCCAAAAATCCTTATTTTTGACATAGAACATTTTCTTTCGAGTAAAATTGTTTTGCAATAGCGACATCTACTTCATTTTATAGGTAAAGTCATTTTATCATTGAGCTATTATGTACTACGTACTAGAGGCGACACTGCATTATGTTACGCTGTTCTAGTCAACTGCGGTGATATTGCCGCACTTTACTCAGTCGCTCGCTAGGTGCTAGTGAGTTGACACATGTTATGTTGATTATATTAAAAAAAAAAACTTTATAAAATACGCCATGGCGTGTTTTAGATTTTGCACAAATAATTCAAGAAATGTTAGCATATACCAAGGAATAACTTTTCATCGGTGAGTAAAATACTTAATAAAAAGTATTATAGATTAATAATTAATCAAACAAATTATTCAAAAGACGCCATCTCGGGTCATGAAATATAGATTATGAAATTAATTTGTTGAGATGCGACGTTTCTGTAGGTACTTAAGTCTGAGAATAATTATGCATAATATAATTTTTTTTTGTAGAAACAAATGGAAGTTTTCATAATGGGGCAAAATTTCTGATATTTAAATTTGCTGATTATTCTTTTGTTTTATTTTTAGGTTTTCACGTCCAAGCCATGTAAACAGGGAAAAATGGACCAAATTCATCAATTTTTTAACTCTCGCGTGCCCAGCATTTATGAACGACTCTTATTATAATCTAAATAAATATATTTGTAAATTATATGTTATATCAATAAGTTTTGTAACAAATACAACATTAAGTATTTTTTTTATATTTTACATAGTTACCTTTTAAAATATTCAAATAAAAATATAATTTAAATGTAATTCTAAAATCAGCAGTACCATGCGATAACGTAATTATATTATTATATAACATGGCTGGGATTTTAGTTTTTTTTCTGATTAGACGACGAACGATTTTTTTGTAATGTTCAGTATATTTACGGGACTTAAGATAGGTGGAACCCTCGGCATGCGAGTCACACTAGTATATGGCGGTTTTTTAATACTTACAGCAGTTTTACAGGCTTCCCAAATAATTAGTATCTTTTTTTCACCTAACAAAATGTGGTATCATAACCGTTGTCTGAATCAATAAGTTGTTCAAATTCAATTTTTGATAGTCTGAGCAAAATTGTACTTACAAATAAATTACGCAAATGATGTCTCCTAAGCCTAACTTGAGTGATGTATACGATGCATAAGTTTTTCAATATAGTTCTACCTTAGTAACGGAATCAATAATTCTAGGTCATTATAAAAATAATAAAATATGAGCACGTTATAATATTGTGTTTGTATTTAATAGCAAGGAATCTGCAGCTAGAAAGAAACTTACTGAGAAATTTAAGAAAATACAAAGCCAAAATATTTATCTAAAAAAATGCGCTTCTTACAAATCAATTGGACAAAATTTTAAACATAAATTTGGTCTCAAACTAAGTGCTGAGATTGATTTAATAGCGAAAGCAGAAGTTGTGAAGTTACATGAATCTTTAATGAAAAATAATATACAGATCACGCATTATTTATTAATACACTGCATGCACCTTAACGTAAATTCGCATTGATTTTACACTATTATCCACCAGCTGCGTATAAATACGTTGGAGAATTCTAGAAAAGTAATAATAATGATCTTTGAAAATAAATTCATATTTTTATATTTTACACATTTACTTTTAAAGCATTAAATAAAATATCATTAAAATGTGATTCTGTCATAATATTATGTTATATTATATTAAATTAACGCAAAAATGCAAAATAAATAACAAAAAAATGTACTCGATATAATATACAATACAATCTAAATAAACAATTACTTATTACATACTGATCATTCTACCTACGTATAATCTATGATGACAAACACCGCGCATGCGCGAATCTACTATCTCCCGCGCATGCGCGAAGACATAGAGTAGCGCACATTTTTTGTTTGGAATAGCTTCTCTAGTACGTAGAACATATTATAACTCAATGCATTTTATCGAACAAAAATTGACTTTCAAATTGGTACTTAAAATAGATGCAAAGTGACCTAAACACGACAAATTTAATGCTATCTCATTCTCACGCAGGCTCAATCCTAAAACAGAGTATTTTTGTCGATTTTTGGTGTTGATTTTTCGTATCATCGATTTTGAAATCACATCGATTCTAAAGAAGTTTTCACTTTTTCTTGAAGCTCGATTCTTGAAGGTTGTATCGTGCCGGAAAATCGCTGATGGTAAAGTTGCAGCCTATTTACGTCCCACTGCTGGGCACAGGCCTCCTCTCATTTCTAAGAGGGTTGTAGGGCAAGGAAATATCCGCCGCGCTGCCCCAATGCGTGTTGGCGAACTTCACATGTGTTCGAAATATTTTTATTCCTTATTTCTCAGACATGCAGGTTTCCTCACGATGTTTTCCTTCACCGCCGAGCACGAGGTAAATCAGCACTTAAAATTGCAACTAACAATTTCATTGGTGCCGGCGGGGATCGAACCAGGGTTGCTCGAGTACTGTAAAGCTTACAGCGAGCGCTAACCATCTGAGCTACCACGGCACTGGTAAACGATTTCATAAAGTAGGCGTGGGAAGAAAATTTTAACTAATTAAAAAAAGAAGTAACTTAAGCATAGCAGTGGTTACCTCATTCCCAGGGAATATTTTTATTTTATTTTCTTCAGGACAACAAACAGTTATGTAAAACATAATTTACAGATACAGGTCTTATAAAAGAGGAAGCCAAGTAATTACACAACCAGCAAGTTATGCACAAAGTAATATCATAATAATAGTATTGATTATGTTGCACAGCAAACATGTTGTATGATATCACAAGTAGATGAATAATTCGAGATTTTCCCTGAGAAAATCCCAGACAACACATCCATTATAGTGTCTATGCTAGCCAAAATTTTCCACGAGAAACAACAGTTACACATATAATAATCTGTTTAAAGCATAAGGGAATACTTTACCTAATAGTACATTATTTAAATACACTTTTTGAACATTACAAATGATAAAGCAAATCTGTCAAGATCAGATTTTACTAATATATAATAAATTAAATAATAAAAATGAATGTTTAATTATTTAAATAATTAAATACGCCGTAGTGGAGCTCGCTCTAAAATTTATATATCATAGATATACATAATTATTTTAATAAAATTTAGCGCCATGTATTGGAGATTTCTAGTACTACGATCACTAATCCTAGGGCCTGATAAAGAAAAAATGATGAGGATTTTTTTTATATTTTTGATAACGAACACTTTAGCCAGTGATTGACTACTTTCTAGACTGAAGTTTTGTAGGAGTGGTGTAGCTAACGATGGTAAAACACTGTGGCTTTGTTACTTAGTTTATTAAAAGCCTTTTTACTATCTTGTCTTGAATTTAGAAATTGAACATTAGAACCTAAACCGTACATGATTATTTTTCTAACAATAGATATTATGTAACATCAATCGATCATTAATAACAAACTAGATACACAATCAGTGACAAAAAATGTCCTTACCGAATGAGCGCCCACTCGAACATTTGGGTGCGTTTTTGATCTGTACGTAGCTTTGTGAATACAACTTAAGGCAATGATTTTACGGTTGAATTCACATTAATGTATATTTATTTCAACTAGAGTTACGTCAAAACAATTGGCGACAGTTTTTAGAGTACTTTTGCGATGGATTATGTATCTAGTATTTTGTTAGTGATTAATAGTTACATACGTGGTAGAGCCATGCTGCAGCTATATTATGGTTGTATCACCAATGGGTCGGCTCGACCGAAAAAGGACCATGCTCTTACAGAATACCGGCGTAAAATAGCAGCTTAACGTTGCTGTGTTTCGTATTGTGAGTGTAGAGAACCGGAGACTCTTTTTACTGGAAACGAGGCATTCCATCTTAGTCCTCACGGGTAACAACGCATCTGCCTTTTGATTCGTAATCGAAGATAGATGTAGATTTCTATGGGCCACAGCAACCACTTACCATCAGGTGGACTGTGTGCTCGTTTGTCACCCTTATCCTATAAAAAAATCCCTTAAAATTATAAAATTGTATCAAAAATTCTGAATTTCGGTCGTATATCAAAATACTCTGGTAATCTAATATACGCTACACATTTTAAAAATTCCATGCAGCGAAGTAAAACGAACAAAAGCTATTTCAAACTATTGTTGATAGTTTAAAACTGGAGCAGAAATAACGCTGTAATGGCTTAGTTCCATTTCTTAAATTGATTTCCTTTGGGAAAGGCTTATAAATATTCGTTGTGTTTATTTCTCATCCTTTGTTATACTATTATTAAATTTTCATTATTATTATATATGAAACTGTTAGTGGTTCTGTTAGTAACCACATAACTTCTGAGCAACTAATGAATTCGGCTCATGATGACACGATATAATATTTGTTTCTCAAGACGATGTTTTATAACTATGTTCGGTAGGTGGCGCTAGCGGCTAATATAATATAAAACAGATGCTCAAGACCGTTATGATGGCGGATCTAAATAATATTTATATATACTAGCGGTCACCTTTCTTAAAGAACAAGAGTAAGTGACAGCCTGGTACCGGTAGGCGAAGTGTACGGCGTCCCCCCACGAGACAGAGTGACGACATGGTAAGACATGCAGGAAGTCAATGGATGCAGGTGGCTCAGGACCGTGCTTTGTGGCATTCCTTGGGGGAGGCCTATGTTCAGCAGTGGACTTGTGAAGGGCTGTAATGATGATGATGATGATACTAGCGATCCAGCCCGGCATGCATGCCAACTACTAGGTTCAATTGTAAATCTTTACCAATAAAATAAAACAAAAAATATATCAAAAATGGTCCAGCCGTTCTGTGGAAAATACACGTATAGAAGAATTATACATACACATAAAAAGATATAGCAGTGCAGGTCACTTGATTTTATAGGACTCAAACATAATTCTTTATTTTACCGATTATATATTTGTCGGAAATACATCAAAAAGGTAATTGTAAAAAAATAATAGTGTGGGAGCAGATGTCCAACTTGCTATCTCCTGTTTTCGCAATTAATCTTCATCAGCAATAAAACAGCGTACTGCACTAAACATTAACTATAGAGTATTTACAGTTCGACCATACCGTAATATGTCCCAGTCGCAATTACACGGTAGTGTAACATGAGGGACATAATTACATGATAACATCAAAGTATACAAACCAATAGCAACACTACCTATCTCATTGTAGCACAGAACAGTCTCTCAGCACCATCTTCCTTGCCTGCACTAGTAGAATTACTACACTCGTAGAATGACTTAAGCGGACTCTCTCGCGCGGTGCACACAGTGAAATTTATAGCGAACAAACGAGTGGGGGTTACCTGATCTACCTTCAATTCTACCTCGCCACGATCGACATTACATTCCGCTAGAGTGATGCATGCTCCCGCTCACTCTCGACCTATACTATGTGTTATAGACCCGCCGTCATATTTATTGCATAGTGTTTTGAACTTTTATAAATGAAAATCATTTGTATCTCTTAAATCATCATCATCACTATTATTACAGCTCCAGTGCTTATCATAGGCCTCACCAATGAATGCCACAAAGTACAGCCCTGAACCATCTGCATCCATCGCCTTCCTACATGTCTTACCAGTTGGTCAATCCAATTAGTGGGAGGCCGCCCCACAGTTAGTCTACAGATACGAGGCTGCTACTCGATAACATTTATTCCCCATAGGTTGTAGGTTCTTCGAGGTATACGGCCGGCCCATTGCCACTTCAGCTTACTAATCCGTTAGGCTATGTACAAGTAGAAACAGAGTAACCCGCTCTGGTACTACTCTAAATTTGTCACACAGATAAACCCCGAGCATAGCCCTCTCCATATCTCACTGAGCGACCTTGAGCTTCCTCATATGGCCAGCAGTAAAGTACCACGTCTCAAGTAGTTTCCGTAATTATCTCAGGCTGTAGGGCGTAATTATATATACTGTAACATACAAAGGTTTCTTTTTTAATACTACTATGGTTTAATCGAAGCGACTATGTACCACTTTTATAATATACATATTTATCAAAAAGTATATAGACGTCTATTTGTAATACATTTACATTCACAATTGGCACATAGCACTCAGTCAACTATAGGTCACAGTTTAAAACGGTTCTTCCAATTGTTTGGTCCAGATCATTCAAAATAAATTGTAGCAATTATCAGTACTTTTACGCGACCCAGGGTAAACAACTAAATCGTTCACGATTGACACATGTGATTTGTTCTTAAAATCCATAATTTAAACAACATTCAGCTAAAGTTTTTTTGCATATATGATACAAAATTATGTGGTGATCTTTGGCTAAAGCATAATTCAAGAAAATTAATGACGAACTCAACATCAAAACACATGTGTACGTTAATAACTTGGGTCTCAACTTATTTCTAACAGAATAAAGGTTGCCGCATTGTTCTAAGCGTCAGGTCTGATGTTGATTAATTGTTGGTTTGTGAGAATGTAAATGGGCTGTTTCAACACAATCTTGTGTAGCTGCTGTACGTAACACTTATGGATTAGTTTTATTTATTTTGCTTTTATCAACATGTATAATTTTGTCTACGATGTATATCTATAGTTACCATTACAGCATATTAAAGTCCACTACTAAAGATAGGCATTCCTTGTTGATTACTTCATAAGGGGGATATTTGCCATAGTAGCTAAGTCAGGCAAGCAGGTTGGTGGCCGCAGTTTTAAATGTTTTGTCGTTATTAGGAAAACGCTGTTGCCCATCATCTGATTTGTTTCCTTCTGTTGCCTCTTATGATACGCACGGAATGATATCGCGTAGTGGATATTCTTACAACGCCACTACACGGTATGTCTATCTAATGTATAATATATCCTATCAAAAACCATCAACGTAAACGCGGTAGAGCCATGCTGCGACGATAATTATAGTGGTTGTAGAACGAATGGGTCGACTCGACTGGGGGAAGACCACGCTCTTACAGAATTCCAGAGCAAAATAGCAACTCAATCCTGTTGTGTTTCGTATGGTGATTATAGAGAACCGGAGACCCTTTTTACTGGATACGAGGCATTCTATCTTAGTCATCAAGGGTCAAAATGTACAACGATAAAATAATGACTGTATTTTAGTCCTCAGGGGTGATAACGCATCTGCATTTTAAATTGTAATGTAGGATAAATGTAAATGTCTACTGCCCACAGTATTCACTTACTATCAGGTGGACTGCATGCTCGTTTACAGTTGTTAAAAATTTATTTGCCAAGATCCGTGTAATAAAATAAAATAATGTGTCTTACCTAGTTCGAAGAACACCTCCCGCCCTTCTTCAATTGCGTGTACTGTTCGCGGCACCACTACTCCTAACACCACTACACTTCGAAAGATACACCACCGTCGATAACACGTGTGCGTAACACGAGGCATCCTCAGGTGAAGTAGAGTCTGCGGTGGCTGATCAGCCATACGAAATATAACAGCGTTAAGCTTCTATATCACGCTGGTATTTCAGAGCGTGGTACTTCCCCGGTCAAGCGGATTTCCGCCCATTCGTCTACAAACATAATATAGCTGCAGTGTTTCCTATTGTAATCGATCTGGAAATTTAACAGGTTTCATTCAGTATACGATTTTTAAACTCTGCCTAACTATTCGAAATTTTCTAAATATCCGCGAGTATACGATGTGCCTATCTATACTAATGTGTCTCAGGTGTTTATGAAGTTACAGACTTTTTCTTAACCGCTGACCATATTGTAAATCAGAACTTAAAATAGCAATTAACAATTTCATGGTAATAGTCCCCTTATCATCCATAGCTATTAAGCTACGTGCACTTTGTATCTTACTAATATCACAAATGTGAAAGATTGTCTACAACAAAGTTACAGTGCCGAGGGTCGTGGATTCGAATTCCGCGCGTAAAAAGTTATTGTATGAAATTGTGAAATGTATTCCTTTAAACAGCTTCCACAATACAGCAGAAAATCGTAGAGTGGGGTATTTATATTTAACAAGAAAGAAAAACATAAGTTGACCTGTGTCTCATTGTTGAAGCCCTCAAAATAGTTATTTATCAGTAATACAGTAATTCTAGTAGTTTATAACTTGATAGAGCGACTCTGCATTTTGTTATGTTAGCTCGACCGAAGAAAAACCATTTCCGCATATTACGAGTGTAATCTAGTAGCATATTTTTTTATTTTTAAGACATTCAGATATCCTAAGAATTTACTCCGTTGTCGTCAAACATGCAGGGGGATATCTAGACCTTAAAATTGTAATAAGTATCTTAAACCATCAATTTATATTCCTGCTCCTGAACTATCACGTCAAGAGTTTTGTAATTTTAATGTATAAATAGTAAATAAAATGTAAAACTATATCGATATAAGAAGATTTAAGTTTAAAGATATACAAAATAATTTTCGAAAGTGCGTCCGTTGTTCATCGAGGTCGTTTACCGATTTAGCGTTCTTGAAAATAAATTATATTTGTACTCGATTCCTCTGATGCTTATAATTTAAACGATTCTGTTACTTTAAGAAAAGAGCTAAGAATATAATATTATTAAAATGTCAGTTAAAAATAATTTATGTTTATATTTTGTTCTAAATATACAAAAAGACATGCATAGCAAACTAAATACTCATTTAAAAATCTTCAATTAATTAATTATTTTTCTGTGTGTACAATTTTTATACACAAAAACAAAATAGTTAAATAGTTTTGATAGTGTGTTGACATTCTTTAAAATACTAAGAATAAATCAGTTGTACCAATTATATGACTCTGTTTCTAAATGTCTTCATACTTAATTGTATCAAATATTATATTTAAATTCATTTTTTAAAGAAGTCTTGCTGGTTTTCTTGCTGGTTCTTTCCAGGACAGAGATTTTTTACGAACCAATGGAAAAGCTTAAAAAGCCATGTTTGGTAGGTGGTTTGGCAACCACATTTTTATTTAGTTTTTATAAGGAAGACGCTGCAGCCCATTCCTCGATTTGTTTCCCTCTGTCGCCTCATACGACATCTGAGACGATATGGGGAAGTGGATATTACATTGTCACTATACAGTTTTTGTTTTATTATTATAAAGATAAAAGTTTATCCGAAAGAATCTATGTTTTCAGATGTATGTCTAGTTTTTATGCTGTCTCTCAAGATAGGATAAAAGCTAGACGAAATATTAAACTTAAACCTACAGAAGTTTTAGTTCAATATTTTGGGTCTCTTTAACGCGAGTTTTATTAAAGACACAACATCTGCTAAGCACTATTTTGCCTTGATTTTATCCTATCTGACCGTTATATAAAGTAGGTTTTCAACGTTCCCAAATGATACATATTTATTAGCTACTTAACTACAAAAGAAAGGGGTTTATTACATTATTTTATACATTATGTTATGTGTGCAGAATAATGTACACAATAATCAATACTGTACGATATACTACGTTAATATGGTTAAAGATTGTTCATGTTATTTCAAAGCTGGAGTTAGGAAGTGATGAGAAATTTACTGTTATTAAAAATTAAAAGTTTTTTTAGAATAATGGTGACAAACGAGCACTCAGGTTTCTTGATGGTAAATGGATGCTGTGGCTTAAAAACATCTTCAATTATCCTCAATTAAGAATAAAAATGCAGATGCATTTTCACCCCTGAGGACTAAGATGGAATGCCTCGTATGAAGAAGTTCTACGGTTCTCTACACTCACCATGCGATACAAGCACAGCAGCATTAAGCTGCTATTTTACGTAGATATTCTGTGAAAGCGTGATGCTACTCCGGTCGGGCTGATCCATTCTTCCTACGACCATAATATATACTCTTAAGGGGGTTTAGGTCAAGAAAATGTCCACCACACTGCCGCAATACATGTTAGCGAACTTCACATGTCATTGAAACATTTTTTTTATTTCTCTGACATGCAGTTTCACAATGTTTTCCTACACCGCTGAGCACGTGGTAAATCAGCATTTAAAATTGCAATTTATAATTTCATTAATGCCGGCGGGGATTGAAGCCGGGT
Source organism: Parnassius glacialis (assembly GCA_033319125.1). Classification (NCBI taxonomy): domain Eukaryota; kingdom Metazoa; phylum Arthropoda; class Insecta; order Lepidoptera; family Papilionidae; genus Parnassius; species Parnassius glacialis. Next base: position 22,978,430 of record JAVANC010000008.1, read on the forward strand.
TGCTAGCGTACTGTGAAACTTAGAGCGAGCGTATAGCCCTTGAGATACCACGGCTCAGCTGTTATTTGAAAATAAAATATTAAACTTAAGCTGGATGGATATTAGTATGTGGAGAGAGTTTTATACGTGGTAGAGCCATGCGATATCATACGACCTGGTAAGATATGCAGGAAGTCGATGGATGAAGGTGGCTCAGGACCGTGCTTTGTGGCATTCCTTCGGGGAGGCCTATGTTCAGCAGTGGACTTGTGAAGGGCTGTAATGATGATGATAGAGACTTGCTGCAGCTATTAGTAGTATAGTTGTAGCACTAATGGGTCGGTTTGACCAGGGAAGGACCACGTTCTCACAGTACAGTACGTAAAACAACTCAACAGAACGTAAAATAGCAGCTTAACGCTGCTGTGTTGCGTATTGTGAGTGTAGAGAACCAGAGACCCTTTATACTGGAAACGAGGCATTACATCTTAGTCCTCCCGGATGACAGCGCATCTGCATTTTGATTCGTAATCGAAAATAGATGTAGATGTCTATGGGCCACAGTAACCACTTACCATCAGGTGGACTGTGTGCTCGTTTGTCACCCTTATCCTATAAAAAAAGATTAATCAATAAACTTCTTCGTCCTTGCTACGTAATATATTGTATACGAAATAACTATAGGTTATCAAGTTGTTGCGTTAACAAAAGTAGGTATAAGATAAGCGTATTATAAATAGATTTATATTGAAAAGTTCTCATAAGATGTGTGTTATAATTATTTAAGAAGATAAAAAAAATAAATAAGGCTCATATAAATATCAATATTAAAAACAGTACCAGGAACTACTAAAACACGTTTTTTCACAAGTAAAAATACATTCTAATTTCGAATTTCCCACCACTTTTATTTACAAACAAAATTGATATATCGTTCTTCGTTAAAATATGGATCTGCGTCTGGAATATTTTCGCGCGATGATATTTTATGATTTCAAATGTCACTTAAACGAGGTGAAAAATTTGATAGGCATAGTCTTAAGCCTTTATCATCCATCAATTCGTTGCAGGCCTATCGCCACTGTCGTTACCTGACCCTTTTACAAAAATAACCATTCTTCCCTAGTTCTCTGCAACATTAGATTAAAATCCATTGCTTGCCTAATTGATGCTTTGTTATTTTCAGCAAACTTAAGAGGTTAGTCTAGATATTATAATTGTAGCAATCTTTAGGACGATTATTTTTTAATTTATTTTGCAGATGAAGAGTGAAAAACGAGCACACAGTCCACCTTATGGAAATAAAATGCTGTGGCGCAAATTTAACTACATCAATCTTCAATTTAGAATCAAAATACAGATACGTTGTCACCCATGAGTCGTCATCATTACAGCCTTTCACAAGTCCACTGCTGAACATAAAACTCCCCAAGCAATGCCACAAAGCACGGTCCTGCGCCAACTGCATTCATCGACTTCCTGCATGTCTTACCAGGTCGTGACTCCATCTAGTGGGAAGATGCCCTACACTTCGTTCGCCGGTACGAAGCCGCCACTAGAGAACCTTTTTTCCGCATCGATTGTCGGTTCTTCTAGCTATATGACTGGCCCATTGTCACTTCAGCTTACTAATCTGTTGGGCTATGTTGGTCACTCTGGTTCTACTGCGGATATCCTCATTTCTAAGTTTATCACACCGAAAAACTCCGAGCATAACCTTCTCCATAGTTCGCTGAGCGACTTTGAGCTTCCTCATCTGGCCAGCAGTGAAGGACCAAGTCTCAGTTACATAGGTAATCACTGGCAACTCGCACTGCGTACAGTCTTGTTTTCAAGTTTTGAGATATACCTGACTAGAAGATGTGCCGTAATTTCCCGAACGCTTCCCAGCCATGCTCAATCCGACGGTTGACCTCTCGGTCGAAGTTGGAATTACCTAGACGGACTATTTGTCTCGGGTAAATATACTCGGCAACAACTTCGAGCTTAGTGCTCTCAACAACTACCGGCATAGGTGTGATATGAACGTTATACATGATCTTGTTTTTGTCCATGTTCATCTTAAGACCTATCCGTTGGGAGGCACTATTGATGTCTTTGAGCATAGTGCTTAGGTCTTCCAGCGATTATGCCATAAGAACTATATCGTCGGCAAAACGAAGGTGAGTTATGTACTATTTTTTCCAATCCAGAAGCTTGAAAACATCTTCCAATGCAGCGGTGAAGAGTATCGGAGATATAACGTCACCCAGTCTTACACTTCTCTGCAGTTGGATAGGTTTCGTACTCTGGTTCTGTTCTATGATAGCCATCGTAGCCTTACTGTACAAATACTTCAGCACTTTGATAAAGCGACAGTCAACTTGGCACCGCTGGAGGGACTGCAACACAGCCCAAATTTCGACGGAATCAAAGGTTTTCTCTTAGTTCACATACGCTTGACATAGTGGCAAATTGTACTCCTCGGACCCATGTAAAATTTGCCGACGGGTTTTTATGTGGTCTATGGTGCTATAGCTCCTTCGTAAACCAGTTTGTTCGGGAGGCTAGAAGGCGTCGAGACTACATGCGAGACAATTCGTATTGACTCTCGAAAACAGCACGTAGACGCGGCTCAGAAGTGATATAGGTCTGTAGTTCTTCAAGAGAGCGTTGTCGCTTTTTTTGAAGAACAAAACCAACACACTTCTGCTCCATACTTCCGATGTAGTGCCAATATGAAGGACGGAATGGAATTAAACGGAAGGAATTAAAGAGCTTTTCAAGTACCGGCTTTCCACCCGCTTTTAGAAGCTCCGCTGCAATTCCATCCTCGCCTGGGGCCTTGCCGTTTTTAAGGCGCTGGACAGCCGTTCAAATCTCGCTCAGACTAACGTCCGGAATATCATCAGGATAGTGTCCGATAAGACTTGCTCTTGGATCTTTACTCACACTTGCGTATGACTCCAACGATGGTATGTACAGCAGCCCATAGAACCTCTCAATCTCACTCAAAATCTCAGGTGTCCCTGAAACGACGCTGCCATACTCGATCTTCAGCTTCGACAGTTGGTTCTTTCTGGCAGACAGATCTCTTGAAAAGACTATGGAGCCCTGGTTTCGCTCGATCGCTTCTTCAAGTATTAAAGTTGCGTAAGTCCCGTCGTATGCATATGGATTAGAGCACGAGGGCGACGGAGCGTTGACTTCATTAGACGTGACCTCTCCAACTTAACTTTAAGTTCAGTGGGGCTCTCACCATTCGGTGATCGCTGCCAGTTTTCACCCTCCCGATCACTTAGATATCACTGAACAGTTGTCATTTGGTCATCATAATGAAGTTAATCTCATTTTTTATTGAACCGTCGGTACTCAACAACGCCCACTTTCTGTGGAAGAAAGAGTTCATCATAAACAGTCTGTCTTTCTTCATGAAGTCAGCCAGCTGCTGGCCTGTCGTGTTCCGTTGCCCTATTCCGAATTTCCCCACTTTCAGCTCACCGTTCTCTCTTGTGCCTAGTTTTGCGTTGAAGTCTCCAATTAACACCGTATAGTGGGTTTTGGAGGAATGCATGGCTTCAGATATATCTTCACACATTTTCTCCACCTCCTCATCGGGATATGCCGAGATTGGTGAGTCAACCTGTATGACCTTCAGCAAATACCGTTTGGTGATTCTGAGTATAAGGTACGCAACCCTAGTCGACACTCTCTCAATATTTACAACGTTGTTAACGAGAGACTTTTGGACGATAAATCCGACAGTCGGTCGCCCTCGCGATGATAGAACAAGTTGCCGGATTCAAGGATTACCATTTCCTCCCCCTCTCTTCGGACCTCCCACCCTCCCTCAATCGCGCACTATACCCTTCGCCGTCAATCCCAGCACTACCATCCTCATCACCACCACACTAAGTAGGACACACCACTCGAAAATACAATTTATTGTATTTTCGAGTGTGGTGGTATAAAATACAATATATGTATTTTCGAGAGTGGTGTGTCCTACTTAGTGGTGGTGCTGAGGATGGTAGTGCTTGGATTGACGGCGACGGGTATAGTGCGCGCGATTGAGGGAGGGTGGGAGGTCCCCCTTAAAGCTGGGCAGGACACATAATTTTCTTTCTTTACGCGGAATTAAGCAAATTAATTTATAACAACCCCATTATGCCTTACAACACCTAAGGCAGCAACGTCATGTAACCAGCTATATAATAATGATTTCTTATATTTACGCGAACACTACACATTGAATAAAACTGTTTTTTACGGATTTTATCGCGTTTATTTTATTATTTTTATTCCCGACGTTTCGAGTGCTTTTCAGCAACCCATGGTCACGGGGGGGACTGAGATGTTTGACGTCCCGATGTCACAGTTAGCCCGGCTACCTTCAGTTTTTTAATATTAATTTATGGTTCGATTTACGCAGAATGAACTTACAGTATCCTGAAGTCTTGCAGTGTTATGCTTGGGTTTGGATTTAATTTTGTTAATTATAGTATCCCAAGCAGATGGCAGCACCCATCCATCTTCTCTATTGAAATTAGGATGTTTTTTAATTTCAATAGCCTCGCGTATCATCCTTGGTAGGAATCGGTGTTCTTTTGCAAGGATTTGTGGTCTATCAAATCTGATGTAATGGCGGGGACGATCTTGAACATGTTCACAGACTGCAGACTTCCCAGAGCGTCGGCGCTTCACGTCAGCTATATGTTCTTTCACGCGGGTTTTAATGGATCTTTTTGTTTGTCCTATGTAAGAGAGACCACATTCGCAATCAAGCTTGTACACTCCTGCATCTTGTAGAGGGATATTACACTTGACGGATGGTAAAAATTGACTAATCTTCTTCGGCGGCTTGAAGTATGTTTTAATAGAAGCTCGCTTCAAGATGTAGCCAACCTTGTCTGTGACTCCTCTGACATAGGGTAGTACAGCAGGCACACGCTCGACTGTGGTTGGCTTCACTCGTTCACTGTGACGTAGGCGCGGGACCCGAAGCTTGTTGTCTTGCAATACTTGCTCGACGTACTGAAGCTCGGCGGCCAGATGTTTTATGTCACAGATCCCTCGTGCTCTCTGAAACAAAGATTTTCCCACGGTAGCTAACTGTGATGGATGATGGACGATTCACCATTTAAATATCGGTTAGTATGGGTCTTTTTTCTATACACAGTATGACCAATGGTTTTATCAGGATTTCGGATGACTAAAACATCTAGGAAAGCTAAAGAAGTGTTTGCCTCTAACTCCATTGTGAATTGTATTTTAGAGTTTATGGAATTAAGGTGGTCTAAAAATGTAGTTACTTTGTCAGATGGTAAAATTGTGAAAGTGTCGTCTACATACCGCTTGTAGAATCTTGGATTTACAGGAGCAGTAAGAAGGGCTTTCTCCTCAAAGTTCTCCATGAATATGTCGGCGACTATGGGAGATACAGGTGAGCCCATCGCCACTCCATCTACTTGCTTGTAAAACTCCTCCTTCCACAATAGATAGCCAGATGTAAGGCAGTGTTTGAGTAATACTGCATATTCTGTAGGCATGTTGTATTCTTCTCGCTTCCTGGTTACAATTGAGATGCAGTCTTCAATAGGTAAGCATGTAAATAGTGACTGAACATCAAAATTGACCATAGTTTCATTGTCAGCAAGATGTAGGTCTTTTATCTCACTAACAAAATGGTACGAATCCTTTGTGTGTGCTCTAGTTTGTCCTCTCAGTGGTGACAGAAATTTTTGCCTTGGTTGCATTTACATGAAAACTCCGCCGTTGCCGGTCCCAAGCCCGGATGAGAAAGGAGGAGGGGATGGTTCCGCCGGAGAGAGTGGGTGTATCCGGTGGACTAACACACCCACCTGCGCTAGGACCTGCGCAGTCGAGCGCCGTACGCGGGGATGAAGGAGTCCTGGAGGGTTGAGCCGATCGTCGCTGGGGTATAAAGTGGCGAAAGGCAACACGCCCTCTTTGGTCCGGATTTCAAGCTAAACGGTGGCCCTATTTGCTAGCCACAGATAGGGAAATGGCTAAGCGCCCCGTCAGAGGGTCGCAGGCGATGGATGTGGGGGCTGCCTAGTCTTCCTGAAAAGGGGGCTGGGTGGTGGTAAAGGCCATGCTGACGGAGCAAGTGACAGTTTTTTTTTTTCGGGTGGTGGGGATGGGCCTTGTCAGCCCCATCTACCAGCTGGATCGAGCTCCCGATGTCGCGCTGTGAGCCAACTTCGCGTCCCTATATTCCCCCGGTAATCCTAACGCCTGAAATTTCTTTTTCTTTTAAAGTAGGGCGTTCCCAAAGGTGCGGGCTCCATGGAGGGTGGGAAGCTGGGGGGATGAATTTTAAAGAACAAAAAAATTATGGACAATTTAAGGCCCAATAAGAAAGAGGGAGAGGTGTCAGAGGTGCTTACCAGAGACACCAAAGAACAAAGGGGAACCGTCACTAAACCGACGGTTCCACGGACAGTACCGTCCAGCGTAGGTGCCCCCACCAAAGGGATAACTACCTCGCTGAACGTTTCAAAAACCAGTTCCAAGGAGCTGGATGAGAAAAAGGACAAAGAGCCCGCAAGTGACAAAACTGCGGAGCCACTACGGACTGACGACCTTTTCTCTGCTGCCTGGCAAGTGGTGAGCCGTAAGGGGAAAGGCAAGGCACCCAAAAAGGTGACTTGCCGACCTGACGGACCATCAGGAGGGTCTATCCCTGCAGGCAGTAGTGGAAAGGCCAAAAAGAAGAACAAGAAGCAGCGGGAAAAAGGCCGTAGAGAACGAGCCGCATTGGCTGCTTCCTAAACCAAAACCAAGGAGGCTGGGCAAGCTACTGTGACTGGGGTGCTTGGCGCTGGAACCAGTAGCCGCGCTGAAGCTGAGAAGGATAAAAATCCAGCCCAAGTGGAAGTCGCGGCCGCCGGAACCAGCTCTAGGATATCCGCCAGGAAGCAGCGAGCGGCCAAGCGTCCTGGGAAGAAGGAAAGAGCAGCCAAAAGGATGCTGGAAGAGTCCACCTCGCCTAGAGGGGAACACAAAAAAGTGCAACTCGAACAGCAACCAAAGACTGCAAGAACGAGCTACGCTTCCGCTGCTAAAGCAGATTTGGGTGTGGCCTTAACGTGTGCGCGTTCAGGTCACATTACGAAGGAAGTAGCTGACGACATCCTCGTAGCAATACAGAGGAAAATGATCAGCGAGGCCTGGAGTAGCCAGGACCCTGATGTGTCGGGCCCAGTTTTTAGGGGCAAACCCGTTTATACGGAAGGTGTCCTGAAACTGTGGTGCGACGATCAGAAGGCTCTGGACTGGTTGAAGGGGAATATTGCTACCCTCGACCTTAAATCCAACACCTTGCTGACAATAAAGAAACAGTCAGAGATACCACAAAGAGTCAAATGTGGTATCCTTATCCCTGATGCCCAAGGGGCCTGGAAAGACTCACGCGACATTGGTCGCGTGCTGGCGTACCAGAACCGCTGGGTTAACATCAGGGACTGACTGTTACTCAAGGCTGATAAGCAGACGGACGGGTGGTTCCTCGTTGTTTCGGTGCCGGAGGATCATATCCCGACCCTGATGAAGGCCGGACGCCGTCTCGCATGTGTATGCGGGGCAGTATACGTAAAATTCCAGGGTCGTGGAGGCAAATTCTTTGATACTCCACCGAGCAAAGAGGTAGAAAACAACCCGGAAGTTATGGATACCGGAGCCATAGTTACCGGTACAGCGGAATAACTGGAGGCCAAGTCCAGTGAAGAAACGGCCTGCACAATTGAGCCGAAGCCCCCAGTGGAGATCAGGCTCAGCGGCAGCTCACTGAGTGACGAGGAGGACTGCATTTTGCCGACCACTTCCGACTCGGTGGCTGACGATGAAACCCGAGATCTTCTGGCAGGCCTATTTTTGGGCGGGGACGGGGAGGACGCGATCAATGATGGCGTGCCCTTCGTCCAAAACTAGCCTAGTGCAGGCCAACCTCCACCACAGTGAAACTGCGTCGGCTCAATTACGCAAGTGGTTGGAGGTTCAAAGGACTGCCATAGCCTTAATCCAGGAGCCGTGGGTTGGGGCTGGTAAAATTAAAGGCCTAAACAACCTAAAAGGTAAGCTATTCTACAGCTCTGAACACGACAAGCCTAGAGCGTGTATTTACACTACTAAAGATATCTGTGCACAACCATTAACAGATTTCTGTTCTAGAAACATGTATGCCGTGGCAATACAATACACACAGGAGAGAAGTTTAGTCGTCGCCTCGGTCTACATGCCGGAGGAAGACACTCCTCCCCCTCATGACCTCAGCAGGCTGGTGAACTTCTGCGAGAGGACCGGACTAGAGGTTGTGATCGGGACGGACTCCAACGCACATCATCCCCTTTGGGGAATGGAAAAACCAAATGAACGAGGTAAGGTTTTAGTTGAATATTTATTTAGTACTAACCTAACCATTTTAAACATAGGTTCTGAACCTACTTTCATAAACAAACGCTGTCGCACTATAATCGACCTCACACTTGCAACAGAAGGAGCAGCCAAATTAATTACGGGATGGCATGTGTCGAAAGAGGCCTCATGCTCAGACGAAAGATGGATCTGCTTCGCACTACAGGTCGACATCCCCTCTACACCACCATGGAGAAATCCGCGCAAGACAGATAAAACAAAATACCTAAATAGGCTGACGTCTTTGCTCGTGGATTTTGAGGGGATAAATACTATAGCAGATCAGTCGCTCCTAGAAGAACAGGTAGCAGCTGTTACTAAGGCCATGATAGACAGCTACCATGAATCATGTCCAGAAATCACCCCACCAAGACATGCCGAGGTAAAGCAACCGTGGTGGGGTAAAGAACTCGATAGAAAACGTAAGAAGGTAAGAAAAACCCTAAATAGGGCCATGAATACCTCAATGGATGAAGACTGGCTACTATATAAGAAAGCTAAGTCTGAATACAAAAAATGTATCAGGTATCGACGCTCGACTGGGTGGCGTAAATTCTGTGGCAACATAGAAACCTGCGAACAAGCAAATAGGATAAGGAATATTCTAGCTAAACAGAACACGTCGGGATCCATGTCTCTAAAGAAACCCGACGGTTGCTACTCAACATCGCCGGATGAAGCCCAACGCATCCTAATTGAAACGCACTTCCCAGGTTGCTGCGTAACCCAGGAGGCAAACCGGCATGACGACATACTGACACCAACAGTAGAAGACTGGAATTTAGCACAGAGAGTGGTAACGATGGACAAAATCCATTGGGCCATTCACAGTTTCCTCCCCTATAAGGCGGCAGGACCTGACGGCATATTCCCGGCACTCCTACAGTGGGGGGGTAATGCCCTAATAGTCAGACTTGTTGCCATAATGCGAGCCTGTCTGGCTCTTAAATATATTCCTAGGGGATGGAGGGAAGTGAAAGTTACATTCATACCCAAACCAGGTAAGAGCGACTACACTGACCCTAAATCCTACAGGCCCATTAGCCTCACATCCTTTCTCCTAAAGACGATGGAGAGGATGGGTGAAAGGGAATTAAGGGGGTCGGCGCTAATGAACTTACCACTACACGACAAGCAACACGCCTACAGTCTAGGCAAATCAACAGAATCGGCCCTTCATCAGGTAATTACAAAGATTGAAGAGACCATCCAAAACAAAGAAATATGTCTAGGTTCCTTCATAGATATAGAAGATGCTTTTGACAGAACGAACTTCTCCAGCATAAAAGGTGCACTCAGTAGACATAAAGTTGAACCGGCACTGATCGACTGGATAGTTTACATGCTCAGTACACGAATAATAAAGATTGCTGGTGAATCTCAACCAATCCAAATTAAGAAAGGCTGCCCGCAGGGTGGGGTTCTCTCACCTCTCCTGTGGAATATGGTCATTAATGAACTCATCAGCAAATTAAATGACAATCACTTCTATACAGTAGGTTATGCTGATGACCTGACAATACTGGTCTCTGGAAAGACAGCAAGCATAGTGTGCGACCTGACCCAAGCGGCTCTCCGTATAGTGGAGAGATGGTGCAGGGAATACGACTTAACCGTCAATCCAAATAAAACGGTTTTAGTTATGTTCACACAAAAACGAAAGCTGAATAACTATCATCCTCCAAGTCTTTTTAGCACAAAACTCCAGCTATCTTCTGAGGTAAAATATTTAGGTCTTACCTTGGACAGCAAACTTAACTGGAATAAACACATAGAAAACAAAATCAACAAAGCTAGTATAACTTTCTGGCAATGCAGAAACATGATTGGCAAAAGATGGGGATTGACGCCAAAAATCATACTGTGGCTTTACAAAACTGTAATTCGGCCCATGATCACATACGGCGCTCTGGTATGGTGGACCAAGACAAATGAAGCCACCACAATTAAGAAGCTTCAGCGCTACCAGAGACTGGCATGTATGGCTGCCACAGGCTGCATAAGAACTACGCCAACAGCAGCCTTAGAAGCGATGCTGGAGCTAACTCCGCTTCATCTACATATACAACAAGAAGCGACTTTAGCTGCCATCAGACTCAAGACCATAAATCTTTGGAGTAAGAAAAGTGTCCCTCATACAGGCATAATTGATAGAATTCACTCAAAAATTCCTATCCTACAAGCCAAATACGATAGGATTCCTAAACAATTTGTTTTCGATAAGAAATACAAGATACAATTAAATGAAAACAGCCAGCCGGAAGGATTAAGCCCAAAAGAGCTTAGAATTTTCACCGATGGTTCTAAAACAAATGAAGGTGTAGGTTCTGGAGCTTTCTCTGAAGACCTCAATATTCACATATGCACACCGCTGGGTACCTATAACACGGTCTTTCAGGCGGAATGTATGGGTATCATTCAAGCGGCCATAGCAATAGATGCTAGGAAGGTTAATGACTTCCCCATTAGAATACTGACCGACAGTAGGGCGGTACTCCAAGCCCTGAGATGCAATGTGACGAACTCGGGACTAATATATGAATGCCATCAACGATTAAATAAGGTATGTAAAAACAACAATGTGACCCTGCAATGGATAAAGGGACACAGTGGATCCAGAGGCAACGATGCAGCAGACGAACTGGCCAGAAGAGGATCGGCTCTGGCCACTATAGGGCCGGAACCAATCATACCAATCCCCTTTGGTAACGTTCGTTCACTGGTACGTAGACACTTCACTAATCAACACGCTCAGCTTTGGAAGAATCTAGTAGACTGTAGACAAGCTAGGGAGGCCCTGCCTGAAATAAACAGTCGCTTAACCAAAGTTTTAATGAGACTGAACAAGCCACAGATTAGGATAGTAACAAGTGCTATCACAGGACATGGCACCTTTAACAAACATTTATTTACTATAGGTGTTACAGATAGTCCCCTGTGCAGGGCATGTATAGGGGAGGAAGAAACGGCGGCCCACGTGCTACTGAAATGTCCGGAGGTCAATACATACAGGGCTAAACATCTCGGCACGCCGGGATCACTCCCCGAAGTTGCATGCAACATCAAGGGCCTATTGAGCTTCTTCGGAGAGATCTCATGGCTCGAATAATCACATTATTCCTGCCCACACGCAAAATACGCGCATAGACGTGGAGTTGCGGAAAACAGCCCGTCGTAAACTAAACTAAACTAAACTAGTCATCCAAAATCCTGATAACACTATTGGTCATACTGTGTATAGAAAAAGGACCCATACTAACCGATATTTAAATGGTGAATCGCACCATCATCCATCACAGTTAGCTACCGTGGGAAAATCTTTGTTTCAGAGAGCACGAGGGATCTGTGACATAAAACATCTGGCCGCCGAGCTTCAGTACGTCGAGCAAGTATTGCAAGACAACAAGCTTCGGGTCCCGCGCCTACGTCACAGTGAACGAGTGAAGCCAACCACAGTCGAGCGTGTGCCTGCTGTACTACCCTATGTCAGAGGAGTCACAGACAAGGTTGGCTACATCTTGAAGCGAGCTTCTATTAAAACATACTTCAAGCCGCCGAAGAAGATTAGTCAATTTTTACCATCCGTCAAGTGTAATATCCCTCTACAAGATGCAGGAGTGTACAAGCTTGATTGCGAATGTGGTCTCTCTTACATAGGACAAACAAAAAGATCCATTAAAACCCGCCTGAAAGAACATATAGCTGACGTGAAGCGCCGACGCTCTGGGAAGTCTGCAGTCTGTGAACATGTTCAAGATCGTCCCCGCCATTACATCAGATTTGATAGACCACAAATCCTTCTAAAAGAACACCGATTCCTACCAAGGATGATACGCGAGGCTATTGAAATTAAAAAACATCCTAATTTCAATATAGAAGATGGATGGGTGCTGCCATCTGCTTGGGATCCTATAATTAACAAAATTAAATCCAAACCCAAGCATAACACTGCAAGACTTCAGGATACTGTAAGTTAATTCTGCGTAAATCGAACCATAAATTAATATTAAAAAACTGAAGGTATACGGGCTAACTGTGACATCGGGACGTCAAACATCTCAGTCCCCCCCGTGAACATGGGTTGTTGAAAAGCACTCGAAACGTCGGGAATAAAAATTATAAAATAAACGCGATAAAATCCGTAAAAAACAGTTTTATTCAGCTATATAATATTTAATTTTAAAATTTTTAGAGCAAGAAGCCCTTTTGATGTACCTACCGATCTGATGGATAAGAAAGATATTATAGACTTTAAGGCATTACATATCACTCAGACAAACTTATCTGTTGCTTTATTATTTTAATTTGGATGTCATGTCTCCATGAGCTGAAGTATCGACTTAATGTTTTTAATTCACTAAATGTCTTCATAATTTCAATAATTGTTAATTGTCGAGAGTAACACCCATATTCAAAAGGCTCGGATAAGACGCTGGTTGCAGAATATCGACCAATTGCAATTTTGTCATCCGTGGCAAATACTTTTGAAAAAAATCTTACATAGATATACACGCAGGTGGGAAATTACATACGCAAAGAGCAACACAAATCTCTTGATTCTTTTGAACTACATGTCAGCGCGTATTAACAGGCGGTGCCAGGTCGATATACTCTATTTTGACTTTCGAAAGGCGTTTGATAGGGTTAATAATGATATAATTCTTGATAAGCTTGCAGACATAGGCTTTGTCCCAGGTCTTCGGCGGTTAATTGCAGACTACCTTCGCGATTGCAAAATTACCTACCCATACTATAGTCTATAATAATCTAACACGCTCAAGTGTTAATCAGGGATCGATTCTTGGCCCTCTGCTCTTATTGATTATGATAAATGACCTCCCAACAGTGGTCGCACACTCGAAATGTTTGCTGTACGCAGGTGATTTAAAATTGTTCACGGAATAAAAATGAGTAGTCGATTGCGTGACAATGCAGAGTGATATAGATGCTATATTCCAGTGGAGTGTTACTAGATGTCTTACGGTGGTAAGTTGTTTCCTATCTGTAACGGTTATAAAATCAACAATCATGTTATGTCTCGGACTGACACTATAAAAGATCTAGGGTTAATATGTGAACGAAAACTCACATTCCACGTACACATGATAAAGTTATCTAAGGCACTATACAAACGCTTGAGTTCGGCCTCAGCATAAGAGTTTCGTAACGATATCGTATGTAGCGATACTTAATAATCAGTTCTCTGGTACGCTCGAAACTTGAAACTAGTTCTTGTATTTGGAATCCAATTATTTTCTAAAGCTATCATATTGTTTTTTTAGAAAAGGTGCAAAAGGTCTTTTTAAGATCCCTACAAGCGCCTTTATGGATACTATTCACATTTATATCCCAATAAATTTCTCCTCGGTTTTTGAGTCAACTCATTGCAAGTACGGCGAGCGTATCAACCAGCTAATCATGGCGTGTAAAATAATTCGCGGGAAGGAAGAGTGTCTCTCTAGACCGAATGTCTAAAGGCTGAATTTTGTCGATTTTTTGTATCAAATAACTACTATCGTGATTGCAAGCATAATTTTTTGCCATGCCATGGGTGCGCACCGTTGCGTGCGCCAACTCGCCTGTTCACCGTGTCCTCACCGCACTTAACGCTCTCTTGAACATAAACCCTTAGTGCAACCTGTTTTCGGATGAATGGACCGTAATATTGTAAGTATTTTAAGCGAAAAGAATGAATATGTTGTCTGTAATTAATGTTAATGGTTTAACCGTTTTAATTAATGTAAAAATAAATAAATAATATTAAAAAGAAACGTTTATAATAGTACTCTTGAAAGACTTGCCTCTTAGGCGATAGCTTTTTTATTGTAACAATTTTTATGCTCTTGTCTTAAAATGATTTAGGATGGATGACCAAATGAGTGTAAAATATATTCTTAGAAGTAGAGAATAAATCAATTTTACATTTTACAATTTCTAATTCTAAAAATAGTGAGCCTATTCGGGAATAATTGGACGTGGTTATGCAAAAAGGATCCAACCCGAGTTTGTGTCAATAATGTGGACTTAAAAAATAATGTTTGTGGTCTATACTATTATGTGATGTAACAATTTTAGCAAGAGTAACACAAATAAGAAGAAAAATTACAAACAGACAGAAACCATACCGATAATTTGAGTTTATGATATTTGAAGTATGGATACTTCAAATATCATAAACTCAAATTAACTTATCGTGGATTGGATCCTTTTTGCATAACCACGTCCAATTATCAAGCCACCATTTCGCACGGATTAACAGAGTTACTGAAATAATATTTTAATGATGCCAAGTGACGCCTTGTTATGTTTCTAACTGTCACTGTCAATTTCAAGCTCATTTATCATTGCTCAAATATATTGCTATATTATATCATAATATCACTATATTTTGTGTTTTTCCCCGCTCATTTCGTATTTCAAAACGCTGAATAGTATCAAGAAAAATACACTCTATAAAAAGAAACACCATGGATAAAACTTCAAACCTTGCAAACTTGCAATTAACTCGACATGGACATGGTTGCTATAGCTATTATATATCATAATAAACGAAAAAAAAACGAGTGAACGTGATATACTTAGATGACCTTTTAGATCGTCCCATAATAGGACAATATTTATTTGCCAGGTTTAACATTTATTCATCATTTACTCTGCTACTCGCGTCTATTTTCCAAGCGCCGCTGTACTTTAGATTGTACGGAAAAACGGTATACGTCTTTACTTGAGATTAAAAATTGTGAAATGGTCTTTATACATAAGATTAATTATATAGTTCATTATTTATAAATAGAGGCTTAGTCGAATTCATCCTTAAGTATTATAAGAGTAACGTCCACCGCATATATATAATTGATACATCGATCAAACTGTTTTCTTGAGTTTGTGCTTGTACCGATACAGTCCATCCAGTCGTTATCGATATATATCCTTTGGTCAATTGTTTTACAGTATTCTATTATATCTTAATAATTAACGCTTCCATGACAAATAAGAAAGAACTCGCTTATGCTTAGCTTTTACTTACGTACGTCATTTCTACGGCGCTATTGTACAACTAAATAATCGCGGGTTCTTTAGTCTAGAGTATGCGCCTCCCAATATACAAGACTGAGCCGTCTGTAAATTAATAGTTGTTCGACCGATTAATCAAAAATCACTTGATGTGGTTTCTTTAATTGTTTCTTGTCGAGTAGCCATCGAATTGTTTATAATATGCAGACGTCAATAAATTTCCATATATAACAAAACAGTCCATATTTTGTTTTTCAATATTTGATTGTTCCAATAAAAACTGTATGTAACTGCACCTAAAGTATGAAAATTAATATAATATTTCTTTGCATAGTTTTCGAGGTAACTTGTATCAAAGGAACGATTTTATCTTACGTAAAAACCTAAATAACCTAATATAAAGCAGTTTAATTAGAATACATTTACTGTAAGAGTTCTCTTACTTGGCTGTAGAATTATTTAAAAAAATACTGAAACTTATGATTGGTTACAAATTAATTAATGAATATCACGGACCGATATATTCAAAGAGTGTAATATAATCACTACTGTTTTGGTTTCATCTACGTAGTTCTGCGAGCATTTCGTATAATTACCATTACTTAAATTACTAAAATCCTCATTTTTCATCATCATCATCATTATAGCCATTCACAAGTTCACGGCTGAACATAGGCCTCCCACAAGAAATGCCTCGAAGCTCGGTTCTGAGCCACCTGAATCTATCGAGTTCCTGCATGTCTTACGAGGTCGTCACTCCATCTCGTGGGGAGTCTTTTTTCCTCAAATCATTTTTTCAGAAAAAAAAAATTTCCCCTTAACAACTTTTGAAGTTGGGGTCTTATTTCTTTTAAGTATTATGTCCTAGCACTGATTTTGGAAACTATTATGTGTCATTTTTTTTGGTTTCGTTGTCGGTTTTAAGTTAATTATATAATAGTTATATATTACTGTTAAAATAACTTAAAATATCTAAATTATTTCATCAATTTTAAATACTCCTACTCTGTTTTGAATCCACAAGAGATCTATTTTGTTTTAATATTTATGGACGGAGCAGTATTAACCGGATTAACGCTCGTGATTTACGAATGTATCTTTTGATCATATTTTACAATTCAAATAAAACTACAATTCTTTTTACTGGAATTTTAATTACCTTTATATATTTTTTAAACATGCAATCTTTTTTATTATCTACCTTTATTTAAAAAGGCTTTTATCCTACAAGGATATGTCAGCCTTATCGTAACCTAACTTATTCGTGTTACACAAATTCTATTTAGAAAGGAGGAATCAATGTGGTAAGAATATTGAAATGAATGATTTTGCTACCACTGAGTGTGGCTCTGCGAGTATACTCAAAAACCAACCCGTATCACTCAAAATTCATATTAAATTTTTGCACCAGATTCTCCCTTTCCCTTTGATATTTGACACATTATGCTAGCATATGTTGGACATCTTCTATAATATGACAAATATCGCAATTGGGCGAGTCTGATTTTTTCATCAAAAATACAATTTTTTTATTGGGATAGTGCCCAGAACGTAACCTATGAATAGCAGTTATATGATTTCTATTCATTTCAATATTATTATACCACTGTATCCGAAGAGGCTGACTTTGAATTGTTTTATACCATATTCCCTTTTCCCTGCTTCTTTCATCGAAATACTCTCTAAATTTAACATGACAAAGGTTTTTGAATTTTGTCAAGACTTCCGTGTAAATTAGTGAAATAATTCGATTCCTTGCGCTATAGCGGCTTTTGCTAATAGGACAGCCTCTTCGTTTCCCTTTAAACTTATATGCGATGGAACCCATTGCAACTTTATATTTATATAGCGACTTTTGTAATCATATAGTTGATTTAATATCCCATAAGCTATCGGTGCACCTCTGCTATGACCAGAGGCGCATCGAGCTAAATGTTGTAAAGCGCTTTTGCTATCTGAAAAAATAACAAAATATTGTCTACTTAAATTGCTAATATATTTCAAAGCTTTAGATATTGCAACGAGTTCCATCGTCATTACCGATAGTCTTAGTTCCGTTCTAAATATAGCTGTAATTTTTTTGTGTAGGATAACAATATGCAGCTCCTAAGCCTACACGATTTTTGGATCCATCAGTAAAGATTTGGTACCAGTTAGCATATTTTTCGTCTAAATGACATGCAATCTTCCTCACAATATATTCCTTCGTCAGCGAGCACGTGTAAAACAGTTCTTGAAATCGCAATTAAAATGTAATTATTCAGTTTTATTTAAAAGTGTAATTATTTAATTGGCACTGGCGGAGATCGAGCTCACGTTGTTCGCATACAATCAAATATAGTGGGGGGGGGGGGGGGGGATTCTCCGGAGCTACTCAAAAGTTTATGACAATACTAGCGGTCGCCCGCGACATCGTTCGTGTACAATTTCTGATTTCCTATGGGATTATGAAATTTTCTCGCTGCAAAAGGACTACCTTTATAGACGCTATATAAAGTTAATGCAAGTATTTATTACAAGTATTTATAAGTGATGCAGTAATGTTAAATTATCCCGTCGAGTTTTAAATATCCTTAAAGGCCAAAGTAATCACCGGATGTGCTCAACGAGAAACAGTCTTTATTCCACGAATACTTTATACCATCAGAATACCACTTTGAGTTTCACATACCACGCTAATTCCATGCAGATCCACAAAATATTGTGGACCTTTTGACGCCATTATTATTACTTCCTTGTTTTTGGCCTATATGATAATGAATAATATGTTTTAAGGAATGTTTCTTTTTATTTAAGAACCTCTTTGAATACAACATTTGTGGCACGGCTTTCGTGTGTTGAAATCCTCAGACTACTTGCTATACTTCATTTCAAACAGGCCACATAAAACTGTCCGTGAGAAAAGCAGCTCTCCACTAAGTCTAATCCAGCCATTTTCAGTGACTGCACTTGTGCTTTATTAATGGTCATAGCGAAGCACACTTTCAGAAGAAATTGTAATATCTTGAACTCAAAGGGGTAATCTGATGGTATTAAATACATTCGTGGTATGTAAAACTTCCCCTTCAGCACATCCGGTGATTAATTTTGCAGTCTGTTATTTGTTGTCTGGTACATAAGTTAAGCTTTAAGTTAAGTAATTTAAGTTTATACATGGTATAGCCATGCTGCAGCTATATTAGTAGTATAGTTGTAGCACGAATTGATCGGCTAGACCGGGGAAGGACCACGCTCTCACAGAGTAACCAGCGTAAAATAGCAGCTTA
The DNA here is from genome assembly GCA_033319125.1 of Parnassius glacialis. Lineage (NCBI taxonomy): Eukaryota > Metazoa > Arthropoda > Insecta > Lepidoptera > Papilionidae > Parnassius > Parnassius glacialis. Next base: position 22,997,104 of record JAVANC010000008.1, read on the forward strand.
ATGCTGCTGTGTTTCGTATGGTGAGTTTAGAGAATGTACCATTTTCTCTTATCTATTATTTATATATATATCTGTCAATGTCCTGCTGAGAGCCTCCGCGGCTACTTTATGGGCCATATTGCATTCATCCTACAAAATAAGTTTTGTTTCTTTCAAAACTTTCCCCATATTACTCTGATTTCAAATGTTATATAGAGGTGTCTCTACATACATTAAATTTAAGGGCAAATTAAATGTAGAATGGGCTATCTTACAACCATCCAGCATCGTCGCTGCAATAACTGCCAAACATATTCCGTGATTTTTCCTTACCTTGGCTAATAATAAATTTAAAAGAAAAGTTTTGCCTGTGCCTCCAAGAGGATCCAAAAAAGATGTTTGGCCTGTGGAGTTCTCTACGTTGTCTAAAATTTGTTTCATCATCATCATTACAGCCCTTCACAAGTCCACTGCTGAACATAGGCCTCCCCCAAGGAATGCCACGAAGCACGGTCCTGAGCCACCTGCATCCATCGACTTCCTGCATATCTTACCAGGTCGTCACACCATCTAGTGGGGGGATGCCCTACATTTCGTCCGCTGGTACGAGGCCGCCACTCGAGAACCTTTTTTCCCCCTCAGTTGTCGGTTCTTCGAGCTATATGGCCGGCCCAATGCCACTTAAGCTTACTAATCCGTTGGACTATGTCGGTCACTCTGGTTCTACTGCGGATATCATCATTTCTAAGTTTATCACGCAGAGAAACTTCGAGCATAGCCCTCTCCATAGCTCGCTGAGCAACCTTGAGCTTCCTCATCTGGCCAGCACCTCGTCTCAGTTCCATAGGTCATCACTGACAGGCACTGATTGTACATTCTTGTTTTGAAGTTTTGAGGTATACCTGACTAGAAGATGTGCCGTAATTTCCCGAACGCTTCCTAGCCGTGTTTTGACCCGTCGATTGACCTCTCGGTTGAAGTTGGACTTACCTAATCGGACTATTTGTCTCAGGTAAATATACTCGGCAACAACTTCGAGCTTAGTACTCTCAACAACTACCAGCATAGGTGTGATATGAACGTTATACATGATCTTGTTTTTGTCCATGTTAATCTTAAGACCTATCCGTTGGGAGGCACTATTGAGGTCTTTGAGCATAGTGCTTAGGTCCTCCAGCGATTCTGCCATAAGGATTATATCGTCGGCAAATCGAAGGTGAGTGATGTACTCGCCATTGATGTTGATACCGTATCCTTTCCAGTCCAGAAGCTTGAAAACGTCTTCCAATGCAGCGGAATAATCCACATACGCCAGACATAGTGGCAAATTGTACTCCTCAGACATCTGTGTAATTAACCGGAGGGTATGTATGTGGTCTATGGTGGTAAAGCGCTTTTAGAAACCGGCTTGTTCGAGAAGGTGGAAGTCGTCAAGTCTGCGTGCGAGACGATTCGTAATGACTCTCAAAAACAGCACGTAGACGCGGCTCAGAAGTGAAATCTGTATGTTGTTCTTCAAGAGAGCGTTGTCGCCTTTCTTGCAGAACAAGACCACCGCACTTCTGCTCCACGCCTCCGGTGTTATGCTACCATGGAGAACGGAATTAAAGAGCTTCTAAAGGTTGAAGTCCTTTAGAAGCTCTTTTCTGTACCGGTTTTTCACCCGCTTTCAGAAGCTCCGCTGAATTTTCATCCTCGCCTGGGGCCTTGTCGTTTTTAAGATGCTGGAGAGCCATTCTAATCTCGCTCAGACTGATGTTCGGGATATCATCGGAATAGTGTCAGATAAGACTCTCTCTTGGATCGTTACTCACACTTGCGTGTGGCTCCAACGATGATGTGCACAGCTGCCCATAGAACCTCTCAATCTCACTCAAAATCTTAGGTGTCCCGGGAACGACGCTGCCACACTCGGTCTTCACCTTCGACAGTTGGCTCTTTCCGGCAGACAGATCTCTAGGAAAGACTTTAGAGCCCTGGTTCCGCTCGATCGCTTCTTTAATACGAGCAGTATTAAAGTTGCGTAAGTCCCGCTGCATTCATTTGGAGATCTGTCTGTTCAGTTGCCTGTATGCTGTCAAATATGCAATCTGCAGCTTCATATCCCGTCTAACAGGCATGAGATTAAGAGTGAGGTCGGAGAGTTTTTGCGTTCTTCTGCGGCGGGTCTTGCTAAACTTAGCTCAGACCGCATGAACAGTTTCCACGAGCTTGTCATTCATATCGTCTACTGCATTGCAATCTTCTAGGCACTGAAAACGGTTTCGTAGCTCGAGCTGAAAGGTTTCGGGACTTTTAGAGCGCGAGGGGGACGGAGCGTTGACTTCATTAGACCTGACATTTCCAACTTGACGTTTAAGTTCAGTGTGACTCTTACCATTCGGTGATCGCTGCCGGTTTCCACCCTCGCGATCACTGAGATCTCACTGAACAGTTGTCGTCTGGTCATCATAATGAAGTCAATCTCATTTTTTTAGAACCGTCAGTGCTCGACCAGGTCCACTTTCTGTGGGACCGCTTCTGGAAGAAAGAGTCCCTCTTTCTCCATGAAGTCGGCCAGCTGCTGGCCCCTCGGGTTCCGTTGGCCTATTCCGAATTTATCACGTTCTCTCTTGTGCCTAGTTTTGTTTTGAAGTCTACCATTGGCTTTACTCACATGGCTCTAGAAATATCCTCTTTAAGGAAGTTGTGCGAGGAAAAAAACATTTAAATCGCACAGTGGTGGATCGCCAATCATCCAGATGGTGTGGATGGTATCGGGAGTTCTGCTACCATGTGCGTTCGTGAAATTTGGCAGGTGGGATTAATCCGAACAATTCCTCAGATTACTCCCCGTTGTAAATGCGAAAGAAAATGTAAAGGGATGCAACATCTCTTCGCAGCGCTAATGAATCTAGTCGAGTAGGTAAGGTAGGTAAAGACTCGGTCGTCGACGATTCGAATCACCCTGTGTCGGATGCGGTCAAGTGAAAGGAGATGGCACTGGAGAGCTCCAAGCCAGTGACGGAAACAGTATTCCATGTGAGGCCGAACCTGCGCCTTGTAAAGTTGCAGGCGTAGTGCCGGCATGAAATACTATCCCACTCTGCTGAGCACGCCAAGCTTTTAGAGGCCAATTTGAACTTCTCTTCCAAGTGACCACGACACTGTACGTCACTCGATATGTCGACGACGAGGATTCCGATACTGGCTGAGGCAACAAGGAGATTGCCTTGAAACTGAGGAGACACGACAAAGGGGTTCTTTTAAGCGGTTAACGCGCAAACTTGTGTCTCCTGAGCATTAAACTGGACTAGATTTATTCGCCCCCAATCCGAGACTTTGTTCAGCAAAGACTCGACTTCAGACACAAGTTTGTTCCGGTACTCGGAGAGCGAGCGAAAGAGCGTTGGTGATAGCACACAGCCTTGTGGAACACCAGTGTTAATGGGCTTGTAGTTGGAGCATGCACCGTCTACAACAACCTTGATGCTCCTATCTGCAAGAAAGGTGGTGATCCAGTTGCACAATTTCTCGGGAAGCCCATAGGAAGGAAGCTTCGAAAGAAGCGCTTTATGCCAAAGCCGATCGAAGGCTTTCACAGTTTCCAAGCTTTTCAACCATTTTCTATCATTTTTTTAGCCCAAAAGGATGCCAGTTGAAAGCAGCCATTATAATTCCTAATACGATCCATGAAATGTGCATGCTCTGGCTGAAGATCCGTAATCAAGCTATAAAGAGGTTCTGGCAAGGGCTCAAAAGCAGGAAACTTCACTTTACCACCGGTGCAGCACATGCCAGGAGCCTCTTCTTTCCACTTGAAAGGTAAACAGTGTATTTATTTTTGATTCATAGCACCAATAATAACTATTCTATAAGTTTTATAAGCTACTTCAGGATCATATATCAGCCAAGATAAAGCTTTTACTTTCTATGGACGTAATCGTCTTTCTAGTCGTCTTCCTGGATTATTCCTTTCATGCCTAGAAACAGCTTCTCTATGAGTTTTTAGATTACTGTGTTGATAATTTGCCACCGTAGAAAGGTGAGAGTCAGGATTATCTCGCTGATAAATTGACTGCAACACGGTGAGACTCTTTCAATCTGAGAAGTATAAACTGAATTTGACATATCTACAGGAAGGTAAATGTCGAAATGTCCATTAGAGAGATCATGTGAAGTAATAAAGCGTAATCTATGTACGGGGGTTTCTTCTTCAGCAAAATTATCGTATAAAATACCATTATCATAAACCTCAAAAACACAAGGAAAAATCTACCCAGCAGCCACTAATCCGCACAAACCACCAAATGACTAAGGTTGATACTTTTCAGCATAGTAGTCAGCAGAAGTGTTAAAACTATTCCCATCTCTGTCGTGGGACATGATGGAAAACTGATGCAATGCTCCATCACGTGGTCTACTATTTCCTCACGTAACTTCCGAGCCATAACTTGAGTATCATATTATATGTATGCTATGGTGCGGAATAAGTAAGGTCCGTCACCAATAATGCGCGTACAAAATGCCTGTGCCCGTTTCTGTTTTAAAATACCTCCCCGTGCACATGTTACACCTTAATAAAAAAAAGCCTTAATAATGCGAAAATGCTTAAAATGGATTACCGCTGGCAGTTGCATTTTGCTACGCTGTTGTTTGGTTGTATCAAATACAGGGCACCGTCTTATCTCTATGAAAAATTGCGCTGGGCTCGAGACAACGTCTTAACAAATGTAGTGACAAGAGCTTCGGCGTACGGGTTGCTTCTGCCTCAACACCGCTCTGCTGCATTTCGAGGCAGTTTTCGATATGCAGCAACCAAGTGTTGAAACAACTTGCCGCCGCCGTTCCATAATACGCAATCGATACATAGCTTCCGCCAAAAATATAAATTGTTCCTCTTAGATCAGCAATATCAAAGTTAAGTAGTGCAGATATTTTGATAGTATGTAATTTTATAAATAATGTATGAGCGTGTATATGTGTATGTATGTGTGCTTGTTTATATTTATATATATTCATATATATATATATATATATATATATATATATATATATATATATATATATATATATATATATGTATGTATATGTGTGTGTATATGTGTGTATGTTTGAGTATGTATATATTATTTATTGAAATTATGTATTGAAACGGTGTACTGCAGCTGGTTTGTATATTTGCTTGTAACTTAAAACGTAATAGGTAGATAATTACGTTCCTGAGTGAATTTCAATGCAACTTCTTACAGTATTAAGAATATTTTATAAGAATTATGACAATATTACAAGAAATAAATTTTTGTTATTATATTTGGTTTAACATAACAGAACTGCCCTCTGCACATAAAGAATATATAATATACGTATATATTTTTTTATACTTATTTGTGTATTTTTATTTTAAATATATAAGGGTGCCACTGAAAATCAGGGTTAGGGTGCTATACTTCTGATACATTCAAACATTTTTTTTTATAGGATAAGGGTGACAAATGAGCACACAGTCCACCTGATGGTAAGTGGTTATCCATAGACATCTACATGTATCCTCTATTACAAATCAAAATGTAGATGCGTTGTCACCCGTGAGGACTAAGATAGAATGCCTCATGTCCAGCAAAAAGGGCCTCCGGCCACCTGCACTCACCAAGCGAAACGCAGAGGTAAACCTCTACTTCACGCTGGTTTTCAGTGAGGTCGTGGTACCACCCCGGTTCGAGCCGGCCCATCCGTGCGACAGCAAAAGCTGCTGCGTGGCTCTACCACATATCCTGAGTGGCTTGCCTTTTTGGAGCAGAGCAGCATTAACTGCTGGATTATGTTTATAATACACCTCATGCAATACTCCTTATTCTCTAGTTCTTTATTATTATTATTTTTTTATATTATTGTTTGCTTTTTTCTCTGTTTAATTTTACCATATCTATAAACAAGGAGTTATTGTCCTGTTTCATGATTTCTATGTATAACTTTTTTTTTTGTTTGTATGACGACTTAAATGTTATATGTTTTATGTAATCCGCTTGAGTGTGCTGCATGTGCCAAATAAAATCTGTTTCTTTCTTTCTAATTGATACAATAGTATGTGGCACCATTTCGCCGTTTACGCATAAAATCTCTACAACATAGAGAAACTAACACACAATAAAATACAATATATACATATATACCTATACCTCTTACCTATGATAATAATATTGAATTTAACATAGTTTATGAATAACTCCTAATCCCAAAATAATCCTACATCCACAATCACAAATCTACAACCCCAATAGTAAAGCGAAACTAACACACTATAAAATATACTAATTATATACCTATAACTATTACCTAAGATAATACACTATATTTGATTATTCAATATCGGTTTGTACGGGTCTTTTTTCCATACATAGTGTGACCTATGGTGTTAATAGGATTTCGAATGTAGACCGATATTTAAACGGTGAATCCCGCCATCATCCTTCACAGTTAGCTACCGTGGGCAAATCTTTGTTACAGAGAGCACGAGGGATCTGTGGCAGCAAACACCTTGCCCCCGAGCTTCAGAACGTCAAGCAGGTTCTGCACGACAACAAGCTTCGGGTTCCGGGCCTACGTCACAATAAGCGAGTGAAGCCGGCCACAGTCGAGCGTGTGCCTGCTGTACTACCATATGTCAGAGGTGTCACAGACAAGATTGGCTACATCTTGAAGCGAGCTTCTATTAAAACATTCTTCAAGCCGCCGAAGAAGATTATTCAGTTCTTAACATCCGTCAAGTGCAATATTCCTCCACAAGATGCAGGAGTGGACAAGCTTGATTGTGAATGGGGTCTCGCATATATAGGGCAAGCAAATCGATCAATAAAAACCCGCGTAAAAGAACACATAGCTGACGTGAAGCACGAACGTTCCGGGAAGTCTTGCAGTTTGTGATCATATCCTAGGCGGCCCCCACCATTACATTAGATTTGATAAACCACAAATTCTCGCGAAAGAACATCGTTTCCTACCAAGGATGATACGTGAGGCTATTGAAATTAAAAAACATGCTAATTTCAATAGAGAGGGCGGCTAGGTACTACCACCTGCTTGGGATCCTGTAATTCATAAAATTATAAGTAAACCCAAGCAAACCACTGCAAGACTTCAAGACAGTAAGTTCATTCTGAGTAAATCGGACCAAAATTAATAATTAAAAAAGCTGAAGGTACTCCGGGTTAACTCTGACATCGAGACGTCAATCACCTCAGTCCCCTGTGATCACTGGTGCTGTAAAGAACCCGAAACGGCGGGAATAAATAAAAAAATAAGATAAGTTAATTAATCGCGAAAAAATACGTTGGCCAGTATGTTGTACTATGGTCTATAACCTTTATCTGAGAGGAGACCTGCACCCAGTATTGAGCCGATGATAGGTTCTGCTGCTGATGCTGCTTCTGCTGATGCTTTTGATGATGATGATGTTGATTATGATGATGATGTAGTAGTAGTAGTATGTAGGTAGGTATATTTATATCCATAACTAATATAGTCTTGTACCCTAACTCTAAAATAAATTAATTATCAGTTTTCATGGAAATATAATTTAAAAACGCCACAACTTGGGAAACTGTGAAACACACACTTACGTTTTTAGGGTTTCGCATAGAAAGGGTGCCAACGGACCCTACTACTAAGCCTTCTTTGTGCGTCCATCCGTCCGTCCGTCTATCAGTGGGCTTTATCTTATGAACCGTAATAGGTAGATACTTGAAATTATTATATTATTTCTATTGCCATAATAACAACAAATAACTAAAAGTGCACGCACTCTTAGATAATTTGATCCAGTCCTTCAAATTTGAAATTTGAATTGCAATCTTCGGAAATTAATTTGCTTCAATGACGTGTCCCACATTAGGTGCAGGTAGAGAGCGTAATGGTAACGTATTCATAAATGTGCGGGTGTTAAAGCCGTCGGTTCAGCTGTTAAGCACAGTGAGTGAACAAGAATTTAGAAAATATTATATTTAAGTAAGGGCTGTAATTAACTCTTCATGCGCAAGGATCTGCTGTCCAATAACCTTAAAAAAGTGGTTTTCTACGCATTTTATCATACTCTCCAAACAACCACCGAAAACTGGGGCGGCAGGCGCTACGAGCTTGAATTTAATGCGAATTTCGGCCAATTCTTCTTCTAAACGCGTGCTGTATTCCTTTGTGACAAAATTATATAAGTCTTGTAGGTAATATCGTGTGCCTACAAAATTTGTTTAACGATTCTATCCGACCCCGTCGCGATAGGAAGCGCTTTAAAGCTGCGATAAAACTCACAGTGGAAAGATCCGGGCTACTTCGATGTAGAGTGCGCGTGTAGTAACGTAAGTAAATATACATAAGTAAGCCTTGCGAGTTTTAACACCGCGAGCTCGTATGGGCGTATACGATATAGTGCCGCAATAATCACATCCAGTATGAGCGAAAGCTTTCTCTGCATACGTGAATCTATGTCCTGGCAGGGCAGCCATTAAAGGAAATAGCGGGTGGGGTTTTATTTTAAGGCAAGTAGTACACATATTAATTCTAGATCAAATAATTCGTCTAGCAGATAAGATCCAAAATCGTTGCCTTAAGAATGACATGAGCAGCTCTGGGCCAGAATGTAAATATTTTTTATGATAGTAGTCGATCAAAGACTGTAGAGACTTGTAGAAGAGCGTCGTGATGCGGTAAAATAATCGGATATTTGTATTCATAACTTTCAGCGGAGTTGGTAAGGCGGCCACCAACGTGGATAAGACCATCACATAAAATGGTTTAAACTTCATTAGCGCGGAAGAGCAATTATTACCGGCTCCTAGCTATCGAATGTCGAATGCAAAATATCTTTTACAAATATCGCCTATTATATTTATTTATTTATTCTTTTTTACATCTACCTTATAATAAGGGATATAAAGGGCGTACTTAATGCCTTGTCGCATTCTCTACCAGTCAACCCTGGATGATTTGAGAATCTGTGGTAGGTGCAACACCACTCAGAAATAATTATTAATTTTTTTTAAACCATACAAACTTAATATTATCTACTTTGTAATAAAGAGAAAAAAAATAATAGTAAATATATAAACGGATAAAATATACTTATATATACAAAATATAAACGGATATAATATACTTATGTATATAAACAAAATATTTGGCGACGCGTCTATAAAAACATTTCAATTTATTAGTTAACCGATTACAAATAGCTTCTAAAACAGCTTATCGAGCAATAATAATCTTATAAGAAAACGCTTAGTTGAATCTTAAAGAAATGTCGAATTAATAATTTGAAAATCTTGGGTTCGATTCCCAGGACGGAATAGTTCGTCGTTATCTTAGTAATATTTTCTTAATAAATTCATAAAGGGAATTTTTAAGATATAAATTATGTTTCCGGGTTCAGTTCCCCGGTTGAGATCACATTTCAAATAGTAGCGAAAATTTAAAGAAATATTAAAATAAAGTTAGAGAAAGTTTTGATACGTTTCGTATGAAAATAAAATGTTTATTTTCAAAGTTTAGATTATAAAATGTTTCCTTTGTTTTGGGTCTGATAACACGGTGACTGATAACAGCCTTGATGTCTGATAAGAGATTCTTAGTGGAAGTCACCTTATCCCAATAGGGGTCGTATAGGAATCAGTTACTTATTTTGTGGTGATGGACTGCCGAGTAACAGACTAAAATTGCCACCTGTTTTACCGATAACGGGTGTAAGGTAAAAGTTAGTTATTCATTTAGTTGCCGATGACAACAGCATGCTAATTTGTAAAATCAAAGTTTGAATAAGTGGAAATTTAAATGTTTGTAAATTTCAGCAATTTATGTAAAAATTGACTTGTAAAATGTTTCAGATTGACTGTATGAGCGAAATAAGTGAATTCTGTGTTATTTCAACTTAAAATTCCTATGAAATGGTGAAATATTGATAGATTTGTATAAGAAATTTAAAAGTGTTTTAAATAGTAAAATATATAGGAAAAATGTAAATTAAACTATTGTATTAGTTAAGATATTTGTATTTTCAAATAAGAACATTTGAAACAATGTTCTTATTACCTTGTGTTAGATATTTAAGAATTCTAACTTTGTGCATATGTTGTAAAATAGGCTTATTTTGTTGGATAAAAGGTTTTTTGTGATATAAAAATGTAATGTATATCGTAGTATAGATATTTTTTGTGTTATCTTTATAAATAAAATGTATAAATGTATGTCTTATACAAATAAAGATATTGGGCAAACCGTGAGGGAGTGATAGTACAAATTTAATGTAATTGAGTTGCAAAATCGCACAGAGGGCGCGGCTCTCTTTCGAGTATAGTTTTTTTGATAAATCGTTACCACCGGATCTCCTAAGTGTGTGTTGTTTGAGGATTAGCAGTGGTCCCAAGCAACCGCCGGTACGACATACTCCACCGATCGTCGAGTCCGCATACTCCGTGAGGTGTCGAGGTCACCGGCCCTTAGGCAGATTCTTGGCACTTAAGTGCGTTCCGTGCCTTTTGTGCCCAGTCGCGTACCTAAGTGCTCTCTCTAGCACTTCTCTCAACCCTTTCCTGAGGAAAGAGGTAGGCAGTGCGCCCAAGTGTTGCGGTCATCTCTCTCTCTCGCACCCGATCCATATCGTACGTCGCGCGTCGCTTGTCTGTCACTCAGCACCTGCAACGTAGATAGGGAAATTAGACATAGGCACTACAATCGCAACCACAAAACAGTATAACAAAACAGTTGTAACATGTCGGATAAGGGGAAGGGGGAACCCCCCTCCACCCCCCCGCGTTAGGAAACCCCCGGACCGCCCGGGAATTCTGGATCGCCCATTACTACTGAAGGACCTATCTAACCCGGAGCGCTCCAGGGTAGTGGAATCCTTCAGCCATATCCCCAAGAGATATCCGAAGCCAATTTCGCCGAGCAAGATCGCCGCACCGAGCGCCACCCAACCCACCGTATCTGAGTATACGAGCGGGTTGGAATCGACGCCCAAGCCCCAGCGGCCGATGAATTCAGCGAGGAGGCACACCCCACCAGAAACGGAGAGCTCACTAAAAGAGAAGAGACAGTGCATAGGGTCACCGATGGTGTCGTCTTCATCATCATCTGCATCATCATCCGCCTCATCTTCAGATGAAGAGCAGGAGGAATTACCAATAAATGGGAAGAAGAAGGAGCGGACTCCTCCGAAGTCCCCATCGCCACCCCAACCAGCCACCTACATATCGCCGGACCGAAGGAGCCAGATGGACTCGGCCCACGAGGAGCAGGGAGGCGAAGAGTCCTACAGCTGGGGATCCACAACGTATGCGACCCTAGCTGCATCTGCCGGACGTTCATCGCCCGTGCCTCACCCCAATCCATCGGGACTGCCGCAAGGCCATGGGCAGAGGCCATCCACCAGCTATGCCCAGCTGGCAGCAGCACCAGTAGCAACCAGGAAGAAGGTGGTGGAAGAGCCAAAGACGGCAGTAGAAACCGAAAAGGCGAGATACCCACCAATAGTAGTGGAATGCCTCCCGAATTGGACGGGGCATTTCAAAATACTACATGAAAAATTAGGCCACGCCCCCAATGCCCGCCCATTCGGGAAGGGCGTTTGATTTACACCGCAGAGTACGGATGAGTTCCGTATCATACAGAGATACATGAAGGAACTCTCCGCGAACATACCAGACCTGTCCTGGTATTGCTTTACCCCGGAGGAGGAGAAGCCCACAAGTGGGCATCAGGGGGCTGCCAGCGGGTACGGATACCAAAACCATAGAGGAGGCTGTTAGGGCAAAGGGCTTCCCAATTCAATTTGTAAAGGCCATTCCACCGCGTAGAGGCAGACCGGGATGCCTCTACTTTGCCCAATTGGATCACCTGAGCCTGGAGCAGCTGAACTCTCTATACCAGATCGACGAACTCCTATTTATGAGAGGAGTCGTCATCGAAGCCTGGCAGAAAAAGACAGGACCAGCACAATGCCATCGTTGCCAGGCTTTCAGGCACGCTTCTGCCAACTGCTTCAGGCCAGTGAAGTGTGTTCGCTGTGCCGGGGAGCACATTGCCGCCCTTTGCCCTCGGGGTAGAGAGGAAGAGCCGACGTGCGCAAATTGCGCACAAAACCATACTGCGAACGATCGCCGCTGCCCAGTCCTTAGGAGGGTTGCCAGGAGGCAGGGGATTACTCTGCCGGGCCTACTCCCGGAGGACCCGAAGAAGATCCCCCAGAGTCGCCCAAGAGCTGTAACCATACAGGAAGATGGGTGGACCACGGTGGGTGGGAAGGGAAGGCAATCAGCCCCCCCCCCCACCAGTAATACCAATGAAAACGGTGGAACCTGCAGAAGTGAAGGCAACCACCGGGGCGACTCTACAGCCCCCCGCTAATGACGCAACAGAGCGTCAGCCCTCAAAGAAGAGAAAGCGGGGGAGGAAGAGGAAGAATAAGGAACAGCCTCCACCTCCTAAGGCTGTGACCTCTACCCCGACACCGCAAGTAACAACAGCCGCAAAGGCGCAGGTTACTAGGAGAAAAGCCAGCGAGGGTAGAGCGCCGGAAAGGGCTCTATCGGAACATAGAGCCCGCTCTACATATAGAGCGCGCTCTACCCAACGTAAAGAAGAACCGATTGTGAAATCCAATGTCCCGAGGCCAGTACCAAGAAGAAGAACAACAGTTCCAGAACCATCAACCGACTTCGAGACAGCTAATGCCATCCAAAAACTGGTAAGCATAGCTATCGAAGTCGGCACCAAGTCCTGGCCAACATAAGGGCCGGGACAGATCCTATCACCGCCGTGATGAAGGCGCTTGCAACTTTACTGGCCCGGCATTACGGAGGAGAGTAACGGTAACCTGCGCCTCCTCTATTGGAACCCGGACGGGATACAGCAGAGGATCCATGAACTCCGTACAGCCGCTCAACAACAGGACATTCAAGTGATCTTGCTGGGGGAGACGAAACTTAGACCATCAACGCATCTGAAGCTGCCAAACTTTCACATCTATAGGCGGGACGAGGTCAATCCTCACGGGACCGCCTATAGAGGCACGGTGGTTCTAGTGAGGAGAGACATCGACCACCAAGAGCTAGAGCTACCAGACTACAGAACGATGCGCTCCATCGGCATAAAAATGGAGGCGGCGGGCGAGGAACTAAGGATCTACGCAGCATACCGCCCGCCAGGGACTCCATTTCACTCCTCAGACGTCCGGACGGTAATGGAAGGCACGACGCCCACCATCATCGCCGGGTACCTAAACGCCAAACACCCGGCGTGGGGGTCAAAATTGATCAACCCGCCGGGTCGTGCGCTATACGAAGATGCGGAGGAGAACAACTATGACGTTTTAAGTCCCGAGGAACCTTCACACGTCCCTACAGATACACGCAAAAGTCCGGATGTATTGGACATCGTGCTCTCTAGGAACGTCAACTACCCGATAGTGGTAGAGGTGCTGTACGACATGGACACACAGCACCTCCCGATACTAATTACCCTTGGCCTCAGGGCAGTGACTACGCCGCCCAGAGCATTCAAGACCAGAATAGACTGGGGGCTCTACCATCAACATCTGCAGGAGAGACCTCCAGTCTTTACATCTATCAGTACAGCGGACAACGTAGAGGCCGCTGCAACTAGAATAACCAACACCATCAAAGAAGCCCTCGACGCGGCCTCTACGGTCGTCCCGCTAACAAATAGAAGAGACGTCCTGCCGCGACCAATACACGAAAAGATAAAGCGCAAGAGGGCGCTAAGGAAGCTCTGGGCGAGCACTCGCTGCCCAAGACTGAAGACTCAGTTAAACCGGATTTCTGATGAACTGTCGGTTGCAATCCAGGCCCACAGAGGAGAGGCCTGGGAGCGGCGCATTGTGAAGGCAGACGAGCAAGATGCGTCGCTCTACAAATTGAACCGGCAGTTGACCAAAAAACGACCTGCCGTATGCCCGCTGACCAACAACGCGGGCGAACGTCGATATGACGCCAAGGGTAGAGCGGATATCCTAGTAGAGCACTTCGAGGAGCAATTTATGCCGAACCCAGCAAGTGCGGAGTTCATGGATCTTCATGCTCGGAAGGAGAGCCGCGTACAGGAGTTCCTGTCATCGCCCGTGCCACCGCTTGCAGGAGAGTGGTACATCTCCCCCGCTGAACTGCGGAGGACAGTAGCCCGCCTGCAACCCAGGAAGGCGCCGGGGCACGACGGGATCACCGACGCTGCGCTTCGACAGCTGCCCAATAGGACACTAGTAGAGATCGGACGACTCTACACTGGAATATTGCGGACATCCCACTTCCCGGAGGAATGGAAGATAGGGAAGGTAATTGTGTTACCGAAGCCCGGGAAGGACAGGCGTAGAGCTGCCAGCTACAGGCCGATTACGCTACTACCGCACATAGCTAAACTGCTAGAAAGACTGCTGCTAAGACGCCTCCGCCCGTGCATCCAACTTCGGGCGGAGCAGCACGGATTCAGGAGGGACCACTCATCAGCAACACAGCTGACCAGGGTGCTGCACTATTTAGCGGTCGAGTACAACTTCGGCCACACATCGTTGGGCGTCCTTCTCGATATAGAGAAGGCGTTCGACAGAGTGTGGCACTCTGGTTTACTCCACAAGTTAGAAGAACAAACCAGTATCCCTCCTGCATTGTTGCGGCTAGTAGCGTCATTCCTGGCTGACAGGAAGTTCTACGTCTGCGTAGAAGGCGCGATGTCCGCAATGAAGACCATCAGAGCCGGCGTACCACAGGGCAGCTGTCTGTCACCAGTCCTGTACGCGGCTTATACCAACGATATCCCAACACTGGAAGGACACCTGCGAGAGTGGGAGGACGACGTCGAACTGGCGCTATACGCGGACGATAGCGCCTACTTCACCTCGTCCAGAAGAGCCCACATCGTAGTCGCCAGGATGCAAAGGCTGTTGGACTTGCTGCCAGCATGGCTGGATGAGTGGAGGATGGCCGTCAATGTTGGTAAGACGGCCGCTCTGCTCACTCGCCGCTACAGGAACTTCCCACCACCATTAACGCTCAGAGGACAGGAAATTGCATACCAGAAAACCGTGACGTACCTTGGATGCCGGATCGACAGAATGCTGCGCATGACCGCGCACGTCGATCTCGTCGTCCGCAACGCGAGAGGTGCGCCGGCGGCGCTGCGTCCCGTACTGGCATCCAAGTTACCTCTGAAGACAAAGCTGAAACTTTACAAACTCTACATACGACCCGTTTTAACATACGCTGCTCCGGCCTGGTATGCACTCCTGAGCGACCGGCAGAAGCGGCGACTGCAAGTCCAACAGAATTTGGCATTAAGGACCATTGTCGGTGCTGGTCGCTACGTCCGGAACGACGTGATAGCGGCCGACCTGAAAATTGAAGACCTGGAAGAATTTGTGGTCCGGTTGGCGCGCGGTATGTTCAACCGCGCTGACAACGAGCCACACCCTCAACTCAACAACTTCGCGCCGCTTCACGCCCGCCCTCCGGACGGGCGACCATTACCAAGAGAACTCCTCCCTATATAGATTAGGGAGTTGAGTAAAACCCACAATGCCACAGAAAGGCCAACATAGACAATTGAATACCACTCACATTGAATGCCAACTCACAGCGACCGGAATTGAACCCACGTCGCTGTAGTAAAGGGATAAATGCCAAGAAGGCACCCATGACCGGCCCATAGTTATGGGCCGAGATGAACACCCAGGCAATGGGGAGATGCCCGAGGCCTGAACCTGCAGCGCTAAGGCGCGCGCAGAAGAAGACAACGTAGTATGTAAATCGTTCAGGTAGGAAGGACCACCAAGGATCTCCTAAGTGTGTGTTGTTTGTGGATTATACAGTGGTCCCAAACAACCGCCGGTACGACATACTCCACCGATCGTCGAGTCCGCATACTCCGAGAGGTGTCGAGGTCACCGGCCCTTAGGCAGATTCTTGGCACTCAAGCGCGTTTCGTGCCCTTGTGTGTCAGTCGCGTACGCGAGTGCTCTCTAAGCACTTCTCTCAACCCTTTCGTGGTGAAAGGGGTAGGTAGTGCGCCTAAAGTGTTGCGGTCACCCAACGTCGCTCCCACCCGTACCTCGCGGCGCGCTTCAGTAGTAGTCAGCCTGCTAGGTAGGAATTTAGACAGACACGGTATTAACATCAGCCAATTAAGAGGACGCCTACGTCGCCCCAAGGACCCGCGTCGAGCGTCGCGCTCACTTCCACCGCACCTGAGCGTGCGAGTGGGAAGGAACCGTCGCCCCAACCCCAGCGGGTGAAGAAAACGACTAGGCGTCATACCCCCCCGGAGACAGAAGCATCATTATATGAAAAACGCCAATGCGTGGAAGTACCCCAGTCGGAATATGCAACGTCATCGTCAGACGAAGATGAAGCACAAACGAGTCACACTACTCACAGATCGCCACCGAAATCGCCAAGTCCGCGTAAACCGACCCCCCCCCCCCCCCCGTATCACCGGACCGTAGAAGCACAGTGGATACGGGCGACTACGAGGAAGGAGGTGAAGAATTTTACGGGTGGGGGTCAACTAAGTCGACTACGTACGCGACCCTTCCCCCGTTCGCCGGAGGATCCCCCCCCCGCGCCTGCTACCAACCCCTCTGGTCTCTCTACGGATGACGGACAGAGGCCATCAACAAGCTACGCCCAACTGGTGGCTGCCCCGGCAGTACCACGACCCAAGTCGCCGGAAACAACCACCACCCAAGTGGACAAGGAAAAGGCACGCTATCCGCCGATAGTAGCAGAATGCCTCCCGGATTGGATGAAGCATTTCGAAGTGCTTATTAAGAAACTAGGCCACCCGCCGAATGCTCGTCCGTTCAGGAAGGGTGTAAGATTTACAAAGTCCGGAAGAATTCCGGACAATCCAAAAATACCTGATCGAAATATCAGAGAAGCTGCCATCAATGTCGTGGTACTGTTACCCCCTGAAGAAGACAAGCCCACCAAAGTGGGCATCCGGGGGCTACCAGTGGGCACGGACGCAAGCCAGATAGGAGAGGCCATCAGGGCAAAGGGATTTCCTCTTAAGTACGTGAAGGAAATCCCTCCTCGTAGAGGCAGACCTGGATGCCTCTACTTCGCCCAGCTGAATCACCTGAGCCTGGAGCAGCTGAAGGAGCTCTATGCAATAGACGAACTTTTGTATATGAAAGGTGTAAGGTCGCACGGATGGGCCGGCTCGAACCGGGGTGGTACCACGACCTCACAGAATACCAGCGTGAAGTAGAGGTTCACCTCTGCGTTTCGCTTGGTGAGTGCAGGTGGCCGGAGGCCCTTTTTACTGGAAATGAGGCATTCCATCTTAGTCCTCACGGGTGACAACGCATCTACATTTTGATTTGTAATAGAGGATAGATGTAGATGTCTATGGGCCGCAGCAAGCACTTACCATCAGGTGGACTGTGTGCTCGTTTGTCACCCTTATCCTATAAAAAAAAAAAAAAGAAGCCTGGCAGAGAAGAGTAGGCCCAGCTCAGTGCCACCGCTGCCAGGCCTTCGGACATGCGTCGACCAACTGCTTCAGGCCAGTGAAGTGTGTCCGCTGTGGAGAAAACCACATAGCGAGCAATTGCCCTAGGGGTAGAGACGAGGAACCTAGATGTGCAAACTGCGGACAAAACCACACAGCGAATGATCACCGCTGCCTGGTCCTGAGGAGGATCGCAAGGAAGCAGGGGATCACCCTACCGGGGCTACAACCGGAAGCCCCTCGAACATTAGAAATACTAGAAGACGGGTAGGCAACAGTTAGAGGGAGGGGGAGGCAACCACCCCCCCCCCCACCCCCCGCACAGCAACCACAAACAGAGACGTACGAGGCCCCAAAAGCAGCTACCGGGACGACTTTCACAAGAGAAAGAAGGAACAACCTCCTCAGGCTGCGGCAGCAACCTCTACCCCTACCCCAGCGGTAACGATGGCCCAGGCGCAGGTTACAGCTACAGGACGGACAACCAACAAGAGTAGAGCCCCAGGAAGGGCGCTATCAGAAAATAGAGCCCGCTCTACATATAGAGCACGCTCTACCCAAGGTAGAGAAGGTAGAGCAAAAGCACAGACACCACACCCGAGGTCAGTACCAACATCAACAGAATCAGGAAGACCTACAGCTGCCCCAGACATGACAGATGCCATCCAGAGATTGGTTGGCATCGCGATAGAAGTGGGCAGCCAAGTCCTGGCGGATATAAGAGCCGGGACTGATCTGATAACGGCCATTATGAGGGCTTTGGCGCAGCTACTGGCTCGGCACTACAGTGGTGTCGTGTAATCCAGATAACCTGCGCCTCCTATACTGGAACCCGGACGGAATCTAACAGAAGCTACATGAACTCCGTACTATCGCCCAACAGCAGGACATACACATAATACTGTTGGGCGAAACGAAGTTAAGACCTGCGACGCGCATAAAGCTGCCGAACTACTTTATATACAGGAGGGACGAGGTCAACGCTCAAGGAGCCGCCTACAGAGGAACGGCGGCCCTGGTGAGAACCACCTCAGTACCAAACAATGCGCTCAATCGGCATAAAAATGGAGGCGGCGGGCGAGGAACTAAGGATTTACGCAGCATACCGCCCGCCAGGGACTCCATTTTGCTCCTCAGACATCCGGACAATAATGGAAGGTGATACACCTACCATTATAGCAGGGGACCTAAACGCGAAACACCCGGCATGGGGATCAAGAATGATCACCCCGCCGGGTCGTGCACTTAATGAAGACGCAGAGAACAACAATTACGACGTATTAGGTCCCGAAGAGCCGACGCACATACCAACCGATTACCGGAGGAGTCCGGATGTGTTGGACATCGTGCTCACTAGGAACATCAACTGCCCGATAGTGGTACAGGGGCTGTACGACGTGAACACACAGCACCTCCCGCTACTAATCACCTTAGGCCTCAGGGCAGTGACGTCGCCTCCCAGAGCTTTTAAGACCAAGATCAACTGGAGGCTCTACCAACAACACCTACTGGAGAGACCTCCAGTAACTACACCGATCAGCACAGCGGACGACGTAGAGGCCGCTGCAGTCAGGATAACCCAGACCATCACAGAAGCTCTCAACGCTGCCTCTACGATCGTCCCACTCACCAAAAAACGAGAAGAGCTACCGCTACACATACAAATCAAACTGAGGAAAAAGAGAGCATTAAGAAAGCTCTGGGCGCGTACGCGCTGCCCCAGGATTAAGTCACAACTCAACACCTTAGCAGAAGAGCTGTCGGTTGAAATCCAGGCCCACAGAGGGGAGGCCTGGGAGCGGCGCATATGGAAAGCAGAGGAGGAAGATGCGTCGCTCTACAAACTGAACCGGCAGCTAACAAAAACAAGATCACCTGTCTGCGCACTAACAAATAGTACTGGAGAACAATGTTATGAGGCCAAGGGAAAAGCGGATATCCTAGCTGAGCACTTCGAGGAGCAGTTTATGCCGAACCCAGCAAGTGCGGAGTTCATGGAGCTTCATGCCCAAAAGGAGAGCCGCGTACAGGAGTTCCTGTCGTCGCCCGCGCCACTGCTTGCAGGAGAGTGGTTTATTTCCCCCGCTGAACTGCGGAGGACAATTGCCCGCCTGCAAGTGAGGAAGGTGCCGGGGCACGACCGGATCACGAACGCAGCACTCAGACAGCTGCTAAACAGAACAATTGTAGAGATAGGTAAACTCTACAATGGTATTCTGCGGACTTTCCACTTCCCGGAGAGCTGGAAAATCGGCAAAATCATCGTCTTGCCAAAACCCGGGAAAGACAGGCGTAGAGCAGCTAGTTACAGGCCGATTACGCTGCTACCGCACATAGCCAAACTATTCTAGCGCATCGTTCTGAGAAGAGTCCGCCCGTGCATACAACTGCGGGCGGAACAACACGGATTTCGGAGCGGACACTCTACAGCTACACAGCTGACCAGAGTGCTGCACCTGTTATCGGCCGAATATAATTTTGAGAGGACATCAGTGGGCATCTTCTTGGATATCGAGAAGGCGTTCGACAGGGTGTGGCACTCTGGACTACTCTTCAAGATGATGCAACAAACGAGTGTCCCTCCTGCTATGCTGCGGCTAGTGGCGTCGCTTCTAGCCGACAGAAGCTTCTACGTCTGTGTCGAGGATGCCGAGTCCGCAGTCAAGCCAATAAGAGCCGGCGTACCACAGGGCAGCTGTCTCTCGCCGATCCTGTACGCGGCGTACACTAATGACATACCGACGCTAGCTGGACAACTGCAGAAATGGGAGGACGACGTAGAGCTGGCGCTATATGCGGACGATAGTGCCTACTTCACGTCGTCCAGAAGAACCCACATCGCGGTTGCCAAGATGCAGCGCCTGCTGGACCTGCTGCCACCATGGCTGGATGAGTGGAGGATGGCTGTCAACGTGGGGAAGACGGCCGCTCTACTCACCCGCCGTTACAGGAACCTACCACCACCACTGAAGCTAAGAGGCCAAGAGATCGCGTATCAGAAGACCGTAACCTACCTTGGATGCCGGATTGACAGGATGCTGCGCATGACTGCGCACGTCGACATCGTCGTCCGCAATGCTAGATGTGCGCAGGCGGCGCTCCGTCCGGTCCTGGCATCCAAGTTGCCGTTGAAAACTAAGATCAAGATATATAAAATGTACATACGTCCGAAACTTACATACGCCGCTCCGGCCTGGTACGCGCTCTTGAGCAGCAGACAAAAGCAGCGGTTGCAGGTCCAGCAGAATTTATCACTAAGGACCATTGTCGGTGCAGGTCGCTACGTCCGGAATGACGTCATAGCGGCCAACCTAAAGATGGAGACGATCGAAGAGTTTGTGGTCCGGTTGACGAGCGGTATGTTCGACCGCGCATACAACGGGCCACATCCACACCTGAACAACTTTGCGCCGCTACACACTCGCCCCCCGGACGGGCGACCTCTACCAAGAGAACTCCTCTCTATAAGAGATTAGAGAGTCGAGTAAAGCCCTCAATGCCACTGACAGGCCAACTTTGATACCTAGGTCGAAGCAGTCGCCTATACGACGACTTACCCGACCTAGCTAAATTAAATAAAAACTCGAGATAACCAACAATGCCGGATTACCGGCTACCAATGACCGGCCCATAGAGATGGGCTGTGAGGATGATCCGGGTAATGGGGGAGATGCCCCGAGGCCCGAGACCTGTTGGGTGTAGTACACACACCACAGCAGACGACAACGTAGAGTGTCATGTAAATCGTTCGGGCAATTATATTATGTAATCGTATCATCTGCATACAGATGGTACGAACAGTTAAGAACTGAAGTAATAGAATTTATAAATAGAGAACACATTATAGGAGAAAGTAAATTTATAAATAGAGAAAACATTATAGGAGAAAGTATTCCGCCTTGCGGCACGCCTGTTTCAATGTCAGCCCATGTTGAAGACTGTTGTCCTAATCGAACTAATTGCTGGTGGCCGCGAAGATAGGATAAAAACCATTCCAAAGCTGGGATTGAGAATCTAAGATTAACTAGGAAGGCTATAAGGATATCGTGGTCAACTGTGTTAAAAGCATTTGAAAAATCAACAAGCACTACCACTGTAAGCTTCTGCTCATCCATTCCCATTCGAATGTTATCTGTGACTTTTATCAAGGCAGTGATAGTACTGTGACCTGACTGATATTTATTCAGCAGGTTATGTTTGGCTATGAACATAGAGATTTGCTTGTGAACACAGGCTTCCAGAACTTTAGATAGGTACGGCAAAATTGAAATTGGTCTAAAATGGGTAGGTAATAAGGGATTAGGTATTTAGGAAGTGGTCGCACAAATGCTTTTTTCCACTGAGTAGGCCTGAGTCAAGGGAAAAGTTTACAATATGTGTGATTGTAGGCAAAATATTATATATTCGCATATACTCGGCGGCGCATATGTTCACCGCGGTAACTGCTATCGAACCGGAACGGGGTAGTTCATTTATAAATCTGCAGACATAAAGAAGGATACGCGTGAGGTTATTCCATGAGAAGATGAATTTATTATGATCCTCAACTAGAGACATTTCTGGATCTGACAAAATTCAGAAATTACAGATCTGTGTAAATAAATCTTCGGATACGCAAGATTGCGTTGATAGCGGCGCGGCAATGGACGTTGTACACAATGAAATGCTATTTCTCTCGCGTCTTCGTCCGGTTCGTGCAGCTGTTGTCGGTACGGTCGCGCGCGTTGTCCCCAATGACTCGGCGGCGGCAATCACAAAGCGAGCGTTAGCAGGTTTGAAAGCGTCAAAGTGAAGTAAACTATAATGGTTACTTTTGCAAATTTTACATTTAGAATTAGAGTTACAATTCCCTGCCTTATGTAAAAACTCAAACAATTTACACAAGCGTGTCGTTCTGTAATTTTAAAATCAAAAATTTTGTACAGCCGACTTCAATATAAGTTATTTAAGAATAACTCAAAAACTATTCGTCTGACCTTGATCAAATTCATATGGGACCACACGAGAAGTATAAGCTTTCATATAAAAAAGAATCATCGAAATCGGTTCACCCAGTACAAAGTTATGAGGTAACACACATAAAAAACATACAGTGGAATTGTGTACCGTCTCCTTTTTGGAAGTCGGCAGATAACGGTCGTTTGCTGTCATCTTACAAATTGCCGGACACTTGTATAAATGATGATGCACGATATCCTTGCACAAATATTTGTATGCATTGGCCATAGTGACATAAGATTGCGGTTGTGGAGCTTTTGTGGTGGGTCGGTAATTTGGGTTCGAATTCGAGGTCGAATTCAAATGATAAGAGCGCTGTAATATATTAGTTTGTTCTTTTACGCAGTCGGTTAAACTTTTAAATTTAGCAATTTTATCCTTTTGAGAGTGCATTTGCAAATGCACTTATTTCGAAAGAATTAACTGTTTTGGGATCTTACTTTTTTTAAAGCGGCATGTAATATAATAAAATTAGTTAAATCAAGTATTTGTTTGTTTTTTAATGCGCTAACCGCGGTTACGAATACATGTAAAAATATTTCAAAGTTTCGAGCAGAAGAGTTAGAAATTGGTTTTAAGTCGAAAATATTATTGATATAGGTCGATGCTAGCATGCGTTTATCATCGTACTTCTCTATAAGCGCGTTCACGCGACGAAGTAAATAATAAAAAATTATATAATATGGATGAATATATGGTTTTAAATTAATCTAATAAACATATAATGTGTGTATATATGCAAAAATTAAGTGAAATATTATATTTAAATGTTTTAAGTATGTATAGGCTTTAATTATGTATTTAACTCGCGTGGAAGAAATATAACGAATTAATGGGAAAAATCACGTCGTGAAATGTGATAGGTTACCTCAATGGTATATAAATATTTGGTATATATTTCTATATATTATGTTTATTGTGCATATAATATTCCAAAGAAATGGCAAAAAAATGGTTATCGAAATGAAATATTTTAATACGGTCGAATGAAACAGAAACAGAAACTTTTTTATTCAATATTGATTATAAATAATACTTATTGAAAGTCACTTTTTGTTTAATCACCACTGGTTCGAAAAAAATCTCTGTCCTGGGAAGAACCAGCAAGAAACCCAGCGGGACGTTTGTTTTTACAACAATCATGTATGTTACATAAATTAACAACACAACAAATTAGAAAGAGCTTGGTAGCGATCACCTCATTTCCAGGGGTTATTATCATCTATAAATTCTTTAATATTATAATAACCCTTTTTATACAAACTTAGTTTAATAAAGTTTTTGAACTTTGAGCAGGTCAAATTTTGTATATTTTCTGGAATTTTGTTGTAAAAGCGTATACATCGCCCCAAGAATGAATTACTGACTCGATGGAGTCGAGTAACTGGTACTTCTAGCTTGTGTCTGTTCCTAGTATTTACAGAAAGAATATCACTTATTTTTGTCAAACTACTTTTATTTTTGTGTACATACATTGCATTTTCATAAATGTATTGAGAGGCAAAAGTTAATATATTAACTTCCTTAAATTTTCGTCGCAGCGACTCTTAAGGCTTTAAATCATAAATTGCTTTTATGGCCCTCTTCTGTAAAACAAATATAATTTCAGTGTCAGCTGCGGGTCCCCATAGTAAACTACTATACGACATTATGCTATGGAAACAGCTAAAGTGAACTAGTCTAGCTGTTTCAACATTGGTCAGACTTCTAATCTTTTTACAACATATGCTGCAGTACGAAGTCTGCTTGCTAGTTTTGATATATGGGGCTCCATTGAAGCTTCGCATCTATTGTGATTCCAAGGAAAATAGTGGTATCTACAAGACTCAGTTCCCCCCCATTTAAAATTAGATTACTATTTAATTGTTTAACATTTGGAGTCATGAATTTCATACATTTCGTTTTAGTGCCATTTAAATGCAAATTATTAACATTAAACCAATTTACTAATTTAGATATAGCATTATTTACTTCGTCATATTTTTGTAATTGTCGACTTAATTTGAAAATTAAAGAAGTGTCATCTGCAAATAATACTATATCATGGTTATCCCCTACTAGGTAAGGTAAGTCATTAATGTACACCAAAAACAGAAAGAGGCCGAGAATTGAGCTATGAGGCACGCCCATTTGTACCATCGAACCGGAAGAGCTCATACTGTTTATAACAACTTTTTGCATTCTCTTACTTAAATATGAAATAATTAATTTAAGAGCATTACTTCTTACACCGTGGTGTTGAAGTTTTCTGATTAATGTTTCATGGTAAACACAATCGAAGGCCTTGGATAGGTCACAAAATATACGCAAAGCATCCTGTCAATTCTCCCATGCATTAAAGATATATTTAATCAGCTCAACACCGGCATCAGCTGTCGAGTGACCCCTTGCGAAACCAAATTGATTTTTATGAGGTAAATTATTTATATTAAAGAAATTTAAAATTTGATCAAGGATATTTTTTTCAAAAATCTTACCAAGAGTTGGTAGTATATAAATAGGTCTAAAGTTGGCGAGTTCTAATTTATAACCAGCTTTAAATAAAGGTATTATTTTGCTATGCTTCATTAAATCAAGAAACTCACCAGATTCGATACTAGTATTAAAATAATAGCTAAATGAGGCGCGATTGTATCTATTTCAGATGCAATAATGATGTCTTAATTTTGTTGCTCAAATACAAAAACTTGGCTTTGGAGCACAATCTTTTAAATATTTTTGAATATTTTTTTACATATTCCCTAAATTCGATGCCATGATTATATGACCTTTCATGGTAAAGATCATATAACCTATGTCTGCTCTTATGGACTCTTAACGTCGCCCATTCATTGAATGACTTCCGACTGTTCAAGGAGAATATTTTAGAAGTAAAAGTATTATTAAATTTATTGCAAATAAGCTAAAATAATGTCCCATATAAAAAAATTTGGATCATTTTGGTATGAAAGTGATGGAAGTTTTTCACTATGTTACTTCTCAATTTCTCCAAGCGACGTGCATTTACTGGAACAAACACAATTTTCTCATCTACTTGCTTTTTGTGCACAAAAGGTAACGATACTACTTGTCCACAGTGATCAGAACTTGATTTCTGAATTATACATTTATAAAACGGCTTCACATTTGTAAAAATGTAATCTATACATGTTGCACTAGATTGAGCAATATGCGTTGGCTCTAAAAATAAATTAAAAAGACCATATAATTTAAACAATGATCTTAATTTAATATTGATGGAGGAAGCTTCTAGGAGATTGATATTAAAGTCTCCACATATTACAACAGATTTATTCTGTTTATTCAACTTAGCAAATACTTCCTCCATAATTTGGGGGGAGGGGGGGGGTAGTCTGTAGATGCTCACAACAATGAGGTGCTCAAACTCAACACATGCCATTTCTACAGTTCACTCAACAGAGAGTCTCACAATATCTTTACGATCTTTACATGATAATAATTTACTAGCTAATATTAAGGAGCCACCTCTTATAATCGTTTCTCTTTTGAAAGAACTGACCACCTGGTGATTATTGAAGTTAAACATTAAGTTATAAGCATTTAACCAATGTTCAGTAATACATAAAATATGAATATTGTTGCTATTTAAGAACAGCTCAATTTCTAGCTCTTTGCCTATCATGCCTTGTATATTTTGATGCACCAGGTGTGAACAATTTTCATTATCACTCTGTGGAGTCATTGGATGAAGATTTTTAAGCTACATTCTAAATTATTTAAATTATTAGAACTGCTAGAGATTACCTCTATTGCCTTATTTTCTAATTTAAATTACTTGGAACTGATTCTAAATTACATATTAAGTGATTATACTGCTTAAAGAAGCAGATGTCTGTGTAGCCAAGTCCTTGGCTGAGTTAATATATAAACAATAAGATAGCACATTTGCTATCTGTCTTAAATTATATTTAGATAGGTAATAGCTATCCCTAGTCAAAAATTTCTTAATTAAATGATTTATGTCTATTTAATTAATTCTATTATTACAATTATAACAATTAAATGTCCAGTTTAAATTATTATTACATGAAAAGTTATTCATTAATAAATTTAAATCATATCTTATTTTATTTTCCTGCGGCCAACCCTGTATGTAAGGCAATGTAAACAAGATTATTTTGTGTACATTTAAAGTAGGTATTTAGATTATCAATACATTTTAATAATTGATTTTTGTTTACATTGCCTCTTCTCCCAACAAGGATTATTAATGTGCTATTAGGGCAAAATTTACTAGCTAAATCTTTATTCATTATAAGACTAAAGGTGCTCCAGGCATGCAATAATTACTGATCAGATGCCCTTTTAAACAGTTATTTAACATCATGAGCGGCCATCATGAGTGTCGTTAGAGAAGTCTATGGGATAAACCAAAAAGATCCAAAGACTTCCAGATGGCGATATAACTATCTAATAACGCAACAAGCGTAAAATGCCCAGACCGGTAACAGGAAGCAACGCTAAATGTCATAAATCTATTTTAATGCGATCTATAACCCACCTGCCAAGCGTGACTTGAATCTGAATTAAGGTCCCATTACCAGCAGTTGACTTTCACAGGCTGATGAAGAAGTTACAGTCTAATGAAAAGCATCGACATCAGAGAGCACTTGCCTTTAAATTGTAGAGTACACTAGAAAACTCATAGAATGCCAGCGTAAAAATCAGCTTAACGCTGCTATGTTTCGTATGGTATGTGTAGAGAACCAGAGACCTTTTGACTGGCAAAGAGGCATTCCATCTTAGTCCTCACAGTTGACAATGAGTCTGCATTTGTATTCATCATCGAGGATACTATGTAGATTTTTATTGGCCACAGCCACCACTAACCATCAGGTGGACTGTGTGCTCGTTTACCACCCGTACCCTATAAAAAATGGGTTCGATCACCACCGACACCAATAAAATTGTTAATTGTATGAAGTACTGATTTACCAAGTAATCGGTAGTGAAGGAAAACATCGTGATGAAACCTGCAAGTTTGAGTCATTATAAATAGATCGAGGAGATGTCAAATCTACGAAGATCCTAATTCAGAGCTACGTTTCAGAACAAAAAATTGAGCAGCATTAGACGAAACACGTGCGTCGTGTGCCTAATAACTTTTTTACTAGTTTATCCACAACACGAGTCTGATTACGAAACCATTATACGCAGAGGATCCAAACAGAGAGGGTGTGATGACTATGATTCAAAGTATATAATATACAAACCATTGGGGAGATTGGAGAGATTGGAGAGAACTTTTTCATAACAATAGATTTTAATACTAATGGCCCTAGTATTTAAAATAAATAAAAAAAGTATCGTAAACAGCGTCAGTAATTGTATGGCTCCTTTATTGTCGTATTACTTGTCTCGATTGTATTAAATACGTTTTAATATCTAAAACTATTGCTTTTGGGACTTTAAACTGCTAGCAATATGCAATAAACATTTAAAGCCTTAACAATTTCTACCATACTAAGCAGTTTCTAGCAAAGCTTTATAGAAGATAAATTTATAAGATAATACTGAGAACATTTTGTCAATTTAGCATAAAAGGTATCCTTTTTTCGAATTGAAAAAAAAAACGTGTAAATTCGAATAGCTTTATGGATTATTTTACGATTGAAACTTTTAAATCACATAATATATCAATGGATTCGCTCTATTTTATATTCCTTGTTAGTCGTGTTAGTGTTACTCGCAAGTGTTGAAAGGAAAGTTTTGTATAAATTGTGGCTTCATTTTTTTTGGTTTCCTCATTTTTTTGCAAATATCTTTTAAACTAGATACTTTATATAAATATGAATTCGTTTTCGGATGATACTGAGCTATTAGTTTCATAATCATTTATGACCAAACATTTTAAAGCTTCAGCATTGAATTGCTTCAAAATGTCGCTGGATTTTCCAATATAATTCGGTCGTCAAACTTTTGTTTGTCACGTCACAGATATGTACAAAAAGTTTCTATATTCCCCGAATATTTAGTTTATTAAGTTTATTTAGAATTAGAAAAGAAATATTCATTTTAAGCAAAGAACTAAAATTTATATACGTACAGAATATGGCCTATATTCTACTGGTGAACCACTTGTTCCTTCTCATATATTAGTGGGCTTATGGACAAGAAGGAAACCGAAACCTGCTTTTTGATTATATTAGGATGATAAACGAGCATACAGTTCACCTTATGGTAAGTGGATGCTGTAGTTCATAAACGCCTACATTAATTTTACGGACCACCTTGAGAGTCAATCAAGTTTTGTTTCCTTGTTCAATAAAATGATTTTACTTAAAGAATTCATTGTATAGGTAAAATCATTTTATCGAACAAAAATTAATTGACTTCACTAGACGTCGCTTTTGCAGAGCATTAAATTGTTATTAAATCGAAAGTAAATATTATTTAATTTAATACACTAAAATTTAGGCTTTACATACTTAAAATAAGAATTGTAACATTTATTTGCTTTAAAATAAAACTTTAATGTTATATTTTATGCCGCACTTGTGATTGAAAATTGTCAAATTAAATAAATCATTTGCTGTGAAATGTTTTTGTTACATATGTCATTTCATTTGAAGATTTCACTTCTTTCAAAAAAAAATTGTGCAGTTCACACGCGGTGTGAACTGCACAATTTTTTTTTTAATAGAAGTCTTTAAAAGTATTTTCAATAACGCATCTGTATCAATATATCTTTGAAGTTTAAAGTCCTAGGATAAACAAAGACGCATGATAAGTACATTTTCTCCCACCAGATTTTTGGAAAAACATCGTACAGCTATTCGTTGAAGCATCTCCCACGCGTGTTAAGCCGACTTTGAAACCGGGAACTGGGCGGGCCAAGCTAGGGTTGCCACATTGTGTCATTGCAGCCACCGAGTTGCTACTGGAGCCGTATATGGTTGGTCATTATCATGCATAAGCATAAATCTTGACCCATTTGCAACCCGTGCGGTGAGACCTCAGGTTTCAGCACCTCACTTCAGTATTTTGTTAAATTGCAGTAAAATTTGCGTGTACCTTAACGAGTTAACCAAAGGGATAAGTCTTTTCGTGATTTTGCAGGTGCCTCTCATATTCACAACATGTTCTTACAATAGGTATTCTTCGTGATGGAAGATGAAAGCTGAACCGGGGTTTAACTCAGAATAACACTATCGTCCATCGTTCCCCACCGCAATCTGACGGCAATTGACTCGTCGTCGTACTGAAATACGAAGTAATCTAGCAATCTCCTCTTCACAGTTAGATCACTTACCAAATCGTGGTGACCCGACTGCAACTGTAAAACCAATTGTAAAAATAATATGTGAAAATCGGTCTTGCATTGCGGTCGTCACTCGACTATTTCCAGTGTGCTGCTGACCCACATTTTGATATGAAGCTTTGACTGGTGCCAATGGCATCAGCATTATTGTACTTATTCTCGCCCACTTCCAGCATGTCTATCGCTCTCAACATCTGTTCTTTGGTTGAATATAGAGAGTCAGCAGTCAGTCACATGATATAAAAACGATAAAAACTTTATTAATAAAGTTGTGAATGAATTAAAAATTCTTTTAAAACCGGTTTAACCTTTAGAGCGCGCAATAACGTTAGTTGAATTTGATTGAATTTATCTGCCTCCGCAAGCCTTCTTTAGAGTCAATTTTGAAATACGGAAAATAAATGTGCCAGGATCTAATCGACATAATCTTTTTTACGTAGCCACTACTCTTTAAATGTGTTTATTGATGCTAAAAACGTGAAATATCCCTAGACAGTTTTGGTGTGTGTGTTTCTCCCTAATCAGAGAGGCCAATGTTAAGTAGTGACATTAAATGACCTGATGAAGAAGAAAATATATATAAAAGGAGATATAATTATATTTCAGGAATTAATAATATTTTATTGAATTTATTGAGGATTGAAAATAATAGTTAAACACCAAGTGTAAGACTTTTAATTATCTGCATTGATTTTAAAAAGAGTAATTGGAATGGAACGCAATAAGCTCTCGCAGTCGCCAATGGTGGTCTCAGTAAATTTGCTTAGTCTAGCATATGGTAAAAATGTCTAGTTACAGACTTAACTGACTTACTGTGATATTTATGTTTTTTAAAGTAAGATCTTTCAGGCATTTTTTACAGTTCGTTCCAATTACCCTCATTACTTTTAATTTTCCGTTGTAGTAGATAAAAAGTAAATTAAAGTTACAGTCTTAGAAAAAGCAGTGTAGCACTACCAAGTAGGAAGTAATTAAAAATAATAGATGAAACCTAAAGATTCTGTGTTGACAAAATTATATATTATTCACATATTGTAAAATCTAATATTTAGATTTCTAATATTTAGATTAGAGAAAATCAAACAGACAATCTAATATAGAATTTATCAAAGAGAACAAAATTTCGTACTATGTCAGTAACCTTTCGTAATATCAACAACATCGTAGTATAATGTCCTCAGCGAGAGTTTGATGGCACTCAATTAATTCGAAAAACTATTAAGAAAGGACTGAAATTCACAAAATTTATTCCAGGTGAGGTGCATTATTTTTACTTAAATTTTGAGTTATACAGCACATAAATTATCCAGAAAAAAATGTAATTGAAATCACATCTCAAAAGCAGACAGTAATGGTGTTTTCGAGGGGAGGCTGCTAACTTGAATTCAGGCTATTCTAGCCTATTGAAGTTAGCAATAAAAAGGATATATCTTCTAAAGTATTAAGTCACTCATTGTCACCAATTTCTCACAAAATATTGACATAATAAAATTTGAGATATCGTTGCGGAAGATTCCAGCTTGAAGGACTCTAAAGTATTTGTTATTATTTGATTAAAAATTAATGAAAATACATAAAACGAAGGTATTAACTTCGTTAGAAATAAATAAATAAGAATTGAATACAAAAGAAGGTACAATCTCGTTATCATCAAATGCCTTTCAACAATGGGAATATCAAATACTGATTTCTTACATTAACACAAATATTTAACATAACAACATTTACACATTGTATAAAATAAGTAAAAAACAAGTTTTTTTTTAAATTTTGTAATAAAAAAATTGAATATACCACGATTTTTATATTCTTACATTATTATCTGATTCTGAGCTATGTTCAAAATTTCAAGTCACTAGCTCATCAGAAAGTGATCAAAAGGACATTGTAAAAACCCTCCTAAGAACCAACATAGGTATAATTGACAATTGCCAAAATTCATATACTTAATTATGTATTAGATAACATTCATTAAATAGTAACGGACACTTCTGAATTGTGAAATCAAAATAAAAAGGACTTTTTAGATTTTGAACTTTGTACTTATTTTTTATTACTAATGTGCTGCGTATTGTGATACTAATTTACTCGTATTGTAAAGGTATTGTGCGATTGGCCAAACCACAGGAGCCCTTAACTCCTGTGGTTTACAAATTTCTGATGTTGTCATATACTCAAATATATTATGAAAACGTCAATATTGTAAAATATACCTCAGATTAATATATGCTACAAGGAACTGGGATAGAGTAAAATTATTTGTTTTCATTTAAAATAACAATACTATGGTACTGTTATGAGCTTGGGGTTCGAGATAATTAAAAACTGCCGATTGAATTACCAAAATTGACACTTTAATTACACAACACTAATTACAATCTAAAACCACACTAATAATAAAACACAATCACTTTAGTTCGCAGTTATTTCGCTTCGAAGTGTTCTCTTGTATCGCCAATTCAATACTGCCTTGGTCGTGGTCTATACCGGCCTTATATAGGGCCTGAGATAGTTTCCAGAACCTTCTACTGTAGCGACATCTATAATGTTCGAGTACATATCGGTCCCGAAATTTCTGGAAGGATCTTGACTCTCCTATTTCTGCTACTCGACACTAGAGGGCGCTAGTGTAACTAGTGTTGCCATGTACAAGACATTAATAGTGGCGCGCAACAGTACTCTCATTGGCCAAATCAGCATTGTGCCACGCAAAAAAAGACGTCAAAAACGTTGACAGATGACAAGACCAGATGGAAGTTAGCGTAGAACATTCTTTTTTTTAACTAAACTGTATGCCAATTAATTGCTCTATAAATGCTCCAGCAGAATCCGAAATTGCTCCAGCTCTATTGTTATTAGTTAATTTATAATTAATTTAAAAAAAAATTAAGTATCAAAAATTTAATTTTGCAATAAAGAATAAAATATCTACTTTTTTAAATTAAACTGTATGCCAATTAGTTGCTCCATAAATGCTCCAGCAGAATCCGAAATTGTTCCAGCTCTATTTTTATTAGTTAATTTATAATTAATTAAAAAAAAATTAAGTATCGGCAATTCAATGTTTTTAAAAAACATAAAATATCTACGTTTTAAAATTAAACTGTATGCCAGTTATTTGCTCCTTAAATTCTCCAGCAGAATCCGAATTTGCTCCACCTCTATTGCTATTAGTTAATTTATAAATAATTTTAAAAAAATGTAAGTATTGAAAATTTAATTTTGCTATAAAACAGAAAATATATAGTTTTTAAAATTAAACTGTATGCCAATTATTTGCTCATTAAATGCTCTAGCTGAATCAGAAATTACTATACCTCTATTGCTTTTAGTTAATTTATAATTAATTTTAAAAAAATTAACCAGAAGGAAGTTAGCGTAGAACATAATTTTTTTAAATTAAATTGTATGCCAATTAATTGCTCCTTAAATGCTCCAGCAGAATCCGAAATTGCTCCACCTCTATTGTTATTAGTTAATTTATAATTAATTTTTAAGAAATAATAAGTATCGAAAATTTAATTTTGCTATTAAACAAAAAGTATCTACTTATTAAAATTAAACTGTACGCCAATTATTTGCCCCTTAAATGCTCCAGCTGAATCCGAAATTGCAATATCTCCATTGCTTTTAGTTAATTTATAATTAATTAAAAAAAAGTAAAGTATCGAAAATTTAATTTTGCACTAAAGTATAAAATATCTACTTTATAAATTAACTAATAACAATAGAGGTGGAGCAATTTCAAATTCTGCTGGAGCATTTAAGGAGCAATTAATTAGCATACAATTTAATTTAAAAAAATAATGTTCTACGCTAACTTCCTTCTGGTTAATTTAAAAAAAATAATTATGAATTAACTAATAACAATACAGGTGGAGCAATTTCGGATTCTGCTGGAGCATTTAAGGAGCAATTAATTGGCATACAATTTAATTTAAAAAAATAATGTTCTACGCTAACTTCCTTCTGGTTATTTTTTTTAATTAATTATAAATTAACTAATAGCCATAGAGGTATAGCAATTTTGGATTCAGCTGGAGCATTTAATGAGCAAATAATTGGCATACAGTTTAATTTTAAAAACTATATATTTTCTGTTTTATAGCAAAATTAAATTTTCGATACTTACATTTTTTAAAAATTATTTATAAATTAACTAATAGCAATAGAGGTGGAGCAAATTCGGATTCTGCTGGAGCATTTATGGAGCAAATAATTGGCATACAGTTTAATTTTAAAACGTAGATACTTCATGTTTTTAAAAAAAATTGAATTGCCGATACTTAAATTTTTTAAAAATTAATTTCAAATTAATAACAATAGAGCTGAAGCAATTTCGGATTCTGCTGGAGCATTTAAGGAGCAATTAATTGGCATACAGTTTAATTTAAAAAAGTAGATATTTTATACTTTATTGCAAAATTAAATTTTTGATACTTAATTTTTTTTTAAATTAATTATAAATTAACTAATAATAATAGAGCTGGAGCAATTTCGGATTCTGCTGGAGCATTTATGGAGCCATTAATTGGCATACAGTTTAGTTAAAAAAAAGAATGTTCTACGCTAACTTCCATCTGGTGATGACAAGACTATAAAATAGATAGACGTCAGACGTACGATCGCTTTCGTATGGTTTGAAAAAATACATATCTGCAAATGTTTTCGGACTCTGTGCACTGTGCAGTTGGTTTGTTATGCGATAAGTTTACCTAATCACAACCTGAGTTTTATTTACCGTACAAGTGCTAGACTAAGACTGAACTGCTTACATTAGCAATTACATAGTTATGTTTCATTAAAATTAAACATAACTTTAAAATCTCTATGATAACTGCTAATATCTATGTTTTACAGAAGTGTCCGTCAGAAGTTATTGTTCTTACATACAATAATGTGTAATTTTGGACTTAAAAAGGTATTTTTTTTACTTTTGGTTCTTAGGCGAACATTGTATGGACGCAGAACAATGTCATTTGAGTTGAAATATTCGACCTGGAGCGATAGACAGACTGACAAATAAGAAATTGACTTAACTCATTTCAACCATCGTTACGAGTCTTTCATTTAACCAAATATTTTTTTCCATAGGCGCGTCATAAGACACCCACCGGACGAAATAGGAATGATTGATACCTCGCCGTCACCACATAGCAGGAATAATGTTATTTTTTAAACGCTAATTACATTTTTAGTTAGGTCGGAGTACACCTTGCGTTCATAGCAGCGCCACCTAACGGAATGGGCAGAACAACATCTGCTAGAACAGCTTGTATGTAACATAAAATTAAAGTATTTTGAAATAAAATCATCAGTTATAGCTAAAATCCCAATTCTTGTCTCATTCCTTTTCTTTAATCGAAGGGTCCTTTAGAATTTTTTTTGATTTATCAAGTAATTATCAAGTTGGTTACAGATGTCCTTATTACGATTTATCGCATTGTCGTGCTTTAAACAGTTTTAACGAGCTCAACGGCGATCGACTTTGATTGCTTATGCACAATTACTCTAGACTAGTACCCCTAAACTATTATGGTCAATGGTTGAAAATAATATTATGATAATAATAATCAACTTAAACAGGGTTATATTGCAATAACCGGCCAAATTTACAGAGGATGTTCGGAATAACTAACATAGGCAAATGGTGAATAAAAACTAATCAAAAAAATCTCAAACATTCTGTCCTTTACATCTATTAAATTCAAAATGCATGGTAATGCATTATTCTTACTAATCAATTTGGGATAATTTCAAATAAAAGTAAAAACCTAATTTACTCGTATTTTAAAAAACTGTAATAACAGTATAACGTTATTTATATATTGTATAATATATCATTAATTATATATTTAATCTTAATTTAAAAAAGTGGCTACTCTTTAAATAATAACATAGTAACAACAACAATATAGTAACAATTTTGTTTTGTAAAAATATGCACTGTTGTTATCTATGCGCTTTTGCCATCTCATAGGTAGTTCATTGATCCCTTTACTAGAAAAACCATGGGGGCGGGAATTAATAAACTCCTTGAAGGCGGTTTGGACTGCCGCATCGGAGTTGATTTTTTTCCTTTTTTTCGTAAGAAGTTGTCCAAATTCCGGAAAAATGGTAATTTATTGGAGCAAGGTCCAGGTAGTTCGGTGGATGTCGCAGACATTCCGATTGTAGCTCATCTTTTTTTTTATAGTATAAGGGTGACAATCGAGCACATAGTCCACCTGATGGTAAGTGGTTGCTGCGGCCCATAGACATCTACATCTATCCTCTATTACAAATCAAAATGCAGATGCGTTGTCACCCGTGAGGACTAAGATGGAATGCCTCATTTCCAGTAAAAAGGGCCTCCGGCCACCTGCACTCACCAAGTAAAACGCAGAGGTATACCTCTACTTCACGCTGGTTTTCTGTGAGGTCGTGGTACCGCCCCGGTTCGAGCTGGCCCATCCGTGCGACAGCAAAAGCCGCGTGGCTCTACCACTGTTAAATAAACTAACTTAGTGGTTGTTTGTTGTGTAGTGGGTGGTCTTGCGTTGTCATGAAGCAGCAGTGGTCTAGAGCGATTGACCAATCTCTGTTGTTTAGTAGCTAGTTTTTCTTTCATGGTTTGCATTTGCTGACAAAAGATATCTGCCGTAATTGTTTGGCCAGATTTTAGAAAGTTGTAGTGAAAGATACCGGCGCTAATCCACCAAACACTCACAAGTAAAATTTTCTGAGTCAATTTTCATTTAGGCCACGATCTGGCTGGATCTCCAGGGTTCAGCCATTGCGACGAGCGCTTCCGGTTATCGTACATTACCCACTTTTTATCACAAGTAAAGATTCCATTTAAAATCCCCTCATTATTGTGTCAGCTGAGCAAAGTAACACAGCAGTCGACGCGTGTTTGCAAGTTCGATTCACTCAATTCATGAGGTACCCATCGTTCAAGTTTTTTTACTTTCCCGATTTGCTTCAAGTGGATTAATACAGTTTTATCACTTACCCCGAAAACTGCAGCTATCGCTGAAGTGCTTTATGATGGATCCGCTACCACAATAGCCTTTAATTCTTTATTTTCCACTTCGGACTTCGGCCGTTCACGGGGTTGGTTCTGAAGGTCGAAATTTCCAGAACGAAAACGTTGAAACCAAAAACGTACCGTGCTTTCTTTTGCGACACCAGCGCCGTACACTTCATTAATCCTTCGAGTTATTTCTGCAGCACTAGTGCCACGGTAGAACTCGTACTCGTAAATATACCGATATTTCATGTTTTCCATTGTGAGGTAATGAGCGACGCCAAAGAAAAAAGAATGAGAAAAAAACAAATGAATGACTTTCAAATTCCAGATGTATCAGTTAAATGAATTTATAAATTTTAATTCGGAATTCTTAACCAGAGAGGAAAAATTTCAGATCAAAGTGGTCAGTACGATAAAACTCTAATTTCATATGTAAGGACCTAATATAAATATGATAAATATGATATGACAAAATGCATGAAGAGCCGTGGTAGTTCAGCTCGCTCTAAATACGCGGGCAACCATAGTTCGATCCTCGACGGCACCAATGAAATTGTTAGTTACAATTTTAAGTATTGATTTACCATGTCCTCGGTGGTGAAGGAAAATATCGTGACGAAACCTGCATGTCTGAGAAATAAGAAAAAAAACTCGAAGGCATGTGAAATTCGTCAACACGCTTTGTGGCAGCGCGGCGAACATTTCCTTACCCTGCAACCCTCTCAGAAATGAGAGGAGGCCTGTTGTTAGAGAATGTTGAAATAATGATAAACCAATTCATGAAATCATAACGAAACTCTAGAAGTAATTTTCAATTATGTCACTTGTATCGATGGAATCCGCAAATTTTGGCCTTTTCAGCCGAATATACTCTTATATAAGTCAAGTATTATAAAAAAAATATTTACCTATTACATGAAAGAATAAAATAAAAAAGATCGACATTTTAGTTGCGACTTCACACACAACCATACATATTAATATCATCATTATCATTACAGCCCTGTACAGGTACACAGCTGAACATAGGCCTCTCCAAGGTATGCCACAAAACACGGTCCCGAGCTACCTGCATCCATTGATTTTCTGCATATCTTACCAGTACGTCACTACATCACTATACACACATGCATAAATTAAAATATTCTGATCATTTACTTACGTAATAATCTTTATTTTCATTCCAAGCCCACTGTCACATAAAACTCATTCGTAAAGTAGTTTATGTACAGTCAGCATCAAAAGAAAGGTAGCAGTCAAGGTGATCAATATTTTGAAACATCCCAAGTAATCATTAATATTCAATCATCCAAAGTTGGCAAATTCTTGTGATGGTCAATATTGCACAAATATATCGAAACATATACAACGTCAAATATTTCGTTTCAGTCAAACCATCCTTAATATAGTAACAAACAAAACACCGACGGTAACGAAGCAGCTATAGTACTCAAAAATGCAGGACACAACAGGGAAAATAACTTTATCGTATTACGATAGGGTGATGAATTTTTAGCGCTGAGTTTTATTATTAAAAAAGAAACATTAAATACTTCATATTAAATTATGAATGTTACTTTTAATGCAACTCAGTATTATTATTTCGCCTACTCTAATTTCGTACATGACGTCATTGAATGTTTTTTTCAGTATGTTATTTGTAAACCATTTATAATGATGATTGTAAATGAAATTATTGGATTTCAGCGTTGCAAGTGGCAGCTTACCCGGAGTATCAAAGAAATTAAATAATTTTCAATCCTTTGTGCCAATTCAATCTTACCCATCTTCGGTCCTTTCGGTGAAAAAAATAACTAAAAACTTTACATTTGGAAAACAATTAATAATTTTAAGCTAAATTGATTAATATAACCGTTTTTACTGGACGAATATTAACAAATAATATAGATGAAAAGACAGATACTCATGACAGAAACTTATCATTATCAATGTCATCCCTAAATGTAGTGATTATATTCTCTTTGGTCATCCCAGGTGTACAATGCTTGACATATTGTTTTTTCCATTCTCTTATATACGATTTTTCACTAATTGAGTATTGCAGTTTCAAACAATATGCACTTGAGACTCTACACCCTGGCCTCATTCAGTCACAGCACCTTACGTGAGTCAGGAGATTAATTTGCGTTGTCTGGCAGACAATAAATAATAATCAATTAATTCTATAAAAAAAAGATAAAAGAGGAAGCGTTTTATGTTGGTATGTTATGGAGCCCCGTAATTTAAAATAATTTTGTAAATAAAAGCATATGTTTCGTATAATAATGATATTTATAAATCATGATTTGTTATATGTTAGAAAGGTAAAAATTAAATCTTTAATGATTAATTTTTAGGGTTCCGTACCTCAAAAGGAAAAAAACGGAACCCTTATAAGATCACTTTGTTAGGGTTCCGTACCTCAAAAGGAAAAAGCGGAACCCTTATACGATCACTTTGTTGTCCATCTGTCTGTCTGTCTGTCTGTCAAGACCCTTTTTCTCAGGAACGCGTGGAGGTATCAAGCTGAAATTCATACAAAATACTCAAGTCTATTGTTCCTTGGAGCTGTGAAAAAAATAAAACTTCTAAGCCAACGCAATCAAAAGATACAGCCGCTTATGCCGTAAATTTTCGACATTCGCAAGGCAATCAAAACCTACAGGGTACTTCCCGCGAACTCAGAATCTTGAAATTTGGTACGAAGCAACGTTTTAAAGCACAGATAAAGGAAAAATTGCGAAAAGCATAAATTTTTAGTTACATCATATAATAAAAATATTTTTAATAATTTTAAAATGATATACCTACAGATTTGTTCGGAACCCTCGGTGCGCGAGTCCGACGCGCACTTTGCCGGTTTTTTTTCTTTCACTGTGTATAATTTTGAGACCTCAGACCTTAATACGAAGGATGAATATAAAATACAAATTATGCTCCTAAAGTTATAGCAATGGAATTAGATTTCCAGGTAGGTACGCTAATTTTCTGTACAAATATGAACAAGGCCTGTATTGTGACAATTTATGTATGTATAAAACGTTATCCTGTTTCAAGATTGATTACACAACGTAATACAAATATCTTGCGCCACACCACACGCTGACATATTTCTCAACATATTTGGCTGGGTTATATTATTAATAATATGATGTCTTGCGTGAGTTCTTGGTGAAATATTAAGTTTAAACCGAGTACAAACATTGTATACACTCCTTATTGTTATTTTATTATACATTATTAAATATTTTCTCGATAAAAGGCATTTTCTGCAAAAGTCAACATATAATGTACTGTTATTATACTTAGTGTCTCAAACAGAAAGTCCGCTTTGTGTACAACTCAACGAGTCTGTATCAACATCAACAGACCAAGGATGTGTAGCTCAGCATCTTAGCATTTCTAAGAAAACTTCTTCAAGGCAATAGTGAACAGGTTTTTGTCAAGTTAAGTCCGTGCACTTCACCATCTCCAGCTACATAACCATATACCTAAACCAACTATACATAAACTTACGCACACCACATCAAGTGGTTTAAAAAAAGAAAACGCCAGTTGACATTTATCACTAGTAGATTAGTCAATATACGCCACGTTGGGAAGGGTTGGAAAGCCCTGTGTCAGGAATTTGGCGGTTACTCAACCCCGTGCCTCGGAGAGCACGTAATGCCTTTGTTCTACGCCTGATCACCCTCCGATCCTGTCGAATTGCCAACCCATGGGTCTATGAGAGTGTGAGAATAGAGAGTACAACCTGTGCTTGCGCATACACTCTGGCGTTATAATCCTGACCCTCCGTTCAGACTAAAGGCCTTTCCCAAAAATTCGGTTTGGTGATCATTATTATTATACATGTATTATGTTTTGAACACGGTGTTTATGTACGCAGTGGGAACATCTGTTATATTATTTCAAACAGTGGTAGAGCCACGAGGCAGCTTTT
Source organism: Parnassius glacialis (assembly GCA_033319125.1). NCBI lineage: Eukaryota > Metazoa > Arthropoda > Insecta > Lepidoptera > Papilionidae > Parnassius > Parnassius glacialis. The sequence goes on from JAVANC010000008.1 coordinate 23,037,805, forward strand.
GCTGTCGCACGGATGGGCCGGCTCGAACCGGGGTGGTACCACGACCTCACAGAATACCAGCGTGAAGTAGAGATTTACCTCTGCGTTTCGCTTGGTGAGTGCAGGTGGCCGGAGGCCCTTTTTACTGGAAATGAGGCATTCCATCTTAGTTCTCACGGGTGACAACGTATCTACATTTTGATTTGTAATAGAGGATAGATGTAGATGTCTATGGGCCGGAGCAACCACTAACCATCAGGTGGACTGTGTGTTCGTTTGTCACCCTTATCCTATAAAAAAATATACAAAGTGTGTACATATATTACTTAAACGCGGTGTTTTCAATAGACGGCCGTTTTAATTGTATGAGAATAACACCGCCACCACTCATGTCTCGCTAAAGCTTTTCACTTACGCCTTATCCTTGTGGCTTCTCTACACGTTTTTTTTTTTATAGAATAAGGGTGACAAATAAGCACACAGTCCACCTGATGGTAAGCGGTTGCTGTGGCCCATCATCTACATCTATCTTCGTTTGCGAATTAAAATGTTGTCACCCGTGAGGACTTCAACAGAACGCATCTTTTCCAGTAAAAAGGGTCTCCAGTTCTCTACACTCACCATACGAAACAGCAGCATTAAGCTGCTATTTCACGTTGGTATTCCGTGAGAGCGTGGTCCTTCCCCGGTCGAGCCGACCCATTCGTGCTACAACTATATTATTAATATAGTTGCAGCATGGCTCTACCACGTAAAGATGGCAATATATTTATGTCAATATGTGCTTATGGACATCATGTAGAGAGTGGAGTTATATCATCGAAACTTATATCATTTATATCACAATAATAAACATCAATCACCATCATTATGCGTGTAGTACTATTTAACACCACCATCAAGATTCATTATCATTCCTTAAATCATTACAACTTATCAAAATTCCACTGCTGAACATATGTCTTATATGTCTCCCCCATAGATTGCATTATAGGGGGGGATATTTTGAATATTTACCGCGTTTGGCAGGCGGCTTAGAGACTGCAGTTTTTAGGGTTCCGTAGCCAAATGGCAAAAACGGAACCCTTATGGATTCGTCATGTCTGTCTGTCTGTCTGTCCATCCGTATGTCACAGTCACCTTTTTCCGAAACTATAAGAACTATGCTGTTGAAACTTGGTAAGTAGATGTATTCTGTGCACCGCATTTAGATTTTCACACAAAAATAAAAATAAACAATAAATTTTGGGGGTTACCCATACATAGAACTGAAACTGAAAAAAAAATTTTTCTATCAAACCCATACATGTGGGACATCTATGGATAGGTCTTCAAAAATGATTCAAATTCAAATTCAAATTTTATTTATTTGTGAATACAGGTAATGAGACACAATAGATCTTAAAAAAAATGATGTTCGCTGCATTCAACCCGTAGGTGTACAAATATTATAGCAACAGTTATAACTAATACATTTCCACATTTAAATTATTTCATTATATTATTTATATCATATTTATATTCAAATATTCAACAGTGATGTAATTATTAATTAGAAATTATTTACAATAATATATAGTCTAATCGAATATCAAAAATTATATTTTATGCAATGCCATTATAATACGCCTACTGATGCGTCGCTTAAATATTCATCAATTGAGTAGTAGCATTTCTCAATTAGAAATGTTTTAAATTCTTTTTTAAATTTTTGAATATTTTCCATTTCATGAAAGGTATATGGAACCTTATTGTAGATTTTAGATAGTATACCGAAAACACTTTTTCTAACTAAGGCTGTCTTTGATGAAATTGTATTAATTTTATTTTTACGTCGATTGTTTGTTATTAAGTAATCATTAAATATTTCAGGATTAGTTTTTACAAATATCACAACTTCATAAATATACATTGCAGGAAATGTCAATAACTTAAATTTTTTAAATTGTGGTTTACAGCTTTCTGTACTCGGTATACTTGCAATAGCACGCACACACTTTTTTTGCGCTTTAAATATATCTTCGCGCCTTGTAGCATTGCCCCAAAAAATTATACCGTAGCGCACAGTAGAAGATATAAAACCGTGATATACCGTCCGTAAAGCATCTTTATTAACTACTTTAGATAATACATGTAGAGCGTAAGAAAATTGGTTTAATTTTTTGCAAATATATTCTGTGTGAGTCTCCCACTTTAAGTTGTTGTCAATATAAAGACCCAAGAATTTTGTTACTTTCGTTTCACTAACGGTCTCATTATCGTAATTAATGTTAAATAAATCAAGGGGCCATTTTCGTTGATAAAAATTCATTATTTGTGTCTTTTTTAAGTTAATTATTAAATTATTTGACTTAAGCCAGTTAATTATATTCTTCAGGGTGTTATTAATTTCATTTTCATAATTATTTTTATCTGTACATGTAAACACCACAGAGCTATCATCTGCAAATAGAGTCATAGGAAAATTCGCGCTGTTGGGTAAGTCGTTAATATATATTAAAAATAATAAAGGACCAAGTACGCTTCCTTGAGGAACACCAAAATTTGGGGATCGAGGATAAGAACAATAAATATATTCATTTTTAGTCCTTGGACAAATCCGTGATACTTGAGTAATTTGAATCCTGTTTGTCAAGTAGGATTTTATAAGATCAAGTGTCTTACCTCTTATACCGTATTTATTTAATTTCATAAGTAATAAGTCATGCCTGACAAAATCAAAAGCTTTGGAAATGTCCATATATAGGGCTGTCACTGGTACTTTTCTGTCAATGTTTGTAAATACTTGGTATAAAAATTCATAAATTGCTACATTAATGGATTTATTTCTACGAAAGCCTTTTTGTTCTTTTGCAAAAATATTGAATTTTTCAAAGTAATTATATAGATTCTTATTAATTACTTTTTCTATAATTTTTGAAAATATAGAAGTCATAGCAATCGGACGGTAACAGGATAAGTCCTCCCTGTCATCTTTTTTGAATAATGGTTTAATAATGGACGTTTTAAGAACTTCAGGAAATACACCATCTTCAACACATAGGTTTATAATATGACTCATTACGGGGGCAACTGTGTTTCCTACGTGTTTTATTACTTTCGTCGAAATGTCATCAAAACCAGTGCTTTTTGTGTTTTTTAATAATTTTATGGTTAGTGGAATGTCATAAGGTGTTACAAAATTAAAGAAAAATGAATTGTATTTACATATTACTTTTGTACATATTATTTTTGTCATCTATTGCATATACTTGATCAATGAAATGATTATTGAATGCTTGCGCAATGTCTTTTGGATTCGTTATAAATTTATTATTTATTTTAATACGTGTTATAAAATTTCTACTAAACTCTCTATTATAATTTTTTCTGTAACTATTAACAATTTTCCAAGTTGTTTTTGTCTTATGAAGTGATAAATTGATTCTGTGATTGTTTTGAGCTTTTTGTGTTAATTTAATTATTTTTTTTTAATCTACTTGAATAAGTCCTTAGCATATTTTTATTGTTTTGATTAGGATTTCTTCTATATTGCCACAAAAGGTGACGCTTACGTTTACAACAAATTTGTATGCCTTTTGTAATCCATTTTTGTTTCGTATTTGTTGAAATTCGTGCTCGAATAACAGGAAAACAAAGATTATAAAATAATTTAAATTCATTATAAAACTTATTAAAAGCCTCACCAGATGAACTGCTGGTATAAACATCTGTAAATCTAATTTTATCTATGTAATATTTGAATTTATTTAAGTTTTCTGTTGAATAATCTCGTCGTTTTGTATACCAATATTTTAATGTGCATGTTGTTTTCACTGAAAACTTAAATACCTGAGCAGTATGATCCGAAAGTCCTAAGTCTAAAATATCACTTGTCCCTTTCCCAACATTGTGTATTATATTATCTATGCAAGTGGCGCTACAGATTCTTGTCGGTTTGTCAATTTCCAATTTTAATTTTTTTTTAATTTAATTATAACTATTCATTAATTGTGTAAATTGTAAAGAGTATTTATTAGTTTTTATTATGTCTATATTAAAGTCGCCACAAATTATTACTTTTTTATTTAGTTTGAAACAAATTTGTTCTAGCACTGTATCCATTTTACTAAAAAATATATCATAGAATTGACTGTTATTTCTCGGGCTTCTGTAAATGCATATAATAATAGTTTGATGTGCAGTAAACTCAACAGCACAGCATTCAAAGAAATTAGTTATAGACAGGTTATTTATATTATTAAGGGGAATATATGTATAATTATTCCTAATCAGTATACAACATCCGCCATTCCTATTATCCCTTGCATAAATTGATGCTAATTTATATGATGGAATATTCAAGAATTCTGCATCAGTATACTTCATGTTGTGTTCCGTTATACATAATAAATCTATAGATATATTATTTTGTAATAAATCGTTTAGAGTAACAGTTAATAAGTCAGCTTTACTTATGAGTCCATTTATGTTTTGATGAAGCAAAGTTATACTATTGTACAAGAAAAAACTGATTATGATCATTATTTACAATATCGGAAGATGTATTTATATTCAAAGAATCTAAGTTATTGTTTTTAGAGATAATACATTCTTCGGTTTGCGTCGATTTATCGAATAATTTGTTAGAATTAATACAATTATATAAAGTTACATGATTGTTTGTTATTTTGTATGCGTTAATTTTTATTCGATATTCATTGCGTAATATCTCTTTTAGGAACGAGCGGCAAACAAAAGTGGAAAAAAATGACTTAAATGGTATAAAACGATCGAAACCCATCTCTACAAACATACAATTTTTATGACGATTACAAATATATCTAAGTTCATAATTTAATTTTTTTTCATTTAAAAGTTTATTGCATGGAATTTCGGATATAATTACATTTGTATTTGATAAACAATTCAAATAAACTTCTATATTACACTTAAATTCAAATGGATTTTTATCATTAATTCCCCCCATAAGTATGATATAATCTTTACTTGTGAGTGACAACAATTCCTGTTTATATGAGGATAATAGATCATACATTTTCGCACCCGGCTTCCATAGACAAGTGACTAAAAATTCATCTCCTATAAGGTTTTGAAGGCAGTGACGAACTCCTCGACCCTGTTGGTCTGCAATAATAATTATTTTTCTTTTAGTGCTGTATGTTGGGATCATAGGGCTTATACTATTCTTTACTATTATTTTTGTTTGAGATTGTTGCGAAGGCGTCAGGTGTGCAGTGTTTGTGGAATGATTCTCGATGTACTCTTTGACCCCTTTTTTTGTTGTGGAGCATATTACATTATCCTGTATTTATTTAATATTTTGGTTTAATTTTTCTATTTGTATATTAGCTTCTTCCAATTCTTTTTCAAGTTTCTTAATTTTGTTTTCAAGATTAATTACTTGTGTAATACTTTTCTTAGGGGATGTTGAATTTGTTTTTGTGGGAGTTTTACTCATATCTATAACGTTTTTTATTTTTTTTATGACCGGGGATGACATTACTAAATTTTCAGAAATACCAATTTTTTTCAGCAAACTTAGAGTATTTTCTCTTTGGGCTAGAGTTTTTTTTAGGTTCATGTTTTCTAAAGATAATCACTCCACTTCTTCGTTAGCAGATTCCAGTAGTAATTTTTGTTCATTAATTTGAGCTTGTAAGCTATTTGTGTAATCATTTTCCGCTATGGAAGTGTTTGGTAAACTTAGCGTAGATGTGTCAAAAGGATTCGAATAATTTATATTGCATTCATCGATAATTATTGAAAGATCCGTAACTGATTTTGATTTGTGTTTTCGTAAAGTGATGTTTGCTTTTTCCATTATTAGTGTTTCTTTAATTGCATTAAAATACAAATCACTATAATTAGTGAAGCAATTTCAGAGCAGTGATGACATCTGTTGGTGGTTCATACTAGTATTTTATTACCTATCAATGTATGTTAGTTAGTAGTAACATTAAATTTTTAAAAGGTGGCGTTGTTTCCAAGTTTTTTAAATAAAAAACGGTCTGTATTTATATTAAATTTGTTGAAATCGTATTGGTTCCGATTATTCCACAATTCACTATATATAGTTTTGTATCAGAACAATGTGAGTCTGAATACACGTTCACAATCACTTGAGATATCTTAAATTTATCTAGATTAGTCACTGTTACAATTATTTTTTTAAGCAGTATTTTTGTTTATTTTACATCACGAATAACTTGAATAACACTGGTGCCGTTAATTAGTGTGTTTGTTGTCACTTTAATGCACTTATCACTGTTTAAAACTTATAAAAACTATTAAAATAAATTAAACTAGTAAGAGCTCGTACGGAACACTGTTTATTCCAAATATATTGAGGTTACTAATATATTTTTTTTCTTAACTGAATAGTTTGCGCGAGAGACACTTCCTAAGTGCTAAAATGTGTGTCCTCCTCCCTGTAACTTCTAAACTAAGAGAATGATAAAACTAAAAAAATGTACATTACCATGTAAACTTCCACCGAAAATTGGTTTGAACGAGATATAGTCAGTAGTATTTTTTTAAACGTCATAAATCGTAAATTATGTTACTTGCTGCTACGGAACCCTACATTGGCGAGACCGACTCGCACTTGGCCGCTTATTTAATCATTAAGAATTGTTTTCTCGAAGATGTTACTGCCCATCTCCTGTTTTTTTCGTTTGCTGTCTCTTACGACACCCACAGGATGTAATGGGGTAATGGATTCCCTTACGCCGCCGATACACGATTTGTTTATCAAGTATTAATTCCTTTATTATATTTTTTACATATTCATTATTTGCATGTAAATAATGTGATAGTAATATCTTTAAAACCAACAAATATAAGGATAGGTCGTAGACTCAGGTCATTCACAGTTCAGTCAACGTATTTAGATTAATTTTTTTTATAGAATCACAATTACTGTTTTGAGAAGACGTCTGCTGAATGTTTTTACTCGAAATTTAATTGATAAAAGTTCAAGTGTTGACGAAGAATTTTGATTTTGAATGCAGTCTCGTTTTATTTACCTTTATCATCTTAACATATTCTAAAACAAATCTTAGTTTTATTTCAATTACTTTTCAGTACAAGTTTGCTGGACATGAACCTCTCCCGTTTTTGGTTTGTTATAGGATAAGGGAGACAAACAAACATACAGTCCACCTGATGGTAAGTGGATGCCGTGACCGCGGTAGAACCACGCTCTCACAGAATAGCAGCTAAATGCTGCTGTTTCGTATGGTGAGTGAAGAGAACGGGGATCCGTTTTACTGGAAACGCGGCATTCCATCTTAGTCCTCAGGGGTGACGACGCATCTGCATTTGTGTGCTCGTTTGTCACCCTTATCCTATATAAAAAAAAACTTGAATGTCCCACCACATGCTTTAGGATCCAATACCTTTGATTGAATGGGACAGTCAAGCCTATCTTGAAATATCCTCAAGACACCATTTGAGCTCTTCCGTAGTCTGCATAATATTGACGCAGTTTGCGTCCTTATGATGCTATAAAAATCATCAATACCTGCTTCAGCAAACATGTTTGAAGCACTACAGTATCTAGGAAGGCCCATTAGCATCCTGAAGGCATTATTATATTGAATTTGAATTATGCCTTGAACACAGTAATTTTGAGATCATTTGTACACCTAGCAAACCTGCGGGTAAGCATATTATACCAGACCGCCAATGCGCGTTGCTCTCTCTCTCTCTCTCTTTTTATTATTGTTGTCTGTCAGATATTCTTTAATAATGTGTCCCAAATATTTAAACTCACAAACTCTTCTTAATGGCACACCAAAGAGCTTTACTGGCGCAACAATAAAGGGTTTCTTACTTTTAACACGCAACACCACTAACTCACTTTTCTTGGTTTTATAGAGTAGTCCATGTTCATCAGCGTATGTTTCACACACAGTTAACAGTCTACGTAACGCACTCACCGATGGACTCATCGACACCATGTCATCAGCATAACTTATATTATTAATCATATGACCATCAACCAGAACATCAAATTCAAATTAAATTATTTCAGATAACATAAGATACATATCATTGAAGTACATTGATAAATTGATAATAAAAATAATTATATGTCATTTAAATACATTAAAACACAACTAAAATACATTGAATCCTAACCTTGTTTCACTGAGTGCACCAATGAGCCCGTTTACGTAGAAACTGAACAGCACAGGCGAAGACAAACCCCCTGCCTCACCCTGCATTCCAACACATATTCGTACGTTAGTGCGCCAGGCTATCTGACCTGGTTAACATGATGACTGTACCAAGATCTGAAAGCGGTGATAAATTCGGCTGGAATGGATATTTCACGCAGTTTTCAAATGTACCATACACTGGCGTTGGTCTCTGGATGTAATATTTGACAGTATGCTTCAGCGACATTATAGCACCGTCTGTCGACAGGCCTGATCTAAAATCAAATTGACCATCGTTCAAACCGTCAAGTACCTTTGCCAAAACATTTGCCAGTTGGTGGTCTGTAATTATACTTATATTAAATGCATGCGGACGAAACCGCAAGAAGAGATTATGTTGAATAACTTCATATAAGATTTTTGTCTCTCAAGATGTGTAAGTATTTGAGTTTTTTTAGTACGTTACTTTAAATTAGACACTAACGCAAAAATTAAAATGAACAAGGAACTTCGCAATGCTAAGCACATGCTTCATTTATGAGAGAGTCATGGAGCTAAAAGCGCGCTGTGACGCTCCTTTGCGTTTAGCGGAGTTCAAATGTCTTCGAAACGTTTTATTTCTAAGACATGTAAGTTTTCTCAAGTTTTTCACCGCCGAGCACTTAAAATTGCAACTAGCAATTCCATTAGTGCCGGTGGGGCTCAAAACGTCGACGCTGGAGCGCGAGGATCACGAGGCGTAATATGAGATTTATAACAAGCGCTGAGACTTTACTGAGCTCACTAAGCCAGGTGTTACTTATCGTACAAGCGTACGGAAGGAAACATTTTATATTTTATATTTTTAGGGTTCCGTACCTCAAAAGGATAAAACGGAACCCTTATAGGATCACTTTGTTGTCCGTCTGTCTGTATGTCAAGACCCTTTTTCTCAGGTACGCGTGGAGGTATCAAGCTGAAATTCATATCAAATACTTAAGTCTACTGTGCCTTGGAGCTGTAACAAAATAAAACTTCTAAGCCAACGCAATCAAAAGATACAGCCGCTTATGCCGTAAATTTTCGACATTCGCAAGGGAATCAAAACTTACAGGTTACTTCCCGTGAACTCAGAACGTATTATAGCACAGATAAAGGAAAACATGCGAAAAGCATAAATTTTTAGTAACATCATACGAGGGGGGATTGAAAAGTACTCGGCCTAACACAGATCCAATCAATTCTAAAAATCAAATCTACCCACATTATTTAGTTCAGTTCAGACTAGTTCATTGTGTGAAGTTCGAAACGTGTGCGATAATTAGTTGTGATTTTATAAATTTATTAACAAAGTAATCGGACATAATTTCCGCGAATGGAGCAAATCGAGCAGCGTGCCGTCATTAAGTACCTCCATAAGAAGGGGCTATCATCAAAAGCCATCCATGATGACATGGTCAGTACATTAGGCGATTGTGCTCTGTCATATTCATCCGTCAAAAAATGGATAGCAGAATTTAAGCGTGGTAGAGAGAGTGTGAAAGATGAACCCCGCTCTGGAAGGCCTTCGACGTCAACTACTGACGAAAATATTAAAAAAGTACTTGATTTAATAATGGGAGACCGCAGATTAAAAATTAGAGAGATAGCCGAGATTATAGGCATCTCTTATGAATGAACTCAAAACATCATTGTCAACGAGTTGGGTTTCCACAAGGTGTCTGCGAGGTGGGTTCCGCGACTGCTTTCAGTTGAACAAAAAGGACGCGATTGACTATTTCACGCGACTGTTTGGAGTTATTTAAAGCCGATGCAGATAATTTTTTGAATCGTTTTGTTACTATAGACGAAACATGGGTTCATTACTGTACACCGGAAACAAAACAACAATCAAAACAGTGGAGAAGACCTGGTTCACCACCCCCTAAAAAAGCTAAGTCGATTTTGTCGGCAAATAAGGTGATGGCTTCAGTATTCTGGGACTCGTAAGGTGTGATTATGATTGATTATCTTGAAAGGGGTCAGACTATAAACTCTGATTACTACTGCACCTTACTACGTCGTTTACGAGAGGAAATAAAAGAAAAACGTCGAGGAATGCTCAGAAGAAAAGTCCTGTTTCATCAAGATAACGCCCGTGTTCACACGTCAGTACAGTCAATGGCTGAAATTCACAACTGTGGCTTTGAACTGTTACCGCATCCGCCGTATTCACCTGATCTGGCACCATCAGACTTCTTTCTGTTCCCTAACCTAAAAAAGCACTTGGGAGGTCAAAGATTTTCGACAAACGACGGTTAAAGCAGCTGTAGACGCATATTTTGACTCTAAGGAAGAATCATTTTTTTTCAACAGTCTAAATGCTTGGAAGGGGAGGTGGCAAAAGTGTATTGAACTTGATGGTGATTATGTAGAAAAATAAAAATATAACTGATTTAGTATGTGTTTATTTTCTTGGTTAGGCCGAGTACTTTTCAATCCACCCTCGTATAATAAAAATATTTTTAATAATTTTAAACTTATATACCTACGGATTTGTTCGGAACCCTCGGTGCAAGAGTCCGACTCGCATTTAACCGGTTTTTTTTTCAAAGAAGGCCACGTAAAGAGGCACATAGTACATAATAGTGTTGTAAAATGGCAATTATGATAGGATTTTTATACTAGCAAATGCAGATTTTTCAATAATCAGATAGAATAATAATCTATGAAAATAAACAGAATTGAAGTTCCTGTCTGTAATGTGAAAATAAGGGCAAGGGCAAGTAATAACAAAGGGGTAGAGACCAGCCGAGCGTCCGGTGTTTCATTTATGGAATGGGGAGGGAGGAATTAAAACATGAAATTTCTGCTTACACGCTCTGAAACTGATGCTACCTAACATGATAAACTCTCTTGCCCTGAAAACAGACGTATCGGATAGATAGACAGATGCCGGCAAATTATTCCATTCCTTAGCTGTATGCATTATAAAGAATGAACTGTTTGTTTTTTCTTACTTTACATTTCCCCGGAATAATTAAGTTTCTTAGAGATACAATGCCATATGGTAGAGCTATGATGCTTCTATATTATGGTTGTATCACAAAGGGTCGACTCGACCGGGTCAGGACGACACTCTCACAGAATACAAGCGTAAAATAGCAACTTAATGCTGCTGTGTTTCGTATGGTGAGTGTAGAGAACGGGAGACCCTTTTTATCGGAAACGAGACATTCCATCTCAGCATTTAGGAGTGACAACGCATCTGATGTTCATTCTTAATCTAGGGTAGATGTCATAATATGGAACACAGCATTCGTTTACCATCAGGTGGATTAAGTGCCCATTTGTCACTCTAAAAAAAGTATAATACACAACGTACAAAAGTATAATAACCGTGTTAGCTCAGATGGATAGCGCTCGCTGTAAGCTTCACAGTACTCGAGCAACACGGGTTCGATCCCCGCCGGCGCCAATGAAATTGTTAATTGCAATTTTAAGTGCTGATTTACCACGTGCTCGGCGGTGAAGGAAGACATCGTGAGGAAATCTGCATGTCTGAAAAATAAGAAAAAAAATATTTCGAAGATATGTGAAGTTCGCCAACACGCATTGGGGCAGCGTGGCGGACATTTCCTTGCCCTAAAACCCTCTCAGAAATGAGAGGAGGCCCGTGCCCAGCCGTGGGACGTAAATAGGCTTCAACTTTACTTTTACTTTTACACAATTACTAAATGTGTAATTATAGATTTATTTACTAAGTGCATATAAAAGTAGGTATATACAGTATTTATAACAAAAAACAATTTTTAAAATTTTTTGTATGTCTGTCTGTCTGAATATCTACCTCTTTAGATATAGAATTAGAGTTCCATGCAAAAAAATTAAACTAATGAATTCCAATAGTAATAAATTCCACGCGGAGATATTCTCGGGGCTAGTTATAAGATAAAATACAATATAACAAATTAAAAAATACAGTTGAATGAGTAAAATAGTTCCATAATTTTACTATATTATGTAGTCAGCTTATCCTTTAATGCTATAGGAGCACTATTCATATACTAGGCGATTAATAATCTAAATCGTAAAGAGTCCCTCATAGAAAAATTTAAAGAAATAAACATATTAACTTTGGCATCGCAATATATTTATGAAAATGTAATGTATGTACATAAAAACATAAATAGCTTTAATAAGAATAAGGATGTTCATAGCTTAAACACTAGGCACAAACATAAGCCTTTAATGCCACTTACTAGACTCCACAGAATTAGTAATTAATTTATGGGGCAATGTATACATACGCTTATACAACAAAATCCCAGAACATGTTCAAAGTTTGTCAATAAACAAGTTTAAAAGTTTTATTAAAGAAAAACTGTACAAAAAGGGTTATTATAATATCAAGGAATACATGAATGAAAATAACCCCTGGGAATTAGGTGACCACCATGTTGGTTCTATGAAAATTCATTTAAAATTGTATAAACAAAATTATTGTTATGTGAAATTGTTTAAAAAAAGTCTCGATGGGTTTCTTGCTGGTTCTTCCCAGGACAGAGGTATTTTCCGAACCAGTGGTAAATAAAAAAATGACTTTCAATAAGTACTATGTAATAATCAATATTGAAAAAAATCATTTTATTCTATTCTATTCTAGTTGTTCCCCGTGACATCGTCTGCGTGTTGTTTAGAGTTTTAATTTTCTTGCGCGGGACTTTAATTATTTTTCTTAAATAAAAGTAGCCTAAATTACTGTTTATAACATCAGTTATCTGAAAAAATTGGTCAAGACTTTTTAGAGATTAGCTGGAACAAACAGACAGCCGAACAGACAAAAATCTTAAAAATTTTAGAAACTATCATCATCATCATTATCATCATTACAGCCCTTCACAAGTCCACTGCTGAACATAGGTCGCCCCCAAAGAATGCCACAAAGCACGGTCCTGAGCCACCTGCATCCATCGACTTCCTGCATGTCTTACCAGGTCGTCACTCCATCTTGTGGGGGGACGCCCTACACTTCGCCTACTGGTACGAGGCTGCCACTCGAGAACCTTTCTTCCCCATCGGTTGCCGGTTCTTCGAGCTATATGGCCGGCCACTGCCACTTCAGCTTACTAATCCGTTGGGCTATGTCGGTTACTCTGGTTCTACTGCGGATGTCCTCATTCCTAAGTTTATCACGCAGAGAAACTCCGAGCATAGCCGTCTCCATAGCTCGCTGAGCGACCTTGAGCTTCCTCATACGGCCAGCAGTGAAGGACCACGTCTCAGTTCCGTAAGTCATCACTGGCAACACGAACTGGTTGTACAATTTTGTTTTAAGGTTTTGAGGTATTTCTGACGAGAAGATGTGTCGTAGCTTCCCGAACGCTGCCCAGCCGAGTTGAATCCGCCGATTGACCTCTCGGTTGAAGTTGGACTTACCTAGTCGGACTATTTGTCCCAGGTAAACATACTCGTCAACAACTTCGAGCTTAGTGCTCCCAACAACTACCGGCATAGGTGTGACATGGACATTAAACATAATCTTTGTTTTGTCCATGTTCATCTTAAGACCTATCCGTTGGGAGACACTATTGAGGTCATTGAGCATAGTGCTTAGCTCCTCCAGCGATTCTGCCATGAGGACTATATCGTCGGCAAATCGAAGGTGAGTGATGTACTCGCCATTGATGTTAATACCGTATCCTTTCCAGTCCAGAAGCTGAAAACGTCTTCCAATGCAGCGGTGAAGAGTTTCGGGGATATAACGTCACCCTGTCTTACACCTCTCTGCAATTGGATAGGTTTCGTACTCTGGTTCTGTACTCGGATAGCCATCGTAGCTCTACTGTACAAACACTTCAGCACTTCGATATACCGACAGTCAACTTGGCACCGCTGAAGGGACTGCAGCACCGCCCAAATTTCGACGGAATCAAAGGCTTTCTCATAGTCCACATACGCCAGACATAGTGGCAAATTGTACTCTTCGGACTTCTGTACAATTTGCCGTAGGGTATGTATGTGGTCTATGGTGCTACAGCCCTTTCAGAAACCGGCTTGGTCGGGAGGCTGGAAGTCGTCAAGTCTGCGCGCGAGACGATTCGTTATGACTCTCGAAAACAGCACGTAGACGCGGCTCAGAAGGGAAATCGGTCTGTAGTTCTTCAAGACAGCGTTGTCACCTTTCTTGAAGAACAAGACCACCGCACTTCTGCTCCACGCCTCCGGTGTAATGCCACCGTGGAGGACGGAATTAAAGAGCTTCTGAAGGACTTCAAGTACCGGTCTTCCACCCGCTTTCAGAAGCTCCGCTGTAATTCCATCCTCGTCTGGGGCCTTGCCGTTTTTAAGGTGCTGGAGAGCCATTCTAATCTCGCTCAGACTGACGTCCGGGATATCTTCGGAATAATGTCGGATGAGATTCGCTCTTGGATCGTTACTCACACTTGCGTGTGGCTCCAACGATGACGTGTACAGCTGCCCATAGAACCTCTCAATCTCACTCAAAATCTGAGGTGTCCCGGAAACGATGCTGCCACACTCTGTATTTAGCTTTGACAGTTGGCTCTTTCTGGCAGACAGATCTCTGGCAAAGACTTTGGAGCCTTGGTTCCGCTCGATCGCTTCTTCAATACGAGCTGTATTGAAGTTGCGTAAGTCCCGCCGCATGCATTTGGAGATCTGTCTGTTCAGTTGCCTGTATGCTGTCAAGTCTGAAGAAGAATGTAGCTTCATCTCCCGTCCAACATCCATGAGATTAAGAGTGTGATCGGAGAGTTTTTGTGTTCTTCTGCGGCGGGTCTTGCAGAACTTAGCTCCGACCGCATGGACAGTTTTCACGAGCTTTTCATTCATATCGTCCATTTTATTGCAGTCTTCTAGGCACTGAAAACGGTTTTGTAACTCGAGCTGAAAGTTTTCGGGACTTTGGATTAGAGCACGAGGGGGATGATGCGTTGACTTCACCAGACGAGACCTCTCCAACTTAACATTTAGGTTCAGTGTGCCTCTAACCATTCGGTGATCGCTGCCGGTTTTCACCCTCGCGATCACTGAGACATCACTGAACAGTTGTCGTCTGGTCGTCATAATGAAGTCAATCTCATTTTTTGTCGAACCGTCGGGGCTCGACCAGGTCCACTTCCTGTGGGGCCGCTTCTGACAAAAAGAGTTCATCATAAAGAGCCCCTTTTTCTCCATGAAGTTGGCCAGCTGCTGGCCCCTTGGGTTCCGTTGCCCTATTCCAAATTATAGCCGTGTAGTGGCGGTCAAGAATATCCACTACCCCATATCCTCCCGTGGGTGTCGTAAAAGGCGACAAAGGGAAACAGGCAGGAGATGGGCAGCAGCATCTTCCTGGTAACGGCATAAATACAATAAAAAAACTGCGGTTGCCAACCCGCTCACCAAGCGTGGCAACTATGGCAATATACCCCCCATGAGCAATGACAATAATAAACGGCCCCCAGTCCCCGGCGGCCCCGCTATTCCTGGCTACGGTGGCGACCATGGTAACGGCGGGGCAGGGGGTGCTAAGAATCTCCGGTGGAGGTTCGGTTGCCACCTTAGACGACTCGACCTGGCAACGTACAACGCACGCACCCTGAGGACTCACGAGAAGATCGTGGAGCTGGAAGAAGAGATAGACAAGTTACGCTGGCATATTAAAGGATTATCCGAAGTCCGAAGAGAGGGGGAGGACACGGTAATCCTCGAATCCGGCAAGTTGTTCTATCACCGGTAGGGCGACCATCTGTCCCAAGGAGGTGTCGGATTTATCGTCCACAAGTCTCTCGTTAACAACGTTGTAAAGATCGGGAGTGTGTCGACGAGGGTTGCGTACCTTATACTCAGAATCACCAAACGGTATTCGCTGAAGGTCATACAGGTTTACGCACCAACCTCGGAACACCCCGATGAGGAGGTGGAGGAAATGTATGAGGATATCTCTAGAGCCATGCATTCCTCCAAAACCCAATATACGGTGTTAATGGGAGACTTCAATGCAAAACTAGGCACAAGAGAGAACGGTGAGCTGAAAGTAGGGAAATTTGGATTAGGGCAACGGAAACCAAGAGGCCAGCAGCTGGCCGACTTCATGGAGAAAAAGGGACTCTTTATGATGAACTCTTTCTTCAAGAAGCGGCCCCACAGGAAGTGGACCTGGTCGAGCCCCGACGGTCGAGATTGACTTCATTATGACGACCAGACGACAACTGTTCAGTGATGTCTCAGTGATCGCGAGGGTGAAAACCGGCAGCGATCACCGAATGGTTAGAGGCACACTGAACCTAAATGTTAAGTTGGAGAGGTCTCGTCTGATGAAGTCAACGCTCCATCCCCCTCGTGCTCTAATCCAAAGTCCCGAAACCTTTCAGCTCGAGTTACAAAACCGTTTTCAGTGCCTAGAAGACTGCAATGAAGTGGACGATATGACTGATAAGCTCGTGGAAACTGTCCATGCGGTCGGAGCTAAGTTCTGCAAGACCCACCGCAGAAGAACACAAAAACTCTCCGATCACACTCTTAATCTCATGGCTGTTAGACGGGAGATGAGGCTACATTCTTCAACAGATTTGACAGCATACAGGCAACTGAACAGACAGATCTCCAAATTTTTTTTTTTTTTTATAGTAGAGGAGGCAAACGAGCATGCGGCTCACCTGATGGTAAGTGACTACCGCCGCCCATGAACAACTGCAACACCAGGGAGGGAATTGCAGATGCGTTGCCGGCCTTTTAAAAAGGAGTACGCTCTTTTCTTGAAGGTCCCTAAGTCGTATCGGTCCGGAAAAATCGCTGATGGTAATCGATTCCACAAGGAAGTCGTGCGAGGAAGAAAACATCTTCTAAATCGCACAGTGGTGGACCGCCAATCATCCAGATGGTGTGGATGGTATCGGGAGTTCTGCCGCGATGTGCGTTCGTGAAATTTGGCGGCTGGGATTAATCCGAACAATTCCTCAGAGCACTCCCCATGGTAGATGCGAAAGAAAATGCAAAGAGATGCAACATCTCTTCGCAGCGCCAATGAGTCGAGCCGATCGGAAAGAACTCGGTCGTCGACGATTCGAGCCGCTCTGCGCTGGATGCGGTCAAGTGGAAGGAGCTGGCACTGGGGAGCCCCTGCCCAGAGATGGGAACAGTATTCCATGTGAGGCCGAACCTGCGCCTTGTAAAGTTGCAGGCGGTGTGCCGGCATGAAATACTGTCCCGCTCTGCTGAGCACGCCAAGCTTTTTAGAGGCCAATTTGGCCTTCTCTTCCAAATGACCACGAAACTGCACGTCACTCGATATGTCGACGCCGAGGATTCCGATACTGGCTGAGGCAACCAGGGGAGTGCCTTGAAACTGAGGAGATACGACAAAGGGGTTCTTTTTAGCGGTAAACGCGCAAACTTGTGTCTTCTGAGGATTAAACTGGACTAGATTTAGTCGCCCCCAGTTCGAGACTTTGTCCAGCAAAGACTCGACTTCAGACACAAGTTTGTTCCGGTACTCGGAGACGTTTTCCCGAGAAATATTAGCACGGCCGGTGTATAGAGCATCACCAGTGCTGTCATCCGCATAGCAATGAATGTTACCAGTTAGCAACATATCATTGATATGCAGAAGAAACAGCGTTGGTGATAGCACACAGCCTTGTGGAACACCAGCGTTAATAGGCTTGTAGTCAGAACATGCACCGTCTACAACAACCTTGATGCTCCGATCTGCAAGGAAGCTGGTGATCCAATTGCACAATTTCTCGGGAAGCCCATAGGAAGGGAGCTTCGAGAGAAGCGCGAGACTTACGCAACTTCAATACAGCTCGTATTGAAGAAGCGATCGAGCGGAACCAAGGCTCCAAAGTCTTTGCCAGAGATCTGTCTGCCAGAAAGAGCCAACTGTCAAAGCTGAAGACCGAATGTGGCAGCATCGTTTCCGGAGCACCTGAGATTTTGAGTGAGATTGAGCGGTTCTATGGGCAGCTGTACACGTCATCGTTGGAGCCACACGCAAGTGTGAGTAACGATCCAAGAGCGAGTCTTATTCGACACTATTCCGAAGATATCCCGGACGTCAGTCTGAGCGAGATTAGAATGGCTCTCCAGCACCTTAAAAACGGCAAGGCCCCAGGCGAGGATGGAATTACAGCGGAACTTCTGAATGCGGGTGGAAGACCGGTACTTGAAGTCCTTCAGAAGCTCTTTAATTCCGTCCTCCATGGTGGCATTACACCGGAGGCGTGGAGCAGAAGTGCGGTGGTCTTGTTCTTCAAGAAAGGTGACAACGCTCTCTTGAAGAACTACATACCGATTTCCCTTCTGAGCCGCGTCTACGTGCTGTTTTCGAGAGTCATTACGAATCGTCTCGCGCGCAGACTTGACGACTTCCAGCCTCCCGAACAAGCCGGTTTCCGAAAGGGCTTTAGCACCATAAACCACATACATACCCTACGGCAAATTGTACAGAAGTCCGAAGAGTACAATTTGCCACTATGTCTGGCGTATGTGGACTATGAGAAAGCCTTTGATTCCGTCGAAATTTGGGCGGTGCTGCAGTCCCTTCAGCGGTGCCAAGTTGAATGTCGGTATATCGAAGTGCTGAAGTGTTTGTACAGTAGAGCTACGATGGCTATCCGAGTACAGAACCAGAGTACGAAACCTATCCAATTGCAGAGAGGTGTAAGACAGGGTGACGTTATATCCCCGAAACTCTTCACCGCTGCATTGGAAGACGTTTTCAAGCTTCTGGACTGGAAAGGATACGGAATTAACATCAATGGCGAGTACATCACTCACCTTCGATTTGCCGACGATATAGTCCTCATGGCAGAATCGCTGGAGGAGCTAAGCACTATGCTCAATGACCTCAATAGTGTCTCCCAACGGATAGGTCTTAAGATGAACATGGACAAAACAAAGATTATGTTAATGTCCATGTCACACCTATGCCGGTAGTTGTTGGGAGCACTAAGCTCGAAGTTGTTGACGAGTATGTTTACCTGGGAAAAATAGTCCGACTAGGTAAGTCCAACTTCGACCGAGAGGTCAATCGACGGATTCAACTCGGCTGGGCAGCGTTCGGGAAGCTACGACACATCTTCTCGTCAGAAATACCTCAAAACCTTAAAACAAAATTGTACAACCAGTGCGTGTTGCCAGTGATGACTTACGGAACTGAGACGTGGTCCTTCACTGCTGGCCGTATGAGGGAGCTCAAGGTCGCTCAGCGAGCTATGGAGAGGGCTATGCTCGGAGTTTTTCTGCGTGATAAACTTAGGAATAAGGATATCCGCAGTAGAACCAGAGTAACCGACATAGCCCAACGGATTAGTAAGCTGAAGTGGCAGTGGGCCGGCCATATAGCTCGAAGAACCGACAACCGATGGGGAAGAAAGGTTCTCGAGTGGCAGCCTCGTACCGGTAGGCGAAGTGTAGGGCGTCCCCCCACAAGATGGAGTGACGACCTGGTAAGACATGCAGGAAGTCGATGGATGCAGGTGGCTCAGGACCGTGCTTTGTGGCATTCCTTGGGGGAGGCCTATGTTCAGCAGTGGACTTGTGAAGGGCTGTAATGATGAATGATGATGATGATTCCAAATTTCCCTACTTTCAGCTCACCGTTCTCTCTTGTGCCTAGTTTTGCATTGAAGTCTCCCATTAATACCGTATATTGGGTTTTGGAGGAATGCATGGCTCTAGAGATATCCTCATACATTTCCTCCACCTCCTCATCGGGGTGTGCCGAGGTTGGTGCGTAAACCTGTATGACCTTCAGCGAATACCGTTTGGTGATTCTGAGTATAAGGTACGCAACCCTCGACGACACACTCCCGATCTTTACAACGTTGTTAACGAGAGACTTGTGGACGATAAATCCGACACCTCCTTGGGACAGATGGTCGCCCTCCCGGTGATAGAGAAAGTCCGGATTCGAGGATTACCGTGTCCTCCCCCTCTCTTCGGACTTCGGATAATCCTATAATAAAAAATTTAGAAACTATATAACATATAAATATAACCGTAAGAGTTATGTATCTAGTAAAAAGCTGCTAATTTGACATTATAAACAGACACTTCAATTTGATTTATTTGTATAGATTTTTTTATTTGCTTTTATGTGATCGCGTCCTGGACAACGATCACCCAGGTAGTAATTTATTTAATAATATCTTTATCTGACGATTAAAAAATCAGCCCATAATGCTCGGTGACAGCGACAACTCGGATACAGAGTGTAATCAGTCGCTCGACCAATTTGCATATTGTATGAGCATGATCAGAATGAAATGAATGAACTCTGTCATTACATATAATCTAATATGCTGTATCTAATAATCTTATGTACCTGAAATACAGGTATAAATCCTACTTTAGAGGCTGTCCACTGTTGTGCATGTAATATGTTTATCGATAAAGATTATAATTATTATTTGGCACAGCGTATATTGTTTAATTTATGACAAAAGGTTATTGTATACTATTTGCTAAATATTCGGTATTTTGCTTGTGTATTTCGTTATCAAAAAGCACACAAATTTAATAATAATTACGAATAAATTAATATTTTGCGCTATTAATTATAGCCTTTACAATTTTTTTTAAATAATCATAATGTACTCTTATAAGTAAGGATTCCTTGTTATTTTTAAACGACCTCTTTGAAACGGGTATTTGCTGTTAGATAGATAGTTTGCAAAGTAAATTGCAACGCAAAGTAAGTAATAGACTTTGGAATTTTACTCCCACTCTTCCTTCCCGATGGTATGATAAAAGATGGCAAAGAGATAAGCAGCAATATCTTTGCGTTAACAACAAAATAACAATAAAAAACTGCGGCTGTGTATAAACTCAGAATCACCAAACGGTATTAATTGATGGTTATATAGGTCTGCGCACCGACCTCAGCACATCCTGATGAAGAAGTTGAAGAAATGTAAGAGGATATCTATAGAGCCATGCATTCCGACAAAAATAACATTGACTTCATTATAACGATTAGACGGCAACTGTTTAGTCTCAGTGATCGTGAGGGTGAAAACTGGCAACAATCACCGAATAGCGAGGCACACTGAACATAAACGTTGAGTTAGAGAGGTCACGTCTCAAGTCCTTGTTCCGTCCCCCTCATGCACTAATATAAAGCCCCGGAAACCTTTAGCTCGAATTACAAAATCGTTTTCATTACCTAGAAGACTCCAATGCAGTGGACGATATGAATGACACACTCGTGGAAACTGTCCATGCTATCGGAGCAAAATTCTGCAGAATCCGTTACAGAAAAACACAATAACTCTCCGATCACACTCATAATCTCTGTCATTGCTGTTAGACGAGAAAAGCTAGTAAAAGTTAAGATAATAACATCATGGCGAGTGGTGAGGTATTCCGTCTAGATTCTTAAGTCCTTATCTCTATGTTCTTCTTTACAGTTGCATGTCACCCATATACATTTTTTTTAATTTATTTGGATTGCCAACATAAGGAACAGCAATAAATGTTTGGTTATATAAGAGTAATATAAATTTTACATGATCAACTGCTCTTATAATTATAGGCAATCAGAGCATGCGTTGTGTTATAAAAAGTAAAATAAATTTAATAAAATTATGTTAACTAAAAACTAAAAAGAAAATAAATAAAAGCTGATCTGTAAAACCGCAGTTTAATGTACGTCAACATGTTTAAGTTTGGTCATAAATTGAGTGAGGGTATCATAGTAAATGTCAAGGTCGGGTATATTTTTGGTGAGCTAGTTGTACAGACGAGATATACGGATCACTGGAGAGTCACGATCCAAGTTTGTCCTACAAAATTTGTTCTTAAAAAGACTGCATGATGCACTTGGTATTCTGGATGGTACGTTAAATTGGAATTTGGACATTAAAGAACACAGTCTATGTGATTATTTACAATTTTATGTAGGAGTGACATGTCTAAGTGATTTCGGTGTAAGGCAAGGGGCTCTAGTTGAAAATGCTTAATTTTTTAATAGGAGAGGGGCAAACGAGCAAGCGGCTCACCTGATATTAAGTGACTACCGCCAACCATGAACAACTGCAACATTAGGGGAATTGCAGATGCGCTGGCCTTTTAAAAAGGTGTATGCTCTTTTCTAACATACATATAATCACGCCTCTTTCTCGTAGGGGTAGGCAGAGACCACGTCTTTCCACTTGCTACGATCCTTACATACTTGTTTTGCTTCATCCACTTTCATTATTCCCTTCAGATCCAGATACACAAACGCTTTAACCTGTTGAATTTGTTCAACTCCAATCACAATATTTCAGTCTGTCGCCGCCTCATCTCTTTCGAACACCATCACTTACGTCTTCTTTACATTCATCTTCATTCCCTTTGTAACAAAAGTTCCACTCATAGCAGTTACCATATCCTGCAACTCCTCGACCGAAGACGCAAGTAATACTTGGTCATCAATCAGCATAGAGAAAACATTTGACGAGTAACTAATTCATTCTCAACCCACTTTCATTATCTTTTAAATCTGTCAAGCAATTGTCTATGAACAGATTAAACAGCTACGGTGATGCTACACATCCCTATCTAACACCTTTTTCAAAATTTAACTATTAAGTGTATCCCCCGTTTATCCTTACATAAGCACTAGAATCCCTATAAAAAGATTGAAATGCTCGTATAAGGATACTGCTCACACCGTTCACGGACAGTGCTGACCACAATTTATTCCTCACCACTGCGCAATAGATCTTCTTATTTTTAGCCAAACACTGTCGTCACCGTTTAAAAAGGCCACGCATTCGGGCTATGACCAGAAAGTGGTCTGTGTCAAGGCCTACAACACGGTATGCCCGAGTGTCTAGCACTTTCTTCCTCAGTCTTTCATCCACAATTACAAAATCAATCATATTTCTAGACTCACCCTCATCTCTTGTATCAAATGGATCTTTTTGTGGTCAAACATTGTGTTGGCCACGCACAGATTCCATTCCAAGCATACTTCAAGCAGGCTTCTCCCATTGTCATTCGCTCTTTTCTTGAAGGTATCGGTCCAGAAAAATCGCTGGTGGTAATCGATTCCACAAGGAAGTTGTGCGGGGAAGAAAATATCTAAATCGCACAGTTGTGAACCGCCAATCATCCAGATGGTGTAGATGGTATCGCGACTGGAATTAATTCGAACAATTCCTCAGAGCATTCCTCGTGATAGATGCGATAAAATACGCAAAGAGATGCAACAGCGCCAGTCAGTCAAGCCGATCAGAAATAACTCGGTCGTCGACGATTCAAACCGCGCTGCGCTGGATGTGGTCAAGTGGAAGGAGCTGGCACTGGGGAGTTCCAGCCAAGAGATGGGAACAGTAATATATGTGAGGCAAAACCTGCGCCTTGTAAAGTTGCAGGCGGTGTGCACGATATGCAGAAGAAACAGCGTTATTGATAGCACGCAGCCTTGTGGAACAACAGCGTTAATAGGCTTGTAATCGGAGTATGCACCGACTATTACGACCTTGATGATCCGATCAGTCAGAAAACTGGTGATCCAATTGCACAATTTCTCAATAAGCCTATAGGAAGGAAGCTTCGAAAGCCTCGCTATGTCTAAACTAACGGTCAATGCCTCCCCCTTGAACTCGATTGCCTGGGCCCATCTATGTGTTAGGTAAAGAAGAAGATCACCACCTGAGCGACTTCGACGGTAACCGTACTGGCAGTCACTAATCAGCTGGTGCTCCTCAAAGTACCGCATGAAATGGCAGTTAATAATGGACTTCATTCTTTTTGAGAACAAGGAGATGATGGCGATAGGCTTGTAATTGGACGGATCAGAGCAGTTACCTTTTTTAGAAATCGGGTGCACGAAAGCTGTCTTCCATGAATTCGGGACAACGCGTAGGAAATAGGAGTACCAAAAAAGACGCGTTAGAACTGGTGCCCACTCTGGAATTCACGTCTTCGGCACAATTGGTGGGATTCCGTCATACCCACTCGACTTGTGGATGTCCAGGGAGAGGAGTGCTTTGTGTACTGACCACTGTGTGAATCGCACATCAAGCATAGAGCACTCACACTGCGGGATGGTCGGCGGTATGTTCCCCCTGTCATCAAGAGTTGAGTTGGATGCAAAAAGGGAGCCTAAAAGGTCGGCTTTCTCTTTTCTGCCGTGGGCCAATGAGTCATTCTCCCTGTGCAGAGATGCTAGTCATAGCTTCCGGAAATTCCCTTGGACAGCCTTGGTGACAGACCAGAATGCACGGGTTCCCGAACGAAGGCGAACTAGTTTCTCGCCAATTATGTTTATGTGCTCTTACTTTGCCTTGGCAAGAAAAGCGTTTTTACAAAGCAATACAACAAACAAAAAAGCAAATAATATTTTTTTGCTGTTTTGAATACTCTTTCTATAGCTGAACATGATATTATTAATGATTTTTCTGTTAGCAATACATAAACTATTCAAATAGTAAAGTCTCTTAGTTTTTTAAAGTGAGATGTATCACGATAACAAAATTTCTCAAAACGATACATCAAACGCACTAGATTTACTTTTTAATGCTATCCTTTTCTGGCAAAATAGCGTGATTATTATTGCGTCACATTATAAATCAGTATTATTGGGTAAGTCAGTAAAAAGTAAGTAAGGAAGCACGCACCTTTTTTAAGTATAAATTTAATAAATAATCATGTATAACGGAGAATATGACACGCCAGTTGTTGAAGTTATTGGGGGAAGAAAGTCTAGACGCCATCGCATCAGTCCGAATACCTCTAAATACACACAAGAAGGAAAAGATGGTCCAGATTTAAACTAGATATAAGAATAACAGGCTTTAGGAAAAGGTCATTGTGCCAGCCAGTTAAACATAGTTTCAATTATCTGAAAGGTAATATTTAATTAATATTTTTGCTAATGAATTTCTGGCCACGGGTTCGCAACCAAAAGAGCGCCAAGGTGGTAGAAGCGCTAAACAGCTGGAAGCTATAGCTGAGATGACAGATCTGTTAAAAATGACACTATGAAGTATAAATGTATAGAAAGTCGTCATTCTATAAGCATCTGTTCAAGATATTACTTACCTTCTGAATTGGGTTTAAAAATAATGTACGAGAAATTCATAGAAAACCAAAAGTTTATTTCTGAAAAAACATGCTCTTTGTCTAAATACAAGTCAGAATTATACAAAAACTTTAATTTAGGATTTGGAAACCCTCATGAAGATACTTGTTCAGCTTGCCAGGAGTTTTTAATTAAAATAAAAAATGAAAAGGATTTAGAGAAAAAGAACAATTAAAAAAAAAGAAAGAGAAAAAGAAAAAGAACAAATTGTTCTTACAAGTTAAGGGCTAAAAGTTCTTCAGTTTACTGAATGATACTGAAGATGATAAAGTAATTGAAATTCGTTTCGATTGCTAGCAAAATCAACATTTACCAAAATTAAGTGTTGGAGAGTATGTAATATTTGTGTAATGCAACATAAACCTAAAACTAAGCAAACCAAGGATGGTATAGAATTTTATGTTTCCCCCCAGAACGGGTTCCCGCCTTGTCGTGGCGGGGGGGCTTAGTAGCCGTGGCTTGGTCACCCACGGTGAACAAAGAGGAACCCCTTGGCTGGCCTGTGGTGTAGGGCCGGCCCGAGGTGGCCACTCCGAGTGGGCTTGGCGAGCCCACTTCGGATGTGTGTCGGTGGGCTGCGGTGGGAGGGGTGTCCGCTCCCTCTACCGCTGCAGCCGAAGTGGAGTCGCGGAGGAAGAGGAGTGTTGGTATGGCGATGGGCCACTCGCCCTATCCTCCGCGACTCAAACGGGGCCGCACCGTTGATGCGGTGTTGGTGGGGCTGCGGGGGGAGAGGAGTGTCGGTATTGCGATGCGCCGCTCTCCCTACCCTCCGCAGCCGAATCTTGGTTGGCGGCGGAGGCATAGACCAGATCCGCCGCTGGGGTCAGGAAGGCTGGTGCTTCTGAGTGCTAGTTTTTCCTGGCCCCATGGCCTTCGCACATCGGACACGGGGGCGTCCGTTGCGCACATGAAATTGGAAGCCGAGGAGGAGGGCGCGCCATGTGTTCTGGTGCGCCTTACCTGAGAGGGGGATGGAGGAGGAGTAGTCCTCTCCCGAGGAGGGGCCGCCATGGGGCGGCCAGCGCAGGTGGGGCCGCGGAAGTGTACGAAAGCGTTCCCATGGCCCTGCCAATATGCGACGAGGGTGGAACACCATGGGGTTTTAGTCGGTGCGAGTCCGACATAACCCGTCCTTGCCCCCGCGAGGCGGGTAGGCGTAGGCATTTCCCCATGTAAAAAAAAAATTATGTTTGGTTAGAAAATCGAAGCGGCCGAGGAGCTAATGATAGCTTCGGCACTTCAACATTATTTGAGAAACTTAAAAAAAAATATGCCTAAGAGAAAATAAAAAAGATTTGGAGCTTCTTTAGTAGATTCTTGCAGTAGTCATAATAAAAACTTTATTATGTTAACTATTTTAGCAAATTTCATGGCTTCTAGCAAGGTTTTTAATAAAATGAGCCACATTTTTTCTATTCGAGACCATAGTTTTATGCCTTCCGATAGGTATTCGGAAGGGTGGAAAAAGACTATCGTCGATGTAAAGTGATTGTGTCGCCAAAAAGAGTACTATTCAATTTTAGGAAAACATGGACAAGTCAACGCATTGGGTAAAAATTGGTATACTTATGACATGAAAGCACGCCATACGAATGATAAAGACAAAGCTGCCATTTAAGATTTCCCAAATACGGATAACTCACTTTACTAAAGTTGGATCACGAAATTCAAAAAATGTTGAAGTTGGTGTTCAAGATGTATATTCTGCTGCGCTAGTGACCACTGATATAAAAGAGAAAAGAGTTAAATCTTTTTAGAGATTCGATTACTACCAGTTGCCTAAAACTAATATGATTCTCATCAAAGAAGAAAGCAGACCTCGAAACTCTACTTAAATTTTGTGACATTTCTGATAACCTTGACGCTCGGGCTTTTTATGGAGATGGACTTCAGAGTTCTGTTCCTGACGATGACAATATTAGAAGTAACAACTTATACAGGCACCTGTAGAAGTGAGGATGGTCGTCAGTGTCTACGCGCAGCAAAAGGATGGACAAATGTGTACCTTCAAGAATGCCGAGGCGTCGAGAACAGATATTCTCTCTGACGTATACGCAAAGTGAGGGATTCTCCATTACCAGGGGTGCTAGTACCCTCCTAAACGCAGAAGCAAAGCTTCTTTTTTACGTTGGTATTCTGTGAGGTCGTGGTACTGCCTCGGTTCGAGCCGGCCCATCCATGCTACAGCAGAAGCTGCAGCGTGGCCCTACCACTGTTAAAAGTAGTTAGCCATATTTGATTGAAATTGATTCCATGTGCGCGTGAGTTACAATAGTAATTTGCATTAACCCCTAAGGTACCGTGGACATGAATTCATGTCCGCATTACGTGCTGCTATTTTCGTCTTAATTGATATAAAAATACAGTATATTTTCAATTGAACACTATTTCATTGGATTCTGAACGAACTAAAGAGTATTCTCAAGTATTAAACTCACTCGGTTACATAGACGAAATAAAAAATAATAGGCATTCACTTTTGCGTTGATGGTGCTGTTAGTTGCGTAATTGTTTTCTTTTTGTGTTTGTGATTTTGTTGGATTTTCTTTTAAAAATTGGTAAGAAATGTTAATGATCTTTACAAGATAATGTTTTGGTATGACTTAAGTTACAACAGCAGTAAATTTTTATGTTTCAATTGATAAAAAAGGAAAAACAAAACACCTTTACGCGAACAATTTATAACGGGTAAGATTTCAAATAAGATCTACCTTCTGAGATATTTAGCCTTTTTATAGATGGTTTTATTGCACGTATGTAAATTGATAACGACATATTATTCCTAAAGATTGTATCTATATGATTGTATAAGAAAAATTAAGAAAGTCGCTATAATATTTTCACAAAAAGGTTTTGAAAATGAGGTTACAAAACGCGCGCAAACTGTCTATTGTCGAATTTTTTAGCAAATGTTTGCGAGTGAAGAAGTAGAATTATTATAATGGTTACATGCATAATTTCGGTTTATTTTAGGAAGACTATTTTGTATTTATTGTGAAGACATAAAAATAAAATAAAAACTTACGCTTTTTCATTGATAAAACCAAATTTATTGGCAGTAAATACACTTTTTCAAGATCCCTTAGAAACAAAGAGCTGTACAAAACTAATTAAACATCCAAATGTTATTGTTATTGTTTCTACTTATCGACAATCTTATCAGCTTTAAAGAACTGTAACTCAAGCATCTTATAACATAAACAAACAGTCGTGAAAAACATAAATGTTTGAAACAAGTGCCGCGCGCCGTTTTTTTTTGTTATAGTGGGCGCGGGGTACTGGAAGGGTTAAGTAAGTTAAGGGTTTTAGTTCGCTTAAAAGTGAAGAAAATTAACAGCATTCCTGACGTGTTGGTGCTAAAAGGAGTCCAACTTAATATTTTCTTGCAATATATAATATATTATAGAATATTTCACAACCTTGCGAAATTACTCATGAAATTTGGTCGCCGAGAAATGATAAACCTGCATTTAAAAATGTGATCAATTAAAAATGTTTAAAATAAGTAACAAACGCAAAAAAATCAGATGTTCACTAATAGTACTCTTTCCTGCTGTAAAGATATTAGACAAGTGTCTGATAGTGGTGTTCAACAAGAATATGACACTACTACACCAGAGAAGATACACCACCGTCGATAATATGGCACCTCATTCGCACACACCATCTCTAAATAAGGCATCATCAGATTATCTTTTTAACATTGGTAGAGCCAGGCAGCAGCTCTCGCTGTCGCACGGATGGGCCGGCTCGGATCGGGGTTGTAACACGACCTCACAGAATACCAGCGTGAAAGTAGAGGTTTACCTCTGCGTTTCGCTTGGTGAGTGCATGTGGCCGGAGGCCCTTTTTACTGGAAATGAGGCATTCCATCCTAGTCCTCACGGGTGAAAACGTATCTGCATTTTGATTTGTAATAGAGGATAGATGTAGATGTCTATGGGCCCCAGCAACCACTTACCATCAGGTGGACTGTGTGCTCGTTTTTCACCCTTATCCTATAAAAAAATATCTTAGCCTTTGAAAAGTATAGTCTAATCAGTCATGGAGTGGATTTCCGCTAAATTACGCCTATTTATATTAAATAATTGTTATAGTAAAATTGTTAAATTTAGTGTTGCCACCAAGAATCAAACTATGCCATGGTTTTTTAACAAGTTACTTGTGTATTATGAATAAGGAGATTATAATATTAATATAGTATAGTTTTAATGGTTATATAACTTGTTAAATATCACATTTTGTATTTGTGTTTTATATTTTTCTAACAACTTCAAAAAGGAGGAGGTACTCAATCAATCCACGACTTTTTCTGCCACCAGGGCGGCGTCACTTAAAAGTGAGGTATAATATTTGACAGATATTATTGCGGGGAAATTAATTTGTTT
The DNA here is from genome assembly GCA_033319125.1 of Parnassius glacialis. NCBI lineage: Eukaryota > Metazoa > Arthropoda > Insecta > Lepidoptera > Papilionidae > Parnassius > Parnassius glacialis. Next base: position 23,067,381 of record JAVANC010000008.1, read on the forward strand.
GGAAAATGTCGAGGTTAATGTTTCTTTCTGTGGTATTAGCTATATTTTAAATTAATAAGATTAAAAATAAATAAACCCAAACTACAGATATTCATAAAGTACAAAAGTTTAATAAAGTCAAAACTGTGCAAAAAAATTAAAGAGCAAACCACTGGGGCATTGTTTTGTGTATTAATATAAACTTTTACAACCGTTAAACTTTTATTAAAACTAACTTCTCAATTAAATTACATTGTGTTGTAGTGTTATGCTACTTACTTACATTTCATTGTACACTAATTCTCCATTCTGTTTTGATATTCTGCATTCATGTTTTGCATCACTTTATACTATTTTTTTCATTCTGTTTTTGATTTTCTGCATTTATATTTTGCATCACCTTTATTTATATAGGATCCTGTAACGTTTTTACACAATAACATATCATTTTACTGCGTATTTTCACACTATTTAGTACTTTTAAAATAGCTGTCAATGGAGTCTTACCTTTTTTGGTCTTTTATTGAATTCTCTGTAACTCTACAATTTCAGGCTTCGTGCACGCTGTCGTGCATTAGTTTTTCCTATGTGAATAATATCTCATTTCTTACTAAAATGTAATAGTTTCTTAATAATAGTCCAAAAACCAAAAATTGCTAAATATGACAACTATTATTTATGTCGTTGTTATGGTAACTTTTATTCAAATTCGTGTCTGGTATGATGTTCTTTCTACATAAATATTCTTTGGCTGTAGGTCATTTACAATAAATTTCGTTTTAATTTAAATAATTTCTCGTTCTCTCTAAAAAGGTATAAAAGCCGAGCAATTGGAGAATACAAGACAGTCTCGCTTCAGTTCTCAAACGAGAAACATCTACTAAAGGCCTTATCCCGGGGCCGCTTTGCCCCGGGATCCTGCATGCCTCCATCTACACGTGAAGTCGTCGGCAGTCTGCTTCAAGCGCGGGGCCACACTACCTTCGGGCGCGCTACGACTGCTTGCTCCAGGCGCCGAGCGCACCTACTGCCCGCGCTACCTTCGGGCACGCTACGACTGCTTGTTCCAGGCGCCGAGTGCACCTATTGCCCGCGCTACCTCTGGGCGCGGCGACTACTTCTCCAAGTACTGAGCGCACCTACCCCAGGCGCTACGTGCGCCGGCTCCGGACGCTGCGTGTGCCCAGTCCAGGCGCTGCGTGCCGTCGCCGCTGAGAAACCTCAAGCTCTGCGTGTGCCTATTTCTACAAAAGCAGCGAGGCTCCAGGCTCCACTATAAAACTATATTGTCCCATTCTCCTATCTTTATTTTTTTAAAAACCTAATTGTAATCTCATTTCATCCATCATCTTCATATTTCATTTTTTTTTATAAAATTGTAAATACTCTTTTAAAAAACTTAAATATATTATTTTCTTGGTCTACTTTTGTTGTTTTGCTGTTCTTAGGTTAGGTTCTTTCTCTTTTAATTGTCGCTTCACGACAGTTTGGCGCCCAACGTAAAAGTCCTCTTTCTCTCTTAATTCTTCACCTTTACTGCGCCTTGTCCATTCCCTTTTGATTTAATTGCTTTCCCTTTTGTTCTTAACTCATTACTCATCATTCATTTATTCGTCCTTTTCATACCTTCAAAATTTTAAAACAAAACTTCTTCTAGTTTTTCAACTTATCTGGATTATATTTAGACCTACATATAACACTTCATTTACATTCATCACTCTAAGTTACATTCATCACTCTAATATTTTTATTCTAGATAACTTAAAGAGGTACAATTTTTAATAAAATCTTTATTTCTTAAACTTAACTTTGCACTTTACACTTTATATAAAATTGTTTATGAAAGCCGAAGCGAGACGATTCATAAATTTTCTAAACATTTATTAACTGTTAATTTGTATATATGTATAAATACTTTTCTAAACATTTATTAACTGTTAATTTGTATATATGTATAAATATAACTGTTAATTTGTATATATGTATAAATATCACCATTTTCACCTTATTATTTTAATTTCTTTTAATTTGTTTGTTTGTCTAGTGATCCAGTGTTCTTCAACACATCTTGCTTCAAGACCTCGAATTTTGGGAGCAACTGACTACTCCCTTAATTTTCTTTATCTTTATCTTCACTTGGGAGCGGCTGTCTACTCCCTTAATTCTCTTTACCTTTATCTTCACTTGGGAGCAGCTGACTAATCCCTTAATTTTTATCTTCACTTAGGAGCGGTTGACAACTCCTTAAATAAGCCTGAATGTCCTTTCGAAAACACACTTTTAGAGTGTGTCTCTTCGACTATTTTTTTTTTCCACACAGAAGCGGTTGACTTTGAAAACACACTTTTAGAGTGGTAGTCATTGAATGTGAACTCCACCTTTACCTGAATGCAGATGATGAATGTAAGAGATAGTATATCTGATTTTGACTGGTGATGTCTGTTTCTGCAAAGCTGTGTTTTATGGTTTATTTTAGAATGTACATGTCAAAATTTTTGCTGAGTCAAAAATTTTCCACGGTCGGGGGGAAAATGTAGTGTTATGCTACTTACATTTCATTGTACACTAATTCTCCATTCTGTTTTGATATTCTGCATTCATATTTTGCATCACTTTATACTATTTTTTTCATTCTGTTTTTGATTTTCTGCATTTACGAGTATATTTTGCATCACCTTTATTTATATAGGATCCTGTAACGTTTTTACACAATAACATATCATTTTACTGCGTATTTTCACACTATTTAGTACTTTTAAAATAGCTGTCAATGGAGTCTTACCTTTTTTGGTCTTTTATTGAATTCTCTGTAACTCTACAATTTCAGGCTTCGTGCACGCTGCCGTGCATTAGTTTTTCCTATGTGAATAATATCTCATTTCTTACTAAAATGTAATAGTTTCTTAATAATAGTCCAAAAACCAAAAATTGCTAAATATGACAACTATTATTTATGTCGTTGTTATGGTAACTTTTATTCAAATTCGTGTCTGGTATGATGTTCTTTCTACATAAATACTCTTTGGCTGTAGGTCATTTACAATAAATTTCGTTTTAATTTAAATAATTTCTCGTTCTCTCTAAAAAGGTATAAAAGCCGAGCAATTGGAGAATACAAGACAGTCTCGCTTCAGTTCTCAAACGAGAAACATCTACTAAAGGCCTTATTCCGGGGCCGCTTTGCCCCGGGATCTTGCAAGCCTCCATCTACACGTGAAGTCGTCGGCAGTCTGCTTCAAGCGCGGGGCCACACTACCTTCGGGCGCGCTACGACTGCTTGCTCCAGGCGCCGAGTGCACCTACTGCCCGCGCTACCTTCGGACACGCTACGACTGCTTGCTCCAGGTGCCGAGTGCACCTATTGCCCGCGCTACCTCTGGGTGCGGCGACTACTTCTCCAAGTACTGAGCGCACCTACCCCAGGCGTTACGTGCGCCGGCTCCGGACGCTGCGTGTGCCCAGTCCAGGCGCTGCGTGCCGTCGCCGCTGAGAAACCTCAAGCTCTGCGTGTGCCTATTTCTACAAAAGCAGCGAGGCTCCAGGCTCCACTATAAAACTATATTGTCCTATTCTCCTACCTTTATTTTTTTTAAAACCTAATTGTAATCTAATTTCATCCATCATCTTCATATTTCATTTTTTTTATAAAATTGTAAATACTCTTTTAAAAAACTTAAATATATTATTTTCTTGGTCTACTTTTGTTGTTTTGCTGTTCTTAGGTTAGGTTCTTTCTCTTTTAATTGTCGCTTCACGACAGTGTAACAAAAACTTTACCTCAGTGTTAACTAGCGACATCTGGTGAGCAGAAAATTTTTAGCCCTCATTCGACTGTTTTTTTTTCTTACTCGTATGTGTTGTACCCCATAACTATTCCTGAGTGAACCGATTTCGATGATTCTTTTTATTTGAAAGCTGGTATTTCTCACGTGGTCCCATATAAATTGATCAAGGTCTGATTAATAGTTTTGAGTTATTTTTAATTATTTATATTGAAGTAAATTTTTTAATTTTTAATTATTTACAATGGAATAACGGGCACTCAATCCACCTGACGGTAAACGAATGCTGTTCCATATTATGACATCTACCCTAGATTAAGAATCAAAATGCGTTGCCTCTCTTGAGTACTAAGCTGTAATATCTCATTTCCAGTAAGAAAAGCATCCGGTTTTCTACACTCACCGTAAAGAACACAGCAGCATTAAGCTGCTATTTTATGCTTTTATTCTGTGAAAGCTGACCAAGTCGTTCTACAGCCATATATTAGTGGAAGCGTGGCTCTACCACATATATATTTATATGTAACAACAAAATATCTTTGTTATTACCTCAAATAAGCTTTATGTACTTTCCCAATTTCAGTATTTGTTACCACAAAATTGCTTAGTCAGCAAATGTTTCACAATTATTGTGTAAGTTAGGCTCTATAGCATGTGTTATATTAAACTATAAAAATTGAAACTCACGTTTAAGAGGCGTATTACAAAAAAACGCGAAATTACAAGGTTTCCTCGTTGAAATTTATGTTTATCGTTCATTGCTTGAAATAACAATTACTTGGTAAAAATAGTTCGTTTTCTCTCCTCAAATAAGCTCGGAATGGATTTTAGATAACTTATTTATTTAATCAGTAATAATCATTCTCCCGATGCATGTTTAGGCAAAAACTCTCGAAGACATGATTTGGGAGCTCTAATTTGTAGATTCTATTGAATATCGACCATCAAAAAAAAATATTTTTATCTCCCAAATATCCTACACTTTAATAATAGTTGAATCCATTTTCGTTATATGCTATTCACGCTAGGAAAAAAAATCGACATAATTCAAAAAACGACCAAAAAAGCTTCGATACAAGCCTCTATATTTCCGAAGTTCTACATCATTTAGAAGTAAAATTTATACCAAAATAATCACCAATATTTGCTTAAACTATGCTATTATTTTTACTTTTTAAATTATTACTATTATATTTTAATTAATTAAATAAAAGTACTATATATTTCACTGCGCCGGCCATCTGCGATCATTAACGCGCGAGCGCTTGCCGAGGGTGGACCTGCGTCTGTTTATTTCGGGCCCTGTATCGTTTCGATACTACCGTAGTATGCATCGATTGCTATCGTAGTGTGCGTCGATTGCCTGCATACTAGAACATCGTCAACTACGACCGCAATTTTTGATCGATCGGTTTAAAACTATTTTATATAGTTATAATTTAGATCACGTCTCTTCCATTAAACATTGTAGGGACAACGAGTCTGCAGCATGTGCACAATTGAGCAAACAAAATAATATTAATATAGAAAAATGTGGTCTATTCATTGACCTAGATCATTGTTAATTGTTATTTGAGGGCTTCACCTAATGGTTTATACAGCAACGGTCTTATTGAAGTTAAATGTCCTATTTCAGCTTTCGGAATAGACTTTGACACGGCCTTTCGACAAAAAAAAAATATTAAAGGTTGTAAATTCAGTGATTCAAGTGTAACATTAAATCAAAATAATGACTGGTTTTACCAAATCCAAGGCCAGCTTCATTTAGCAAATAAAAATGTCTGAATACTTGCCATAATATGTATTGGCCCAGATTAATGCAGTAAAAGTACTAAAAATTTACAAATACGACAAATTTTAGATTTTCAATATGTTACCGAAGTTACAAGCTTTTTATGAAAAGTGTCTACTGCCTGAAATTATCGAATCGAGAAAAGTTCGGTCAATGCCGTCGCAGCAAATATTTTTCTCATAAAAAATATAGTAATTGACTGTAAGTACCGATTAAAAAAATATTAGTTACATTTGGTTGTTATATTTATTAAAACAGGTTGCAACCGTTTATTTATTTATACCACTATTCTACCGGTAGTAGACATAATCGATTATTAACATTCGATTACAGCGTAACAATTAAAATATTTGTGTACTTATTTTGACACTAAATTTCATAAATAATGAATAATATATCAAAATGGTATATAATAGTAAATAATAAATTAAACAATTATATAATAATAAATTAATAAGATAACATTAAAATGACACACCAAAAAATATTCCATCCACTGAAGTCCATCCTAAGAAAACTTTGTATTATGGAAGATCAAGATCGTTTAATCGCCATACTCACAGTATTATAGTGCGAGCGAGTGAATAGATATGAAAGAAAGCATCGGTTGCGTAGCTTGCCGCCCGCTCGGTGCGTAAAATATCTAAATATGCGAAACGCCGAAATGTAAGAGGGCTCTTAAGGTGAAAGAGATATTGGCAACAATTTGTATCATTTTTGTTTTATAAAACTGGAATGACAAATGAACTTAGTCAGTCAGACAGTCCACCTGATGGTAAGTGGCTATTGCAGCCAATGGACACCAGGCACCTAACTTCTAACAGAGTAGGCTACTACAGATAAGTTGTCACCTCTGGGTACTACGGTGGAATGTATACTAGCTCTATATACTTTTCAGATTAGACCACAGCAGTGCAAACGCCGCTATTTGGCGGGAAGGATAGGTAAGAGAGTGTTCACACAGGCGGACTCTTTGACGGACTCATTGGCAGAAAACGTCCTACCACAAAGTGAAATTAATCTCTTGGATTGGAATTTTATAAAACTAACAGGCGGCCCCCAACTGGATGAAGTGATGCCCTGGTTAGAGATGTCAGATATCGATGGATACCAGTGTCGTGCTTTGTGACATTTCTTGGGGGATGCCTATGTTCAGTTATAGACTTGTGATAGTCTGTAATAATGATGATGACGATAATAAAACATAAAAATGGAAAAAGGATAGAACTGCAAATACAGTAAATCTACAGCCACTCTACCTTACCGTATACCCCCCTTTTATCGCACTAATTATGGCATTAAATTACTGCCTAAATTACCGCGTTAAGTAGTGTGGTTATACTAGAGTTTATCTAGATATGACAATAAACTAGGCGCAAAAAAATTTCATTTTTCAAGTTGGAGGTTGGAGCTGCGGTGGTTTTGTATTTTATGAGTATTAATTATGTCACATGAATTTTTTACATTTAATCAAAGTAAACCAATACTTAAAAGAAGGTGATTGATGATATAAATGCACAGAAAGCGTAATAGGTTAAACTCGAGCACCTATTCATTTGATCATTCCATATCGGTCGGCACGTGCATTTTCGTGGAGCTCATGTCACATACTGAACAAACTGTCACTTGACGCAAAAAATGCTGTGGTAGACGTCTTTGATATGCGAAAAACGAAGCGTAAGTAACCGGAACTACTGCCTACCTTCATATGCCATATTGATTTACATTGTAAAATTTTGATCATAAATCGTGGCTATACCTAGGTATTGTTTCAATTATGAACCTAATTATTGCCATACCACGGTTTTGTGGCCGTAGTACAAAACATATATACTTATTTGCATACACAAAATAATGATTAGGGGCCTGGATTAGAGGTAGGACAATGTGACAATTATTTACGTGATATAGCCACCCTGCAGCTTTATTCATTATATAGCACGAATGGGTTGGATTGACTGAGAAAGGACCATGATCTCACAGATTACTGGAAATGAGGCATTCCATCTTAGTCCTCACGGGTGACAACGCATCTGTATTTTGATTTGTAATAGAGGATAGATGTAGATGTCTATGGGCCGCAGCAACCACTTACCATCAGGTGGACTGTATGTTCGTTTGTCACCCTTATCCTATAAAAAAATAAGATTACCAGCGTGAAATAGCAGCTTAATGCTGCTGTGTCTCGTATCGCAGGGGCGGAGAACCAGAGAACCTTTTTACTAGAAACGAGGCACAAAGTATTCCATCTTTGTCCTCGGGGTGACAACGCATCTGCATTATGATTCTTAATCGAGGACAGACTTACATATCTATGAGCATATTGCTTACTAATCCGTTGGGCTATGTCGGTTACTCTGGTTCTACTGCGGATATTCTCATTCCTAAGTTTATCACGCAGAGAAACTCCGAGCATAGCCCTCTCCATAGCTCGCTGAGCGACCTTGAGCTTCCTCATACGGCCAGCAGTGAAGTACCACGTCTCAAATCCGTAAGTCATCATACGGATTAGTAAGCTAAAGTGGCAGTGGGCCGGCCACATAGCTCGAAGAACCGACAACCGATGAGGAAGAAAGGTTCTTGAGTGGCAGTCTCGTACCGGTAGGCGAAGTGTAGGGCGACCCTCCACGAGATGGAGTGACGAACTGGTAAGACATGCAGGAAGTCGATGGATGCAGGTGGCTCAGGACTGTGCTTTATGGCATTCCTTGGGGGAGGCCTATGTTCAGCAGTGGACTTATGAAAGGCTGTAATGATGATGATGAGCATATTGCACTGTGATTTTAGTAGATATCTATGTACCACAGCATCCCTTTTACATCCCAGTGGACTGTGTGCTAAAAACACCCATAACGCACTTCAAACGTAGGTACATATGCAAACCTAGTACTCTCATATGTATGCGTGGGTTGCTCTGAAGACCAAAATGAAATACCTTAGAGCCTAGCACACTACAGATACACAGCCCATATACTACAGACCATATTATACCAATGAGGGCTAATAATCTTCCACACACCAGATGTCGCTAGTTGTGACTGAGGTAAAATTTTTTGTTACACAATGTCAGTTAATTGAGAAATTAGTTTTAAATAATAGTTTATCATTATCTAGAGTATTATATTAATACACAACACAATGCGTCAGTGGTTTGATTTTTAATTTTTTGCACATTATAACTTTTTTTTAAAAAAAAGTCATCTTTTAGTTATATTTATAGTTTGGTTTATTCATTTCTAATGTAATTAATATAAAATATAACTAATAATACAGAAAGAAACCTTAAAGATTACATTTTCCTAAGAAATTATCATCCCCGCTATGAAATCTGTCAAATATCTTACCTCACTCTAAAGAGGCGCCGGCCTGGTGGCAGAAAAAGTCGTGGATGCCCTCATTGATGATACCTTGATGCTATACAGGAAAAAAAAGCTAAGCGGATACCTCCCCAAACGGACCACAGAATACATAACAGGAATCTTATCATCTATACTCCCGAGGAATATCGTTTTAGTTTCTATAATTCGAACAAATGGTAATGGTAATTTGAAAAGATTTAATTTATTATAAATGATAATATTTTAAATAATAATCATTTTTATGATTCGTTTATGTTTTATAAAAATATACATTTTATATATTTATTTTTATAAATTTAATTTTATTGAGAATTTTAATTTTTATAGTAATAATTATAGCAAGAAAATTTTATCCCGATAAAATGTGCATTCAGTCATACATAACTGTTACTAAGCATATGTCTTCAGAGGTCTACTAAGATGCAAGAGCGGACACAACAGCACTCTAGTCTGTAATTTAATGTTATCGATCTTCAATGGGCTTATTGGGTGGCGACGAATGCACTTAAAGTCTACATCTCAAGGAAATTGCACATTTCTATATACATGCCTATTTTGCAATAAAATAGTTTGTTAATAATGTGCAATATTTTAAATCGATTTTAAGAAACCGTAATTACAATCCTTTAAATTTTTAGAGTTTTAAGAGGATGTTTGGTAAAAAAAATAGATGTTTAATGACTGGTAATATATAAATTTACAGCCTATCCTAGTACTACTACTGAACACAAATTTCTAAAACGGTTATGAAGAATTTAGTCCACTTAGTTTTGTTCCAGTGGTAAATCAGGATTTAAAATTGCAATTTGAAATTTCGTTGGTGCCGGCGGGGATCGAAGTAAGGTTCCTCCCATACTGTAAAATTGCGACGATCACTTCGCTGCTGAGCTCCCACGGCTCTAAGCACTTAATTAATTAAAACTGCTCTAAGTCACTACAACGCAACGTGACATTACTTTGCTTTTTCGCAGATCATCGTAATTAATTCCTCTAAACTGTTTCGTTTATTACATCGTTTTCTCCTAATCTGTAAATATGATGTGTGTCTGTGTGAACAGTTGACTATGGTTAAGTTACAGTCTATTGTACGTCCCAATAGTGGTCACAGGCCTTTCATTTGTGAGAATGTCCGCCGCGTTTCCCCAATGTGTGTTGGCGAACTTTCTTTTTTTTTATAGGATAAGGGTGACAAACGAGCACACAGTCCACCTGATGGTAAGTGGTTGCTGCGGCCCATAGACATCTACATCTATCCTCGTTTGCGAATCAAAATGCAGATACGTTGCCACCCGTGAGGACTAAGATGGAATGCCTCATTTCCAGTAAAAAGAGCCTCCGGCCACCTGCACTCACCAAGCGAAACGCAGAGGTAAACCTATACTTCACGCTGGTATTCTGTGAGGTCGTGGTACCACCCCGGTTCGAGCCGGCTCATCCGTGCGACAGCAAAAGCTGCCGTGTGGCTCTACCACTGTTAAACTTCATGTCTTCGAAATATTTTTTTCTTATTTCGCAGATATGCAGGTTTCTTAAAAGTTACAATTAACAATTTCATTAGTGCCGGCGAGGACCGGACCCGGGTTGCTCGCGTACTGTGAAATTTACAGCGAGCTCTAACCATCTGAGCTACCACGGCTCTTGTTGAGTATGTTATTTTTCATTATATAATTTAATTACAAAGACCTACAAATAATGGACAACTTTACTAGGTAATAGGGGTCGTTTTCCGCTAAGAGTTTGTCTGAGTAAGTACCAACTTATTATCTATTTCTGCCGCCATGTAGCAATGCGTCCTCTACTGTGTTTCAGCCAGAAGAGAAAAGAAAGCCAGTATATTGTAATCTATGAGGTATATTACATCTTAGTGCTCAGAGATGACAACGTATCTGTAGCCGTTTAAAATGACAAACGAGCTAACTGTCCACCTGCTACCATTGAGCTACTATAGTCCATGGACAAGCGCAACGAACTTTGAACGAAGGAGTTTACACAATTCGTCATCTTTGAGGATGCTTGAAGTTTTATAAAGAAATAGAGGGCTAGTATAATTGCAGGCTGTGAAGCATTGCATCATGATCTTGGAGATTACAACGCATCTGTGGACTGCACATGCTGTACATGGACTGTAATAGCCACTTACCATCAGGTGAAGTACGTTCTATAAGTACGTTCGTCAGTTCAATTTAAGAAAAACTTTGTGAAAACGAAACGTGCTGACTGTCCTTTATTAATAATATGTCAAAAAGTTTACGATAGCTGATGATATACATTTGTGAAACCTTAATATCGTGGCGGCGTAGGATAATCCACCAAACCATTTTACAGCCTGCTATTGGATTTGTCGAAAAGACCTTGTGGCTTCCGATAGGGTATTACCATTTCGTTTACGCCTAAAATATTCAAAATGGCGCCGAGAAACGGCACCAAGTGTGCGACACGTCCGATACTGCGATAGTAACTATTAAATATCTACGTTGGGAGAGGGCTAATAATAATGTTTATTCCAGGTAAAGATCCATACATATTTGTTAGTAATTTACTTATACTATGTTAGTAAAAAAAAATAAAGATAAATTAAATTATATCAATAAAAATATAATAAAAAGACATTAATAAACGGCCCCCAGTCCCCGGCGGCCCTGCTATTCCTGGCTACGGTGGCGACCATCGTAATGGGCGGGGCAGGGGGTGCTAAGAAAGAAAGGTTTAGTTGTCACCTACGACGACTCGATCTGGCAACTTATAACGCACGCACCCTGAGGACTGACAAGAATATCCTAGAGCTGGAAGAAGAGATAGAGAACTTGTGCTGGAATTATAGGATTATCCGAAGTCCGAAGTGAGGGGAGGACAAGGTGTCGGATTTATCGTTCACAAGTATCTCGTTAATGACGTTGTAAAGATTGGGAGTGTGTCGACGAGAGTTGCGCACCTTATACTCAGAATCACCAAAATGTATTCGCTGAAGTTCATACAGGTTTACGCACCAACCTCGGCACACCCTGATGAGAAGGTGGAGGAAATGTATGAGGATATCTCTAGAGCCATGCATTCCTCCAAAACCCAATATACGGTGTTAATGGGAAACTTCAATGAAAACTAGGTACAAGAGAGAACGGTGAGCTGAAAGCAGGGAAATTTGGAATAGGGCAACGGAACCCAAGGAGCCAGCATCTGGCCGACTTCATGGAGAAAGAGGGACTCTTTATGATGAACTCAGAAGCGGCCCCACAGGAAGTGGACCTGGTCGAGCCCCGACGGTTTTTACAAAAAATGAGATTGACTTCATTTTGACGATCAGACGAAAACTGTTCAGTGATCTCTCAGTGATCGCGAGGGTGAAAACTGGTAGCGATCACCGAATGGTTAGAGGCACACTGAACCTTAACGATAAGTAGGAGAGGTCACGTCTAATGAAGTCAGCGCCCCGTCCCCCTCGTGCTCTAATCCAAAGTACCGAAACCTTTCAGCTTGAGTTCAACAAAATCGTTATCAGTGCCAAGAAGATTGCAATGTAGTGGACGATATAAATGACAAGCTCGTGCAGACTGTCCATGCGGTCGGAGCTATTTTTGCAAGACCCGCCGCAGAAGAACAAAAAAAAACTCTGATCACACTCTTAATCTCATAGCTGTTAGACGGTAAACAAAGCTACAGTCTTCAGTAGATTTGGTAGCATACAAGCAACTGAACAGACAGATCTCCAAATGCATGCGGCGGGACTTACGCAACTTTAATACTGCTCGTAAAAAAGAAGCGATCGAGTTCGATCGGCTCCAAACTCTTTGTCAAAGACCTGTCTGCCAGATAGTGCCAACTGTTGAAGCTGAAGACCGAATGTGGCAGAATAGTTTCCAAAACACCTGAGATTTTGAGTGAGATTGAGAGGTACTATGGACAACTGTAAACGTCATCGTTGGAGCTATACGCCAGTGTTAGTAACGATCCAAGAGCAAGTCTTAACCGACACTATTCCGATGATATCCCGGACGTCAGTCTGAGAATGACATTAGAGATTGATATTAGAATGACTCTCCAGCACCTTAAAAACGGCAAAGCCCGAGGCGAGAATAGAATTACAGCGGAGCTTCTGAAAGCGCGTGGAAAATCGGTACTTAAAGTCCTTCAGAAGCTTTTTAATTCCGTCCTCCATGGTGGCACTACAGCGGAGGCGTGGAGCAGAATTACGGTGGTATTGTTTTTCATGAAAGGCGACAACGCTCTTTTGAAGAACTACAGACTGATTTCTCTTCTGAGCCGCGTCTACGTGCTGTTTTCGAGAGTCATTACAAATTGTCTCGCACGCATACTCAACGACTTCCTCAGACTCCCGAACAAAACGGTTTCCGAAAAGGCTTTAGCACCAAAGACCACATATTGTATATGCCCTTCGGCAAATTTTACAGAAGATGGAAGAGTTAATCTGTCACTTTGTCTTGCGTATGTAGACTATGAGAAAGCCTTTGATTCCGTCGAAATTTGGGCGGTGCTGCAATCACTCCAGCGGTACTAAGTGAACCGTCGGTATATTGAAGTGCTGAAGTGTTTGTACAGTAGGGCTATGATGGCTATCTGAGTACAGAACCAGAGTACACAACCTATCCAACTGCAGAGAGGTGTAAAACAAAGTGACGTAATATCCCTGAAACTCTTCACCGCTGCATTGGAAGACGTTTTCAAGCTACTGGACTGGAAAGGATACGGTATCAACATCAATGGCGAGTACATCACTCACCTTCGAGTTGCCGACGATATAGTCCTTATGCAGGCTCAGGACCGTGCTTTGTGGCATTCCTCGGGGGAGGCCTATGTTCAGCAGTGGACTTGTGAAGGGATGCAACGATGATGATGAACACGAAACACCCCTCAGTCAAACATTTTTTTACGTGGTAAAAGCCTTGCTGCAGCTATATTAGTAGTATAGTTGTAGAACGAATAAGTCGGCTCGATCGGGGAAGTACCAGGCTCCCACAGAATACCAGCGTTGCATACCAGCTTAACACTGCTGTGTTTCGTATGGTAAGTGTAGAGTACCGGAGACCCTTTTTACTGAAAAAAAGGCATTCCATCTTAGTTCTCACGGGTGACAACGCATCTGCATTATGACTCTTTATTGAGGATAGGTGTGAATGTCTATGGGTCACAGCAACCACTTACCAACAGGTGGACTGTGTGCTCGTTTGTCACCTTATCCTATAAAAAAATGACATTTATTGAGAAAAGAAGAATGAGGTATTTAGCTTATCTCATCTTTCTAGAAAAAAAATTACCCCTTCATTAGAATTTTCCTAAGTATTGTGGAGGCGTTTAAAGTACAAAAATAACATACGTGCAAACGTTAAATTATTTGTAGGCCCGTGTAGCTACCGAGTTATCAAGTTACTTAATATGTAACGTTATTCATTCCTTTGCTTTCTCAAAAGATAGACTTTTCTGCGATATGTTTCTATATTCTTTTTCTTTCATAATCTCGATTATATTATATTTAACCTTTATATATAAAAGTAAGTTGAAACCAATGCTACCACTCTTTTATATTGTTATGAGCTATATTTGAAGTATCAATTTTCTTATTCATCGGAAAGTTAGTTTTAAAATGACTGTAAAATATGTTAAAAATAGCAGAGAAGAAAGTTATTTAATAAAAACGTAGTAATAAAATAAAAAAAAACAAACTGAGTACAATTTGTCATCCGCTGCTGATTATTGGCCACAAAATGATTTATTATATTTACGCGAAGACTACACATTAAATGAAACTAATTTTTACGGATTTTATCGCGTTTAATTTAACTTTTTAATTTCCAACGTTTCCTTTCGGTCCCGGGGGGGACTGAGGTGTTTGACGTCCTGATGTCATAGTTAGCCCGGCTACGTTCAGTTTTTGAATATTAATTTTTGGTCCGCTCTACGCAGAACGAGCTTACAGTATCTTGAAGACTTTCAGTGGTATGCTTGGGTTTGGATTTAATTTTTTAATTATAGGATCCCAAACAGATGGCAGCACCCATCTATCTTCTCTAATGAAATTAGGATGATTTTTAATTACAATTGCCTCGCGAATCATCCTTGGTAGGAATCGGTGTTCTTTTGCGAGGATTTGTGGTGTATCAAATCTAATGTAATGGCGGGGACGATCTAGAACATGTTCACACACTGCAGACTTCCTGGAACATCGGTGCTTCAAGTCAACCATATGTTCTTTCACGCGGGTTTTAATAGACCTTTTTGTTTGTCCTATGTAAGAGAGACCATATTCACAATCCAGCTTGTACATACCTGCATCTTGTAGAGGGATATGACACTTGACGGATGGTAAAAATTGACTTTTCTTCTTCGGCGGCTTGAAATATGTTTTAATGGAAGCTCGTTTCAAGATGTAGCCAACCTTGTCTGTGACTCCTCTGACATAGGGTAGTACAGCAGGCACACGCTCGACTGTGGCCTGCTTCACTCGATCGCTGTGATGTAAGCGCGGAACACGAAGCTAGTTGTCTTGCAATACTTGCTCGACGTGCTGAAGCTCGGCGGCCAGATGTTTTCTGTCACAGATCCCTCGTGTTTTCTGAAACAAAATTTTTCCCACGGTAGCTAACTTTGATAGATGATGATGCGATCCACCATTTAAATATCATTAGTTATGGATCTTTTTCCTATACACAATGTGACCAATAGTGTTATTAGGATTTCGGATGACTAAAACATCTAGGAAAGCTAATGAATTGTTTGCCTCTAACTCCATTGTGAATTGTTTTTTAGGGTTTATGGAATTAAGGTGGTCTAAAGATGCAGTTACTTTGTTAGATGGTAAAATTGTGAAAGTATCGTCTACGTACCGCTTGTAGAATCTTGGATTTACCGGAGCAGTAAGAAGGGCTTTCTCCTCCTTCTGTCGTAGTGTGGGGCTATATAGAACACAATGTACCCTACGCGCGACCAACGTACGCGGCCGACGGCAGTGTAGGAGGAATTCAAGTCTTAACCGGTTCTGTGCGGATGGCACGCCAGGCGTGTCATGAAATATTTGTTCGCCGCCACAGCTAAAAGTTGTCGAAAATCGGTGCCGCAACTAGAAAAATGCTAAAGAAAATCTGTTGTACAATTCGTATGTTTCTAATACTTAAATGACCAGAGTGGGGGGGGGGGGGGGGTGAAAATGAGAGGAAGAATTTCTTGGAAATAGTTTAAATCCTTAAATATGCAGGTTTCCTGACAATTTTTTCCATCAACACCGAGCACGGGGTAATCAAGCACTTAAAATTGTAACTAAAAATTTCATTTCTGTATGTTGGCTTAATGTTTAATAACTGAATGCCGTGAAATGGCGGCGTTAGAGGTTCCACTACCCCATATCGTTCCGTAGGCAGCATCTTCCTGATGTTAATCTTATATATATAAAAAAAAATAATTTCTGTTTATTCGTATTTTATACACTGCCATACCGTTCATTAGATTGCGGTAAAACTTCGCCAACTTATTGCTTGTATTTTCGCAAAGGTACTAAGTAAGTGGTTTACGACACTGGTCGCATGATGAATTCGATCATATGCCTTTTTAAGTTCGCAGTGGGCAACTTACCATTAGGCTACTGTTGCTACAAACGTCTACTGTCTTTTATTAAATAGCCTTTGTCTTTTAATAAATGACCCCGATCTTATCAAAAAGAACATTCAAAGGATCGTTAAAATTTACAAAAGTAAAAGAAACTCGTTAAGTCGCTTGAACTCACTTCTTAATTCCTACAATCTTTATTAATAATTGTAATATTTTCCAAACTTAAAAGAAATATTTTCATTACGAAACTTTATTTTTTTCTTTTTCAGATGTTTTCCATTGAATTTAATTATTATTATAATTAAAAACTTTTATGGATTCTCTTTTTATATAAAGCAGACGAAGTAACAAATGAACTTTCTTGCTACATGATGGTAAATGATTTTTTTTTATAGAAAAAGGGTGACAAACGAGCACACAGTCCACCTGATGGTAAGTGGTTGCTGCGGCCCATAGACATCTACATCTATCTTCTATTACAAATCAAAATGTAGATGCGTTGTCACCCGTGAGGACTAAGATGGAATGCCTCATTTCCAGTAAAAAGGGCCTCCGGCCACCTGCACTCACCAAGCGAAACGCAGAGGTACACCTCTACTTCACGCTGGTATTCTGTGAGGTCGTGGTACCACCCCGGTTCGAGCCGGCCCATCCGTGCGTCAGCAAACGCTGCCGCGTGGCTCTACCACTGTTAAAAACTGTTACTGTAGATAATGATCATTTAAAGAATAAGAAGGATATATGTAACAAACGACGACACAGTCATAATGATGGTAAGTGGTTGCTGTGGCCCAGATACATATATGTTAATCGTCGATTAAGAATCAAAATGCAGATGCGTTGTCACCCCCGAGGACTAAGATGGAATACCTTGTTCCAGTAAAAAGGGTATCCGGATCTCTACACTCACCAAATGAAACAAAACGGCGTTAAAACGCTATTTTACGCCAGTATTCTGTGATAGAGTGGTCCTACTCTGGTCGAGCCGACCGATTCGTGCTACAATCATAATATAGCTGCAGTGTGGCTGTACCACCTAATTAAAAAATAAACCTGCAGTTAACATTAAATAACTTCACCGTTAAGTTCTACAGACTGGCGTTGTCTGAGGACTAAGATGGAATGCCTCACAGATTGTGATTGTACTGGCTCTCTTTACTCTTCGGACTCGAACACAGTTGTACAACTGTTATTTAGTGGATGAAATAGGTAAGAGAATGGTACCCATCCAGACAGGCTCCAAGGCAGAAAATTAATCTTACCACCTAGTTGTTGATCTTCTTTTACAAAAACATATTCAAATTCAGTAGTAGGTATTAATTTTTTTTAAATTTACTTTGATACCGTTACCGTTCTATTAAAGCCTATTAAAGTCCACTGCTGAACAAAGACCTCCTCCGTAGATTGCCTCATAGGGATATTTGCCATGGCTACGCTTGGCAGTCACAGTTTCCACTTTTAGTAGTTATTAGGAAGACACTTCTGCCCATCTCCTGAATTGTTTCCCTCTGTCGCCTCATACGACACCCACGAGATTATTTGGGGTAGGAGACATTCTTACACTGCAACTACTCGGAAGCATTAACTATATATTTGCAGGTTTTGCAATCATGCATTTTTTGTTTTATTTATTAAAACAATTTTGGTACTTAAATTATCACGGCAAACTGAAATTTTGCTTGCCAAATTGCAATTATACATAATCACCTACAATACAAATACAATTAGTTATAATATATTATAATAGAAAAAAATCAAATGCTACTACAATTAATTACAAAATATTAAAAACAGAAAAAATTAAAACAAAAGCAATCAAACTATGCATACCTCCATGTAGCGGCAGTGTAACTATATCCTAGTGGATATAGGATAGACTCGTACCGGTAGGCGAAGTGTAGGGCAACCCCCCACGAGATGGAGTGACGACCTGGTAAGACATGCAGGAAGTCGATGGATAAAGGTGGCTCAGGATCCTGCTTTGTGGCATTCTTTGGGGGAGGCCTATGTTCAGCAGTGGACTTATAAAAGGCTGTAATGATGATCATGATAGGATATACTTATACTGCCACTACACGGGTAGTCCCTATATCATCACGTAGGTGTTGCAAGAGGCAACAGAGGCCAACAAATCAAGAAATGGGCAGCAGAGTGTTCCTGAACACTACTAAAAAATAAAAACTGCGGTTATCAACACGCTTGCCAAACCTGGCAAACATGGCAAATAACCCCCCTATGAGGCAATGTATGAGGGAGGCCTATGTCCAGCAGTAGACGTTAACAGGCTGTAACAATAACGGTATAACTCTGTTAATAATGCCTTTTTAGAGAATTTTAATATTAATTTGCTTAATTTATTTTTATTAAGAGTATTATCTTAATATCTAAGAATAGATATTATCTCTTAACCATTTTATGTCGTTATAAATTATAACTACATTGAGTAATATAATGCTACAGTTTGCACAGGTTTGTTAGAATTATCGTGTTTTACACAATTACACTAACCGCAGCAATCTAGTATATCAAGTAATCTAGGCCACACGGACAAAGCTAATTTAACTTTACTGAAATAACCACTTTATTATTAACTTAATTTACTGAAGAGCCATTAGCGTAAGTTCTTCTGAATATAAATTTGTAGTCGATATTACTTTCCTTACGAATTTCAACAAGTAGAAGACATAAAAGCGTGCTCTGACTTAATGAACACTTTTAGCTTTAGCTAATGGGATTATTTTTATGCCTAGGTGTATGTCTGGGTATGTACACCCCATACCATAACTGTCGTCGAAGAGCAGTGCGTGCATTACTGTGTTCCAGTTTTAAAGTTATGGAGAGCCAGTTTAATTGCAGGCTTTGAGGCATTTCCATTTAAATCCTTACAGGTCACAAAGCATCTGTAGTTTCTTGTTCTTTGTTTGAAGTTGTCTGCAGATGTCCATGGACTGCAGTAACAGTGGCAGCTTTTGCTGGGCCGGCTCGAGCCGGGGTGGTACTACGACCTCACAGAATACCGGCGTGTAGTGAAAGCTCTGTTTCTGCGTTTCGTCTGGTGCGGGTAGCCGTAGGCCCAATTCCTCCCCCGCATCCCCCCTCCATCAACATGGTAGCGGAAATAAATGGACGACTACGCTACGAGGGTACCAGCACCCCCTTAGAATCCCTCGCTGACCATCCACGATCAAGCTACTAATCTCCTCAGCGTGAGTGCTCAGGTTGTTTTGCGTATTCTTGGGGGGGGGGGGGGGGGGAGCAAAATTCCGCCCAAGACAATAACTGCTCGGGGCAAGCTGTGTAACAAGATCAAGGCGGCCGTTGTCATGCCAGTGGACTTCACTCGAACCTAAACGCCGTCCACTACCGTCTCCAGACGGCGAAGCTGATCTTGTTTTATCTGACCGAGACGCAAATGTCCTCTGATACTTCGTATCTCTCCTACCCGGGATACAAATAAAAACACTCGTTTGTACCTTGAGCTGGTGTTTGCGTATAAGTCAGAGAGGACATCTGTTCTCGACGCCTCGGCAGTCTTGAAGGTTCGGACCTGTCCATCTTTTGGCTACGCGTAGATAGCAAAGACCATCCGCGCATCTACGGGTGCCTCTACCCATACCAGTAATGCCGAAACAGACCGACTCATCGACCATGTCCAAATAGCTACAAATTCCTTGTTATAGCAGATCCCATCCGCAGAGATTGTAATCCTCGGCAATTTTAGCGCCCACCACGCCGAATAGCTAGTTTCATGGTTAACCAATCATGCGGGGAGATCTGTTTATGATTTTGCCTTGCAATATGGTCTGACACGATTGGTTACTTCGCCTACGTGGATTACAGATGTGCAGGATCATGCACCTTCCCTGTTGTACCTTCTGATGACCTCTCATCCGGACAGATATCAAGTATCCGTCGAAAACCCTCTTGGCTCCTCGGACAATTGTCTAGTCTGGAGTGTGGTACCACTCACGCTAACATCGCGGTTGCAATCTGCAGGCTAACGGCGTGTTTATCACTATAGGTCAGCCGATTAGAATGGGATGCGGTCTTTCTTTGCATCCTACTCTTGGGGGTGGGCTTACTTCTCGCCGGACGATCCCAACGTTGTTGCTTATTCTGCCTCTGATGTGGTACTTCAGGGTATGGAACTTTTTATTCATTCCTCTGTGGTGCCCATCGAAAGTAGATCGGCTTAATCACTTCTGTAAAATAGCATCACGCTATAAACAAGAGTACTACCGGGCCTGGGATGATGCATTAACGTCCCGGGCTGTAAAAACCAGTGCCCTTAAAAAGAAGTATAAATCCACCTCCAGGTCTTTCAAAAGAGTCCTTGCCAAGGCAAAATCAGAGCACATAGGCAGAATTGGCGAGAAGCTAGTTCGCCTTCCTTCGCGACCCGTTCATTCTGATCTCTCGCCAAGGCTGTCCAAGGGAACTTCTTTCAGCCATCTCTTCCATCTCTTCACAGTGAGGATGACTCACAGGCCCATGCCGCAAAGGAGAAAGCCGATCTGAGTGCTCTATGCCGAATGTGTGGTTCACACAGCGCTTGGTTCGCAAATCACTCTTCTGCCTAGACATCCACAATTCGAGTGGGTCTGACGGAATCCTTCCAATTTGCTGAGGACGTGTACTCCAGAGTTGATACCAGTTCTAAGACGTATTTTCCGGTACTCCTACTCTCTAAGCGTGGTTTTGAAATCATGGAAGACGGCTTTCGTCCACCCAATCCCTAAAACAGGCGACCGCTCAGACCCGTCAAACTACGACCCTACCACCATCACCTCCTTGTGCTCCAAAATAATGAAATCAATTACAAACTGCCAGCTCATGCAGTTCCTTGAGGATCACCAGCTGATTAGTGACCGCCAATACAATTTTCGTCGGGATCGATCAGCTGGTGATCTTTTGGTCTACCTCACTCATAGACGGGCGGAGGCAGTAGAGTCCAAGGGGGTGGCATTGGCCGTTAGTTCGGATATTGCGAAGCTTGAAAACTCCGTGATGGAATATTTTTCGAGCGTTTTGAAATTGAACATAGCGATTATAGAACCTAGAACATAGTAGTTCCAGGAATTGGAACCGTACTTTTTTTACTTATTATAAGTCATCAGTGTCTGACTACAATACAACTTGTTGGTAAGTGAAGTTGAGGTCATAGATCGTGAATCGCACTGTCGTGGTGTATAATAAACAAAACATAGTTTTGATTAAAGAAATAATAACGATTTCTGTTGATGGTACTTAAATTAGTATAAAAATTTAATACACAAATTTCATGTACAGTTCGTGGTGTTGGTTTAACTTCTGAATTATTGTTCGCTGTAAACACATGACATTTATTAAGCGTAGTTCATAACAAATTACGCGAATGCTCGTAAACCTAGTCTACCGGATTTTCTTCGTCAAATATTAGGTAAAATAGCGCTGTAATTCTAATACCGTTAAGGCTGCTGAAAGACTGTTTATGTATTTATGGCTTTTATTTAAAAAAGCAATGAGGTAGATTTATGATTTTGTGTGTAGATTTCATAAATATTCATCATCATCATCATTACGGACTTTTATAAGTCCACTGCTTAACATAGGCCGCCCCCAAGGAATGTCACAAAGCACGGTCCTGAGCCACCTGCTTCCATCGATTTCCTGCATGTCTTACCAGGTCGTCACTCCATCTAGTGGGGAGTCGCCCTACACTTCGCCTACCGGTACGAGGCTGACACTCGAGAACCTTTCTTCCCCATCAATTGTCGGTTCTTCGAGCTATATGGCCGGCCCACTGCCACTTCAGCTTACTAATCCGTTTGGCTATGTCGTTTACTCTGGTTCTAATGCGGATATACTCATTTCTAAGTTTATCACGCAGAGAAACCCCGAGCATAGCCCTCTCCATAGCTCGCTGAGCGATCTTGAGCTTCCTCATATGGCCAGCAGTGAAGGACCACATCTCAGATCCGTAAGTTATCACTGGCAACACGCACTGGTTGTACAATTTCGTTTTAAGATTTTGAGGTATGTCTGACGAGAAGATGTGTCGTAGTTTCCCGAACGCTGCCCAGCCGAATTTAATCCGTCGATTGACCTCTCGGTCGAAGTTGGACTTACCTAGTCGGACTATTTGTCCCGGGTAAACATACTCGTCAACAACTTCGAGCTTAGTGCACCCAACAACTACCAGCATAGGTGTGACATGGATAATAAACATGATCTTTGTTTTGTCCATGTTTATCTTAAGACCTATCCGTTGGTAGACACTATTGAGGTCATTGAGCATAGTGCTTAGGTCCTCTAGCGATTCTGCCATAAGGACTATATCTTCGGCAAATCGAAGGTGAGTGATGTACTCGCCATTGATGTTAATACCGTATCCTTTCCAATCCAGTAGCTTGAAAACGTCTTCCAATGTAGCGGTGAAGAGTTTCGGGGATATAACGTCACCCTGTCTTACACCTCTCTGCAGTTGGATAGGTTTCGTACTCTGGTTCTGTACTGGGATAGCCATCGTTGCTCTACTGTACAAACACTTCAGCACTTCGATATACCAACAGTCAACTTAATAAATATTAAATACATTAAATACAAATAGGGTATTTGAAAATTGGTAAGATGGTGGAAATTAAGAAAAGCACTAAAATTTCTAGGTGGTACGACTCTATTTCTACCTGTGAGTCCATCTGAGTATGTCACTCCTACCTATTTCTGCCACCAAACAGCAGTACTAGAGCCAGTATAATTACAGAATTTGAGGCATTCCATCTTAGTTTTTAAAGGTGACTGCTAGCCATTTACCACAGAAAGTACATATATTTAAATCTACTTATCTAATAGTGCTAATTGCATAATCACGCTCTTCGCATAGCGTCATATCGTACATATAATCACGCCTCTTTCCCATAGGGGTAGGCCGAGATCACGTCTTTCCACTTGCTACGATCCCTGCATACTTGTTTCGCTTCGTCCACTTTCATTATACCCTTAATACATGCTCTTCGGTTTAGGGTACTCTTGACCTGGCATTTTTTCAAGACGTCCCTGATTTGATCTAGAAACGTCCGCCTAGGTCTACCCCTTCCAACACTTTCATTCACACTTGCCTTATACACCTTTTTCATCAAACGTTCTTCATTCATTCTCTCGACATGGCCAAACCACCTAAGCACTCTATGCTACGAGGGTGGATTGAAAAGTACTCGGCCTAACACAGATACATTCAATTCTAAAAATCAAATCTACCCACATTATTTAATTCAGTTCAGACTAGTTCATTGTGTGAAGTTCGAAACGTGTGCGATAATTAGTTGTGATTTTATAAATTTATTAACAAAGTAATCGGACATAATTTCCGCGAATGGAGCAAATCGAGCAGCGTGCTGTCATTAAGTACCTCCATAAGAAGGGGCTATCATCAAAAGCCATCCATGATGACATGGTCAGTACATTAGGCGATTGTGCTCTGTCATATTCATCCGTCAAAAAATGGATAGCAGAATTTAAGCGTGGTAGAGAGAGTGTGAAAGATGAACCCCGCTCTGGAAGGCCTTCGACGTCAACTACTGACGAAAATATTAAAAAAGTACTTGATTTAATAATGGGAGACCGCAGATTAAAACTTAGAGAGATAGCCAAGATTATAGGCATCTCTTATGAACGAACTCAAAACATCATTGTCAACGAGTTGGGTTTCCACAAGGTGTCTGCGAGGTGGGTTCCGCGAATGCTTTCAGTTGAACAAAAACGGACGCGATTGACTATTTCACGCGACTGTTTGGAGTTATTTGAAGCCGATGCAGATGATTTTTTGAATCGTTTTGTTACTATAGACGAAACATGGGTTCATTACTATACACCGGAAACAAAACAACAATCAAAACAGTGGAGAAGACCTGGTTCACCACCCCCTAAAAAGGCTAAGTCGATTTTGTCGGCAAATAAGGTGATGGCTTCAGTATTCTGGGACTCGAAAGGTGTGATTATGATTGATTATCTTGAAAGGGGTCAGACTATAAACTCTGATTACTACTGCACCTTACTACGTCGTTTACGAGAGGAAATAAAAGAAAAACGTCGAGGAATGCTCAGAAGAAAAGTCCTGTTTCATCAAGATAACGCCCGTGTTCACACGTCAGTACAGTCAATGGCTGAAATTCACAACTGTGGCTTTGAACTGTTACCGCATCCGCCGTATTCACCTGATCTGGCACCATCAGACTTCTTTCTGTTCCCTAACCTAAAAAAACACTTGGGAGGTCAAAGATTTTCGACAAACGACGAGGTCAAAGCAGCTGTAGACGCATATTTTGACTCTAAGGAAGAATCATTTTTTTTCAACGGTCTAAATGCTTGGAAGGGGAGGTGGCAAAAGTGTATTGAACTTGATGGTGATTATGTAGAAAAATAAAAATATAACTGATTTAGTATGTGTTTATTTTCTTGGTTAGGCCGAGTACTTTTCAATCCACCCTCGTATATACTATATTACACACTATGCTAACCTCTCAACTGTCAACCGGTCTCAGGTTGGACTAAAATAACACGCGTATGTCAAGCGCCTTTTGGAGGTCGATCGGCTCCGACGTATTTCAACGTGCTAAATTGCCTTTTAATTTCATATTTATACTGCACACTTTTGAACAATATGTAGTAAAAATGACAAGGATGGTATAAAGTCGCACCTAAAACATCTAATAATATGCATTATACATATTTTTTGGCCGGCGCTCGGGTCGCTTATATAAGCCATGTTATTGTAGAGTTTGTGGGATGAAACAAATTTATAGTGAGGTGTGTTATTTCAATAGATTAATGTTAAATAATGAATCTTTAAGTAAATAAAATAAATTATTTATCAAATAAAGGTTGATTTTATCATTTTAACGACTTAAGTACAATGAAGTAGGAAAAAAATCGCTTACACTAATTCTTTTTTGTTGATAAAAAAATTGACAAAATAAAACTGTCCTGATTCGTATGTAATTAGTAAGCTTATTTCATTACAATTCCAACGACGTAAGTTTTATATACATAGCTCTCATACAAAGCTTTAGAGAAATCGTCAATTAAGTCACACGTGCCGCGATCGCGCGAGTTCTCTCGGAAGTGGCGCGACAGATGCGCTTAGTCTCGTAAAAGTGTCACGACGGACGAGGGGCTAACAGGTCTAAGACTAACCCACTCCACAGCGCTGCTCACTGTAAGCTTTACTTTATATTAAACGTTATTATAGATATTATGTATAAGTAAAACGTATCATCATCATCATCATCATTACAGCCCTTCACAAGTCCACTGCTGAATATAGACCTTCCCAAGGAACGCCACAAAGCACAGTCCCGAACCACCAATTAAATTGTATATACTCGTATAACTATATATAACCATATTATATTTTGAATTCACACTTACCATATTTAGTCCAGTCAAATAAGGTCTGAAATCAATCAAAAAAAAAGAAGAATCAAAAAACTTCTTTTTAAGAGATAATAATGTTAAAAAAAATCACTTCTTGGTTTCGGATTCAATCACTAAGTAGGTATAAATAACCTGATCTATTTTAATGAAAAGATAGAAAAAAAGAGAGATTGCGAGAATTATGATTATCCGATGATGCCTTCTCACTCTTACTCGGACCTCGTATAGTAGCATACGAGTAAGCAATAGTCCTCTCTTTTTAACTCGGGACTTAATACAATGCTGTAGGATTTGAAAAAGATTTTATACTTGTATAAATTCACACCTGCCGAAATACACTAGGATTTTTTTTTCAATAGTAAAAGTAAGTAGTACGAGGAACTAAATAATTCATAAATTTTTAACCATTGAAATTTCAATTTAAAAATTTCAAATTGTTATCTTTTTTAACAATAAGAAAATGTGTTTCTATAAAATTTTAATGTCTAAATTTTAAAATCTAACCTAAGGTTAGATTTTTTTAAGCAATTTAAAAAAGTCGTTGATTTTTCTACTCCCTGTGATTTTTTTTAAATTTACATTCATACCTTAAACTTAAAACCTCCCTAACTCGGTTAAATTTGACCTTTTTTATGTCAAATTTTAATACAGTACACGTATTTTGTACAAATTTTGTGGTTAAAATCTACGTCATCTAAAAGTACCAAATAATAGAGCGAAATATAATTTACATTGTTTGCATTACCAATGAGAAAAATATAATTTTTCCTTATCGAATTACAATGTATGAAAATTCTTAGACCTTAGTTTTATTACTCCTTATCTGCCACGGGATTTCTTTTAGCTTTATGTAGATGCAATGATTTTTTGTAGAGCAGTGTAGTGGCAGCGTAAGGATTCCACTATCCCATAACATCCCGTGGATATAGTAAGAGACGACAGAGGAATATGAAAAAGGAGATTGGCAGCTCCCTGATAACAAATTATAATAATAGATAAGTGCTGTTGCTAACCCGCCTGTCAAGTATGTCACTTATAGCAAACATCTCCCCTATATTTATATAAATATTCTGTGGCAACCCCGGTGAGAAGTTGTAAAATAATTGCTCCCCAGTTGTTAATTAATAATATCCACCTCAATTTTGAGTTCCAGTTGTTAAATACGACTTACTTGTATTTGTAAAATAAGTAAAAGTCAAAGTACCTATTTTAATTACATACATTGTGTTAAGTGTTCCAACCAAAAGTAACAGCTGTAACGAACATCGTTTAAACTTATTTTAAGTGTAATTCTTGTTATCCCTTTAACATTTTAAGATTTACCCATTAAGTAAGTGTTGTTGTGGATTTCATTTTGAATTATTTACACGAAAATTTAATTTGAGATCTATAAATAAGCTCATACATCTAGAGATTTGCTTACTCTGCTTCTTTGGTTTTCTTTCTTTGTTTTCTTTTGCTATTTACGTTTAATAGTAAAATGAATACACGCAACGCCAAAACGCGCCAATTGGAGAACCAACTTCAAATGGCACTTCAAAACCTAAGGCGTCAAAGGAGCAGTCTGAGCTGTTAATTAAAGAAAGGGATGACAATGAAAAGGAAATAATAAATATAATTGCTAAAAATACTGAGCTAAAAAGTGACATGGTTAAGTTGCATAAAGAATATACATATGTTACAAAAGAAAGAGATCAACTGCAGAGAACAGTCGATGAGTTTGACTAATGCAGCAAGGAATATGAGGAATCCCTCATATGAATTGCTGAATTGCAGTTACAGTTAAGTGAGGCTAATGAGCAGATTGTGCAATTAAAACATTACATAGATAACATGAAAGCGTCCCAAACTCAATGTCTGTTCAATGAGCTCATAGAATGTGAATCTTCTAATTCTAAAGCATTGCAACCCTCCACAACAATCGATTTGACTGGTGATGATTATGTCATATCAAGAACAGCAGCAAGGACTACCTGCAGTAGAATAAAATTAAAGAAATATATAAAAATCAATAAATATATTAGAAAACTGCAAAAATTAGTTAAAACTAAAATTAATGTTAAAAATTATATAAATGTATGCGAAGAAAAGCAAGAACTAAATAATAAACTTAAAATATATTCAATTGAGGTGGAAAATATGAATCACTGTTATGAGACTGATATAGAGTGTCTAAATTCAACAATTTTATCACTTAAAAGTTCTCTACAAATTGTATCAAATAAATATGCATCGGCTCAAGATGCGATAAAAGAACACATATTGGCCATGAATGATCTGGTAAAATCATGTAAGTATAATGGGGAGCGCTGACTCCTTAATAAAAAATCAGAGTGAGTATCAGCGCTCCATACCAAGTTCATCGGGGACAATATGTGTAAATAACAAAGTAAACAGAAAGGCCTCATTATTTTCACCTACACTCTATGACAGTGCCATGACAAAGGATATAAACTTAAAAAGCAATGTAAATATTAAAAAAATAAAGTTATTATATTTTGTTATTATTTTAACAGTGGTAGAGCCACGCGGCAGCTTTTGCTGTCGCACGGATGGGCCGGCTCGAACCGGGGTGGTACCACGACCTCACAGAAAACCAGCGTGAAGTAGAGGTTTACCTCTGCGTTTCGCTTGGTGAGTGCAGGTGGCCGGAGGCCCTTTTTACTGGAAATGAGGCATTCCATCTTAGTCCTCACGGGTGACAACGCATCTACATTTTGACTTGTAATTGAGGATAGATGTAGATGTCTATGGGCCGCAGCAACCACTTACCATCAGGTGGACTGTGTGCTCGTTTGTCACCCTTATCCTATAAAAAAAAAATTGTGATGACATAGGCAAAAATTTGGGCATGATGTTAAATAACTGTTTAAAAGGACATCTGATCAGTAATTATTGCATGCCTGGAGCATCCTTTAGTCATACAATGAATAAAGTTTTACCTAGTAAATGTTGTCCTAATAGCACATTAATAATTCTTGTTGGGAGAAGAGGCAATGTAAACAAAAATCAAATATTAAAATATATTGATAATCTAAATACTTTAAATGTACATAAAATTATCTTGTTTACATTTCCTTACATACAGGGTTGGCCGCAGGAAAGTAAAATAAGATATGATTTAAATTTATTAATGAATAACTTTTCATGTAATAATAATTTAAACTTGACATTTAATTGTTACAATTGTAATAATAGACTTAATTTAATAGATATAAATACTTTAATTAAGAAATTTTTGACTAGAGATAGGTATTACCTATCTAAGTATAATTTAAGACAGATAGCAAATGTGCTATCTTATTGTTTATATATTAACTCGGCCAAGGACTTGGCTACACAGACATCGGCTTCTTTTGAGTAGTGTAATGACTTAATATGCAATTTGGAATCAGTTCCAAGTAATTTAAATTAGAAAATGAGACAATAGAGGTAATCTCTAGCGGTTATAATAATTTAAATAATTTAGAATGTGGCTTACAAATCTTGAATTGTATGACTTCACAGAAAGATAATAAAAATTGTTTACACCTGATGCATCAAAATATACAAGGCATGATAGGCAAAGAGCTAGAAATTGAGTTGTTCTTAAATAGCAACAATATTCATATTTTATGTATTACTTAGATTGGTTAAAAGCTTATAATTTAATGATTAACTTCAGTAATCACCAGGTGGTCAGTTCTTTCAATAAAGATACGGTTTTCAGAGGTGGCTCCTTAATATTAGCTAGTAAATTATTATCATGTAAAGAAGGTAAAGATATTGTGAGCCTCTCTGTTGAGCGAACTGTAGAAATGGCATGTGTTGAGTTTGAGCACCTCATTGTCGTGAGCGTCTACAGACCCCTTATGTTCTACATATGATACTTTTGAAAAAATTATGGAGGAAGTTTCTACTAAGCTTAATAAACATAATAAATCTGTTGTAATATGTGGAGACTTTAATATCAATCTCCTAGAAGATTCCTCCATCAATAATAAATTTAGATCATTGTTTAAATCATATAGTATTTTTAATTTATTTATAGAGCCAACGCGTATTTCTCAATCTAGTGCAACATGTATAGATAACATTTTTTACAAATGTGAAGCCATTGCATTAATGTATAATTCAAAAATTAAGTTCTCATCACTGTGGACAAGTAGTTTCGTTACCTTATGTTCACAAAAAGCAAGAAGATGAGAAAGTTGTGTTTGTTCCAGTAAATGCACGTCGCTTGGAGAAATTTTGAAGTAACATAGTGAAAAAACTTCCATCACTTTCATACCAAAATGATCAAATTTTTTTGTATGGAACATTATTTAAGCTTATTTGCAATGAATTTAATAATACTTTTGCTTCTAAAACATTCTCCTTGAACAGTCGGAAGTCATTCAATGAATGGGCTACGGTAGGAGTCCATAAGAGCAGGCATAGGTTATATGATCTTTACCACGAAAGGTCATTCATAGAGTCGAATTTAGGGAATGTGTAAAAAAATATTCAAAAATATTTAAAAGAGTGTGGTCCACAGCTAAGTTTTTGTATTTGAGCAACAAAATTAAAACGGCTTCCAATAAAATTAAAATAATATGGAGTATAATTAATAGCGAAACTGGTAAGATCAACTCTCGCAATTCAAATTACCAGTTAAGAGTTAACAACAAATTAACTGTATCAGATCAAGACGGAGCAATGGTTTTTGAGAAATATTTTATTGATATTCTGATATTGACTACTAAGTCACTGAATTCTTCTCCTGCGGTCGCCGAATCATTACTTAAACAAAATGTAAATGCGTGAACAAAGAATTTTACATTTCATAAAGTGTCATCAAAAGATATTGTAAAATATTTTAAAACTATAGATGTTAAGAAATCTGCGGATCTGTTGGGGATTTTCGTTAAAGTTATTGCGTCTATAATAAATACAATCGCGCTTTATTTAGCTATTATTTTTAATACTTGTATTGAATCTGGTGTGTTTCTTGATTTAATGAAGCATAGTAAAGTAATACCTTTATTTAAATCTGGTAGTACATTAGACCCCGATAATTTTAGACCTATTTCTGTACTACCAACACTGAGTAAGATTTTTGAAAAATTATTCTTGATCAAATGTAAAATTTCTTTAATATAAATAATTTACTTCATAAAAATCAATTTGTTTTCACAAGGGGTCGCTCGACAACTGATGCTGGTGTTGAGCTGATTAAATATATCTTTAATTCATGGGAGAATTCATAGGATGCTTTGGGTACATTTTGTGACCTATCCAAGGACTTCGATTGTGTTCACCATGAAACATTAATCAGGAAACTTCAACACTACGGTGTAAGAAGTGATGCTCTTAAATTAATTATTTCATATTTATGTAAGAGAACGCAAAAAGTTGTCATTAACAATATGAGCTCTTCCGGGTCGATGGTACAAATGGGCGTGCCTCAAGGCTCAATTCTCGGCCCTTTCTGTTTCTTGTATACATTAATGACTTACCTTACATAGTAGGGGATAACCATGATATAGTATTATTTGCAGATGACACTTCTTTAATTTTCCAATTAAGTCGACAATTACTAAAATATGACGAAGTAAATAATGCTATATCTAAATTAGTAAATTGGTTCAATGTTAATAATTTGCATTTAAATGGCACTAAACGAAATGTATGAAATTCATGACTCCAAATGTCAAACAATTAAATACTAATGTAATTTTAAATAGGGATAAACCGTGTTTTGTAGATACCACCATTTTCCTTGGTATCACACTAGACGTGAAGCTTCAATCTAGCCCTCGTATATCAAAACTAGCAAGCAGACTTAGTTCTGCAGCATATGCTGTAAAAACGATTAGAAGTCTAACCAGTGTTGAAACAGCTAGCCTAGTTTACTTTAGCTATTTCGATACCATAATGTCTTATGGTATTTTGCTATGCGGACACGCAGCTTACACTGAAATTATATTTGTTTTACAGAAGAGGGCCATAAGAGAAATTTATGATTTAAAGCCTAAAGAGTCGCTGCGACGTAAATTTAAGGAAATTAATATATTAACTTTGGCCTCTCAATACATTTATGAAAATGCAATGTATGTACACAAAAATAAAAGAAGTTTTACAAAAATAAGTGATATTCATTCTGTAAATACTAGGAACAGACACAAGCTAGTAGTACCAGTTACTCGACTCCATCGAGTCAGTAATTCATTCTTGGGGTGATGTATACGCTTTTACAACAAAATTCCAGAAAATATACAAAATTTGAGCTGCTCAAAGTTCAAAAACTTTATTAAACTAAGTTTGTATAAAAAGGGTTATTATAATATTAAGGAATTTATGGATGATAATAACCCCTGGAAATGAGGTGATCGCTACCAATCTATTTCTAATTTGTAGTGTTGTTAATTTGTGTTACATACATGATTGTAAGCTATTATTTAAAAAAAGTCTCGCTGGGTTCTTGCTGGTTCTTCCCAGGATAGAGGTTTTTTTCCGAACCAGTGGTAATCAAACAAACGAGTGACTTTCAGTGAGTATTATTTGTAATCTAAATTGAATAAAAAATTTGTTTCTGTTTCTGTTTCTGTTTCTATAGGGCAAACTATGAGGGAAGCCCATGAGGTAAGAAAAAATTAATAAATGCATGAACGAATGAACCCTTTTCAAATGCTTCTTCTAAACAGCAATGCAATTTCAGATTGATAATTTCGAGCTGTGAAGCATTCTATCCCCCTCAGAAGTAAATAATGCACCTGTAATGTTGATGGATTGTAGTCGTGACTTACACGCTGCAGTCTACCGCTGGACATGGGTTTTTTTAACCAACGGAAGAATTTGACGTAATCGATATGGCATTAAATATTTTGTTACTTTTATATTGCCACTTATCGACGACTATGACGCTCTACGTGGTAGAGCCATGCTGCAGCTATATTAGTAGTATAGTTGTAGCACGAATGGATCCACTTACCATCAGGTGTACTGTGTGCTCGTTTCTCACCCTATCCTATAAAAAAACAACCTATTTCTGTTGTAAAAGGCGAATTACGAAAAGAGCACTAGAGCCTTCTGGCTCTTCTGTAACATTCTTCTTACAACATACTCAGGATGAGAATAATCTCACCTGATGGTAAGTGGATACTGTGACATCTACATATATTCTCTATGTCACCGCTGCAGACTATGATGAAATGCCTCGATTCCAGTAGAAAGGGTCTTCGGTTCTCTACATTCATCGTATGATGCGTGACCTTTACCCGGTCGGACCGAAACATTCGTGCTGCAACCATAATATAGCTGCAACATGACTTTACCCCGCATAAAACTTTGATAATGCCATTACCACACGGTTAGGTAGAATGAAATTTTATGAAGAAAAGTTCAAGTACAACAATAAAGTTTGTGTAAATTATAAACTGTTTGGGTAAGAATGTTTTATTCATGAAATTTTTTTCATGTCAATTAAAATCATAATAACTTTAATTTTTGTTGCTCTCTCGCTTCAAACTTTACTTTGTGAAATTTTATTACAATGATTATTGTCACTGCGTAAGTAATAAATCTATGATGTATTGGACATTTATAGTACTTATTATAATCTCGCCTTTGAAATATTAAGTTCAATGATCACCAACTTTTATAGTAATTAAGTCAAATGTATTGTAAAATACAAACCATTTAACTTACTCCAAGCTAAAGCAAACATATTTCAATCCACTTAATAGTTGCTCATGAATCTTAAAAATATTTATTAGTGTGTTCACATCATGAAATAGATCACATTATTTTTATGTTGGCTTAGCGAAAGGAAGGATGATTTGAATAATGGGTGAATCCAGAGATTCGGCATATTCTGAAATTTATTTAAACAGATTTTTTATAAGTAACAATGTAACATAAAATTTAACATAACACATTTAACGAACATCACTTTTGGCCCGATGGTTCCCAAATATAGCATTTTAAAAATTTTGGCCAGGGGAACCAATAAACGACGAAATGGAATCAAAATTAAAACAAGATAAATAAGAAAATCAAGTTTAATTATAATTTAACAGCAGGTCTTTACCTCTATATAGTACTAACCAGTCCTTTGGTTGCAGAAATTGGCACTTTTACCCTTAACCACTTATCAATTAATAGTGTTGAGTTACGGTCTTTCTGTTGTGTTCTAAAGGCATGTGTGTAGGGGAAAATGATTATATTGTTCACATACTGGTTGAAGTAGATTTATTTTGTCGACCCGTGTGGAGTTGCCAGAACTCCCATCGGGCGCGTCCCCAGGTGGCGGATAGGGGAACGCCACCCAGATATGGGTGGTAGCGGGAAACCGCCGCGGACCAAAACTGGCCGTGGTTGGGCGTACCCGTGGTTCCTTTAGGACTAGAAACGCCCGGGGCTTAATGCCCTAAGAGATGAGCCTTCACAGGCTTGTTATTGCTCCCGGTATCGCTCTTTGATTAGAGTGGACAGGGGATGCATAACACGCGGCGATGGGCCAAGCGCACCAATGCTGGGTGACCCCGCGCGGTAATGTGCCAAACGCACCGATTCCGGGCGATCTCTGTGCGGCGATGTGCCAAGCGCACCAATGCCGGGCAACCCGTAAGCCCGTAACCCGGGCCCGGGGGCTCCCGCAGGGCCGCGAGGAAAAAAACCTCTCCAAAAATAACCCCAATCCTAAGGTCTAAGGTGCCGAGGGGATGAATGGCTGGGGGGGAGCCCAGTCCCAAGCCTTGGGGGGAAGGGGTTCAGGGACCACACCCTGTAAAAAAAGGAAAATTAAAACATGCAGTGCGACAAAAAAAATACTCCCCAGGGTGGTCCTGTCAACCCTAGTGTTGGCGGCGAATCCACCCCCAGTAGCCTAAATAGGCTCTGTGGCAGCCCCAACGTATCTGGGGGGGGGGGGCAATCCGCTGCATTGCGGTGATGCACCAGCTTTAACCACTGGCCCCATAACATCAGAGGGCCAAATTCAAAAAGAAGGAGCCGTGTCGGAAATACCATCAATATCGACACAAGACAAGCGTGGGCGTTTTAAGCGACCTAACAATACGAGCAGTCAGGCCGGTGAGAGCGATGCTAATGCGAGCTCTGATAGTTCGTTCGTGTCGCTCACATCTGTAGGAGGCCGGAAACGGAAAGCAAAGCCCCCAAGTACGTCGGTTGTGGCGGCTAAATTTACGGCGGTCCCAGTTGCAGCCTCTGGAGGAGAGAGTGCGACAGGGGCTGAAACAGAAGAAGACCTGTTTGATCCTTCTGTAACGCCCACCAACACCAGGGCAAAGAAGAACCTTCCGGGCCTGGAAACGCTAGCCCGCGAAATGCGTTCTCATGGAGACGTAGAGCTTGGTCAGCAAATTGATTTTCACCTCCAGGTTCTCGAAAAAGTTGCCGATCGATCCCGTAACCTCAAAGGAGAGTTTGTTCGTGGAATAAGGTTAGCGGTGCGAAAAATCAAAGCTGCGACAGAAGAACTCGCGCGAAGAACCGATCCTAACGAGAACGTCACTAGGCTAGAGAGAGAGAACGCAGAGTTGCGTTCCCAACTTGCCAGTCTATCGGCCAAGACGAAAAATCTTACGAAAGAAATTAATCTCCTCCACAAGAAGATGCAGGAACGCGCTAATACCCAGGTGGCCACTTTGCCCACACAACAATTACCTGCTGCCTCCAATTCTAGGAGCGGAAAAGATGAACTGATGGCAGACATAGGGGCTCTCATTGACAGGAAACTGGCAGCCTTCCAGGCCAGGTTGATTCCTGAAAAGGCCCCAGCAAACCAGCCACTGACAACACCGGAACAGCTGCCACCGCCATTGAAAGAAATACGCCCGCAGTCACAACCACCACCACAACCACGAAAGAATAAAAAACGAAGAGTAAAGAAGAAAAAGGTGCCTACTCACTCGCCGGTGGTCGATTTGCCTCCAGTGGCTGCTCCAACACTGCAGCACGACTCACCGTCACCGATGGTAAGCTCATGGGCGGACGTAACAAGAAAGCCAATACAAAAGCGGCCTAACACAATGGCGGATCCACTCCCTCCTCTAAAAGGGAGTAAAAAGAAAAGAAAAAGTGTAGTGCGTACCCTGACATCAGCGGCAGTAACGGTGACGCTACCTAAGGACTCGGCACTTACATATGCCAATGTAATGGGGGAAGCAAAGGCTAAGATCCGATTGGCAGAGCTGGGAATAGACTCCGTCCGCCAAAAGCGAGCTGTGACAGGGGGTTTACTACTCGAGATCACGGGACTTGACTGTAACCTAAAGGCGGATAAGCTGGCAGCGAAATTGCGCGAGGTTCTCTCCCATCTAGACGTACGAGTAAGTCGCCCAATGAAAATGCGTGACGTCCGACTGAGGGACCTTGACGACGCTATCAGCCCTAGTGAGATAGCAGTCACGATCGCCGAGCTGGGTGGTTGTTCGGTAGACGACATTAAAGTTGGAGACGTCCGCCGAACTCCCACTAGCATGGGGACGTGTTGGATGCGGTGCCCAGTAACAACGGTCCGAAAAATAATGGCTGAAGGACGTTTACGCATAGGCTGGGGATCCACTCGAGTGGAACTGCTGGAACCCAGGCCTATGCACTGCTACAGATGCCTCGAGAAGGGACACGTGGGCAGTAAGTGCCCTAACGAGGCAGACAGGAACACCCGCTGCTACGCCTGCGGTGAACCCGGTCATAGAGCGAACCAGTGCACTGCATCGGCACTAAAATGTCCCGTTTGCTCCGACCTCGGGCGCCCCTCCAACCATAGGTTGGGGAAAAAATGCGCTCAACCCGCAAAACGGGGAGTTAGAAAGA
Organism: Parnassius glacialis; assembly: GCA_033319125.1. NCBI lineage: Eukaryota > Metazoa > Arthropoda > Insecta > Lepidoptera > Papilionidae > Parnassius > Parnassius glacialis. Next base: position 23,104,058 of record JAVANC010000008.1, read on the forward strand.
GTAAGCCCTCTCTCACTCCTTCCAGCGAGACGGTCACAGCAGCACCTGTTGCGGCACCGGTTCCAACTCGGCAATGGAAGTTGTTTTGACGTAGGATTCACGCCCCTCAAAGTCCTCCAGGGTAACCTGAACTACTGCCGCAATGCACAACATCTGCTTATGCAGACCATTGTGGAGTGGCGGGTTGCCCTTGCAGTAGTAGCGGAACCCCATACCGTCCCGGACCATCCTCGCTGGTTCGGTGACGAATCGGGTTCCGTAGCCATCTACTGGGGGGGTGGTGATGGTGCTCCACCCTGCGTCCTCCTGCAAAGGGGGCGGGGCTTTGTTGCAGTGCAATGGGGCACCCTGGCTATAGTGGGCTGCTATATCTCTCCCAACAGGACCCTCGCCGACTACGAGGAGTACCTGGACGAGGTGGTGGATTGCGTGCGCGGGTCCCCGTCCCTCAATCGTCCTAGGAGATTTTAACGCCCATAACAGGGCTTGGGGAAACTCTAGGGACGATCCCAAGGGAGAGATCATAATGGAATGGGCGGCTGGTCTGGACCTTCGACTATTAAATCGGGGGTCTGAGAATACATGTGTGCGGTGGCAGGGGGAGTCCATTGTAGACCTTACGTGGGCAACTCCTCCTGCAATGCGAATGCTATCGGGATGGCGAGTGGCGACAGAGGTGATGACACTGTCAGACCACCGCCACATCGTGTTCGATGTGGCACTTCGCCACTTTGACAGTAACTACAGTCGCCCAGAAGGCAGCCCACCGCGGCGTTGGTGTCTCAAGCGGCTCGACCGAGACAAGCTCGAAGCCGCCGCCATCGTCGCAGCCTGGCCAGAAAAAGCCGAAGAGGTTCCGCTCGATCCGGAAGTGGAAGCGAACTGGTTCCGGGCTACGATGGCGCAAATATGCGACGTCTCGATGCCCAGAGCCAGCCGTCCCAAGCGAAGGGCGGTGCACTGGTGGTCGGCAGAAATTGCACACCTTCGTGCGATCTGTTTGCGGAGTCGGCGCCAGTACACAAGAGCCCGAAGAAGAAGGCGAGCTCCACTTGAGGAGGTAGCCGGACTCTACGGGGCATACCGAGCGGCTACAAAGGCGTTACAAATTGCTATTACTAACGCCAGGTCTCGGTCCTGGAAAGAGCTCCTAGAGGGACTCAACGAAGATCCCTGGGGGCGACCGTACAGGATGGTGCTGGGAAAACTCCGGCCATGGTCGCTGCCCTTGACGGAAACTCTCGATCCGGACCTGCTGGGAAGAGTGATCGGCACGCTTTTCCTAGAGGACCGGTCAAGTCCCTCAGGTCACCTGCCGTCGTCATTGGAGTGGCATGATGAGATGGAGGTGACCGTGGAGGAGTTGGACCGAGCCGTTAGCCGCTTGAGAGCTCGGAACACCGCACCGGGGCCTGACGGAATTCCTGGTCGGGCTCTGGTGATGAGTCTGGCTGCCTTGGGGGACAGGCTAAGACAGCTGTTTACCGGCTGTCTGCGGAGTGCCAAGTTCCCCACAGCATGGAAAGAAGCAAGGTTGGTCCTCTTGAAGAAGGAAGGCAGAGCCGCCGATTCTCCCTCTGCGTACCGTCCCATATGCCTTTTGGACGAGATTGGAAAATTGTTCGAAAGAATAGTTGCTACTCGGCTCAACAGGCATCTGTCGCGCGTCGGTCCCGATTTGGCAGAAAGCCAATTTGGATTCCGACGGGACCGTTCCACCGTAGATGCCATTATGCGCGTCCGCTCCCTGTCGGAACAAGCAGTATCCCAGGGTGGTGTGGCGTTGGCGATAAGTCTTGATATTGTCAACGCCTTTAACTCTCTACCCTGGGATGCAATACGGAGGGCATTAGCATACCACCAGGTGCCTGCCTACCTGCAAGGCTTAATCGGGGACTACTTGCGCGACAGGTACATTCTGTACATGGGGCAAGATGGTAGGAATATACGGAGGGAGATCAAACGTGGGGTTCCGCAGGGCTCAGTGCTGGGTCCGCTATTGTGGAACCTCGCGTACGATGCGGTGCTGCGTGTCGACCTTCCTGCTGACGTCAATATCGTATGTTACGCCGATGAAACACCGGTGGTCGCCAGCGGGGTCACCTTCGAGGGGACCAAGGAGCTCGCTGAGCTTGGGACAGAAGTCGTCGTCGCCAAAATCCACGAGTTGGGTCTAGAAATAGCGCCTTATAAGACCGAGGCCTTATGGTTTCACAAATTACCTCGGAGCAGGGAACCACCCGACTCGTGCGTCTACGTGGGTGGGTCTATAGTCAGAGTGTGGAGGTACATGAAGTACCTAGGGCTCCACCTGGACAGTCGCTGGGGCTTCGAAGAGCACTTTGAGCGCCTAGTCCCCCGGATTGAGAGGGTGGCGGGTGCTATGCACAGACTGCTGCCCAACCTGGGGGGACCGAGGGAGAAAATACGCCGCCTCTATGCGGGGGTAGTACGGTCCGTAGCCTTATACGGGGCACCCTTGTGGGCGAAAAGGCTAGCCATCCGGCGCTGTAGATCTAAAATCTACAGTGTCCAGCGGAGGATGGCTATACTGATCGTGCGGGGATACCGCACGATATCTTTTGAGGCGGCAACAGTCCTGGCTCGCTTCCCACCCCTAGACATACAGGCGGATATGGATGCGAGGGTGTACAACCGAATCGGCATCCTCCGTCAGAGACGTGGCAGTGAGCCAGATGAGGCGCTCGGATCTATAAAACGGCAGGAGCGACAGAACGCGTTGGCGATGTGGCGCACTCGACTTAGCGAGGAGCGCTATGCACGCAGACGTGTTACTGGCGCAATCCTGCCGGTCTTCGAAGCCTGGATGCAGCGACGAGTAGGAAGACTCACCTACAGACTTACACAGATAATTACCGGGCATGGGTGCTTCGGTGATTGTCTGTGTAAGATTGGACGCGAAGCGACGGCGAACTGCTTCCACTGCGGTGGACAGGATCAGGACTCCGCGTCCCATACGCTGGCGGTATGTCCAGTGTCCCACGCACGGGAGCGAACGATCCTGACAAACCGGGTCGGTCGGAACCTCTCCCTGCCAGCACTCGTGTCGGCGATGTTGAGCGGGGACTCGGCGTGGAGGGCCGTAGCCACCTTCTGTGAATCCGTAATGGACCAGAAGGAGGCTGCTGAGCGGGATCGGAGGAGGACAGACCCCACTCGGAGACGACGTCACCAAGGCGTTCGTCACGGCCCTCCCTTTGAAGATGGTGTTCCCCTACCAGAAACGGGGCCTCTGGGGTTGCAGGCGTTCGTAGCGAGGGCCTCGAATGCCTAGTAACGTAACCCCCGAGGAGGACGATGGCTCGGAAGTGGTCCCGAGACATCGTGATAGCACTGCGAGGGTGCTGGGGGTAGTAAATTCTGCCCCTGGGACGTGCTTCCAATAAAGCGAAGCGAGAGAGGAGCCCCGGTTGCGTTCCGAACGGAGATCCCGGGACTCCTCATACACGCTGATGGAGACCAACGTGGGGTTTTAGCCGGTAGGAGTCCGGCATAACCTTCCGGTTGCCCCCGCAGCCGGAGGTATCCATGAGGATTTCCCCAAGAAAAAAAAAAATATTTATTTTGTCGAACCCGAGACGCGTGCTCGCTTAGTACACTCCAAAGGAACTGTCTCACTTCGCTTACAGGCTGCCGTCCCGCCGGCGGCGGTCGTTATCGTATTTCGCAAGAATTACACATACATTGACACGGGTGACGCCTGTGTGTGCTGTGTCAGCAGCACCCACAGTACTCCCCCCTTTTAAAAAAAATGAAATATATGGATTTAATACCTCCTTTAGCAAAAAGTTAAAAGTTTAATCTAAATCGGTTGTACTTACTTCTAACTAAAACTAAACAGAGTTTGCGCGGAGCATATTAGGTTGCAAGCAAACAATGCGTTAACGCGTGGCTTGCCTGCTACTCGATCACTCGACCTACCTACTTCCTATGATAACAATACGGTGAAACACTGATCTAATGTATTACATTGTTGTTTTGCACTATACTATACTATTAAATACAAAGTGACTCTCTTATGGGTCGGATTAATTTAATTAGAGCTATGTATGTTGGTATTAAGAGTAAAATTACATAATTCATGGTCTTAACAATAAATTTAAATAATAACTTATCTCTAATTCCTTATACTAAATTTTAAGTCCACTGTGAAACATTTTTATTACAAAAGATTTAAGTTTATAAACATGTAATACATAGTTTAATTTTATAAATATACTAGGTACTCAAGTATGCTAAACAGATTATATGTTTTAAATTTTATTTTAACACTGCTATTAAATAATGCACTGATGCCGATTGGGCGTTTGGACTAGCTGCTGTTTGAGCTAGCTGTGTCCTGCGTATTTGCTCGATACTCGAAATAACTTGTTCGATCACTTTACCTTTTATTTTCTTTCCGGCTTTCCGGCAAAAAATGTAGAGACATGTTACACATATCACAATTATCACAATCATCGTGACGACACTGTAGCATTATAACTTTCTTTGTAATTCAGCTTGTGCTTGGTTATCAGCTCCGTTCTGAGCTATTATTACTTCTGCATTCTTTGACCGTTGCTTGCCCATGTTTATAAAGATAGCCATAAAATAATTTAGAACGTTATTTTACGTAAAATAAGTGTCAAGCGGTTGAAATTGTACATAATTTATTGCTAATTATTCTACTTCATAAGTTAATTTTTAGCTAAATTTTCAGAGTTACATTTAATTAAATTTGCTTAAGACCTAGTTTACAAAAAAACGCACAGGTGGCTTTATTACTCTGCTACTGCGTGTGGTACAAGGAACAAACTTATTATTACTTTACTTTTTGTGTTCGCATTCTGACATTCCTTATTATTTATACTTAAATCATTAGTTTCTGACTCGACTATATGTGCTGGTTTCAATCTTTCAATTGAAATATTGACTTGCCTATTAGGAAGTTGTACCTTAAATACCTTATTGTTTCTACTTATGACGCTGTAGACACACGTGGTTCCGTCAAATTTTAAGTTAAATGTATTTAGGTTCAAGGGTTTATCTTTCACATAGATCACGTTACTTTCCACTTTCTGGTTAGACGGCTGTGCTTGGGTTTCCTTGTATTCCCTATCCGTGTCGCTATCTTCACCGTCTATGACACTCAAAATGCGAATCAAACGACTACGAAGATCTGACAAATGCGAACTACTTTCAGAGATACGAGCCAGCCTATCCATCAAATAAATTGCACGACGAGACAGTTTAAGAGTCAAATTGCGATCATCTACTTTACCCGCCTGCAGCTGGGGTTCCAGAAGTTCAACCTTTGGGGTGCAGATCTCTAGTTCAGAAGCTAGACTGGGTGACTGGAGTGGTTCACACTTCATGCTTCCACGGCGTGCGAGTTTGTACACCTGGCGGATCTGCTTCCTCACTGCATCGGTGGTTACATTTTCATCTGTAGAAACACCAATAATGGCGAGTTCATATCTGATTGCATCTTTATGTAATGAGTCTATATACTTGTGGATCGACATTTTGTTAAAATGTACTGACGGTTACAAAAAAGTCTTAAATCGGTTGATCGGTTGAAAAATATCTACTTAAAATAGCACAAATATTTTTATTATGTTAAGTTTTAATTAATTTAAGTACATATAAATCACATTCAAGTTAAACTTTCTTTGTTCTCAAGCTAACTTAAATCTACCTACATCAAAAAAATGTTAACATTAAATTTCACTAAGTTTTCATATTAAATGGGTTTTTTAACAGCTTAAATAGTTACAATTAAGGTTAATTCATCTACTAACATCCAGCAAGTTAAGGTTCAACGTTGGGTAGCCACTTTATAACACTTTTTAGGGCGTTACTCACCGGCTACGATCATCGGAGAGTTAAGAGACTCGAGTATCAAAATAAAAGTATCCCAGGGCGCCTGTTGTTGGATGATTAGTAAATGAAAATTCAAAGTTACATATACAGACAAAAAGTAGTTTATTTTCTTCTAAAGTTCATACGGATAGCCCCAAATATCAAGTTGTCACTTTAAAATACACTGGGAACTGAGGTTTTGACTAACCTGGTGGATTACACAATATTACACTGTTTATGGTCAATCCCGCGAAGCAGTGAGGTAACAGATGTCCTCCAGGTGTACTCGGTCCGGTCGCGGTCTCCAGACCGCCCAGTCCCAATATAGCCACCAGTTGAAGCTGCCTCGCCTCGTTCACATAGTTAAACTTGATAATGGACCATACTCAAAGTAAGGACTAAGGACCCCTATGACAATACAAAAGAATCTATGAAATACCATGTACCGTTAATTAGAGCACATGTGCTTTTAAGAAGACAAAAACATTAAGTACTTACAATTTATGGGATGATGTGTTTCAACACATTAAACTGCCTGTAGACATTGTGTTTAAGGGGCCGTACGCCCAAGTACTCGTCACTTTAAATTCATGTTCCGGCGTTTCGATTCAAAAATTATATATGTGCGTGTCCGATCATTACAACGGCTCGCTCAAAAAGACTAGGCCTCCCTTGGGCTACGCGCCACCGTCAATCCGTGGTAGGATTTCGAACTAACACGAAAGGTCAATTGCATGCAATTAGCTAGCTCGATTCGTCAATATACGTTTCTAGTTACTTCGGACTAATGACGTTAGATGGCGCACTGATGTCTATTCATCGACTGTAATAATATAAATATGCTAAAATAATGTACACGAAAATTTTCGTGTTACAAGATGTCTATGGGCCACAGCAGCCACTTACCATCAGGTGGACTGTGTGCTCGTTTGTCACCCTATACTAAAAAAAAACATAATTTATGTAATGCAAGGGCAATCTAACATATAATCTAGTTTAACAATAATATATAGACGAATAATTCAACTTCTTTGCAATTATTTTGTCGATAAAATTCGTAATGTATGCAGTATAATGTTAAGAACATCATTTTATTGTTGTGAATCTAATACAAAATTATGAACTATATATTTTGAAACGTCCATTTTCAGCAGAATACGTTACAGCTTTCATTATTTATTTCACTATTTTTCAGAGAGGGATGTCAGGTGATTTGAATTATCATACTGCCTTAGATAGGTACATCAAATTGGTTTTCATAAAATTTTAAACTCAACATGAACACACTACCATTATTTTTTTATTTGACAAGTGTAATATATAGGTAACCTGAATGATTAAAAATGCTATTGATCTTCTTACCTATGCCGGTACGTTAGCATATGGCAGGAACAGAACCACTTTGAAACTTCATTCTTTTTTGACCAGAAAAGCAGTGTAGTAGAAAGTGATTGCTACATATCATAGAAGATTTATGTGGAGTCTAATTTTATCTATATAACATCTGCAACAACTTTTCTCTAATCTTTGTATTTATAGGCAATCTGTGAATAATATATTGTTCCGTTTCAGTAAATAGAGAACTCACATATTATCATAACCATGTAAGCTTATGTTAGTGGTCATTGCAGTCCCTGTCATCATTGAATATTGATTTCTGTGTCAATCTAAATCAAAGTGTTTTAAAACGTTTGTAAACACTTATTTTTAACAGAAATTTACTTAAATTATCTCACTGAATCAAGAGCAATAACTGTTTATCTAAGGACCACAAAAACCGAGCGTGAGACTGACTTAATAGTAAATAATAGCTCTATAACGTTTATATTGTAAACGACTATTATCAATAAACTTAACTATTCGTTGTACAAATATAATTTACTGGGTATCATCTACTTTATTTTGATGAAATCGTCATCAAAAAGTGAGGTTATAAATGCTCTTATATTTCTGTATTTTTTATGTTGATTCATCTCAATACTAAATAAAATTAATTCTTCATTAAATATTCTGCAAAGCCGGTAGAAAAAACGATTGATATCAAGTTATAAACTTACTGGTGGAATGAATTATCCTCATTCCACCAGTAAGTGTGAATCAATCATAAATGATTGTTCGATCATAAATACAACTTAATTGTTAATTAGTTAATATTTTAATTAGTCGACGGAGGCCCGCTACACGGGGTTCCTATTACTGGTCAGTTTATACCAAAATAACCACCAAGGGGATAGCGGAATCTGTTCGCATGCTTCGCTCTCTCACTCGACCCGCCATCCCGTTCAAACCTAACCTGTCTGAGCTGGGGTGCCCCAAGTCCCGAGCTCGCTTCCCTCGCTTTTGTAGTCAATTATTAACAATTAAGTTGTATTTTTATGATCGAACAATAAAAAAAAACATTAATATTAATAGTATATATAATACAATTAGTAATACCACGTGCTCGGCGGTTAAGGAAAACATCGCGAGGAAACCTGCATGTCTGACAAATAAGAAAACAAAATATTTCGAAGACATGTGAAGTTTGCCAACACGCATTGGGGCAGCGCGGCGGACATTTTCTTGCCCTAAAAACCCTCTCAGAGATGACAGGAGGCCTGTGCCCAGCAGTGGGACATGAATATAGGCTGTAACATTAACTTTTATATCTTTATAGCACATTAAAGTTAATCCGTTATTTTGGTACATCGTTTAAACATTCCGAACTTTGAAATGTAGCATAAGTAAATCATAATTTTTGCATGAACTATCAATCATAACAAAACTTAAACAAGTTAAGTTTTCACCGAATGCAAAACTATTACTCATCCAGGTGCCTTAAACATTTTTTTGAACATTTGTTAATACCGATACTTTATATTGCTAGAACGAGTGGGAGATTACAGTTCTACCTTAATTTCTTCGACATATTATGACCTTGATTATTATGTTTATAAGTGATGTAATAAAATAAGATCTAACAGTGTGGACTGTAATAATGCACGAGCTCTAAACTGTAATATTTTGAGTAATATCTGAAACGTCACTAAACTCGCGCTCAAATTATGCCGACTATCAATGTGCATTTTAAACTTTGTAAATTAATTTCTCACTTTCAATAAATAAATCAAGGACTTTTTTCGATTTATGACAGTAAATAGACGCTGCCATATAATTTGTTGGAGATGATTACTTTCTAGGATGCTTCTAGAGTCTGAACTGTTGTTGAATTAAACCATTTTTCTTAATATTATTTTGTTAAAGTAACTAATAAATCTCTATAACTCTGGTAGTATATAATATATACCCTCGTCTACGGGTGCCTCTATAGGTCTCATAGCGGTAATGCCGACACAGACCGACTCATCGACCACGTCCAAATGGCTGTAGACTCCCTGCTACAACAGGCCCCATCCACAGAGATCGTGATACTCGGTGATTTTAACGCCCACCACGCTGAATGGCTTGGTTCTCGTTTAACCGATCATGCGGGTAGATCTGTCTGTGACTTTGCCTTGGCATATGGTCTAACGCAACTAGATACTTCGCCGACGCGGATCCCAGATGTGGAGGATTGTGTACCTTCCCTGTTGTACCTCCTGCTGACCTCTCATCCGGACGGATATCAGGTCTCCGTCGATGCCCCTCTGGGCTCTTCGGACTATTGTCTGATCCGGAGTACCGTGCCACTCACGCTCTAATCGCAGTTGCGATCTGCAGCTTGCCGCCGTGTTTGTCACTATAGGTCGGCCGTTTGGGACGGGATGCGGTCTTTTTTTGCATCCTACCCTTGGGGGCGAGTTTGCTTCTCGCCGGAAGATCCGAGCGCTGTTGCTGATTCTGTTGCTAATGTGGTACTTCAGGGTATGGAACTTTTTATTCCATCCTCTGTGGTACCTATCGGAGGCAGATCCCTGCCATGGTTTGGTCGCTCCTGTAAAATACATCACGCTATAAGCAGGAGTGCTACCGGGCCTGGGCCGACGCATCAACGTCTCGAGATGTAACAACCGCGCTCTTAAAAAGAAGCGTAATTCCGCCTCCAGGTCCTTTAAAAGCGTCATTGCCAAGACGAGGTCTGAGCACATCGGCAGAATTGGCGAGAAGCTAGTTCGCCTTCCTTCGGGAACCCGTGCATTCTGGTCTTTTGCCAAGGCTGTCCAAGGGAACATCTGTCAGCCATCTCTTCCATCTCTGCACAGAGAGGATGACTCACTGGCCCATATCCGAAAGGCGAAAGCCGATCTGTTGAGCTCTCTCTTTGCGTCCAAGTTGACTCTAGATGACACAGAACACACCACCGACCATCCTGCGGTGTGAATGCTCCATGCCGGATGTGCGGTTTACACAGCGCTCGGTTTGCAAAGCACTCTTCTCCCTGGACGTCAGCAAGTCGAGTAGGCCTGATGTAGTCTCTCCCATTGTGCTGAAGACGTGTGCTCCGGAGTTGGCACCGGTTTTAACCCATCTTTTCCGATACTGCTACTCCCAAGGCGTAGTCCCGAATTCATGTAACACCCAACCTATTCCTAAAAAAGGCAACCACTTAGACCCGTCCAACTACAGGCCTATGGCCATCACCTCCTTGTTTTTCAAAATAATGGAATCCATTATAAACTGCCAGCTCATGAGGTACCTTGAGAATCACCAGCTGATTAGTGACCGCCAGTACGGTTTTCGTCAGGGTTGATCAGCTGGTGATCTTGTGGTCTACTTGAATCATAGATGGGTGGAGGCAGTAGAGTCCAAGGGGGAGGCATTGGTTTCTACAAAGCGAAGGCCTTCAATCGGGTCTGGCACAAAGCGCTTCTTTGGAAGCTTCCTTTCTATGGGCTTCCCGAGAAATTGTGCAAATGGATCACCAGTTTCCTTGCTGACCGGAGCATCAAGGTCTCTCTATGATTTCAAGAGTATCAACGCTGGTGTTCCGCAAAGCTGCATGCTATCACCAATGCTTTTTCTCCTGCATATCAATCATATGTTGCAAACTGGTAACATTTATTCCTATGCAGACTATCGGCTGTGCCAATATTTCTCGGTAAAACGTCGCCGAGTACCGGGCCAGACTTGTGTCTGAAATCGAGTCTTTACTGAACAAAGTCTCGGGTTGGGGGCGACTAAATCTAGTTCAGTTCAATCGCCAGAAGACACATGTTTGCGCGTTTACCACTAAAAAGGACCCCTTTTTCGTATCTCCTCAGTTTCTTCTCTCAGTCACTCCCCTTGCTGCCTCAGCTAGCATCGGAATCCTCGGCGTCGACATATCGAATAGTGTGCAGTTTTGTGGTCACTTGGAAAGGAAAGCCAAATTGGCCTCTAAATAGCTTGGCGTGCTTAGCAGAGCGAGACAGTATTTCATGCCGGCACATCCCTTGCAATTTTACAAAGCGCAAGTTCGGCCTTACATGGAATACTGTTCTCATCTCTGGGCCGGGGCACCCCAGTGACAGCTCCTTCCACTTGACTGCATCCAGCGCAGAGCGGTTCCAATCGTCTACGACCTTGTTCTTTCTGATCAGCTCGATACACTTGCACTGCGTAGGGATGTTGCATCCCTTTATATTTTCTATCGAATTTACCACGGGGAGTGCTCTGAGGAATTGTTCGGATTAATTCCAGCCGCCAAATTTCACGAACGCACATCGCGTCAAAATTCACGATACCATCCTCACCATCTGGATGCTTGGCAGTCTATGACTGTACGTTTTACTAGGAGTTTTCTTCCTCGTACAATTTCTCTGGAATTGTTTACCACCGGCGATTTTTCCGGACCGGTACGACTTAGGGGCCTTCAAGAAAAGAGCTTACACCTTTCTAAAAGACCGTCAACGCATCTGCAATTCTCCTGGTGTTGCGGTTGTTCATGGGCGGCGGTAGTCACCATCAGGTTAGCCGTATGCTAGTTTGCCCCCTCTTTTAAAAAAATCTACATTGTAAATAAAGAAGAAAAATTAAGTATACAAATACATGCACAGACTAAAAATATGGTTAAAACTAACTATTAAGATAAATTGCTTATGGTGTCCATATCACGCTAATGTATAAAATCTGAAGTTTCCATATTTCGCATAAAGATCGCACCAACCCTAACTCACACGTATTTGTAATTAAGCTCTAGCGCGGCTGTAAGCATGTAGCGTGAAGGGATTTCTTTTCAGGTGACAAGTTTTCTACAGCATATACTACAGTTTCTTTGTCTCCAATTATGCCCAAATTGTTATCAGCTTATCTTCCCAATGTTTTTATTGAAGTTAAAGACAGCTGCCCAAAAATTTCCCCAAAGACGGGGAAGGTGTTAGGGTTAGGTGTCTAAATTTTACCACGACATATCGCAGCCTTATAGCTACGCGTGAGCAGTTGTGAATGTAGCTGCCACTGATGTGACACTCAACGACACGACCCACATGCTTTATAATGCTGAATATATTTACCCCTTCTTTTCAGGTATACATTGAAATTCGAAGTTGAAAGCACGGGAGATTTGGTAAACTTTATTTAATCTGGTGCCATGTTGACGGTGCTACGGAGAGATTCCTTTTGCTTTTAAGTGTCTAACAAAATTCGTTTGTGCCTTTTAGTTCCTCGCACAATATAACACGGATGTCTTTAATACTAAAACTCACTCTTGAGATACTTGAGCTGTCACCATTCGTTATAATTCGATTTTTTTATCTTTACGACACATTCATATTAATTTTGGATATCGGAGTTGCAGGTCGAATAGTTTTATTGATGTTGTCACCTTAAGGTATCTTTTGATCAACGCAAAAAGGCAAACAAATTTGAAAAGGGACGGCTTCCTAAAATGAAAAAGGGCTCTACTCATATAACCGGATTCATTTCCACTTCAATGCATCCATAGATAAGGGTAACGTCTGTTTAGGTTATGACTAAATATAAATGCCTTTATCTGCTTTTTAATTTTGATATTTTTTTTATAAATAAACATGTTTATCACAAAACATTAATAAATATACAATAGTAAAACACTATAATTAAAAAAATAAAATAAAACTAATAAATTAAATTATCATACAGTCCTAAGCGGTAATCAGTATCGTACCAAGAACTCTGGCCGCGTTTCCTCGATGAATGGCTACACTTAGCCTTTGAGCGAGAAAAGAAGCAGCCCGCTTTATCACCAGCAGCGACGACCAATCGCGGATAGAGTTTCTTTAGGAACTCCACCGCACGTGGACCCCACGGACCGATAGTTTCTACAGCAAATGGTATAAATATGTAGTTATTTCTCAGAGACTCATATTTTTGCCACTTAATTCAGCTGCCTCTGATGCCGCCCTAGCTCTAAATGAGGTTCGAATCAGATAAGAGGCTGCCAAAGTGTCTACGCAAGTAGCATTCCACACTAGAGCTTTACCTCTCTCCCAAGGGATCTATTTCGCAGCGTGGAGTCTCTTGCTACCGTCTCTAAATATTCCACAATGCTCTAAAACCGAGAGAACATTTATAGAGACAAGAGCCCTTCGGATGACATCGTTCAAAGAAACGTGCGTGAAAACCCACCAACACTTTTCTTATATGCAATTCCGTGGTGCCTTAACTCGTGCACGCTGCTACCACAGGGGTACTAATGAGATTGGAAATTGCCTCTCCTAGTGGGATTCATACGGCGATGCGCAAGTTTTTCCCACCAAGTAAAGTGCCAAGATTATTTGATGGTAAAAGATGTAACCACTGACTAGATTCCTTTGTCGAAACAGCTAGAAGGCGGGCCCTATCTTGGTCACTATGGAATTTATGAAACACATCTTTCTGCACACACCATACCAGCGTAATATCCCACTGTTCATTGTTCGTTGGATGTTGTTCCTTCCAGTGGAACATTTTCGTCAGTACAGAGCATTTGCCATGTCTGCCCTGCTTCCACAGCAAAGCACATGTCTACTTTAATTTTTTAAATTATGTTGCATAAGTCACTGATATTATGCACGGAAGCAAGGAAAGCAGGCAGTGCAACACTAGAATGATTTCTCACACCAACACCAACAAATTTTAGAGGTAAAGTAGCTTGAGTCCCGACTGTTATATTTAAAGTTAAATTTAGATTTTTTTCATATATTTATTCAGTTTCTAAAACATTTTTCCTTTTTCTTCTTTATTTATAACGGACATTAGCCTCTCTCGCTGCAAGAAGGATTTGACTTGCTCGTTATGCTTGACAGGCGGACTAAAGTTCGCAAAGCTAGGCGTCTGATGCGAGTCCAAGTATTATATGATTGTACCTCCATTTATCACAAGCGATAAAAATTTTCTTGCATTTCCTCTGTTCAACTGACTCTAGTTTCAACTGACGAAACTAAACTCTCGTGACGATATGGGGTGATGGTTTTTTTTCATAGAATAAGAGTAACAAACGAGCACATATTTCACCTGATGGTAGGTAAGTGGATGTTGTTGCCCATAGACATATATATTTATCCTCAATTAAGAACGCAAATGCGTTGTCACCCCCGAGGACTAAGATGGAATGCCTCGTTTCCAGTAAAAAGGGCCGGTGCTCTACACTCACCATACGTAGCACAAAATCATTAAGCTGCTATTTTATGCAGGTATTCTGTGAGAGCGTGGTCTTATCCCTTTCGAGCAGGCCTATTCATGCTCAACTGTATTATAGCTGTAGAGTATCTCTATCACGTATTAAATACCTATTTATTGAAATATTTATTAAAAATTACTATATGTATATATTTGTTTCCAATTTTAAAAACATACTGCTTTCGTTATTGTTCTGAGAAACCAATAACCGCTATCTGCCAAACTGTGAAGGCAATAAATTTCGTGGATACAATATATATATATATATATATATATATATATATATATATATATATATATATATATATATATATATATATATATATATATATATACTAAAATGTCTTTCCTAGATCGGTCAACAGCAAATCAAACGTAACTTTTAGAAAAAAAACAATTATTGAAAGAAGAAAACAAATAATATTGTCTTTCATGTTTATACTCAGTAGTGTTGTATTATTCAATTTACAGAATTTTGAATATGATTTATAACGTGATAGAGCCATGCTGCAGCTATATTAGTATTATAGTTGTAGCACGAATGGGTCGGCTCGACGAGTAAGGACCACACTCTCACAGAATACCAGCGTAAAATAGCAATTTAACGTTGCTGTGTTTCGTATGGTGAGTGTAGAAAACCGGAGACCCTTTTCACTGGATAAGAGGCATTCTATCTTAGTCCTCACGGGTGACAACGCATGTGCATTTTGATTTTTTATTGAGGACAGATGTGGATGACTATGCGTCACAGCAACCACTTACCATCAGGTGGACTGTGTGCTTCTTTGTCACCCTATCCTATAAAGAAATGTTAAGAGTTTACCTTTATATATTGAGTTTCTAGATTTTTATACCCATAAACAAATTCTAAATGAAATTCAACTCCACATCTGCTGACAGACTCGTTGCGATGTATTCAAATTTGGAAAATATAAACTGAATACTCGTTTTGGTTATGGTAATACTTGGTTTTATCTAAACTTCCAATATGGTTGGTTATTTCTATCTTTTACAAAAATTGGATTAAATTACTTAAGATTTTTTAAAGTTCAATTGTTTCAATTTTTGTCTGAAATCAAAATTATCGAATATTACCTTATTTTTATATCATTGCCGTTCTATTATAAACAAAACATTCTTCAAATAATGATTTCTCGTACCTCACCTCGTGACGTACGGACGTGTGTGCGTGTTGTCTCGAAGCGTAGGCTGCACATTGTATATTAATATAAAAGATAAAAGGAGGCAAGAAAACATAATAAAATCATAAAATCCAAAAAGCTCGTTTAAGATATCTACAAAATATAACAGAGTTTGTGAGTGTGTTTGTGTTTTCGTGTGAATATAATAAGTCGATGACTTTTCATTTAAATCGATTTCGTAGTTTTTTTTGTAGTAAATTCCTATTTTATTGTGATATAAGAAAATGTACAACCCCATATCACCCGTAGATGATAAAGGAAAACTAAAACAAGACATGGCAAGAGTCTCTTCCTGCTAACGATTAACAATTGTAATATGTATAATTGAAACCCGCTTGCCAAGCGTGGCATCTGGCAAAATCCTCCCCATGGGGGAAGCCTTGAAGGAGTGGACATTTTGAAAGGCTTTAACGAATGGACAAGTACCTAGCCTATCAGCCTATCAAAGTCCACTGCTAAGCATAGACCTTCCCTTAGAATGCCCCATAAGTGGAATATTTGCCACAGCTGCCACGCTTGGCAGGCGTGTTGGTAACCGCATTTTTTTATATTTATTATTAGAAAAAAGCTGCAGCCCATCTCCTAGTTTATTTCCCTCTATCGCCTCTCACGAAACCTAATAGACGATATGGGGTAATCGATATTTTTACACTGCCACTATAAGATTAAGTAACATAATTAAATAGTACGTTAAATAAACTGCAGGTTTGCTATATTTTTACATAAGAGTGGGCCGCCGCCCTTTAACAAATGCAACACCAGAAAAATTGCAGGTGCGTTGCCGGTAGAGTAGGTTCTTTTCTTGAAGGTCCCTAAGTCTTGTAGCGATGTGCGGTTCTTGCAATTTACCGGCAGGGCTTAGTCCAAAAATTCCTTTGAGCATTACTATATAAAAGGAATCCTTAGTTTCGGACCCAGGGTTTTGTTTTAACTTTAATTTGTTTTTGTTTCTCTATTAATCAGGTCACATTTTTAACACATTTAACAATTCATAAACCTATTGTTATATACATCACCACATAAATAAGGTATAAAACGTGAGCAAAGACATCTTTATTGCTACGTTTGTCAAAATAATAGCTTCGACACATTTAATGTCTAAGATAAACAAACAAATAGCGCTATTAATTACATTTCTTGTCACTTCCTAATCATAAATACTGTTCCTTTCTCAACTCTGCGTTCAACTAAATACATAAACATACACGGAATTATTGTTGGTGTAACTTGCTGCGGGTATTTTAAAATAAATGTATGGCTTATTATTTAAATGTGTAATACAAGGTCTCGGATGAGTTTCTTTTATATAATAAGTATATCAAACGAGCACACAGTCCACCTGATGGTTTTTTTATTTATTTATTTTATTTATTTATTTATTTTACCACTTACAACTATCATCACAGGTTATTACCTAATACAATAGTGCAGTTACAATTTAAGAAACTAGAACAAACATATTATACATAACTTAAAGATATTTTACAATAAGCGGCCTTTGTGAATTCGTTTAGAGTACAGCTGAACAAATCAGTCTGTTGTGAGACCACGTTAAGTGCACGCAGCGCGCGCGTCAAAGGCGCGTGCTGTAGCAAGTTGGTGCGCGCTTGCGGTACCATCAAGAGCGGCGGCCGCCGCCGTCTTCCTACGTACTCATTAGGGACACACAGCTCAGTTATCTGTAAAATGCCTGGGTTATGTATTTTACCACGGATCACTTTTAGTAAGTAAGTGGCGAGAGCAACTTCCCTTCTTATTTCTAGTTTATATATCATGCCTAGTATAAATAAAGTAGGGTACAAAAGTGGATAACCCGGGTACACACCATACTATTTTAAATACATAAATCTCACAAATTTGTTCTGAATACGTTCTAGCATTAATTTATATTTGACTTCATGTGGTGACGAAA
Source organism: Parnassius glacialis (assembly GCA_033319125.1). Taxonomy (NCBI): domain Eukaryota; kingdom Metazoa; phylum Arthropoda; class Insecta; order Lepidoptera; family Papilionidae; genus Parnassius; species Parnassius glacialis. The sequence goes on from JAVANC010000008.1 coordinate 23,121,569, forward strand.
CAACAGCGTTGCATTCTAAATGACTTTTTACGAGTGCCTCGTATAATGCTCTCAGAGCACAGATGTTTGTGAATCTGTTGGCTAGCCGTAAGACCATCCCTAGGTTGCGGTATGCTTTTTTACAAACATTAGTAATGTGTTTTCGAAATTGTATGTCGGTAGTGAATCGCACGCCTAAATCATTAACCTCAAAAACTCGTTGCAGAGGGGTTCCATCCATATAGTATTGATGATGACTCGGGTTATGTGCACGGCTGAATGATAGTATAGAACATTTCGCCGCGTTGAAATATAATTTATTTTCCAAACTCCACTCTACGACTTTCGTTATATCCTGCTGTAGCATGTCATGATCCGCCCGCTGCTTTATTTTTAAAACTAATTTCAAGTCATCAGCAAATAACAAAGGTTTAGACTTATTGACTACTTCAGGCAAGTCGTTGATTGTCAGAATAAAGAGAAAAGGCCCTAAATTACTGCCTTGACTGACACCTGATCTTGTAAAGTAGGGTTCGGAGAGCCGTCCGCTGCAGTCAACATACTGACATCGGTCTCGTAAATAACAGGCGAAAAATGATAGCGTATGCGGTGTGCAGCCGACGCTAGCCAACTTTGCTAGTAGGACGTCATTGTCTACTGTGTCAAATGCCTTTTTAAAATCAAAATAGGCAACATCCACTTGTTGGCCAGCATCCACCGTTGGTACTACGTGTGTCATTAGCTCGAGCAAGTTCCCCATTGTCCCTCGCCCGGGACGGAAGCCGTGCTGTGCGTCGGACAACAGAGCACTTATTTGTGGGTACAAGCTACTGTAAATGGTCGACTCAAAAACTTTAGCTGGAGTGCATAATACCGCCACGGGTCTATAATCACTGGGGGCTGAACCTCTGCTACCTTTTGGCACGGGTACTACCCGAGTGAGTTTCCAACGATCAGGAAACTTTGCAGCCTTAATACAAACATTGAATATGTGTAGCAACGGCTTTACTAATACTGCACGACAGTCCCTAAAAATAAACGCCGGAATACCATCGGGCCCCGCCGAAGACTTCGGCGGTAAACGCGCAAGTGCGTGCCGTACGTCAGCGGGACGTAAGCACGCGAGATGCGCCCACGCACCCGGTGCCGCACCCGTCGCCGCACTTATGCTTGCCGCCGCCACGCTCAGCTTAGGAGGCGTCGGATTGTAAACCGACTGGAAGAACCAAGCGAACTCATTGGCACATTCTTGTTCTGATAGTACCCGTCCGTCATTGATTAATCTTCGATGATTCGAATCGCCTTTCCTAGATCTTATGTACCCCCAAAACGCTCGCGGATCCTTTGCCAAATGTCCCTGCACGCGGTCGAGGTACTGGTCATGTGCTCGTGCGGTCTCGGCTTTAACTCTTGCCCTACATCGAGAGAACTCCTCGTAATCATTGCGCGCTTTGCTAGATTTATATTTTTTATGTAATATATATTTCAGCTTTATATCCTTAATTATTTCAGGCGTGTACCAAACCGGATAAGTATATCTCCTATTGACTGAGTTTATATATTTTTTTGGGGGAACACACTTGTGCCTACATTATGTTTAATCAATAGTAGTAGTAGCAGTATCAATTTGTGGATCATAATAAACACACGTATATCGGGCTCCTGAAGTTTTATTGATACTCTCCAATTAGTACGCAACCATACGTGTACAGTGGTGACCCCGATCTCAAGTTACGCGAACACGTTCGAGAATCAAAGTGCGTTTCACTAAGCTGACAAAGAAAAGAAGAACCACAATGACTTCGCAGCAAGACGGCCAAAATAAAGCAAGTACTAGCGGGTCAGCAGAAGTAGCAGTTGTTAGTGTTTCCTCGAGAATACCCGAATTTTGGGCCGATCAGCCGCGGCTCTGGTTCATCCAGTGCGAAGCTGTCCTTGCACCGCAGAAGATGAGCGATGAAGCAAGATACAACATGGTAGTCACTAAATTGGGGAAGGATGTAATCCAGCAAGTCAGCGACATTCTTATCAAGCCGCCCGAGGGAAGGAAATTCGATACTTTGAAAGAGCGATTGTTAAAGGTCTACGAAGAGTCCGAGATTCGACAGTTTCAAAAACTTTTGAGTGAGATGGAGTTGGGAGATCAAAAACCCTCTCAACTCCTTAGGCGGATGAGAGAATTGGCTCGAGAAAAGATACCCGACGAAACACTTCGGATAATGTGGCAGGGTCATCTGCCGGCGTCTGTGAGAAGTGTATTAGCAGTGTGTGAAGTAAAAGACCTGGAGCATTTATCAGCAATCGCGGACAAGGTTGTGGAGACTGCGCGACCCTTACAAGTGACAGAAGTGCAAGCTACACAAAGTAGTACGAACACAGAGACTGCGTTAATTCTGGCGGAGATTGCCAAATTAAGTCTAAAAATTAGGGATTTGGAGAGAGATAGACATCGTGATTATCGTAGAAATAATTATCAATATCGCTCCAGACCGCGATCTAACTCACGCGGCCGTACTCGTAATACGACACGGCGCTCACCTGATAGTCCGGACTGGCTGTGTAGTTATCATTATAAATATCACCATAGAGCTACGAAATGTGTAGAACCGTGCGCCTGGCCTAAAACAGACAAGAAGGAAAACTAGATCTGGTGCAATCGCAGGTGGAGATTTGCACCATAGCTCCTGTTCCCCGATTATGTATCACGGACAATAGCAGTGGACTCCGATTTTTAGTGGACACTGGTGCGAACATTTCAGTGCTGCCGGTGAATAAAAATCGCGTATCAAGTGCAAAATGTGAAGACTATAAGCTGTACGCTGCGAACGGGAGTGAAATTAAGACTTTTGGTGTGAAAACATTGGACTTAGACCTTAAGTTACGACGACCATTGCGTTGGTCATTTGTGGTGGCAGACGTCAAGCAACCAATACTCGGTGCTGATTTCTTAGCCCATTATAAACTATTAGTGGATGTGAACAATAAAAAACTTATCGACTCAGTGACTAGTCTAAAAACTATTGCGTCTGTGACTGTGCAAAATGAACCGTCCGTGAGAACAATTGACTGTATGAATGAATATAGCGATATATTAGGCGAATTCCCCAACGTAACGAAGCCAATGTGTTTTAAGGAGCTTCCTTGTCACTCGGTGGTACATCGTATAGAGACTTCGGGCCCCGCTGTATTCGCACGTCCAAGGCCTTTACCACCCGATAAATACTATAAGGTTAAAGCTGAGTTCCAACGCATGCAAGAGATGGGAATATGTAGACCCTCTAAGAGCAACTGGGCGAGTCCTCTTCATGTCGTTACGAAAAAGAACGGCGAGCTAAGACCGTGCGGCGATTATCGAGCATTGAACGCGATCAGCAAGCCGGATCGATATCCGATACCGCGCATCCAAGATTGTAGTTATTTATTGCACGGGAAAAGTATATTTACGAAAATTGATATTCAACGGGCCTACCATAACATTCCTATACATAAGGACGACATTCCGAAGACGGCTATAACAACGCCATTCGGTTTGTTTGAATTTTTACGCCTTGGTTTCGGGTTCCGTACGGCGGCGCAAACATTTCAACGTTTCATGCAAGACGAAGTGTTACGGAATCTTAACTTTGTATTTATATATATTGACGACGTTATTATAGCGTCATCAACGAAAAATGAGCATAGGCAACACATAAGAGAGGTATTACAGAGATTGGATAAATATGGTATTACAATAAATTTAGCAAAGTGCGAATTTGGCAAGACTGAAATAGATTTCTTGGGATTCCGGATGTCAAGGGAAGGCATGAAGCCATTGGACGATCAAGTCAAGGTCATTTCTGATTATCCAAGGCCAAAGACAGTGGAAGAACTTCGTCGTTTTCTCGGAATGATCAACTTTTATAGAAGACATTTACCGAAGGCCGCCGGAATCCAAGCGAAATTAAACGTATTTCTCCATAATTGTAAAAAGAAAGACAAGAGTTCGATTCCATGGACGGATGAAAGTATTGAGGCGTTTGAACAGTGTAAACAAAGCCTTAAAAGCGCAGTTACACTGTCATTCCCGTCACCGGATGCACCGATTGCTCTCATGACGGACTGCTCCAGCACATGTGCAGGTGCTGTGTTGCAGCAAAAAGAAGACCAGGCATGGAAACCATTAGGATTTTTTTCATCGAAATTGAGTGAAACACAACAACGTTACTCAACGTATGATAGAGAGTTGTTGGCTATTTATATTGCTATTAAGCATTTTCGACCTTTTATTGAAGGCAGACCTTTTATAGTATACACCGATCACAAACCAATAGTTTACTCGTTACGTAAAAACACAATTAGTAAAAATGACACACCACGCAGAATACGGCAACTTGACTTCATAATGCAATTTTGTACAGAAATAAGGCATATTTCAGGTTTGGAAAATACTGTTGCTGACTGTTTATCAAGAATATCAGAAATTGACATGCCATCACCGCTAGATTATGAAAAGTTAGCCGAAGCACAGAATAATGATTTTGAGCTGCATAATCTAATGAAATCAAAGTCATTATCTTTTAAGAAAATATTAGTGCCAAATTGTAACAAAGCAATTCATTGCGATGTGTCGTTGAACCGAGCACGTCCATATTTGCCTAAGGAATTTCGCGTATCAGCTTTCAACGCGGTGCACGGAATTAGTCACCCGGGCACGCGTGCAACGAGAAAAATGATGCAAGATAGATATATATGGCATGGCATGAACAAAGACGTGACTGAATGGGTCAAAGGTTGTGTAGGCTGCCAAAAATCAAAAATACAAAGACATACGATGTCACCCCATGGACATTTTGTAAATAGCGACCGATTTGATCATCTACATATGGATATAGTGGGACCACTTACATATTGTCAAGGCCATCGATATGTTGTGACAATGGTGGATAGGAAAACTGGATGGCCGGAAGCCTACCCAGTCAAGGATATCACAGCCGAGACAGTAGCGGATATCATGTACTCTGGGTGGATATCACGATTCGGATGTCCTTTAAATTTAACTACAGATCAAGGCCCTACTTTCTTATCGCAGTTGTTTAGGCACTTAGCCAAGAGGATGGGTATCAGAAAATTTAGAACAACGGCTTATCACCCCCAGTCGAATGGCATCGTGGAGAGATGGCATCGATCCTTGAAGGCTGCGCTTATGTGCAGAGGCAACACTGACCAGTGGGTTTCGGAGTTACCAACAGTCTTATTGGGATTAAGAGCATGTCTGAGAGACGATACGCAAACCAGCGCTGCAGAGATGGTATTAGGAGAAGCACTACGATTGCCTGGAGATTTTTTTCAGCCGCTAAGGCTAGAAACCTCCGACAATATTTTGTTTGTGCAAGAGCTGCGTAGAAAAATATCGCATTTGGCTTCCGTTCCAAGAAAAGAGTTACATCAAGGAAAAATTTTCATACACCCTGACTTAAAGGACTGCACACATGTATTTGTACGGGTTGACAAGGTGTCCAAACCACTTACTCAACCATACATGGGTCCCTTCAAAGTAATTAACAAGACAGAAAAATATTTTAAAATTATGCAATCGGATACGCCGAAAGTTGTAAGCATCGATCGGCTAAAGCCAGCGTATACGATCATATCACAAGAATGCACAGATGCTCCTAATAAGGGAACTCCGAACGTAAGCAGTAATAGCAAGGTGTCGAGATTCGGACGAGTAATTAAACCTGTTGTTCGTTTCGCTGTGTAAATACGTGTGTGTGACAGTCAATTAACTGCTAAGATGGGTACACATCAGAGCAAAAAAGTTGAAGAGGTGATCATCGCGCAGAACGGCGCCGGGAATAGCGCCGCCACGGCGCAGAGCGAAACTCACTTACCGGTGCATGTGCGGCAGGAGACATACCTCCTCATAATAATTACATGCATCCTGCTGGCCATACTGTACGTAGTGTGGCGCTACTGTAAGACGGGGTACGCCAGGTACCTGCGGCGGGAGCTGATGGAGCTGCCGCGGCTGGAGCAGCGCACGGGCGGCGCGGGGGAGCCGGGCTGCGACAGCCGCCCCCCACAGCACGTTATAGTGTAGTAATAAAGTGATAGTGTGGTAAAAGTAAAAAAAGAATAGTGCGTCCTACGGCATTATAGATAGTAATATTTTTCATGTAACTATTTTTTTTCTTTCTTCTACATTTGTTTTTTTATAAAGGGGATAGAATAAATACATTTAATTTTATAGCATATAGCTATTATTTTTATAAAGGGGGGTGTACTGTGCCTACATTATGTTTAATCAATAGTAGTAGTAGCAGTATCAATTTGTGGATCATAATAAACACACGTATATCGGGCTCCTGAAGTTTTATTGATACTCTCCAATTAGTACGCAACCATACGTGTACACACTTGTCCAAAATATCATATATCTTATCATAAAATAAATTTAGAACGTCGTCCGGGTCTTGTATATAGAATAGCTCATTCCAGTCTATTTTCGTAAATAAATTGTATAACTGAATAAAGATGGTAAATGGACGCTGCCCATAAATATCTAAATCTATCATCGATTATGAATTAAAATGCAAATGCGGGGAGGTCTTGGTCCTATCCTAACCTAACCTAAGCCATTCGTGCTGCAGCTATTTATATATTATCTGCAGTGTGGCTCTACCTTGTATGTTTAACATAGCAAAATAATGTTGCGCGCCATCATTAATGTCTTGTACATGGCAACACTAGTCACCACTAGCGCCCTCTAGTGTCGGGTAGCAGAACTAGGATAGTCAAGATCCTTCTAGAAATTTCGGGACCGATATGTACTCGTACATTCTAGATATCGCTACAGTAGAAGGTTCTGGAAACTATCTGAGGCCCTATATAAGGCAGGTATTGAATTGGCGATACAAGAGAATACTGCGAAGCGAAATAACGGCAAACTAAAGTGATCAGTAGTGCACCTGTGTTTAATTATTAGTGTGATTTTAAGTTGTAATTAGTGTTGTGTAATTAAAGTGCCAATTTTGGTAATTCAATCGGCAGTTTTTAATTGTATCGAAACCCAAGTTCGTAACAATTGGTGTCAGAAGTGGGATCAAATATGCCGATTTCACCTAAAGACAACACGGAGGGTATCCGTACCCGAAGTCAACGCCAACAGAAGACGGACCAGAGACTATTTGGTGGTGCAACGTCAAAGACGTCGGCGGGCCAGTTGCCGACCACGGAAGCCGGCCCGTCAACAGCTCCTTCATCTGCACCATCTGACTTAGGTGCTCTGGTGATGATGCTGTAGGAACCGACTGGAGGAACAAGCCCGCCGACAGGAGGAACAGGGCCGTAGGTTGGAAGAGCAGCTCAAACGCGATAAGGAAGAGCAGATACTTCTTATGAAGGACCTTCACGCTACCTTTGGGAAATAGATAAGGGAGGTGAAGGATAAGGTTGCTCAATATGACAACCGCCTATCGGAAGCTGAAACCCAAATCGACCAAGTGTACAATCGGGTTGACAACGCTTGGCTGACGTGAAGAAAACGCTGGACAACTTCAAACTTGGGGATGGCGTTACAGCTCCCGTGGTTGCTATAACACCTTCGCTACGTGTACTCAAAGTGCCGCCATTCGACGGGACTTCTTCCTGGTCGGCCTACGAAATCCAATTTAAAGCTGTCATGAAGGCGAACGGCTGGATTAAAAGTCAGACCATGACTGCTCTCACCCTAGGCCTGTGCGACTAGGCCTTAACTGTTCTGGAAGCTCTCGGTAAGGAGGTGACTTACGAGCAGCTCCTTGAGGCATTGGAGTCAAGATATGGCGACGCTCACCTGGAACACGTCTTTCGTGCGCAGCTCAAAGATCGCTTGCAACGCAGTAACGAAAACCTTCAGCAGTGTGCCCTTGAGGTAGAGAAGCTGGTTCGAAAAGCATACCAGTCTGTACCTGCGCTCATTGTAGGGAACTTGGTGCAGACATTTATCGACGGCATTCGCGACCTTGAAGTCAGAGCTGCTGTAAGGCTCGGGCGCGACAAGACGCTTAAGGACGTCTTGACCCATGCACTGAAGATGGAAGCCGTGCGGCAGGATCATCGTTTCCATCGCGTCAGAGCAGTTGTAGCAGTTACAGTTCCGGATCGCAATAACGGCTACAGCCCTAGGTTGTGTGGAAAGCTGTTTTGGGGAAAGGTGCCAATAAAGCCCTCTTAAGACATGCTCGGGACGAGCATGTCTTAGAAGGGGGCAGTGTTGCGCGCCACCATTATTGTCTTATACATACATAGCAACACTAGTCACCACTAGCGCCCTCTAGTGTCGGGTAGCAGAACTAGGACAGTCAAGATCCTTCTAGAAATTTCGGGACCGATATGTACTCGAACATTCTAGATGTCGCTACAGTAGAAGGTTCTGGAAACTATCTGAGGCCCTATATAAGGCAGGTATAGACCACAACCGAGTCAGTATTGAATTGGCGATACAAGAGAATACTGCGAAGCGAAATAACGGCAAACTAAAGTGATCAGTAGTGCACCTGTGTTTAATTATTAGTGTGATTTTAAGTTGTAATTAGTGTTGTGTAATTAAAGTGCCAATTTTGGTAATTCAATCGGCAGTTTTTAATTGTATCGAAACCCAAGTTCGTAACAATTGGTGTCAGAAGTGGGATCAAATATGCCGATTTCACCTAAAGACAACACGGAGGGTATCCGTACCCGAAGTCAACGCCAACAGAAGACGGACCAGAGACTATTTGGTGGTGCAACGTCAAAGACGTCGGCGGGCCAGTTGCCGACCACGGAAGCCGGCCCGTCAACAGCTCCTTCATCTGCACCATCTGACTTAGGTGCTCTGGTGATGATGCTGTAGGAACCGACTTGAGGAACAAGCCCGCCGACAGGAGGAACAGGGCCGTAGGTTGGAAGAGCAGCTCAAACGCGATAAGGAAGAGCAGATACTTCTTATGAAGGACCTTCACGCTACCTTTGGGAAATAGATAAGGGAGGTGAAGGATAAGGTTGCTCAATATGACAACCGCCTATCGGAAGCTGAAACCCAAATCGACCAAGTGTACAATCGGGTTGACAACGCTTGGCTGACGTGAAGAAAACGCTGGACAACTTCAAACTTGGGGATGGCGTTACAGCTCCCGTGGTTGCTATAACACCTTCGCTACGTGTATTCAAAGTGCCGCCATTCGACGGGACTTCTTCCTGGTCGGCCTACGAAATCCAATTTGAAGCTGTCATGAAGGCGAACGGCTGGATTAAAAGTCAGACCATGACTGCTCTCACCCTAGGCCTGTGCGACTAGGCCTTAACTGTTCTGGAAGCTCTCGGTAAGGAGGTGACTTACGAGCAGCTCCTTGAGGCATTGGAGTCAAGATATGGCGACGCTCACCTGGAACACGTCTTTCGTGCGCAGCTCAAAGATCGCTTGCAACGCAGTAACGAAAACCTTCAGCAGTGTGCCCTTGAGGTAGAGAAGCTGGTTCGAAAAGCATACCAGTCTGTACCTGCGCTCATTGTAGGGAACTTGGTGCAGACATTTATCGACGGCATTCGCGACCTTGAAGTCAGAGCTGCTGTAAGGCTCGGGCACTACAAGACGCTTAAGGACGTCTTGACCCATGCACTGAAGATGGAAGCCGTGCGGCAGGATCATCGTTTCCATCGCGTCAGAGCAGTTGTAGCAGTTACAGTTCCGGATTGCAATAACGGCTACAGCCCTAGGTTGTGTGGAAAGCTGTTTTGGGGAAAGGTGCCAATAAAGCCCTCCTAAGACATGCTCGGGACGAGCATGTCTAAGGAGGGGGCAGTGTTGCGCGCCACCATTAATGTCTTATACATAAATAGCAACACTAGTCACCACTAGCGCCCTCTAGTGTCGGGTAGCAGAACTAGGACAGTCAAGATCCTTCTAGAAATTTCGGGACCGATATGTACTCGAACATTCTAGATGTCGCTACAGTAGAAGGTTCTGGAAACTATCTGAGGCCCTATATAAGGCAGGTATAGACCACAACCGAGTCAGTATTGAATTGGCGATACAAGAGAATACTGCGAAGCGAAATACCGGCGAACTATTGTAAGTGATCAGTAGTGCAACTGTGTTTTATTATTAGTGTGATTTTAAGTTGTAATTAGTGTTGTGTAATTAAAGTGTCAATTTTGGTAATTCAATCGGCAGTTTTTAATTGTCTGGAAACCCAAGCTAGTAACAATAATATACGAACATCCAGATGTGACTTTCATTTCATTTACAGTCAATTCCAACACTTGATTCTTGCGAGTTCGAACCCACTGCCCCGTAGCGCCTAGCCAAATACTTAACAATTGCGCTAGTAAGTAATTATTTAAGTAATCAATTTTTTTTATTGTACACCATATCTATTCATATAATAAATTTCAGAAATTATTTTAGGTATATGTGAAGTCAGTCATCCTGCGTTGGAGTCAACTCAATTATCTATTTTTATCCTAAGTTTGTTTCAGATTATTAGTCTATTTTAAAGTATTTTCTTAATAAGCATGACGAATATAAAGAGATAAGGGATTTCACACACGCATTGCAATGACGTAGAATTTACAGTGATTCTAACGGGTGTAAGAAGACTCAAATAAAATTTCTTTTTTATAGGATTAAGGTGACAAGCGAGTACACATTCTGATGGAGACTCTTTTCTCTCTCACTCAGCGTTAATCTGCTATTTTACGCTGGTATTATTATACATAGGTAGTATTATACAACCAAGTCCTCGGGCCAGTCGGGCTCAAAGCCAGTCCGAAAGAGAAACTATGGTAGAGCGTGTGAATCTCACACTACAGGCAGTCTCCGAATGGGGCGATGCCAATCTTGTGAAATTCAACGACTTCAAAACTCATACGTGTCTCTTAACTGCAAAAAGGAGCCAGCTCAACTTGGCTCCTTCACTTCAAAATGTATCACTAGAATACACCGACCGCCTTCAGTTGTTAAGGATTAAGATATCCTCAAATATGTACTTCAGGTGGTTCATTGAGTCCAAGGCCGAAGCAACTGCAAGGAAGCTAGGAGTCCTTGCAAAGATGTAGTGATACTTCACACCAGGATAGCTGCTTACTTTATATAAAGCGCAAGTCCGGTCGGGCATGGAATACTCCATAATCATACTCCATACTGCTGCTATATATGGGTTGGTGCTGCAAAATGCCACCTAGCAGCTTTGGACTCAAGGGAAAGACATGCTAAGAGGCTTATTTGTGACCCGAATTCGATTAAAACCAATCTTACCAGTCTCGAACACAGGTGCAAAGTAGCCAGCCTTTCGGTCTTCTACAGGATGCATTTCGGACTGTATGCGCAAGAATTGCATAATTTAATTCCTCCCTCTCCCTTCCACCATCCGACAACCAGACGTTCGACCAGTCTCCACCCCTTCGTTGTTGAATTGCCACGCATTCGAACCAAACGGTTTTCTACATCGTTCAAGCAAAGCAAAGCAAAGGAGTGGAATAAGTTGCCAGCATTTGTGTTTCCATTCGAATATAATGTGGGTGTCTTCAAGGCAAGAGTGAATAGGCTTTGTTAAGTCAGTGCGCTTCACCATCTTAGGCTACATCACCACTTACGATAGTACCTGATAAGTACAATCAACAAGATACAATCCTACCTGATAAGGTAGGATTGTAATTAAGCGCTGGCTTAGAATAATATAAAAAAGACAGTGCAAAATGGAAGTCCGTAGTCTCTGTGCAACCTGTATAGACTTTGGATAATAAAATGCATAGACGACAGAAAGGATACTGGAGGTTCTGCTTTGTTGTTTGTTGTTGTCGCGACGTCACCCTACAATGCAGCGCCAGCGACTGAACAAGTACTGACTTGGTCGTTTAGATAAGGCTAATACCGCTGGTGCGGGTGGCAGGGGGAGTGGACTGACTTTAAATTGTTCAACCAGGAATATTGAAGTCAGCACTGGCGCGACAGCGCTGTACTGACTCCAAATCAATTTACACTATGTCAGAATTTGGTTTGGAGCCAGTTATTGACCCTATCTAAGCCGTAATATACTTCGAATACAGTGCAAAATGGATGTCTGTAGTCTCTGTATGTATGTATATATACATACATACATAAACACTCACGCCTGTCACCCAGAGGTGTAAGTAGAGACTACGGACATTCATTTGGCGCGATCCTAACACACCTCTTTCGCCTCCTTTACATCCATATACCTACGTATACACGCTCGTCGGTTAAGGGTATATCAATATTATATTTATTACCCATATATCCCTTTGCATTTTCTTTCCCATTTACCACGGGAAGTGCTCTGAGGAATTGTTCGGATTAATCCCAGCCGCCAAATTTCACGAACGCACATCGCGGCAGAACTCCCGATACCATCCACACCATCTGGATAATTGGCGGTCCACCACTGTGCGATTTAGAAGATGTTTTCTTCTTCGCACAACTTCCTTGTAGAATCGATTACCATCAGCAATTTTTCCGGACTGATATGACTTAGGGACCTTCAAGAAAAGAGCCTACTCCTTTTTAAAGAGCCGGCAACGCATCTGCAATTCCCCTGGTTCCCCTGGTGTTGCAGTTGTTCATGGGCGGCGGTAGTCATTTACCATCAGGTGAACAGCATGCTCGTTTGGCCCCTCTCGTATAAAAAAAATCTAGCCCATTTTCAATGTATCGCCGATTTGGTCGATAAACCTTCGTCTAGGGCGTCCCTTCCCGTACGTATATATGAATAGAATGAATAGAAAAATTAAGACTATGTAACAATGTATACCATGTTTGTTGGTGGATAAGGAAGCAGACAACAGCAACAGAAGAACAACAATATTTTCAACAATAAAATATTCGAAAGAAATAAGTTGACAATTCCTTTTTTCTCAACAGAAAAGGGTATTCCAAGGTTTAAATAAAAATGTTTCTATTTAACAAATTGTAACTTGTGTAACAAGTTTTAAGAACGGACTTAACCCATTTTGGTATCCTAGACATTTTAGATTTTGTTTCGAGGATTTCTATACATACAGTCGTATGTAAAGTTTAGCTTACGATAAGTTCGAATGATGTTTTATTATGCTTCATTGTACTTCGTCGAATAGCCTAGACATTTAGTAAAATGTTGATATTGACATAATAGGTTAGAAGTCAAATTTGTCCATCAGACTGTGATAGACTAACCACATTATTCGATCGAAAGAGCCTCATTAAACCACAAAGCCTTGCCTAGATGTGATGTTGTAAATTAAAGAAACGTTTATTTACCTAGTAGGCTAAAATGTAGCATATTACAGCTGGTGTATGATCGAGGTGGTTCGAGCGTAGAAGGACCACTCGCACAGAATACTTTATAATATATTTATACAATATATGTAAAATTTTTGTAATATATATAATATACATTCTAGATGAATATATATATTTTTTACAGATGCGTCGTTACCCGTGACGACTAAGATGGAATGCCTCTTTTCCAGTAAAATGGGTCTCCGGTTCTCTACACTCACCATACGAAACACAGCAGCGTTTAGCTGCCATTTTACGCTGGTATTCTGTGAGAGCGTGGTCCATCCCCGGTCGAGCCGACCCATTCGTGCTACAACTATACTACTAATATAGCTGCGGCATGACTCTACCACGTATAAGATTGATCGTCTTACAAACGTGGCAACCGAGGCAATTATACCTATGGGGCAAACTATGAGAAAGGCCTGTGTTCAAAAGCCTAATGTTTGTGTAATAATAAAAAATAGACTATCAATATTATATTTAATAAAGCTACAGCACGACTCTACTACGTGTAAAAGTTAAAATTAAATAAATAATAAACCAATAATATAAAATTGGTCGAAGTAACATTATTTCATCTATACACTAATTTTACATGGTAATTTAAATAGCAAAAACCCTTTTTAATATAAAATATACCTACGACTATTAACTTACGCCTGAACATCTATATCGGGGTAAGTCATCTTTTTCCAAAAAAATTACTTGAAGAATGACGAATTCAAAGAACAATTACGGTTTAACTAAATGGACAACTTTCGAATACTTTTCTTTTTTTACATTTACGTGGTGGATTCACGCTGCAGTATTCATAATTTAGTCCTCAAAGGTGACAGTCTCTACATTTTATGTTGATAGATAAAGAAAAAGATATACTGATGATATATAAAGATAGACTGAATACTCCAATATTGGTTTTATCTAAACTTTCAATGTGGTTGGTTATTTCTATTTTTTACAAAAATTGGATTAAACTACTTAAAGAATAGTGAAAAAGATTTTTTAAAGTTTAATTGTTTAAATTATTGTCTATAATCAAAAATATCGGACATTACCTTATTTCTAGATTATTGCCGGTCTAGTATAAACGAAACATTCTCCAAATAATTATTTCCTGTACCTCACCTGGTGACGTACGTGCGTGTGTGCGTGTTGTCTCGAAGCGTAGGCAGAAAAGCGAAATTCCGAGCATAGTCCTCTCCATAGCTCGCTGAGCGACCTTGAGATTCCTCATACTGCCAGCTGTGAAGGACCACGTCTCAGTTCCGTATGTCATCACTGGCAACACGCACTGGTTGTACAGACCCGTTTTCAAGTTTTGAGGTATACCTGACGAGAAGATGTGCCGTAATTTCCCGAAGCTGCCCAACCGAGTTGAACCCGTCGATTGACCTCTCGGTCGAAGTTGGACTTACCTAGTCGGACTATTTGTCCCAGGTAAACATACTCGTCAACAACTTTAAGATTAGTGCTCCCAACAACTCCCGGCATAGGTGTGACATGGACATTAAACATGATCTTTGTTTTGTCCATGTTCATCTTAAGACCTATCCGTTGGGAAACACTATTGAGGTCATTGAGCATAGTGCTTAGGTCCTCCAGCGATTCTGCCATAAGGACTATGACGTCGGCAAATCAAAGGTGAGTGATGTACTCGCCATTGATGTTGATATCCTATCCTTTCCAGTCCAGAAGCATGAAAATGTCTCCCAATGCAGCGGTGAAGAGTTTCGGGGATATGACGTCACCCTGTTTTACACCTCTCTGCAATTGGATAGGTTTCGTACGCTGGTTCTATACTCGGATAGCCATCGTAGCCCTACTGTACAAGCACTTCAGCACTTCGATATACCGACAGTCAACTAGGCACCGCTGAAGGCACTGCAGCACCGCCCAAATTTCGACGGAATCAAAGGCTTTCTCATAGTCCACATACGCCAGACATAGTGACAAATTGTACTCCTCGGACTTCTGTACAATTTGCCGAAGGGTATGTATGTGGTCTATGGTGCTAAAGCCATTTCGGAAACCGGCTTGTTCGGGAGGCTGGAAGTCGTCAAGTCTGCGCGCGAGACGATTCGTAATGACTCTCGAAAACAGCACGTAGACGCGGCTCAGAAGGTAAATCGGTCTGTAGTTCTTCAAGAGAGTGTTGTCACCTTTCTTGAAGAAGAAGACCACCGCACTTCTGCTCCACGCCTACGGTGTAACGCCACCATGGAGGACGGAATGAAAGAGCTTCTGAAGGACTTCAAGTACCGGTCCTCCACCCGCTTTCAGAAGCTTCGCTGTAATTCCATCCGCGACTGGGGCTTTGCCGTTTTTAAGGTGCTGGAGAGCCATTCTAATCTCGCTCAGACTGAAGTCCAGGATATCTTCGGAATAGTGTCGGATAAGACTTGCTCTATATAGTGCACGCCTTCTAGCTGTTTCGACTAAGGAATCTAGTCACACACACATACACACGCACGCACGCACGCACGCACGAACGCACGCACGCACACACGAACGCACGCACGCACGCACGCATGCACGCACGCACGCACGCACGCACGCACGCACGCACGCAGCACGCACGCACGCACGCACGCACGCACGCACGCACGCACGCACGCACACACGCACGCAAGCCCGCACGCACGCACGCACGCACGCACGCACGCACGCACGCACGCACACACAATTCGGATGACACAGTTCTTTGAACGATGTCATCCGTAGGGCTCTTGTCTCTATAAATGTTCCTTCGGTTGTAGAGCCTTGTGGAATATTTAGAGACGATGGCAGGAGACCCGACGGTATGAAATTGGTCCCTTGGGAGAGAGGTATAGCCCTAGTTAGGGATGCTACTTGCGTAGACACTCTGGCGGCCTCTCATCTCAGGGGTATTTTGTTTAGAGCCAGGGCGGCATCAGAGGCAGCTGAACTGAGTAAGTGGCGCAAATATGAGTCTCTGAGATATGACTACATATTTGTGCCATTTACTGTAGAGACTATCGGTCCATGTGGTCCACGTGCGGTGAGGTTCCTAAAGGAACTCCATCCGCGGCTGGTCGTTGCTGCTGGTGATAAGAGGGCTGGTTCTTTTCTCGCTCAAAGGCTAAATATAGCCATTCAACGGGGAAACGCAGCCAGCGTTCTTAGCCTGATACCGGGGGAGTAGGACTATATGATAATAAAGTTTCTAGTTTTAGTTTCTTTTATTATTATAGTTTTTAATATTGTATATAATTAATTTATAATTAATATATTGGATAATAAATGTTTAAAAAAAAAAGAAAGATAAAATGCTTCATAATCCGTCTGTGTTCATAGGCTCTCTATACCCACAACACATCAGTGGAAGAACTGTTATTTAGTGGAAGATACGAGTAAGAGGGTGGTTCCTTCCAAGATCGACTACTGGCCAGACAAGGAGTCCTAACACCAAGTAAAAATAAATAATAAATAACTTACTTGTACGAAATTCTCTAAATATACATATGAACAATTTTTTAATATTAAGTTAGAGTCACAAAGGGGTTCGCAGTTCAACTGATGGAGTTTACTATTAAAATTTAACGGAAACTTGTCTTTAATTCCAAGCAAAGAACTTTATAGGTCTCTACAGTAAATGGCACAAATATGTAGTCATATCTCAGAGACTCATATTTGCGCCACTTACTCAGTTCAGCTGCCTCTGATGCCGCCCTGGCTCTAAACAAGGTACCTCTGAGATGAGAGGCCGCCAGAGTGTCTACGCAAGTAGCATCCCTAACTAGGGCTATACCTCTCTCCCAAGGGACCAATTTCATACCGTCGGGTCTCCTGCCATCGTCTCTAAATATTCCACAAGGCTCTACAACCGAAGGAACATTTATAGAGACAAGAGCCCTTCGGATGACATCGTTCAAAGAACTGTGTCATCCGAATTGTGTGTGCGTGCGTGCGTGCGTGCGTGCGTGCGTGCGTGCGTGCATGCGTGCGTGCGTGCGTGCGTGCGTGCTGCGTGCGTGCGTGCGTGCGTGCGTGCGTGCGTGCGTGCGTGCGTGCGTGCGTGCGTGCATGCGTGCGTGTGTGCGTTCGTGTGTGCGTGCGTGCGTTCGTGCGTGCGTGCGTGCGTGCGTGTGTATGTGTGTGTGACTAGATTCCTTAGTCGAAACAGCTAGAAGGCGTGCACTATATAGAGCAAGTCTTATCCGACACTATTCCGAAGATATCCTGGACTTCAGTCTGAGCGAGATTAGAATGGCTCTCCAGCACCTTAAAAACGGCAAAGCCCCAGTCGCGGATGGAATTACAGCGAAGCTTCTGAAAGCGGGTGGAAGACCGGTACTTGAAGTCCTTCAGAAGCTCTTTCATTCCGTCCTCCATGGTGGCGTTACACCGTAGGCGTGGAGCAGAAGTGCGGTGGTCTTCTTCTTCAAGAAAGGTGACAACGCTCTCTTGAAGAACTACAGACCGATTTACCTTCTGAGCCGCGTCTACGTGCTGTTTTCGAGAGTCATTACGAATCGTCTCGCGCGCAGACTTGACGACTTCCAGCCTCCCGAACAAGCCGGTTTCCGAAATGGCTTTAGCACCATAGACCACATACATACCCTTCGGCAAATTGTACAGAAGTCCGAGGAGTACAATTTGTCACTATGTCTGGCGTATGTGGACTATGAGAAAGCCTTTGATTCCGTCGAAATTTGGGCGGTGCTGCAGTGCCTTCAGCGGTGCCTAGTTGACTGTCGGTATATCGAAGTGCTGAAGTGCTTGTACAGTAGGGCTACGATGGCTATCCGAGTATAGAACCAGCGTACGAAACCTATCCAATTGCAGAGAGGTGTAAAACAGGGTGACGTCATATCCCCGAAACTCTTCACCGCTGCATTGGGAGACATTTTCATGCTTCTGGACTGGAAAGGATAGGATATCAACATCAATGGCGAGTACATCACTCACCTTTGATTTGCCGACGTCATAGTCCTTATGGCAGAATCGCTGGAGGACCTAAGCACTATGCTCAATGACCTCAATAGTGTTTCCCAACGGATAGGTCTTAAGATGAACATGGACAAAACAAAGATCATGTTTAATGTCCATGTCACACCTATGCCGGGAGTTGTTGGGAGCACTAATCTTAAAGTTGTTGACGAGTATGTTTACCTGGGACAAATAGTCCGACTAGGTAAGTCCAACTTCGACCGAGAGGTCAATCGACGGGTTCAACTCGGTTGGGCAGCTTCGGGAAATTACGGCACATCTTCTCGTCAGGTATACCTCAAAACTTGAAAACGGGTCTGTACAACCAGTGCGTGTTGCCAGTGATGACATACGGAACTGAGACGTGGTCCTTCACAGCTGGCAGTATGAGGAATCTCAAGGTCGCTCAGCGAGCTATGGAGAGGACTATGCTCGGAATTTCGCTTTTCTGCCTACGCTTCGAGACAACACGCACACACGCACGTACGTCACCAGGTGAGGTACAGGAAATAATTATTTGGAGAATGTTTCGTTTATACTAGACCGGCAATAATCTAGAAATAAGGTAATGTCCGATATTTTTGATTATAGACAATAATTTGAACAATTAAACTTGAAACAATTAAAATTTGAATACATCGCAACGAGTCTGTCAGCAAATGAGGAGTCGTAATTGCTGAAGTTGAATTTCATTTAGAATTTGTTCGTGGATATAAAAATCTAGAAACTCAATATATAAAGGTTTTAATAAACGTTTAACATTTTTTATAGGATAGGGTGACAAACGAGCACACAGTCCACCACTGGGTCACAGGAACCACTTACCATCACCATAGACATCCAGATCTATCCTCAATAAAGAATCAAAATGCACATGCGTTGTCACTCCTGATAACTAAGATGGAATGCCTCGTGTCTAGTAGAAAGGGTCTCCAGTTCTCTACACTCACCATAGGAAACACAGCACCATCAAGATACTATTTTACGATGGTATTATGTGAGAGCGTGATCTTTCCCCGGTCTAGCCGCCCCCATTCGTTCTACAACTAAAATAAAGCTACAGCACGACTCTACAACGTGTAAAAGTTAAAATTAAATAAATAATAAACTCATAATATAAAATTAGTTGAAGTAACATTTTTTCATCTATACACTCATTTTACATAGTAATTTAAAAAGAAAAAGCTCTTTTTAATATAGAATATACCTACGACTATTAACTTACGCCTGAACATCTATACGTTTGTTTCAAACTTCAGCGCTTAGCTTTATTGAACTTGTTACACAAAAGCACTTACAGATATATATATATATATTGTTATTGAAAGCCGAATTCAAAGAACTAAATGGTTAAACTAAATGGACAACTTTCGATTACTTTTCTTTTGTTTACATTTACGTGGTAGATCCACATATAATATTATATATATATATATATAATATATATATATATATATATATATATATATATATATATATATATAAATGTTAAAATGTTTTATATATATATATATATATATATATATATATATATATATATATATATATATAAAACATTTTAATTGTTAATAAATAAAGAAAAAGATATCTATGGGTCATAGCATCCATTTTCCCGCCAGTGTTTGATGGAAAGCACCTTTAAATTCTTTGTTTGGATTTAGAGACAGGTGTCCGTTAAGTTTCAATATTAAACTCCATCAGTTGAACTGCGAACTCTTTTGGGATTCTAACTTAATATTGAAATATCGTTCATATGTATATTTACAGAACTTCGTGCAAGTGAGTTATTTATTATTTTTATTTGATGTTAGGACTACTTTTCTGGGCAGGAGTCGATCTTGGTAGGAACCACCCTCTTACTCGTATCTTCCACTAAATAACAGTTCTTCCACTGATGTGTTGTGGGTATAGAGAGCCTATGAACACAGACGGATTATAAAGCATTCCATCTTTCTCCTCAGAGAAGACGTATTGTAGCCTTCTTTGTTTGAAGTTACGTAAGTACCATCAAATCTACCTGACGATACATACCATACAGTCCACTGTAAGGTCTTGTTAAGGTTAGGTAAGGTTAAGTTTTGTCACTTTAGTTTTACAAAAAATATTATGAGTACATTTTTCTACTTCAATGTTATAAAAACCAGCAGTTTTAATAAAATAATAAGGTAAGATACCAAAAGAGAATAAGTGTTTCTGCCTTCTAAATTATGCACGCTTATGTTTATTTGTCATACAAAGTAGCCAGGATAGAACTTACGACGTACTTTGCTGCTTTAAAACTATAAGCGCATTTAATGTAGTGCTAGAAACTAAATTTATGTTATCGTAAAATTTGGAACTTATTTGCTTCTGTGCAAATTTCGTTCGTTCGAATTAACGCTAGTGCCACTGAATATCGTGCAAACTCATCTGAACTATCCAACGCTTACGAATGACCCCTCTATATATGAGTTACACAGTTCATTACAAATAGGACGATCGTTTAAAAGTCAATACTAAATATAAGCGACAGTAGCTTAGTAGTTAAGGGTGCCTCCTATAAACTCAGCAAGACGTCGGTTCGAATCCACTATTCGCTTACTGTGATAAATCACTCCTAAAATGAGCATTCTATGTTTACTTGGGTAGTTAACGGAATAATTAGTAATGTAGCATTACTAGTATGCTTTAAAAACAAACATAAACTGCTAAATTTAAAATTTTATTATTACTTATATAATTCTAAACAAGGTACGAATGAGATAAGAGTCTGCCATAGTGTCTACGCAAGTACAATCCCACACTATAGCTTTACCTCTTTCCCAAGGGATCAATTTCGTAACGACGAGTCTCTTGGTACCGTCTCTAAATATTCCACAAGGATCTAAAACCGAAGGAACATTTATAGAGACAAGAGCCCTTCGGATAACATCGTTCAAATAACCGTGCGTGAAAACCCACCAACACTTTTGCTACATGAAATTCCGTGGAACCCAAACTCGTCGACGCTGCTACCACAGAGGCACTGATGAGGTTGACAATCGCCTCTCCTAGTCGGATTCCTACGGCAATGCGCAAGTTTTCCCCATAAAGTAATGTGCCAAGATTATTTGATAGTAAAGGGTGTAACCGCTGACTAGATTCTTTAGTCGAAACAGCTAAAAGGCGGGGTCGATCTTGGTCACTATGGAAATTATGAAACACATCTTTCTGCACACTCCATACCAGCGTAATATCCCACTGTTCATTGTTCGTTGGATGTTGTTCCTTCCAGTGGAACATTTTCGTCGGTACAGAGCATATGCCATGTCTGCCCTGCTTCCACAGCAAAGCACATATCTACTTTAATATTTTTAAATTATGTTGCATAAGTCACTGACATTATGCACGGAAACAAGGAAAGCAGACAGTGCAACGCTAAAAAGATTTCTCACACCAACACCACCAAATTTTATAGGTAAAGTAGCTAGAATCCCGGCTGTTATATTTAAAGTTAACATTTCATACAGATAGGAGTATCTTCTTAAAATTGAAAACAAAATTATAATATTTAAATATATATATATATATACACACACACACACACACACACACACACACACATATATATATATATATATATATATATATATGAATCTGAAGGACAAAGTGAGAAATTGTTTAATAAGAGAAGAGTGTGGTTTGCAAGATGATGTTGTGACCAGGATTAAGAAAGGAATGCTTCGGTGGTTTGGTCATGTAGAAAGAATGAATGAGGAAAGAGTGACAAAGCAAATTTATGTTGCAGAGGTGAACGGCAGAGTCGGGAAGGGTCGCCCTAGGCGAAAGTTTATCGACCAAATTGGCGATATATTGAAAATGGGATAAATCAAGAGTACCTTTAACCGACGAGAGTGTATGCGTAGGTATATGGATGTGGAGGAAGCGAGAGAGGTCTGTCAGGATCGTGCCAAATGGAAGTCCATAGTCTCTGCCTACCCCTCTGGGTGACAGGCGTGAGTGTTTATGTATGTATATGTATATATATATATATATATATATATATAGTAATTTTTAATAAATATTTTCTTTTATTTTTTTTTGGACTATTTCAATAAATAATAAATATATATTTTATACGTGACAGAGCTACGCTACAGCTATAATACAGTTGAGCATGAATAGGCCTGCTCGAAAGGGTAAGACCACACTCTCACAGAATACCAGCATAAAATAACAGCTTAATGCTTTTGTGGTTCGTATGGTGAGTGTAGAAAACCGGAGACCCTTTTTACTGGATAAGAGGCTAAGATGAAATATCTTAGTCCTCACGGGTGACAACGCATGTGCATTTTGATTCTTTATTTAGGATAGATGTGGATGTCTATGGGTCACAGCAACCACTTACCATCAGGTGGACTGTGTGCTTCTTTGTCACCCTATCCTATAAAAAAATGTTAAGAGTTTATAAGAACCTTTATATACTGAGTTTCTAGATTTTTATATCCACGAACAAATTCTAAATGAAATTCAACTTCAGCAATTACGACTCCTCATCTGCTGACAGACTCGTTGCGATGTATTAAAATTTGGAAAATATAGACTGAATACTTCAATATTGGTTTTTTATAAACTTCCAATATGGTTGGTTATTTCTATTTTATACAAAAATTGGACTAAATTACTTAAAGAATAATGAAAAAGATTTTTTAAAGTTCAATTTTTTAAATTTTTGTCTGAAATCAAAATTATCGAACATTACCTTATTTTTATATCATTGCCATTCTATTATTGTTATGTTCTTGGTACCTCTTTCTGTATCTGTGAGTAGTTTTTCTCAGCTGCGTTCAACGTGCGGGAAGCGAATGCTACCGGACGCTCTAACCCCTCATTGTCTATTTGGGACAAAATAGCACCTAAGCCGCACGGGGAAGCATCGACAATTAAAACTATTTTGGCGTTTGAATTAAAGTGTGTTAAGACCTGATCCGACGTCAAACATTTCTCAATTTTATCAAACGCTTGTTGATGTGACGTAGACCAGTTCCACTTAACCCCCTTTTTTAATAGGTCATACAAAGGACTCAAGATGCAGGATGCTCCCGCCACGAAATTCCTGTAGTAGTTTACAAGTCCTAAAATGATTGCAATGTATTAACGTCAGATGGAATGGGCGCATCAGCTATAGCCTTCACCTTTTCCGGATCTTTCTGTAATCCATTTTTGGTTATTATATAACCTAAATATTTTATTTCATTTTTAAAGAAATCGCATTTATCTTTCTGCACAGTTAATCCTGCATCCTGAAGCCTTTTCAGAACTATATTCAACTTCTTCAAATGTCCCCCCGGGGTCTGGTCAGTGACTAAAATGTCGTCAAGCATACACAGGACCCCGTCTAAACCTGAAAGCGTCGTTTCCATGGCGCGCTGGAATATAGACGGCGCAGAAGACAACCCGAAAACTAGTCGAGTGTAATTAAATAGACCCCGATGTGTATTGATGCATGTGACAGGTTGAGACTCTTCGTCTAACAAAAATTGATTATAGGCCATAGATAAGTAAATTTTTGAAAACTGTTGGCCCCCGTACAGCCTTGAAAATAGTTCGTGTACAGTGGGTAGAGGATGTTGTTCTATCAACAGCTGTTTGTTAATAGTAACCGAATAGTCGGCGCACAACCTAACCGAACCGTTGTTTTTTAGCACGGGAACAATAGGTGACGCGTACTCAGAGTGCGATACCGGTTTAAGTACACCTAGATCCACTAAACGTGTTATTTCTTCATCCACCTTGTCACGTAACGCGAACGCAATTGGACGCGCTTTACAGAATATCGGTTTCATATTATCCTTTAATTTTAATTTAACACGATATTTATTAAATGTACCCAACTTATTCGAAAATACTTCCGGGTAACGCGATTGGAATTGCTCCACCATACTCTGCTCACACTTCAGAAAATTACAAGGCGTCAACTTAAGTTTAAATTTTGATATGAAATCCCTGCCTAATAATGGTGGTCCGCCATTTTGAATGACGTAAATGTCCAATGTGTGAGTGTGTTGCCGGTACGTCACCGGCAAGTTTAAGTACCCTATACATTTCATAATGTTTCCGGTGTAGCTAAAAAAACTTTTATTGGAATCTAGCAACGGAATATTACTGAACATGTTTTTATAAGTACCCTCGGATATAACTGATACTGCTGATCCACTATCTATTTGAAATTGTACATTTTTCCCGTAAATTGAAACTGTTTCTGTCATAGGTTCCCCACGGTCTGAGCGTATGTTAAACAATGACTTACCGTCGTCGTCCTCACTTACATCACCTGTCAACACGTAATTAACCTTATTACACATTTTATGTAAATGACCCTTGGTGTTACACTTTTTGCATTTATAGCTTGCAAACCGACATTGGGATGACTCGTGATTATTACGACCGCACACTGTGCACTTTATTTTACCGACACTAGTGGCTGTAGCACTATTTTGTTTGGCGATCCTGAACACCGGCTGCCCAAGGCCGGCCGTAGTAGTTGCGGCGCCAGCGCGCGCGCACCGCGCGCTCTCCGCCAGCTCCACTGCCTTGGCCAGGTTCAGCTTGTCAATGTCCTGCGCGAACAGCTTCTCTCGTTCAAGGCCTGCTACCATGCCCATCACAAACCGATCTCGTAACGCTTCCTCGACGTTACTAAATCGACAATGTGCTGTAAGTCGCCCGGCTGCTGCACAGCCGCATAAAAATTGTAACGCTCGCTGAAGCCGCATATTTTTGGAAGAAAGTGCTCATCCAATAACTTCACTATCTCATCATACGGTACTTCCTGGATATCCTTTGGCAGTGCCAGATCCGCTGCCAACTTATAAGTACCGTCGGTTAGTGCGCTGAGCAGGATCGCCCGTCTCTTGGCTCCAGCTGTATCATTCTTCTGGGCGATGTCGTTTGCAATAAACCATTGCGTAATTCGGCCTTTATACGACTTCCATTCTTGCACGTTGTGATCAAATGTAGACAAAATGCCAAAGCTATTCATTTTCCAATTATAAAATTAAGATGTGGGTAGTACTCTCTTCGCCACTGTTATGTCGTTGGTACGGGAGACAAGTGAAACACAACACAGCTATTGACACACTCCTGTATTCTCTGTTAGACACATATCGTGGGCGCAGCCACGCACACATACATATTATTAACGTACATACACAACAATTATAAACAAAACATTCTCCAAATAATGATTTCCTGTACCTTACCTCGTGACGTACGTACGTGTGTGCGTGTTGTCTCGAAGCGTAGGCAGCACATTGTATATTAATATAAAAGATAAAAGGAGGCAAGAAAACATAATAAAATCATAAAATCCAAAAAGGTCGTTTAAGATACCTACGAAATATCACAGAGTATGTGAGTGTATTTGTGTGCATGTGCGTGTGCGTGTGAATGTAATAAGATTTCGTAGTTTTTTTTTTGTAGGAAATTCCTATTTCATTGTGATGTAAGAAAATCTACAACCCCATATCACCCATAGATGATAAAGGAAAACTAAAAAAAGACATGGCAAGGGCGTCTTCCTGCTAACTATTGACAATTGTAATATATATAATTGAAACCAGCTTGCCAAGCGTGGCATCTGGCAAAATCCTCCCCATGGGGGAAGCCTTGAAGGAGTGGACATTTTGAAAGGCTTTAACGAATGAACAAGTACCTAGCCTATCAGCCTCTGTCCCATAAGTGGAATATTTGCCACAGTTGCCACGTTTGACAGGCGTGTTGGTAGTCGCAATTTTTTTATATTTATTATTAGGAAAAAGCTGCAGCCCATCTCCTAGTTTATTTCCCTCTATCGCCTCTCACGAAACCTATTAGACGATATGGGGTAATCGATATTTTTACACTGCCACTATAAGATTAAGTAAAATAATTAAATAGTACGTTAAATGAACTGCAGGTTTGCTATATTTTTATATAAGAGTGGGCGGCGCCCTTTAACAACTGCGACACCAGGAAAATTGCAGGTGCGTTGCCGGTAGAGTAGGTTATTTTCTCGAAGGACCCTAAGTCTTGTCGCGATCTGCGGTTCTTGCAATTTAGCGGCTGGATTTAGACCAAAAATTCCTCTGAGCAATTACTATGTATAACGAATCCTTAGTTTCGGGTCCAGGGTTTTATTTTAACTTTAATTTGTTTTTCTTTCTCACATTTTAACACATTTAACAATTCATAAACGTATTGCTATATACATCAGCACATAAATAAGGTATAAAACGTGGGCATAGACATCTTTATTGCAATGTTTGTCAAAATAGTAGCTTCGACACATTTAATGTCTAAGATAAACAAACAAATAGCGCAATTAATTACAATTCTTGTCACTTCCTAGTCATAAATAAATAGACTGTTCCGCTGTCAAATCTGCGTTCAATTAAATCCATACTTCCATACTAATATTATAAATGCGAAAGTAACTCTGTCTGTCTGTCTGTCTGGTCCTCTTTCACGCCTAAACGGCTGAACGGATTTTGATGAAATTTGGTATGGTGATAGATGATAACCTAGAAATGGTCATAGGCTATAAATAATCACGCCATCGTTCTTAGGGGGTAGGCAGTAGGCAGATAACTAAATTGAGTTAGTGATTTTTAGTCGTTATTGTTGGGACTTTTGCTCTTTCACGTATAAAAGGCTAAACAGATCTTGGTGAAATTTAGTAAGGTAATAGATGGTTACCTAAAAACGGATATAAGATCAAAATGATCACGTCATAGTACTTAGGGGGTAGGAAGTACGCAGAAAACTGAATTGAGTTAGTGATTTTTTTATGGTTTTTGGTGGGAGTTTTGCTCTATCATGCCTAAACGGCTGAACGGATTTTGATGAAATTTAGTTAGGTGATAGATAGTAACCTAGAAAAGGATATGGGCTATTAATATTCATGCTATCGTACTTAAGGCGTAGGCAGTAGGCAGAAAACTAATTAAGTTAGTGATTTTTAATAGTTTGGTTTAAAAGTTTACCTCATTCACGCCTTAACGTCTGAACGGATTTTTATAAGACTTGGTTAATATAAAGATAGGATCCTAGGCACGGACACAGGCTACTTCTTACGGCGGGAAAATACCTCATTCCCACGGAAATCTAGCGTGATCGTGTCAAGAAGCGAATGACGCCATAGCTACTGAAATGATTTTGATGTTTTTTTTTAAATGAGTGTTACTAAGACTTAAAGTTAGTATTTGATCACTTTTCTAACTTAGAGGGTCGGTAGGCGCCATAATTTAGGGAATTTATTATAAAATTTTGATGCATCTGTCTTTATTTAACAGTTTTACTTGGATCGAAACTTAGCGACATACCATCACACTACTTAACTTATAGGGTAGGAAGGTACCAAAATTCAGACTACTTTTTACTTCGGGAAAATATCTCATTCCCACAGGAACCTATACACAGATACCTATCTACAACATTAAAACTCTGTCTAGAATCACATTACGCCAAAGCTATTGATCTGATTTGTATACGATTTTTTATTCAACTGACTGTTAAATTACATACAGATAAAATCTAATTACCTACACCACAGAATTAATATAGTACTACATAACTAGCTACGCTTTAAACTTGAGGAGGTAATTAGATAGACATTTATACGAACTTTATGCTCAGTAATCAATCATAGTGATAAGTTAATACTCATTTTAGACAAAGAAACGGATAGGTAATCAGTTCATCACCGAAATTATAACACCTACACTTAGTTTGTTTACTATTCAACGAGGGAAAATAATTCAATATAACGCAAACCTTCAAATCATACGTCGTCGTAGTGAATACAAGACGCTGCGCCGAGCGAAGAGCGCGACCCAAGCGGGCAGACGCACGAGGGCAGACGTCGTCGTCGCACGTATGCGAATATTGAAATATTGCGTTACGAAACTCTATTCGTTGCGTATTTTTGGTTAGCTAAAAACGTTCTTTTTAAATTCCGAGTTGAAATAGGTACTACGGTCTACGCGTAGGGTCTGTAAGCTTTAATTTAGTCCTTTGTTTTAGATATCTAAATAAATATTTGGTAGGTTATTATTTTTGAGTCCAAGTCTGTTCCACGTTTGATCCCAGAACAAAGGTTAGTATTTGACAATGTTTTCAAAAAAATCGAAGATGGCGAAGGTGGTTTGTTATTTTTGGATGCTCCCGGAGGCACGGGAAAAACCTTTCTTTTAAACTTGCTTTTAGCGCAAATCCGAAAAGATAAAGGAATTGCTGTAGCAGTTGCCTCTTCCGGAATAGCCGCCACTCTGCTCAATGGTGGTCGAACGGCACATTCGGTGCTTAAACTGCCATTAAACTTAGCCCATGAAGAAATGCCAGTCTGTAATATAAGTAAAAACAGCGAGCGTGGACGTATGTTGCAGCAATGTAAATTATTAGTTTGGGATGAGTGTACTATGTCCCATAAAAGAGCAATTGAAGCTCTAGATCGGACTTTGAAAGACATCAAGAGTAATCCAAATATCATGGGGGGGATGGTGGTACTTTTAGCGGGCGATTTTAGACAGACTTTGCCGGTTATCACTAAAGGCACCCCCTGCAGATGAAATAAATGCGTGTTTAAAAGCGTCAACGTTATGAGTGCACGTAAAAACGTTTAGTCTGTCTACAAATATGAGAGTGCAACTACACAATGATGTACAATCTGGACAATATGCTGCTGCTCTTCTTAAAATTGGAGAAGATCGTATGGCAAAGGATGGTAATGGCATGATTACATTGGATCGTGAATTCTGCAATGTTGTACATAATCCAGATGATCTAAATAACTTCGTCTATAGCGAACTGCTAACTAATATGAGGAATAGAGACTGGTTATGTGAAAGAGCAATTTTAGCGCCGACGAATGAAATGGTGGGACAGATAAACGAGCAAATTATGTCACGCGTGGAAGGTGATATTGTTGAGTTTCTCTCTGTAGACACTGTAATGGATACTGAACAAGTAACATCATACCCTGTAGAATTTCTTAATTCTTTAGAACTGTCTGGAGTACCTTCACACAAACTGAGGCTGAAAGTAGGCGTTCCTGTCCTTTTAATGCGGAATTTAGATGCACCAAGACTGTGTAATGGCACACGGTTGCAAGTGACACACCTCGGTCGCAATATTGTAAAAGCAATCATTATGACTGGAATGAATGAGAGAACGTTTTAATCCCCCGTATACCCATAATTCCGACAGATTTGCCATTCCAGTTTAAGAGATTACAGTTTCCGCTGAAAATCGCATTCGCTATGACGATAAATAAAGCTCAGGGGCAAACATTAAAAGTAGCCAGCATTAATTTAGAAAAGAGTTGTTTTTCTCACGGACAATTATACGTGGCTTGCTCACGTGTTTCAAGTACCCACAGATTCTCCATGTGTTGGCCAGAGAGGGAAAAACAAAGAACATAGTTTACAAAAATGTACTACAGTAATAAGGCCTCTTATTTTTAGCTTCCTACATTATTATACTACTTACATTAAGTTAGTACTTCCTACGCAGACGATGTTACGGATGTCACACTGTCTAACATCGGGGGTTGGCAGGTAGGTAGTTAGTAGTATTTTAAACCGATTTACATTATTTACTTTTTATATTTACTAAGGAAACATTCGGAGCTATCCATTATGTAGCTTAGGTTGCTTTTGAACAAATTTTGATGTGAAGTTGAGGACTGGAACACGATAGTGGGACATTGTTGCAGGGGGACTTATAGCCGGGAGAAAACAAAAAAACTTATGCGGACGAAGTCGCGGGTAAAAGCTAGTATAACCTAAACATACACGGAAATATTGTTGGACTAACTTGCTGCGGGTATTTTAAAGTAATATCTAAATGTGTGGTAATACAAGGTCTGGGATGAGTTTCTTTTATATAATAAGTATATCAAACGAGCACACAGTCCACCTGATGAATAGAATAGAATAGAATAGAATAGAATAATTTTTTATTCAATATTGATTATTACATAATACTTATTGAACGTCATTTTTTTTTATTTACCACTGGTTCGGAAAATACCTCTGTCCTGGGAAGAACCAGCAAGAAACTCAGCGGGACTTTTTTTTTAACATATTTCACTTAACAATAATTTCGTTTATACAATTTTAAATGATTTTTCATAGAACCAGCATGGTGGCGATCACCTTATTCCCAGGGGTTATTTTCATTCATGTATTCCTTGATATTATAATAACCCTTTTTGTACAGTTTTTCTTTAATAAAACTTTTTAACTTGTTTATTGACAAACTTTGAATATGTTTTGTTTTTTAACAGTGGTAGAGCCACGCGGCAGCTTTTGCTGTCGCACGGACGGGCCGGCTCGAACCGGGGGTGGTACCACGACCTCACAGAATACCAGCGTGAAGTAGAGGTTTACCTCTGCGTTTCGCTTGGTGAGTGCAGGTGGCCGGAGGCCCTTTTTACTGGAAATGAGGCATTCCATCTTAGTCCCCACGGGTGACAACGCATCTGCCTTTTGATTCGCAAACGAGGATAGATGTAGATGCCTATGGGCCGCAGCAACCACTTACCATCAGGTTAACTGTGTGCTCGTTTGTCACCCTTATCCTGTATAAAAATTTCAGGAATTTTTCTTGTAAAAGCCTATACATTGCCCCATAAACGAATTACTGATTTTGTGGAGTCTAGTAACTGGCATTACAAGCTTATGTTTGTTCCTAGTGTTTAAAGTATGCACATCCTTATTCTTATTAAAGCTATTTATGTTTTTATGTACATACATTACATTTTCATAAATATACGCCAAACTTAATATGTTTATTTCTTTAAATTTTTCTCTGAGGGACTCTTTACAATTTAGGTTATAAATCACCCGAACGGCTCTCTTTTGCAAAACAAATATACGAGTAGCTTCAATATTAGTCGCATTACCCCATAACAATATTCCATAAGACATTACGCTATGAAATTAACTAAAATACACTAATCTAGCTGTCTCAACATCTGTGAGACTTCTAATCTTTCTTACAGCATCTGCTACAGAACTAAGTCTGTTTGCTAATTTAGATAAATGGAATTGAAGTGTCGCGTCAATAGTAATACCGAAAAAAACAGTGGTATCCACAAGACTCAACTTCTCCCCATTTAATAGCACATTGGTATTCGAATGTTTTACATTGATGGTAAGTGGATGCCGCCCATAAACATCTAAATCTATCATCGATTATGAATTAAAATGCAAATGCCTTGCAGGTCTTGGTCCTATCCTAACCTAACCTAAACCATTCGTGCTGCAACTATTTATATAGCTGCAGTGTGGCTCTACCATGTACGTTTAACGTAGCAATATAATATACAAACATCGAGATGTGACTTTCATTTCAATTCCAACACTTGATTCTTGCGAGTTTGAACCCACTGCCCCGTAGCGCCTAGCCAACTGCTTACCAACTGCGCTAATAAGACATTATTTAAGTAATCAATTTTTCTTTATCATCATATATATTCATATAATAAATTTAGAAGAAAGAAGAAATTATTTTGAGGTATATGTGAAGTCGGTTATCCCGCATTGCAGTCAACTCAATTAACTCTTTTTATCCTAAGTTTGTTATAGATTATTAGTCTATTTTGAAGTCTATTTGCAATAAACATGACGAATATGAAGAGATAAGGGTTTTCACAAACGCATCACAATGACATTGTAGTATTTTACAGTGATTGTAACGAGTATAGAAATAGGTTTTTATATAGGATAAGGGTGACAAGCGAGTACACAGTTAACCTGATGTTAAGTGGTTGTTGTGGCCGCTAGACATCTATATCTATCCTCGTTTGCGAATAAAATGCAGATGCGTTGTCAGCCGTAAGGACCAAAATAGATTGCCTCTTTTCCAGTAAAAAGAATCTCCGGTTCCCTACAGTCACCAAACGAAACACAGCAACATTAAGCTGCTATTTTACGCTGGTATTCTGTGAGAGCGTGGTCCTTCCTTGATCGAGTCAACCCATTCGTGCTACAACTATACTATTAATATAGCTGTACCTCTGCTCTACCACGTATAAAAAGTTTGATAGCAGAATAAAGAAACCTAACATAAGGAAATGGTATATCAAACCAGCAGAGCAGCATCTAAGTAGCGAGACGCCATGGGTAAATGGTGGTGGTTATTGCAAATATTTTCTTCTAAGAGATCTTAAAATTTAACTGACATCCAAATACTAAATAAAAAGGGAAATCGATTTATATAAAGCAAAAAAAAATAAAATAATTTACATGTAATTAAAAGCGTGAATAGCCTAATGGCAGGTTGCAAACTGTGAACTCGAAAGGTCATGGGTTCGAATCCGCCATTCGAGTAATCTCGTGACTTCTAACACAAGCATTTTAAGCTTACCACAAGTGATTAAAGGGAATACTAGTAATGTTTAATAGCACTACTTGTATTTTTGGTTAAAAAGAATATAAGAAAGAATATAATATCTTTCGTAGGCAGTGTAAAATGGAAGGCCGTAGTCTCTGTACAGCCTGTATAAACTTTGGATAATAAAATGCATATACGACAGAAAAGAAACTGGAGGTTCTGCTTTGTTATTATCGCGACGTCACCCTACAATTCAGCGCCAGCGACTGAACAAGTACTGACTTGGTCGTTTAGATAAGGTCAATACCGCTGGTTGTGGTGGCGGGGGGAGTGGACTGACTTCAAAATATTCAACCAGGAATATTGAAGTCAGCACTGGCGCGACAGCGAAGTACTGACTCCAAATCAATTTACACTATTTCAGTATCTTGTCAGCACTGAATTGCCTGGAATTTGGAGTTAGTTATTGAACCTGTGTAAGCCATAATATCCTTCGAATACAGTGCAAAATGGATGTCTGTAGTCTCTGTATGTATGTATATATGAATAGAATAAATAGAAAAATTTTGACTATGTAACAGGATATACCATGTTTTTTGATAGATAAGAAAGCAGACAACATCAGCAACAGAAGAACAATAATATTTTCAACAATAAAATATTCGAAAAAAATTAGTTGACAATTTCCTTTTTTTCTCCACAGAAAATGGTGTTCTGAGGTTTAAATAAAAATGTTCCTGTTTAACAAATTGTAACTTGTAACAAGTTTTAAGAAAAGACTTAACCCATTTTGGCATCCTAGTCATTTTAGATTTATTTTTGAGTTTTTGTGCTACTGTACAGTCGGGCGGCCCTGAAAATTTCGGGATTCAAGGAAGTGACACAACATTAAAAATGTATTTATTGCATTTCGAAGTATTCTCCGCGAAACTTGACACATTTTTCCATACGATGGAACCAATCATTGAAGCAACCATCCCATTCGGAAGTTGGTGTCTCCAAAGAACAATGGCAGACTTTAATACATAAAATTAATTGAGAAGGAATGGTAGCGTCTTGAAATGTTAAGTCAGTCCCTTAATAACTCTGTCAAAGAATTTTGTCCTGAGAAGGCGTCGAAAAGAGTTCGATCCCCGTTTGCACCAGTGAAATTGTTTATTGTAAATTTTAGCTCTGGTTACCACGTACTCAACGATGAAGGAAATGTTTGTGAGGAAATATTCATGTCTGAGAAGTGTATTAATATTTCGAAGACATGTTAAATTCGCACTAAGCGCGGCGGACTATTTGCTCCGTAACATGCTTAAATAAAATGACAGGAGACCTATGCTTAGCAGCAGGCTGTTATAGGCTAACTATAACATCCAACTGCTAGAGCTTGTTTTTCTCTTTATTTCATAAGTTACATACTTACTTACTTACCTTCGCGCACAATCCCTAACGGGGTAGCCAGAGAGAACAGATCGCAAGTGTCACGATCCTTACATACCTCTTTCGCTTCTTTCAGATTCATTATCTTCTTCATACATGCACGTCTGGGTAGCCGAGTACTCTTGATCCTCCCCTCTTTGAGCAATTTGCTCACATGGTCTTCGAAAGTTAGTCTCGGTCTACCTCAACACCTTTTAATATTAACTTTCGCGCTAAATATTTTCTCACCATTCGGTCTTCACTCATTCGCTCAACGTGCCCAAACCATCGAAGCACGCCCCTATCAATTTTTGTGATAAGTTCATCTTTCAAACCTGCCATATTGCGAATCTCTTCGTTTCGCTTTCGGTCAGCCATAGTAACGCCACACATTTTACGAAGAGATCGCATCTCCACTGCATTCATCTTGCTTTTATGCTTCTTCAGGTTTCGCTCCTATATAACAAAGTCGGTACCAACTTTGAGTTGTGTATTGCAAGGCGTGCACTCTTTACTACGCCTTGCCTTTTAACTAACGCAGTCAGGGCACCATTGACTTTGTTCCCGGCAGGGACACGCCTGTCCACATCTAAATCACATCTTCCATCCCCGCTAAAAGCACTCCCCAAGATACAATTTCATTAACCTGTTCTAGACATTTCTGATTTACCCATATTTCACACTTCGTTCTCTCTTCGTCCCTTTCAAATACCAAAACCTTAGTTTTATGAGCATTCAAACGGAGAACTTTAATTTCACATTCCTCTTTCATACACGTGACTAATGCCTGCAGTTCTGCCTCTGATGGTGCAATAAGCACTGAATCATCAGCATACAGCAGACAATTTACTTTAATGTCACCCAATTTCACTCAGAAATAGCTATCTTTCAGCTTCTGTAAACAGCTGTCGAGATACAGTATGAACAGCCAGGAAGACATGACACAACCCTGTTTTACGCCCGTTTGGACATGGGTGACAGGTTATGGCCTACCCGCACACAGACTTTACAGTCACAGTAAAGGGACTGCACAGCCTAAGCAATCGATCATCCACACAATACCCCGGCAACAGTTCCCACATTTTCTTCCTTACAACCTTATCAAATGCTTTCTCAAGATCCACAAAAGCACAGGAAATCCTCTGGTTAGCAGGCAGAAGCTTTTCCGTGATCATGCGTAGAGAAAACATTTGATCTGTGCATCCTCTTCCAGGTCTAAATCCGAATTGTGCCGCTCATAGAAATCTTTCCGATTTCTCTTGCATGCTAAGTGTCAAAACCTTCGAGTAAACTTAACTTGCTAAACTGGTCAAGCTGATCGCCCGATAGCACCCGCAGTCAAAATGTGAACCTTTACCTTTATATAAAGGCACAATGACTGCGGATCGCCAATCATCCGGGACATCCCCCGTCCGCCAGCAAAAATTGCACAGCAGATGAAAGCTATCCCAGACGCGAGGCCCACCATACTTGACCATTTCAGCAGTAACTCTGTCTAGTCCCGCAGCCTTACCACATTTCAAACTTCGAATCGCACGTTCAATCTCTTTCATACTGATGAACTCAGTGTCATCGAGGTCCGGGTCTGGCGTACCAGTCACGGCGTGACCCCCGGATCCCTCACTAAGATCATCACACGCATACATTTCTCTATAAAATTCGTTCCATCGCTGCATGACGTCCGATTTTTCTGAGAGGACGTCATTGGTTCTCGAAAGCACTTTGTTCATTCTTAAGGCCGTTGCACCACTTCGGGTCCTTCCAACCTCTTTCCAGAAGAGTTTGGAGTTCTCCATAAAGTTGTGCGACAACCTTTCGTCCGCTTCCATTCTAAACCTTTCACGCACTTCCTGAATCAGTGCTGTCGTGTGAACTTTCTGCAGCTTATATTTTCCTTTCATCTTCTCTCTTATATCCTTATCATTACTAGAGGCCAAGTAGTCTACTCATGCTTTTTTCTTCTTCTTTACAGCTTCTTTCACTGCATCATTCCACCATACATCTCTTCTTTTACTACTACCTCTTTTTATCGTTCCACACACTTCTTCCGCTGCACTTACCATTCCATCCCTAAGATTCTGCTACGTTCTTTCCACATATTCTTTTCTGCCATCGATGGTATCAAGCTTTTCGGGGTAGCCGAAAAGCTAGCTATATACGATACTTCAAATCGCATGATATTTGTCCCTAGTATCCGCTTCCTGAAGCTTCCAGCTTCGGATGCGACAGACCGACTGTGGTTCTGTTACTGCTGTCCAGTAGCGTCAACTCGCGAACAGATCCCTAAATCTAGTAATCACTAGATAGTGATCCGTTCCCAGGTCAGCACCCCTGAACACTCGCATAGCCATCACCTGTTTTCGCAGTCGATAATCCACCAGGAACAAATCGATCATACTTCTCTCATTCTTTCTTTCTCTAGTATACATATGGATCTTCTTGTGATTAAACATAGTGTTTGTCACAAGAAGACCCTTTTCCTTGCATACAGTCAGTATAAGCTTGCCAGCATCATTAACCCTTTTATCGCTAAACTTTCCAAGCACCGATTCGTACCCTGGTCGAGCGGTACCAACCCATCCATTTAAATCACCACATACAACAATTCTTTCGTTTCTCCTAACCAAAACTAGAACTTCTCTTACATTCTCCCAAAACTCCTCCAGCTCAGCCCTGGACGACGAAGCTACCGGCGCATAAACAGCCAAAAGGAATAACTTCGTCAGTCCCAATTTAAAGCGAACCCAGAGAAGTCTTGAGTTCACAACCTTATATTCAGTCATAACATCGACCAACCGAGATGATAGCAGCACCCAGTTTTATATATATATATATATAACATTTTAATTGTTAATAAATAAAGAATAAGATATCTATGGGCCATAGCATCCATTTTCCCGCCAGTTTTTGATGGAAAGCACCTATTAAATTCTTTGTTTGGTTTCCGTTAAGTTATAATAGTAAACTCCATCAGTTTAACTGCGAACTCTTTTGGGACTCTAACTTAATATTAAATTATCGTTCATATGTATATTTACAGAACTTCGTGCATGTGAGTTATTTATTATTTTTACTTGATGTTAGGACTCCTTTTCTGGGCATGAGTCGATCTTGGTAGGAACCACCCTCTTACTCGTATCTTCCACCAAATAACAGTGCTTCCACTGATGTGTTGTGGGTATAGAGAGCCTATGAACACAGACGGATTATGAAGCATTTCATCTTTCTCCTCAGAGAGGACAAAAAGGAGGCTACAATGCATCATGCATTGTAGCCTCCTTTGTTTGAAGTTACGTAAGTACCATCAAATCTACCTGACGATACATACCATACAGTCCACTGTAAGGTCTTGTTAAGGTTAGGTAAGGTTAAGTTTTGTCACTTTAGTTTTACAAAAAATATTATGAGTACATTTTTCTACTTCAATGTTATAAAAACCAGCAGTTTTAATAAAATAATAAGGTAAGATACCAAAAGAGAATAAGTGTTTCTGCCTTCTAAATTATGCACGCTTATGTTTGTTTGTCATACAAAGTTGCTATGATAGAACTTACGACGTACTTTGCTGCTTTAAAGCTATAAGCGCATTTAATATAGTGCTAGAAACTAAATTTATGTTATCTTGAAATTTGGAACTTATTTGCTACATTGCAAATTTCGTTCGTTAGAATTAACGCTGGTGCCACTGAATATCGTGCAAACTCATCTGAACTATCCAACTCTTACGAATGACCCCTCTATATATGAGTCACACAGTTCATTACAGATAGGACGATCGTTTAAAAACTAGTATTAACTATAAGCGACAGTAGCTTAATAGTTAAGAGTGCATCCTATAAACTCTGCAAGTCATCGGTTCAAATCTGCTGTTCGTCTACTGTGATAAATTGCTCTTAACATAAGCATTCTAAGCTTACTTGGGTGGTTAACGGAATTATTAATAATGTAGTTTTTTTACGTGGTAGAGCCATGCTGCAGCTATATTACTGGTATAGTTGTAGCACAAATGGGTCTGCTCGACCAGGGAAGGACCACGCTCTCACAGAATACCAGCGTCAAATAGCAGCATAACTCTGCTGTGTATCGTATGGTGAGTGTAGAGAACCGGAGATCCTTTTTTACTGGAAACGAGGCATTCCATCTTAGTTTTCACGGGTGACAACGCATCTGCATTTTGATTCGTAATCGAGGGTAGATGTCTATGGGCCACAGCAACCACTTACCATCAGGTAGGCTGTGTGTTCGTTTGTCACCCTAATTCTTAAAAAAAAAGTTGCTAGTATTCTTTAATAACAAATATAAACAGCCAAATTTTAATCGTAAATTCTTTACTTTAATTACAAAT
The DNA here is from genome assembly GCA_033319125.1 of Parnassius glacialis. Taxonomy (NCBI): domain Eukaryota; kingdom Metazoa; phylum Arthropoda; class Insecta; order Lepidoptera; family Papilionidae; genus Parnassius; species Parnassius glacialis. The sequence continues at coordinate 23,159,863 of JAVANC010000008.1, forward strand.
TTTAACCATCCGATTTTTCCGACGACACGGTGAGGAATTATTAGCACTTGGAAACTAAAGCAACTATAAAAATATGAAGTCCCTTTTTCTGATTTAACGTAAGACATTCGTTTTTAATATTCTACAGCTCATTCAAGTTCTGTCATCGGAAAGGAAATGGTGAAGCAAGCTAAAACGTCAGTCATGTTTCAGTACAGACGGCTTCGTTGATTCGAAATGAGATTTTAATTTATCAGTGGAGACAGGGTATTGAACTAGCTCAGATAATAGTACCAATGGACCGGTACTCTGTATGGACAAATGGATCTACAAAAACATGGTTCAGTTACATCTCTACAATCAATAGGCTCACATGGTTATTATTTTGAATTATTTGAATTAATAGACGAAAAAGGCTAATGGCGGAAAACTCTATGACATTTAAAACAGTAAAAACCTTACTTACCTTATATAAACAACGTAGCTAACGTTTCGCTTGGCGGTAAGTGCCGCCTGTACTTGTAACTAAGTCCACATAAGCGTTTTCACTCTTGATGACATGCCGGCTCATAGTTGGTACTTTTTTGTTTTTTGTTTTTTTTTAATACTGGTTATGCTATTAAACATATAACTGTATTTCCCGTCAAACCGAAGCAAATTTTACATAATATGTTAATGTGATATCTCACCTACATAGATGATTGATGGTGCCATGTAATGGACGCACAGAGTACCTTAAGTGTTGCAAAGACGGAATAGACAAAATGGCGGAATAACATTCTGCATTTAGCACAGGTAAACACTGACTCGTTTTCTTTTTAATGTTAAGATAACAAACAGGCTACTATAAACTCTATAAGTTCATGCTATAAGATATTCTAAGTTCAAACTACGTAGACCGGACCAAAAATTAATAATTTTAATCTGAATGTAGCCGTGTGTCTACGACATTGGGACATCGAACACCTCAGTCCCCCGTGACCATGGGTGCTGTAAAAAGTTCGATACGTTGTTGTTTTTAACAGTGATAGAACCACGCGGCAGCTTTTGCTGTCACACGGATGGACCGGCTCGAACCGGGTGGTACCACGACCTCACAGAAAACCAGCGTGAAGTAGAGAGTTACCTCTGCGTTTCGCTTGGTGAGTGCAGGTGGCCGGAGGCCCTTTTTTCTGGAAATGAGGCATTCCATCTTAGTCCTCACGGGTGACAACGCATCTACATTTTGATTTGTAATAGAGAATAGATGTAGATGTCTATGGGCCGCAGCAGCCACTTGCCATCGGGTGGACTGTGTGCTCGTTTGTCACCCTTTTCCTATAAAAAAAAAGTTCGATACGTCTGGAATATAAAATAAATAAGCGATAAAATCAGTAAAAACTAGTTTTATTTAAATACATATTTCTTACTTGCTTCAAATTTCATTATAACGTAATGTAAGTCTACTGTAAGAAGTTGTTCACTATTGTCATTTATCCATTTATCACCAAACATTCCGAGTAGCCTTCTATAACAAGGCCTCTTCACTCCAAACTTCTCGATAAAAACTCCTAGCTTAATAAAATTTAATTTTGCTTATATTTCATTAATATCATCTTTACCACTTCCCAAAACTCCTTTCGGATGTAAGTAGGATTCAACATGTTTGCGATGTAAATCCCCTGGACAAACAAATTATTGTATTCTGCATTTATATGAATACCTATTATATATTGCCTATTATGTATTATAGCTTATCATATAACTTGAAGGTTGGAAAAAAATCATAACTCTTATTCGAAGCAGGTAAACTTTCTAAACTCAATTTCTTGCGGTTTTTTAGTTCTGAGAACCTATTGTTCGAGAAGAAAACAGTTTCCTTTCTAATTCAAACTTATTTTGTAGGAATAAAAGACTTTGAACATTGTTACAATTTGCAAAGTTTAGAAGCTATTATCTGTATATGTGGGTTGCTGACAATAATTGTTTTTATTAAAGTGAAGTGACAAAGGAACTCGTAGTCCACCTTATGGTAAGTGGTTATTGCAGCATGTGGACGTCAGCAACCAATAACAAACAAAGCACACTTTTAATTCGTTGTCACCTCTGAAGACTAAGATGGAATACCTCACTACCTGTAATTGTACATACAAATATATATATATATATATATATATATATATATATAAACAGTCACGCCGTTCACCCAGAGGGGTAGGCAGAAACTTTGGACTTCCATTTGGCACGATCCTGACACTTCTCTCTTGTCTCGTTGAGGTCCTATGCATGTACTCCTAATTTTGCCCATTTTAATATATCACCATTTTAATTCTTCCATCTCCATTTCATCATCGGATCATATCCCACCAGACGCTCGGTTGGTCTCCACTCCTTTGATGTCGACATACCATGCATTCGAACCACGTGGTTTCCTTCGTCATTCCTAATTCTATATAGCAAAGGAGTAGAAATAATCTGCCAGGAATAATCTGTTTTTCCATCTGATTATTATGTAGGTATCTTCAAGGCCAGAATGAGTAGGCTTTTGTTATTGCGTTTTACTATCTTCAGCTCCATCACCACTTACTATATAGAAGTTAAGTACAGGCTTATAATAATAAAATATAATTTGGTCGATACACTTCCGTCTAGGGCGTCCCTTGCGGACTCTGCCAATAATATTGTTTTGTTTTGTTCATGTGTTGCACCCTTAACAAGGTAAAGCACAATCCAGCTATATTACGGCTGCACAAATGGGTCAACTCGACCTGGGTAGGACCACTCTCTCGCACAGAATACTAGCGTAAAATAGCAGCATAATGCTAATTCGCTTCGTTTGGTAACTGTCAAAAACCGGACAACCTTTTTACTAGTAAAGTGAATTTCCATCTCAGTCCTCTAGGCTGACGACACATCTGAATTTTGATTTTATTAGATGATTGGTTAACTGTGCGTTAATTTAATTCTATAAAAAAATTCAATAGATGGTTAGGCGCTAAAATTAAATAACATTGGAAAGTCGGTATAGCGTAGTTGAGATTAGCTTGTCAGTTCACTAATGTTTGTTTATTATCCAGCAACAACTTTAAATTAATGTTATCCACTCTAGTAAACACGAATTGTTCTTAGCCTTTCTAACCCAAAATTATCTAATACAAGACCTAGTCAACTAGGGTATTTTATTTTGCTGAATAAACTAGACACTTTTAATTAACTAAGAAAGTATTATTTACCCGACTTATAAAAAGTAAGACGTTCTTAATTCGTTTGTATTTTCTTTTATTTATAATATATATATTATAATTATAAATAAAAGAAAAATTATAATAACTTTAATGGGTTTTTTTTATATAGGAGAGGGGGCAAACTAGCATGCGGCTCACCTGATGGTAAGTGACTACCGCCGCCCATGAACAACTGCAACACCAGGGAGGGAATTGCAGATGCGTTGCCGGCCTTTTAAAAAGGAGTACGCTCTTTTCTTGAAGGTCCGTAAGTCGTATCGGTCCGAAAAAATCGCTGATGGTAATCGATTCCACAAGGAAGTCGTGTGAAGAAGAAAACATCTTCTAAATCGCACAGTGGTGGACCGCCAATCATCCATATGGTGTGGATGGTATCGGGAGTTCTGTCGCGACGTGCGTTCGTGAAATTTGGCGGCTGGGATTAATCCGAACAATTCCTCAGAGCACTCCCCATGGTAGATGCGAAAGAAAATGCAAAGGGATGCAACATCTCTTCGCAGTTCCAATGAATCGAGCCGATCGGAAAGGACTCGGTCGTCGACGATTCGAGCCGCTCTGCGCTGGATGCGGTCAAGTGGAAGGAGCTGGCACTGGGGAGCCCCTGCCCAGAGATGGGAACAGTATTCCATGTGAGGCCGAATCTGCGCCTTGTAAAGTTGCAGGCAGTGTGCCCGCATGAAATATTGTCCCGCTCTGCTGAGCACGCCAAGCTTTTTAGAGGCCAATTTGGCCTTCTCTTCCAAGTGACCACGAAACTGCACGTCACTCGATATGTCGACTCCGAGGATACCGATACTGGCTGAGGCAAGAAGGGGAGTGCCTTAAAACTGATGAGATACGACAAAGGGGTTCTTTTAAGCGGTAAACGCGCAAATTTGTGTCTTCTGAGGATTAAACCAGACTAGAATTAGTTGCCCCCAATCCGAGATTTTGTCTAGCAAAGACTCGACTTCAGACACAAGTTTGTTCCGGTACTCGGCGACGTTTTCCCGAGAAATATTGGCACGGCCGGTGTATAGAGCATCACCATTGCTGTCATCCGCATAGCAATGAATGTTACCAGTTAGCAACATATCATTGATATGCAGAAGAAACAGTGTTGGTGATAGCACACAGCCTTGTGGAACACCAGCGTTAATAGGCTTGTAGTCAGAACATGCACCGTCTACAACGACCTTGATGCTCCGATCTGCAAGAAAGCTGGTGATCCAATTGCACAATTTCTCGGGAAGCCCATAGGAAGGGAGCTTCGAAAGAAGCGCTTTGTGCCAAACCCGATCGAAAGCCTTCGCAATGTCCAGACTAACGGCCAAGGCCTCCCCCTTGGACTCTACTGCCTCCGCCCATCTATGGGTCAGGTAGACCAGAAGATCACCAGCTGATCGAGCCCGACGAAACCCGTATTGGCGGTCACTAAACAGCTGGTGATCCTCAAGGTACCGGATGAGTTGACAGTTAATAATGGATTCCATAATTTTGGAGAACAAGGAGGTGATCGCGATAGGCCTATAGTTGGACGGGTCTGAGCGGTCGCCTTTTTTAGGGATCGGGTGGACAAAAGCTATCTTCCATGAATTCGGGACTACGCCTAGGGAGTAGGAGTACCGGAAAAGATGCGTGAGGACCGGTGCCAACTCCGGAGCACACGTCCTCAGCACAAATGGGGGGATTCCGTCAGGCCCACTCGACTTCTGGATGTCCAGGCAGAGAAGTGCCTTGCGAACCGAGCGCTGTGAGAACAGCACATCCGGCATGGAACACTCACACCGCGGGATGGTCGGCGGTGTTTTCCCCCCGTCATCAAGAGTCGAGTTGGACGCAAAAAGGAAAGGAAATGGTGGACTCATACAAATATAAAGGAAAATTTAAAAATAATTCAGTTCAAACTCAGAGGTGGAAAAATAGGGGATGAAGTTTTTAATCCATTTACATGACATTCAATCTTGTAATTTCTTAGTTCACACTATAGAGTATAAGTTTTTATTGCAGTTTAATGTGCTGATTTAGTCAGTGTTCGACGATTAAGGAAAATATTGTGAGGAAACCTGCATATCTAGTGAATAAAATATTTTGTAGACCTTTAAAAAATTATCCTATAAAAAAATCAACTCTTTTTGGACGCGCTAAGCCTGGGTTTAATGTCTTCAATTTATATTATAGTAATTTATGATACAATGTGTGAATACTTCAAGGTATTTAACAATATTGTTTATATACGTGGTAGAGCCACCCTGCAGCTATATCATATATAGTATGAATGGGCTGGCTCGACCGAAAAAAGAACATGCTCTTACAGAATACCAGTATAAAATAGCAGCTCAATGCTGATGTGCATCATATGGTGAGTATAGAGAATATATATAAATAATACGCGTCACCCGTGAGTACTAAGATGGAATGCCTTGTTTCCACTAAGAAGGGTCTCCGGTTCTCTGCACTCATCATACGAAATACAGAAGCGTCAAACTGCTATTTTACGATGATGTTCTGTGAGAGCGTGGTCCTTCCCCGGTCGAGCTGAGCCATTCTTGCTTCAACTATAACTGTAATATAGCTGCAGCATGGCTGTACTACGTAAAAAACTGTTTATGAAATAAATAATTTCTTAATTATTTTTTTCTCTCTCTTCTCTGATATGACTAAAATTGTTTTATCTTAAGACCGAATTAAATCATTCGGATCAATAATGTTATTTTAAAGTGTCATGTATTGTAACCGTAAAGCCGCGTATTGATTACACGGACCAGTGCGTTCCAAGGAACTCGTTGCAAATGTTCGAAGTATACTCCAAGTATTGCCCTGTAGTGGCGGTTAAGAATATCCACTACTCCATATCTTCCCGTGGGTGTCGTAAAAGGCGAAAAAGGGAAACAGGCAGGACATGAGCAGTAGCATCTTCCTGCTAACAGAAAATTATAATAAAAACAAACTGCGGTTGCCAACCCGCTCGCTAAGCGTGGCAACTATGGCAATTACCCCCTAAGACAAAAGTTACGAAAGAAGGCCTCCAGTCCCCGGCGGCCCCGCTATTCCTGGCTACGGTGGCGACCATGGTAACGGCGGGGCAGGGGGTGCTAAGAATCTCCGGTGGAGGTTCGGTTGCCACCTTGTCACGAGTTGGCTTAGGTGGCAATGGCAATGTGTTTTACAACACACGCACCCTGAGGACTGAAAAGAAGATCGTGGAGCTGGAAAAAGAGATAGACAAGTTACGCTGGCATATTACAGGATAATCTGAGGTCCGAAAAGAGGGGAGGACACGGTTATCTTCGAATCCGGCAACTTGCTCTATCACCGGGAGGGCGAACATCTGTCCCAAGGAGGTGTTGGATTTATCGTCCACAAGTCTCTCGTTAACAACGTTGTAAAGATTGGGAGTATGTCCACGAGGGTTGCGTACCTTATACTCAGAATCAACAAACGGTATTCGCTAAAGGTCATACAGATTTATGCACCAAACTCGGCACATCCCGATGAGGAGGTGGAGAAAATGTATGAGGAAATCTCTAGTGCCATGCATTCCTCCATAACCCACTATACAGTGTTAATGGGAGACTTCAATGCAAAAATAGGCACAAGAGAGAACGGTGAGCTGAAAGTAGGGAAATTTCGAATAGGGCATCGGAACCCAAGAGGCCCACAGCTGGCCGAATTCATGGAGAAAGAGTGACTCTTTATGATGAATTCTTTCTTCCAGAAGCGGCCCCACATGAAGTAGACCTGGTCGAGCCCTGACTGTTCAACAAAAAATGAGATTGACTTCATTATGACGACCAGACGACAACTGTTCAGTGATGTCTCCGTGATCGCGAGGGTAAAACTGGTAGCGATCACCGAATGGTTAGAGGCACACTGAACCTAAAAGTTAAGTTGGAGAGGTCTCGTCTAATGAAGTCAACGCTCCGTCCCCCTCGTGCTCTGTGCCAGAGTCCCGAAACCTTTCCGCTCGAGCTACGAAACCGTTTTCAGTGCCTTGAAGACTGCAATGAAGTGGACGATATGAACGACAAGCTCGTGGAAACTGTACATGCGTTCGGAGCTAAGTTTTGCAAGACCCGCCGCAGAAGAACACAAAAACTCTCCGACCACACTGTTAATCCCATGGCTGTTAGACGGGAGATGAAGCTACATTCCTCAACAGATTCGACAGCATGCCTGTGCAACTGAACAGACAGATGCCAAAATGCATGCGGCGGGACTTACGCAACTTCAATACAGCTTGTATTGAAGAAGCGATCGAGCGGAACCAAGGCTCCAAAGTCTTCAATCCAAGAGCGAGTTTTATCCGACACTATTCCGAAGATATCACGGACGTCAGTCTGAGCGAGATTATAATGTCTCTCCAGCACCTTAAAAACGGAGATTCCCCGGGTGAGGATGGAATTACAGCGGAGCTTCTGGAAGCGGGTGGAAAACCGGTACTTGAAGTCCTCCAGAAGCTCTTTAATTCCGTCCTCCATGGTGGCACTACTCCAGAGGCTTGGAGCAGAAGTGCAGTTATCTTGTTCTTCAAGAAAGGCGACAACGCTCTCTTGAAGAACTACAGACCGATTTCCCTTCTGAGACGCGTCTACGTGCTGTTTTCGAGAGTCATTACGAATCGTCTCGCACGCAGACTTGACGACTTACAGCCTCCCGAAAAAGCTGGTTTCCGAAAAGGCTTTTGTACCATGGACCACATACACACCCTTCAGCAAATTGTACAGAAGTCCGAGGAGTACAATTTGCCGATATACCTGGCGTATGTGGACTATGAGAAAGCCCTTTCTTTTCGTCGAAATTTGTGCGTTGCTGCAGTCCCTTCAGCGGTGCCAAGTTGACCGTCGGTGTGTCGAAGTGCTGAAGTGTTTGTACAGTAGAGCTACGATGGCTATCCGAGTACAGAATTAGAGTACGAAACCTATCCATTTGCAGAGAGGTGTAAGACAGGGTGATATTATATCCCCGAAACTCTTCACCGCTGCATTGGAAGACGTTTTCAAGCTACTGGGCTGGAAGAGATGCGGTATTAACATCAATGGCAAGTACATCACTCACCTTTGATTTTCCGACGATATAGTCATTATGGCACAATCGCTGGAGGGCCTAAGCACTATGCTCAATGACCTCAATAGTGTCTCCCAACGGATAGGTCTTAAGATGAACATGGGCAAAACAAAAATCATGTTTAACGACCATGTCACACCTATGCCGGTAGTTGTTGGGAACACTAAGCTCGCAGTTGTGAACGATTATGTTTATCTGGGACAAATATTCTGATTAGGTAAGTGCAACTTCGACTGGGAGGTCAATCGACGGATTCAACTCAGCTGGGCAGCGTTCGGGAAACTACAACACATCTTCTCGTTAGACATACCTCAAAACCTGAAAACGAAACTGTACAACCAGTGCGTGTTTCCAATGATGATTTACGGATCTGAAACGTGGTCCTTCACTGCTGGCCGTATGAGGAAGCTCAAGGTCGCTGATTGAGCTATGGAGAGGGCTATGATCGGGGTTTCTCTACGTGATAAACTTAGAAATGAGGATATCCGCAGTAGAACCAGAGTAACCGACATAGCCCAACGGATTAGTAAGCTGAAGTGGCAGTGGGCCGGCCATATAGCTCGAAGAACCGACAACCGATGGGAAAGAAAGGTTCCCGAGTAGCAGCCTCGTACCGGTAAGCGAAGTGTAGGGTGACCCCCCACTGGATGGAGTGACGACCTGGTAAGACATGCAGGAAGTTGATGGATGCTGGTGGCTCAGGACCGTGCTTTGTGGCATTCCTTGGGAATTTTGGAGGCCTTTGTTCAGCAGTGGCCTTATGAAAGGCTGTAATGATGATACTCCAAGTATAATCTAAAAGTTCAACTAAGAGTTCCTGGCGCACGCGGCAGCTGTTCCAATGATTGACCGTTCAACATGGATGTCGGCACCCATGTTGAAGTGGCGTTGAAGAGTTTTGGGGATATTACGTCACCCTGTCTTACACCTCTCTGCAGTTGGATAGATATTACGTACTCTGGTTCTGTACTCGGATAGCCACCGTAGCGCTACTGTATAAACACTTCAACACTTCGATATACCGATAGTCCACTTGGCACCGCTGAAGAGACAGAAGCACCGCCCAAACTTCAACAGAATGAAAGAATTTCTCAGTATCCACATATGCAAGACAAAGTGGCAGATTGTGCTCTTCGGTCTTCTGTACAATTTGCCGACGGGTATGTATGTAGTCTATGGTGCTAAAGCCTTTTCAGAAACCGCCTTATTAGGGAGGCTGGATGTCGTCATGTCTGCGTGCGAGACTATGCGTTATGACTCTCGAAAACCTCTCGTAGACGCGGCTCAGACGGGAAATCGGTCTGAATTTCTTCAAGATGGCGTTGTCACCTTACTTGAACAACGAGACCCACCGCACTTCTGCTCCACACCTACGGATTAGTGCCATCATGGAGGACAGAATTAAAGATCTTCAGAAGGACTTTAAGTACCCGGTTTTCCACCCGCTTTCTGAAGCTCCGCTGTAATTCCATCCTCACCCGGGGACTTGCCATTTTAAGGTGCTGGAGAGCCATTCTAATCTCGCTCAGACGACTTCCGGGATATCATCGTAATAGTTTTGGATAAGACTTGCTCTTGGATCGTTACATACATTTGGGTGTGGCTCCAACGATGATGTGTACAGCTGCCCATAGAATCTCTCAATCTCACTCAAAAACTCAGGTGTCTCGGAAACGATGCTGCCACCCAAAAAAGCAAAATATAAAATATGCTGCTAATTTCCGAAGTTAATTGGCATCAAATATCAAAAGTAGTTAATAAGGGCCAATTAGGCAACTTCTAACATTCAATTTTCCTAAAAGAAATATGTTTTTTTTTTGTAAAACTAGAAGGATCCCGCCTGTTCAACGAAAGTAAACAAACTTGATATGTTTTAGTAATTGCGCTGTGTGTAATTGAATGTGAACGGAAGGAAACCTATAAAAAACACATACGTTTTGTTAAATATAGTATTAGATTTTTTTTTCTTAGCATTCCCATATAAGCATAAGGCTAGAAAACTTTATTCATCAGTATTGTTAATATTGAGATAACTTTTTATTATTGTTTATGTGAGTTTATCATTGTGTGATATGTTTATTTGATTTGATTGGTACTTATGAGAATAACATAATCTTGTACATCTAGTACATCAATACGATCAAATATTATATAAGCATACCCTACCAATTCATACCAAAACCCTCTGTAATTAATTAAGATTATAAAAATATATTACGGCGACGCGTGATATAACGATGCAATATGCAGGTTTGTTTTCAATCATAAAATATTCTTGCAGAAACCTTACATAGCATTAATAGGTCTGCTCGACCGGGGAAGAACCATGCTCTCACAGAGACAGACACTGAATGCAGAGAAACTTTTTTACTTGAAACAAGGCATTCCATCTTATTCCTCAGGGGTTGCAATATATCTCTGCATTTTGGTTTTTAATCTAGACTGTATGCTCGCTTGTCCCCTTATTAAATAAACAATGACTTCAAATATGTCACTCTTGATGATGAGTGTGTTACCCTATAAATCTGCGATACAACAATATTATTCTATTATCTCACAAGTTCACAAGGCACACACTGCTCATGAGTAAATAAAGGGAACAGAAATAAAGCTTCATATAACGGCGCGAATCAGTTGCACTACTACAAGCACGCGGGGCATATTTGCGTGACCACTGGCCGCTTGTCGCGTTAGTGTCGAGACTAGAAAAATCCGGTTACGTTGGCACAGCCAGTGCACAACAATCTCAGGGTCAGTGCGACGCACGTTGTTTGTTTTGTTAGTTGCAAGTTTGAATATTTTAATGTTAAAACGTGGTATTATTAATAATGGTTGTTTATTGTACTGTGTTTATGAATAATACGAGAAAAAATATATATACTTTAACTATCCCAAAGAGTACAATATGTAAGTAAATATTATTTGATTATTACTTTTTCAAGTAAGTACCTCTATTTTATTGTATGATCCTATTTTTAATAAGAAGAGGGTACTACACTGTGTGTTTTTACCTTTATATTATTATAGCAAGCCTTTACTAAACATGTGTAGGTATGTGAGTGGGTTGGTATGTAGTAGGTAGGTGTGTTAAGGTCACATATTGCAAGATTTGGAAGTAAGATTTGAACCACTTTCCGATGTCTGGTTGAGTTGAAATTTTGTATACCGCAAGTTCAGCGACAAGGCAATAATATGATGAATATAATCTGTTGCTGCAGCCAGGATAGTCTCCTCACGAGGGAACTCCACAACAGCTGTAGTAGCATGATCATGAAAGCTTGAATACGCGTTTTTAATGAAAACTTATCATTAATACCCAAATCGCTCTTTTTTCTTGCTAGTCGGTCGGTCTTTAAATTAAATAAAAATTTCAAAAATAGATATCATTTATCACACCATTAAAAGAAACAATAAATTATCAAAATACAAAAATTATAAAAAGAAAATTATTAGAGTAAGTAATTTGTAAAGTATCCTATCATACTGAATAATAAAACTATTTAACAAATGTTTTGGTTGATTTTTTTCTATTGTGACAACCTTACCAAAATAGGTAACAATTTTGCACGTTCATATGAAGCTATGTCTCTGTGCCGTTTATCTACTCATGTGTACGCTGTGTGACATTACGACATATCATTATTCTATGTGTGAAATAACCGTCAACGTTTTGTCTACGTCTGACGTATCTGGAGGCCTTATTCGAAAATCGAAATATGAAGTTTCAAATGACTGATCGTATGATTTCTTACTGACATTTTTTTCATTTGTTGACGCTATCCTGAAATGCTATTTGACATTTCTTTCATCGAGGAGATCTAAAAAATACGTTCTCAAAGTCACGATATCTCTATCTATATATCCATATAATATAATTCTTCTCTACGTGTGTTCACCACAGAACTCCTCCTAAACGGCTGGAACGATTGTGATGACATTTTCTGTGTGTGTTTCATTTCTGGGCCCCTTGATAGCTTAGATTTACAATAAGACCTGGTATCTATATATAATGTACTCTGTGCCTGGTATGTAGTAATGTTATCGAAATCCAGAAATCACCCGTGCGTAGTCGTTGTAATATTTGTGGTTTGGGGACATGAATTGAAACAATACAATAGTATGCATTCAATCGTCTATTTTCACCTACCTCCGTTACACTTACAACTAAACATTATCTGATATACATTTACCCACAACGCCTTCCTTAAATAAATCAGTAAGCAAATGAATACAATACATAGTACATCAATCTATACAAATAAATAAAATTAAAGAGTCTGTTTGTAATGTCAAAATAACAGCTTTTTACTAAATGCATATGAAAGTATATACGATAACTATTTATAACAAAAATACAATTTTTAAAATGTTTGTCTGTCTGTCTGTCTGATCGTTCCGGGTAATCTCCGAAACTGCTGGACCGATTTGGATGAGACTTTCACTGGCAGATAGCTGATATTATAAGGAGTAACTTTAGCCTTTAGTATTTTTACTTTAGTATTACGCGCACTTGTTTTGTGTTAAATAATTTCGATGGGAACATTTCCGGAGGACAAGGAACTTCGAAGTTTTTTGTTATTTAAAAGCTCAGCCGGGGAAGGCAAACTTTCATTTTTAAGAATTCTCGCAACGCGAGCCTAAAGACAGATTTATCATAACGCGTTTTCTTGAGCATTTGTTTTACGGTTTGTATTACTCGTTCCCCTTGTCATTTGATTGTGGATACCGCAGGGATGACGTTTTATGTTCAAACCTCCAATTGATACAAAACTCTTTAAATATTTTGCTGGTAAATTCAGGGCCATTATCTATACCATTATCAACAACTAACAAATGTAACCTATTATTGAAATAAAATATGTCAGTTCCGACTTTAGATACCTGTGAGGTACTTCATGTGGAATCAGTGGTTGTTTACTATTTACGTTACGTTGGGTGAGGCATGCTTGACAATGCGATATCATATCCTCAACTTCTGAATTTAAATTCGGCCTACACATTTTCTCTAGCTCTCAATTTCATATTCGCCGCACCCAAATGTCTTACACGTATAATTTTTTAATTTCATGCCTCATACATTTAGATATCATTATTTTATGTCCTTTCAACACTAATTTATATGCAACCGTCAGCTCTTCTCTGCTATCCCATCATCATCATCATTATAGCCTTTCATAAGTCCACTGCTGAACATAGGCCTCCCCCAAGTAATGCCCCAAAGCACGGTCCTGAGCCACTTGCATCCATTGACTTCCTGCATGTCTTACTAGGTCGTCACTCCATCTCGTGGGGGGTCGCCCTACACTTCGCCTACCGATTACGAGGCTGCCACTCGAGAACCTTTCTTCCCCATCGGTTGTCGGTTCTTCGAGCTATATGGCCGGCCCACTGCCACTTCAGCTTACTAATCCGTTGGGCTATGTCGGTTACTCTGGTTCTACTGCGGATAACCTCATTTCTAAGTTTATCACACAGAGAAACCCCAAGCATAGCCCTCTCTATAGCTCGCTGAGTGACCTTCAGCTTCCTCATACGGCCAGCAGTGAAGGACCACGTCTCAGATCCGTATGTCATCACTGGCAACACGCACTGGTTGTACAGTCTCATTTTCAAGTTTTGAGGTATACCTGACGAGAAGATGTGCCGTAATTTCCCGAACTTAAAATTTTTTAATTTAATTTAACTTTAATTTGTTTCCATTCTTGACGTAGACGAAAGTCATGTTGAGATTTTAATTTCCGTGTAAGTATTAATAGACTAATGGCCTACAAATAACTCTACCTCTTCTATATCATCAAAATTATATTCTTTTACGAAAAACTTCCGAGGCCGAGGATATGCCAAAGGGTGTACACAAAAATGTGTACCTCCTAAAAACAGTATTAAACGTACACAGATCCGTAGATTCACTTTGTAAATTCATTTGCCAAAAGGAATGTTTACAGACTTATTGTCGTAAAATATTTGGAACTGGCTAACTTATAGGTTATCTCGTCCAAGGTAGGCAATTTAAAACGTTCCCGTTTGATCTATTTGTTTAAATCTTGTGGGTCTAAGTAAATACGGATGTCGCATTTTTTTATTACCGTTAAACTATTAATCCAGTCCGTGGGTCCTTCCACCTTGGCGATTACATATTCCTCGGTTATCTTATCTAATTTCCGTTTAACGTCTTCCCTTAGCGTAACAAGTAGTTTGTGCGGCGTGTGCACAACTGGTATTCGTCAGCCAGCCTAATCCTGTACTCGCCAGGCAGGTATCACATACCCTCAAACACTTGTGGGTATTCATTTAAAATTTTGCTTGATTTGTTATTTTTAGAGGTCACGTTAATACTAAATTAGGCTAGATTTTCTATTCATTGCTATATTACATTCATGCTAGAGATTCATTTTTCACATCAAATAAATACATAATGTAATTATACATTTTCGATGATTTTTATCAGGATTTAGGCGCATATGATATAATACTTATGGACTTGGTCAATATTGAAAAATAGGACACAATATGAAAATTACATTGTCTATCTGTCTACTAAATTTTTACAACTAAACCAAAAAACCGATTGACAGATAGCATAAATATCCCTAAAACCATCCCCGAACCCCAGCTCGACCTAGGCATTAGGAATATTTATTATATCCTCCTAATTACTAATACATTTATTGGTATATATAAAATCTCCCAAATTAAAAAACGCGGTGAAAGTTCAAACGATCACAACAGTCCGGCCCTGTCCAAGGTTATGATGTCGCTGTCCCAAGGTACGATCTTGTTATGAAAAAATCTTATATTACGCTCAAACTTACCAATTTTGTCCATTTGTCTTTATGTTCACTTGTACTTTTCTTCTGCTTCTTCTTTGCCAACTCTGGACGCACAAATTTTATTAAATTGTCCATAATTCAAATAAAAACACGAAGCATGTTTATTAAAAGCACGTAGAATAAACAAGAATGGCGGCCATGACACAATAATGACGACGTGTGATTGGCTGTAATGGATTTGGGCTCGTATGATTTGAAACGCGTGTCTGACTTAGGTGGAATTGAAAACATGCATCAATTTTCGCAATTAATTTCTTTAGGAAGCCGAGGAATTAGACTGGATTGATCTGAACGAAAAGAATCATAATTTTTTGCTGAATTTCTATATAATGAAATAAATAAAATTTAAAATGACTGGTACTGGACTTAGGCGAGTTTGATATCTATCGACACAATTGAGGATATCCGCAGTAGAACCAGAGTGGTTGACATAGCCCAAAGGATTAGTAATCTGAAGTGGCAATGGGCCGGCCATACAGCTCGAAGAACCGACAACGGTGGGGAAAATAGTTTCCGAGTGGCAGCCTCGTACCGGCGGATGAAGTGTAGGTTATCCCACGACTAGATGGACTGACAACCTGGTAAGACATGCAGGAAATCGATGGATGCAAGTGGCTCAGGACCGTGCATTGTGGCATTCCTTGAGGGAGGTCTATGTCCAGCAGTGGACTTGTGAAGGGCTGTAATGATGATGATGATGAATTGTTCATATACATCCTGATACTGCTCGCCAATGATGTGCAAAAGTATATTTATTTGAACCTCCTTGTCTTTTGTTTGAATTTGGCATGTTTTGTAATATATCATGAAGATTTTTTTTTCCATTTTGACCATTGCCTACTTAAATTTCCAGATGTAACAGTCGTTAAATCTTTTTGAAATGAAAATGGCGGCCGCGGTTGCAGAAAGTGTTTCTCTTTTTTTCCTGACTATTTTACTGTACAGTCTCCACTATAACCGAAAATTATTAATTATAAACTATATTTTTATGCACTTTCCGTAATGTATCCTACCGACTGCGCCATGACACGAAGGCGGCACTGAAAATTTCGGGAATCAAGGAAGTGACACAACATTACTATTAAAAAATGTATTTATTGCTTTTCGAAGTATTCTCCGCGAAATTTGACACATTTTTCCAAACGATGGAACCAATCATTGAAGCAACCATTCCACTCGGAATTTGGAAGTCTCCAAAATGGCCGTTTTGTAGGCGTCCACAGCTTCTTCATGTGATGAAAATCTCTGTCCACGCAATTTATTAATTATTTTAGGGAAAGTATAGAAATCATTAGGGCTTAGGTCGAGGCTTTACGGCGGATGGTCTAATAATTCTATGTTTTCTTGCTCTAAAAACTCTTTTGTTCTGTGTGCGGTGTGAGAACTCGCATTGTCGTGATGGAAGATGATGCGGCGGTTGCAGTTCTCTTTACGGAGTTCAGAAACGACCTGTGGCAAACAAATGCTAGCATACCATTCTGCATTAACCGTTCCTTGTCCCTCAAGAGGAATAGTTGTAACATGGCCGGTTTTGGAGACAAATGTGGCCACCATTTTTTTTGCAACACTCCGTGAACGAACAATTTTTGTTGGCTTTAACTCATTTTCGAACACCCAAACTCATGACTGGTTTTTTGTTTCGGGTTCGTACGTATATATCCAAGATTCGTCACCTGATGCAATGTTGTATACAGCATTTGAGGATTCTGCGTTGAATCTTTCGAGAGTTCTGACGCACCAAGTAACGCGAGCCACTTTTTTCTCTTCACAGAGCGAATGCGGTATCCATCGGGAAAACAACTTTTTAACACCTAATTGTTCATGCAAGATTATTTGTATTTGACTCATGCCAATGTCTAAAGTTGCCTGAATTTCGCGGTATGTCACATGTCGATCTCCCTCAATCAGCTTACGCACAGCATCAACGTTTTCTTGGGTGACTGCAGTTTTTGGACGACCTTGACGGGGATCATCACTGAGCTTGACACGTCCAGGTTGAAATTCAGCAAACCAGCGATAAATTGTGGTTTTAGATAGGGCTTCATTACCAAATGCAGAAATCAACCGGTCAACACACTGTTTTTTGTTAAACCACTTCGAAAGTCGTAATAAATCATCGCTCTTGAATTTTCTCGAGTCAATTCCATTTTCTCAACGACTAAACAAGTTTGACTAAACCTTGTGACAAGACCGAGAATCTTTTTTTAAATAAATAAATGGTATTCGATTTTTAAAACTAAGGAGTTTTCAATTAAAAATATTTTAATATGACAGGAACAGTGGAAATATTCCATTCATTTTAGTGCAGCCTATGTATATTTATGTTTTGGGGAGATGAATTCAAACAATTCAATAGCATGCATTCGACCCTTTATTTTCACCAACATCAGTTACAACCAAACATTATCTAATCTAGATTTACCCACAATCGTAGCGGATCGTTAGGTTAGATAATATAAATGTTAAGCCTCAGCAAACAAGACATACTTTTTTTAAAAGATGTAATTAAAAAAAATATTAGAAATCTCCATTGCATTATAAATTATAAGAACACTAAATTTTATCTTAACGAAAAATCCTAAAACATACATCTGTCATCGGTAGCAGATAAAATTGATTGCGCAAATTCGTTGCTTCATTATTCCCGCGTAATTTTTTATCAATCGCAAATTTCAATGATTGATAAATGCTTAAAATGACGAATCACTACTTACTCTGAGGCAACGAAAAATTTCGAGGGAAATCTTCTGGAAAAAATATTCAGTGTTATATAATGACCAAAGAACTCAATCAAATCAATGAGGCAATCTATGGGGGAGGTCTTCAGCAGGGGATTGTTAGCGTTTCATAGGCAGATGGATGAAATGAATTTGTGGGCTGTAAAAGCGATGATGGTTATGAATTAAAATAAAATTTGATAAATTTTACACTTTACATTTTAGAGCCGTGGTAGCTCAGATGGTTAGCGCTCGCTGTAAGCTTCACAGTACTCGAGTAACCCGGATTCGATCCCCGCCGGCACCAATGAAATTGTTAATTGCAATTTTGAGTGATGATTTACCACGTGCTCGGCGGTGAAGGAAAACATCGTGAAGAAACCTGCATGTCTGAAAAATAAGAAAAAAAAATTATTTCGAAGACATGTAAAGTTCGCCAACACGCATGGAGGCAGCGCGGCGGACATTTCCTTGCTCTAAAACCCTCTTAGAAAGGTGAAGAGGCCTGTGCCCAGCAGTGGGACGTAAATAGGCTGCATCTTTACTTTACAAATTTTACCTTTTAGAGGTCGAGGAATACAATTCATCACCCTAATTTCATCCCGTAGGTGACGTAAGAGGTGACATAGGGAATTGCCAGACAATCTTATGGCATACTTTAAATGCTCTGAAGTATGGTATAACCATCTTGATTACACGAGATGTAAGGTCTTCGTTAGTCATGCGTACAGTAAAAACGTTGAATAAGTTACCAGCATCTATTTTTCCATCCGATGACAATGTGTATGTCTTTAAGGCAATAGTGAATAGTCTTTTGTACTCACTTACTTACTTGAAGCGTTTTACCATATTCGGCTGCATCACCACAGGTGGGATAGTAGTCAAACAGTGGGTAGTAAGTAAAAAAAATGTTCACACTGGCGACATACAGTAGCTTCAAAAGTGAGACACGTCTAACACTGCAAGTGTTGCGCCTGCCAAGCGTAATAATTAGGGATTTCTACAGGTTGTTTTACACTTAACACTTTTCTCTTTAATAACAGCTATTCTTATTTCTCTGCTGCATAATAGCGTTGATGAGTAAGTACGCTAACTACATAACACGAAATACTCGCCTAAATTCAATACACTGGGTATTGGCGAGTTGGGCATCGAAGAGAGAGAGAGAGAGAGAGGATGCTTAGAAGTGAACGTTTTAAAAAAAACATATTTGAAAAGTTACATGATTGAATAGCACGTTCAAATGATAACAGTTTATTATCATAATTTAAAATTTAAAATTTTGTACAGCCGACTTCAATATAAGTTATTAGGAATAAATCAAATAACTCAAAAACTATTGGTTTTACCTTGATCAAATTCATATGGAACTACACGAAAAGTATCAGCTTTCATACAAAAAAAAAGAATCATCGAAATCGGTCCACGCTGTAAAAAGTTATGATGTAACACACATTAAAAAAAAACATACGCGTCGAATGAGGGCATCCACGACTTTTTCTGCCACCAGGGCGGCGCCACTTTATAGTGAGGTAAAATATTTGACAGATTTCATAGCGGGGACGATAATTTCTTAGGAAAATAGAATCTTTAAGGTTTCTTTCTGTATTATTAGTTATATTTTATATTAATTACATTAGAAATGAATAAACTAAACTATAATGTATAAGTTAAAGTAGAAATTTTTTTAAAAAGTGTAATAAAGTGAAAAAAATTAAAAATCAAACCACTGACGCATTGTGTTGTGTATTAATATAATACTCTAGATAATGATAAACTATTATTTAAAACTTATTTCTCAATTAACTGACACTGTGTAACAAAAAAACTTTACCTCAGTCGCTACTAGCGACATCTGGTGAGTGGAAGATTATTAGCCCTCATTGAGTACCGTCTCCTTTTTGGAAGTCAGCAGAAAATGAGTTTTCGTTAGTGCAAGCGTTGCCGCGCACTGCGCCCATTTTACGGTAGACATGGTGGCCCTCACAGTCAACTCTTCGACGTTTGCTGGTCAAATTTGGAACGACCGGTTCATATACAATCAGCTAACTGCCTTACATTCAAGTAACGCCGAGAACGACCGAGAACATTGTCGCATTTCGTTAAAGTGTACAGCAGAACCAGAGGCAATTGATTCCTCGCCGTGCCCAAGAACTCAGCCTTTCGCAGATTTCAACTTGGCGAATTTTGCATCGGAACTTAGGTCTACACGCATATAAGATCCAACTGACCAAGGAGCTTAAAGTCCATGACCAAAGACAACGCCGTTTGTTCGCTGATTGGGCTTCGAATCGTTTGGAAGAGGACCCATTTTGGCCCAAAAATCTTTAGTGATGAGGCGCATTTTTCAGGAATGGCTATGTTAACAAGCAGAATTGCCGTATATGTAATGACGTCAATCCACGCGAGGTTTGCCAGATGCATACATCCTTAAAAATGTTACCTTTTGGTGTGAATTTTGGGCTGGCAGCATCACTAGTCCGTACTTTTCGAAAACGATGCTAGTGAGGTGGCCACCGTCAACGTTGAGCGCTACAGAACGATGTTAATCTTTCATTATGACCCAAATTAAACCATAAGGATCTAAATGACTTGTGGTTCCAGCAGGATGGCGCTACGTGCCACTCAGAGGACGCCACGATTGACATTCTCCATGAGCGATTTGGGGAAAAGCTTATCTCTCGCAGGGGTGATGTGAATTGACCACCAAGGTCATGCAATTTGACCCCGCTAGACTTTTTCTTGTGGGGTTTCTTGACGTCGCAGGTCTATGCAAATAAACTACAATCAACCGATGCCCTAAAGGTGAACATAACACAGGCCTTCGCTCAAATTCAGCCGGATCTATGCAGAAGTATCATTGAAAATTGAACCACTCGGATCCGTGCCACTGTAAGAAGCCGAGTTGAACATTTGAATGATGGCATATTCCACATTTAATGGCACATGTGGGCCTTTTAAAATAAAAAAAAAATTTTGTTAATACCTCACACACAGCTTGTTTTCTTTCATTTCAACTACCACCCACCCATATTGAAAAATCCTTTAGTTTAATATCAATATCGCCGAATATTACAAGGAAACCTTTTATTAACCGACTTTAAAAGGGAGGGGTTCTCTATTCGAGTGTATGTATTTTTGTATGTATATTACGCGACTTTAATGGTTCTTTTTTATTAAATAGGCTTTACCTCATGGGTAGTCCCATTAAATATTGAAGAGAAAATTCGGCCCCCAAGGGTGGAATAAAATTTCATATTGGAAAATTGTTTAAGGAATTTCATATATTATCTTCGCAGATTGAGAACCGATATTTCAAAGATTATTTTATAACCTGCTTCAAAAAGAAGGAGGTATTCAATTCGACTGTATTTTTTTTTGTATATGTGTTACCTCATAACTTTTTTCTAGTGAACCGATTTTGATAATTCTTTTTTTATTTGCAAGCTGATGCTTTTCATGCAGTCCCATATATATTTGGTTAAGATCCGGCCAGTAGTTTTAGAGATTTTCTCAATTATTTTACACGTGGTAGAGCCATGCTATTATTAGTATAGTTGTAGCACGAATGGGTCGGCTCGACCGGGGTAGGACCACGCTCTCAAAGAAAACCAGCGTAAAATAGCAGCTAAACGCTGCTGTGTTTCGTATGGTGACTGTAGAGAACCGGAGACCCATTTTACTGGAAAAGAGGCATTCCATCTTAGTTCTCACGGGTGACGACGCATCTGCATTTTGATTCTTTATTGAGGATAAAAAATGTGGATGTCTATGGGTCACAGCAACCACTTACCATCAGGTGGACTGTATGCTCGTTTGTCACCCTATCCTATAAAAAAAATATTTATATTGAAGTCGGTTGTACAAAAAATTTAATTTCACACTTGTTATTAAATAGGTAATACTGCAACATCTCTGACGGTAGCAAATAAATAACTTCTTTTTTTAGCAATTTGAAGTCGGTTTTTAATTTTTCTTAAATGTTATAATTATCTGTGCTAAATATTTTTCGAGAAATCACCGGACAATGGAGTGTAGAGTAGGAGGACCATCTTATAAGGTGCGAAAGAACAATGCCCATTTTTCACCTGACAATGTATAGAAATTAAATAAATCTTAAAATTCAGCTAATTGAATTGTAAATTAATTACGCTTATCACAATGTTAAAAGAAACGCAGGAAAAAAATATTTTTATATATTTCTATAAGCTTATTCCACGTCAAGGGTAAACGTACATTACATACATTTTGAACGCATCTCAACTACCCTTTTTCTAGGTCGTTCCATTTTATACACTGCTACTTTACTTTATTTAACGCTGTTTCTGAGTTTTATACATTATTTTGTGTTTCATTTAATCAGTAAGTATTTATTTATTTGTATTTGTATAGTACATATTAATATAAAATAATATAATAATAAAATAAATTAATCATTCAGCATGTCATCGATTGCGGACGAATGAAACGGATTTTTTTGACATTTGACAGTTCTGCAATTTGCATCGGCGCAGTTCTTCGTTGTTGTGTTTGCATCTCGTTGTGTACTGTGCCATTTTGTTTGTGTTACTTCTTTTTACAACCCTATATGGTATCAAGAAAATATTTCTGCTCCAGCAGAATTTCTGGATGACGTAGTGATGAGAGAATTAAGTGAAAATGTTGATAATTAATAAGCCATGCCACTTTAACATAGTGTTTTATTTTGTTTATCCCATATTATTCATCAGGTATTTATGTAAGTATGTACCACAGGCCAATGAAATGTGTTTGGTTGATAAGTGATCATTTTGACAATACAAAATGAACTAAATGTAGTTAGCTAGTTAGTAAGTATTTATGTAAGCTGAAGAAATAGCAGATAGAGCTAGACACTCAATTTAATGTGACAATCATCGAAGTAAGTGGTGATTTAGGGGCAGTTGGTTTTAAGAAATTCACAAAGTAAAAAAGACGTTTTAGACCATAATTAGATAAGTATTGCTGTCTTATCTTCGAGCGTTAATAATAAGTTATAGCACATTATTTCTTTATTACCTCTGGTTACGGCAAATCCTAACCTAAAAAGTGACATTGGTATTTTTTGGGATTCGTCGCGTTTAAATCGTAAAAATGACTATATGACATTATTTTCTAAGCTAACATGTAGTTTTTCTACTATACTTTATAATTATACATCAACTTTCACTATCAGGTTTTTAAATGTATGGGAAGTGGGCATGATTCTTTGAAAAAGTGTCTCACTATATACTGAAAATAGAGGTTATAAAACCTACCACAATAGCGCTGGCGTCTGAAAAACTACGATATGAATATAGCTGTTGTAGACGGAGTGAAGTCAGCTGAATTCAAATATTTAAAAAATTTCTCGACTAGAGTAGTTAGTAAAAATGCCAGTATACAAAACTTCAACTATTTACGTAGTACCTACAAAACCAAGCAGATTGGTCGGTCCTGTTTATTTCTCCATCTTATTCTAATTACTTTTGGCGCTTTTTTTAATTTATCCTATGGTACTGCAGCGCCACCCTTATTGGACGCGGTTTTAGGGACACTTTTCATATACAGAGATGGTCCTCCTTCTACTCTACACTCCATACACTGGCCGAAATTAGAGTGATAACTTCTTTTATGCTGCCATCACGGTATTGCTATAGATTGTGATAGACTAGTGACTCATGGTCAGGTATAATTTATTTTAAAACTACGATTATTTGCATGCGAAAATACAATGTACCAATTACTGATTTCCCTCCACATTTTTATGAGCTAAAATGAAATACTGCGTTTCATTGAAAATAGGATGTTTCGTTGAAAACATATACGTTAATTTTTCACGATTTCGAATATCGCCTATAACCTGAGAAGTTATTTGATAGATTTCAACGACCGAGACTTTAGTACGGTTCGACTTACTTTGAAAATAAAGAAATGGTCACCTTTTGTTAGCAGTGAAAAAAATAATAAAAAGGAATAAGCGAATCACCTATGCAGAAATACAGCACTTGTTGCAGACTGGATTGGAAAGCGTTTTAAAAGAGCTTGCATGAACTCCTTTGCGTGAAAAGGATTATTTAGAGTTGGTATCATGATGTACCACGCTCTTACCGAATATCAGCGTGAAATAGCAGCTTAACGTTGTTATGTTTCGTATGGTGAGTGTAGTAAACCGAAGACACATTTTACTGGAACGAGACATTTCCTTTTAGCCCTCAAGTGTGACAAACGCATCTGCATTTATGTCTTTTTTATGGGATAAGGCGATAAACGAGCACACAAGCCTCCTGGTGGTAAGTGGTTGCTGTGACCCATAGACATCTACATCTTTTCTTAATAAAAAATCAAAATTCAAATGCGTTATTACCCGTGAGGACTAAGATGGAATGCCTCTTTTCCAGTTAAAAGAGTCTCCGGTTATCTACACTCACCATACGAACACAGCCGTGTTAAGTGGCTATTTTACGCTGGTATTCGATGTCTAAAGCTCAAGCAATTCAACAAACGCGATAAATTTTCAGGAAGTATTACTAAGAAACCCCTATTGACACCATATTAAAATTCTAGTGACTGAAAAAAGGAATCTATTTCCCATATTTATAGGTTGTTTAGATCTATTAACGTACAATTTTATTTTCTCACATTTGTGATGTTCGATACAACATTTTATTTACAAATATCCCGACACATAAAATAAACTATTTTTTTTTGGTGGTGGTACAATGGTACGTGGAATGGGCCCAGCACCGAATCAAGCCGACACTATCGCATTTTGGCGCGGTCTGTAGTCAGAGCCCGTAAACCACAGCGAGGGCCCTTGGACGGAAGTTGTGGCGAGTCAGTGTGCGAATGTTACGCCCATGGACCCCGTCATCATAACGCCGGATGACGTAGCTGAGGCGGTCCGTAGGGCCCCGAACTGGAAATATCCGGTACTTGACGGACTGCATCACTACTAGCTGAAGGGGTTCGTGGTGTGTCACGCTGTGCTAGCCAGACAGTTTTTTTTTATAGGATAAGGGTGACAAACGAGCACACAGTCCACCTGATGGTAAGTGCTTGCTGCGGCCTATAGACATCTACATCTATCCTCTGTTAAAGATCAAAATGCAGATACGTTTTCACCCGTGAGAACTAGGATGGAATGCCTCATTTCCCAGTAAAAAGGGCCTCCGGCCACCTGCACTCACCAAGCGAAACGCAGAGGTGAACCTCTACTTCACGCTGGTATTCTGTGAGGTCGTGGTACCACCCCGGTTCGAGCCGGCCCATCCGTGAGACAGCAAAAGCTGCCGCCTGGCTCTACCACTGTTAAAAGTTTCAAGAGGCTCTCGACCAAAAGTCACTCCCGAGCCTTTTTACTACTGGGATTACTCATTTGGTTCCTAAAGACCGGGATTCCACAGACCCGAGCAAATACCGCCCTATAACGTGTCTATCTACCATATACAAGACACTAACATCCATTTTGAGTACGAGAATCACTCGTCACCTGAACTCAAATCAGATGATTTCGCGGGCTCAGAATAGAAGTCGTGGCGGTGGTCGTGGAACCAAGGAACCACTTCTCATTGACGCGGTCATTGGCAAGGTGGTTAAACGCAACCGTCGGAACCTCTCCGCCACCTGGATAGATTATAAAAAGGCATTGGACTCGGTGCCTCATACATGGCTTCCGAGGGTCCTCGATCTGTATAAGGATAATTGTACAGTTCGAGACTTCCTCGGGCAGTGTATGGGGCAATGGAGTACGATCCTATGTCACCTAGGCGAACGGATGACGGCTGCGGAGAACCACATAAGGATAAGAAGGGGTATCTTCCAGGGCGATTGTTTGAGTCCAATCTGGTTCTGCCTCTCCCTGAACCCTCTCAGTACCTTACTGGAGGGCTCCGGGAGGGTATTTCAGCTTCGGAAAGGAGGTACAAAAGTAACCCACCTTTTCTATATGGATGATCTCAAGTTATTCGCCTCCAGTCGCTCTCATCTTATGGAATTGCTAAACAGCACTTGTGATTTTAGCAATTCTATCAGAATGAAGCTGAGGACGGATAAGTGTGCGGTCCTCCATATTAAAAGGAGAAGGGTTACTAACTCTGAGGGCAGGACTTATCTATGCCCATCAATATAAGGACCCTTTCCGAAGCTGAAACATAGCGATACCTGGGTATGTCACAGAACATCGGTGTAGATGAGGCGGGTATGACAGATTGCGATGTGTTTTATGCACGCTTTACCAAAGTGCTTAACAGCCTTTTGTCCGGTGTGAATAAGACGCACACATATAACGGTTGGATCATGCCTGTTCTCATGTATACCTTTGGCATACTCAGGTGGACTCAGACCGAACTGAACGCTCTGGACAGAAAAGTCTGCACTATAATGACGTCATGCAGGATGCATCATCCGAGATCGTCAGTAATGAGGTTGTACTTGCCGCGGAAGCATGGTGGGCGCGGCTTTTTAAGCGCGCTTACCACGTATAATCGCGAAGTGTGCAGCCTCCGTAATTACTTTCTGACGAGAGCGGATGATCCATACTATTGGGACGTTATTTCTTGTGATAAAGGACTTACCCCTCTATCTTTAGCCAACGAGCAATGGCAAGACCCGGCAGTACAGAGCATTTCTAACCGGAAGACCGTATGGAAAGAGAAGGAGCTCCACGGGAGGTTCTACAAGGCTCTACAGGAGCCTTTCGTAGACACAGTCGCCTCCCTCCACTGGCTACGCTTCGGTGACCTCTTTGGGGAAACCGAGGGTTTTGTCTTTGCGATACAGGATCAGGTTATTAAGATCAACAATTATCGGAGATACATCCTAAAGGATGGCACCGTTGACGTGTGTCGAGATTGTCGCAATCCCGGTGAGTCACTTAGGCATGTCATCTCCGGTTGTTCGGCGCTTTCTAACTCTAAGCATTTGCACAGGCACAATTTAGTAGCCAGGATTCTACACCAGGAGCTCGGTCTGAAATACGGTCTCCTGGATCGGAAACTGCTGTATTATAAGTACTTGCCGGAAGCCGTGCCCGAAAATGACCACGCCAGGCTCTACTGGGACCGGGCCATCATCACAAACAGGACTATTCTTGCGAATAAGCCTGATATTGTGCTGATGGACCGGGCACAGTCAAGGATATTTTTGGTCGACATTACCATTCCTTATGACGAGAACCTCATGAAAGCCGAAACAGATAAGCTGACAAAATATCTGGACCTGGCTCACGAGGTGACCGACATGTGGGGTGGATTGCCGGCCGAAATTATTCCTGTGCTCGTTTCTGCGAATGGATTAGTCTCAGTCAGCCTCTCGGCTCATCTGAGGCGACTGGGACTCCGTGACAGACCGCTCCAAGCTCAAATGCAGGAGGCAGTGCTCCTCGATACCGCCCGAATCGTCCGCCCGTTTCTTTCCCTTTCCCCCTAACCCTCGGCCATTTTGTCTCTCCTGCCGAGGGCTTCCATCCGGTTGGGTTTTTATTTATTTATGTATTTTTTATGTATTTATTTTATTTTGTTGATATTTGTGTATGTTTATCATTTTTATTTACAATTATAAAATTATACAGCCCAACCAGATGAGAAAACTTTATAGATAACCCAGATAATAATAACCTTTTTTCCTAGGTAAACCGTTTACAATTGCAGTAAGATTTAATTAGCTAAGTGTTGGATATTGATTTAACACTTACAAAATTTTAGCGGAAAATCTGTGGGTACTCCAAAAAATAGGAATAGAAAAAAATTAATAATCAATAATTAAAAATTATAATATTCTTATTTAAATTTACTATCAAGTACAATCTAGTTATTAAGTTACCTTTACTCACAAGTTTCCTATTCTTTTTGT